>OZ010788.1:156799618-159201787 GCA_963932465.1 Maratus speciosus | reverse complement strand
CGTTAGTCATAGCCATATAGTTCCAATTACAAAAGTGTTTTAAATGGGGGTAAAGAAGTATTTAAAAAGTGATTTGGGTCAATAGAATCATTTCTTGAAAAATTATGAAATTTTTTATACGATCCCCCGGTCCTTCAAGTTATAGTTAGTAAAACTTTCCTATTACACTTACAAGTAAGACAAATAAAAGTCCTATTATTCTACGACTAAAACTGACCGAAGTAATGGCTGTTTCAACTTGGAGCATATTTTTTGCTGCGAAATAGGGGTCATTTACAAATTTACTAGAAATATAAATAATCTTCAGATATATAAAAAATATAGTTGATAGTAAAATTAACATTGCATTATAAATTTGAAATCTATAATCATTCTGAAATATTAATGCAAAATATACAGCTTGTACTAAACATATAACAGGAAAAAAATAATAGAATTTTCGTTAAATAAAATGTTGAAAAGCAACAGCCTCGATTCTTTACACACTGAATCCAAAAATGGCCTTCATTTTTTATCACAAAGTACAGATTTTTTGCAAATCGTAAATTTGAAAGCTAAAAAGTGAAACATTTTCGGAAATCTGATTCTGATAGTATAAAATAGATGTGATTGTTATTTCTTTAACTTTTGATAATTGATTTTTATGTATTTTTTACTATTGAATCCGAAGATGACCTTCATTAGTTTTTGGTGTAAATCGACCTGCAGGTGGCGCTGCTATGTAGCATTTTGCAGGATTTCCGCAAAAGCTCTATCTCAAGAACTAATGCACGGATTTTTATAAAACTTCAGATTCCGTTAATCCTTGATATGAATTGGTGCTGGTAAAGTTTTGGTGCAAATCGCCCAACAGATGGCGCTGCTATGCTGCATTTTGCAGCATTTACACGATTTTCGTAATAGCTCAATCTCAAGAAATAATGCACCGATTTTCATCAAACTTCAGATTTAGTTAGTGCTTGACATGAATTGACGTTTTGCCCCTTGTGGCGTAAATCGCTCAACAGGTGGCGCTGCTATGCTGCGTTTTTTGAGATTTCCGCAATAGCTCTATCTGAAGAACTAATGCTTGGGTTTTCAACAAGCTTCAGATTTAGGTATACTGGATATGAATTAGTGCTGTTTATGTTTTGGTGTAAATCGCTCAATAGGTGGCGCTGGTATGCAGCATTTTTCACAATTTCCACAATAGCTCAATTTCCAGAACTAATGCACGGATTTTCATCAAACTTCAGATTCTGTTAGTCCTTGACATGAATTGATGTTTTGTACCTTTTCGTGTAAATCGCTCAACATGTGGCGCTGCTGTGCTGCATTTTTGTGATTTCCACAATAGCTCTAGCTCCAGAACTAATGCACCGATTTTCATCAAACTTCAGATTCCGGTATACCTTAATATGAATTAGTGCTGTTTGTGTTTTGGTGCAAATCGCTCAACAGGTGGCGCTGCTATGCTGCATTTTTCAGAATTTCCCCTACAGCTCTATCTCAATAAGTAATGCACGAATTTTCATCAAACTTCAAATTCAGGTATACTTTGATACGAATTGGTTCTAAATTGATGTAATTTCTTTTACTATTTAAATGATTTAATTGACGTGATTTATTTAGAAGAAAGTTTTGTGATGGCCACAACATACTAGTTTAACTTTGAAATTTGCCATTTACAAAAAAAGTCTAACATGATGGTTAAATATGAAGGTAATTTTTACATTCAGTGCTAAAAAGCACATACAAATCAGTCGTAAAAGTTAAAAAATACAACCATCGACTCTATTTTATAGTATTAGCTATTTTTTCAATTTTGAAATTTACTATTTTGAAATTTACTAGTTGCGAAAAATTCTGACATGATGGTTAAAAATGAAGATAATTTTCGGATTCAGTGCTAAAAAATACATAAAAATCATAATTTTAAAAATACATAATTTTAAAAATAAAAAAACACAACCATCGCAGTCTTGTGTTATCTAATCTAAAACTTTTTAGAAAACTTGTTGGCAGTAATCTATCCGAAATTTTTTGTGTTAACCTGTAAAATAAGTACATAATGGTAAGCACTGAAAATTATAATAATATTACATTGTCATCTGATTTACGTCAATATGTAAAATTTAACCTCGATCGCATATTTTAAAGTGAGTTGAATTTCGAGTACAAATTTTGAACTGGAAAGACATACATACGATCGTTTCAAGTTAACCCGTTACCCGCTGGTGTTGCGTTCACGCAACGGTCAAAATAATTGCTCATGCTTACATTAATTACTTTGTCACCACTATTTTACAATTAAAAAAATTGCCTTATTTATTGGCAGAAATTTTGATATTTTAATAAAGCGGAAATTACCTTTCTGAATTTGTGGTGACAAGCGACTTTCAACAAGAAATTTGAAAATTCCTACTTATAGTTTTGGCGGTTAATAGGTTAAATAAAAGCTTATAAAAATAGCATAGTTTTTGTTAAAAAAATCATGAAACGAAACAGCTTCAAATCCTTACAAAAATCTGTCGTAATACGATTTCTTTCAAAGCGCAGCTACACATGAAATAAATCCTTCAAATACTTTAAGCACTTTGTTTACGACCCCTAGAAGCATGGCTAAACTCATGTGTATTCGGATGCAGAAAAGTGGCATAAGTCTTGCATTTCAAAGTTTCGTATAACTTCATGAATTTTAGTGTTAGATGAATGGGACTTTTTTTGTCTTTCTTTTAAGAGAACAGGAAATTTTTACTAAATATCTCTTATAAGGCGGAGGACCGTATAAAAAATTAAATTTCGTAACTTTTTTAGAAATATTTTTATTGATCCAAACGACTTTCAGAATAATTTTTTACCTTATTTAAAACATTTTTGTAATTGGAACTATAGGTCTATGACTAACGGTTTAGGACTTAGCCACTGAACATCGTTGAGAGTAAAGACACACTATATAAAATAATAATATAAATGGACGGTCATTTGACGACATATTTTCAAGAGAAACCAATGATTACACTGAAAATCGAATAGACCTTGCACCGCCCTTAAATTTCCAAGAGGAATTATGCTTTATACCATAAATCATAAAGTTAGAAATAACTGCAAATTAATTGCACACGCTGATCAATGAAATGAACTCTTAAAAACAAAATCATCTGTCCAAAACATTACAAAATTAAAGCGACTGGATGCCTAAGAAAATGGATGGGTACATAAGAAAATAAATTAATAAAAAATATTATGGATTGCATGTGGTTCTCTTTATCTCGGAAGTGTTTTTTTCCCCTTGGAATCCTTTATTTTTCAAAATCGTTCTTTTTTTCTCGGAATCGTTCCTTTTTTCTCGGAATCGTTCCCTTTTCTCGGATTCGTTCCTTTTTTTCGGAACGATTCCGAAAGGAACGACTCCAATGAACTCGTTCCTTTCGGTGAACGATTCCGGCTGGAACGATTCCTTAAAAGGAACGATGTTGCCCATCTCTACACTGGTTATCAAAAATTAAGGAAAAGTCACAAAATGCTAATTTTCAAATACGCGAACACTCAAAAGGAAATAATATAATTCGAGTAATTACTATCTCTACAACACAGCTAGCCCATATAACATTTCATTCATGTCACACATGGTCACAAGTGTCACAATCACTACGGTGAAGCAAAAAAATAGGAAATTCCATACATCTCATTATGAGTTTCAAATTATCACTATATGTGACTCCACTGAGAAGTCAATGCGACTGCTGCTTTGTGACGAGTCACCAGGTGACTTTACAATGTAGTTAAATTGTGACTCTCATGTGACTGTCATTTTGAGACTCAATTTCATAGTCGTCATGAACGTTGCATTATCATAAGTCACCAAATAATATCATATTATAGTCACATGGAGACTTTTCCAAAAAGAGCACGATGGTGACTTCACAGTAGTCTCTCTGTCACCTGAAAGTCATCATGTGACATTAATGTGACATTATTTATTATATTAATGTGACATAACTTATCACAATGCAGCGTTCACGATGACTTTGAAATTGAGTCTACAAATGACAGTCACATGAGAGTCACAATGTAACTACATTGTAAAATCACATGGTGACTCGTCCCAAAGCAGCAGTCACAGTGACGTCTCAGTGGAGTCACATATAGTGATCATTTGAGACTCATAATGAGATGTATGAAATTTCCTATTTTTTTGCTTCACCGTAGTGACTGTGACATTTGTGACTATGTGTGACATGAATGAGATGTTATATGGACTAGCTGTGTTGTAGAGATAGTAATTACTTGAATTATATTATTTCCTTTTGAGTGTTCGCGTATTTGAAAATTAGCATTTTGTGACTTTTCCTTAATTTTTGATAACCAGTGTATATTAAAGGGCCGAATAACTGTTTGTGAACAAAATTCAAACGCTTGTAACTTTTCGAAAAATAATCGCATCTTCATGCGGTTTTCCGCAAATGGCTCAGAACGAATTGGAGAATAATAATATGCACAAAAATAATTTTCAGTTTTTGGGTCCATTTCTGCTCAAACTCAAATAAAGGTCCACGGTTCCCTTAAAATAACTTGGATGTCTTGGCCATCCATTATGGTGCTTACTTGCCAACTTCCCGCTTTTTTTTTAAATAAAGAAAACACACTTTGAACCAGAATATTTTTTATAATGAATTAAATCGAATAGCTTGACTATCACATAGAATCAAGACACATTTAATTAACCCTTAAATGCCTCATTTTTCAAAAATCATTGTAATAAGGTTTTTCAGCTTTCATTTTTTAAATAAATAATGGGAAAAATACTTAAAAAAATCATATTTTGTTTTAAGTATAGTTTGCGGCTAAAAAACAGTTTGTTACTAATCGGCAATACTGGTCTTTAATTGAAAAAATAATTTTCCTTGATAAAATTCTATAATATTAAACACACAAGAATTTTAGGAACTATAATAAGAAATAAATTTTACTTGCTCAATGCAGAACAAAATAGGGCATTTCGCATGCTTCCAAACAAAACAAAAAGAACAAGTAGCAACAATTGAAAAAATAAATCTATCTTTATTCTTAAACAGCACAAGTTTTGCCATCTACATGTTGAAAATCGATTTAATAATATTTTCGGAATGTGTTTTATTGGCAACATCAGGCATTACAGCTTCAATATTATTCTGATAGTATTTTAGAGCCTAAATTGGGTATGTTTCCGAAAAGCAACACCCGGCATTTAAGGGTTAAATACGTTTTCTGGTTCAAAGTATGTTTTTTTAAATAAAAAACTAGTATGTTGTAGCCATCACAAAACTTTCTTCTATCTCATATACACTATGACGCAAAAGTTTAGACAATGAAGAAATTCTTACATACTTTGAAAAATATTTATTCAATTTTCAAATCACTGCTTGAAATTAATGTGCTGTACATATAAACAATATTTATAACAAAGAAAAGTGGAATTGTGCATATTGCAATAAATTAAATGGTAGCAAAAATAAACTGCTGTCTCAAAAGTTTAGACACAAATTAAATAAAATCGAAATAAACAATTTTTAAAACCTGGTTGCGCATCCATGCTTATGTATTACGTCATATACACGAGATTGCATAGAAGAAACTAAATCTTGCATAGTTTGTGGATCGATATCGTACCATGCATTCTCAATAGATGTCTTAAGTTCCTTTTCAGAAGAGTATTGTCTAGCGTTGCTATAAACTTTGCGACACATGATGCTCCAAAGGTTTTCTATAGGGTTAAGATCTGGGCTACATGCTGGCCAGTCGAGAACTCTTATATTATGGGAATTAAACCAAGATTTTGAATGTTTTGCAGTGTGAATTGAAGCATTGTCTTGCTGAAATTCCCACTGAGGACCCCCTAGAAGCTCAGCAAATGGCAGTAGGTTTTCTTCTAATGCCTGTGTATAATGCTGTGAAGTTTGACGACCACTGGTGAAGGTCAGAGATACTTGTCCATTATAGCAAAAGGCTGCCCAAACCATCACCGAGCCCCCTCCTTGTCTGCGACTAAAAAAAACGTCGAGGTTCCTTCCGCAAGTCATGCCAATACGATAAACAACCATCTGGACCATCCAGATTCCACTTTTTTTCATCGCTAAATATGACTGACTGCCATTTCTCTCCATATGACATATGCTTTCGAGCCCACATAAGTCTTTGTAACTTATGATGTGGTTTCAGAGCTGGTTTCTTCTGCATTTTGCTATAAACGATTGTTCCTTTTTCCAAAATTCGTCTACGAATCGTATCCTTTGATACAGAGAGTCCCGATGAGCTTTGAACTCCACGTACGCTCATTTGTTGAGTACTCGCTAGTCTTTGTATCAGGCGATCCTCTCGTACATTTGTCACACGTGGCCTCCCAGACCGACATTTTGCTTTATATTCGGAACCACTCGATAAAACTCGATAAATAGATTTTTTTGACCTATTAATAATAGCAGAAATTTCAGAAACGCTCTTCCCTTCACCTTTCAACTGCCAAAACCTTGAAACCTCATTCACTTGAATTTCTTTAGCTCTCGGCATGTCGACTATGAAGCGCAATCGTTTGCAGAACTTAAGTACTCCAAATTTGTGACATCATCGATTCTAAATTTGCATATGCCAGCGAATATTCAAAGAAATTTAGAATAGTGTCTAAACTTTTGCGACAAGCACATTTGAATTTTTATGAAAAAAATTAGTATTATAGCAAATAAAACGACTGTCTTTTGTACATAGCATTTTAAATCAGTTTTTGAATATATTTACAGGTTTTTGTAATTCTGACGTCATAATTCTACATTTTAAAGCTGAATGACGTCATTGTCTAAACTTTTGCGTCATAGTGTATGTCAATACCTCAAAATTCACTATCTCAGTGCCAAATTAAATGGCAATCTCTGTTCATCATGAGAATTCTAAAAATATGAAATTGCGTGCATTAGTTCGCGAGGTATGATTGTCGCTGTAATCATGTAAATCCAGCATAATGCAGCATAGCAGCGCCACCTATTGGGTTATTTACACCAGAACCTAATTATTATCAACTTATGTCAACGTCTAACTGAATCTGAAGTTTGAGGAAAATTCGTGCATTAGTTCTTGAGATTGAGGTATTGCGCAAATCATGACAAATGCAGCATAGAAGCGCCACCTGTTGAGCGATTTGCAACAACACATAAACAGCAGCAATATTAATCAAGTTATACTTAAATCTGAAGTTTGATGAAAATTCGTGCACTAGTTCTTGAGATAGAGCTGTTGAGGAAATAGTTCAAAATGCAGCACAGCAGCGCCACATATTGGGCGATTTACACCAACAGGTAGCCAGCATCATTTCATATGAAAGACTAACTAAATCTGAAGTTTGATGAAAATGTGTGCATTAGTTCTTGAGATAGAGCTGCTGCGAAAATAGTGTAAATCCTGCAAAATGCAGCATAGTAGCTCCACCTGTTGGACGATTTACACCAAAACGTAAATAGCATCTATTCATGTCAAGGACTAACGGAATCTGAAGTTTTATAAAAATCCGTGCATTATTTCTTGAGATAGAGCTTTTGCGGAAATCCTGCAAAATGCTACATAGCAGCGCCACCTGCAGGGCAATTTACACCAAAAACTAATCAGCACCAATCTATATCAGGGACTACCTGAATATAAATTTTTATTAAATTCCGTGCATTAGTTCTTGAGATAGAGCGCCCACAAAATTTGGGTCACATACAGACAGACAGGCTCACAGATAGACATTTTGTAAAAACATGTTTTTTGGAATCTCTGACCCATAAAACGTGTAAATCCGTCGAAACCTGGAATTCGAAAATTTTCATGAAACCAATACTTTCTTCTTGTAAAGATAGAAGAAAGTAAAAAAGTGACTGGTTGGTAAGTATGTGTAGTACCCACAGCTCAATGCTCGAGTGAGTTGGGTGTTTGTATGAGGTAATAATAGTACGAATCTTCAATATCAAGACACATTTCAGGATGATTACCGCTTGAAATAAACTTTTGATCAATATCTAATATATAAAAATGAAATTTGTGTAATTCTATACGAATCCAAAGTTTGGAAGCCAGAATTGTGAATGTTACGTACATGTGTATTAAAACACGTCCGAGGCAACTAAAGTAATCCAGAATCACAATAACTTATAGTTAATTTTTAATTAATAAAAAAAACACATTTAACAGCAGTTTCCAATCAAATTTAAATATTTTTCGTTATAGCTGTTGCCAACAATTAAAAAGCCACAATAAAATTCTTACCACAACAATTACTTTTCTATTGCAAAATTTCCACATGAAAAAATGAAATAAATGGTTTGACGAATTTAAAAAAAGGGAATATTATATCATAAATTTCTACTGCAAGGTTTCCACGTGAAAAATGGACATAAAATAAAAAGTTTGACGAATTAAAAACAAAAGTGAATGTTACGTCATAATTTTTCTGTTTTGTGATTTCCATGTGAAAAATTATAATTAATTAATTAATTTGACGAATTAAAAAATATATTATTACGTCATATTGGAAATATAAAGGACGTGGTGAATATGTAACGTCATATAAGAGTGAAAAATGTATTGAAGCATGATAAAAACACGATTATGGAAATATTGGCGTATTATACATTTTTATATTGGGTTTTCATTTGATTCATGTGTACAACACTTCGACTGTTTTTTTTTTGTTTTTTTTTTATGTTTGTTAAATTTTGAAATTAGTTTTTCAAAACAAACATTCTTAAAATTCCGTCCAACGCCGGGTACTTAGCTAGTTTTTTATATTGTTCTGCAGCTAGTTTTTTATATTGTTCTACGCACCATTTCGTATTAGCTGTTGTGTCATAAGAGTGTCACAAGAACTGTAGTTACTGTAAGGGGAAAGAACATGAAAATTTTTACGAGTTACATATTAATAACAATTCACTTGAAATGTTATTTATATTTCTTTTGTTATTATTTTACCTTTTTTGAAGATAAAGATAATTTATTTCTTAAAAATAGTTAATTATTTTTATTATTATTTTTATGCTGAAAAGTGTTTGACATAAGTGATCATTATATTTCGACCTTATGATAATAAACTAATTACAGTGACAAAGATTAAGGCTTTATTAATTCAGTTGGATTATTAAACTCATGAATTACCATACATATTTGAACGTATTTTGTTTTTTGGAACGTTATTCATGACAATTTGTAAAATATTAATCACACAGTGAAATAAAACATACGAACTAAAACCACACATACATACACTACACACACATTAATAAAAAGCACCCGAGAAAGTGAGAAAAGAAAAGAAAAATCATGAAAAATAACTTTATATATATAGTGGATTTTTGTAAAATACTGAAATATTAATCGGTATGGTGTTTATTATTTATATTTTATATCCTATAAATATTTAAATACGTTTTATTGATTCTTCCATTTCATATTATTTGTTTCTATTCTGCTTTCATTTTTAATCAATTCACTTGATTTTAATGGTTGTTTGGGCACAGGGGAAAATAATTTTTACCTTTAGCTTATTTTTCCCACAGAAAACAACCATTTTGCTTATATCATTGAATTCTGTGCCCTTGATAACGTAATTCAATGTATAAGTTTTTCAATTTTTGTCGGTGTCCACTTTTTTCTTTTTCTTCCATAATAATTATTATAATATTTTTTTTTTTTTTTTTTTTTTTTTAATACTTACAGCTTTAATTCATAATAATTGACGGTGGTAGGTTATGTTTAATTAATGGTTATATATATATATATATATATTTACCACAATATAGCTTTTAATCGATTTTGTTGGAGTATTAATTTAGCAACCGCTATTAATTATTCCATTAAAACTTCTTTGTAAACCATGCATTTTTGGAGCTTAGACCGCGCGTGAATAAATTACAAACATATCTTTTTTTTTTTTTTTTCTTTTGTATGTTGTGCTGCGAAATTTAAAAAACCATCTCTTGTTTATGGATCAAATAAAACTTCTACAGGCTAGATAAAAAATATTATGTGTAAAGTAATAAAAAATACACGAGAAGAACTGTAATTATATATATATATTTATAAATATTAATAAGTAAAAATAACTATCTCATGTTTTTCTGCGTCACAGTAACGTTTTTAATTAAATATACTTAGTTGGCTGTAAAGAGAGTTATTCTCTTTTTTGAACTAACATGCATATATGTATTTCATTAAAAAATATGCATTTGTTTTTTATGTTCTTCGATACATTAAATATAATATCGCTACTCATTTTCGACTTTAGTTTAAAATAATTTTTATTTTGCTGACTTAATTCTAGTTTTTATACATTAAAAAATTTAGGGAAATGTCAAACAATTAACAAATAAATGTTTATCTTTTATTTATTTTTTTATTTTTCAATTACCCGATAAAAGTTAACTTTAAGTAATTAAAATGTAAAACTTTTTGTGAAATGTAAAAATATTTATTTGATGAACATATTTGCATGTTTTTAAAAACTTAAATTGTATTCTTAAAAGACGTAATTATTTTTAAATACTGTATTCTAATCTAAAATGAAACTTGTGAAAAATAAAATAATAAAGGACTTCAATACACATAAAAACGCATTTTTTAAATTAATGTCGGTTTTCAGTTTTTAATTAAAAGGAAATTCCGCTAGAAAAAACTCCCCTACCCCCTCAAACAAAAAGCATCAATATAATTGACTGATTGTTTAGAAAAGTAATTGGTGGAAAACTGAAAATATGACGTTCTCTTACAAACCAATATATTTTTTAATAACATTAAATTATTTCACGTAGTTGCTAAGTTCTTCATGTTGTCAGCTGGTTTCCGCGTTTTCTAATAGTATTAAAATAAATGGATTGCAATGAAAGTGCATTGGTGGTAGTTGTTTTCAGTATTTGTGATGACATTCACACAAAGCACAGTAAATCCATTGAAGCATCTTCAGTATCTTGATTATTGTTAAGTTTATGGATGAAAATCTGGCTTAAAGTGAGGCGCTTGTAATATTGACTGGATAAATGAATTGTGACGCTGTAGTTTGGGAGACAGCAACACTTGTATTAAGTGGTATTAGACAAGCTTAGTTTTATGTATGTAGTTGATACGACTTAATCAATCACGGAAATAGCCGCCAGTGCTGCGGCTTAGGTGATTGAACAATTTATGAACAGTCAAAACGAAATAAATATAGTATGTTAAAGCAGTTAACGATGGCAGTCATCCGCATTCGAGATACCTTCCATTTAATTTGTCTTCGCTTCAAAGTTGGCAGTACAATGTATCTATATATGGTTTACCAGTCCTCTCTGGAAACATCTATATCTGTGCCATTTAATCTAGTGGTACTCACTAAATTTTTGTAAGAACCAAAATCTGTAGAGAAGAGCAGTGCGATTGAAGAGCGTCTGCAGCCATACGGCTATAGATTATAATGAACTACTAATATACAGAATAGTCATAAGAAAAAAAGTTGCAGATATATGGGCTCCAGCGACGGTGCCGTTCAGGGAAACAGGATACGATTTGGGATGAGGTTATTTTATGGCATAGGCTCTAGAATGAGATAAAGAACAATCGAACTCTTACGGTAACAGTGACAAAATTTCGAAATTTAAAAATGGCAGCACAATCCCCCCCCCCCCCCCCTCCCATCGCAACTCGTCCTTCACGGTAAAAAAAAAAAAAAAAAAAAAAAAAAAAAAAAAAAAAAACATAAATAGTATTTAAAAACTAATTTTGGCTGTAGAAATGGTGACAAACGCCAAGAAGACTATTTCGTGCTCCACGTACATTGTGAGAACAATTTGGTGACGTTGTCATTTATCACTATTTCGTGTTTCCGTGGTCGGCAGGGTCACCTGAATACATAAGTACCTCAATCGTTTTTTGTCTCCTGTGGTATTTGAAATTATTGGTATAATAGAGATGCCAAGCTCTCACTAATCTTCCGTAATATCTGAGGCAATTCAATCCAATTATATATTTTGCACCAGATTTATTTATTTATTTATTATTATTATTATTATTATTTAGAAATGAAATTAAATAAGTTGTTGAAATTGAACCTAACTGTTAAACTGTGCCAAATTAATCCACATATTACGGAAGGTTAGTTGGGGTTTGGCACCTGTGGTATACACATCAAATCAACTAAGTGACTCTGACTTGGAAAACGCCATTAAACATGAGATTCTGCAGTGTTTTCATGCTGTGATTTATTATTGCCCATAGTCTACCGAGATTCTCGGAAGACTTAAAAAATTTTCGTTTGTCAGGCTAAATCTGTATTTACTTTTTATTGTTTTCAATTTTAAATACCATCTCACACAAGCATGTTGAATCAAAAGGCTTGCAATCTTTTTTTACACAAGATGCTAAATTCGGAACAAATGCTGCAACTAAGTTCAAAATGTGTTTTCTAGATAATTACTTGTTTTAACGTAAGTTTTATTGTATTCAGATTTTAAAAACAATTGCAGACTCTTTAAAAAATACATTTTAAGAATTTATCTCAAAATGTTACCTATCTCTATTTTTATTTATATACTATTTCAATTATGTGCCACAATTGCAGGGCCAAGTAAAATGAACACACCACGGGCCTCGTTATGAGCACCACTAATCTAATAATAACACAAAAATCACCTTGTATGAAATGATTAACTAAAAAGTGTCACTGAATCCCACGCTACTAGATTCCTAAGCAATGTTTTCATGCGCCTAATTTGCTCGACCGCATGTTGAGTTAGCCTTTTGACAATATTTTTAAATTTATAAAGAAAGGGCGTTTTATTTATTTATTTATTTCATCTTGATTAAAGGGGTTTTTGGTTCACAGAATGTATAATTTTACACTTTCCAACATAGTTGAAAAGTGTTTATGAATTCGGTTTGTTTGTCTGTCCGTGCTCTAACTTGCGTAAATATACTAGGATTTTCATACAATTGATATATGTTAATGATGTTTACCATGGCATGTTCGGTGTTGAATATGAAGTGTGTAGCATTAGTAGTTCCTTTACAGGGGCACTCAAAAGAATTCCGTTACATTAGGGTCAATTGGGAAAAAATCGTTTGCACTGTATTTTAATGACATTACGCTCTTTTAAACGTATTAAAATTGATAGAAATCACTGAATTTCAGTACAAGATGATCACTATAGAATAGAGCATTGGAGAGCATTTCTCGTCCATTTACAGGGACACAGAAAATAAATCTGTTTCAGTACTGTCTTTGAGCAATAATTGCTGTAAGTGCGCTTTCAATTTTAGTACGCGCTTTTAAATTGAATTAATATTTTATTACTCGTTTTATATAAATTGAAGGGCTGCACAAAAGAATTCACGTACCATTCTCCTTATTAGCGGAAATTACTGAAGAGGAATTTTGAACTGTGGTATGTGTTTTCTAACTGAATTATTTATCTCCATGCATGTACTTGTAGGGAAGAGTTCCGTATTGCGTGCTGGTTTTTTTGGCGAGCTTTTTTTGGCATTAAATGAATCGATGTCTTCAGCCTTTGAGGTTGCTTTTCTTCTGGAATGGACTTTTTATTCGTATGTTTTTTATGTAATTTTTTTCATTTAGCATATTTTTTTCGAAAAAATTTATAACTTTTGTTTGAATTTGACATATATAATAAATATATAAAATTATATATAAGTACATAATATTTATTTATAAGTATATATATTATGTATGTATAAGGTATATCTCTATATGTATTACATAAAAATAAAACTATCAGTATAAACATCGTATTTTTTTAACATGTGACATATATAACATTTATTAAATATATATATGTTTATAAATAGTTAAAGACCATGTTTTTCCGCCATATTGAAAAATTTTATAAGATGCTAAAATGGCTTTTTGGCGCCATTTTGGATTCCTTCGCCAATCGCGCCAACCAGCACACAATATGGAATTCTTCCCTAGTTATAAAAACAAATCTATATATCATATACTGGGCTGCTCAAAGAATTCGGATCATTTTCCGACTATAAATGGAAATTGCTGAAATTGTGTTTTCAAATGTGTTATGCGTTTCCAAATGGTACAATTAGATATCATGCTTCAACTTATTAAACTGTGAAGATTTGTCACATTATTCTGAATGTGTTGGAAAGTGCTTCGTAATCTATGCTTAACGTAGGATTTTTTCATTTATTGTTTGTTTTGAATTACACTCATAAAAAAAAATTGTTAACTTAATATTCTCACTTTATTTACATCGCCTTTAAATAAAAAATTTAAGTCTTTTAAATTTAACGACCTTTTAAACAAAAACATATGTTTTGTTGTGTGCAACCTGAAAGAAAATCCTGTCTTTTCTCTCTGTGTTGAAAGAATTACCGAAGTAACTTGATGCTTAAACTTCAGTCCCATTTCAGGAAATCCTGTTCTCTCGTGTCTGTCTCTTTCTTGAGAGTTTTTTTTCCGGTTAGAGGTCACTGGTAATAGTGTCATTTCTCGAAATCCTTTCATCTTTTGGTCACTCTCTTAAGATTAAGGAGGAAGAGAACTTTTTCGTTACTTTTTTTTTTTTTTTTTTTTTTTTCAATCTGGGATTTTGAGAACCGTTCCACTGAATCGATATAAGTTATCTACCTTTTGTCAAAGACACTCGAAACGTAAAAAATCGGGTTGGACTTTTCCGATGTTTGATTTCATATTAAATCCTTTTCATTTCATTCATACGTCCAAAGCGGAAGTATTCCAGAATACCGGAATTATTTATTTTGACCAGTGAGATATGTATGTAGTGCTCCTTTATTCAGACGATATCGAAGATGTTTTAAAATATTTTATTGAAAATATTGACTTATGATATTTAGTTATGCTTATATGTATTTTACTATTGAAATATCCTTTATACACATATAACAAAAATCCGGATGTTTTATTGAATACATTGAAGCCATTAAGTTAAAAAATTTTGAATAAATATATATTATAAAGAACCTTTTTTAAATATATTTTCTAAACAAACGACTAATTGAAATTAACACATACTGGACAATTGCACCATAAAATACAATAAATAAAGACACAACCTTGCTTAATGGTACACAAAACACGAACTTTAATAAATTAAAAATTAAAGTCTACGTTTCGAGCTTTTTCTACAGCCGTCTTCAGGGAAAATTTGATGGTTAAATGGCTAAAAGCTCAGAGATGAAGGCCTCCTGTGCGAGAGATAATGTGTCGAATTTCTGAGTTTTTTAAAGGTAAAAACCGCTTTTCGGAATCTTCGGTGGCTTGGAAGAGCTTATTGTATATTTTCGTTCTTGATTATAGTACATTTTTGTTAGATTAAGAAACATCCGGGTTTTTTTTACTTTCTTCTATCTTTACAAGAAGAAAGTATTGGATTCATGAAAATTTTCGACTTTTGGTTTTCGACGGATTTACACATTTTAGGGGTCAGAGATTCCGAAAAACATGTTTTTTCAAATTGTCTGTCTGTGAGTGTGAGTCTGTCTGTATGTGACGCAAATTTTGTGGGCGCTGTCTGTCTCAAGAACTAATGCATGGAATTTAATAAAAATTTATATTCAATTAGTCCCTGATAAATTGGTGCTTATTGGTTTTCAGTGTGAATCGCTCAACAGGTAGCGCTGCTATGCAGCATTTTTCACGATTTCCACAATAACTCAATGTCTAGAACTAATGCACGGATATTCATCAAACTTCAGATTCAATTAGTCCTTGACATGAATTGACGTGTTATACATTTTGGTGTAAATCGCTCAACAGGTGGCACTGCTATGTTACATTTTTTGCGATTTCCGCAATAGCTCTATCTCAAAAACTAATGCTTGCATTTTCAACAAACTTCAGATTCAGGTGTACCTTTATATGAATTAATGCTATTTATGTTTTGGTGCAAATCGCTCAACAGCTGGCGCTGCTCTGTTGCATTTTTCAGAATTTTCACTATAACTCTGTCTCAATAACCTATGCACGAATTTTCATCAAACTTCAGATTCGGGTATTCTTTGATATCAATTAGTGCTGTTTATGTTTTGGTGTAAATCGCTCAACCGGTGGCGCTGCTATGCTACATTTTTCAGAATTTCCGCTTTAGCTCTATCTTAAGAACTAATGTACGAATTTACATCCAACTTCAAATTCAGATATCCTTTGATATGAATTGGTGCTAATTTCATGTAATTTCTTGTACTATTTAAATGATTTAATTGACGTGATTTATATAGAAGAAAATTTTGTGATGGCCACAACATACTAGTTTACAGTGTGGTATTGATAGAAACTAAAATCACAGACCAGTCAATTAGTTTCTGTAGCTTTTTAATTTTATTTAAATGTTAAAGTAAATTAGAATAGAATTGTGATAATTTCAATAAACATCTTAAAAAAAAAAACTTTCAGCTTTAATTTTGATCTTTCATTTTTACTTTAAAAATCTAGGCATTGCACTAAAAAAAGTATTTACTTTTTGTTAAACCTTTCCTTTCTTTTTTTGAAGTTCGTTGCCACATACTTTTACTAGAATATAATGCTCCGTGAATTAATTAGCCCCATTATTAATGTTAGAAACTAAGATAAAAAAAAGTTTTTTGTTCAGTTTTTAGAAACTGTCAAGACATTTTTGGAAGTGACGCATCACTTAGGTTATCTTTAAAAAAAATCTTTGACAAGATATTTAAAAGGAAACTTATCTTCGTGATGTATTTTTGATGCTTCTTGATGTCAAGGGACGATCAATAATACATTAATGCGTATTTAAAGATTAAAAATCTGTCTGTAGTAAAAGTCAGTCAAGGAGTATATATTTAAAATGATCAATATCGTGAAATACAGTAGAGTCCCTCTATAACGAAACTCCATACATAGAATTTCTCTATATAACGAATTTTTAGTAGGAACGGTCCCTTTTTCCCATGATCTCATTTAAAACAGTCTCCATATAGCGAACTATCTATCTCCATATAACGAATTTTTTCATAAAATGTTCTTTATTTATTGTTTTAAAAAAACTTCGAAATCACATGGAATAATTTTTCCATCACTGATTAGGGATTTATCGTTCAGTGCTAAGTTTTTTATTTTACTTTTCTACCTTGAATCTCCTTATTTTTTATGCCCAACGAATTCATCTCCCCCTCCCACACACCTTCCAGCATACTTCTTAAAACAGTGTCAATTGGATTGTTACACATATAAGAGCGGAATCAGAGAGGTAATTGAAGTTTAAGGTGAATGAGAATTGAAATGGAGAAAAATGTTCTCAATACAATTTTTCATTCCTTGCTAAAGTGTGAACATTTTCTCGAGAGTGTAACAATTTTGAAATTAAAATAGCGAAAAATTACAGATTTCTTCGTCAAAAAATAATGTAAGTTTTCCTTATGTGATTTTTATTATGCTTTCAAATAAATGTCTGTTCTCTTATTTTAAACTGTTTAAATAATTCAGATATACAATATTAGGTAAATATTTATAGTTAAACATTTCAAATTCTTAATTAAATACGTCAAAAGTAATTTTTGTTCAAAATTTACACATTAAATAGCAATTTTTACTCATTCTCTATGTAACGAATTTTTCTATATAACGAATTTTTTACTGGAACAATGAATTTCGCTATATAGAGACTCGACTGTATATTCAAGATATATTTCGCGGAAAATGTAGACACAATTTAAAATAATTTTTATTTATTGAGTTAAAATTTAAAATTTTTTTTGTGATGGTTAACGATGTTATTTGTAAACAAAATTACATGATAAAACTTCTCCTATATATTAAAAAAAATTTTTAAATTTAAAATTCATTCAAAAAGTGGGGTAATTTAAAATCATTATAACTCGAAATATTATTTGTAGAATTTCAATTTTTTCTCATTTAAATAAACAGAACTATATAAGTTTTAATTGAGATTCAGCTTTTTTAAAAATATTAATTAAAAACAAATTAAATTATTTAAAGTAAAAATTAAAAAAAAAGGGTGTCACTTTAAAAAAAAAAAAATCATATTTTCAAAAGTAAATATTTTTTCCTAATTTGCTGACTGAAAATTAAAGTAAAACAATTGAAAAAGACATGTTCCAAGTTTGAACCATTTATCTTTATTTATAATGATTTAAATACCAGAAATTGTGAAAAAAGTTATCGTGAAGAAAAACACATTTTCTCAAGAAATCGTTTTCATGACAACCATTGCTTGAAAGCTAGATTTTGAAAACAAACCAAAACGAAAAAGTTAATATTTCCTGTTCTAATTAATATAGAAACGTGATTTAAACGCCATTTTAAGCAGAAAAACACAGAAAACTTTTTAATGCAATAAAAGTTTTTTAGAAATTTTGGGAGTCTTTTGTGTCCCGGACAGCCTTAAACGAATTTCTGCGTGGTCGAAAACAACATAATCCCAACACTTAAAAAGAAAAGTTTGGCATCGCAATATTGTCGCTTGTTTTCTTTAATATTAAATCAACTATTAAAAATGTTTGTTATTTTTTTTTAATTTATTAAATTGATAGATATTATTTCTGATATAAATTGAGGAGAATTATTACTAAAAAATTTTTTACTTTTAGGATGTTGCATTTTCATTTTTAAATTAATTCATCTTTAAATATTAAAAACCCGCCTGCAATAGAAGTCACTTTATGTAGATACGAAGAATACAATTAAGGTGCTTTTGTAGCAAATGTACATTTCTCTTTTAAAGTATTAAATGATTCTGAGAGGCCAGAAATCGCACTGGGTGCAAAACTATCGTTTAACAATTTAAGTAAAGTACATTATTAGGTTAATTTTTAACACAAATATTCAAATGTAAGTATAAGTAAGAGTAATAAGTCTTAATTACGTCCACTAATATCCATATCACAATGTATATTCCAAACGGAGAAGTCAAAACATACATTATAATATTTATTTGCTTAAAAGACGTTACTAAAAACACATTAAAAGTATATTAAAAACCTATATTGACATGTTTCAACTCCTTCACTGAGTCGTCATCAGAATGTATAACAGAAATTACAAATACAATGCATATAAAAACTGGAAAAAAAATCACCGAATAGAAACAATTAAACGTATAACGCCCCCTAAATTTTTGATATCGCACGTGTTCCTCCCATGTTGCGATTCCGCAAGTTGTCCAACCACTCAATCCATATATTCGGGAACTTTCAACGAGAGTAGATTATCTACAGGTCTAATTTCTATTTACAATTATTTATAAGAGAGTCCCTTGAAATTTATTTAAGAGGTTCAGGGGTTTGTAACGATACGTTATCTTTTCGCATCCCGAATACATGGATCGAGTGGTTGGGCAACTTGCGGTATCGCGACATAGAAGGAACACGTGCGATATCATAATGAGGGGGCGTTATATGTTTATTTGTTTGTATTCGATGATTTTTTTTCCTGTTTTCATATGCATTGTATTTGTAATTTCTGTTATACATTCTGATGACGACTCAGTGAAGGAGTTGAAACATGTCAATATAGGTTTTTAATATACTTTTAATGTGTTTTTAGTAACGTCTTTTAGGCAAATAAATATTTTAATATATGTTTTGACTTTTCCGTTTGGAATATATATTGTGATATACACAAATATTCAATTGGTAAATAAATCATACGAGCTGTAAATTTCTAAGTGAGTGGAAAATGTCCAGCTCGTATTTCATCGAAAAATTTACTGCTTGTGTGATTTATGTTTACCAATTGAATTGTATCAAATTAATTTATTACGCATCAAACGTTTACTGGAGTTCCATAACCTCTGGTTTATTCTGTTTGAGCTGATTCAGATATCAGACCAGAAGCTGTGATCATTAAGGTTATCTGGGTGAATTAGGTCCTCCAGATTTGTCCGGGAGGGCCCAGTTGGCAGAGCGTTGGTGGCTTCTGCCAACAGATCCCTGGTTCGAATCCTGGCCCGGACATTTTTCACCCACTTGGAAATTTACAGCTCGAAAATACACTATTGTTCATATACCGTGGAACCTCGGTTCTCGAATGCATCATCTGTCAAACAATTCGGTTCTCAAAGGAGAAATTCGAAAGAATTTCACTAGGTTTTCGAACTGTCAGAATGTCATCGCCAAATCAACCGAATGCAAAATCGTGCCAAAAGCAACCTATTTATTTATTTGTTTGAGAGAAAACGAGAGGGTATAGTAATCGTAGTATGCTATATCGTAGGTATTATAGTAAACGAAATTCACGCATTTTAGATTCCTGTACAGTAGGGGTGCACAACCTTTTTAAGAGAATGGCCACTTACAAAAATGTTTGGGTTGTCGAGGGCCACATCAGTAACACAGAGAAATTTCTATATCGGGGAGGTACGGGGAGGGGGTAATAAGTCTTTATTCTTGACGAATAATTAGTTTTTGTCTATAACAAAAATAAACAAACGGAAATAAATAATTGTATGCAGGAATGCAGGGCTTCTTCGCATCTGTATGAACAACCATACAACACTTTATTAAGATTAACGGTTCCTTCTTGATAAATGATAACTTGAAGAAGAAAAATTATACAACATTTCTAAATAATTGGATGTTTTTGAAAATTATAAAAAAATCTTATTGAAGAATAACTTCATTTAAAATAAAAGGAAACTTATTTTTGAAATAACAAGGCATGATGGACTAATTATGCTATTTTTTCTGCGAATTATTTATAAAACTTGCTTTTTTTTTCTTTTGTCAATCAAGTGCGACTGATTGACGAAATGCGCGATTTTTTATCAACGACCATTTGACAGATTTCGCGGCAATTTTCCATTGCCGATTGGCAAAATTTGCAATCTCTTTAACCATCCAATTTCCGATACCTGCGATAAATTCACGAAAAGCACGATTTTTTTCAGCGATAAATTTTGAAAATTCGCGATATTTTTTCCACAACGGATCAACGAAAACAGCGTTTTTTTCCGCCCCCGATCGAAAAATTTCGAGACTTTTTTGTTCTGCGATCTATCTTCGAAATTTGCAAGCTTTTTCCTTGAATGATTTACAGACATTGATTGACAAAATTCGCGATTGTTTTTCATGCGTGATTGGCGAATTTTGCGATATTTTACGTGACGGATTGAAAATGTTTGCAATTTTTTTTCAACGACCAATCGACGAAGCGTAATCTTTTCCTGATATACATTGATATAATTTGCGATTCTTTTTCGCGCAATAAATTGGCGAACGTCGCGATTTTTTTTACGCGCATAATCGACGAAATTTGCGATTTTTTCCTACGACAAATGTATTTCTATTTCATGATATTTTTTGGGACCGACACACAAAATTAATAATTTTTTTCCATGAGATATTCACGAAATTCACGATTTTTTTACGAGAGATTGACAAATTTCACAATATTTTTGCGACCAGTTGACAAAATTTGTAATTTTTTCCATCAATTGCCGAAATTCGTGATTTTTTTTCCGTGACAGATTGAAAAATTCGTGATTTTTTCTCGCGATAAATTGACAAAATCGCAATTTTTCCCCAGCCGATCAACAAAATTTGCGATTTTCTGTGCCCGATTAACGAAATTCGCGATTGTTAACTGACTCTGACAAAATTTGTAATTTTTCTCACGGCGAATTGACGAAATTTGCAATTTTGTCTGGCAATAAGCTGGCGAAACTGACGATTTTTCGGCAGCCGATAAAGAAAGTTTTCAATTTTTCCTCAGCTCATCGACAGAATTTGCAATTTTTCCGCGTCCGATCAATGAAATTCGCGATTCTTAACTGACTTTGAAGAAATTTGCAATTTTTACGTGACAAATTGATGAAATTCGAGATTTTTTCTCGCGATAAACTGACGAAACTCACGATTTTTCCGCAGCCGATCAACAAACTTCCCAATTTTTCCGTACCTCATCGACAAAATTCGCGATTTTTCTGTGCCCGATTAACATAATTTGAGATTTTTCCGCGCCGAATCGACAAATGCGCTATTTTTCCTCGCGTGATCAAAAAATTCGAAAATTTTCCGCGCCCGATAAACGAAATTTGCGTTTCTTAACTGACTCTGGCGAAATTTGCAATTTTTACCGCGGCAAATCGAGAAAATTCTTTTTTTTTCTTACGATAAACACATAAAACTCGCGATTTTCCCACAACCGATCAAGGATCACATAATCGACAAAATTCGCAATTTTTATCGCGACGATCAACGAAATTCACGATTTTAAACTGACTCTGAAGAAATTTGAAATTTTTTCAGCGGCAAACTGTCGAAATTCGCTATTTTTTCTCGCGATAAACTGACAAAACTCGCGATTTTTCCCCAGCCGATCAACGAAATTTGAGATTTTTCTGCGACTCATCGATAAAATTCGCGATTTTTCCGAACTCGATCAACGAAATTTGCGATTCTTAATTGGCTCTGGTGAAATTTGCAATTTCTTCCCGAGGTAAATTGACAAAATTCGCGATTTTTTTCTGCGACATATGGACAAAAATTACAGTTTTTCCAGTTATAAATTGACGAAATTGTGTCAAAACACCCCCGAAGAAATTGCATAAATTGCGATCGCGGGCCACAAGTTAGACCATGGCGGGCCACTTTTGGCCCGCGGGCCACAGGTTGTGCATCCCTACTGTACAGTGATGTAGCTGAATCCACTGCTTTTCCTTTTTCCCCCTTTTATTTCTTACTCTACCTTTTTGGTTTTCAAAGGCGCAAAGAAAAAACGCATCCGATATAGTTATCCCGGTGCTTATGAATTTCATGTATTTTGAGAATCAAAAACAGCGCGTTGCTTTGTAGGCCTAATGATCTGAAAAAATAAGTATGGAAACTCCTTCCTTCTCCTCAATCTCAAATCATCCAAAGTTTCACCACTAAAGTTACGGATGCTGGTTTTGTTAAACTTCTATTGGAATGTTGCAAAATTGTGATTGTGTTTTGAAATATATACTACTGTAATGTGTTTATTATACATTTTACTGTATTGTTTGAATCAGTAAACACAGGAAGTAGCTTGGGAGGTGGGGACTAATTATTTGTATTTTCATTATTACTTTTGGTAACAGCGAATAATTCGGTTCGCGATTTATTCTCTGAAGCGAAATGTGTTCGATAACCGATGTAACACTCTACTTTAACCCGTTCGGGACCATGGGTGCATATATACACCCTCAAAAAGTGCTTAAAATGCTTGAGTTTGATACCAGTAAAAAAGAAAAAGAAAATTGGTTGTATTTAAATACGACATTTTCGTGAAGTCAAATAATTAACAAAAAGTGGTGCCAAACAAATAAAATTCGTGTAAAAGATGCCGGTCCTGAACGGGTTAATATTTAAAAAAAAAAAAAGAGTAAATAAAACTTCTATGCTAAGTAAGAATGCGACAGAAATAAAACTTCGAAGAAACAGACAAAACGTAGTCTAATTAAGCTTATTCCGTAGAACTGAATCAAAATATTTTCTGTAATGGAAGCTGTAATCTAAAGCATTTCAGAAAATAAATCTCTTTATTTTGTGTGTTCACTAACAACATCTATTACGTTTCTTGAAATAAATTGCATTTCAACGTCAGATTCATTACCCTATGTAATGAAGCTGTAGCAATTACGTTATACTAAAGGTTGGTGTAATGAACTTATACATAAATGGGTTTAAGGAAATACATTTCAACTAAGTTTGAAGCACAAAAGAAAACACAGGAGTCACCGAATGTACATTGAAGTTGATGAATTCAAGAACTGTGAGAAGGGGCGGTGTGAATATTATATATCTGATTGTAAGAATAGAGTACAGTACTAAAGTCTTTTGGTACAGCATCGCTGTTGTGAAACATATCAAGTTTGGGCGTCCTATCGCTTCTATATTGGATTGCTACATTAATATTTTAACCTTGTTAAGATAAATTGAATGATTTAACATTTGCTGAAATTGCTTTCTTATATTAACCCCTTGTGGGTTTATTTATTTAAATTAGTTGTGAACTTAGAATGATTATTTAACTCCATCCATTGTGCATTAATCACGAGTAGTGTTGCCAGGTGCGTAAATCAGGCCTCCAAATGTTCTGGACCACTAATTTCTTACAGTTTATTTCGTCATTTTTAATCGCAGATAATTCTGCCATTATAGATAAGGTGAGAAAAGAATCACTTTAAAATACTGGTGTTCAGAGCATTTGGAGCCTCGAATTACGCGGGACACCTGGCAACACTATTCACGAGTCACGCTCATAATTGATTCACAAGCTGTATTTTACTTACCCCGACTCACACTCTTCACACTTACTTGATTCACAAGGCAAAGTTTACTTGGCACTCGTAGCGTTCCTGAAATTTCATGCGTCAAGCATAGGTTATGAAACATTTCCCAACACATTTAGAATAATGTAACAAAACTGCAATATTTAAAAAGTTAAAATATTACGTCTAATTTAACCATATGGAAACGCATAACACATTTCAAAACCCAATATCAGCTGTTCTCATCTACAATCAGAAAATTAACTGAATTTTTTAGCAGCTCTGTATTATAGATATTTGTATTTATTAACTATATGCATGCCGAATTTTAGTTCACTTGAGATACATACACTTCAGTTAAAAATTTCTCTTCAGCAATTTCCTCTAATAAGGAGAATGTTACGTGAATACTTTCGTGCAACCCTGTATATGAAGTATACAATTTATATATGACGAGTAACATACAAAAAATTAATTAAAAGCGCATACCGAATTTTAAACCGTACACTGCTCCAGCAATTATTACTCAAAGACAGTACTGTAACCGATTTCTTTTGTGTGTCCCTGTAAACGAATAAAAAATGCCATGAATGCCCTGTTCTAACGTGATCGTAGTGAAATTCAGTGATTTATATCAGTTGCAATATATTTGAAATATCGTAATGTTATAAAAATATTCTGCAAACGATTTTCCCCCATATACCATAATGCAATAGAATACTTTTGAGTGTCCCTGTAATTGAATTATTAGTCCTACATACTTTATATACAATACCAAACATGCTTATGTGATTCTAAATAACCTTTATCAATTTCATGAAAATCCGAGTATATTTACGGGAGTTAGAGCGTTGACTAACGGACAGATGGACAGACAAACCTAATGCATAAACACTTTTCAACTTTGTTGGAAAGTGTTAAAAAAAAAAAAAAAATCTTTCTGTTACATTCCTTTAATAACTACAATAGAAGTATTCACGTATATATATCTTTATAGAAGACAATAAAGATTCGTTTAAAAAAATAGTAAGCAAAGTGAGAAAATTTTAGGAACGCTGCGAACCTTGGTTTACTTTACACGAGTCGCACTCGTGATTAGTGTACAAGGGGATAAAATTTAGGGTGTAGCACCCTAAATTTGGGCATTCCATAGACATCATTCCCATTTTGGAATTTTTAAAAAAAATGTTTTATAGCTTGCATTAATCACACTGTCAAAATGTTTTCAACGATATCGTAATTATCGAAACTGATCTAGCCGTTTAGTTTCTAGGATACACGTGAGGCGGGCTGAACATGCTTGTTGAAAATGCAAACTGGCAGGAGCATACGAAAAAACATTATTCTCATTTTTGCCTTTATCGTAAATTGGTGGAAATATAAAAATTGTGTCTCCTTGACAGGATATGCGCAAAAATTTGTTTCTACACTGACTTTTTGCTACAGCGCATAGAAGCGAAATTACTCTATAACCGGAAAAAATCATAATTCAGTATAAAAGTCACAATCCGACAAATTAAAAATCCATCATCTAAATGTATTTTGCAGTTATACAATTGCAAGGATATACGCGAACACACATGAGAAACAGGGGAGGAGGTCCTAACATTAAACTAGGTGGTTGTAGCACCTTATCCACAGGTGTCGGCGAATGACACATCCATGCGGTTCTTCCTAAAAGTCTTAGAAACAATAGGGGGGGAAAAACTACTAAAAAATGAAACCATTAGTAAGAGGGCGTTTCCTGAAAGCTGTCGTTACATCCGCAAAACAGGGGTGGTAAATAAAAAAATAAATGTATGTTGAAACAGATGTATCACAAGTAGCATCCATCATAAGCTGATAATTGAAGACGTAAAATGAACAATAATAGTTTTGGTTGATATTGCAATTTCATGTAATAAAACAACATTAGAAGATGGGGGAAAACGAAATTTTAAATTATCTGTTGAAGCAATTTCACACACAGGGAAATGTACATACGTATTATTTAATTATTTTTAAACACAATCAGAGCGAACCAGTTCTGAGCGAATATTGTGTTGGCTGGGTGTCGTCCAGATAGCTCAAATGGAAGAGCATTGACAATCAGAGCCAAGGGTTCTGTGTTAGAGTTTCAGCCCGGACACATTTTCGCTCTGTGGAAAAACTACTACTCAATTGGTATTATTTATTTATGGACGGATCCACTTCATATAGAACTCTGCCCATAAATATGAGGAACTCTATAAAGGAGCTAGGAATTCGATTTCGCGCAGACCAGGCTTGGTAATTATACAGTTTCATGGCATTTCTTGAGCAAAAACGACATTGAATCACTTACTCCCGACATTATCATCTTCGGTACCTGGGTTCCCTTGCAGGGACCTCTGTTCTTTTCCTTATAAAAACTAAAATATGCGATTTTTTTACATTTTCACATCACTTCTTAATAGCTGAATGTTTATTGCGTTCAAAGCAAACGAATAAATTGCAGCATCTAAGCCGATTCCCACATAAAATAAATGTTATTTTCATCTGAGTTTTCAAAATGCCTAAAAATGCCCAAAAGACTGTATGACCAAGAAAGTGAGAAATTTCCATAAGTATTTAACTTAAATCTTTTTCAATAAAAAATTTTGAGGATTTTTAGATTATTTACTTGTTTAAAGCTCTTAAATTTGTGGTTGCTAAGCGGCTAAAGGATCAATTTCAGAAAAGATATTTTTTCTGTCATTTACGATGTCATTTTGTTTGGGAAAAAACAATGAATAAGTATTTGTATTATTATTTTAGCTTCGGAACTGAAGAGGGTTTACCCATAACTGACGCATTCCAAAGCGTATGATTTTTCCATGCGGTTTTTCCTAAAAGTTTCAGAAACAGTAGGAAAAAAAAAACTTTCACATTTCTAATTTGCCACACAGTCTATTATTTTGGCCAAAATCGCAACTTTGTTTTATTTACTTTTTCTTAAAACTATATTTATCGTAACAGTTGTAAATTTCCAAGTGGGTGAAGAAAGTCCGGGCCACTGGTTCGAATCCTGGCCCGGACTTTTTGCACCCACTGTTATGATATTGATATGATGATTAACTGTTATGATTCCTTTACCAATTGAATAATTGTGTTAAAAAATTAATCTAATATGTGTATTGTGTTTATACTTCATTTCTAACAAATTGTTGGTAAGTTGTTAATTTAATACGTCAAAATAGCCAGGGGAACATGCTACAACAAACAGATCGTTCACTAGAAACCACGTAATCATTGCAACAAACCACTCTAAATAAGTATAACTACATAAAAAAAATATAAATATAACCACTCAAATAAATATAAATGAATAAATTTCTCTGTTCAGAAATAAAAATGCCAGAAAGAAATAGGCAGTATAGTGAAACAAAGCATCTCGGAAGGATAATGGATGGATTTCCAAGTATTTCGCCACATGTGTAGTCTCCGCACCTGTGGCTGAATGCTACTCTACAGTTATGCTACATCTGTGCTATTCATAGGCTCTCATAATTAATTCATATTAAAAAACTTTTTTTCCTTTTCATAGCCTTTTTTTTAATATTTGAAATATTTATTCAACTATTAACTATATGTTTTAAGATTTAAGATTTACAGTTTTTAAGCGCAATGCTCTCCCTTTTTCTTGTCGGCAACGAAAGGAAACATCAACTCTGAGGGCAAGAATGAGAAATATGACTTAATTTAAGATATTACATTAGATTTTATAAGAAACAGTTACTGAAATTCAAAGAGAAAAATTCATATCTAAGAATTCAGTTCAGCGGGCAAAGAAAACGACTGTAACACACGAGGAAAGAATATTAGTTGATTGGACGATAGATGGGATTTACGGATGCCAAAGAGCGAGAAGAAATATGATGGATGATTCTTATTAGCTATTTTTGAGACCATGGTGTAAAAAGATGAGCGAAACTTGTCGGGAAAGAATTGGAAATGAAAACGCATAACTTATTTATTACATACTTTCATCTTTGTAAAATTTCCAAAATCTTCGACTAATTACAAGAGAAAAATTTGCTAAAAATGTTTCATTAAATCCTTAATTTTGAACCCTAACATAATTTCCAAAAATAACTTTGTTTTAACAGCCTATTACTATCTTCTACGGTGAAAAACTGTTTATACACTTTTCATAAGGATTGCCTTTCAAAAAATGCAAAATTGAAAAAATCCACAAATGAAAATTAACTTCGGTAGATTAAGACATAACGAAAAATGAAGGTGGGTATTATTTAAATATAAGATACGTTAAAATAATTCAGACGAATCTAAATTTTAAATTATAACTGTTTAAATGAGGGTGGAGGATGTTCAAAGTATTATGTAAAATTCAATTGAAACTTTACTCTCTTTTTTTTTTTCAAAATATATTCGATTAAATTTTGAAAAAAGAAATCATGACGAACTTAATGCGAGTCGGAACCAAAAAATCTTCAAAAGATGTCAGTTGATGCTTAGCTTATTGCACTTTAAATTCCCCGTTTATTTCCAAAAATACATTATTTTTATATCTATGATAATTAGAAGTAATGACATACTGTTTTAACCTCCTCGTGAATCCCAGACCCTGCTCATAAAAATAAGGGAAAAAAAGCATTTTTCTCAAAATGTGTTTTTTAAGAATTTCATGTACCTTATTTTTTCATATTCTAAAAAAAAACTTCTTAGACTTAAACTCATGAAATTATAATTAACGCATTTATTAAGTAGTATTTACTGAAATGAGGTTTCTGTGTTAAAGCATTTTTCTTTTCAACCCTTTATAATTTTCTGTATGATTAATAAATTTGCATTATCGATATGCATCGTGAAAATATTTGAAATTATTATAATCAAGGTTTCTTAAAAAGCTTATTTCAAGACATTATTATATTACAGTAGTGGAAAAAAAAGGCAATTTAACAAATTACAACGACCATTTGGAAAATGATTTTTTCAAAGACTAAAATTTAAGACATAAAAAATCGCATAGAGTTGATCATACATTACGTACACCATGGATTACATTTTTCGGTACTGTAAATTTTTAAACTTCTACGGAGCTGGTCATTCATTACGTACGCCATGGATTAAACATTAATATTCCTGGACCAATTTTAAATGAAATTTCATTCTTAAACTTCTAAACATCCCACATTATTACTTTTTACACCGTCGTATAGAGAAAAAAAATTATTTTTAAATGCAATTTGTTTGAAAGCTGTATCTCAGTTTGTTTCTGAGTTAATTTTTATTTTGTAGTTTTTATTACTTTTTTGTCATAGTGGCAACAGAAGTATCCATCTCTGTTGAAAGTAAAGGGAAAATACAGATTGTATAGACCAATCAGAAAACGAATAAAATGCGGATTCAACCAATGAAACGCTTCAGATATGTTTTTGATTTCCTACACTGACAGAGGACAATAACCATTTTTCCAAATGGTTAAAAAGTAAACACCCCCTGATAACTCCGCAACAAATTATTCATGTAAAATAAAATGTAATTAACGCCCCAATGATACAGAATAATTTTGTAAATATACAAATTTCATCTTATTAAAAAAATGTTTTAGGATACATACCTCGATTTATCTTTTATAATTATTTTTGTAAATGATCATCTATTACAATAGAACTTTCTCAAAGAGCACTTAAAACACTTCTGTGGTTTCAAACAATTTTTTTCTGTTACTATTTGCCTGCAGCTTTTAATGAGCACGTGAAAAGCGTCTTTAAAGTTTATTCATATGTACAGTCGTAGAAAAAAAAAAGTAAACACCCCGACTAACTCCTCAACAAATTATCGTAGACGAAAGTTACTGGTACCGAAGGATTGGAAATAAAGTCTACTTTTAAATGACGTATATAAAATTTGCTTAGGGGGCCATCTACATATTAAAACAAATCCAAACTTCATTTTTTTTCAATGGCAATGCCCAATTTTAAAGAGATATTTCAAATTTTTGGTTCAAACTATGCCTAGACACCAAATTTCAAGTCATTTGAATGATAAGTCTTTGAATTATAAACATTCAAAATTCAGTGCTTCTAATGTTAAATTACATTTTCATATTTTTATTTATAACTTCTGAAATTATGATCCTAATGTTTTAATTCTTTGTGTAGCAATAATACTAATATACCCAAACATAAATACGTTGAATTTGCAATTTTTATAATTTTTTGATATGAATTATGAAATTAATATTAAAAAAATTATGAATTGCAACCTACAATTTTTTTCATGGATTCAGATTTATTAAGTCCTGCTTTATGGAAATCCAAAATTTTCACATTTTTCTTCCAAGTAGTTTTCAAATTATGCTTAAAAAACCGCAAAATGATGGTTTAAGAAGCCGTCTATGATAGAACTGACTAAATGTTTTGAAATTTCTTATGCCATTCTTTAATCTAACAGGCTTAATTGACTGCTTAAGGTGCCTTGATCAAGAAGGGAGCTCTCTCGGTTAACAATCGAGTACCGAACTTCAATTTGGATACAGCCCTTAAAATACGCTCGTTTTAGAATAATTAATTTCTCGGAAACTTATGGTACGAATTGCATAAAAATTTGTTTTTAGACTAATTGAAGGATGTAGAGTTCATTTTTGCTGTCAGAATTGTGTACTACTATTGAAAAAAAAAAATTTACGGTTCGTTTTAATATGTAGATGGCCCCCTAAGCAACTTTTATATACGTCATTTAAAAGTAGACTTTATTTCCAATCGTTCGGTACCAGTAGCTTTCTTCTACGATAATTTTTGAGGAATTAGTAGGGGGTGTTTACTTTTTTTTTTCCACGACTGTTCATTACTTGCTTCATAATGTACAGTCGTGGAAAAAAAAAAGTAAACACCCCCTACTAACTCCTCAACAAATTATCGTAGAAGAAAGTTACTGGTACCGAACGATTGTAAATAAAGTCTATTTTTAAATGATGTATATAAAATTTGCTTAGGGGGCCATCTACATATTAAAACGAACCATAACTTTGTTTTTGTCAATAGCAGTACCCAATTCTGACATCCTAAATGAACTCTACACCCTTCAATTAGCCTAAAAACGAATTTTTATGCAATTCGTACCATAAGTTTCCGAGAAATTAATTATTTTAAAACGAGCGTATTTTAAGGGCTGAATCCAAATTGAAGTTCCGTACTGGATTGTTAACCGAGAGAGCCTCTTCCTTGATCAAGGCACCTTAAGCGCCATTCAAGGAGTCAATGAAGCGTGTTAGATTTCAGTACAGCAGAATAAATTTCAAAATGACTACTCACTTCCATCATAGACGGCCCCTTAAACCATCATTTTGCCCTTTTGTAAGCATAATTTGAAAACTACTTGGAAGAAAAATGTGAAAATTTTGAATTTCCATAAAGCAGGACTTAATAAAGCTAAATCCATCAAAAAAATTGTATGTTGCAAATCATAATTTTTTCGAATATTAATTTCATAATTCATGTCATAAAATTATAAAAATTGCAAATTCAGCTTATTTATATTTGGGTATATATTAGTATTATTACTACAAAAAAAAAAATTAGCACACTAGGAGCATAATTTCGGGAGATATAAATAAAAATATGAAAATGTAATTTAACATTAGAAGCACTAAATTTTGAATGTTTATAATTCAAAAACTTATCATTCAAATGACTTGAAATTTGGTGTCTAGGCATAGTTTGAACCGAAGATTTGAAATATCTCGTTAAAATTGGGTATTGCCATTGACAAAAATGAAGTTTGGATTCGTTTTAATATGTAGATGGCCCCCTAAGCAAATTTTATATACGTCATTTAAAAGTAGACTTTATTTCCAATCGTTCGTTACCAGTAACTTTCGTCTACGATAATTTGTTGAGGAGTTAGTAGGGGGTGTTTACTTTTTTTTTTCCACGACTGTACACTCACGTCTTCAGTTATTCAGGACTGATTGTTACGAGTATAAACAGTGAAGTTCATTAGCAATAAATAAAAAGTGTCCCATTTGAGTCGATACAGCTCAAATCAATGAGTAATGTTGAAAATTTCCGAAAGAAGAAACGAGATTTTTGGAATACAGATAATTTCGGTCCGGCCAAATTTTCGACAGTGTTTTCGACGAAGCTCTGATTTTGGTCCGAAAACGAAACCGAATTTTCGGTGATCTCTATTATTAACATTCTGATAATATATTTTAATAACGTTACATACCATTACCTATTGATCACGGTAAAACTTTAAAGGAAAAATAATATAAACAACATTAAAAAGATAAAAAATATAATTTTATCATGTTAGTTTGAATATCCAATTCTTAAAAATCTCCATCTTTCACTTATCAGATTTCTTTCTAAGGAATGAAGCAAAATATGATAACGACATATAGTAAAGAATTTGGACAAAAACGAAATAGTTTACTCAAATTTCAAAATTTTATGATGAAAAAAGTATAAAGTATAAATGGAAATAAGAATTTTTTTTTTTTCTAAGTATAAGGGAAATGTTTTATCAGTAAAAGGCAAACGAGTGAATTGGCACACGAACTCGAATATTTAAGCGGGGGGAAAAATACAGATATCGTAAATTTATAAACTGTACTCGATTAACAAACTGAACTCCAATAACAAAATGTGAAATAAATTCCAGAGAAAAAAAAAAGTGCTTTTAGATTTCAAGCAATTTAATTAAGAACGCAGAAAGATTACTTAAATAATTTACGATAAAATCTTATTGATTATACATGACCCAAATCTAAATTTTTAATAAGATCTTTGAAACTAAAGCACGTATTTTTAGCTATGTGATGGGGGGAAAAAAGTAAAGTTCGTTGACTTTCACACTGAAAAGAACTAAAATAGTTTTAGTAGGAGAAAATATAACTCGAACAGAATTGTTTCGAAATAAGCACATTAGTTCATTTTATTATTATTATTACTATTTTAATATAATTTTCAGAATTGCTTCAATTTTATATACCATTTATCCTTTTAGATTTACATACTTTGAAATAAATTATAAAGCAAAATTATTTTTTAGATTTCAGCTAGTTCTATACGAAAGACAGATGAGTAGGATAATGCGCAATGAACTGATGAACCTAAATCATAAATTTTTAATAAAGACTTTTAAATTAATTACACATATTTCTTGCTTTATTATAGAAAGAATTAAGAGAAAAAAAAGTTGAAATAAATATGTGTTACATCGTGTTCGCTGTTACATTCGTGTTGAAAGAATTAAAATAGATTTAGGGGCAGACGATATTAATCAATTGACCGTAGTCTTTCTCTCGGTTCGAGGCTATATATATATATATATATATATATATATATATATATATATATATATATATAAACAGTGGCAAATCGCTCCATTGGAAAGCATACGGTCTTGAAGAATTCACTTATTTTTTATTCCGCTTTAAAGGACTAAAATGTATGTTAATAGATGTGAATAATATAAGGAATAATAATATAATTTGAGATTAATTTTGTGTAGATTATCGAATTTATTAGAAATATAACGTTAAAATAAATTATAGCCAATGCCTGTATAAATGAGTAAAATTTCAAGTGTTTAAATAATTTTTTTTTTTTATTATGTAAATTAAACTTATTTTACTTAAATATGATTTTACTTAACGATTTCAGTGTTAATTTTTAGTTCTTAATTTTCTTTCGTTTAAGTTCTGAAAATCATGTTTTATCTTTTTTTTTTTTTTTTTTTTTTTTTTTTTTTTTTTTTTTTTTTCATTATTTAATAATTTAATAACGAATGAATATGCTTTATTATCATTAATTAGGTTTATAAGCTCATAAGTGTGACAATAAAGTAACGCTGTAAAGAGAAATAGCGAAATAAATTTCGGTGAATGCAAAGCACAATCAAACGATCACGCCGCAATTTCACTTATACTGTAAAAAAAAATTACGACCAATTTTCCTGTAGGAATTAGAAAAATAGTTGCCCTTATCGTACCGGAAAATTTTCCGACCCAGCTCGGAGTAAAATCCGTAAAAAAAAGGAAATAGTCAATAATACGGTATTTTACGGATTTTATTCCGAGCTGGGTCAGAAATTTTTCCGGTACGATAAGGGCAACTATTTTTCCGGTTCCTTCAGGAAAACTGGTAGTTTTTTTTTTTTTTTTTACAGTGTACTGTGACGTCACAGGTGTCCGTACAATTATTTCAAAATGTAATATTTGTTAAGCTTATTTTTTTTTATGTTTCGTTTTGATATACATGTTACTTTTTTTAAGTTAGAAAATGCAAAACAAAAATTTATTCCTCATAAAAGAAGAAAGAAAACGTATCTTTACCTATATATAAAAATCACTTCAAAACAACAAAGTACACATTAATTGCTATAAGTGATAAACATAAATTTTAAAACTGCAAAATACCTTTATTTATTTACATTTCGACATGTTTCATTGCATCAGACAGCAACATTCTCAAGAAAGTAAAATGATAAAAATATTTTCGCAAAAATTCAAATTGAAAAACTAGTAAACAAAAACAAAAATCACGCGAACACAAGCAAAATGAAATTAACTGCAATATTAAAAATGGAAATTTGTGAACGTGAATTATTTCATATTATTAATGAAATAATAATATAAAATATTTCACGTTCACAAATTTCCATTTTTAATATTGCAGTTAATCTGATTATCTTTGTGTTCACGTGATTTTTGTTTTTGCTTACTAGTTTTTCAATTTGAATTTTTGCGAAAATATTTTTATCATTTTATTTTCTTGAAAATGTTGCCGTGTGATGCAATGAAACATGTCGAAATGTAAATAAATAAAGGTATTTTGCCGTTTTAAAATTTATGTTTATCACTTATAGCAATTAATGCGTACTTTGGTATCTTTACCTTTCAAATACTTTAATGCATAAGGTAAAATCAAAGCCTAACTCATTTTAATTATACTCAACTGAAATCTTAATTTTTAAAAAATTACTTTGAAATTAGCACATTTACCTCTATTTCCAGCTATATTATAAGAAAGAATTAAAAGAGAAAGTAGTAAAATACTTTGATATTCCGTGTTAAAATAATGAGACTAAGGCTGATGTCAGATGGACGTCTTTTTGCACGCTTTTTACCATACGTATTATCCCTACACAATGATAGCGGAATTGTGTAGGTGTAATACGTAAGGAAAAAAGCCTGCAAAAAGACGTCCGTCTGACATTAGCCTAATTTTAGTCGCAGGCGATATAATAATTCGATAGCATTTCTTAAAAATAAATATATTTTTTTGCATAATTTTCAAAATTATTTCTGCCTGATTCATCTGTTAGCTTTTTCAGCTAGAAAATATGAAATTAAAATTTACTTCACATACGAAAAATAATATTTTCAGATTTCAAGTATTCTAATATGGAAGTTATGAGGATAGACTAGTTTATGATTAACTCTTATTGTTTATACACAATCGAAATTCTTATTTTTAATAAGAACTTTAAAATTAACTCGCGTATTTTCAGTTATGTGTGATAAGAAAGAATGTTTTCCCTAAAGGAAAAAGATAAAGTACAATTAATTGATTTTCATACTAAAAGAATTACAACACTTTAATCGCACACTGCATACTCAATAGAATTATTTCGAAATAAATTATTACTTTAACCAGAAATGTTAATTAGATTTCTAGACAATAATAAACTAAAGGTAGTAACAGACTGTATTTGAGTATTCAACAATCGAAAATATTGCGCAAACCGTTTATCGGCAAGCATTTGTATGGAAATTAACTTGTCAAATCCTGCTCAAAAGGAGAAAATGGTAGAACAGTCCAATTATTATTCTAAAGGGTCTAATTTTATGACTGATCTATATTTTCTGGAAGTAAATTTGACCGCGAGACATAATTTAAATGGAAATAGATATCTAAAAAAAAAAGGGGGGGGGGGTCCTTGAAAACATGTATGTAGTGTAAACCTATATGTAAATGTGATGCAAATCACTTCAAGATTAGGGGTAGGAATTAAAAAAAAATTTAGAATATGTAAAATGACGATGCTAAACACTCGAAAGAAATAATAAAAGAAACTATAATATTAACGGGTCTTATTTTTATTTAATTTATTTTTGTCGCCGAAATTGCATTGTCTCAGTACAATAAATAGCCTTAACCAGATCCTGACAAATGCATTCGCAGTGCGCCATTGGCGACCAAAACATATTAACTGGCGACTGGATGCATAAACATTTAATGATCTAACAATAATTCCCTTCAAAGGCCCTGTGCTTTAGTGATTATAATCAGCATTAACCAAAAGAAAAAAAAAAAAAAAATCCAATCATACACAAGAACATGTGCCAGAAATAATAATAAAAAAAAAAAAGGTAGAAAAATGCAGAATTTGAAGAACCATGTTAGAAAAAGTATTTGTAAAATTCTTATCTAGTGCCATTAAGCTGATTGGGTCAGTTGAAACGGGTCAGTGTTTTAGCTATTAAATTTCTTTCAAAATAAATTTATTTAAAAAAAATGATGATGTTAGCAAAGAACAAATATTTTTCGTGGTATTACATGCTTTAATTATTCAGACTTTGTAATGTATATTTCATTTTCTAAGAGATATAATTTGATAAGTTTCCATGAAAAACTTAATTTACATTACCTTTCTAACTGAATTGAAGAGCTAAGGCAAGAGTTAAGATGTACTATAACTGTGATCGTATTTATCATTTTTTAATCAAATTTATTAAAAAAAAAAAAATTATGCTTTTTGAAAAGCCACGATTGAATAATAATAAAAAAACTGCGAAAGGTGGAAGAGGAGGGGGAAGGACGATTATTTTTATTGGCGACTACAAATTTTTGCTGCCTACCTGATTTTTTCCAATTTGTAGAGACCTGGTCTCAACAATTAACCAATAATTTTGTACATGACAAAAATCTTACTTGGGAATTATGTGGAACTACGATAGCTGAGTCGATACATAACGATTATAGGGTCAGGTAGGGCAGGGGTGCAGAAAATGTTTCTACTCTCAACATTTCCCCCAATCCACATGAAAATTTACCCAAAATTTTACGGTATGTTATGGGTAAATGCTGTATTATCGTAGGTACAGAAAATTTATTTTTCCGATATTTCTCAACTTATGCGCAAGTAATGGCAGTGGTGATTCTGAGTAAAAAAAAAAAAATTCACGGAACTTTGACGAAACTCGCGGTTGTTTTGCCATCTTTTGATGAAATTCGCGGTTGTTTTGCGATCGTTTGACGAAATTTGTGGTAGTTTTACCATCTTTTAACGAAATTTGTGGTTGCTTCGCGATCTGTTGACGAAATTTATTTTCATTTCACGATCTTTTAAAGAAATTTGCGCTCATGTCACGATTTTTTGACGAAATTTGCATTCATTTCGCGATTTTTTTAAGAAATTTGCGTGTTTTTTTTCGCGTTCCTTTGACGAAATTCGCGGTTGTTTCGTGATTTTTTAAAGAAATTTGCGTGTTTTTTTTCGCGTTCCTTTGACGAAATTCGCTGTTGTTTCGCGATCTTTTGACGAAATTTGCGGTTGTTGTGCGATCTTTTGACGAAATTCGCTGTTTTTTCGCGATCTTTTGACAAAACTTGCGGTTTTTCGCGATCTTTGGACAAAAATTGCGGTTGTTTCGCGATCTTTTGACAAAAAAATGCGGTTTTTTCGCCGTCTTTTGACGAAATTTGCGGTTGTTTCGCGATCTTTTGACAAAATTTGTGTTTTTTTTCGCGGTCTTTTGACGAAATTTGCGTCTTTTTCGCGGTCTTTTGACGAAATTAGCGTATTTTTCGCGATCTTTTCATAAAATTTGCGTTCATTTCCTGATCTTTTGACAAAACTTGCGGTTCTTTCGCGAACTTTTGAAAAATTTGCGATTATTTTTAGATCTTTAGACGAAATTCGTGGTATTTTTCCCGTTACAAAATTTGCGGTTATTTTTCGATCTTGTGTCGAAATTAGCGTTTTTCCCTTAAATCTTGGACAAAATTCGAAGTATTTTTATGTTCGAATTTTCAGATTGATGACCGATTTTTTAAATTTTCGGAACCAAATGCCTTAAATTTTTGGAAAATTCGGAACAGAATCACCCCTGATATACGGTACACATTATTCTGAGATCGATATTGTGAAGGTCACCATACGGATCTTTTTATTTGTAGTAATTTTTTTTTTATCTCAGGGAATTATGGAATTCGTTGGTAAAATCGAAATCAGTTGTAATGTTTCTGCAAAATTTCCCCCGATCCTAGATCGCCGGATCGGACATATTCTGCAACTCTGAGGTAGGGTAATTATGACCAGGAGGTAATTGTGACCGCCGTCATATTGGAGAAAACTGTGTATAGTAAAATTTTGTTTCGAGTTTAGATATTAACCTCATAATGTATATTTAATATTAGATATTCTTTATTACTAGTCTGAAGCATTTTTGAGATCCGAATAGCAGTTTGTGAAACTAAGTCTATAAAATTTTTGACAAACTTACTTGTCACTTTGGAGTTCAAACTGGTCTCAATTACCCCAAACAAATGTGTGTTGACAAGTATAAAGAGAAAATATAGTGGTCATAATTTCCCCACTAGCGGTCTTAATTACTCCAAACTTATGTGTTTGTGAGTTTTTAGTGGGGTAATTATAAACATCCTTTTAACTTAAAACCAGCTGTGAGAATTAAAACATTTAAAAGGTGTTCTTAAAGGATCAAAGTTACTTCCTATGTAATAAAAACACCACTTTTCCAAATAGAAGTAAACAAAAAAAAAAAAAAAAAAAAAAAGCAATTTAACAAATTACAACGACCATTTGGAAAATGATATTTTCGAAGACTAAAATTTAAGACATAAAAAATCGCACGGAGTTGATCATACATTACGTACGCCATGAATTAAACATTAATAGTGTTATGACACGTAAAAATTGCAAGCACAAAAATCGCCTGCGAATTGTACGTATTATCCAAGCATTTCATTGGCTGTTCGGAAAAAGGCTTTTCCATCGTCAGATTTCCAAGAAATCTGATGACACATTTTAAATGAAATTTCATTCTTAAACTTCTAAACATCCGACAATATTACTTTTTACACCGTCGGATAGTGAAAAAAATGTACTTTTAAATGCAATTTGTTTGAAAGCTGTATCTCAATTTGTTTCTGAGTTATTAATTTTTTTTTTGTAGTTTTTATTACTTTTTTGTCATAGTGGCAACAGAAGGTATCCATCGTTGTTGAAAGTAAAGGGAAATACAGATTACTGTATAGACCAATCAGAAATCGAATAAAATGCGGATTAAACCAATAAAAACCTCCAGATATGCTTTTGATTTCCTACTCTGACAGAGAACAATAACCATTTTTCCAAATGGTTAAAAAAAAAAAAAAATAGCAATGTTGGAAATGCAGATAGTGGTCATAATTACTCCTCCTAACCCTACTAAATTTCTCTAAATTTGAATTTCGATTTTCAGACTTGACGAAAGTCTTGTCACCTGATCAAAATTCAAAATTATCAGGCAATCTCGAATAGCGATGGTCTGCGTTTGGAGTCGCCTAAAAATAATCCTTAATTCCTGATATGTTGCAGCGAATGGCTGTAATAGCCGAACAAAAACAACAATTTGAATATTGATGGGCACTTCAAGTAAATTTGGGTTACTAAAATGCCACAACGGATTTTAGATTTCTTTGTTTTCCCTAATTTTTTCTAGCTTGCAGAACGAAAATGAAAATGACCTTTCGAGAGAAAACAGTATTCAGAGTTTAATGATTGGTAAAAGATGAAGATGTTGAAAGAAAACTCTAAATTTTCATCAGTGGAATGTGGACAATAGATAAATGGTAGCAATGCGAATATTGAATCGAAAATAACATCTGACGTACAAAGTCACCATTCACGAATATACATTGTACTGTGTGCTTCACATATAAAAGAGACCCCAAAAGGGCTGCAAGAAACAATATTAATGAAATATATCCAAAGTTAGTAAATGTAAGAACATGACAGAGGTATTTTAAGAAAACTTTAATATAGTGATGTCTCTTTACTGGATAAGTCCATACAGAAACTGCTTCTAACTATAAGGAATAGCAAATCACAGCAGATTTTGGATGAAAATGAAGAAACATCTGATATAAATCACGTAATATCAGGCGTTTGTTACGTATCAGTGTACGATGCAGCTTGTGTATCTCCAAAAACAAAACCAATAGATCAATAAAATCTCTAATTGATATGATGTCACTGTGACGTCACAAAAGATCACAAGTGTCACTGTCAATCTCGGTAGCCGTTATTTCGTGACTTCACTGAGAAGTCGCCGTGAAGTTACAGTGACCGATTTTTTAATCATTTGAAGCTTCAAAAAATAAAACATATCGCGGTTACAGTAACTTTGATGCAACTCATCTTCCATGTCATGTGACGACAATAACAAAAATAAGAGTATCATTTTGGTTTCGATGCTTTCTAATTTTTGTCATGGAAAGAAAGGAGCATACAGAAACACGTTTCATCTCAAACATCCTCTTTAGTATCTCTATCTACAGAACTTCTATCAAGGGCTATTCTTCAGTATTTCCTTCAACAGGAAGAAACGAATGCACATACGCCCGCATAAGATAAGATAGCGGACGAAAAACTAAAGTTAAAGGTCGTAAAATATACGTAAATATTATTTATCTCAAGAAGAGGTTCTGAACCGTTAGGAAACGCACGCAGACATAATAATAAAGTCATTCATAATAAAGAGCTTGAGGTTAAGTAGAAGCTTATACAACTGATCATGTTTTACGAAAAGATGAAATGCGACATAGGTGAACTGAACAGATGCTTTTTTATATATCTGCCTCGCTCCTAACGAATAAACACGCAACAGATTTCAGGACGATGTTTGTTATCCATTTTGTTGTCGAAACATCTTAGTGGTTTACCTTGCATTAAATAGAGAACGATAACTTTTCTCTTCAGAAATATTTCATTCATTGCCAATGTTGGAACACATGGTAGTAAAGGATCCTAGTGAAGTAATGGCTGTAAGTGACTAAAATTTATCAAAATTTGCCTTGTGGTCAGCTAAGACTTCTTTATTTACTTGATACATTTTTACGAGGTCTGTCTGGTAAGTATTTGACCGTTATTTTTTCCGTGCGCAACAGTGATTCTAAGGCAGCGCCACTACTGTACATATTGGAAAGAGACAGCTTAATGAGCATGATTGAATTTTTTCTCCGAATTCCAGTGCCAGCTGGGCGCCAAGTGAGGTGCTGTCATACGTGTTCGTCGGATTTTGATGGCTGAACGGGTTGAGCAACGGTACTGCATCAAATTTTGTCAAAGTTTGATTATTCTCTAAGCGAAATAATTCGCAAGATTCATCAGGTATCGTAAAATTTATCAATTTTTTAGCTGATTCATCGCACCTGATTCAGACTTTCTTGGCAAAACATGGAATTCCAGCCGTTCGTCAAGTTCCCTACTCTTCAAACATGGCTCCTTGGGACTTCTGGTTGTTTCCGAAATTGAAGGCGCCATTGAAAGGACCCCGTTTTGAGAGTAGAGATGATATATGCAGAATGCGACGGTGAAGTTGAACACCATTCCAAAAAAGCCAAGTATTTTCGGCATTGGAAGGAATGATGGGCTAAGTGTTTGGAAGCGCAAGAGACCTACCTTGAAAGGAATTAGGGTACCAATCCCGTCCCAAATTACATATATTTTTTTTTGGACAAAGGTCGGATACTTTTCAGACAGGCCACATATATTACCATTCATCCGAATGTCAAAGTAATTACGCGATATGTAAGTGTTTGTACGTTACATGAGTAAATAGATAATTCGTAACTAAATGTAATTTCTGCAAGGCGTATTTTTCTTTGGAAAATTGATTCAAAAAGCTTTCTTGTAACCTCTTCACTACTGAATATTAATACATTATTATTGATTATTACTGAATTATTTCTTCTGAGATTTGATTTCAGAGCAAGAGTTTTAATTTCGAATCTTGGACATTGAAACATAACATTTTTAAATCGGAATTGCAATTATGTAAGAGTATCCTGCTTAAAACGGGAAAGAATTGGGGTCCACATATGTAGACCTACGGATGAAGAGGTTATACAGAAGGTCGTTCGCACTGTATGGAAACAATTTTGTAATTTATTTTTCTCATTTCCATTTTGAGATAAAGATTTGGCAACTTCAGAATAATCGCCTGCTACTGTTATCATATGACTGGAATGTAAAATAAAAAATTTATTTTGAAAATGGCTGCTAAAATTGATAGATGGCTCGAAGGTTACGTAAATGAGCTTTCCGGGGAGAAATATTCGTATCAACAAATTATAGAGCAGTGTAAATATCGCGGTTATTGCTTTTCAAAAAAGGGTATTTATAATATATTAAATATGAAAGGGAAAAAAATCCAAGTGAATTTAGAAATGAAAACATTACCGCGAAACCTCATCCTAAGACTGTTCGAACGCAGATAAATACCAAGAAAGTGAAGTCTACGATCCTAAAAGAAAATCCACCGACTCAATGATCCATTGCATCGAAACTCGTAATGTCTTTTGGCACTGTAAGTAAAATCATTCATAAAGATGTGAAATTAAAAAAAAGTGTTTAAACCTAATGTTCATCTGCTTTTGTCATAGCATTATTGCTAAAAGAAAAACAAATGGTAGAAAATTATATCAAAAACACCTAGCTGCTGAAAATTGTAATTTGTGGTAGCACTCGATGAAGCATGGGTATATTTAAGTGATTGTAATTTAAAAAAAGATCAATTTTCTGTTGCTGAACTGACGAAAATGTCCGTACGAAATAGCTTCGTCAGTGTTAAGAAAAGTTCCCAAGAGGATTCATGATAGTTGCAGGATTTTGTTACAACGGCAAATTAAAAATCAAAAAATTCTCAAGTAAAGCCAAAATTAATTGACCGTTCTATCAGCTGAATATTTTAGAACCAATTTTTGAAGAAGAAATTCCAGCTTTATATGGATATGATATTAGTAAGGTTGAGCTTCATATGGACAAAGCCTTTAGTCACACGTCTAAATCGACTGCGGCTTATTTAGCAAAGAAAGAATCAGAAATAGGGGTAAAGTGTATCCCACTTAATGAAATACCTGTAAAATCACCTGCTGCTTCTCCAATGGACTTTTACACTTTCGGTTTATTAAAGAGAGCTTTAGGAAAACGGCATCCAAGAACACTAGACCGGCTTTGGAAAACACCCAAGAGGAATGGGGTAAAATTTACATGTCAGTACTAAGAAAAAGTTTACTTTCATGGAAATTTCGAGATAGAGCTATTGTCAAAAATTATGGCTATCAGATAGAAGAAAATCACCCCAAAAAAATACGGCATTTATACATAAAACTTAACTATCAAAATCGTTTCCATAAAGTGCGAACGACTTTCTGTATGTAATAAAAGCACACTTCGTCCATCCAAGAAAAATGAATGCTGTTTATAATATGAGCTATAATTCTTTTCTTAGGGTTAAATACAACATATATATTCATATTGAAAAGTGAATTAAAGAAATTTTAAAAACATGCTGATGAAACTTAATTTTTATGGATGTATGTATGCATTCAGGAACGATTTAAATAATATAATAATAATAGTAATAAATGCGGGCTAAATCGTAAAACGTTTTAAAATAAAGTATACTTTTCAACTGCTTGTACTTTGACAAACGTACTCGCATTTTTCAAGCAATGCATAAACTCTACTGATCTGAAAAACGAAGATAAATGACATTTTCTTTGGAAAGTGAATATGCTGCTACTTTCTTTCTGTTTGATTGTTTATAAGATTTTTTACAGCTTTAGTTTATATTCCTTTTATGTTACATTTCTATCGCTCTACAATGGTCTTTTTTCAATAGAAAGCATGCTAAAATTTATTTCAGCAATAAATTCAAATTTCGCCCTTCATCTGATAGTAATGTGAACATTTGAACAAAATCAAATAGAGAAACGAACATGAATCGTGAATTTCTTTATCTTCGTTAGAATATGATATATCTAAAACATATTCACTCATCTTTCATATTTTAATAACAGAGACGTTTCAAGGAGCATTTCTTTAACATTTGTTAAAGAAATGTTCCTTGAAACATTTTGAACTTGAACCTTGTTCCTTGAAACATCACTGTTTTAGTATTGGAATCTTTGTTTTCACATTGCTTTTTACATACGATGGTACTTCGACTTTCAAACATAATTCGTTCCAAAAAATTGTTCGAAAACCGAAACAATTTTTACCATAAGAAATAATGAGTTCCCACATCCCAAGTTACCACCTGTATTTACTTTTTCAAAACAATGCACTGCATGATAGAGTATAGTAATATATAAAAGTACATTATATTACTGTACATTACAAAAGACTATAACAATGCAATGTAAATAAGTACAAGTAATAAGCCTTAATTATGTCCACTAATAACCATATCACAATATATATTTCAAACTGAAAAGTCAAAACATATATTAAAATATTTATTTGCTTAAAAGACGTTACTAAAAACACATTAAAAGTAAATTAAAAATTTTAATTGACATGTTTCAAGTCCTTTACTGAGTCGTCATCAGAATGTATAACAGAAATTACAAATGCAGTGCATATAAAAAATGGAAAAAAAAAATACTATACTATAAGACTATAGCAATTTCATAACATTAGAAGTAATCAAATTTTAACAAAAATAGTACCCATGCTTTTATTATTGAAACTTAGGACGATCTGGGATTGATAAAATTTAACGCTGTTTATGTTAGAATTTAACTTTTTTTTCTTAAACGAAAAACCGTTCTTAATATGGTATATTTTTAACTTTTAAAATTTTATATTCAATTGATTTTCTTTCAAGAAACAAATATTTTGTAACGACGATGCATTCTGAACTTACTTTATAAAAAGATACATATTTTTTTACTTCAATGTTATTTAAGGTAATTTAGTTAATGTATATATCAGAGAAATCTTTAGTTTTTGGGAAATTCAAATTACTTTTTTTTTCCAAATAAGTCCCGATTTATAATGGGTTAGTAATCATACGCGAAAAATAGGCGTCATCAGCGTTATAAATGTTAGCCAGGGCCTCATTTAAAAGCTCTTCGAAAGCACATTTTCCTAAATGATCTTCAAGCAATCTGAGCATTACCAAGTAAAGAAGCACCCGGGTAATCTATTCGCCTTTAGATTTTGAGATCATGTGTGGCTTGAAAGGGGACCAGTAAAGGTTCGTTACTTCCATTTTTTTTTTATTTTTTTTATTTATTTTTTTTTTTTTTTTTACTTCCCTCCCTCGATTTTTTAGACTACATTTTTTAAAGCACATATCTGTCTTTATTTCATATATTTTCTTTAAAATAATCTGCCTCTGAGGAGATAAAAATAGGCGATGGGGTGTTAAAAATTACTTTTTATGTTCGTATTTTTGAGGGAATTTAAAGTTAAATGTAGTGAAGCTTCGTTTTTACACTTTTACTGAAAATGCTCTTTAATGCTCTAATTCAGCCATACTGAACCTGCGGCCCGGCGACCTTTTAAGTGCGGTTTGAAACTAGGGATGCACCGAATATTCGGTATCTATTCGGTATTCGGCCATTCTACCGAATATTCGGTTAGGCCGAATGACAAACTATTCGGTATGCCGAATATTCGGCTTGGCCGAATAGCAAAGTATTCGGCCTGCCGAATATTCGGTTTGGCCGAATAGCAAAGTATTCGGCCTGCCGAATATTCGGTTTGGCCGAATATCGAAATATTCGGCAAACCGAATACTTAAAAAAACTTTTAAATTTTTTGTATAAGGTTTTTAAAACATATTTTTAAAAACCTTATACAAGTTCTACATTTAACAGTCAACTTATAAAGATATTCAGAATAATTAGAAACAGAATCATAAATAAAAGAGAATGTTAAAAAAAAAAGAAAATGTTTTTACATTATTTATTTGCTGTTTGTTAAGTATTATTTAAGAAAATTAACCAATCACGAGGATTTCCATAGGAATTAATTATGTACAAATGCAAGTTCCTGAACATTGTCCATATGGAATAAAATCATCTGTTTCTTGCTAAAATTTTAAGAACAACGTTTACAATCTCTGAAAATGATTGCCCACTGCAGACACCGATCTAGGATGCATTTAAAAACTTCCTTGCTTAATCAAAGGGAATAGGACAGTTACTGTTGCTAAATTGCCACCATATAAAATTTGAATAGATTGTATTATTTCTTTCTTTCTTTCTTTATTTTTTTTTTTTTTTACTTTAGTCTCTTCCTGACAAAAAAATAATATGATCCTGTACAATTAATTTTCCAATTTCTTCACAATTTCTCTTTGATTTTAAAATGTTTGTTTTAGAATTTAAGAAAATTTTATTAATTTTAATTCTTCGAAGAAGCCATGAAATTTAAAATTTTAGGAATTAAAAATTTTTTATAACTATCCTCCCCTTAAATAACTCAAAGCAGATTTTTTTCAGCATAAAGTTTATTTGAAAAAAGCTCTTGGTTATTAGAATAAATTTTTTGTTTTAAATATTATGTAAAATTGTTTTAAAATTTAGCGTTTTAATACCTTTAAACTTTGAAATATAAAAGTATTCGACAAGCCGAATATTCGGTATTTGGTCGAATAGTTACTATTCGGCAAGCCGAATATTCGGTATTCGGCCAAAACCACTATTCGGTGCATCCCTACTTGAAACACATAATCATTATTCGATATTTATAAAATTGATTGAGATGTGCATAAAAATTACTAACGACATTCACTGTTGCTTTAAATATTTTTAACTTAAAATTATTTTTAAACATCTTAAATGATGTTTTGTATTGTAAGTTATTTAGTTCACATTTGTGCTTCCCTATTTGTGCTTCTGTGGTACACTAATAAAAAAATATTCCAAATTAATTATATTTGCCCTAAATATTTCTACAATTAAAAAATTAATAAAAAGTTTTTGCATTGAGCAAAATAGCAGTTTATTAGAGAAAGTCTATCGAATTTGTTTCTTTATAATTTGGAAATTCTGTATTGTCGTATTATTACGGTTTATTCTATAGCTAAAGCTGATTTTTTGGATTGAACAGTTATAACGGAAAATGTTGCCACCAAAAGACTTTTGCATCTCCTATTTAAGTTTATTGTTTGGAAATAGTGGTGCAAAATTTTTTGGTAACGCTTCTTCACTTAGACAATTTTTAAAGGCTACTGATAATATTAATTGCGTCATATTGCCTTTTTTGTATTACTTATGTTATCTTACTATTTTATTACTAGTTTTTTTTAACCTTTCATACGTGTCTTGCGGCCCGGTCCGCCTAACTTCTAAAACACACGTTTGCGGTCCACGAGAAAAAAAGATTGAGTATGACTGCTCTAACGTACAGAGAAGAGGCTAAATAAGCTAAAATTCTATTAATAATTCTTATGACTAAGTATTTTTCTTTTACTAATTCGATGCAGATATTGCTAAATAATTCTTATAAATAATTTAAATGAGTCATATAAAAACCATATTTTAATGTGGCAAATATATATGCAAAATTTTTGTGAGTAAGTTTAAAGCAAACATTTATTAAATATATATTGATTAAATTAAACTTGTTACACTCCACTAAATATGTATCTGACATTGAATAATAATAAAAAAAAATACATACTTTAAAAATAATTAGAGAGATCACATGAAGAACGAATGTATTTACGAATTTACAGTAATAAATAAGATTATAAAACTAATAAAAGCAGTCCATTTTTCCGTTAATATACAAGAGAATTCTGACGCAATATTAGTAGGTTTCTTTGGACAGTAATTTTAAACTTAAGTAATTTTAAAGCAAACATTTATTAAATATATGTCGATTAAATTAAACTTGTTACCACTTCACTGAATATGTATCTGATATTGAATAACAAAAAAAAAAAAAAAAAAAAAAAAAAAACATACTTTAAAAATGATTAGAAAGGTCACACGGAAAACAAAATGTATTTACAAATTTAAAGTAATAAAGGAGATTATAAAACTAACATTTATTAAATATATGTTGATTAAATTAAACTTGTTACACCATCCCACTAAATATGTATCTGACATTGAATAATGAAAAAAAAAGTACATACTTTAAAAATAATTAGAAAGTTCACATGGAGAACAAAATGTATTTATGAATTTAAAGTAATAAATGAGATTATAAAACTAATAAAAACAGTCGGTTTTTCTGTTAATATACAAGAGAATTCTGACGCAGTAATTAGTAGGTTTCTTTGGACAGTAATTTTAAACTTAAGTAATTTTAAAACAAACATTTATTAAATATATGTCGATTAAATTAAACTTGTTACCACTCCACTAAATATGTATCTTATATTGAATAACAAAAAAAAAGAAACTTTAAAAATGATTAGAAAGATCACACGGAAAACAAAATGTATTTACGAATTAAAAGTAATAAAAGATTATAAAACTAATAAAAACAGTCCGTTTTTCCGTTAATATACAAGAGAATTCTGACGCAATAATTAGTAGGTTTCTTTGGACAGTAATTTTAAAGCAAACATTTATTAAATATATGTCGATTAAATTAAACTTGTTACCACTCCACTAAATATGTATCTTATATTGAGTAACAAAAAAAAAAAAAAAAAAAAAAAAAAAAACTTTAAAAATAATTAGAAAGTTCACATGGAGAACAAAATGTATTTACGAATTTAAAGTAATAAATGAGATTATAAAACTAATAAAAACAGTCCGTTTTTCCGTTAATATACAAGAGAATTCTGACGCAATAATTAGTAGGTTTCTTTGGACAGTAATTTTAAACGTAGTTAAGTAATTTTAAAGTAAACATTTATTAAATATATGCCGATTAAATTAAACTTGTTACCACTTCACTAAATATGTATCTGACATTGAATAATAATAATAAAAAAATAAACACTTTAAAATAATTAGAAAGATCACCTGGAGAATAAAATGTATTTACGAATTTAAAGTAATAAATGAGAGTATAAAATTAATAAAAACAGTCCGTTTTTCCGTTAATATATACGAGAATTCTGACGCAATAATTAGTAATTTTAAACTTAATTAATTTGGACAATATTTAAATTTTTTGGCCAATAAGCAGTTAAGCTAATGTACAACAATTATACTTTCGTAATATGTCATCATTAATGGGTAACAGCTGAGTAGTTCAATATCACAGAAAAAAAAAATGGTGGTGAAAACAAATCTGTAAAATCATTTGTAGAAAAATAAATGATTTAATTGTTGCTCACTTTAGAGAATGCGATCTTCAAACTGTTAACTGTATTTTGCTGTGCAATTATCGAGAAATAGCAGATGAAAGGAATGCATGACATATGGAAAACAAAGCAAAGAAAAGAAAAAAAAAAAAAAAAAGCTAGAATAAGGCTAGGATATAGATATTTTTAAAGCTTTAAAAGGGGGTATTTTGGAAGCAGTCATGAAATTTTGGAAACAGAAGCCTGCGTTATTTATTTTCCAACTAGCATTACAATTATACTTTTGTAACGTTTGGCCTTTCTTAACATATGAAAAGCAATGTAAAGAAAAACAGAACAAATCTAGTAAATATGCAATTATTTTAAGGCTTCTAAAGATAATCCCGTCTTCACCGTATGGTAATTTGTGCCTTTATTTACATGTGTACTTGTCGTGTAATATTTCTTTTATTTATCGCTTGCGCGTAAAATACACAAAAATATTAAAGATGAAAACATCTAAAATATAAAAGTGAAAATTTGTCATCTATCTGTCTGTAATTCTATACAAATCCACAGTTTGGAAGCCAGAATTGTGAAATGTTATGTACATGTGTATTAAAACACGGCCGGGGCAACTGAAGTAATCCGGAATCGAAATAATTTATAGTTAATTTTTAATTTATAAAAAACCACCAATTTAGCAGCAATTTTCTATCAAATTTAAGCATTTTTAGTTACAGCTTTTGCCACTAATTAAAAATCCACAATGAAATTCTTACACAACAATTACTTTTCTACTGGATGATTTCCACGTGAAAAATGGAAATGAAATAAATAGTTTGCTGAATTTAAAATAGGTGAATATTGCGTCATAACTTTTCTATTGCAAGATTTCCACGTGAAAAATGAAAATGAAATAAATAGTTTGGCGAATTTAAAAAGAAGTTAATATTACGTCATATTGAAAATATAATGGCCGTCAACAGGTGACTATATAACGTCATTTGTGTTTGAAAAAACGTGTTGAAACGTGAAAAACATGATTATGGAAATATTGGCATACACTGAAAAAAAAAATGGGTACTCAAAATTGAGTAAAAAGTACTCAATTTTAAATACGTCGTATACTAAAAATAGCTCCGATACAAATGTCCTCAAAATTGAGAAACAAATGTACACTTTTTTTTGATTTTATGGTTGTGATCAAATATGAATCGTTATGTACTGCCTCCCCCCCCCCCCCTAAACCTAAAAATTAAAGTAAAAATGTACTAACATTTATTTCCCGTTCAAAGTTATTAACAAGAAACGTTTAATTGATTATTTATTAAGAAAAATAGCAGAATTATTAACAAGATACCCTAATCGAATATTTTTTGTGTCAAGAGCATTATTTCCAAGCACTTTTAAATTATTTTAAAATACTGTGCATAATTTAATATTTACATTAATAAACATCATTTATGCCTGCATAAATGCAATAAACCATTACAGGGTACAAAATTATCGTTTTGTTCGTGTTTGATAACAGGTGATGTTTCAAAATTGACAAAAGCATGGGTTCATTTTTTATCCAAAAATACTTAATTCGATATGAGTACGTCGATTTACTCATTTTTTTTTTCAGTGTATTTTAACTATTTTATTATTATTATTATTATTTGTTTTATACTGTACGTTTAATTTTGAAATTGATTTTTCAAACAAACATTCTTAATATTTCGGGCAACGCCGGTTACTTTGGCTAGTATTTAATAAAGTGTTTACAAATTTTCCACTTCATGAACTACTTTTCTCATTGGACACTTTCATAACCATAATCAACTTTTTATAACAGGCCTCCACCCAAATTATTTTTCGTTATCTCATAGTACAAAGTGCAATACCATTCTATGGTGTCCCAATAAGAGTCGCCAACCTCATAACTAATGCTTAAATTAATTATTCGTTGTTTACTACACTTACATTTATTCTCTTGGGAAATTAACTATTCGCGTTAATTTTTTCCATTCTGTAGTAGAATGGAGGGAAAAAAAAAACAAAAAAAAACTACTGTGTATGTCAAGAAGCGTTTACGCTTTTTCTGTTATCTAGAAAATGTAACTGGAGTGTGAAACAATTTTAAATAAGACGGATTTAGTTTCTGTAACATAAAAGTTATTATGCGCAAATAAACTGGAACTGACGGACCGTTGTTTAATTTTAAAAAAGAAGTTTTTTTTATAAAAAAGAGGTTTCGCATAGTTAAAATATATATATATATATAACTTTTTTCTGGTGATTTGGAATAATATTGTTTCTAAAAATATGAAGTTAATAATTTTTTGAAGAGGTTTCGCATAGTAAAAAAAGAAAAGAAAAAAAAATGGAATAATATTGTTTCTAAAAATATGAAGTTAATAAATTTTTGCCATCAGATTAAGTCTTTGAAAGAAAGGATTTTTTTTTAGATTGCTTTTAAAAAGTTAAAATAAACACATCATACATTCGTAAAGTGGCACAGCTAAAAAATTATCTTTTAATATACAGTGTGACTTCAAAAATCCGGCATTCAGAAATCCGGCACCAAAACCATCTTTTCCTTTCATTTTTCTTTTACACTTTCAAGTTATGGAAGAAGAGAAATAGCAATTCTTTATGAATTAAAAAGATCGAAAGTAAAAATGCAAAAAAAAAAAAAAAAAAAAGATTTGACTCTTTTTACTTTCTTCTATCTTTACAAGAAGAAAGTATTGGTTTCATGAAAATTTTCGAATTCCAGTTTTCGACGGATTTACACCTTTTATGAGTCAGAGATTCCAAAAAACATGTTTTTACAAAATGTCTGTCTGTGAGTCTGTCTGTCTGTCTGTCTGTCTGTCTGTCTGTCTGTCCGTCTGTCTGTCTGTATGTGACACAAATTTTGTGGGCGCTCTATCTCAATAACTAATGCACGAAATTTCACAAAACTTCATATTTAGTTAGACCTTGACATAAACTGGAACTGATTAGTTTTTGGTGAAAATCTCCCAACAGGTGGCGCTGCTATGCGGCATTTTTAACGATTTCTGCAATAGCTGTATCTCAAGAACTACTGCACGGATTTTCATAAAACTTCAGATTCAGTTAGTACACGATATAGTTTGGTGCTGATTACTTTTTTGTGAAAATCGCCCGACAGGTGGCGCTGGTATACTGCATTGTTCATGATTATCGCAATAGCTCTAACTCAAGAAAAAATGCACGAATTTTCATCAAACTTCAGATTCAGTTAGTCCCTGATATAAATTAGTGCTGCTTAATTTTTGGTGCAAATCGCCCAACAGGTGGCGCTGCTGTGCTGCATTTTTCACGATTTCCACAAGAGCTGTCTAGCTGTTCTCAAGAACTATTGCACGGATTTTCATCAAACTTCAGATTTAGTTAGTCCTTGACATGAATTGATGTATAAATTAGTGCTGTTTAATTTTTGGTGTAAATCGCTCAACAGGTGGCGCTGCTATGCTGCATTTTTTTCGATTTCCGCAATAGCTTTATCTCAAGAACTAATGCTTGGATTTTCAACATACTTCAGATTCAGGTATACCTTGATATCGTTTAGTGCTGTTTACTTTTGGTGTAAATCGCTCAACAGGTGGCGCTGCTATGCTACATTTTTTTCAGAATTTCCGCTATAGCTCTATCTCAAGAACTAATGCACGAATCTTCATCCAACTTCAAATTCAGATATACTTTGATATGAATTGGTGCTAAATCGTTGTTATTTCTTGTACTATTTAAATGATTTAGTTGACGTGATTTATATAGAAGAAAGTTTTGTGATGGCCACAACATACTAGTTTACATTTGTCAGAGGAGATTATTTTCTGACTGTTGCTTAGTAACAGGAACAATTTTGGGGACAACTTTGTCGAATGCATTACAAAATACATGACTGGAACGAATTTTCGGAAACGGTGACATCCATGGTGAGGAAGAATTTTCAGGCTTTCAAATTTGCCGTGAAAAGGCTGCAATTTATTAGCTGATTGAACATGCAAAATCTGAAAATGCATTAAGTGTCGAAAAAGGGATACAGAAGATTGTCGAAGCATTGATGAAAATGCATCAAGAACAAACAATTTAAGGGACAACGAGGTCGCTGACGCTGTGCTAAATGGAACCGTCGATAATGCTAGTAACAGGTCAGAAGATGAGGATGAGCAACCGGCAGAAGAAAAGGTTTTACCAGAAAAATTGATAAATTTGACTGGAGTATTAATATATGCTTTAGAGAAGCAAGATTGTATTTCCGAAAAAGACATTCTTCATTTGTATAAAATACAAAAAAGAAAAGAAAAAAATGTTAAAGAACGGCCAAATAAATTGAAGCAAACAAAATTAAGATCGATGTTTCCGAAATTACAAGAGAAGAAATAATTTCACTCTATATTAGATTTTTTTTTTTCTGTAACGTAGAAAATATCATATAAAGTAAGTTTTTTTATTTTTAAATTTTCTGTTTTTCTTACATAATTATCATTTAATAATGAATTAAACTATGGCTAAAGGCATCATTAAGAATATAGTTCCAATTTTGATATTCCTAGTTACTACGTTTGATATTCCTTCAAAAATCCGGAATTTTCAAAAAACAGGCATAGTCTCCGTCCCGATGATGCCGGATTTTTGAAGTTATACTGTATATTAATCATACATTATAATACGAGCACATCTTGTCTCTATCTCTCTCTCTGTGTGTATATATAATATATAAAAATTTTATCTAAAAAAGGCTCTGATTATTTTGACTAAATTTTGTATCGTGCCGTTTTGGGGTACGAGAAGACCAAGGTCACACATTCGAGAAAATTCGATTAGTAAGTCATTTTGGTGCCACAATGGGAATGAAGATTTCAAAAGTTATTAAGTTAAAACACACATACACACATAAATAACGCCTGCATTCAACACTTAAATGTATATACAAATGTTTTACAGACATACATGCAATAAATACAATGTAGCCAACTGGAAGGAAAAATTAGCCAGAGCCAGGAATCGAACCTTGGGCCACAGCGTTCGATTCCTGGCTCTGGCTAATTTTTCACTCCAGTTGGGTTTATTGTATTTATTGTATGTATGTCTATAATATTTGTATATATCTTTGAGTTATTAAGTTATAGAACAGTTGACAGTAAACGAAGTCGGCAACATTTTGCAAAATTTGACGAAATATTGGCAACAGCGGCGAGATTTGGCGGGAAAATCTACTTGCAAGATTACCAATGCTTAACGCCAAATGAAACAATGTCGCCAAATTTTTCGAAAAAACTGGCTTTCAAAATCTGAAGGAACTTTCAGAAATTCTCAATAAGCAGCCGAAATACACGATTCAACCAATCAGAATCCATAGAACGTTCTCCAAAACAGAATTCAACTAATCAGGATAATTAGAACTTTCTCGCAATTAATCCCACACCTATATAAGGATGTCTTCGGTCGAAGCCTAAAATGTGCTAACCTCTCCACGCCCTTGGCCACATATGTGGACGTTTAGTTTTTTATAATTAGTCAATAATAAAAAGAACAAAAATTTGTTAATAACTTATTCACTACAGAATCCTTCTACAAGAGAAGTAAAAAAAAAAAAAAAAAATATGGTTTGTCTGCACTGATAAATGTGAGAGATAAAAAAAGAGCTTGAAGTAATTTTTCGCCAGTCAGTGTTGTTGGATTATTTGAACAAATCGTTAATATTCGATAAAAATGATATCAAATATATTAAATATATTAAGTGTTAATAATTTGTAAAAATATAAGAAAAAAATTTACTGCTAGTTTTTTTTTTCTTTCTTTTCTTTCTTTCTTTCTTTCTTTTTTTTTTTTTTATAAGAAATCATTTCCCTCATAAATTACCATTAACGTTCAGCGCCACGCCACAAATGTGATTTTTTTTTCATTTTTTTTTTTCTTTTTGAATTCCTATTGATGTAAGTATGTGGATACACGCATGAATTTTTTTTTATTACTGTTTTTAAATTTCCATACTTGCTAAAGAGACCATAAATCTTAAATCTGATATTGTCAGCATGAGTAATACACCAAACACAAGTTTCATGAATTTTTTTGGTTTTCATTCAATATTTCATAAAAATAAAAGCTTGAGTGTAATGTATTTTCAAAATATTCATCCCCATGTTGAGCAATATGCTAAACATGGATGATGAATTCCTAACACATTACTCAAATTGATCAACAGCTATTTGTAAGTATAGAGAACTTTCACATAGAGGAATAAGTTTACATTATCAACGTTGTGCACCCTATTTAAAGAAGTTCATAAGAAGATTATTAAAGTATTCTATATAGCTTTTAATCTGTCAACCCCTTATTTGGTATAGACTTGCGTATATTTTCTTTCAAGCAACTTTCATGAGACGTGATTTATAGTTGCACAGCTACTATCGTCACTAATAATGTCTAAGTTTCCTGTAAAAACAAACAGCATTACTTAACATCATACAGGCCTATAAAGATTGAACCGTTTTCCATCCTCCTTAAGTTATAGTCGATATACTTGCAGGATTTGTGGAGGAATAAAAACGTGGCACGGAGCTGTGAAAGTAAAGGAGGATCAGTCATCATTTGTAGTGCTGTACTAGCTCAAGATAAAATTAATAAAGATATTGTTTAAAAAAAAATAAACTTAAAAGTATACTCACATATTTCAAAGCAACAAATTTTGGCATATGGATATTTTTAAGAAAAGAAAAATTCGTTTTTCGACAGGATGATGCATCGTACCATGCCTTAAAAACTATGAAAAGGTGGTTCAATAGTGACAATATTCCATTACTTACTTTGGCCACTTCGATCGCACGATGTGGACATTTTAGGTAGGTTTCGTATGAAATACTACCTATTGCAATCTCTCCTATGTTGGAATTTCTGAAAAAAAATTTGCAAATCTACACCGATCATGACTCCTAGAACCCAAAACTACCTTCAGTTAAAAACTTTATATATTTATCTATCTGTCTCTCTCTATATATATTACTATTTTATGGACACGATAACTTCCATAATTCTGCACAAATCTCTTCCAAACTGATACTTAAAATCAAGGGGCATAAAATCTCGGTCAAGTTCGTTAATGTGCAAAATCGGACCAGCGGGGTGGAAATAGGGAGGGGTTTTGTGAAAACCGAAAAAAACCCATAACTTCTTAATTATAATACATATAGAATCAGTTTAAAGTTATTATTACTTTTAAAAAAGGGGCCAAAAATTTATGTATGACAGATTTTTGATAAAATAAAAATGGTCTGAAGGGGACGAAAAAAATTGGTTTTTGGGGAGAAAAAAAATTCACAACTTCATCAATTCTCAAGATATCAAATCCAATTAAATTTATTATAAATCTTCTTAATATTATCTGCAACTTTTGCATTGACAAGTTTTTGATAGAACCAATTCGTACAAAAAAAAAATAAATAATAAAAAAATAAATAAAAATAAAATAACAAAGATGTGGCTGAAGAAGAAAAATATCCATAGCTTCGTCAATTCACAAGATATAAAATCTGCATGAATTTATTATATATATCTTCTTAATATTATCTAAAACTTTTATATTGACAAGTTTTTGATAGGACCAATTCGTACAGCAAACGCAAATTAAAAATACATAGCGGTTTAAGAAAAAAAAAAAATCATCGTATTAAGGGTGTACTCAAATCCAAACTGCTCATTTTGTGACTCATTTTTAAATTCATTTTTGCTCTCAAACGCATTCAACTGGTAAGTTTTCTTATTCAGAAACTATATAATGCTCCGTAATGGTCGTTTTTTGATAGAGGCAGAATATATTTCCAAAAATGATGCGAAAGTGGACATTTTGAACCGAATTTCCCGAAGCGATTATGTTGGAAACGAAAAATATTATCCTACTGAGAAAATAATTGTTTATAAATCATGTTCTAATTAACTGAACGAAAAAAAGAAAAACAAAAAACAGGCCGCTTATAAATCTATTCAAAAATCGCGCCAGCAAGTTTCATGTTTTTTCTTTTAAAAATGATTCTGAAAATGTGTCAGAAAATTTCGAGTTGTTGAGCATGGAAAAGTATTTTTTTTTTTTTAATACCGCATTAACATGATTCTGATAAAACCAGCTCTTATATAAAAATATAATTAAGAACTCGTCGAAAGCGGCCAGATAAAATTGTCAAAGTGGGTTTATCTCTAACCATGATTTAGTTTTTTTTTTTTTAAATCAGTACTTAACTTTGAAATCTACCTGCGCCTGTAGGCCGAGCTGGCAGGGATTCTTTTAAATAATTAAAAAGGTGCAATGGGGAACTTTTTTTTTTATGTAAATAAAAAGCAATATTCATGCATTTATAGATCTTGAGACAACTATTCACAATCCCTGGGTTCCTGTGTATGGTGGCTACATTCACCATAATTATCAAAATTCGTTCTAAGCCTGCCGAATCGTATGCTTGGGTGTCTTCGAAATAAAGATGGTTACATTTCTTATTAAAATTTTATCTGTTCAGTTTAAAAGCTTTGTTCTTATAACCGTTAAAATTTGTAATATAAATTTTAAACAATATAAATTTTATTAAATTTCATATTTTCTTAACAAATTACTTTAATCTTTTAAAATAAAAATGACCACGACAGTTCTGTTTAGATTATAAATGTATATTCTATAAGAATTGTATAAAAGGAAAGATTCTTTACATTTTTAGTGCACTCTAAATTTCGGCCAGGGGTGTAGAAAAAGGTACAGATTAGGAAATTCAGTAAGTCGCCAACAAATTTTAGACTTGTAAGTCGCCAACAATTTTTAGGCTTAAAGTTTTGCTCACCATTCTTTATTAAGGTTAATTTATTTTTGTTTATTTGAAATATACTTTATAATATTATATTGCACACATACAAAGAAAATAAAAATAAGAGAATTTAAAAATAGAAATAAAAAAAATTCAAAAGTCTTCTGTTTTGTAATATCTTTTATTGTCGTTTATTGTCGGTCCCGTTTCATCATGTTAAATATTTTTTATGCAAAATATTCAAAATGGAGAGTTTTAAATCCTACCTACTTTTTTCTCCATATTTCAAGAGTTATAAACGAAGAAAAGTTATCACATTGCCTCAGAATCAAATAACTCTTCCGACAACTATTAGGTGTACTTTGCACTATCTGGAGAAATAATTGCGAAAGTGACATTAAAAAAAAAAAAAAAAAAAAAAAAAATAAATAAAACCTAAATTATTTTGCTACGGAATTTTTTATACGTTTAAAGGTTTTAAATAAAAGAAAAGCAAATGTCGATTACAATAGTGAACTGAAGAATTTTTTTAGTTGCATGTTTTTTTTTTTTTTTTTTTTTAAACATAATCGCCCTATGAAAAACGGTGGCTACTAGCTATACATGACAGCCTGCCTTTTAATCGCATCTTAAGTAACTTTCTTTTTTACTTGAATATCTTTTCACCACGCTTGTTTTTTAGTGCAGAATATTTCAAATGATTCATTTTTATCACGTCTGTGAATCTTGAATTATTCTATTTATGTACGCAATATAAATGAGCAAAATGGAGTCATATTCCCTCAAGATCAGAATATGTATTTCGGTGAGCTGGCTTGCGCTGTTTGAAAAATAAATGGAAAAGATGACATGTAAAAACATACCATGACATTCCCGACCATTTTTTGTTGCGATTTTTTTGTTCGTTTTCGTAATGAGAATTTATTTTAGTGTCTAGTATACGTTTAGTCGAGCTATTCTCTCTCTTGACATGTTGAAACTTCAACTGCCTTTGGTGATTGTACCACCCCATCTCGTCCCAATCATCTTTATACAGCACGCAACCTCCTAAAGCCGTCGTTCATCCCACAACTTCCTCCATCTCCAAGCCATCTCATTTAACACCCCTACAAGTGCTTGTCTCCGAATTTTTTCCGTATCTCTTTATCCCAGGGGATAGACAGACAGACAGTCAAGACATCATCCCGGCCATAGTGATGAAGCGGATATTCCGTCTTCTACCCATCCCTCTATTAGTGATGGATACGCTGCTGATGCTGGTTTGGTTGATGTTTCTTTCTCTGTTTTTATCTGCGATTATTCTTTCGTTTCTTTTGCGATGATGGGTGGAACGAGCACATCTCCTTTGAGTTTTTTCTTTTCTTTTTTTTTTTTTTTTTTCTTTTACGTTGTAATACATTTTTTCAAATACGGTTTTGAGGTGCTGTCGAGAGCTCAGTACTCATTCTTCGCGATAATTTCGTCATAAAAGAGTCGTTTAATTAAATTTTACAGGGGATTAAGCGTATGTAATATTAATTATTGAATTGCTTGTTTAAGGGGCTATTTCACTCACGCGGTAACAGCCACTCATTAATGTTAACTCTATGAGACAGCTCTTTTAAAGTATTTGGTTTGCATTTTAATGTATTAAAACTTTTTTTACATTAGTTAGCTGGGGCAATCTTTACAAAGACCCTTTTATATTTTTACAATTTTGGTTACAGGTTTTTTTTTTTTTTTTTTTTTTTTTTTTTTATGTGGATACTTTCACTTTTGAAACCACTTCCGAATGTAAAAATATCCTCAAAAAAAAAAAAAAAAAAAAAAAATACGGCGATTGTAGAGATCGACCTCAGCTATCCAGTGAACCCCCCCCCCCCCACCCTTTCCAAAAAATTTGTTTAAAAATATTGAAATGCAAACGAGATATTTTAAAACAACTGCCCCATAGCATTAGCATTAGCGAGCGGTTGTTTTCGCATGAGTGAAGTAACCTATTAAGTACCATGTCGTTTCTGTAATAATATAATACTAATACTCAAAAAATCGCATTTAATAGATGCCATGATTTTTCTTAACAAATAGATTTGTCTTTGTGATTTTTATTTGCTTTGGGCTTTAAACATGGCAATTTTGTAGCTGCAATTTCACTGGAACACAGTTAAATCTAAACTTGTGTGATTTTTATTTGCTTTGAATTTAAAAACTGCATTTTTATAGCCGCCATTTTTTTGTAATAATCAGTTCTGAATCTGTATGATTTATTTACTTTGGGATTATTTCAAGAATACATTAAACAAAATATGGATGCTTTGTAAAACTATTCATTGAAGTAATACTTTTTTAGATTATGCATTGCTCTAAACGGAAAATAAAAGCTTGGTATTTCAAAACTAACACAGTTATTAGGATTAAATAATGTAATAAAATGATTAATAATGTATATACAGTACAACCTCGATTATCCTAAGCAATTGGGACCGACCATCTTTCGGAAAATCGAAATTTTCGGATAATCGAGAATGCTTTAATCTTAAGGTTAAGAGAAATATATGCAATATTTCTTATTCTGGTAACAAGTGCTTAATAAAAATAAAGCAATGGAACGAGAATAAATTACCTGAATTTTACTTTTGAAGTTAAGTACTTTTTACATCTATCACAAGAGTTTGAAAAAAAAAACGTTTTGTTATTCGCAGGGTCGTACTGGCCCACCGGGCAACGAGGCAAATGCCCGGTGCGCCCATCGTCTTTTTCTTTTTTTTTTTTTTAAAGCACGCTTAAAGTTGTGTATTCTGAAAGGCATAAAATTTTCAAAAATTTTCATTTGGAAAATTAAACAGTAATGCTTTTTATTTTTTAAAGTATAGCATAAGCAAACTATGTGTGATCAAAGACAATTAGATAACCCAATTTCGAGATAACAGAAGTTATCGACAATCGGATATGCCATTATTACACGTGGTATCCTGGACCAGACTTTGTTTCAAAGCTTGTACTAAAGATAAATTCTAAGAAAAATAATATTAAGTATTAACTTATTTAGATATACGCCTAAATAAGTTCTGCTCTAAGAATGCTTCTAATAAGTCTGCGTCTAATATGTTTGCATATTTTCTGCGTCTAAGTATTTAGCGACCCTGGTGTTGTCAGGTATTTTTGTATTTCTGTCCTTTGTGCAAGTATAAGCGACGAAACACTGTATAAGAAACATATTCTCATTTTAAATGGATTCATTGGCAGAGAATTTGATAGTCATGGCGCCCTGGTCCAGATTTTATTCAGTACCCCGAAGAATAGTAACTTCCACATAAATTAATATTAGTATTAATAACGTATTTAGCATATTTTCTGTCAAATATTAAGCGCCCGGGGTTGCTGCCCGGTAGTTTGATATTTCTGCTTTTTGTAAAAGTACAAAAGACAAGAATAAAAAGGGAATGACAATTTAAGACAGCATATTTTTATTTTTATTTCATTTGGTCCCATTGTCAGAGGCGGCTTTGGTAATCATGACGCTCTTGTTCTGATTTTTTAAAGCATTTCTGTAAAAATAACTTTCAAAAAACTAATATCGTGTTTTTGTAATCATGGCGCCCTTGGTCAGATATTTTTCAGTGCCTCTTTAAAAATGCCTTTCAAAAAGTTATTATCGTGTTTTTCTAATCATGCGCCCTTGGTCGGATGTTTTTCAGCGCCTCTGTAAAAATGCCTTTCAAAAAGTTATTATCGTGTTTTTGTAATCATGGCGCCCTTGGTCAGATATTTTTCAGCGCCTCTGTAAAAATGCCTTTCAAAAAGCTATTATCGTGTTTTTCTAATCATGCGCCCTTGGTCAGATTTTTTTCAGCGCCTCTGTAAACCTGCTTTTCAGAAAACTATATCGTGTTTTTGTAATCATGGCGTCCTTGGTCAGATTTTTTCAGCGCCTCTGTTAAAATAAGGTAAAAAAATAACTAATATCGTGTTTTTGTAATCATGGCACCCTTGGTCAGATATTTTTCAGCGCCTCTGTAAAGATGCGTTTCAAAAAGCTATTATCGTGTTTTTGTAATCATGACGCCCTTGGTCAGTTTTTTTTTTTTTTTCGGCAACTCTGTAAAAATAAATTTCAAAAAACTAAATCGTGTTTTTAAAATTATGGTGCCCTTGGTCAGATTTCTTCAGCGCCTCTGTAAAAATAACTTTCAAAAAACTAACATCGTGTTTTTGTAATCATGGCGCCCTTGGTCAGATATTTTTCAGCGCCTCTGTAAAAATGCCTTTCAAAAAGCTATTATCGTGTTTTTCTAATCATGCGCCCTTGGTCAGATTTTTTTCAGCGCCTCTGTAAAACTGCTTTTCAGAAAACTATATCGTGTTTTTGTAATCATGGCGCCCTTGGTCAGATATTTTTCAGCGCCTCTGTAAAAATGCCTTTCAAAAAGCTATTATCGTGTTTTTCTAATCATGCGCCCTTGGTCAGATTTTTTTCAGCGCCTCTGTAAAACTGCTTTTCAGAAAACTATATCGTGTTTTTGTAATCAAGGCGTCCTTGGTCAGATTTTTTCAGCGCCTCTGTAAAAATGCCTTTCAAAAAGCTATTATCGTGTTTTTCTAATCATGCGCCCTTGGTCAGATTTTTTTCAGCGCCTCTGTAAACCTGCTTTTCAGAAAACTATATCGTGTTTTTGTAATCATGGCGTCCTTGGTCAGATTTTTTCAGCGCCTCTGTTAAAATAAGGTAAAAAAATAACTAATATCGTGTTTTTGTAATCATGGCACCCTTGGTCAGATATTTTTCAGCGCCTCTGTAAAGATGCGTTTCAAAAAGCTATTATCGTGTTTTTGTAATCATGACGCCCTTGGTCAGTTTTTTTTTTTCGGCAACTCTGTAAAAATAAATTTCAAAAAACTAAATCGTGTTTTTAAAATTATGGTGCCCTTGGTCAGATTTCTTCAGCGCCTCTGTAAAAATAACTTTCAAAAAACTAACATCGTGTTTTTGTAATCATGGCGCCCTTGGTCAGATATTTTTCAGCGCCTCTGTAAAAATGCCTTTCAAAAAGCTATTATCGTGTTTTTCTAATCATGCGCCCTTGGTCAGATTTTTTTCAGCGCCTCTGTAAAACTGCTTTTCAGAAAACTATATCGTGTTTTTGTAATCAAGGCGTCCTTGGTCAGATTTTTTCAGCGCCTCTGTAAAAATGCCTTTCAAAAAGCTATTATCGTGTTTTTCTAATCATGCGCCCTTGGTCAGATATTTTTCAGCGCCTCCTTAAAGATGCGTTTCAAAAAGCTATTATCGTGTTTTTGTAATCATGGCGCCCTTGGTCAGATTTTTTTTCAGCACTTCTGTAAAAATAAATTTCAAAAAACTAAATCGTGCTTTTGAAATTATGGTGGTGCCCTTGGTCAGATTTCTTCAGCGCCTCTGTAAAAATAACTTTCAAAAAACTAACATCGTGTTTTTGTAATCATGACGCCCTTGGTCAATTTTTTTTTTCAGCACTTGTGCAAAAATCAATTTCTAAAAACTAATATCTTGTTTTAGTAGTCATGGCGCCCTTCGTCAATTTTTTTTTCAACGCCTCTGTATAAATAACTTTCAAAAAATTACTATCGTGCTTTTGTCATCAAGCCATTCTTGGTCAGATTTTTTAAGAGCCTCTGTAAAAATAACTTCTAAAAAACTAATATCGTGTTTTTGTAATCATGGTGCCCTTGGTCACTTGGTCAGACTTTTCAAGTGCCTCTGTAAAAATAACTTTCAAAAAACTATTATCGTGTTTTTGTAATAGTAACCTCCCCCCCTCCCCCCACAGACACGCACACACATACTTACATACACGTTCACTCTTCACAAACAGACACATAAATTGATACTCTTGTTCTACTAAAGTGGAGCATTCCATAGTTTCCTAATGATAATATAAGTGTTAGACCGTCAAGACTAATTCTTCACAAGATTTTGCAATGGAAACTTGTGTAAATTTTGCTTTCGAAAGAAGAAAACGTTAATTTTTCATATATATTTAAAAATTCGATTATACTTTTAGCATCCGAAAATGCCAATATCTAAAAACGTTTTTTTAAAACCGGATCTGCTTAACCGCTTTAAACTTCAAACACTACCTCGATTTATAAATTGAAAAATACACATGTAATGAAAATAAATAGACAAACCACTAAAACTGTAAAAGATGTTTTACAAAAGAATGGGTGAATATAAGTAAAGAGAAGTGCAGTTTGTACTTTGTGTTCAGTTTTCAATGCTGTTAGTCAATAACGTGGGATGGGATCTTGTTCCTAAGAAGACAAATTACCATTTCTGCGGGGTTTCGAGTTAACTAGATAATAGGTTCTATAGACACCCAATGGTTTCTGTAGTAATACCAGATGTGACACTTTTTATTGATTATACTGTATTCTGAGATTTCTGGTGCTCAATATCTTTCTGCTGGAGGTATTTTCCCATGAAATACTAATTAACGCACGACACAAGATTCTTCTTCTTCTTTTAATTTTTTTTCCACATTAAGCAATTAATGGGGTTGGTCACCCAGCTTCCGATTTCTCCTCACTAATGTAAAGTCTATGGACATTGGATAGATTCATATATTTGAAATATCTCCTCGGGAAATTAATATTTTTAACTTCTATTTTTTGTGTACACTTCCTAAAAGTTTCTTTTTTTTTCCTTAGTTCTCAAGATATTTCTAAGGTATAGACTTAATTTTATATGAAGTGTTAAAATCTTACGAGTGTGTCAAGTGTTAAAATTTTAAGAAGAATTCACAGAAAAAAAGATGCTAAAAATGTGAATTTTCCGAGAAGATATTTTAAATATACGAATGCATCAAAAGTTTATAGACTTAGCATTACGGAGGAGAATTTGGAAGATACAGCCCTACTGAGGATACCTCATACATTTTCTTGGGGATTGAGACCAGGAAAAATGTACAGGTGATTCCATGACATGTACCCGATTATCCAAAAACCATTCCCAGGAGGATTTTTGAACGTGAATGGAGGTCTTGTCCGCCTGGAAGATCCAACTTAGTCTACAAAGTCTCTTTGCAAATGACAGTAAATGGTTTTCTAGCATTTCTTGGTAATCGGTAGGCTTCATGCGGCCTGAGAGAAAAGCCAGGTTATGTTTATCTCCATAACCGATGCCTCCCCACACCGTTAATGAGCCTCCACTTTGCTGTCTTTTGGAAAAAATTTCTCTTCTTTCCTCATGTCATACCAATAGAAAGCAAGGTCGTCTGGCCCATCCAAATTAATGTTTTTCTCATCTGAGACTATAACACGATGCCACTGGTCCTTCCAGGTTCGATGATATTTGGCCTAATCGACTTTCCATTGCATGTGGATAACTTTAAACATGGGCAGCTGTTTCCTTTTCTTGTGTTGCAAGATGCCTATACGTTTTTCAATTCGTTTCAAGGTTGATTCTGTCACAGGGATGTTATCTTCGTTTGTCAACTGTTTTAGGGAAATACCACCTCGTGAAGACGACGCAAAACTTCTCTTTTCTGCCTGGAAGTCATTTTTCTGCATGTACACCACTTTTTTTTATACCCGTACGTATTTCTCTGATTTACAAAATTGTTTGTTACGGTTTTAGATCGTTTGATTTGCTTAGATATTAGTCTATGTGAAAGACCTTTTTCCTTAAAAGTTGTTATTTGTCCTTTTTCGAACTTTGATAGGTGGGTTTTCATTCCCATTCCAATACTGAAGGAGAAATAGAAAATTCAGCCTACTAAAGTCTGCAGAAATTCCGACTGGCTCAGAATAAGTATTTGACAACTTCCTGACATCATAAAAATGTTGACCTGCAGCAGCTCGAATGTCGGTAGTTACCAATACATACTAATATTGACTGTGGCTTTATTTCGGCGGGACACTTTTTCCCCTCTTTTTTAACACATTCGTCTTTTTCTCCTGCCCCAACGGGGCAGGAAATGAGTTACTATGTATTATGTATTTGTATATGGACTTTCTTAATATATTTGTCTTGTTCTTATTTGTTTGTTTCGTGTCCAGTTACGGCACAGAATTAGGGTGGCTTTATTTCGTTGGGACACACCTTATATATATATATGCATTTGGGCCTTTTTGTAAGGCAATCGGCGCCCTTTTTATCCATTTTGCCACCGCCCTAACAGTTATGCCAGTACGACCCTGGTTATTCGCTGTTTTGATTGCCTCTGCTTTGAAGCTCTATCACGGAGTTTTTGACTATTATTAGTTCACCAGTATCACAGTCTTTCTGCTGCTCCAGGCATGCCAAACCTTTTGCAAACATTCAAAAATTTCAGAATTGCTAATTTGTTCGTTTTCTTCGTTCCACTCCGCAGCTTACTGGAGCTCAAGTTAAATTCAAAGGAATTCTAAGAAAGGGGTTCGAAAATATTTATAAACACTCGTAGTTTGGAAAGAATCGCTTGCACACAAAGAATATGATAGTTAAAAAAAAAAAAAAAAAAAAAAAAAAAGGATTTTGTTTAATGAAAAGTTTCGGATAAAAGAGGTTCTACTGTATATATATATATAAAGAGAGAGACGAGACCAGTATACAGAAGATATAGTATTTCTTAAGATTATGTTAAATTTCCTTAACATTTTTTCTAATGATATCCTTTTTTGGTACTTGCTTGTGATAGGGTCCTTGGCACTTTTTAAAAAATCGTGAGGTAATTAGTGCTTAAAAAAGTGAGATTTGTTGCCAAAAGATATAAACAACTAAACAAACCTGATTAACTTTTATGCTTCTTTACTCACACATATATATAAACATTTTATTAATGTTGTTTTTCATATAAAAATTATTTGTGTTTGTATACAAAAAATGATAAATGGCTTCTTTATATTAAATAAATTGTATAAATATTGAAAAAAAATTGCTTTGTGTATGAAACAGTGAATAGGTTGTCAGACGGTATATTTGGAAAAATTCCATCTCTTGCTAAGGTCATTTTCTCTAGCTCGTCAATGCCCCTATAACAGACAAGTACCCATTTTTTAAACAAACAATCACAAAAAAGGGAAAAGTTATAATTTTTTTCACCTCTATGAAATCCTGTTGCAGTAGTAAAATAAATATATTATTTAAATCATGTTAATTTATATTAATATGTTTTGTAAAAGAAATATAGTATATGTTTAAATAGAATCATATTCTGCAATGCATATTTCTTCCCACATTCTAGTTATTCTTTAATTTATTGATTATATGTATACTGTGTGTCCAAAGAAAAAGGAGAAAAATGATTTGATATATTCTTCTACAAAAAAAAAAAAAAAAAAAAAGAACATGACACCATCATATAAGAAAATAAATGCTCATTACACAACGTCTCCTACTATTAATTGACTGTTATTTCCCCTAAACGATGCTTCATTTCCATATGAATAGCTGCAAGTTATACGATGATAAAAGGTTATAGTTATAAGGAAACAATATAATCTTATTTGTTCATTTTCCCATATTGTCTCACTTAATGAAAATTTTTAAATGCCAGAACAGGTTTTTTCCGGCACACTTTATTGAGTAATATTAATAATGCTTATCCACATAATGAACTTTTACTGATGATAACGGATTTCTATCCTTTAATGGTAACAAATGAGATAGTCGGTGATTTATTAAATTCTACATGGCCATTCTGTTATATTAATGGTGCCTCCCAGTTTCAAACTTCGCTTACGAAATGAATTTGTAGCTGTTATTAACACATTAATGAATAACATAAAAGATAAAATTGCGGAAGCTGCTTGAAATTGAACTTTTGTTTGCAATAAGTTTCATTTTATAATTAAATCCTGCCATTTTCTTTTTGTTTTCTTCCTAGTGATATATGTAAAATATATCCGATTAATGGCTGCTTTCTGTCACACATAGAGGGTTTATTACAGTAAATCTAAATAGTTGCGAGATTTGTAGAGGAACTATTAAAATAACGTCACTAGGGCCATCTTTTGTAGATCAAACACATTTATTTTGGTTGGTGTGTGGCCAAGTTCTACACAATTTCCGCGCTCGTAAGATGCACTTAGCTTGCACTTTTAATCTTAGTGCTGGTTACAGTTTAATTTCTTAAAGTAACTAGTGTAAATGCCCGTCCTAGGACGGTAGGTAAAAATTGTGTTTTTCACTTAAAACTTGAAAAACTGATAAAAAAAAATAATTGACAATATGGAAGCGTTTAGATGAACAAAGTTCGGTTAGTTTATGTTCTAATAAACACACAATTAGCATTTACAATATTTCTGGGTAAACCAGGTTTTCCGGCTAATATACTACTATAACAAAATTAAGATTTCTTAATAAAACAAAAATTTAATAAATATGCAATAAAAGTGCGTAATTAAAACAGTCTGCTGCAACTATTGAAATAATACTATTTTTTTAATAACGCTTTGAAATTGTATTTTATCGTTTACCCCCCCCCTTCCTCCCCCCCCTCCAAATTTTTTTAAACATGTATATTGATTAATAAATAAGTATCTCGGGTTGAATCCCAACCGTCTAATCCCCCAAGCTTCTGTCCTCCTGATGCAAAGCTATAAACCAAAAATTATTAATTTTACTTTTCCTATAAATATTAATTTTTTACTTTTAAAATATGGGATATTTTTAAAGTTTAAATTTACATACACTTGTATATAGAAAAGGAAAATATAAGTAATATGTAATTTAAAAATAAGTTACAAAATAATAAGCCTAAAATATTTAAATTGATTACTTTTTTAAAAGAAAGTCAGTTTTATCAATTTTTTGCAGGAAAAAAAAAGGATATTTAAAAAAATACCATATCATTGTTTTCCGTGAATCACTTTATATGAGAAATAAATTAAAATTCCTTACATGTCGCAAAGAAAATTTAATATGATTGCAACTTAATACTTGAAATAATCTCAAGTGACACTTGGCGATTTATTTTGGCGGTGTAATGCGATGTGCCTTGCACTGATTTGTTAAGAAGAAGTGTCTACTACTGCTCAATTATCAGGACTTGTAACCTTGAGAAGTGATCTCGGGATTCTTGTTTATGGCAACCAATGGGAGAATGGATCCTTTTCCCCTTGAGTCTCTTCCTGGGAGACTGGAAGATTGATGGATTTGCCCCGCTTAGCGTTCGTGGAAACCCACACAGCCCGCTATTCCCCCTCAAAGGTCAAGATGGGTGGTATCGGGCTGTCAAGTGAAGGAACGGGGAGCTTTCCTCTTTGGATTAACGCATTCGATTAATCTGCAGGCATATAGGGGCATCCATTTTGTAGCCTGGTGAAGTATAGAATTTTAAAAAAGGTTTTTTTTTCTCTTTTTTGTTGAGAACTTTTATCAAATACTACATTTCTTTAAAAAGACTACATTATAATGGAATACAATAATTTAAAAAAGTTATTGAAGTAAATAAACTGTGTCTGTAATGTTTCGCCCCTTTTTAAACATATATATTAGCCTTTTATTTCGTTTCATTAAAATTCTGCCACAATGTTTTTACAGAAAATTCAGTTATAAGGGAATATAAAAATTATATAATACGATTTTAATTAAAATATTGTTCTAAACAATCTGTGCTGATGTACATTTTTTTTTTTTTTTTTTTTTTTTTTTTTTTTTTTGGATGAAAAGGCATTTTTCTTTTGGGAATTTATGTCATTTTCACCAACAGAATTGTCTATTCGTTTAAGATTAGTGCATCATTTCCATCAATTATTTTTAAATGTTTCAGATTTTAGTTTTATAGGTTAATTTTGATTTCAAGGGATAGAAGAAAAGAAATTTAGAAATAAACTAATAAATTTTAGGAACTTTAAATGCAAGCTAAAGTTTATTGAATATGACATTATACTGACGCAATCACACTAACTTGTTCCATATATGAAAATGATCTTTTCTTTTGAAAATGGTGTCAGTTTCATCATCCGAACTAATCTCAAATCTAAGATTATGTCACCTTTTAAGGGCTTTATCAAAGAAATATGTCCCTCCGACAACACGGAACTTTTAAATATTTACGGACACATTTTTAAATGCAAAAGCATGACGTTTGCAGGCATGACTACTGAAGCGATTTGGCATCGAATAGTGTTTACCAATCGTTGATCAATGAGTTACTTATATATTTATAAGCGATTTTTTCCACGTGGCGACAGGTTTTCCTTTTACAGTATTTGATGAATGATCTTTTGCTTTTATTAAAAAATGGAAAACACTCGATCGCATAGTATCTGCATGAAAACACCTGCTAATTTCATGTGCTACAATATTCCTTTAAATATGACTACATTTTCATTTGTGGAATACTCTTCAATCTACTATAATCAAATTTTATTTTTTGAAACAACTCAAATTACCATGTTTAACAATCCGGCGAGGTTAGGACAGGGTTTTGAGGGCTTAGCTCGTAACGGCCTCTAATACATTAAAAAAAAAAAATACTTTGAATTATTATTTAAGAGAAAAACTTTCTTAAAACTTGTTCAGTTAACAAAACTTTAAATTTTGTATTTTTCTCGGTGAATTAAAATAAATAAAGAATTTTTTTTTTTATTCTAAAAAAAAATATTTTTTTTTTAAATCTAAGGCAACTTTTATTTTTCTAAAACCATCATTGATTTTTAAGAATTCCTTCTTAGCTTTCCAAGGAGCTTATTAGAATTGGCTGGAAGGAATTACAGTTAACATTTGACAATTATTTAGTTATTTATTCGGAAGGGACCGAACCGATAGATACACACATGTTCAAATAATAACAATTGAAAAAGATATATATATATATATATATATATTTATTTACATTTTACTCCTGTCGGTTTTTAGAGCACGGGCCGGAATTTCCAGGCCCGGGCCGAACGAAAGCTATCTCGGCCCGGTATAAAAATTGGAAGATTGGCCCGACTCAGTTTCTACAAAAATGTCCGTTTTTTCTCGACATACAATTAAGATTCTTTTAATGAATACTACATACATATTTATGGGAACATTTTACAGTATATTTTAGATTACTATGTGTTCGCAAAACATAAAATACATAACAGTAAACATTAACGATTACTTACAGTGTTTTAGTCATCGTCTCTACTGACATTTCAAAATTCAAATAAGCATTCATTAAAAGATTCATGTAGTTCAGAATACAGGATTAAAAACATGATAATTTTTGAAGCTGTATAATAAAAAGTAGATTTGTGAAAATATTTCTCTCATTTTTAAAGCTTTTCTCAAATCCAAAGGAGCTACATTTCGACACATTTATGAATTCATTTCTTTTTGGAAACGCGTAAGATTGGCATGCATTCTTATTCAAAAACTATGTAAATGTCGTTTTTTTCTTAAATTAAAGCAATATATCTTTCTGAAAATGCTGCCAAAGTTAGCGTTTTGAATCGAATTTCCGCAAGCGATAGCACAGGAAAAGAGAAAAACGTGGCAGTCACGTGACAAGAATCTCTGTTATCTCTATAAGTGATTTATCAAGTATGGAGAAAGCTATTCTTTTCCAAATGCCTTCAATAGTCAGGCTTGTCAATTTTATGCCTTTATAGTTAAAAATGGGTCAGAAAATGTGTCTAAAAGTTTCGCATTGTTGAGCGGTGAATATGAGAACCACCTTAAGGCGGCTTATGAAAATAATTTGAACTCTTATTTTCAACGAGCGCCCCCTGTCTCACCAAAAGCTAAACATTTTGTGGGCGTGTAAGATTTATCTCTATCCACATCAGGGGGTAGAGATCAAAGCGAGCAACTGACCGATGATATTTTTGGCGCGTTATCGCTTTTGGGTTGAGTGTTTTGGAACTTCACAAAAAAGTGGGGGGAGTGGGGAAGTGATCTGACCACAGATGACAGGCTGCCCACAGCTTACAGAAGAAATAAGAGAAGTCTAGGTTCCTCACCCTCAGGGAAGATGCCAGTGACTCAAATTTTACCAACAAAATCCGTGACCCTCTTCACAATCCTAAAGACCCGCTCGTTTACTGAAAACGTTAAATTTTGACCAAGAGAATAATAAAATTTCCATGCATGTTTTTTTTTTAAAAAGGGGTAAAACATGAATCCAAGTAATAGGGAGACAATATGTGTTTGTTTTTCTTTTTAGATTTTAATTAGGTTAATCGGTATTAATTATGCATTTAAATTATTAAAACTGCTGATAATTTTACAGTAAAAAGAACAGATGATTATAGGAAAATAAAATATTAATTGTAGCTGCATTTAAGGAATGGTTAAATATTTCTATGAAATATAACTTTTTTTAATTAGCTTTTATTAATTTAATGGGTCAGTTATTTATTTTATTATTGCATTTTATTATTTTTTACTTATTTAACATTTAACAGAAAGATTCTGTTATATAAATATTTCGTTTTAAAAGGCTTTACTGTGCCCAGTAAACTATGAGCATTTCTATTAATAATATTTAATTAAGCGTTCACACATTCATTTATAATATATTTTTATTAATAACAAATATTTTTGTTTATCCATTTTAAAAAAATATCTCATTATACATAAGTGTGTTATAGGTGATTTCGGTATTGATCGGTTTCGTTTTACATTATTATTTTATTTTATTTTATTTATTTATTTTTTAATCTCCGCTTAACCCCCCCCCCTCCTTATTCTGAATTGAATGATTTAATTTTAATTAATTAGTCATTTAGTCTTTTATTATTCATTTATTGTTATTTGGTAATAAAGCTGTTCTCAAATTCACACTAGTTACTTTGTGATACTTGCCTAAATGATTTTTATTTGTTAAACGCACAAAACCAGCAGGTGCTCTTGATTAGAAATTAACAAATTGATTAGTGGCTTTTCCTTTAAATGGAAAGGATTTTTCAAGATTTACTGTAAAAATGGGATTTTTTAAAACGAATTTATCGAAAAAAGAAAAACGCTATTCAGTTTCATATAATTTCAACCGCCATGACTACCAATTTTATGCTTTTATGTATTAAAATAACTCTATAAATGTCATCAAGTTTTTCGATATGCTGAGCGGGGAACAATATGTTTATGAGAACCGCTTTGACGCTACTTTCCTTTATAGACAAGCTGCGTCTTCGAAGCTTTTATAGTTTTCAGTAAATAAAGAGCCTTTCTATTAAAAATACTATTATTATTATTTTAATATAGGGCAGATGTGCCCGGTAATGGATTAAGGAATTTCTTTAAAAACTATTTTTGAATTAATAGTTAATTATTATAATCTAGTTTTTTCAATATTATATAATTCTGTCAACAATATTTATCATTCTCATAATCTCATTTCCAGTATATTAATCAAAATTTTATTGTAAATAACAGAAATATATCAAATACCCAAAATTACAGTAATGAACACCCTGTGTTCCAGTAATGGATACTATCTGTTCCAGTATTGGGCACCCCACAAAAATAAATAGTTATAACTGTTTTTATGACTGTATTTAGAACCAGAATTTAATGAAAGCATATAAATGAAACAAAATAGTTATTTTCAAGTAAATTGAACAATTAGAAAATTTTGTAATATACCGCTTCTGGGCATGAGATGCCCATTAGGCTAAGTCACATGTTCGAGAAAAATCGATTAGTGGGTCATTTTGGGTCACTGTGGGTCCAGCTAATTGTATCTAAAAAACGGCTCAAAACATTTTGACAAAATTTTGTATTATATCGTTTCTGAGCACGAGAAGACCATTGAGCTAAGTCACATGTTCGAGAAAATTAGATTAGTGGGTCATTGTGGGTCAAGCTAATTGTATCTAACAAACGGCTCTAACGATTTTGACGAAATTTTGTTTTCTATCGTTTTCGGGCACGAGAATACCATTGGGATAGGTCATATGTTCAACAAAATTCGATTAGTGGGTCATTTTGGGTCACAATGGGACAGGTGTCAAGCCAATTGAATCTAAAAAAGGCTCAAAACATTTTGATAGAATTTTGTAGTATACCGCTTCTGGGCATGAGATGACCATTGGGTTAAGTCACACGTTCGAGAAAAATCGATTAGTGGGTCCTTTTGGGTCACAATGAGACAGGTGTCAAGCCAATTGAATCTAAAAAAAGGCTCAAAACATTTTGATAAAATTTTGTAATATACCACTTCTGGGCATGAGATGACCATTGGGCTAAGTCACATGTTCGAGAAATATCGATTAGTGGGTCATTTTGGGTCCAGCTAATTATATCTAAAAAACGGCTCAAAACATTTTGACAAAATTTTGTATTTTATCGTTTCTGAGCATGAGAAGACCATTGGGCTAAGTCACATGTTCGAGAAAATTAGATTAGTGGATCATTGTGGGTCAAGCTAATTGTATCTAACAAACGGCTCTAACGATTTTGACGAAATTTTGTTTTCTATCGTTTTTGGGCACGAGAATACCATTGGGATAGGTCGTATGTTCAACAAAATTCGATTAGTGGGTCATTTTGGGTCATAATGGGACAGGTGTCAAGCATAGGTGTAGCGTCGGGGGGGGGGGGGGCATGTGCCCCCCAATCTTCTACACCCCGGGCGCCAGAACAGAAAGCGTAGGGGGCGTAAAATGAAGATTTTTTTTTGTCTTTACGTGCAAAAATATATATGTATTTATATTGAATTTGCATAAAAATGTCTCACAGCCGGAAAATCCAAAAGGAAAATTGAACCAAATGCATTAAAATTTACAAATATATAAAAAGATTCATCTATAATAGAAGATTGCAAATGAATTAGAAAAAAGTCCTTCCGGCCAGTGCCGGGAGGAAGAGGTAGCTTTCAAATACCTTATTTTAAAAAAGCCAACTTATATTATTCAAACACACGAAGCTCAATTTAGTGGAAACCGAATATAGGAGATTCAATACTAATTTTTATCAATACTAAATCATTATGAATGTGAATTTCACGAAATTAGTCAGCTTTATCCAAGCTGCTTTTATTTAAAGTAACTTATATTTGGCTGAGATGTTGATGTATACTATCCACATGCTTTCTCACATGGAAATAGGCGAATACGTGTGTTATCGCGTGACAAATACAAGATCGTTTCAAAATGTTAGCCATACCAGAAATTCAAAGTGCTATAATTCAACCATTTTTTAAGATATAAACAAAAGAACAAATTTTCAGAAACAAAATCTGCTCCGGAATCTTTGTATCAAGGCCAAACACATAAAAAAATCTTTTTCATTTTCCAATTTTTTAATATCTCATTTTAAATTTTAAATTTAATTTTTTTTAAATGGCAACCCTTTTGAAACAAGATGGCGAATAAAGCTGGCCAACGAACTCGGTCGAGACAATGGTATGTTCTATGTATAGACCAAGTAACATCCAAATCGGTTCATAAATACGCTTGTTATCGCGTGACAAAAATCAGGTCGTTTTAAAATGTCAGCCACGCTGGAAATTCAAAACGCTATAACTCAGCCACTTTTTTAGATATAGACGAAACAAAAACTGTTCCGGGATCTTTGTATTAAGGTCAAACACATACAAAAAAAATATTTTTCATTTTCTAATATTTTGGTATCTCATTTTAAATTTAAAATTTTTAAAATTTTTTTAAATGGCCGCCATTTTGAAACAAGATGGCGGATGAAGCTGGCCAACGAACTCGGTCTAGATATTTGTATGTACTATGTACACACCAAAGTACATCCAAATCGGTTAATAAATACGCCTGTTATCACGTGACAAATATCAGGACGTTTCAAAGTGTCAGCCACGCTAGAAATTCAAAATGCTATAACTCAGCCATTTTTTGAGATATAGACGAAACAAAAACTGCTCCCGAATCTTTGTATCAAGGTCAAATACATAAAAAAAAATATTTTTTCAATTTTCAATTTTTTGGTACCACATTTCAAATTTAAATTTTTCTTAAAAATTTAAATGGCTGCCATTTTTAAACAATATGGCGGATGAAGCTGGCCAACGAACTCGGTCGAGACATTGGTATGTACTATGTACAAACGAAGTTGCATCCAAATCGGTTCATAAATACGCCTGTTATCGCGTGACAAACTTCAGGACGTTTCAAAATGTCAGCCACGCTAGAAATTCAAAATGCTATAACTCAGCCATTTTTTAAGATATAGACGAAACAAAAACTGCTCCGGAATCTTTGTATAAAGGTCAAATACATAAGAAAAAAATATTTTTCCATTTTCAATTCTTTGGTACCACATTTCAAATTTAAAATTTTAAAGAAAATTTTAAATGGCCGCTGTTTCTAAACAAAATGGCGGATGAAGCTGGCCAACGAACTCGGTCGAGACATTGCTATGTACTATGTACATACCGAATTACATCCAAATCGGTTCATAAATTCGAGAGTTACAGTATGACAAAGGTCAGATATATATATATATATATATATATATATGGATATATATATATATATATATATATATATATATATATATATATATATATATATATATATATATATATATCAACTTTTGAACGGAGGGTGGTTTCGGGTTCTGGGGGTCATGATCGATGAAAATATACCAAAATTTTTTGAAATCGCTTTCCTCCGAACGGCTGCAAAATAGGTAGCTTTTAGGTAGCTTTCTTTACAAAAAAGCTACCTATTGCAGCCGTTCGGAGGAAAGCGATTTCAAAAAATTTTGGTATATTTTCATCGATCATGACCCCCAGACCCCGAAACCACAATCCGTTCAAAATTGATATATATATATATATATATATATATATATATATATATATATATATAGATATATATATATATATATCTGACCTATGTCACACTGTAACTCCCGTAATTATGAACCGATTTCGATGTAATTCGGTTTGTACATAGTACATACCAATGTCTCGACCGAGTTCGTTGGCCAGCTTCATCCGCCGTTTTGTTTCAAAATGGCGGCCATTTAAAATTTTTAAAAAAATTTAAAACTTGAAATGTGGTACCAAAAAATTAAAAATGGAAAAATATTTTTTTCTTATGTATTTGACCTTTATACAAAGATTCCGGAGCAGTTTTTGTTTCGTCTATATCTTAAAAAATGGCTGAGTTATAGCATTTTGAATTTCTAGCGTGGCTGACATTTTGAAACGTCCTGAATTTTGTCACGCGATAAAAGGCGTATTTATGAACCGATTTGGATGTAATTCGGTGTGTATATAGTACATACCAATCTCTCGACCGAGTTCGTTGGCCAGCTTCATCCGCCATTTTGTTTCAAAATGGCGGCCATTTAAAATTTTTTTTTAAATTTTAAATTTGAAATGTGGTACCAAAAAATTGAAAATGGAAAAATATTCTTTTCTTATGTATTTGACCTTTATACAAAGATTTCGGAGCAGTTTTTGTTTCGTCTATATCTTAAAAAATGGCTGAGTTATAGCATTTTGAATTTCTAGCGTGGCTGACATTTTGAAACGTCCTGAATTTTGTCACGCGATAAAAGGCGTATTTATGAACCGATTTGGATGTAACTTCGTTTATACATGGTACATAAAAATGTCTCGACCGGGTTCGTTGGCCAGCTTCACCAGCCATCTTGTTTAAAAATGGCGGCCATTTAAATTTTTAAGAAAAATTTAAATTTGAAATGTGGTACCAAAAATTGAAAATTGAAAAAAATATTTTCTTCTTATGTATTTGACCTTGATAAAAAGATTCGGGAGCAGTTTTTGTTTCGTCTATATCTTAAGAAATGGCTGAGTTATAGCATTTTAGGTAGCTTTCTTTACAAAAAAGCTACCTATTGCAGCCGTTCGGAGGAAAGCTATTTCAAAAAATTTTGGTATATTTTCATCGATCATGACCCCCAGACCCCGAAACCACCCTCCGTTCAAAATTGATATATATATATATATATATATATCTGACCTATGTCACACTGTAACTCCCGTAATTATGAACCGATTTCGATGTAATTCGGTGTGTACATAGTACATACCAATGTCTCGACCGAGTTCGTTGGCCAGCTTCATCCGCCGTTTTGTTTCAAAATGGCGGCCATTTAAAATTTTTAAAAAAATTTAAAACTTGAAATGTGGTACCAAAAAATTAAATATGGAAAAATATTTTTTTCTTATGTATTTGACCTTTATACAAAGATTTCGGAGCAGTTTTTGTTTCGTCTATATCTTAAAAAATGGCTGAGTTATAGCATTTTGAATTTCTAGCGTGGCTGACATTTTGAAACGTCCTGAATTTTGTCACGCGATAAAAGGCGTATTTATGAACCGATTTGGATGTAACTTCGTTTATACATAGTACATACCAATGTCTCGATCGAGTTCGTTGGCCAGCTTCATCCGTCATCTTGTTTAAAAATGTCGGCCATTTAAATTTTTAAGAAAAATTTAAATTTGAAATGTGGTACCAAAAATTGAAAATTGAAAAAATATTTTCTTCTTATGTGTTTGACCTTGATAAAAAGATTCGGGAGCAGTTTTTGTTTCGTTTATATCTTAAGAAATGGCTGAATTATAGCATTTTGAATTTCTAGCGTGGCTGACATTTTGAAACGTCCTGATTTTTCTCACGTAATAACAGGCGTATTTATGAACCGACTTGGATGTACCTTGGTGTGTACATAGTACATACAAATATCTCGACCGAGTTCGTTGGCCAGCTTCATCCGCCATCTTGTTTCAAAATGGCGGCCATTTAAAAAAATAAAAAAATAAAAAAATTTAAATGAGATACCAAAAAATTGGAAAATGAAAAAGATTTTTTTTTGTATGTGTTTGACCTTAATACAAAGAATCCTGAACAGTTTTTCTTTCGTCTATATCTAAAAAAAAATGGCTGAGTAATAGCATTTTGAATTTCTCTTGTGGCTGACATTTTGAAACGACCTGATTTTTGTCACGCGATAACAGGCGTATTTATGAACCTATTTGGATGTAACTTGGTCTGTACATAGTACATACCAATGTCTCGACCGAGTTCGTTGGCCAGCTTCATTCGCCATCTTGTTTCAAAAGGGTTGCCATTTAAAAAAAATTAAATTTAAAATTCAAAATAAGGTATTAAAAAATTGGAAAATGAAAAAGATTTTTTTTTATGTGTTTGGCCTTGATACAAAGATTCCGGAGCAGTTTTTGTTTCTGAAATTTGTTCTTTTGTTGATATCTTAAAAAATGGTTGATTTATAGCACTTTGAATTTCTAGCATGGCTAACATTTTGAAACGATCTTGTATTTGTCACGCGATAACACACGTATTCGCCTATTTCGATGTAAGAAGGCATGTGGATAGTATACATCAACACCTCGACCAAGTTCGCTGGCCAGATTCATCAGCCATCTTGTTTCAAAATGGCGGCCATTAAATTAAAAAAAATATATATATTTAAAGTGAGGTGCAAAAAAATTAGAAATTGAGAAAGGTTTCTTTCTTAAGTATTTGATCTTGATATAAGGATTCAGGAGCATTTTTTGTTTGTCTTTACCTTAAAAAATTGCTCAGATATAGCAGTTTCAATTTCTATTGTGGGTGACATTTTGAAAAATCTGATTTTTTGCATGCGACAGCACTCCTATATATTAACCGATTCCGATGTCAGTGAGTATGTGCACAGCAATTACTAAGGTCTTGACCAAGTTCACTGGTTAGCCTCATCCACCATGCTGTCTTAAAATGGCAGGCACTTTAAGAAATCGCCGAATTTGGCAGCCAAATATAAGTTACTTTAAAGAAAAGCAGCTTGGATAAAGCTGACTAATTTCGCGAAATTCTCATTCATTATATTGATAAAAATTAGTATTGAATCTCCTATATTCGGTTTCCACTAAATTGAGCTTCGTGTGTTTGCATGATATAAGTAGGCTTTTTTTAAATAAGGATTATGAAAGCTACCTCTTCCTCCCGGCACTGGCCGGAAGGACTTTTTGTAATGAAAGCTACCTAAAAGAACTGTTCTCTTAGGCTGTTTTCTTTCTCCAATTCCAAATGTACCGAAAGGCGAAGGGGGCGCCTAATGAAGATTTTGTTTGACTCTGACTTTTCTGATAAAAAGATTCCATGAAGACTGTTCATTTTTTTTCTCTCTTTCCCTGAGAAGCGTTGAGCTTTCATTTTCCCCGTGTTGATATGGGCGAGGTAGGCCGGCTGTCCGGGGCAATAAAAACAAACGGGAGAAGCAGTCAGGGCCGAAACTCAGAGGGAGGGGTAGAGGGGGCATATGCCCTGGGCTCCACGTGAAGGGGGCGCCAGATGAAAATTTGGTTTGCCGTTTTGTACAATATATATATGTGCGTGTGAAATCTGTGTAAAAAAATATTTTTTAGTCGAAAAATCAAAAAGAAAAGCTGAGTAAAGTGCATTAAAATCGTCAAATAGATAAAAAGATTCGCCTACAATATATAAGACAGCAAATGAATAACCCCATTCTTTTTCTTATAATTACTTTTTTACATGCATATTACCATATCTGGCCTTAGAGTAGAGGGGGCGAGGTCAGCTGACTGACTGGAACAGTGAAAACCAAGCGGTCGAAAATTCACAAAATGAAAAATAAACTAGTATGTTGTGGTCATCACAAAACTTTCTTCTATATAAATCACGTCAATTAAATCCTTTCAATAGTACAAGAAATAACAACGATTTAGCACCAATTCATATCAAAGTATATCTGAATTTGAAGTTGGATGAAAATTCGTGCATTAGTTCTTGAGATAGAGCTATAGCGGAAATTCTGAAAAAATGTAGCATAGCAGCGCCACCTGTTGAGCGATTTACACTAAAAGTAAACAGCACTAAACTATACTAAGGTATACCTGAATCTGAAGTTTGTTGAAAATCCAAGAATTAGTTCTTGAGAAAAAGCTATTGTGGAAATCGCAAAAAATACAGCATAGCAGCGCCACCTGTGGAGCGATTTACACCAAAAATTAAACAGCACTAATTTATACATCAATTCATGTCAAGGACTAACTAAATCTGAAGTTTGATGAAAATCCGTGCAATAGTTCTTGAGATACAGCTCTTGTGGAAATCGTGAAAATGCAGCACAGCAGCGCCACCTATTGGGCGATTTACACCAAAAATTAAACAGCACTAATTTATATCAGGGACTAACTGAATCTGAAGTTTGATGAAAATTCGTGCATTTTTTCTTGAGTTAGAGCTATTGCGATAATCATGAACAATGCAGCATACCAGCGCCACCTGTTGGACGATTTTCACAAACAAGTAATCAGCACCAAACTATATCTTGGACTAACTGAATCTGAAGTTTTATCAAAATCCGTGCAGTAGTTCTTGAGATATAGCTATTGCAGAAATCGTGAAAAATGCCGCATAGCAGCCCACCTGTTAGGCGATTTTCACCAAAAACTAATCAGGTCCAGTTTATATCAAGGTCTAACTAAATATGAAGTTTTGTGAAATTCCGTGCATTATTTCTTGAGATAGAGCGCCCACAAAATTTTTGTCACATACAGACTCACTGACAGAGTGGCAGAGTGACGGAGTGACAGAGTGACAGAGTGACAGACAGACTCACAGACAGACATTTTCTAAAAACCATCAAATCGTGTTCTGGGCATTCTAAAACGTATAAATCCGTTGAAAACCGGAAGTCGAAATTTTTCACGAATCCAATACTTTCTTCTTGTAAAGATAGAAGAAAGTAAAAATGAGCATTGATAAAATGACGTGTTTTTTGACGTTGAGTCTTAGAGTATAATGTTTATAAGCCCAATCTTAACTAGTCGGATGTACCAATCCCAAAACTTTCTTCTATCTCATACATGTTAATACTTCAAAATTCGCTATCACACTGCCAAAATTAAATGGCAATCTATGCATCTCATGAGGATTCTAACGATATGAAATTCCGTGCATTAGTTCTTGAGATATGACTATCGCTGAAATCGTCTAAATTCAGCAAAATGCTGCCTAGCAGCGCCACCTATTGGGTGATTTATACCAAATCCTAATCAGCAACAATTTATGTCAACGTCTGACTGAATCTGAAGTTTGGAGAAAATCCGTACATTAGTTTTTGAGATAGAGCAATAGCGAAAATCGTGAAAATTTCTGCATAGCAGCGCCACCTATTGGGTGATTAACACCAAAACCTAATTAACAACAACTTGTGTCAACATACAATTAAATCTGAAGTTAGATGAAAATTGGTCCATTAGTTCTATTGATAGAGCTATTGAGGCAATCGTGGAAAAGGCAGCAGAGAAGCGCCACCTGTTGGGAGATTTACACCAACACCTAATCAGTAGCAAGTCATATCAAGGACTAACTTAATCTGAAGTTTGATGAAAATCCGTGCGTTAGTTCTTAAGATAGAGCTATTGAGGAAATCGTGTAAATCCTGCAAAATTCATCATAACAGCGCCACCTGTTGGGCGATTTACACCAAAACGTAATCATCATCAATTCATATCAAGGACTAACTAAATCTGAAGTTTGATCAAAATCCGTGCATTAGTTCTTGAGATAGAGCTATTGCGAAAATCGTGAAAAATGCAGCATTGCAGCGCCACCTGTTGAGCGATTTACACCAAAAACTAATCAGCATCAATTTGTATTAGGCACTAACTGAATATCAATTTTTATTAAATTCCGTGCATTAGTTCTTGAGATAGAGCGCCCACAAAATTTGTGTCACATACACACAGACAGACAGACTCACAGAGTCACAGACAGACATTTTGTAAAAACATGTTTTTTGGAATCTCTGACCCCTAAAACGTGTAAATCCGTCGAAAAACCGGAATTCGAAAATTTTCATGAATCCAATACTTTCTTCTTGTAAAGATAGAAGAAAGTAAAAATTAATAATTTTGTTGTTGTTGTTTTGAGTCGCAAATAAATTTGAAAATTTGCATTAGACATATCAATCTATAAATAAGAAGAGTGGAATAAGTCATAATGCCACAAAACTGGTGTAGATAGTACAGGAAGATATTTTACAATGCTGAAATTCATTTTTTATGCCTACAGTAAATGCTGTTTTTTTAGTTCCTAAAACAATGTGACTCATTTCACTATGACATTAAAGTGCCTAAATTGTAATAATTTGTAATGCTTCAAAAACAGTAAAATCTGGAAAAATGAAATCTGTCTATAATGGAATCTTGTCTTAACCCTTAAATGCCTGATTTTTCAAAAATTATTGTAATAATGTTTTTCGGCTTTCATTTTTTAAATAAATCATGGAAAAAATACTTAAAAAAACCATATTTTGTTTTAAGTATGGTTTACGGCTAAAAAACAGTTTGTTACTAATCGACAATACTGGTCTTTAATTGAAAAAATAAATTTCCTTGATAAAATTCTATAATATTAAACACACAAGAATTTTAGGAACTATAATAAGAAATAAATTTTACTTGCTCACTGTAGAACAAAATAGGGTATTTCGCAAGCTTCCAGACAAAACAAAAAGAACAAGTAGCAACAATTGAAAAATTAAATCTATCTTTATTCTTAAACAGTCACAAGTGTTGTCGTCTACAAGTTTGAAATCGATTTAATAATATTTTCAGAATGTATTTTATTAGCAACATTAGGCATTGTAGCTTCAATATTATTCTAATAGTAATTTAGAGCCTAAATTGGGTATGTTGGCGAAAAGCAACACCCGGCATTTAAGGGTTAAATGAAAAAAAAAAAACTGAATGGTTCTAACAGAAAGAATACCTACAGTTACATCTGCAAAGACGGAAACCTGTATTAAGAGGAATTAATTCCGCTTCCTTTCGAATTTTTTTTCACAGTTTTTAATGAATTTGACAAATGGTAATATGTAAATTTGGTTATATATTTCAATATTACGTATTTTACTTTTACACATTTTAAATTTTAAAATAAGTCCGCTAATAGAAACTTTCGCAAATTTCTCTTTGTAAATTTACTCTGCGGAGGAAGGAGGGGCGCGCCAAAATCCATGTTTGCCACGGGTGAAAATATAGCTAGTTTCGGCCCTGGAAGGAGTGTACAAAGTAAAATGCTTTAGTAAAACCCTTTAAAAGAAAAAAAGAGTATAGCATTTGCAGATGTACAGTAAAAAATCTCCCGCAGGGCGCCATGGGTAATAACGTACCTTTATCCCCAAATGATTTTTAGGTAGCTTTCTTTACAAAAAAGCTACCTATTGCAGCCGTTCGGAGGAAAGCGATTTCAAAAAATTTTGGTATATTTTCATCGATCATGACCCCCAGACCCCGAAACCACAATCCGTTCAAAATTGATATATATATATATATATATATATATCTGACCTATGTCACACTGTAACTCCCGTAATTATGAACCGATTTCGATGTAATTCGGTGTGTACATAGTACATACCAATGTCTCGACCGAGTTCGTTGGCCAGCTTCATCCGCCGTTTTGTTTCAAAATGGCGGCCATTTAAAATTTTTAAAAAAATTTAAAACTTGAAATGTGGTACCAAAAAATTAAAAATGGAAAAATATTTTTTTCTTATGTATTTGACCTTTATACAAAGATTCCGGAGCAGTTTTTGTTTCGTCTATATCTTAAAAAATGGCTGAGTTATAGCATTTTGAATTTCTAGCGTGGCTGACATTTTGAAACGTCCTGAATTTTGTCACGCGATAAAAGGCGTATTTATGAACCGATTTGGATGTAATTCGGTGTGTATATAGTACATACCAATCTCTCGACCGAGTTCGTTGGCCAGCTTCATCCGCCATTTTGTTTCAAAATGGCGGCCATTTAAAATTTTTTTTTAAATTTTAAATTTGAAATGTGGTACCAAAAAATTGAAAATGGAAAAATATTCTTTTCTTATGTATTTGACCTTTATACAAAGATTTCGGAGCAGTTTTTGTTTCGTCTATATCTTAAAAAATGGCTGAGTTATAGCATTTTGAATTTCTAGCGTGGCTGACATTTTGAAACGTCCTGAATTTTGTCACGCGATAAAAGGCGTATTTATGAACCGATTTGGATGTAACTTCGTTTATACATGGTACATAAAAATGTCTCGACCGGGTTCGTTGGCCAGCTTCACCAGCCATCTTGTTTAAAAATGGCGGCCATTTAAATTTTTAAGAAAAATTTAAATTTGAAATGTGGTACCAAAAATTGAAAATTGAAAAAAATATTTTCTTCTTATGTATTTGACCTTGATAAAAAGATTCGGGAGCAGTTTTTGTTTCGTCTATATCTTAAGAAATGGCTGAGTTATAGCATTTTAGGTAGCTTTCTTTACAAAAAAGCTACCTATTGCAGCCGTTCGGAGGAAAGCGATTTCAAAAAATTTTGGTATATTTTCATCGATCATGACCCCCAGACCCCGAAACCACCCTCCGTTCAAAATTGATATATATATATATATATATATATATATATATCTGACCTATGTCACACTGTAACTCCCGTAATTATGAACCGATTTCGATGTAATTCGGTGTGTACATAGTACATACCAATGTCTCGACCGAGTTCGTTGGCCAGCTTCATCCGCCGTTTTGTTTCAAAATGGCGGCCATTTAAAATTTTTAAAAAAATTTAAAACTTGAAATGTGGTACCAAAAAATTAAATATGGAAAAATATTTTTTTCGTATGTATTTGACCTTTATACAAAGATTTCGGAGCAGTTTTTGTTTCGTCTATATCTTAAAAAATGGCTGAGTTATAGCATTTTGAATTTCTAGCGTGGCTGACATTTTGAAACGTCCTGAATTTTGTCACGCGATAAAAGGCGTATTTATGAACCGATTTGGATGTAACTTCGTTTATACATAGTACATACCAATGTCTCGATCGAGTTCGTTGGCCAGCTTCATCCGTCATCTTGTTTAAAAATGGCGGCCATTTAAATTTTTAAGAAAAATTTAAATTTGAAATGTGGTACCAAAAATTGAAAATTGAAAAAATATTTTCTTCTTATGTGTTTGACCTTGATAAAAAGATTCGGGAGCAGTTTTTGTTTCGTTTATATCTTAAGAAATGGCTGAATTATAGCATTTTGAATTTCTAGCGTGGCTGACATTTTGAAACGTCCTGATTTTTCTCACGTAATAACAGGCGTATTTATGAACCGACTTGGATGTACCTTGGTGTGTACATAGTACATACAAATATCTCGACCGAGTTCGTTGGCCAGCTTCATCCGCCATCTTGTTTCAAAATGGCGGCCATTTAAAAAAATAAAAAAATAAAAAAATTTAAATGAGATACCAAAAAATTGGAAAATGAAAAAGATTTTTTTTTGTATGTGTTTGACCTTAATACAAAGATTCCTGAACAGTTTTTCTTTCGTCTATATCTAAAAAAAAATGGCTGAGTAATAGCATTTTGAATTTCTCTTGTGGCTGACATTTTGAAACGACCTGATTTTTGTCACGCGATAACAGGCGTATTTATGAACCTATTTGGATGTAACTTGGTCTGTACATAGTACATACCAATGTCTCGACCGAGTTCGTTGGCCAGCTTCATTCGTCATCTTGTTTCAAAAGGGTTGCCATTTTAAAAAAATTAAATTTAAAATTCAAAATAAGGTATTAAAAAATTGGAAAATGAAAAAGATTTTTTTTTATGTGTTTGGCCTTGATACAAAGATTCCGGAGCAGTTTTTGTTTCTGAAAATTTGTTCTTTTGTTGATATCTTAAAAAATGGTTGATTTATAGCACTTTGAATTTCTAGCATGGCTAACATTTTGAAACGATCTTGTATTTGTCACGCGATAACACACGTATTCGCCTATTTCGATGTAAGAAGGCATGCGGATAGTATACATCAACACCTCGACCAAGTTCGCTGGCCAGATTCATCAGCCATCTTGTTTCAAAATGGCGGCCATTAAATTAAAAAATATATATATATTTAAAGTGAGGTGCAAAAAAATTAGAAATTGAGAAAGATTTCTTTCTTAAGTATTTGATCTTGATATAAGGATTCAGGAGCATTTTTTGTTTGTCTTTACCTTAAAAAATTGCTCAGATATAGCAGTTTCAATTTCTATTGTGGGTGACATTTTGAAAAATCTGATTTTTTGCATGCGACAGCACTCCTATATATTAACCGATTCCGATGTCAGTGAGTATGTGCACAGCAATTACTAAGGTCTTGACCAAGTTCACTGGTTAGCCTCATCCACCATGCTGTCTTAAAATGGCAGGCACTTTAAGAAATCGCCGAATTTGGCAGCCAAATATAAGTTACTTTAAAGAAAAGCAGCTTGGATAAAGCTGACTAATTTCGCGAAATTCTCATTCATTATATTGATAAAAATTAGTATTGAATCTCCTATATTCGGTTTCCACTAAATTGAGCTTCGTGTGTTTGCATGATATAAGTAGGCTTTTTTTAAATAAGGATTATGAAAGCTACCTCTTCCTCCCGGCACTGGCCGGAAGGACTTTTTCTCTTCTTTTTGCCTCCTTACCCTTGAACTTCCTCAGTCAGTCGACAAAAGAAAAGGCGAATTTCGACAAAAGATCGTGGCAAAATATCGCGAATTTCGTCAAAAAATCTCTGAAACAAATACCGAATATCATTTCCGTCAATCGGTCGTAGAAAAATTCACGAAATTTGGCAAAGGATCGTGTAGAGAAAGTTGTGAATTACATGAGACGATCTGCGGGGGAAAAATGCGAATTTTGGTAATTCGTCGTCGAAAAAATCGAGAATTTTATCAAAGGTTGAGGAAACAAATGGCGATTTTCGTCATTCGGTCGCGAAAAAAATCATCGCAAATTTTGTCAAAGAATGGACAAAAAATTGCGAATTTCGTCTAATCGAACACAAGATCCGAAAAAAGTCGCCTGTTTTCTTGAAATAATCGCTTTTTAATGGTTTTCGGCCTAAAATAGTCGCCATAGACGCCGGAGGCTGAAAATAGTCGCTTTTAGTAGCAAGTGGCAGCCCTGCAATTGTATGTTAAGAAAAATCGGAATTTTTTGAGAAATTGTGTCGAGCCGAACCGAGACTGATTTAATTGATATTTTTCACAGGCCGGGGTTGTTTTCACTGGTTTTTGTACGCGCCAAGCCTGGTCGTAAACTGTGAGAATATAAACGGGCCGGGCCCAGGCATAACTTTTAATTTTCTTGCCGGGCTGGGCGGGGGCCTAGGAATTGCAGTTCGTGCAAATCTCTAATGTGCCTCCCAGGGGCGTGCAAAGAGGGGGCTAAAGGAGCGGTTGCTCCGGGCGCAAAATTTATGCTGCGAACCACGGTTTTATTTATTTATTTATTCATTTTTTTTGGCCGCCGATCGTTTTTCGGGGAATTTCTTTTTCTCTCTTGATCATTTTTTTTCTGTCGCAAAACATTATGAACTCTCTAACAAATAAGTGCAATTTTCTTTTATGTTATTTAGTTGTTCTGAATTCCTAAATTAAAATTAATCCTTTTAAAGTTCCAAAATAAACGCGAAATATTTATTCGATGGAATTTATTTATGTTTCTACACTTTATCAATTTTATTACACCCATCACAAAAAGAAAGATTTTTTTCCTTGGAGGGAGGGGGGGCGCAAAATTGAAAATTCGCTCTGGGCGCGTTTTTACTTTGCACGGTCTTGCCCCCCCCCCCCCCCCAAAAAAAAAAAAAAAAAAAAAAAAAATTCTGGTCACGCTACGCCTATGGTGTCAAGCCAATTGAATCAAAAAAAAAAGGCTCAAAACATTTTGATAAAATTTTGTAATATACCGCTTCTGGGCATGAGATGACCATTGGGCTAAGTCACATGTTCGAGATAAATCGATTAGTGGGTCATTTTGGATCACTGTGGGTCCAGCTAATTGTATCTAAAAAACGGCTCAAAACATTTTGACAAAATTTTGTATTACATCGTTTCTGAGCATGAGAAGACCATTGGGCTAAGTCACATGTTCGAGAAAATTTGATTAGTGGGTCATTGTGGGTCAAGCTAATTGTATCTAACGATTTTGACAAAAAAAATATTACATTGTTTCCCAGCTCGAGAAAACCAGTGGGATAGGTCACATGTTCGGTAAATTTAGATTAGTGGGTCCCCCTTGCTAGTTAATATAAAACAAGACAAAACACAACTATGTGCTATTTAATTTTTTTCCCTTTGAATAATAAATATTAGTAAAATATTACCAAATTTTAAAAACTTAACAGTAATGAAAATATTTAGTAAAACGTTTACCAAACGGATGTAATATTAGCATTTTAAATAAGTTACTTAAATTTAGTTTGAAATCAAATCTAACATTTTATGCTTTTAAAAATGCCACCCCCTCCCCCAGAAAAAGAAAAAATAAAAATATTTATTAGAAAAAGAAAGATATTTTACAAAAATGATTAAATTTTTAAATGTGTAAGGCATTGCATAAAACCATATAATGGCAACATTAAAAATATATTTAAAAGAAAAGAAAAAAAAAGGAAAAGAAACATACATTTATGGTATCATAATTTATTTCATTTGTTAAAATGGTTTATTATCAAAAAAGTTTTGACTATATATAAATATATATCTGTCACTTCATTGGCAGATTTCACTTTAGCATCAAAGTGCAATAGCTAATGGATAATCTTTCGTAATCATCAGATCTAAATAGCGAAATGATGTCTTTGAGCAAATGCAAAGGATGACTTAAAAAAAAAAAAAATTGAACTTTTTTTTGGGGGGGGGGCGGGGGGGGGGCTTTGATAAAAATCAATAAAGTCCCCTCTTAATAATTATGTATAAAATTTGGGCTGGTTACGCTATTTAAAGATTAAGTTATAGTAGTTTTAATATGTCGGGACCTTATATTCTAATATCTAATTACTCTAAAATTTGGAGGGCATAAAAAACTAAACTAAATCCTTTCTTATAATAATTATCTTTTCTCATAGAATAAATGAACAGGCTGCATCAATTAGGCTCCGAGTTATAGTTGTTTGAACATGTCGGGCCTTAATATTTATTTTATGCTAAAATTTTGGAGGCTTAACGACAAAGTCCCCTTATAATAATTATGTATTGTCGTATAAAATTTGAGCATGTTTTTTTCAATCAGAGATCAAAATTATATCAGTTTTAATTTGCCGGGCTCTTATACTTAATTTATACTAAAATTTAGGGGCGAGGCCTTCGATGAAAAATCCTTTAAAAATCCTTCTTTTAAAATTATTATGTTTACCCATACAAAAATGGGCGAGGCTACATCACTTTGGGCCCATATTGTAACCGTTTGAATGTGCCCAACCTTATATTTAATTTATGCTAAAAAATGTTTGGAGCTTCGATAAACCGAGAAAGTTCCCTTTTATAATTATGTACATGCGTATAAAATTTGGGTTATTTGTGTTAAATAGATCCTATGCTCTAGCCATTTTAATGTTTTGGGTCCTTGTATTGCAATTACACTAAAATTCTATGGGACTTCGATATTAAAAAAAACCTTATCCATCCCCTATAACATTTATATATACCCGCATAAAACGTTAGCGGATTACTTTAATTACGGCCCGCATTAAAGCCGTTTTAATGAGTAGGGGCTTATATTTAGTTTACACTAAAATTAGAGGGCGCGACGACGAAAAACCGACTGTGCACGCCCTCATAATGATTATGTTTACTTATAGAAAATTTGACGGGGCTAAAGCAATCACTGCGCTGGTTATAGTCATTTTAATGTGTCGGGCCATCTGAGCTATACTAAAATTTGGAGGAAGGAGAACTGTTTAGGAAAAGACGAAAAAAAAAAAAAAAAAAAAAAAAAACCCGTTCTATCTATATTCCTTTACTATTCAAAATCACTATTCCAAGACTGAAACCCAATGCTTTTACAAGAACTAGGGAACAAGAACTTTTGCGTCTCCCCCTTCTACGGCAACCCTTGACCCCTATCGTGACCCTTTTATATCCATAGAGCTCATGTAATCAATTAGGTGAATTTGACAACGTGACAGGTTTGTAAAGGATTTTAGGTATAGCTAATTTTTAATTCAAAATTACAGTATTTTGATTAGAATAAATTTTAAAAGTTTCCTAATTACGTACAAGAAAACAAATCAAGTTTTGCTTGCATAAGCTCCAAATTTTTATATCTTTCTTCAATCTATAGTTATAAACGAATAAAGACTACACATTATACTTTTTGAGATTTTTCGAAACTTTAACACGAATTTAAAAATACACAAAACTGTTTTAAAAATATTTTAAGCTTATAATGTACTGAAGAGCATCCGTACTTATATGCTGAAAAAAAAAATTTTTGGAAATTTTGAAATTTGAATGAACAAAAAGGATAAGTATTTTCTCCATAGGATAACATGGGAATCGACAATGTTTCTTTCCCACGAGATAAGTCCCCTTAAGGTATATTTCCAAATATACTGTTAAGACTGTTTTTAACTCCTCTGTTCAACAAGCGCAAAACATTTTGACATATTTACAATTTCATTTTTTAACGGAAAGATATAAAATTGGAAAGCCTGGCCATGGAAGCGATTTGGAATTGAACTGTTTTTGCCATTTTTTGATCAATCAATTACCTATTGAGTTATAAGCGAATTCGATCACGCGACAAACACGTTTTTCGCCCGCTGTTGAGTGCTCCTTCTCCCTTCGCGCGGAAATTCGGCTCAAAACGCCCACTTTGATACTCTTTTATCAAAGATCTATTGCGTTTGCAAAAAAATGAAAAAAAAAAACAGCTCAATTACATATTTTCTGAACAACAACACCAGTTTGTTTCATGCATTTTCGAGCAAAAATAAATTAAAACTTATGTCAGAAAGTTGCCCTTTTGGATTTAAGAACACCCTTAACAGAAGTTCGTTATCACTATTAATAATCTTACAAAACATAATACCAATCCTTCACATCCTGAGATCGATTAAGACCAGTTTGGTCCCGGCACGAGTCTGCTGAGAAAAATCAAACCCGGAGTCAGACATCTAGTAACTGTATGATGCCGATCTCTACGATGGACATGTTACATTTCTGTATTGATGTTGCTAAACTCGCATAGGCTCGTGATGCACATTTATACTTCTCGAGAAAATCATATTCATTGTAAATGGCTCGTATTTTATTTGTATCACTTGAATTCTTATATCGGGCCGATAGGCCCGATTAATTCTTTTATCGACCTGGCCCGACCCTGCAGGCCCGTTCAATTTTTTTGCCGGCCTGGCCCGACCCGTTTATTTTGTCTGTCGGCCCGGCCCATTGAAAAAATTGTCCTAATTCTGCCGGCCCGGCCCGTTTGAAAATTCGCCTTCATTCCGCCGGGCCGGGTACGGGCCTCGGGCCAAACCCGGGCAGAACTCTAGTCGGTTTATAAAGGACGGTTTTAAAATGCTCAGGCAAACAATATCTATATTTTGCTTTTATTTTTAAGAATCAAGGTGTTTTTAAACTAATGGTTTTCCGGCACATCCACAGACTTTATTTTAACGTAAAAACGTGAAACTGGGCAGGAATGCAAGTGATTTGGAATCGAATTTTATTTTTCATTTTTCAAAAAATATGCTTAATCGAGTTACAGGTGTTTACTCTCTTATAACAACTTTTGTTGGTAAATTCCGTTCAAATCGCCAACTTTGACACCCTTTTCTGCCACTTTGTTTGCCTTTATAAGAAAAGGTAAAACGCTGTTAGATTTCGTATTTTTTTTTTTTTTAAATAAAAACGCGTTTGCCAGTTTTGTGCTGTTAATAATAAAAACGTATTTATGACTGTCTGAGCAAGTATTCAGTTTGAATTTTATACATATTAGTTGAAATTAAGGATTGACCGAAACGAGTTTTTAAGACCGAAAGAGAAACTGAAACCGAACTTTGGTAATCTTACTATTTTCGGCCTAAAACGAAAATGTTCTATTTTTTTAAAAGTAATTAATACATAGATAATTATTGATTAATTATATGTGTAATTAAATAAATTGAAGGATTATTATGTTTTGAAATTAACAGCACAAATATAATTAAAAAGATTTACTAAAAGACGTATAATACACTTAAAAGTTAACACTTTCAAAACATTAAATACAATTCTAAAAGTCTAAAACCTACAAGTTTCAAAAGTAAACTTTTGAATTTTATAAACTAATAAGTATTTTTCTCTTTTTAACTGAAGTAAGACCCTTGATGATGGCCACAGGGTGGCTGAAACTTGTAAGTTTTAGACTTTTAGAATTTTATTTATTGTTTTGAAAGTGTTAACTTTTAAGTGTATTATACGTGTAATTATTATACGTATGGCCCTAGTTGGCTCTCTGTGCTTCTGGCCAAAACTTTTTATTTTCATATAAAATAAAATATAATTAAATCAGTGTTTAATTATATGAATTTCATCTAATTAAAAAATGTTTTAGGTATACATACCTCGATTTACCTTTTATAAAGATTTTTGTAAATGATAATCTGTTATACTGTAATATATTCTAATATTATTCCGTTGTACTATATTCAACGGGTATTCGAAACACTTCTGCGGTTTCAAATCTATTACTGTTAAGTCTGCAATTTTTAATGAGCTTGTGAAAAGCGTCTTCAAAGTTTAGTCATGCATGTATTACTTGCTTTATAATTTATTTCACATGTTGAGTCAGTCATGACTGATAATTATAAACAGTGAAATACACAGCAATAAATAAAGAGTGTTTCATATGAGCCGATACAGCTCAAATCAATGAGTTATATTGAAAATTTCCAAAGGAAGAAACGAGATATTTGGAATAAAAATAATTTCGGACGAGTTTCCGTGAGGCCGAATTTTTGGCAACATTTTTGCCGAAAACGAAACTCCGATTTTGAGCCAAAAACGAAAACGAAACCGAATTTTCGGTCGATCTCTAGTTGAAATGTTTGGTTTACACACTGAATTGTTGATTTGATCTATGAGTTTTTGCTTTTCAAAATTTTAAGTTCTAAATTGAGTTTGAAAAAAATGCTTCGTTTTCACTTTTATCAGTTTTCGCGTGTGCTCTTAATTATTTTCATAATAATTATTTAGCATATAATGCTAAGCACTGTATTATTATGAAAATAATAAAACTTTAGCGTTATAGTTTATGTTATATTTAAATGATACAGAATATTTCAGCATTACAGTTTGATATATTTATATGATACAGAATATTCAATTAAACTATATTCGACTAAAACGTGCTTAATCAATATATATATGTTTTATTATCCCATGCTTAACAAAAGATAGCATCTGCATTGCAAAAAAAAAAAAAAAATCGCATATTTTTAGTTTTTTAAAGACGTACTTACGGTGACTAAAAAATACGTGACAAATGAATGTTGTTAATGTAGAAGAATACATGATTTATACAGATTTGTACGTGTGTAAATTTATGTACAGATAACTGAATCAAAAATCAACTGAATCAATTTTTTTTAATTTAAAAAATATTTCATGTATAGAGAGAGAAAATTAACTTCGTTTCACACTTCATTATTATATTTGGAAATTCATGCCACATTACTGTTTTGAAGTACATTTTAAAGAAATGTATTGCTTTTTTAATTAGCCTTTTTTTCTTTTTTTTTTTTTTTTTTCTGTAGATTTTACCTAAGATAATCAAGTGGAAAGTCATTCTGTTTAGTAGCTTAGAAAATATGAAGGTTTTCATTTTTTCAATTCATTCATTTGTAATCATTACAAGAGATTGCATTGCTGGTAATTTGTTTTACGCATAACTCAAGAACTACTTGGTGGAATGCTCTGCAATTATTATATAAGCATAACTCTTTGTGCTTTATATTACAAGCTTATAGAAATCGATTTCCGTTAAAAAATTCATAGATTGCAATTCACATATAAATCCCTTTGTTCCACAAATTTCCATTTTTCATATGTTTACTGTGATTTCAAATCCATGCTGCACTTGTTATGGGGATTGCTTCATTGATTTACTGGTATATGATGGTTTATACAGCATTTTTAATTTGAAGAAATTCTTTTATTATTTATACATTCACAATTTTTGTTGATAATTTGTAATGGTTTAGAATGGTTTTTTATATATAATGGTTTAATCTTACAAAAAGTTAATATATATATATATATATATATATATATATATATATATATATATATTTTATTAATTACAAATATTTTTTTCGGAAGAAATTAGGACTTGTAATCTAAGTTCTTTGATAGAAAAAAAAAATCGATTTATAAATGCTTCAAGTATGTGAATTATAAAATCACGGCTTATTCTGAAAAATAGTTCTGGAGCTATGCTTAAAGAACTAACCGCATTGCAATCTGCGTTGTAATGATTAAAATATATTTAACATTTAGAGTTCAAAATTTTAAATATCTATAAACTGTACCATACTGGCACGATTGACTTTCAGTTTGCTATCCTAAGTTGAAATTTAACGAGAAAACTAAATAATGTCAAAATAAGGTGCTCGTATTGAAAATTTCAGAGTTTGAAATTTGAAACAATTTCAGTATGAAGAAGACCCCTAAGCATTTTTTTAGTATATATATATATATATATATATATATATATATACATATATATCATCATCATCATCAACCGTTTTCAATCCACTGCTGGATGTAGGTCTCCCCCAGATTTTTCCAATGTTTCCTGTCTAGTGCTTTAGTCATCCAATTTACACCGGCTACTTTTCTGATTTCATCACTCCATCTTACTTGAGGTCGTCTTCTTGGCCGTTTTACATCTCTGGGATACCACTGTAGGGTGTTTGTGCTCCATCTATTGTCTTGTCTTCTTGCGATGTGCCCAGCCCATTTCCATTTATATATATAGTCAAACCTCGTTAACACGAACACGCTAACGCGAATTACTTTTAGTACGAACTGTTTCCGATTGCCCCGTCCTGTTGTATATGATGTATTTAAGTTCGGATATCACGAACTACTTTTAACACGAATAAAAAAAGTTTGACTTTGAGTGTTCGCGTTAACGAGGTTCAGCTGTATATATATATACAACATACATTGAAGAAAGACATATTTGCCTATTTCAAAAAAAAAAAAAAAAAAAAAAAAAACATAACTGCCTATTTTTTTTTTTTAATTGTACAATGGGGTGATTAAAATGTATATCTTTCCTTCAGATTTACTTGATAGTGTACCATTTATTTATGAAATTTGTCACCATATGGAAATAGATAGCACTTAGTTAACGCATATAGTTATTTACAAAGAAAAAGTATCAGAAAAGAAAAAAAAATTCTCTCAGAAAGATTACAGAATGAGTCCCTTTTATTAGAGAAGCCTACGTAGTACTAACATATTAGCTAAATTGGCGCATATTTCTTGAGCATGTGCGGTGCCCATAAGTGTACCTGATACATAAATTAAAAAACCCAATTCAACTCCATCCAAACAACAAAATGGATGCTTATATGGATCATCCCGAGGCAAATCCACCATTTCAAAGAAAGGATTAGTTTTTCTCCCGATGCGAGGTGGGGGGAATGATGAATGGCTTTCTTATTGTTTGATTTGAACCGGGCCCCTTGGGCCGGAATCTTAGCGTTACACTGGCTTTTATTATATAGAGATATTTATTACGCTAGAAAAACATCTTCAAAGGGGCAGCTTCAGAATTAGACTTTAAAAAATTCAAGTTTCTTTTATAACAGAGTGTATATAAAATAAAACTTCAAACCATGATTTCCTTTGTCAAAAGTTTCTTTACTTTTTTACACTGCTATGAGAATGCATAAGAATTTAATCTTTTCAATGTCTTAAAAAAAATCTAATAATGCACATGGAGTTACAGAAGCACTGTAAAAAAAAAATGGTAACTTTCCATGTAAAATCCAGGAACGTTTCGCCTTTTATCAAGTTTTCAGAATAATTTAGCTCTTTCCTGTGAAATTCTGGTTTTCTTATCTGAAACGTTCCTGAACAAAAGTTAGAAACAGCAAAACGCTGCGGCCGCCATTTATTATTTTTTTTCCTATAATCCGTTGCTCGCGCGCGAGTGTCGAAAACGAATTCCTTAAATGAATGTAAAAAAATCAATATGGAATGCAAATAAATCAATAGACGACATAATCCTTTACGTCTCTATTGCAAGATAATTTAGATGAAAATACAATACCTCTGTGACATCACTAAGAGATTATCTCTCGTACTTGTCTGTGAAATCTTTAACGAGCAGACTGTGTAAAAAAAAATACACCTATTATTTGGATCTGCATTAACCAGGGGACAATCAAATATGATTCTCACCTATTTTGATTAATTTAAAGTATGTTTTAGAGTTCTTATCTCTAATTATTCTTGTGAAAGGATTTCTTCAAATGGGCCTTAGATTTTCAGAAATTAGATGCCGAGTTTTAGCATACGTTTCAAATACCCATTAGTTTGCAGCTCTCACCGTGTCTTTCGTGGTGTGGACGCAGAAAGCTTGCACGCCACCCGTACGGCCCGGGTTCGATGCTACCTCTTGACTTTTTTTTTTCTTTTTTAATTAATTTTGTATTTTAACACTTTATTACAATTTGATTTAAATTTGACATATATTTGACACTTTGAATTGCTGCAAATTTGAATTTTTTTTTTTTTTCGGAAAAAATATACAATTACGTTTAGGTTTTTTTTTTCATGAAAATTTATATGTATTTTATCTAGCTTGTAAACTAACATAATCACTGACGAAAATCCAAAATATTTTATGTCTAGATTTTTTTTCTAATTATTATTTACATTTATATATTTTTATATTTTAAGCAAAGTTCAGAAACAATATATCACATATATATTTACTTTATTGAATTTTAACTGAAAATTTATTTTTTCGTGTAAATTATAAATAATAATTTTGATGTCAATTTCAAAATATTTTTTCATTCTAACAAATAATGATAATAAAGCGAAAATTGTCAACTGGAAATGTAAAAATCGTCTGCGGATCCCGCATGTTGTGAAATGTCCGTAATGTCATAATGAAGGGAACGAACATCCAGAGTGAATTATGTCAGCCAGGTATCGGTCCGGATAGCCTAACAGGTAAGGCATTGGCACGGCACGCCAAGTATCCAGGTTCGATCCCTGGTCTGGACATTTTTCGCTCTTGTGCTACTCCAGCCTTGAATATGTCAGTAATGTTTTGCTGTCAACAGAAATATTCCTGGTATTTCGCAGGAAACTTATTGGCATTTCTGTAGAAAGTTTTTAACACATACAGTAAAGTACCAGTCATTTTCAAGAAATGTTTCTTGGAAATAATGGGCAACTCAGCTGCCCATTTTTTCCCAGGAACGTTGCGGAATTTTTTTTACAGTGAGGGGTTAGTTACACATTTACAATTTTAGGATTTTTTTTCTTTTTTTTTCTTTTTTTTTTTTTTTTTTTTTTTTTAAACAAAACTAGTTTGTTTATACCATTATCTTAGTTTGAAGTACTTTATATATTTTTTTTTGCAGAAATATCAATTGCGTTCTATTTTTCATATGTACTAGAAAAAGAAACCAGAAAATAAGTTTTTAACTGCGGTAAAATATCGATTAGACGTTGAATATTAAAAAAAATAATAAAGTTTTATGGCTTAATTCTTTCTTAATCCCTCCCCTTCCTTCAATAAAACAAAACTCAGGTAAGGAACATAATTAATCATAATATGTAACGTGGCGAATATGGAATTGATTTAGAACGATTCGGTGTTTTCGCGTGAGTGAAGTAGCCTTTTAAATCGTCAATTTCAGTTAAGTCATAATTAATATTAAGTCCTTTGTATCACCGCGTTGCATATCTGCAACATACTCGGAAAATCAATGTTACTTATAAAGCAGGCTTAAAAAGACGATTTTAATTATTGCTGCTATCTCCCAACACCGCAGTTAATATAAATAGTTCATAGAATTTTCAACAGACGGCGATACTAAGTTCATTTTTCATGTAATTTTTTATCCCTTGAGCAGTTTTGCATCGTAATTGCTAAAATGAAATTCGTAAATTTTGTAAAATTAAAAAAGGCTGGAAATGTCCCAAAGTAGTTTTACAAGTGTAATTTCGTGTTCGAAAATTAACAATATATGTGACAAGTAGGTAATTTTCTGTTTATTGCAGCTGTGGAAAAAAAACCTTTTAGTCAATATTTTTTTGTTTTTATGTACTAAATTTTTAAAATTATTTTTTACATGCTTAAAATGATGTATTCTAAAATCTATGTATATATTTTTCTAATCGGAGTTGTTGAGTCAAAAAAGGTTTAAAGTATTAGTTTGATTTTGCAAAACAAGTTTATTTACACCTATATGTTAATTAAAAGTATTTCCATGGCACATGACAAATTATTTACATGTAGCATGACAATGAGGAAATTTCGAGATAGAATAAAAGAACATCAAGCCGATCTCAGATTAAATAGACCCCATACTGCGTTATCAAGATTAGCTCAAACTCAACCTATAAATGCAGATTTCAATAAATCAAAAACTATATTTTGTACAAGTAATTACCAGGAATCAATTATAAGAAAATCCCTTAAAATAATTTCCAATAAATATATATTATGTAATGATACATTGTCATGTGACATCCTTGGAATCTGGAAAGAATTGCTAGTAGATGAAAGCTTGTTTTGTTATAAAATTAAATACCTTTTCCTCTCAACTTATCTTCCATACCACCCTTAAGGGGACTGGTCACTCAGCTTCGGAATTCTCCTCCGTAATGTTAAGTCTATGGACTTTTGATGCATTCGTATATTTAAAATATCTTCTCCGGAAATTCATATTTTTAACATCTTTTTTCTGCGTGTACTCTTCTTAAAGGATGTCTCTTTTTAGGTGCGTTCGTAATTATATAAATACGTAGCACCTATAGTCGTCGTTCAGTCCGTCCGTCTGTCTGTCTGTCTGTCTGTCCGTCTGTCCGCATGTAACAGAGCAAAAACTACCCAACCGAATGGTCTGAAATTTTTAATGTATGATTGTTGCAAAATTTTGTCGAGCCATTTCAAATTTTATGAAAATCGGATGCATAGTTTAATTACAGGGACAGTCAAAAGTTTTTCTTTACATTACGGCCAATGGAAAAAATTATTGCAAATGCATTTTAATGATGTTACAGCCGTCCGAATGGTCTGAAATTTTAAATATACAATTGTTTCAAAATTTTGTCGAGCTATTTGAAATTTTAGGAAAATCGGATGTATAGTTTAATTACAGGGACAGTCAAAAGTTTTCCGTTACATTACGGGGAATGGGAAAAAAATTATTGTAAGTGCATTTTAATGATGTTATAGACTATGCACTTATGAAGTTAAAAAATATAAACATTCAGTACAATATGGGATACAAAAAATAATTATAAAACTAGTTATAGTACGAACGCACCTCATTTGCCACGTTTGTCGAGCAATTTCCGACTTGTTTTCTTAGTTTTCAAAATATTTCTGAAATCTGTGCTGAATTTAATATTTTATGTGTTAAAAGTGGGCGAACTGTGAGTAAGATTTTAACACTTCCTACAAAATTAAGTCTATACTTTAGAAATATTTTGAGAACTAAGAAAAAAAGAGACATCTTTTAGGAAGTATACACAAAAAATAGAAGTTAAAAATATTAATTTCCCGAGGAGATATTTTAAATATACGAATGCATCCAATGCACATAGATTTCACATTAGTAAGGGGAAATCGGAAGCTGAGTGACCACCCCCCTTAAGGCTGTTCTCAAATCCAAAAGGGCAACTTTATAACATAATTTTTTATTTGTTTTTGTTCGGAAATATACGAAACTAGCAGGTGTTGTTGTTCAGAAACCATGTAATAAAGCTCTTTTTACCGTTTTTTTGCAAACACAATAGATTTTTCAGAAAATAGTGTCAAAGTGGGCGTTTTGAGCCGAATTTCAGCTCGAAAGAAGAATAACCACTGAAGGAAGGGTGAAAAACGTGTTTGTCACGTGGTCAAAATCACTTATAACTCAATAAGTAATTTATGGATCAAAAAATGGAAAACACAGCTCGATTCCAAATCGCTTCCATGGTCAGGCTTTCGAATTTTATATCTTTCCGTTAAAAAATGAATTTGTAGAGCAGTTGAGAACAGCCTTAAATTACAATGGTCTCTCCTTGCCGAATAAGCGCAAAGGGGCCGTTCAAATATTACGTAAGCACGTAAGGGGGGGGAGGGGGTTAGCGATTTGCTTATTTTTGCTGACAAGGGGGGAGGGGGAGTTTGAACGATGCTTACGTAAGACATTTTCAAAATCTCTTAACTTGTAAAAAAAAAAAAAAATCTATTAAAAATTTCAAATTGAAAAAAAGAAATAGCAAAAGAATATTTAACTTGAAGTTCTGATGTCAGCTATTTTGACCACACAAGGAAAACATAAACAATCTCTTTTATCTAGAGGTGACTGTTCATGTTTGATGCATGAGCAGGGCTTAATTTCTAACAAAAAAGTACCGGTACTAAGAGGCATACCGTCCTCCTCCCCTCCTGCCACTGCAATCTGCATATTTATATTTCATACATTATTTGCCAAAATGTAAAGTATTTTTTTCTATAGAAAAATAAAAAAAAATAAATGTATCTATCAGCATATACTTAGTTGTGAACTATTACACTTTTTAGCTATCACTCCTTCCGAATAGAATTCTTTGCCTAATTTTAATGTTGTTAATTGCAGAATTCTGCTATTAAATGTGGTAAGGATTATGATTCGGAAATAGTGTTAACACCAAAAAGGAATAGTTCGCAGCTATGCATTTTTATGAAAAACTGGATCAAATTTACAGCGTTTTTCAATTTCCTATAAAAGGAGCATATCTTAAACTACAATCGATTCCTTCCGTATAACGATCTTTTGTGGTGAGCCCCTGAAAATCAGATTAAATTAAAAAATTAACCCCGTTATTGGAAAGATTCGATGCTTTTATAGAAAAAGGGGAAACCCTGCTTGACTGCTTTCTAGCCAAGACCACAAACTGATATAAAAATTGAATCCATTTCATCTCCATCTCCTACGTGTGCGACACATTACGTCACATATAATTGTTTTGATAAAAAAGAATGCAAAACTTGGATATGGGAAGGAATGAAAGGGTAATTTAGGTTTCGTTTTTTCAGAAGCGTTGCTACACTGGGCTCCGGAGCCCTGTATTTATGAGCTCCGCTGAATTCCGACCAATATTTAAATATTTACTAAGAATGGAGGAGTACCGGAGCTGAGCTCCGGTCGGCTCCGATGCAAATTAAGTCCTGTGCATGAGGGCTTATTATCTCTGAGAACTTACTACTATTTCCAATTGTGAGAATAGAATAGAATAGAATTGAATAGACGGATGCGATATGTTGTATTGTGACAATATGAGTCTTCCGGGAAAGCTTCCAAAACGTAAGTAAAATTCCATCTTTTTTGTTTCCACCCCTCCTCTGTCAAGTGGTTGAACCCCATAACCAAAATGACCGACTGCTCTACTGTCTGGTGTCTCTTAAGTTTTGAAAAACTCTCAGTACTGCAGTGTAGTGGTGTTTAAAATAAATAAAATCAGAAATATGTCTTCATTTCGAGAAATCTTGTGTAAAAAACTTTTTGAAAGTTTCAAAAAGTCTGCATCAGATAAACCTTTGAAGGATATCCAATGTAAAACTAATGATGTGTGGCGGCAGTACAAAAAGTCTTCTAAAACTGACAAAGAGTTAGAGGTATTGGTGCGAAAAATAATTGAGGACGAACTGCGTAAGGCAACCAAAAAGAAATCAGTCTTTCTTGATTATTTTATAAAGGTAATTATAATCAATTTATTCTTAAAATTTTAAATATATTTTATCATAACTTTTAGTTTACATGATTACTTGTAAAAATTGGAAAAAGGATAGATAAGATAAAATGACCATGTAGTCTTGGCGAAACATGGTCAGAATGGGAATAAATAAAGACCAAAGAAATGTCAAAAAATGAGTTATTACTTTTTAAATATGGCGTAGCCAAGCTAAACCTTATTTTTTCTTTTCAAATAACTCGAAAATTAATGTATCCATGGCGGAAAAAATTAAAAAATATGTAAGTTTTGTAGCAGATAATCCTCTAACTGTTTTCAAATTTTGTACCTTACTAAAAATGAAATGTAATCCAATTGAATTGAAACCAGTGTATCTCAAATTCAAAAACAGATAAATAAGGTTTCCAGTGATCTAAAAAAAGAAAAACAATCCTTAAAAAGGAAACGACAAACTGATGAATACCAAAGAAAACATCGAACCACCAAACGAACAAAGCTTGAAGAAATCTGCCATGATAATCCAGACATTAAAAAAAAAAAATAGCTTTGAGGAAATCAGTAGAAAGACCAAGTTTAAATGTAGATCAACCATTATTGCTTAAGGCAATAGCAGACATAGCTATTATTGGAAGCGCTGCAGATGCAAAAAGAAGAAGCGAGTCAATACGAAGTGTCAAAACTCTCGATAACTTGACTGTAGAACTGAAAAAGGTTGGTTTTGCAATAAGCATGAGTGGAACATATCTTCGTTTGCTTTCAAAAAATTCCTCAACCATCGAGGGTCGAAGACATGTCACCACAGTGCCGATAAAACTTTCTTGGGTTCAGACTGGTTATTACCGAGATCTCACATTGATACCCAATTTGCAGTAACATCCGTCCGCTATTTAGAAACTTTAGATTCAATTCTTGGACCCATGCATCTGTTTCTTCCTTCACAGGATGACATAGTGCGCGTACCTTTGGGAATTACAGCAGCCAATAAACAGTCCCCGATACTGATGCATATGTAGTATCGTGTATCCTTACCCTACCACGAGTGGGTCATCGCTGAACGCCACAAACTTATCCCATCTATTTACGCTGGTATTGTGATTGCTCCTGGCATGGCAGGTCAAAGTAAAGCCATAGGTTATTCTGGTCCAACATTTATTGCTATAAGAAGTGGGAAACACAGTTCTTCCACAGCAAATGCTCATGCTCAGGATTTTGAAACTCTATTAATACTCAAAGACTTTGAAAAATTAGTGAAAACAGAAGAGGGTTTCATCAAACCTGTAATCATAGTTACGGTTGATAGAGCTCCAGACGAGAATCTCCGCTACCAGAAAGTTATATCGTTTGCTATTAACCATTTCAAAAAGCATGATTTGGATGGAAATTTCATTGCGTGCAATGCTCCTGGAAGAAGTGCATATAACTGAGTAGAAAGGCGAATGGCACCACTCAGTCGAGAACTGTCTGGTCTTATACACCCTTATGACCATTATGGTTCCCATCTCGATGAGAACGGTAGCACTATTGATGAAGAAATAGAGCAAAATAACTTTGCATATGCTGGTAAAACTCTCGCAGATATCTGGAACTCATTAAACATTGACGGTTATCCTGTTACTGCCACATATGTTGATTCAGGCGAACCAGACTCTCTTGGTTTGACTTGGATTGGTATTCGAAGCACTTACAAGAAAATCAATACTTGCTGCAAATTATAAAATGCGAAGAAAAGAATTGTTGCTCTCCTGCACGTAGTGGATTATTTCGTATATTAAAAGGACGATTCATTCCTCCTCCAATTAAAATGATACAATCGTAAAATGACATCATTATAAGTGAGGAAGGGGAATTTATAGATTTAAGTCTCCGTCTGGCCTTAAATCTCAATATTACAGCAAAGGGATTTTTAAAGACGCTGTATGATTATTTTTGCCCTCCCATAAAATTGCAATTATTCCCAAGAACTTGTGGAAGTTGTGGCCAATATCATGCATCTCGGAAGTCAGCAAACAGACACAAAAAAATTCAGCACAGTGGAAAAAGCGAGAAGGCCTGCCTTATACGACCATTGAAAATTGCTGCTCGTCGAGCAAATGAACTTATGTGCTTCGTAAAATTCGTGAAAGATACAGAAGATGTTGAGTGTATCAAGGAAGATGAAGTTGATCAAGATTGCATCCGAAAAGAAAGCGATGAAGATAATCAAGTAAAACTGGAAACCAATATCATAACAGGTATGGAAAAATGGCTTGAGCAGCCGTGGTCAGCATCGGAATAGATATGGGTATGTTCAAATTTTAATTTTTCAAATGGCTAAGTTCTTCTAAAATTGTGATCTGAGAAATTTTCTTAAATAGAATTGTAAGGAAATAAGACAAACATTTATTATTATTATTTTTTAAAGTCGAGTAGAGTTTTTTTTTTTTATTTGTATAGTGTACTATTTTTTTTTTAAATGGAGGGGGGGGGGGTGCAATTTTCTTACGTAATTATTAAGGGGGGGTTTGCGATTTGCTTATTTTTGCTGACAAGAGGGGAGGGGGGTCAAAAAATGCCAAAAACATGCTTACGTAATATTTGAACAGCCCCAAAGATAAATAACAACATTTAAATAACCACTGACGATGACCGTGTGAATTTGGCCGAAAATGTTTTTGGGTTTTAATTTGCTTTTTAAAGTATTATTTAAGATATTTTAGTGTTTTTTAAATAGTTTTATATTGTATATATGCCTCTAAAAGCAATTTTAGTACATTTTATTTGTGCTTTTATACGAATTTTAATTATTTAATCAAATTGAGTTTAGCACTAGAGTTTTAGCATTTCTTTATAGAAGTACTTCATTACTTTTACGTTAAGTTTCCACGCATTTTTTTTTCACGTATTTTTGCACATAGTTTGTTCACTGTAAAATTGATAACTCAAAATATTACGTCCACATTTTAATAGAATTTAAAGTTTCTGAACTTTGTCTATTTTATTATTTTGCAATGTATGAACTAGAATAATTTTGTTTGTGGGATTATTTTTCAACTTGTAGCAATTTTCCCTGAAAATCGTACTATAAAATATGCAGAAAATCTCATTAAATAATTCTTCTAAGTTGGACAAAAAGTTTTGTTTATTAATATAGCCTTAAAATCCTAGTTGTTGAATTAGATAAAAATATATAGTTATTTTAATAGTAGTTTTTATCGATAAAATTCAATAGTTTTACATGTAATTATATTTTTGCAAGCTGTAGAAAAAAAATCTCTGAAATCTATATATGTATTGTTTTTTTGTTTTGTTTTTTTAATCATTATTATTCTTTAAAAACATTAGAAATTGTAAAGCTTAACTCATCGGGAATGATTATCCATTTTTTCATGTCCATTCATACTGTTTAATGAACTGAAATAAATAATAATAAAAATAAAAAATCTTAGTCACAGGAACTTGTTTTTATTTTGGACTTTACTACTTTGTACTTTTTTTACTTAGGGTAAAAAAAAGAACTTAGTTGAGTACCTTAATTAAACACGCAAGAAGCCATGTTACGATAAATCATCCTTTTTGATCGTACAATCATGTCGTGAAGGCATTTTTCTCTTTGCATTGTAACTTGGTAAATTCTCCATGTTGCAAAATATTCGATAAATAAAATAAATAAAAGGCTAAACTTACTAAAAACTGTTATCTTAATGTAAAACGCATGTTCATGAATGCGTATTTGTATAAATCAATATTTACTTTTTTTTTTTTTTTTTTTTTTTTTTTTTTTTTTTTTTTTTTAACAGCCGTGATTAATTTTAATTTTTTCTTTCTTTTTTTTTTTTTTTTCTAACTGGAACATAATTCTACTGTGAATTTAAAATATATCAACGATTTTATACGCAATACGAAATATATCACATTTTACATAGCTTTTCCATTAATTTGACATAAATAGTTAATCATTTATGTGACAGTATGTAATAACGCTTGCGAATCATAATTACCATTCTTTTATATGTATACAATGCTATTGGTTTTTGTTTTGTTTTGTTTTGTTCTACGACTTTTTGTCTTATATGTGTGTGTGATTTTTCTCAAACTTGTTATTACCAAACTAATTCTATTGATCATGATAATTAATTTTCCATTTTTTCTTTTCAGGTAAGTACATGTTTCCTGACCGAAAATAAATTATGATATACATAAAGTGGGAAGATTATTCTGACATAGAAGCGTGAAGTTCGCAGTTAAGTAGACCTACATTTATTAACATATTCGTACTATACTCCTTTTTACTTCTTACGGGGTTTAAACAAAAAATGTAAAAAGTTTTATATTTAAAAAAATAAATCCTCATTATTCCATTGAATAAATAAAAACTACAAAGCAACTATTGGTAAAAACAGTAATATTTAATAAAAAGGGGGTTGCTTAAAAAAAAGGTGTAAATGGGAAATTAGAATGATGAAATTGATGTTTTTCACACATTCAGTGTTTTACTTATGCCATAATTCCTTTTTTAATATTGCTAGTGCTCACTTAATATTCAAGAAATAACCAGCAGAAATTTGTAGAGATTAAAAGAAGAAGAAAAATGACGCTTAAAAAATTATTAAAAATTCACCAATAAATCCGTAAATTACTTTAAAGGTTTGAAATAAATCTATTTTAAAGTATATTTTATGTTGTATCTGATGGTCTGCATTACTGCAATAATTTACTAGTCGGATGTAGCAATCCCAAAATTTCTTCTATCTCATACATGTTTTCAAAATTCTTTATCACAGTGCCAAAATTAAATGACATTTATGCCCATCATGAAGAAAATATGCTAAAAATGGAACGAATGCTAAAAATATGAAATTCCGTGCATTAGTTCTTGAGATATGACTATCTCTAAAATCGTGTAAATCCTGAAAAATTCAGCATAACCTCGTAAGCTATTGGGTGGTTAACATCAAAACCTAATCAGCAACAACTTGTGTAAACGTTCAACTGGATTCTAAATTAGATAAAAATTCGTGCATTAGTTCTTGAGATTGACCTATTGCAGGAATCGTGAAAAATGCAGCATACCATCGCCACCTGTACGGCGATTAACATTAAAGTGTAAAAAGCACCAATTCGTATCAAGAAGTAACTGAATCTGAAGTTTGATGAAATTCCGTGCATTAGTTCTTGAACTACAGCTATTGCGGAAATCGTGAAAAATGCAGCATAGCAGCGCCACCTGTTGGGCGATTTACGCCAAAAACTAATTAGCACCAATTTATATCAGGGACTAACTGAATAAAATTTTTTATTAAATTCCATGCATTAGTTTTTGAGATAGAGCGCCCATAAAGTTTGTGTCACATCAGACAGGCATACAGAGTCACACGCAGACATTTTATAAAAACATGTTTTTCGGGATTTCTGACCCTTAAAACATGTAAATCCGTCGAAAACCGGAAGTCGGAAAAATTTCATGAATCCAATACTTTCTTCTTGTAAAGATAAAAGAAAGTAAAAAGGTGATAACGTGAACAATTGAAATCGATAGTACGTGCAAAAATTTGGTTATAAAAATCCAACTTAAAAATATAAATTGAATTTTTAAAAAGTATCTTCAGGTTTCTCCCTCTTGCGCCGCATTTCGTAGTTTTGGATCTTATAGCAGTGTTTTTTGTAGACATACAAATTCGTCCTTTTATTACTATAGATACATTTAATATAGAAAATACTAAATACTAAAACCCGAACAAATTGTTTTCTCTACTCTGTTTGCGACGGAAATTCTTGTTTATTATATCTGCCAGATACTTCTTGGCATGCGATCTGGCATCAGTTGCCAACGATGTTATCGCAGCCAATGTCATTAATTATTTGAAAGTGACCAACTTCCAGAACAGATATAATAATTCCATCTGGGATATTTTTTTCTCCACTTTCCTCTCTTTTACATGGATAATGCATTGTTCTATATAAATATTTTTTAGCTTGGCATTTACAAACTAAAGAATATTTACACGGGAATGGTCTAATATTAATCAGTGGACCACACAGTTTACGATTTGAGATTCCGTAACTTCAACTGCGTTATAACTTTGTTGGCAATATTGTGATAGTGAAATATAACATCGATTCCTATACGAAATTTAATGAGGAATTGAAATATGATATTTATGTTTATCAAAATTTTCTTTTGTTAATGAAAAAAATGCAAATTAATGATTTTTTGAAATTGCTGACAGTTGCAATTTTGGTCTGTGCAAATTCGCAGCAGTGTGGAGTTCATAGATTAAAAATTAACATGGTATTTCAAACATCTGGCAAAAGAATGTTCATTAATCAAGTAAATTCAAACTTTTATTTCGTTTCATTTATTTTGATTAAATTTACCTCTTAGCTGTAGGATGAGATGTGTCTATATTATAAAGCGAAGACATGCCCGCAAGTAACGCTGACATCTTATTGACGGTGGCAACAACTTAAAAGATAAATTTTGCGTTCATTGTAATTTTTTTAAACTTCTAAACATCAAACAATTTCAGATTTTATATCATCGAAGTAAAAAAAAATTTCCCTTTTAAATGGAATTTTTTAAAAACTGAATCCAAATTTATTGATTGTTTTTTTATGGTTTAAAAAGTATATAAAAATCAATCATAAATAATTTTAAATCTACGTGCAATCCAATTACAGAAGGTAAACCGGTTTGCATTTAAAACAATGTAAACAATTCACCAGATTTTTTTTTTTTTTTTTTTTTTTTTTTTTTGCTTTTGTTTCTGTGTAATATTCCATAATTAAATTACCAAATGAAATTAAAAATAAATAAATAAATAAAACAACAATTTTACTGATATGTAATCCAACTGTACACTTAAACATTGAAATAATCAGAATTGCAAAGATTGCCATAAATAGTGAATTTTTTCTCTGGTATGCGGCCAATACAAATGTACCAAAAATGCTTTTAGGTGTAATTTGTGCAAAATCTAAATAAAAATTACACTAAATGTAAAGTATCTATTAGAATTTTCAAGTAAATCTATTTTCATCTACGTTTAGTGCACAGAGTATTTCTAACCTAGCTATTCTGTTTGGATTGGCTGGTATTTTTAAAAGTATGTTTGTTGATGCGGAATGGTGTGTAGCGTACAGTCGTGGGAGAAAAAAAGTAAACACCACCTACTAACTCTGCAACAAATTATTGTAGAAGAAAGTTACTAGTACCAAACAATTGGAAATAAAATCTGCTTTTAAATGATGTATAAACAATTTGCTTAGCTTCTACATATCAAAACGAACCCAATCTTTTTTTTTTTTTTTTTTTTTTTTTTTTTTTTTCTTTCAGTAGCAATACCCAAGTTTGACACCATTAATAAATTCTACACCCTTCAATTTGCCTAAAAACAAATTTTCACGAAATTCGAAATATTAGTTTCAGAAAAATTAATTATTTTAAAGTGAGCCTATTTTAGGGGCTGCATCCAAATTGAAATTCGGTACTCGATTGTTGAAATGCTACAAAATGACTATGTCACTTCTATACACTTCTATGTCATTTCTTCATTAGTGCATTATTTCTTGCCAATATGACCATTTCACTCGCTGAATATGTTTAGACTGTTGCCAGCCCAAATGTTTCAATAAAATGAGTAAAATATATTTTTTCAAATTATGCTTTTCTGCACACATAGCCTTTAAATCATCATTTTGATGTTTTTTAATCATAATTCTTCGATAACTACTTGGAAGAAAATTTTGAAATTGAGAATTCGCATCAAGCAGGACATAATAAATATAAATCTATCAAAAAAATATATATATGGGTTGCTATTCATATTTTTTTCGAATATTAATTTCATAATTCATATAACTACAAATTCTATGTATTTATGTTTGGATGTTTTAGTATTATAACAACACAAAAAAAATTACCACATAAGGATTATAATTGCAAGATATATTAATAAAAATATGAAAATGCAATTTAACATTAGGAGCTCTGAATTTTGAACGTTTATAATTCAAAAACTTATCATCCAAATGACTTGAAATTTCGTTTCTACGCACAGGGTGAACCGAAGATTTAAAATATATGGTGAAAATTGGGTGTTGCTATTGAAAAAAACAAAGTTTGGTCTGGTTTTGATTTGTATAGATGGCCCTTTAAGTAAATTTTATATATATCATATAAAAGTAAACTTTATTTCCAACCGTTTGGTACCAGTAACATTCTTCTATTATAATTAGTTGCAGAGTTAATAGGGGGTGTTTACTTTTTTTTCCCACGACTGTACATCCGACTCTGGGCAGATTAAATCTATTTTCGCTAAACCTGGTAATAAACTGGTTAACTATATATTAGTTTAAAAATTCAGAATTTTTAAAACTACAGATTTGTATAAAACTAAATAAATAAATAAAAAGCATAAAGTAGTGTTTTTGCGAAGCAATGCACATGTATTGGTGAAATAACCTAAGCAATTTATTATGGAGAAGAGGGGAATTTACAAAGTGATTTAAAAAAAAAATAATCTCGCTTATCTTGCACATTTTAAAAATATAGTTTGATAATAAATTCAGTCATTTCGCATTACTATTTTAACTAAAATCTAACTATTAGCGATAATTGAATAAGTCTGCTTTTACTTTTTGCTGATGTTTCATATTTTTATTTTTACTTTTACATGTGACGAGTATAGAATTAACAAACGCATACGGATTTTTTTACACAACATATCTCTAATTATTAATATGCTAAAGTAAATACTCTTTGAAAATAAACATAATTTTGATTTTTATGATCAGGAACTTTTTATCAATTTATTTTTCAATAATTTAATTTACTTTTAAAAATGATAAAACTATTGCAATCTAAAATGGAATTTTAACTTATAACAGGTAACATTTTTGATGGTTTCAAAAGCTGTTTTTTAAAGCATATTTTTACATTGGATTTTATTAGAGCATTTATTTACACTGAAGTATAAGTACAAAAATGATTATAATATTTCCGTTTGTTTACCCTTATCAAATTCAGGCATAAATTTTTTTTCAAAACTATCTTTTATTTACTTAGATTAAACAAACTTCGCACAAAGCAAATATAAAATTGAAGTTTGCTATGTAAAAAAAGTAGATTTTTTTCACCTTCAGTTTTAAGCTTGATTTAGTTAAAAATTTGTATCATTGATGAACAAGTCAACATAAATATCTCGTAAATTTTCTTTAAACCACCCCATTGCCGTAGGAGATGTTTCTATCTTCAAAATATTGCTGCATCAGCTGCATTTAAACAGCTACTTGGAAAGGGAGAGAGAGAGAGAGAGAAAAGAGGGTTCGTTCCCAAGCGTTCATTTTTTCCCCCTAGTTCCCTGGAGGTTTAAAAGTAATAAAACTGAGAAAATCGTAATCAAATGCCCTTTTACTACAATTAATGTCAAAATAATATACAACTTGATCTTGTTGCCAACTGGAAGGTTTCATATTTTATTTAAAAAAAAAAAAAATTCTGCATTTAACGTTCATTTACATTTTATTGAAAAAAGAATTTAGCAATTTTTAAGAATTTCCTCTTAACCCTTTATGTACTGGCGGTACTTTTAAGTATCATTGAAGAAAATTTAATATAAAATTTATTTACTCTTGTCTATTAATAAAAGTTTATTCTTCTTTCCACACAAAAAATTCTGTTCGATCAAATTTAGAAAGCGTAGAAAAACAGTCGAAGCTAAATATTTTTAAAAAGTGGTAATTTTCACAATTATTTACATAAGTATAGCTTTTCTTTAAAACAAAGAAAAGTTGCATAAAACATTTTCAACAGCAAAAGCTTTTCCATTTACAGAGAGGATCATAATACATTTAAATACATTGCTTATATGATAATTGTGATATTTCCATGAGCATTTTTGGTTAATTAATCTGATTATTTTTGTAAATATTTTACAAAAAAAAATTATAACTACCAATTCCTTTAATCAGTTTTAATGAAAAAACATATCTAAATTTCACATTATTATTATTTAAAAATTCCAGTATATTTTTAGATATTATAGAACAGGGACGGCGAACCTATGGCGCGTGTGCCGTAGGTGGCACGCGGGAGATTATTTTCGGCACGGCGTAGACTCATGTTCTGAATTAAAATATTGAAGGGCTCGCGCGTAAAACGAGGTAATTAATAGAATGAAATTTTTGATACACTCAATTTTGAAGTTTTGTAAAAAAAATACAAACAAAACTATTATGATTGCTTCCTGCAAAACATCTGATTTGTTAAGAATGGAACATCTGTTAACTTGTCAGCAACATTTTTAGCCTGATAGATTGTATTGGACTTTGTGCAAATAGTTTTTATTTTTTAAATTTAGATGTAAATAATGTATATTGGGTAAAATCTGTGTACTTTTAAAAAGTTGTCACGATGCAGTTAAACAATTTTACAAAAAAAAAAAAAAAAAAAAAAAAAAAAATCAGAAAAATTAAAAAAATTTTCAGTTGCCATGCTTTACACCACAGGCTTTCATATAGTGAAAATGCACAAATTGCACTATTTGAATGTAGATTTGCTGAGTTTTTCTAAATTAGGTTGGTTGTAGTCGTCATACAAATTGAACAAACTGAAGTGCAACTTTATAAATCCCAATCTAGCTCAATATTAGCTCAAAAAATTTTGAGATTAAGAGATAATTAGGGTTGGGTTGGGTTGATTTTTGACGGCCAATTATCTACACGAGGGATATAGGCCCGGGGGGGGGGTGCCCTCCGTGGGGGTCTTTCTAAGGGAACCTAATCCGTATTAACGCATGGAAGATCCACGGCTCGAAGAACACCACGAAAACTCCGAACGATTAGGCCGACGGGCGCGATTGGGATCGAACCCAGCACCTCCCGTCTACCAGCTTCGAGAGCAGAACCTCTCGGCCACTGGTGGGGCAGAGATAATTAGGAGATTGTAGGAAAGTAATGATCATAAGCAAACATGCCGATATTGAAATTATGATAACGTGGAATTTCGAATTCAATTCCATACAAGAATTTTTTTAAAGAAGCCATTTTGATATATATTTTTTTCTGATAGTTATTTTTTCTTCGGAAATGAAAAGTATGAAAAACTCAAGTTATTGTCAGATGGCTCCAATTCAGCTCGCGTTCTCTTAAAGGAAAACTGAAATACGAAGCAGATCTGAATTATTTGGCATCTAAAACGCAAGAAGAGAAATAGGATTTTTTGATTATTACAAAATGTTACCCATATATTTTAAATCCTAAAATGAGTATTTTAAATAATTTTGATTCTTTGATCCACTAAATTGGCACGTCATGATCATGTAGAATATGTTTTGGAAAAAATTGGCACTTGGATGTGAAAAGGTTCGCCGATCCTGTTATAGAAGATAATTATTGATGTGAGGCAATTTCTTCATAAATAATTCAGTAAATAAAGGGTTAAAGTAAAGATGACTTTGTGTACAGTACCGTGGTTGAAAAAATTATTTTTTTTTTTTAGGAAATTGTTTGTTTGCAGGTTACATACTTTTCAATATGAAAATGAGTGGAAATTCTTCAGGCCAAGTTACTTAAATTTTTTCAACTTGCAATTTAAATTGCTATTTTCATATATTACGATTTCTTAATGTTTTTACTTTATGAGTCTGACATATTGGAAATAGAAACATTTTCAGTCTCTTGGTAATTTTCATCTACATTAAATTGATTAGTTTAAATCCTGAAAAATAAAATTGTACGTATTCAATTTGTATCTCAAGTATAATACAAAAATTTAGGATTGACCGAAACAAAACTAAAACCGAATTTTGGTAATCACTCTATTTTCGGCCGAAAATGAAAACGAAAATGTCCAAATTTTTTAAAGTAATTAATACATGCATAAATTTACATAATTATTAATTAATTATACGTGTAGAGCCCAAGTTGGCTCTCTTTGCCTCTGACCAAAACATTTATTCTCATATAAAATAAAATGTAATTAATTCATCAACGACACAGACTGATTTTCTAACCATACGAATTTCATCTAATAAAAAAGTTTTAGATATACTATATGCATCGATTTATCTTTTATAATGATTTTTGTAAATGATCATCTGTTATACTAGAACTTTCTCAAAGAATATTCGAAACACTTCTGCAGTTTCAAACTAAAAAATGTCTGTCAAGTCTGCAGCTTTTAATGAGCACGTGAAAAGCGTCTTCAAAGTTTAGTCATATATGCATTTTTTGCTTTATAATTTGCATTCACGTCTTGAGTGAGTATGACTGATAATTATAAACTGTGAAGTTCATAGCAATAAATAAAGAGAGTTTCATTTGAGCCAATATAGCTTAAATCAATGAGTAATGTTCAAAATTTCCGTAGAAAGAAACGAGATTTTTGAAATACATATAATTTCAATCCGGCCGAATATTTGGCAGCATTTTCACCGAAAACGAATTTACCGCGAAATTCACGTTTTAGGCCAAAAGCGAAAACGAAACAGAATTTTCGGTCGATCTCTATCAAAAATAAAAGAACAAGTCTGAAGTTTGAGAAATCAGAATATTATAATTAAAAAATTTTAACTAAGTGAATCGAAATATTTTTTTTTCTTTTCTTTAAATATCGCCGCATTATAAAGACCCACAGTAATTTTTTTTCTTTAAATCACCATTAACCTACATCGCAAATGACTTCTTTACTTAGTAATTATGGCTAATCTAATTTTGATATCACTAAAAAGGTTTTAGAATGTCTTAATATTTTTAAAAATATGATAATAATAAAAAAAAAAAATGAAGAATTGAAGAATTGAAACTTATTTCTCGTGAGTTGAAGTATTACAGCTAGTACTTTTTTTAGAACTTTCTAAAAAAGGGAAATTTATCAAGTCCTGAAAGTATATCGTATATATTAGAAATCATCAGATTAATCTCACCTTAGTTTAGATCAATCTTTTTCTATTAATGCTGGTAGTCGTGAATGTGGTTTTGTATAACAATAATTTTCGTTTTTCTATCAACCGTTAACCCCTTCGGGACGAGCGACCAGTGTACATGCCGCACAAGGTGCTCAGAATCCGTGATTATTCTCACCAGTAAATTTTTACTGTAAATTTTGCCTAATTTAATTCCAGCATTTTTCCGATTCAATTAGGCAAAAATTTCTGTTTTGAAAAACCGGTGATAAAAGATTAAAAATTCTGTAAAAGATGCTCGTCCCGAAGAGGTTAACATTTAGCCTGTCTTAATATTTTTAAAGATATGATGCTACAATTGTTTTTAAGGACAAAAACTTATTTCTTATGAATTGGGGTATTATTGCTATATTTTAATATATTAATATTTTTAAAAATATGATGCTACAATTTTTTTTAAGGACAAAAACTTATTTCTTATGAATTGGGGTATTATTGCTAATCATATACATCATTAAACAATAGGATGATTTCATCCTATTTAGGAGGGGAGAAGCCATTACCGCCCCCCTAGATTTCGAAAAGTTTAAACATTTAAAAGATTAACACGTTAAAAAATTTGTAACATATGTTCTTACCAAGTGACTTTAAAACAATTAAATGTTAAGAGGCTACTTCAGTCAGGCGAAAAGACCCGATCGCAAATGCTAATCCTATGGAAGGAATTTATAAAGATGTCTCGTTTGCATTGCAATGTTTTTAAGTGATTTTTTTTTCTTCATTGAATAGCTGCGATCGATCTGTACGAGGGCCATTTTTTACTTTTTCGATTTTGTTTGCAGATTTTTTTTTTATGAGAATGCTTTCACTTTCGAAAGCGGTTCCGAAAATGAAAATGTCTTCATTAATAAAATCTCTAATCAAAATCGAAAAAGTAATAAATGGCCTTTGTACAGATTGATCTCAGCTATTCAATGCAAAAAAAAAAAAATAAATAAAAATAAAAATCATTTAAAAATATTGAAATGCAACCGAGATAGCTTTACAGATTTCTTCATAGGATTATCATTAGCGAATGGGTCTTTTCGCTTGACTGAAGTAGCCTCTTAAGAGAAAGGACAACTGAGGATTTTGAGTAGGAGGGCTCTGCCATTTAACCTTTCGCCGAACGGAATTTTTATTTTTATTTATTTATTTTACATTAATGTACTTTAAATTTTGTCTTATTTTGTTCATGGGGGCAGAGACCAAGAAACCCCTACGATAAAAAGAATTAACTGTTTCAATTCTTCATTTTAAAAAAATGTTGGTAAAAACTGATTTTGAGAGTATTTAACATTTCTTAATTGTTAAATTTCTGTACAGTTTTTTTTATGTTGGTATGTTTAAAAGTCGCCTTGCAAGTAAAATTCTGAGAATTTTTTTACTTAATTTAACTTATTTCATACTTATATTCTCCATTTAAAAAAAAAAAAAAATCGTACTGAGCTGAGGTCCTTAGGCGTATCATTTCCAAAATCTTGCCCGTTCTTAGATTTTATTCTCTGGGCATTCAGTATAAACTTTTCTTTTTTCTTCTTTTCAAGGTCTTTCTATAAAAAGAAAATTTATCCAGTCCTGAAATCTGTATTGGAAATCGTCATATTAATCTCGGCCCAGTCCTGGACTGTCCTTTTCTATTAATGGAAGCAGTCGTGAATGTGGTTTTCTATAAGCGCTAATCTTCCCTTTTCTATCAGCCGTTAAGATGATTAGATACAGTTTGTCGGAATCTGTGGATGCCTGCAATGCATCCAATAATCTTGTGGTGTCTTTTATTCCTGTTTCCAGACTGCTTATTCCGCATATATACAGATTGCAGTATCGATACTGTTGAAAGGCATTGACAACATGGGCAAAGAAGGGTCATTGCCACTCGATGGCTTTTAAAACAACTAAATTTTCTTTATTTCTGATTATTTTATATTTAAAAAAAAATTAAAGTTTGTTGTTACCAAAATACTAAGTGACTTAAAATAATTAAATACTAACTAAGAGAAAAACGAACTAAGAATTTTTCATCAAAACAAGATAATTTTCAGTAATTTTTGTTTTATTTATTTATTCTTTTTTTTTTTTTTTTTTTTTTTTTTTTTTTTGCACCTTTATAAGTTTCAAAACTATCTTAAACGGGGATTCAGCGCGGTAAAACCCACCTTACCAACGAAAAAACAAAATTATTCTCCATTTTGAAAACAAGGTAATAGAAGCTACTTTTTTCTTTTGAATGCTTAATATTTCTTATTTTACACATTTCTGCATTGCTTTTATATCTTGACATATTTCCCTTGGAGTTCAGGCAAAAGAAAAAAAAATCTTCTTTTAGCTTATTTAATATGGCTATTAATTATGCTATAATTAGTTTATGCGTATATTCCCCATTTAAAAAAAGGTGGCCTACGTTGTTGACCACAATCACATAAAATCTTACCCCTTCGTAGACTTTGTTTTATCGGAAACGGCACTATGATTGTCAAACGAGCTCTGCCATTTCTTTTGAAACTTGCACTATCATTTTCTTTCAACTGAAAAAAAAAAAAAAAGCTCTTTTATTTTCTAAGCTCATTTCGAAAATTTTAAAATATTAAAACGACAAAAGTAGGAATCAAACTGAGATGAAGCCAAAACTTATTCCTAATATCTGTGGGACAGATAAAATTCATTGACTACTCATAGTGAGACTATTAAAACTCATCGGATGTGTATTGATTTCATTCTATTAGGGATGACGGAGAGAACGAGGAGAGCGATGGACCTCCCCGTTTAAAAGAAGGCAATTTATACTTATCGGATATAATACATGAGCAATTGAAGACACTTCCGACCCCTTTCTCCGTCATAGGAGAGAAACTTTCCGTAATTTGAAGAGAGGAGTTTTTTTTTTAATATCTCTCTCTTTCTTCTGTGGCTGACCTTGAAGCTGGGACTGGACTAGAGTCCTGAACGTACCTGACCCGAACCCGCAAATTCTAATAAGACAATTTCTAAATAAAACAAATATATGCGATTTTAATGTTTCTTTTATTTTGTTTGGAAATTATAATATCACAATGTGCAGAGTGCATTAGACACTGAAGCAACAATTCCTTAATAGTAGAAGCGTAAAAAATTAACTTAGCAGTCCTTAGCAGTCTTCATACAAGTCTTATACTAACGATAAACCGTCAAAAAATGGTCACTACTCCCATTTTCCAAGTTACAGCAAACAGAAAACTTAGGCTATGTGAAAGTGTTGCGAGTCAGAAGTAAGAAATTTTCATAAAAAATGCCAGGTTATAACAGCAAGCATTGATTGGATATCTACAAATTCAGTTAGTTACCTAAGAGGCCAATAGACTGGCCTAAATTGGCTGTTGGCGATTTTTTCAAGAATTATGGAAGAGGAACAAAGGCGCACTCTGAAGAGTACATAGGTTAAACTCCCAGCACCAGCTTAAAAAATTTGACAAGGAAGAAAAATCATGCATAAATTACAGATTAAGAAACACTTTCAATCCCATGCAAAATACTGTAACATAATTTTACGGTTTAATCAGGGAAAAGATAAAACGGATAACAAATTTAAAAATCCAATTTCAGCAATTACCACCCATAAATCTGAATAATATCCGAATTCTGTTATGCAGCCTTGTATATGATCTACACTTGTATAATATGCAAAAATTCAATGAGGAAACTCATACCACAGTTGAAAAGTCCCCTCCGCCAATTTCCGTCAGTGAGCGGAAATGCACTCCAATTCTTTTGTGCAACCCTGCTTACGACCTATAGAATTTATACACATAAATTAATATAAGTGACACCACCAAAACATCGGTTAAATTTAAAAACGCATACCACAACTGAAAACGCACTTGTAGCAATTATCATCCATAGACAGTACTGAAACCGAATTCTTTTGTGTGATTACTAAGAGGATTAATACATATCATAACTTTTATAAAGGGGTCTCCAAATAGCGCCAGCTATAGGTAACAATTTTAGCTATTTTTTCGTGTGCCATATATCCGACTCTTTGACCTTTTTAAAAAGATAATTATTTGTATTAGAAAATAATTGCAGTTACCTTAAAACTGTTCGCACATTTTAAGCTAAATACTTTGAAATCATCGTCAGTGGTTTGGAAAAGGTTATTGGGTTGGCATATTAATAAAACAAGTTTACCTAAAGAAAAAAAATGTCCCTCTTTATATTACTCACAATATAGGGAATTTTGTTTCTTGATTCTTAATCCCTATTTGATCTTTTGTCTATTTTGGACGTTTGCTATCCGTATGGATCAGAAAATTCCCTGATCACAAATGTAGGATTTATGGGAACTAGAGGAAGGTTATCTTTCGATAAATCCTTTTTATTTTGCTAGAACCATGTTTATCCGCTACAGATAGCATAGCTTATATATTTAACGGCAAAGATGTAAGTTTAGTAGTTAGTATGGACATGAAGGTAGTATAAATATAATATAGAGCTTTAAGGCATACAATATAACGTATTATTCTATATAAATTCTAACTTGATCTTATTTTATTATGTAACTACTGCTTTAAGCGTATATTTATGATTTATCTAATTCTCGTAAAGAAGCCAGTTTAAGCGTACAGGACGTCTACAAGAGACAAAAGGAGATTTTTTTTTGGGGGGGGGGGGGGAGGGCATGAGGGTAAAGGTAGATGACTATTTATTGCTATAATAAAGTGAAAACAGGTCAGAAAAAATTGAAAAGTTTTAAAGGTTTGTGTGTTGGTATGTGCAAAAAGAGAAAGAACAATTTTCGGGGTGGGAGAGGGGAATTGGCATTTCTATAAACTTTTTTAAACAGCGAAAATTGAAAGAAAAAATTATTCTTTTAGAAATAGTTAAGCAAATAGCACGATAGGAGTAAACGCGATAAGAAGCATTAATCGTCCAGTAACGTGAATAAAAGTAAAAAAGAATAAAATCACCTCTAGCAGTTTGGCGCTTTTGACTGCTTCTCTCCTCACCAAATGAAGCATTTTGTTGAGATTAATGCAATGGCAGAGATGCAAGTTAGTCACTTTTCTCACTTTTAGTCACTTTTTTTAAAACTTATCACTTTTAGTCACTATTTTTAAAAAAAGTCACTTTTAGTCACTTTTTTTTGACTAAAAGAGATGTCTCTAAAAGTGAGCAAGGTGCGGAAACTGGTTCGCTCACATTAAAAAAAAAGGGGGGGGGGGTAACTAAAATCGACATTTTTATCTTTCAGATTTGTCGATATCCTCAGCATCAATAATTGATATTTTTGCACAAAAAGCCATGTGTAAATACATTTGAACTCGATTAATACGAGACCGGCTAATTTGAGTGCACGGTTAAAACAAGCAGTTTGGACATTAAGAAAAGTTGTTATTTAAACTGTACTATGATTTTCTCGCTTATTATGAATTACAAAAGTAGGATCACGGCTAATAGGAGCAAAACATCATTCGGTTACATTTGAATTTCATCGAAAAGTAGGGTAGAATTAAAAAGGAATCTCGTCACATGACTGTAAGATTCATAGTGTGCACACTCTTCACTGAATTTCAGTTCCAGTCACAATTCCATGTTTATTTATTATGATTTATGCCAAATGTTCTAAAATTCTTGCCCCCACCTTTAACCCCTTAGGTGGAGAATTTTCTAAAATCGCTGTAATGTGTGTTTAATAATTTTTTTAGTAGATTTATTTTCTGGAATTTTACGCCCATACCTAAAACGGCTGCTGAGATATGCCAGATGTTATAAAATTTTGGACCTCCTTTTAACCGCCTTAGGTGGGGATTTTGTAAAATTGCTGAAATGTGTGCTTAATTATTTTTTTTAGTAGATTTATTTTCTGGAATTTAATCTTCCTACCTAAAACGGCTCCTAAGATATGGCCAAATGTTCTAAAATTTTTTACCCTTCTTTAACCCCCATTGGGGGCATTTCAAAAATCGCTGAAATACTTGTCTAAATATTTTTTAGTACAGTTATTTTCTGCCCATTCACGCTGCTACCTAAAACTGCTGCTGAGGTATGGCCAAATGTTCGAAAAGTTTTGACCCCCCCCCCCTTTTAACCACCTTAGGGGGTAATTTCTAAAAATAACTGAAGTACATGTTTAATTAATTTTGAATACAGTTATTTTCTGCAATTTCATGCCCCTGCTTAAAGCGGTTGCTAAGATATGGCAAAATGACCTAAAAATTTCGATTATCCCCTTATCCCGCATAGAGAGGGGGGGGGGGGAGGCAGTAGAGGATTTCTAAAATCGCTGAAATACGTGTTTCATTACTTTTTCAGTAGATTTATTTTCTTGGCTTTCATGCTTCTACCTAATATGGCTGCTGTGATATGGCCAAATGTTTTAAAAGTTTCGACCCTTCTTTAACCCTCGTAGGGAGGAATTTCTGAAATATGTGTTTAATTATTTTTTAGTAGATTTATTTTCTGGAATTTCACTGCCCTACCTAAAACGGATGCCGAGATATGACCAGATGTACTAAAATTTTCGACAACCCTCTTTTTAACACCTTTAGGTGTTGAATTTCTAAAATTGCTGAAATACTATTTAATTATTTTTTAGTAGATTTATTTTATGGCTTTTCACACTCCTACCTAAAATGGCTGCTGAGATATGGCCAGAAGTTATAAAACTTTTGACCCCCTTAGGAGGGAATTTTCAAAAATCCTTTCTTAGTGTGTGCTTATGTTATAAGAAGTATTTTGTCCCCAATTTTCATGCTTCTAGGTTCAGTAGCGTTGATTATGAGTCAGTCAGGACAAACTCTTTTATAGATATAGATGTGTGCACTGTAAACAATTTGATACGTTTTATTTGTGCTTTTTCTAAGAGTTTTAATTATTTACTCGGGGTGAATTTAGCAATAGAATTTTAATTTTTCTTTATTTCCATCATTTTTTCTTAAACATCTAGTTTCTTTTTGTATAGTTAGTTGCAGTTAAAATTGGAACTTGTCGCAGAAAATATTGCAAGGATCCTACCAGTGACCTATTATCATATCACTATTTGCAAACAATAGATTTTAAATGCAAATGTTGTAGAAATAAGATGAAGATTGTTCTATAGAAATAGTGGTAATTAAAAGGTGATAGGTAGGACCCCTGCCATTTTTTTTTTAATGATAAGCAACCTTACTATTTATAACTAAATTTTAAAAGTTTATTATGCTAACATTGTACTTTTTGTTTTATATGATTAAATAAAACTGAGGTTTTACCTTATCCGTCCAAATTTTGATAGAGGATTGTCCTTTTAAAAGCAAAAAGGTGTTTTATTTATATAATTTAACTTACAAATAAATTGAAAAAAAAATTCATTGTCACGTACCATTCATGTCACTTTTTTTTGGTGCTTTAGCCCCCCCCCCCCTTTTTTTTTTCTTTTCTGTTACGCTTTAGTCACTTTTTCGACATGCTTTAATCACTTTTTTGACATGCTTTAGTCACTTTTTTGTCACTTATTTTGGTCTTTTTTTGTCACTTTTCTCACTTTTTTGGAAGCATTGTTGCACTTCCATGGCTGCAATGGCGATCGGCTGATAAAACTCTGTACCCTGTACTATGTACTATTCACTGATTCAGTTTTCGACTCGATAAGTAGTCTGCGCAAGGGCAGATCCAGCTCACCATTTAAAAGCAGGTCGTGGATTTCCTTTTTTTGGGAGAGAGGGGTCCACATTTCTTTATGAAATTTTTTTATATTGAAAGCCATTCCCAAATCCAAACTAACTACTTTTCTGATACTTTCGCGAAGTCATTTTCATTCGTAAGTACGAAAACATTGCCTTAATATTCGCAAAAATATAAAATTTACCAATTTTGTTCAGGTACCAAGAAATAAAATTTTCCATTTTTTTCCAGTTTTCCATTTAAAAAATAAAGGTAAAGCTTCATTCAGAAAATGTTGTCAAGCAGTTTTAGGCAAATTTTACGAGTTGGCAGCCACAGAAATGTCGCCACAAGGGAACAATTGGCTGTCACTTCCGGAAATTCAGTTTAAAAAGTCTAACAATTGTCAAGATTAAATATGGCAAAAACTTGTGTTCCATTTTAGAGGTAACAAAACCGTACACATCGGCAGCTGTGTGATTCTATTAGTGTCATGAAAATTGCAGGTGTAGCCTCTTCTTTCTGCTCAAAGTATTAAATAGTCTTTTTCAGTAAAATTTATACCTTTGGAATGGATCATGTTCTTCTGATGGACTGATGGCTTCAATTATAATGAAACAGCCATTATAAATGAAGTGTTAGGTGAAGATGAAAGAGCAGCCGTGAAAAGATAGAAATCTGATTTTCTGGTTAGAATGGAAAAAAAATGGCCATAATTTTTTTACGACTGCTTTTTCATCTTCACCTAACACTTCATTTAAAATGGCTGATAATATTTTTGTTGGTATTCAGAGGCATCATGACCCCCGTGGCCTCCCCCTTGGATACGACATTGAGCCTGCGATCCTATAGATGTATTGCAATGAAAATACTGTTAATCCTTCTTTCTATTATCGCCTCCCCCCCCCCCCCTCCCTTGTGTTTGCGGATATTATGTATGTTTATACAAGTTTATTTTTAACAGTTTGTCTGTTTAATTATAGTTACGATTGAACGTTTGTCGCATCGTGAATTTCCTCGATGATTCCTTCCAGTTTTGGAAATTTCTTCTCTATTTCCGCGAATTTCAGAAAGTGGCGCGATTTTCCCTAAAATAGTTTTATGTTTCAACTTTATCTAATTATTTACTTATAAATATAGTTTTTTATATTTTTTATGTACGAAAGTTAACAATTTTCTAATTTAGATTTTCATTAAAATGATGTCAGTAATATTTTGACAGAAGATAATTTAAGTAAATTCTATTTCTTTGAATGTTAAAAAGTGAAATCAACTACAAAAATAATTACTTACTTTCTTTCTTTCTTTTTTAAGTCCATTTCAGTGGTAGAAGACTAATAAAAAATTAGGGAGAGAATACAAAGATTATCAATTATTAATAAATTCAATGTTAAAAGGTAATAAAAACTGGAAATGTTCTCTCAAACTGTATGACGCAGCGAACAAATGATTATCGACTTCAACAAGTAGGTGGATACTGGGTGATTAGTTTCAAATAATAAAAATTACGGAATGACAGAAGTAGCTAAAACAAGCAGGAAGCAGGAATTCTGCTTTTTCAGTGCTTTTAATGTTGCCCCCGATGAGGAAAAGAAAAAAATATATATACAGTGAAACTTCTTTTAAAGGCCACCTCTATTCAAGGGCCACCTTTATTAAGGGCCAATATTTTTAGGAACGAAAATTTTCCCCATAGACATAATGTTAAATTTACTCCTATTAGAGGCCGCACCTACCCCTCATAAAGGCCATTTTTTCACATGTGCCTTAAATCCTAAACAGGTGTATTGAATTCCTGAAACAAAAAATAAGAGTTCAGCAAACAACTGTACTTGTAACCGAGAAACAGGGGGACATGGGGCGGGGGGGGGGGGATTTAGTAACACAATGAAGGACCACAAACTTTTCCACAAGTGAGACAAACAGGTGTTCCTCACACTTTGTTTGACCTTTCAACCTGTAGGGGTTGGGTTGGAGGATAAACTTGACCTTTTGTTGCGGGCACACAAAGGATAACAGGTTATCTAGAAAAACTGATTCCAGATTTACTAAAATTGTGAATGCATATTCAAGCACAATTTTTGCACTAGGAATTTTATGTCCAGGCTTATGTAAAATTTAAAATTTTGACACCTAAATCAAGCCAAGGAGTACATTTGGATTTGAATGACAAAATGAAATTTCTTAATTGTCATGAGCAAGGAACATCTGCAAGAAAATTGGCTCCACAGTTTAATTGTAGCGAGAATAAATTAAACAATATTGTTAAAAACAAATAGAACTTATTAAAACAATATGCAGATTTTAAAAATCGCGGTATAAAAAGAAAGAGAAATAAAAAATTTGGTCACTCCTATTCAAGGGCCACCCCTCATAAGGGCCAATTTTCAATGGAACGGCAGGTGGCCCTTACAGAGAGGTTTCACTGTATATTATTATTACACAATGGAACCCATCGAATTTTGACAAAAGAAAATGTTTCAGAAAGAACTGTTTCATTAATTTATAATAAACCTACAAAATTAGTTTAAAAAAAAAATGCATTTTATATTGGTTAGTCTAACTCTCAAACAAATATCATGTTAACCTAAGGGTCACTGCTCTTGTATAAAGACACTCTAAATGTTTGTTAAAACTCTTTATCAGTGTGAGATTTTAATTGCGTTATTTTCAAAGGTGAAGCATTTCCACCTGTGAAGAATTTCAAAGCCACTGGAGTAAAAATTATGCACTTCTACAAAACTTATTTCAGTTTGAAGAATTGAAATACATGCTTTTATTTTATATAAAATGACGTCATTTCCATCCGCTGAAGAATTCCACATTTACGACCCAGTCTTAAACAACATCTATAGAAAAAATGCATATGACGTCACTATCGCGGAATAATACACAAACCTAGTAAAAAGCGATACCGTAAACTCGACAAAAAAAAAAAAAAAAAAAAAAAAATCGTGTATTTAATGATTCATATGCCTTCATTTGTTTGTAACATTAATATGGATACTTAAAATTAAATATAGTTTATAATAGCTCCCTGTTTTATGAGAAATCATTCATTTATATTTTTTCAAAATATAAATATTTTTTCAAAATAACATTTAATTACAATTTTTTTTTTCAGTTCTTATGAGAAAATGGCAACAAAAAGATATAGTAATGTACTATTTTCCTTTTACTTTCTACAGAAATGAAGTACTTCAGTTGCCACCATTACTGAAATGGGATTAAAACTACAAAAATATTAATACCTGAAAGTTAAATTGAGATGCAGTTTTCAAACAAGCTGCAGTTAAAAGTAGTTTTTCCCCCTATACGAAGGTGTAAAAATTGAAATGTGCAATGCTTAGAAGTGAAAAAAAAATTGCAGTGGAGTGTAACGGAACGTTATTTTTTAGGGACGACAGGCTGGCTTATGTAACGGAACGTTATTTTTTAGGGACGACACTTTAATTGTTGCTCGAAAGCAAAAGCATATCGGGGGCTAAAAATCCCTCGTTTATTTATTTATATGGGGGATATTTAATTGTGTGCAAGCTTTCATTTCAACACGATTATATAAATTTATATAACGTATTTTTTTCACTCGTGAAAAATTCGCGAAATTTAGAACATTTTGGGTGAATTTTTAGGGTTTTTATTTTTGTGGTAAACGTTCAACTTTAATAATCATAAGATACGGAATGAAATAAAGTAAAAAATGACAAATATATGTCATTATCATTAAGAATTGCCAAAAATAAATTACAGTACAGCGCCGAATATCCGAACAAGTCGGGACCGACCCTAGTTCTGATAAGGAAAAGTTCGGATAAATGGACAGACAATTCAAGGGATGTTCCTGACTATACTAAAACTTTCACACTTTATCCAGGCTTAGTACTGCCCGCACCAGCTAGTGCTGGTGGGTGTAATCTTTTTTTTTTATGTTTTTTTTTATCATTTAAAATTTTCTTTTTTTTTTTTTATTGTCATTTTGTGAACTCCAGAGATTATAATTTAAGCAAAAAAGCTTTCGATTGTCGCTTGCTTCAAAGAAGACATTCTTTTCAATGCTGCCATACCTCGAAGTAATCTTAAATACGTTAGTTGAATAGGATCAGCATTCTTCTGCCGTTCAGGTCATTTCATATCTGTTTCCAAACATTCAAAGGCTTCGTTATGTGATGGACCTGGATCAACCCAACGATACACTAATCGGGGATTCGATTTCACATGTTCAATCTGAAGGGAAAATAATAGGAAAAACAGTGTGATTGGATAATTGAAAGTTCGGTTTAAAAAAAAAAATAAATAAAAAAAGAGAGAGAGAGAGAAATAGGCTGTTCGGATGATCGGAAGTTCGGTTTAAAAAAAAGAATTGAGAAATATAGGCTGTTCGGATAATTGAAAATTCGGTTAATTGAAGTTCCGATAATCGGTGCTCTACTGTACATGAATTGTATTCATTAAGTTTTTTTCCACAAACTGAAAGATAATTTTGTCTTTCATTTGTATATGTACTTACATCTGCGTTCTAACTTTAACAAAAATAGGATTAGAATAATGTTTAATGTTATTGAGGTAGTTTGTAATGAAGTCATCATCTCCTAACGAGTTCCAAGCATCTTACACCCATGATAACACAATCTCCCAAATTACATAAATAAATATCCATCTGATAGCCGTCTTCCTTTAATTTTTGAAAATGTAGTAAAAATATTTGCTTACTACTGCTACAACTTATAAAAGATCCCGTTAAATAAAATTAATTAATTATGCCAGCATTTATTTATATCGGTATTTATATCTGAATTTTCTATTAAATGCAATAGCTCTTCGTTATAACGAAACTTGATATACCGTTCATTCAGATATAATTACCCCTTTTTTACGCGTATTCTGAAAAATAATATAAGAACTAATTAGCTCATATATGAGTATACTGTAATTACACTTTTTACGTAACTTATTTTAAGTCGATTACAATAAATGCAATTTTTTGCAATTGATTTTAAAAAGGAATAATTTTAAGGAATAATTATGCTGGATATGCTTATAAATTAACATTTTGGAGGTAAGTGTAAAATATTTACTTATGGATTTTATAATCTTAGAACTTATGTTTAATGTCTTCGGTTATACCGCGCATTTTCTGTTATGCGCATTTTAACTAGAGATCGAGCGAAAATTCGGTTCCGTTTTCGGCCCAAAATCTAAGTTTCGCCGAAAATTCGTTTTCGTTGAAAATATTGACGAAAATTTGGCCGGACCGAAACTATCTGTATTCCAAAAATCTGGTTTCTACCTTCGGAAACTGTCAACATGACTCATTGAGTTGAGCTGTATCGGCTCAAATGAGACACTCTTTATTTATTGCTATGAACTTCGCAGTCTAGAATTATCAATCATGACTGACTCAAGACGTGAGTTCAAATTATAAAGCAATCAATGCATAGATATGGCTAAATTTTGAAAAAGCCTTTTCACGTGCTCATTAAAAACTGCAGACTTACTAATAATAGAAAAATTTTAGTTTGAAAACCGCAGAAGTGTTTCGAATACTCTTAAGAGGCTACTTCAGTCACCTGAAAAGACCTGCCCACTAATGCTAAATCTATGGAAGAAATTTTTAAAGATATCTCGTTTACATTTCAGTATTTTTAAACAATTTATTTTGCATTGACTGGCTGAAATCTATCTGTACAAAAGGCGTTTTTCTACTTTTTCTATTTAGTTTACAGATATTTTTATTGAGGACACTTTCATTTTTGGAACCGGTGTCAAAAGAGAAAGCATCCTCTTGCAAAAAATCTGCGAACATAATCGAAAAAGTAAAAAGGGCAGATGTATAGATCCTCTCAGCTAGCCAATACAAATAATAATAATAAAAATATTAAAATGCAAACGAGATACCTTAAAAAATTTCTTCCATAGGATTAGCATTAGCGAGCGCGTCTTTCCAGGTGACTGAAATAGCCCCTTAATAAAGTTCTAGTATAACAGATGATCATTTGCAGAAAACATTATAAGAGTTAAATCGAGTTATAAATCACTAAAACATTTTTTAATTAAATGAAATTCTTATGATTAGAAAAACACTCTGTGCCGTTGATGAATTCACTACACTTTATTTTATATGAAAATAAAAAGTTTTGGTCCCACAAAGCCAACTTTTGCCACACGTATAATTGTACGTATAATTAATTAATAATTCTTCACATTTATGTATGTATTAATTACTTAAAAGTACTGTATTAATTACTTTTTGGAAGTTTTCGTTTTCGACCGAAAATAGGAAGATTGCCGAAATTCGGTTTCGTTTTCGGTCTTAAAAACCTGTTTCGGTCGATCTTTAATTATAACGACGAGCTACTGCATTTCCAGCAATATTTATGTTACTTTAATATATTTTTCTTTTCTAAAATTTTAAAGATTATAAGGGAAAAAGTGCTGTGTCCTTGCTTATGAATTCCATTATTTTTGAAAATGGAAATTTTACACTGTTTATCTTTTAACAATAGGAAGGCTACATAGATAAGAATAGATAAGACTATATCCATTTAAAAATATTTTAATAATTTTTAAACTTAGAACTACGTGCTAAGCATAATAAAGCGAAATATTTAGCATTAATTCAAATATGTACATCTGCTAATGGACGTATTAAATAAGTTTCGCAACTTTGTTTTGATGTTACTTCAAAGAATCGTCGAAGGATAAAAGTCTATTTTTCCATTCGAAATGGTGAATGTAATTGTAGTACTTTCTTTATAAATATTTCATGAATTTTAGATATCAGAAAATATTTACGTAGAATTTTAGTATTGATGGTTATTTAAATTTAAAGATGGTATGTTAAACGGAAGGTAGGAAACGTAGAATACTGTAAGTATACTTTTCCTAATCCCGATAAAGCAAGATATGAAACATAAAATCTAAAATGTGCAGAAGAAAAAAAAAATCTGAGCGTAACATTCATAATTCTAGTTATAAAATTTGCAAGACAATGCTTTTTGTGCCGAAAGTTTTAGTTTATGATATCTTATTACTAAATTCTACAAATAAATAAATAAACCCCTCAGGAGCGGTGGGAAACATTCTATCCCACCTAGTTTTAATCAAGTTTTGCACCAGAAACATTTAATTAAATTTTTGCATTTTTAACTTTGGTGGTGAAAAATTGTAAATTTGCTTTTCCTTATTTTCAAATAGCTTTTTTAGAAATTTCCGGTGTGAATTCAACATTACAGAAATACGATGAAAGGGTTTAAAAAATGGTAACCGTATTTACATTTTTAGCTAATTAAATCAAGAGACTTTTTTAAGAAAAAGTTTTGTAATACGATTCTTGTAGCAAAAAGTTTTAAAAATATTTTAAAAAATGTATTGCGTTTTTTCAAATAAATGTTTTTGTAAATACTGCAGGCAAATTGATATTAATTCTGTTCTCAAAATGAAAAGGATATGCAAAAACGTGGCTAAAATTATACAGTTTTAATTAAAAAATAAAATAATTTTTGTTAAAGATTTTATAATATGAATGTATGGATGGGGTTTAAGGCTGTTCTCAAATCCAAAAGGGCAACTTTATGACATAAGTTTTAATTTATTTTTGTTCGGAAATGCATGAAACTAGCAGGTGTTGTTGTTCAGAAACTATGTAATCGAACTGTGTTTTCCTTATTTTTTTTCTGCAAAAGCAATAGATCTTTCAGAAAATAGTATCAAAATGGTCGTTTTGAACCGAATTTCCGCGCGAAAGAAGAATAACCACTCAAAGAAGGGTGAAAAACGTCTTTGTCATGTGATCAAAATCGCTTACAACTCAATAGGTATAATTTATTTATCAAAAAAAAAAAAGAAAGAAAGAAAAAAAAAAACACAGTTAGATTCCAAATCGCTTCCATAGTCATGCCTTCCAATTTTATATCTTTCCGTTAAAAAATGAATTTGTAAATGAATCAAAACGTTTTGCGCTTGTTGAGCAGAGCAGTTGAGAACAGCCTTAAAGCACAAGTTTCTCAGTAGGACATGCTGCTCTAAACATTTTACATATTAAAAGAATTTACAAATAGTAAAACCTGTGAAATCAATATCAGACTGTAAATGAAAATCCCATGATCTCGGCGAAAAGAATATAATACAGTTGCAATTATAGGTTATTAAGACCTAACTAAAATGTAACCCCCCCCCCTCTCCTCCACCTCCCTCTCTTGTGATTCTGTTTTAGTAAGTTTTGTAGAATAAAACCTCAGTTCAATAAGAAAAAAAAGAACGAAAAATCATGCATAACGGCATAGGTTATGAAAACTTTCCTACACTACCGGAATATTGTTAAGAAATTTCATTTTTGTTCATACAATGAAATTAGATATTTCAATAAACATAAAAAAAAAAGAAACCGTAGTAAAAATTCATTTTTAGCAATTGATGTCTATAGCCGGTAATGTGTACGGGTTTTTTCGTGCAGCCCTGTATATGATCTACACATCTCGTAATACACTAAAAATTAGTTAAGTTTTAAAATGTATATCACAGCTAAAATCTCACATCCAGGAGTTATGGTGAATATTCAGTCCCTTAATCAAATTCTTTTGAGTATCTCTGTAAGTAAACGATAAATTCTACATTCTCAATAATCTATAGAATACATGCATCTCTGTAATGCATAACCTTTTCATTGAAATCATTAAAATACTAAAAGATTTTTCTCCATAGATCCTAATGTGATCGAATTATTTTGTATGTCTGTAAACAAACTATTACTTATACTGACTATACAACTATGCCTATCAATTGACATTAGTTCATGCATACCAATTTCATTATGTTTGAAATAGTGTTGTAACATCAATAAAATACACTGAAAACTGTTTTTCCCCATTGACCGTAATGTAACGGAATACTTTGAGTGTCCTTGTAAACTAACCATAAATGGCACACACTTCATTTTCATTACCGAACCTGCCATGGTAAACTTCAATAACATATATCCATTACAGGGCCATCCGAGTATATTTATGCCAGTCAGAGCGCAGAGAGACAAACGGAGACACAAACCGAATTCATAAGCTTTTTTCAGCTTTGTTGGGAAGTGTTAAAATGTGCCCCTGATCATCTACTATCAACGTTGAATTCAGGGGGCTGACCCGGAGCCTTCCCTGTATTGAGATATCCCCCCCCCCCCCGAAAGATTTGACATTTTGTGTTTTCAATACTTAAAATGTGCAATTTCCCCCCAGAACTCTATAATGTCCCCTCCTGAGCCACAGAAATCCCTCCCGAAGAAAAGTGCCTGAATTCAACACTGTCTACTATAAAGTGAAATGAAGAAAAAGTTGAAGTTTTTTTAATTCGAAAACTTAGTAAAAGAAATTTCGTAGATATGAGTGAAATTCAATATCGGGCGTCTTCTATTTCCGATCAATAGCCCTCGTTTTTAATCCAGCAACTAAATTAGACAATCGCTTACACTAATTCCATGCAGTAGCTATTTCTGTCCTTAATACTACTTAAGTAAGCGAAACCTTAGGAAGGATGCGACACGTTAACTCCTTTTCGGATGAGAAGTTATTTTTAGCTTCCGATTAAGGTGGATCGAACTTAACTTTTTTTTAATACATGGAGCTTAATTATATACTAATGATTCTCATGATTGCTGTGAATGGAAATTTTTGAATATGAACTCATAACTATGTAATCAGATTGGATTATATAATGTTTACACCTTTAAGTAACTGAAAAGTGTTCTAAGTTTTCACTAAATGAAAGCTAGGGATGTACCGAATAGTGATTTTGGCCGAATACCGAATATTCGGCCAACAGTTAAACCGAATACCGAATATTCGGCTTGACGAATACTTTTAAATTCCAAAGTTTGAAAACAATTTTACATAATATTTACAAAACATATTTACATATTAATGAACAAAATCTTTTTACGAGTAAATATTACGCTAAAAAATCTATGCTTTTATTGGTTATTTAAGAAGAGAATAGTTTTAAAGCTTTTTTAACTGATAAAGTTTTAAATTTCATGGATTCCTCTCTGAATTAAAACAAATGAATAAAATTTTCTTATATTCTAAAACAAATATTTTAAAATCAAAGTCAAATTTTTAAGAAATTGTAAGAAAAATTTTACAGTCGCATACTGTGTATTTGTCAGGAAGGGGCTAAAATCGTCATTATTGCTTAATGTTCATACGTGATTCTTTTCAAATACCAAATAAAAAATGTAAAAGCATTCTCTTTTATTTAAATATAATTCTATTTCTAATTATTCTAAATATCTTTTATTAATTGACAGATAAAAATAAAAGTTGTTTTAAAGTTTTTAAAAATATTTATTAAAAAGGTTTTTTAAGTATTCGGTGTGGCCGAATATTTCAATATCCGGCCAAGCCGAATATTCGGAATACCGAATAGTTTGATATTCGGCCCAGCTGAATGTTCGACATACCAAATAGTTTGATATTCCACCTAACTGATTATTCGGTAGTATGGCCGAATACGGAATAGATACCGAATGTTCTGCACATCCCTAGAAAGTACTTTTATTTAGTGAATATCATAGTGTATTGATCACAAAAATTATGAAAACAATGTAACAAAACTAGATATCAGGAATTGTGCTTTTTCAGAATTTAGTGTCGCCCCCGGCATTTCCATTACTTCGTTTTCTTCTAATGGATTGATGGCTTCCATTATTACGAAACAGCCATTATAAATGAAGTGTTAGGTGAAGATGAAAGAGCAGCCGTAAAAAGTTAGAACTCTGATTTTCTGGCCAGAATGAAAAAAAAAAAATATGGCCATTTTTTCCCCCCATTCTGACCAGAAAATCAGAGTTCTAGCTTTTTACGGCTGCTCTTTCATCTTCACCTAACATTTCATTTATAATGGCTGTTTCATAATAATAGAAGCCATCAGTCCATCAGAAGAAAATAACTCGGTTAAGCGGGGCTCTACTGCAGTACAAAACGTATTTCAATTTTAAGACTTACAGCACACGTTTTATTTTATGTAAAATGACGTCATTCGCATCTGCTTAAGAATTCCACATTTACGATCTATTCTTAAACATCTACAGTAAAGCATGCATAGCACATCACTTTCGCGAAATAATGCATAAATGCAGAAAAAAGACGTCTTCATTCAAGAAAATCGACAAAAAAAAACCCGGCTATCTAATGATTCATGGATACTTAAAATTAAATATAGTTTATAATAGCTCCATTGTTTTAACAGAAATCATTCGTTTATATTTTTTTCAAAGTAGCACGTATTTTAATTACATTTTCTTTCGGTTGTTATGAGAAAATGGTAACAAAAATATATAATTACTATTTTAGAATTATTTTTTCTTTACTTTCTACAGAAACGGAGTACTTCCGTTGCCAATATTATGCAAATGGCTCTAAAATCTACAAAAAAATTAATATTTCAAAAATAAATGGAGATACAGTTTTCAAACAAAACGCATTTAAAAGAACTTTTTTTTTTCCAATACGACGGTATAAAAATCGAAAATGTGCGATGCTTAGAAGTTAAAAAAATTGCTATAGAGTAGAGTATTTAATCGTACTGCTTTGTTTTACGGCTGGCTACTGTAAGGTAACGTTATTTTTTGGAATACACAAAATAAGCTGGGAGAAAGAAATAGCATACCGTACCGGGGGCTAATAAACTAGCAGAATACGAAAATATAGCAGAGCTTTCAAAATGATGGCAAGTAACTTGTGATATAAAGTGACTGACAGCGAACTGTCCTATTTACATTCTCAATTGAATGAGCTTGGCGATAAATTCCTTGATGTCACCACAGGTTATCGCTATTATCTGCGATCTTCTTTTAATTGTTAAATTTTATCTTTCGGAACCTGTTGCATCTAAATTTGATCTTTTCGTTTAACAATGCCACAAATTTAACATATAATCTTACCCATGCAAAGAAGATAAATTGCAACAAAATATTATGAATAGTGTAAATAAATAAAAAAAATGGTAATATTACTTGTTTATACGTCTGCCTGTCTTCTTATTCTTTTTACTCCTAGAGCAGTCGTTCCCAGCGTGGGGCGTAGGACCACATAGGGCTATTTAGTTTTTAAAGATTTGTTAGTACCCATTCCCTGTCATTTATTGCTGTAGTAATGTTGTAGACTAAAAATAAAAGTTATATAAGTAAGTAAAAATAACTACAAAAAATAACTTTTTGTTAAATTTTCATAAAGATCCTATTCAAAAACTCGAAATAAAACTAATGCCGGAATAAATATCTCTCTATTCTAAAAAAAAGTAACTACCGCTGTCACCGCCGCCGCCGCCGCCGGTTTTGATTTTTTGTGACCGGAGGCCTTTCTTCGTTAATATTAACAAAAATAATGCATACAAAAATATGAAAATCGGTGGTTTTATACAGAAATGTTTGATAAACACGCTGATGCAGACAGTTTTCAAATCGAAGAATTATTTTAAGAGTTATTTAATGCTAAAGTTGGACAAAATCGTTCCACTAAAAAAGTTTTATAGCAGCAAAAACTATACATGGCAGTGTAATCATTTTTAGATCATTTTATGCGTTAGAATTTGCCGGAGTGCAGATTGCATTAATTTTTTCATTTTGACTCATTTTTTCAGGTTTTATTTCTATTTTAAATTCAAATTTTCAGCATTTCTAGAGATATTTTTTACAGATTTCAGAAAATTGTACTATTTTAAACTGTTGCCAACTGTATAAAAAGCGCAAGCAATAATATTTGCTTCACATTAAAAATTTATTTACACGTGACTATTATAAACAGGAAAAAACTTTCAAATTAGAATTAAATAATTACGTATAAAAAGCAGGAACTTATTAAAAATTACGTCATAAAAAGTATACACGTGAATTTTAAAAGATAAAGGATATTGTAAAATAATAAATTCATTAACATGCGTTAGAAGTCTTAGGAGAAATTACGTCATATTTACGTCACATTATAGTTATTACATAAAATGAACACAAAATAATATTGCAAAAAAGTTTAAATTTAGAAATTGCGCTAGACATTTATTTGATATTTTGAGAATTAATTTAAAATATCTCATTTAAAAGAACTTTCTTTTCGCTTTGTTAAAAAATACCAGAAGACTCTCTTTACTTAATTCCTTTTATATTAGCTTATTTTGAAATGTTGTTACACGTGTCTACGTCATTAAGTTATTTTTATTTCGACGTTTTATTTGTGTTTTTATTAATGTTGTACGAATTTATTTGTTCTTTCGTTATTTAAAATAAAAATTATATCAATTTGTATAATTTGGCGAGTGGTATGGCGATTTATATAATTTGGCGAAATTGGTCGACAGGATAATCAAGTAGTACCGCAGCGGATTTGCCCCAATAGAATTTCCCCAATAGAAGAGATCTGAATAGAAATCCGTTTACAGGGAGATCGCCACTGTTTTTTAAATTATAATTCAGTCTTTCGAAATCTTTTTAAAGCCGATCAAATTAGCGTGCATTTAGAGTCTGCGGTGTCTGGACGGGGGTTGGCGAGCGTAGCTCGTAGGGGGCCGAACCCCCTAGTATGATTTAAAAAAAAAAAGATATTTAGACAAGTAGTATTTCATAAATATTTCATAAAACAAACATAAGTCAGTTACATCTGCATCTTAATCCTTAAATACTTACACAAATTCACACAGTACAACGCCCCGGCAGTGTATTTTGTACACAGATTTTTTTTTCTAGGAAAATTAATCTTTTATAAGATAATTTTTAATTAAATACATGTACCATGTAGTACAATATTATAAAAACTCTGAACAGAGGCATGTGTGGCAATATTTTCGAGCAAATGTGCATTTGCAACATGCATATTTAAAACTGTAATGTGCATTGGCCTACAAAATACACCAGCGTGAGTAATTAAAGGTGGGATATGCGAATATGAATACAGTAGAGCGCCAAATATCCGAACTCCAATTAACCGAACTTCCAATTATCCGAACAGCCTATTTTCCTCAAAATTTTTTTAAACCGAACTTTCAATTATTTAAACACCCTATTTCTCTCATTTTTTCCCTTCAGATTTAGCATGCGAAATTGAATCCCCGATTGGTGTATTGTTGGGATTAGAAAGGAATTGAAGAAAATGAAAGCGAATACTCTCAATATGACCCAGGTCCATCCCATAACGAAGCCTTTGAATGTTGGGAAACAGCTATGAAATGGCTAGAACGGCAGAAGAACGCCGATCCTATTCAACTAACGTATTTAAGAAGAATTCGAGATATGGCAGCATTGAAAATGTCTTTTTTGAAGCAAGCAACAATCGAAAGCTCTTTTGCTTACATCATAATCTCTGGAATTCAGAAAATGATAAAAAGAGAAAAAGAAAATTTTAAATGATAAAAAAGTAAACAAAGAAAATTATTTAAAAAAATAATATTAAACACGGCAGCACTAACTGGTGCTGCTAGTCCAGCCTGGATAAAGTGTGAAGGTTTTAGTATAGTCAGGAACATCCCTTAAATCGTATGTCCATTTATCCGAAATTTTGCTTATCCGAACTATGGTCAGTCCCGACTTGTTCGGATAATCGGCGATCTACTGTACTACGAATTTTGTATTTCACTCTTTCTGAATAATAATAATAGTCAACGATATGGGAAAACGATCATTGCGGATAAACGTAGAATCTGTTGCAATTGTACTAGGGTTGTTGAATCAAAACGATAAACTCAAACGAAAAGTTCAACAAAGTTTTATTATTAGTAGAGAAACTTTGGTGTCCAACAATTTTCCATTTGTTCTTAATGAGGTATTAAAATCATTTATAAATGTAATGAAAACTGTATCAGTGTTATAAAATTTAATGCTAAATTATGAGCCTTTTTAAGAATTTTGCTGAAGATAAAAATGTGTGCCATGTGACACTTTTTATGCTCAAGAGATAGAGATGAAGATGCATGGCTTCCTTGTACAGTAGAGCGCCGATTATCCAAACTCCAATTAACCGAACTTGCAATTATCCGAACAGCCAATTTTTCTCAAAAAATATTTTTTAACCGAACTTCCAATTATCCGAACAGCTTATTTCTCTCAATTTTTTTTACGAACTTTCAATTATCGAGACATTATGTGACATTTCTTTTTTCTCTGAATAAGGTACATGTCATTATTTCGAATCAACTTTTTACTTTTACAAAAATATATATACATATTACACATTTTGCTTGTTGTTTTACTCAAAAATAATTCACTTAACAGGAAATAAACTTTTTTAAAACATGTTTTTATTAGTAAAATGATAAAATGGGTATATGTTTCGATTTAAAAAATGCCTTAATAAAATCTATTCCCAACGACTCGTCATATTTCCATATAGTCCGTGATTTTTCTTTCTTTTTTTCCCTGTCTATTCAAAACATAATGCAAAATTATATAATAGCCGGGAAGCCAATTTTTCACTCTGTGAACACGACTCATCAGCATGAAATAGGATTTTCGTTTTATTTTCTTTAATCTCCTGCCAAAAAGTTAAAAAGTTTTCTAATTTATTTTCTTGCTGGTATAGAGGATTCAAGAATTTGCATAGGATTGTAGAAGAACTAATCAAAACTTCAATTAAACTATTTTGACGTCAAATATGCATTATGAAATATAACAAGAACAAGAAGTCATGCTTCAAGCATAGATTATAACACACTTTCCAACGCATTTAGAATACACTGTAACAAAGCTTTATCATTTAATAAGGTGAAATATCATGTCTAAATAAACAATTTAGAAAACGCTTAACAGAATTTAAAGCAAAATTTCAGCAATTACTATCAATACTCGGAAAAATATCCGAATTCTTTTGTGCAGTCCTGTATGTGATCTATACATTTGTGTATATACTACATAGTATGCTTAATTTTGCTTCAGTTAGAAAACGGGTAGCATAGTTGTAAATTCCCCTTCAGCAATTTCCCTCAGTAAACGGGAATGTACTTGAGATCTTTCGTGTAGCCCTGTATAAGATTTATGGAATTTATACGCAAGTAATAGGGGAAAAAAAAAAGTTACATTAAAAAAAAGTACCACAGCTGAAAACGGTCTTCCAGCAATTCATGCTCATGTACAGTACTGTAACCGAATTCCTTTTATATGTCCCTGTAAACGAACGACAAATGCTATGCACCCCACATTCTATAGAAAGCATCTTGTAGTGCACCTCAGTGGTATATACCAATTTCAATATGTTTGAAATAGTGTAATATCATTAAAATGCATTGCACACAATTTTTCTCCATAGGCAGTTATTTAACGGAATTCTTTTGAGTGTTCCTGTAAAGGAACTATGAACACTACATACTTCACTCTCAATTCCGAACATGCTATAGTGACTTCATATATCAGTTGCATGGCAATATATTTACGTGAGTTAGAACACGGGCAGACAGAGCTACAGGCGGCAGACAGACAAACAAACCGAATTTCTCAACACTTCAGCCTTGTTCAAAAATATAAAAAATGATGTACAGTTAGAGGGCTCTTTGTAATGTTTATCCTATAAACAACGGGGCGCCCGGCAGGGAGTCGACGCATTCGTTCAAAGCAACACTACACACGTTACCAGTTACCACCACACTAGACAGTGATCTTGTATGAGTGTCTTACAGGGCCCAAACTAAGGGGGTGGCAGAGGTGGCATGTGCCCCGGGCGCCAAATGAAGGATTATACCTTTGGAATGGATCATTTTCTTCTGGTGGACCATTATTATCTGGGCTTCCATTATTATGAAACAGCCATTATAAATGAAACGTTAGGTGAAGATGAAAGAGCAGTCGTAAAAAGTTAGAACTCTGATTTTCTGGTCAAAATAGAAAAAAAATTGGACTTTTTTTTTTTTTTTTTTTTTTTTTTTTTGCATAAAAAATTATGTCCATTTTTTTTTCCCCCATTCTGACCAGAAAATCAGAGTTCTAACTTTTTACGACCGCTCTTTCATCTTCACCTAACGCTTCATTTATAATGGCTGTTTCATAATAACAGAAGCCATCAGTCCATCAGAAGAAAATAACCTCGGTTAAAGCGGAAACTCGGTTAAGCGGGACTAGGATAATTGGGACTCTACTGTATATTTCATTTTTAAAATGATCTTTAGAATATTTTTGTTCGTAGTCAGAGGGGAGTCACGACCCCTGTGACCTCCACCTTGGAACCGCCATTGTAGATTACATAGTTCAGTATTACATATTTTATGATTGCATATTTTAAATTTTAAAATAATTTGGCTATTAGAAAATTAGTAAAATTCTCTTCTTTAATGTACTTTGCGGAAGGGGGCGTCAAAATCCATGTTTGCCCCGGGTGCAAAAAAGGCTAGTTTCGGCCCTGCCGTCTTATAGAAGTAGTTTTCAACTGCACTGCTCAACAAGCGCAAAATGTTTTGACACATTTACAAATTAATTTTTAAACGGAAAGATATAAAATTGGAAAGCCTGACCATGAAAGCGATTTGGAATCGAACTGTGTTTTCCATTTTTTGAGCAATAAATTACCTATTGAATTATAAGAGATTTTGATCACGTGACGACACGAAATCCTTTCATTCCTTTTCATCCTTTCTTGAGTGGTTTTTCTCCTTTCGCACGGAAATTCGGTTCAAAACGCCCACTTTGACACTATTTTCTGAAAGATCTATTGCGTGTGCAAAAAAACGAAAAAAAAAAAAAAACCCAGCTCGATTACATAGTTTCTGAACAACAACAACAACAACAACAACAACTGCTAGTTTCATGCATTTCCGAACAAAAATGAATTAAAACTGAAGTCATAAAGTTGCCCTTTTGGATTTGAGAACAGCAATAAAACGCAACTTTAATTTCGAATACAATCTGTGGCCTGCTTCGTAAGAAAGAACACAGTTAATATTTTCCGTTTAAGGTAGAAGTGAGGTTTCAGGATTATTATTATTTGGACTGTTACTTGAAAAAAAAAAAAAAAAAAAAAAAAAATGTATAAATTTAAAACAGTCTGTTAAAGAATTTTTAATGTTTAATCGTGTTTTTCTCTTCTTTATTCATGTTTTGTAAACAATTTAAATTCAAGCTTGTTGTTAACTGATAAATATCTGAATTTGCGTCTGATTTTGAAGGAAAATTTGAGTTCTTTAAAATGATTTTTATGTGAAATATTTGCATAAAATAATGAAGGTGAAGAAGATAGTAGAGCAGAAATATTTGCATAAAATAGTGAAGGTGAATAAGATAGTAGAGCAGCGACTTTCAATCTTTTAACTACCTTGGACTCTTTTTCGAATTTAATCTGTCATCGTAAATCCAAGGATTTAAGGCTGAAAGTACTGCTGTTCTTTAAAATATTGAATAAATATAATCTATATAATCTAATCGAAATACGTAAATTAAATATAATTCTTTTTTCTTTTGACGAATGTTCTTTGTTTGTCTTTCATTTTTACTAGCAAAATTTGCCTCAGGTTCTAGATAAGGGGAAATGTTTACATTGGACACGATATCTATCTGCAGCGTGCCACTTATGGCACGCTGCAGATTATTTTTGGCGCGGCATAGATTAGTAATATTCTACATCAAAATATAGTGGAATTTTACAAAATTCATTAAATAATCTAGATGTTGTCTCTGTTTATCTGAATTCGTTTAGTTCGGTTGGTTGTCTTTGTCATACAGATTGATGAAACTGAAATATAATTTAATGTATCCCAATCTAGCTCAAAATTGACTCCAAAATTTTAAAAATAAGAGAGAATTAAGAGATTATCACAAAAGAAAGATTAAAAGGCCTTATAAGCAAAAATGCCGATGGTAAAATTATAACAACTTGGAATTTAATTCCAGGAACTAAAAGCTGTAGGTTTTGGTGCTTGCTATTTCGACAATTTTTCTACGAGACATTCTTTATGGAAATCAAAAATATGAAAAATTAAAGTAAAAACATCTTGTCAAATGAGTTCACTTCAACTTAAATTCTCCTAAAAATAACCAAGTACGAAACTGATATAAATTATTTGGCATCTAAGATGAGATTAAAAATAATATTTTAAAAATAAATTTCTAAAGTATAACATCAAATATTACCCATATTTTTTTAATGCTAAAAACAAAGTTTTAAGTAATTTTCGTTCATTGTTATTTGATCCATTAAATCTTTTTATTGTTGGCACATCATGATCACGTAAAGTGTATTTTTGGAACAATTTGGCATGTGGGTATGAAAAGGTTCGTCGTCCCTGCCCTTGTGTACTTTTCTGAAGGCTTATTTTTGTGGTTAATCTATTTTCTTGAAATGTTCAATTTATTAGTTTTGAGGTTTAGTTCAGAATTTATGATGTATTTTACCTTGTGTACTTAAATAATAATGCCAGCAATTATATAATTTGCATAGCGACTATATTTCATAATTTACAATTTAAAATAGTTTCTCTTTTATGAAAGGGATTTTCGTTTTTCACTGACATGACTCCAGTAATTTCTATTCATTATATTCCGTTATATTCGGTTTCAAGGAAAAGTTTCTTCAAATAACTAATATTCGACATCTGTCTCCTATTATCCTCTAAGTGCTTTAGTAACTTTTAATTGCGTGTTTTCCTTTTCATTTATTAAGCGCAAATTTTCCTTGATATTTCAAATTATTGCTTATTTAACTAAGCGTCTTCACTTTTTTCTCTCTTATTATTCCATATTATGTGCATGAATAAGTTAAACCAAATTAGACGAGGTATAATTTCCACTAAGTAGATTAAATTTCACTGCTTTCAGCCCGTTATTTGTCAGTGATGAATATTTTCAACATTTGTATTTGATTCATTTTAGAAATATGTATTTTGGAATTAAATCTGTTAAACGAAATATAGCAAAGGACTGTTTTAGACAAATATTCGTCTTATCGTATACATTGTCCTGTGGAGTTTTTTCTTTTCTTTCGTGTAGACTTCGAAACTTTTTGTTTACGACAGATTTCCGTGGTATACAGATTTTACTTTGCTTTAAAAACAGTAATACTCCAATAAAAAAAATAATTTTTAATCTAACTTTATCCTTAAGAAATCTAACTTTATTAAATTACAATCTGTTTTTTTTTTGTTTTTTTTTTTGGGGGGGGGGGGGGGGGGCTGATAATTGAGAAGTAAAATGAAAAACGCTGAAAATGCCAAAAAATTGATAATCTTTTTTATTTTATTTTTTACGAAAATATGGTTTTAAGTGTCAAACTTAACAAATAGGAGAACGCTTGAAGTGGCAACCCTAGTTTTAATGGTTCAAAAAAGAGTCGAAAGATGTCGCTGGTTGAATGCGCTACACTACAGTAATAAGACGCGTGGCGTCTGGTGGCCGTTACACAACTTGCTCTTGTTATTATTGTTGTCATCAATGGGATATTTTTAAGCAAATTGAAAAATATGAAAAAAATAAATGTTTACAAATAATAATATTAGGTTAGATTAATTTTAACACAATTATTCTAATTGGTAAATAAATCATATCAGATGTAAATTTCCAACTGGACGAAAAATATCTGGACCAGGATTCGAACCAGGGATCTCTTGGCTGAAGCCGCCAATGCTCTACCATCTGAGCTATTCCGGACGAAACTGGCGGAACTTCTGCACCCAGCTAACCTTAGTAATTATAACATCTGGTCTGAAATCTGGTTCAGCTCATCCCTGGTTCGAATCCTGGTCCGGATATTTTTCGCCCAGTTGGAAATTTACATCTGAAATAATATTAGGTATTTAAAGACTAAACGAAAGGAAGATAGGTACCTACATTTTAAAGTGTTGACTAAGAGCTCAAAAGGTGGGAAATGGAAAACACTGTAAGTTAGCAGAAGTAGGGGTTTTCTTTTTTTCGCTCTCTTGAAAAATTTCCTCATTTGGGCTTTCAGCGTTTTAAATTTTTAATCCTCAATTCATCATTATTCATCTAACTCATTTTAAACTGGATTATTGTTCAGCACATTAGCTAATCATCGCCAATTTAATCGTTACAGAAAATAGTATAATTAGTTGGTATGGAACGCTCCAGTTATCTTTTGCGCATCAGGTATAAATAGACCGGGTCCAGAGCGCAGATCTGTTTATATCCGACACAAATCAACATTTTTTTTTTTTTTTTTTTTTTTTTTTTTTTTTTTTTTTTTTTTTAACAACCCAAACCAAATCCGACAAAAAAAAAAAAAAAAAATAAGGGAGAAGAAGACATGAACCCCAAACCAATCCTGAGAAACTTCAACCCAGAAGTGATCCGAACCTGAACCCGGCATACATCAGACAGAACCTGGAATGAAAGAAAATTAGTCGCTATTTTAACCCTTCACTGCACCACGTGCCACATACCTAAAAACACTGTAATTCTTATTATGTTCCAATAATTTGGCCAATATGATCTCTATCCCTGATCAAGAACAGTCCAAAGAATGGAATAACACTTATTTTGTCCATGTCAGATGGCTGCATTTGACAAAAAATTAGAATTTGTACTTCGGAAACAAAGAAAATTTCGATCACGCTATTAAGGTAAAATTTAATTTCATTATTTTTACTGAATACTTAAAAATATTAATATAAAAAAAGTTGCAGAGTGTTAAGCAGATAAAATTAATTAATTTAAACTCATTTAGTTGTAAAATATAGCAATACAATATTTCAAAACCCTAATTGTGTGTACAGGGTACATGCCATAAAATATCAAATTTTAGCTAAAAATTTAAAATTATTTTTTTTTTTTTACTATTTATTCCATTATTATACCGATATATAGATTTCAAATATTTTTTTTTCATAAAAATAGAAAAAAACCGTGCAGTGAGGGGTTAAACCAATTATAGAAAAGTAATCTACAATTATATCTCTAGTATCAATTTTGTCGTTTAAATTTTATTAAGGTTTCAATTTCTTATCCTTTCACATTTGCTAATTAATATTCAAATGTATTGTTTTTCATATGAAATAAGTTCTGGATAGCCTTTAGAGAAATCGAGCCGGCCGAAACCTTACCTTGAAGTATCAAAATCCAACCCGAAACAATTAAAGTCAACCTGACCTGATCCGATATATATATATATTATACTATATACAAATATAATAAATATTAGTCAACACAATACCCGAAATGATCCAAACAAAAAAAAAAAATTCTTTTGAACGGTAACCAGGCCTGAACCTGACAAAGTAATTTTCTTTGACCCGAAACCCGATCCGAACATGGCACACTTCTATCCGAAACCAACCAAAACCCCGAAAATAAAGAAAGTCGATCTTTTTTTTTTTTTTTTTTTCTTAATACTATTATGGAAAAATAGTCTATACAGTTTTATTTCTGATGTCAATTTTATGTTTGAGAATAAATATATTTATACTCATTCATATTTAACAAAACCCATCCTGAAACCGACCTGAAATCAACCCCCGATAGAATAAATTAGCGTCAACCCAAACTGCAGATACGGAGTAACTTCGGGTTACCCGATTCGAAACAAGACTCAACTGGGCTTTGAACCTCAACTTCTTGACACTAGCAGGCAACGTCCTAATTATTAAACAATTAAGCAAGCTGGAGAGAAATTATCTGCTCCAATCCAGTGATACCATTAGAAATAACAGATTTTCAGCTATATATTGTTTGCAACTTTTTTAGTGGGCCTTACAGTAGAATTCTGCGTTACCAAAAAATTATTCTGGAAGTCAATTCGTAACATAACTCCACCAGAGCCTAACCTGAAATAAAAGAAAATGCATACAATTATATTATAATAATCTAGAATGATATCTGTATCATAAATGCCATTTGTTATAAAATACGCTGTACACATACGTTATAATATAAGCGCATTTTATTCGAACAAACATGTAGACGGCTCTTTTTTTTTTCTTTTTTCCTTCTTCACAAAACACAATTATTGATATTCTTCTAACACAAAAAAAAAAATCAGACTGGACCTGGCCCACGTGTGTCAGGCCAGACTCGTGTAACAAAAAGATTACACTGCACATAGAAAAATATTTAAAAACCTTTCTGAATTATATGCATTCCCTATATAATGTGATACATTATTTGACTCACCTGACCTCCTTTTGCTTCCTGTAAACAAATTTCCTTGGAACATATTTCGTTTCAATTGGTGTTCTATTCTGTGTGTTCTTTTAAAAGTATGAATAAACCCATTTTTTCAAACAAGCGAAAATTTCGTTTTGAAGTTGAAACAAAAACTTTTTAAAAAACCTAAAATATATATTACTTTTAACCCTTTATATCCTGACGGTACTTTTAAGTACCATTAAAGAAAATTCAATGTAAAATTTATTTAATTCGTCTTTTAATTAAAGTAGATTGCACTTTTCATACAAAATAATTTGCGCAATTCTATTTAGAAAAGCAGAGTGAAACAGTCGAAGTTAAATATTTTTTAATGTGGTTATTTTCTCAACCATTTACCTAGGTGTAACTGTTATCCAATTAAAAAATGTTATACGAAAATTTGCAACTACAAAACACTTTTCTGTTGCAGATAGGGTCACAATACATCTATTGACTCTGTTCTTATAAAAAAAAATGGTGAGATTTGCATAACAGTATTTCGTATTAATTAATCTAATTATTCTTGTAAATATTTTGCAAAAAGAGCTCTTTAACGACCGATTTATTAAATCACTTTTAATGAAAAAAATTATCTAAAAATCAAGTTATTATTACATATGTTGTTCTTGATATTTTAGACATTAACATAAATAATTATTCAGGTAAAGCAATTTTTGTATTCAAAATTCAGAATACAAAGAGTTGAACTTTACATGCAGAGAGATGTGCATGTAAATTTTAAATGTAATCCGGATTTTATGTGCTAATTAAACAACAATAGAAATAAGCAGCAGCAACAGCAAAAAATGTATAACACATTACTGCATTTTTCGTTTTTTTTTTTTTTTTTTTTTTTTTTTTTTTTTTTTTTTTTTAGAGAGAGAGAGAGAAGCATGCATTTAATGAGTTCATAGTTTTATGTTTATGTAACTTTGAAAAAGTCTTAAACTTTTATGATTAGGTTTTTGAATTTTCCTCGTTTTATCTTCGCTTCAAAATAAAGGTTTTATGCTAGTAAAAAAATACACGATACAAAAATTTTTCAGTATGCTGAAAGTAATTGGCTTGTAATTTTAACAAAGCAAGAAAAAAAGGGTAAGAGAAATTTAAAAAAAAAAAATTGCAAAAGATCGATTAAAAAGAATTGTTGTTATATTTAGTTTTTTAAACAAGAATTTATGTTATGAGAATTTCTGAAAAATTACCGTATAAAATAGTGTTATTTTTTCTAATACAAAAGAATTCCACACAAAAAGACTCCCAACCATTAAAATTCAATAATTCATTAACAGACTTAAATCTGACGATGAAGTAAATGACATATTTAAAGGGAGTTAGTAAATTTTGAATACAGTAACTTTAAGAATAGTTCAAAATTACCTCTAATAGATGGCGCTGTACTTTTCTCAACCTGTAAAAATATTCAAGCTGTCTTCAAAACTTGAAAACACAAGTCCTCTATTCCTTTTTCGTGCTCAAACATATACGCAGAAGGAAGAGTAAAAAATGAGTAAATTTTAATCAGTCTTTACCAATGCATCTTGATCATTTTTATAGGTTGAAAAAACGCAATGTCATTTAATGGCTAAAATTTTATCTGTTTTTTAATTATTGCTGTGAATAAATTTTTCAAGTTGTCATATAACTTTAAATTAACTTTAGACAAAATATAAAGAGTTGCAGTAATTAATTGTATTAGAAAAGAGAAAGTTCAGAACGTGAAAAATCTTGTCCCCACCCAAATATATATATATTTTTTTAAGAAAAAATTATCATATCGAAAGAACTTAAATCTTCAACATATTGTGAAGAAGCGATAATTTTTATCTCATTTTATCAAGTGCTTCATTAATTTCTTTCCTTAATTTATATCATTGAATGAATGAATTAATTTCTTTATTTTTTTTTCCCTATTCATAATAGTTAATGAGTTATTGGATTTTTAAAGTTTACAAGCCATTTTATAACACCTTGTATAACGTTTGAGCTTCTTACTGAAATTCTATGTTTCGTAGTTAGGCTTGTGTATAGATCGACATTCTCGCTTATACAAATAATTGAAATGTAATATTTGGCTGTGTTCTTATAGAAACAAACTCTTGAAGATTTTTGTGTAGCACTTTTCCAAATTTTAAATTCGTTTTACTTATGGATTTCACCGTCGATAATTTTCTGTTTTGTTTTATAAGGTCTTAATTTTTGAGAATTTTATTCTATTTGAATAGGTTATCATACCTGTATCGTACTCTGAAATTTTTTAACGCTTTTTATAAAATGTGAGCTGTTCATGGGATTATCAAATTTTAATTGTTTGTTAGTTTATAAAAGATATTAGAAAGGTTTATATATACATTTGATATTCTTTTCAAAATTCAACTATCACCTTTAAAATTGTCTTCGGCGAAACAACTTCAACCCATAAATTGAAATGAAGTAATAAAGTTCATTACCCTACCAGCATTACTTAAATTTACGTCAAAGTTTCCCTTTGAAATCTTTTTATCACGTAAAAACTAAAATGTTAATGCGGGCTCTTAAATTTAGTTTCCCTTATGCCAGTTGTTTTCAGTGTTATCTGATTATTATTTCTTTACCTGGAAATATAAAGAAAAAGCACATACACTTAAGGCGTTTCTGCGAACTCTTTGAGATTTGTTTAAACATACGCACTTGCTAAAATGAGATAAAAATTATCTCTTCTTCTCAATATGCTGAAGCTTTAAGTGCTTTCGATATGAAAATCTTTCTTAAAAAAAAAAAAAATCTCTGTAGGGGGGAGGGGACAAGGTTTTTCACGTTTTGAACTTTCTCTTTGCTAACACAATTACCGCAACTCTCGATATTTTGTTTAAAGCAAAAGTTGTGATTTATTTTTATTTTAGTACAATTCCATGTAACGAAATATCAATCACAAGCAAAGTTTTTGTCAACCTGCTTCCAAACTTCCTTTTTATACGAGAATGATCTAAACTGAAAGGTGTATAAATAGTAGGTTAAAAGTTGATATTTACTTTATATTTTAAATTAGAAACAAATTCTATTCAATCAGTTCCCACAAAATTTTGAAAAGTTCAAAATAAAAAATTCCATTGTAACAAGTTTTCAATCCTTGTAAATTCGTTCTAATGAAAATTGATTCTATTCACATTTATAAGAACACCAATGACACATTTTAACCATTTAGCTGACTTGCAACTGTCAGACACGAGCCATTTTCTTACCGAAAATTCGGTTTCCGAACATTCGCCGGTAAAAAAAAAAAATCTGTGAAATAACAGAGAAACTACTGGTAATCATTTACGGGCCGAAACTAGCTTTTTTTGCACCCAGGGCAAACATGGATTTCGGCGGCTCCCCCCACCCCCTTCCGCAAAGTATATTTACAAAGGGAATTTTACTAATTTTCTAATTGCCTACTTATTTTAAAATTTAAAATATGAAAATCATAAAATATGTAATACTGAACTACGTAATCTACAATGACGGATCCATGGGGGAGGTCACAAAGGTTCATGACCCCCCTTTGAACACCAGGAAAAATATTCTAAAGATCATTTTTAAAATGAAATATACAGTAGAGTCCCGATTATAGGAGTCCCGCTTACCGAGTTTCCGCTTTAACCGAGTTATTTTCTTCTGATGGACTGATGGCTTCCAATATTATGCAACAGCCATTATAAATGAAGTGTTACGTGAAGATGAAAGGGCAGCCGTAAAAAGTTAGAACTCTGATTTTCTGGTCAGAATGGGGAAAAAAATGGCCATAATTTGTTTTTATTATTATGGCCATTTTTTTTCCCATTCTGACCAGAAAATCAGAGTTCTAACTTTTTACGACTGCTCTTTCATCTTCATCTAACACTTCATTTATAATGGCTGTTTCATAATAATGGAAGCCATCAGTCCATCTGAAGAAAATGGTCCATTCCAAAGGTATAATCCTTCATTTGGCGCCCCTTCGTTCTGGCGCCCGGGCACATGTCCTCTCTGCCCCCCCCCCCCCTAGTTTTGGCCCTGAATCATTTTTCCTTAACTTTTATGTAAATATACAAGGGGCTAAAAACTGGGATTCTATTTAAAAAGATAAGAAACTATTCTACAAATTTACCATAAACTTTTATATTTACGTCTTAAAAAAATACTCCAGATAATGTAAATTTAGAAGCATAAAAATACTGAAGCCTTTTTAATTTTAGATTTTAAAAAAATGAAGATTTTTTTGTTTTATTCTTTTTGTTGTGAATAAATTATAACACATTATATACTTGTGCTTGTGCCGTCGTATTCTAGAAGAAATGTCCAATTTTTCGAAAAACATTCGAAAAACCTATTCTGACAAAATCAAAAGCTGCTTTACTATAGCTGTAAACAAAAGTTCATTGGATTACACCTGTCTTCTTCATTATAAAATATCCGGTTCAAGCTCCAATTTCTTTCAGGAATCTGTAAAAAATGTCTGAACTAATAATGCGAATCCTGAATGATGATAACGGCAAACTAAAGTTTAGAGAGAATCTCTGTGTCTTGTTATATTAAAAAAAAATGCTATATAGTTATATTTTTTATGTAATATATATACAGGGGGCAATATGTTATCTATCGCCGACCTTTAATTTCTCAACCGTTGGTCGTAGACATATAGTTTCAATTACGAAAACGTTCCAAATGAGCTAAATATTAATTTTATGGCATTATTTAAAGTAAAAAATCAATTTTATAAAAATTACGAAATCTAACTTTTTATACGGTCCTTCAATCCCTATAGTTATATTTAGTAAAAGTTTACACATATCAAAACAGATATAACACAAAAAGTTTGACACCTGTACTGCAAAAATTGACACAGTTATTAAATTTCAAAGTTTGAGATTTCTGCACATGATTTTGTCTTTCATTGAGGAATCAGTTAAAAGATGAATTAAAGTAATCCGAGATCAAAATTAGGGTGCGATTCCGCTGCAATTTATCTCGATCTAGACCTTAGTGAGTATGTTTTATTTTCCGGTTGTTGATTCTACCTACTTTGACGTTTGAACGTTGTTCGACCTACAAAAGTTAGCTCAAATTTTTAGATGAAATAACCCTCTTTGGTGATTCCCCGATTTAGCGACACCGGCTAAAGGTGGTTTCGCCGTAAAAAGGACATTGCACCCTGACTTTGATCTCGAATTACTTTAATTCATTTTTTAACAGATCCCTCAATGAAAGACAAAATCATGTGCAGAAATCTCAGACTTTGAAATTTAATAACTGTGTCAATTTTTGAAGTACAGATGTCAAACTTTTTGTGTTATGTCTGTTATGATTATGTGTAAACTTTTGCTAAATATAACTATAGGGACTGGGGGACCGTATAAAAAGTTAGATTTCGTAATTTTTATAAAATTGCTTTTTTACTTTAAATAATACCACAACATGAATATTTAGCTCATTTGGAGCTTTTTTGTAATTGGAACTATATGTCTACGGCCAACGGTTGAGAAATTAAAGGTCGGCGATAGATAACATATTGCACCCTGTATATATACACACACACATATATATATATATATATAAAGCAGTATAAGATTATATTTAGCCTGAACCAGCGCACCCCCCCCCCCCCCCCTCACAGAACAACAAGAAAAATATCTATGTAAACATTAAAACTTTAACAAAAACTAGGAAAAGATAGGCTGCGGCCTCATCGGCCTCATCATAGGATGAGGCGGGTGGTGCGCTGGTTCAGGCTAAATATAATCTTATACTGCTTTATATTTAATTTATGTGTTTTACTGCAGCTGTTTGGCGCATTTCACATGAATTTATCTTGTTTTTTGTTGGTGATTACTGTGCTTTACGTTTATATATAAATATATATATATATATATATGTTTTTATATTTAAAAAAAATCACAATTTAGCCTTATTAATATTAATAAATTACTTTTTTTATTATTATTGCTAGGAGAAATTTAAATGCAATTTTCTATTACTTCTTTTTGTAGTCTCAAACATATCTCGAGAAAGGGAAAAAAGTGCATGACATATTCTGAGTACAGTTTAAAGGGGAAAAAACTAATAGTCAAGTATTAAAGTAGTTTTGTTTGTTCATACATCCAGTAACCAAAAATCCTTTTCCTGTTAGTACATTACTGATGTTCATATGCACAGGACCAGTGCAATGTCTGGCAAAGCAATTAGTGCGATTCAACGTATATCGCAATACCAGACTAATAAAATATGTATTATAGAATGTATCCTAGTGATCATTATATTGTAATATCATAGAGTAATATATTATATAGACAATATTATATAATATAGATGGTATGAAAATATCCCTACTTTCACATTTAATATGCATAATTATTTTTTAATTTCACAAAATCTTCTATCCTTTATAATATTTTAAATATTTCTTATGTTCACGGTTAATTTCAAGATCTTCAAATCTATTCCACGACAATTATGTAAACTTTTAACTATAAGAAATAAAGTTAATACTAATTTTTTTTTTCAGGCAGAAACATTTAAAAAAAACCCCTATAACAAAATTGTTATTATTTTATACAAAGAAAATGTTATTTCGAAATGTATAGAGAGACTCGGGATCCTAACAAGACTCCAATTGGCGCGGGGTCCTGGGCATTCGCCCCGTTTGTTCGATGGTTGTGGCGGTCTTGTAATATGCATTACGTACTATTACGGAATGTCAAAGTTTGTTACATCACTTTATCGCTATTGTTACTATGAAAATAGATTTGAAGTTACAGTACGATATTACACTGAAAAAAAAAAAGAAAAGAAAAGAAGTTCTCAAAAATGAGTAAATCGATGTTACTCATATCAAATTGAGTATATTTGGATCAAAAATGAACGTATGCTTTTTTAATTTTGAAACATCACATGTTATTAAACCCAAACAAAATGATAATTTTGTTCTCTGCAATGGTTTATTTCATTCATGGTGGCACAAAAGATGTTTATTAATGTAAATATTAAATTATACACAGTATTTTAAAATAATTTATAAGTGCTTCCAAACAACGCTCTTGTCATAAAAATATCCGATTTGAGTATCTTGCTAATAATTTTGTTATCTCTCTTAATAAATGATCAATTAAACGTTTCTTGCTAATAATTTTGAGCGTAAAATAAATGTCAATACATTTTTACTTTAATTTATAGGTCCAAGGGTGCAGTACATAACGATTTGTATTTCAACACAACCATGGAATAAAAAATGAGTACATGTATTTTTCAATTCTAGTACATTTGGATTGGAGCTATTTTGAGTATGTGACGTATTTAAAATCTAGTACTTTTTACTCAGTTTGAGAACTTTTTTTTTTTTTCAATGTAAATAGATGTTAATAGGAATTATAAACTTTTCGGTTTTGTTCGAGACTTCACAATCGTTACAACCAAATTTGGAACCATATTGTTTCCTGAAAAATTCCAGAAATGGGATTCGTAGCAGAAAAGGATAGTTTTTCGAGCAAAGGATTACAATAAAGCCTACTAAAAGGTTTTTTACTGCAAAACATATCAAAACGGAATCGCCAGGGACTGGGCTGTAAAAATGTTTCGTTTTAAGCACCTTAGCAGTTACACCACATCTTATAGTTATATTTCATTTTATTAGTTTGGTTCATCTCCGAATGCAGAATATTTCTGTTACGCATAAGTTTGTTTTCACAAGTTTTTAATGTATAAAGAAAATTCTTTGTAAATATATTGTCAAATAGTCTTATCTTTTTCTCTTATAATTTATTATTATTATTATTATTATTGGGTTTTTTTACGAAACATTGACAGGATTATAAATATGATTATGAAAACAATAAACGATTCAAGTTTTTATTTTCCCCCCATTCTTTTAAAGCTTAGCATTACAAAATTGGGAAATCTCGATAGTATCAATGCAGGTGTGACAAAGTTATTTCGATTTCTGTATCTTTTAAAAAAACTAAGCATTTGTTGCATCAAAATGCTAGCTGATGGGAAATGCTCATTAAATTTTCACAGAGTTTGCAGTTTAAAATAGTTTTCGTCTTTCTCCTCGTTAACTGCGGGTTTAAATATTTGAACGTTTTTCTATCTTAACTTTGATATTCGTGTGATAATATTGTCTGGAAAAGAGTATTTACTGAGAGTGCTTTAGGAAACTTTGTGAATTTTTATAAGTGAGTGCATTTTTATCGGACATAATTTCTTTGTTTTACAAATTAAGGGTGTAGCATGTAACTGTCATAATTTATGTAAAAAGGTTTTCGATGTTATTTAATATTAAGAGTGGATTTTATATTCTATAGATTATCCTAGTTAAACGTTTCGGCCAAATTCGAAGTTCTTTCGTAGTTATTAAGTGCTTTAGCGCAAAGCGACCTTTTTTTTTTTACCTCAAAGTGCTTGAAGTTCTAGACTATTATCTACTTTGATAATCCTTAAGGGGTGTTGTGGTTATACTTGGACTAAAAATATTTTGTATAAAGTTACTTTCACTTTTAAAACCGGTTCTGAAAATGAAAGTGTCATTCTAAAAAATATCTGCAACTAAAATCGAAAAATTAAAAAAGGTGCGATGTAGAGACGGATCTCGATTGTCCAATGCAAAAAAAAAAAAAAAAAAAAAAAAAAAAAAAATTAAAATGTCGAAATGCAAACGAGATATTAGAAAAATCCCTCCCCATAGGATTAACATTAGCTCGTGAGCGCCTTCGCGGGCAGGGACAGGAGCCTTAAATCTACTTACATAATGCTTGATCCCCCCCCCCCCCCGACACACTCACCCCGCCCTCTTCTGTAAATGTTAACGTACGAATGACAACACTAAAATTATTAAAGAACTATTATTCGACATAACAATAGGCGTATCTTTTTACTGTTTTATAACTATTTTTATTCACTTATTTTAAGTTTACGCATAATTAAAAACTTTTTCAATTATCTTCAAGTTTTCTCAAACACTTGAACAAAAGTTTTACAGTTCCTTACTGTAAAAACTTCTCACAATTTATCTAACACTTTCAAGTACCTCTTCTTCTTACTAACGTCATGGTGGAATATGATAAAGCTCATAAAAAAGATGTGTTTTGTATGGATGCCACCTTATCACCTTTTTTTTTATTACCAGGAAAAAGTTTTAAAGATTGCCTCAAAGACAAATATAGTAATATTAATATTTTTTATCGCTTTCAGAAGTTGTTTGGGATTAAATAGTAAATAAAAAATAACTAAATAATAAATCTTTCCTTTAAAATTAAGTTTTCCGATTTCATAATGTTTTTATAGAATTACGAAGTCAGAAATATATTTAAGCAGAATAGCTATTCAACCATTCAGGCTATGAAGATTTAAAAAATAATTTTCTTAAACATTAGAAGTTTCATTTTAAGGATATAAGAAAAGTTTTAAATAAAAAATAAACGTTTCGAAATGAGTGACCAGTGTTTGTTAAAAGTTCATATCTATTACTATGTGTTTTTTTCATTTTTAAATTACAATAACCGCCGTTTAAATGAATCTGGTTTAAACAGAATTTTATTCAACAAAGCGGCGGATTTCAAAGAAAAAGAAATAATAACAATAATCATTTTAGTCAGAATATTTTTATTCATAAAAACTGAAACTACTGTTTTTGTCTTGACTAGGAAGGGTGGGAGGCAAACCAACAACCCGTATATTCAAGTTGGGGGCGTTGGGCAAACCCGAACCCCGCAACCTATGTTGTAGAAATACAAAAACGAATAAAAAAATTTTGAAAAATCGATTTTGAAAAAACATCCCAGTTATGTTATGTCGTATATATGGAATTCGGCGATATAAAATGTTAAGGTCTTCACTGCACATGCCTAGTTAACTGAATAATATATGTACTTTGATTGTGTTTCTACCATTTTAATTGTAAAATTTGATACAATTACTATAAGCTTTCTAATGGTCTTTAAAACAAGAATTTTCTCTATAATTTGCAGATAGCAATTAGTCGAGTTTACTTCGCAACTTTTGTAGTCCGATGTTTATTCATTAGTACACATATCTTAATTGTTTTCCCACAGAGCAATCTAGGTTAATGTCCTTTAGCCTGTTTTAAAGAAAATATTGATAGTTTAAAGTGTTCTTTTTGAACTGCTAATTGGTGGAGTGTAACAGTGCAAATTGGACGCTTGTTCATTCATATTTTATTTTTATTTTTAGGCAAGTTAAATGGACTTATAATTACATAATAATTACCACTTGTAAAAAGTGCATAGCAATTACCATTGTAACTTTTCCCTCTATTTTTTTTCTATGATATGTGCCCTTTACATCAGAAGCTATATTTGGATGATGATCTGGCAAATATATATATAAAAGAATTATCTTAATCTGTTTCTTGTTTTATAGACCTCATTCAGTTTTTAAAGTGGCTTTCTTGATTTTTTTTTCAATTACTGCTAAATAATTTCTAAAACTATGTTAAGTTTATATGCTACGTTAAATTTGTATATTTTATAGCAATATTTTTAACAACAAAAATATGACAGAGATTCTAAAGCTGAAGAAACAATCCAAAATTGCTGCGTGTCAACATCTAGAATCCCAGCAAGTATGAAACTCATTACATACATTGCCTACAAGTTGAACCAAGTATTAAACTACAGGAAAAATAACAAATTATCCTTATCAAGAAAATTAAAGAAAAAAAAGTATGCAAAACATTAACAAGATTTAAACTAAGTACTTGCACATTACAAAATGCATTAAAATTTTTACTAATCACAGCCATCATTATTGTCTTATTTATTATCATCATTATCATAAAATATTCATTTTTAATACAAAATAATAATAATATTAAACCAAACTAGTAGCTGTGTTTTTCAATTGCTGCAAAATATTTACATTTTCAATATGTATATAAAAGAATAAAGAAAGAAAACATTTTCTTTAAATTGAAAGTTCTAATTAAAATTCCCAGATCCTTTTTCCTAACTTTTAAATCTAATTTGGCCTTGTTAACTTTGTTTTCCAGCTGAACATTTATTACTTCTCAACTGCTCAGCTCAATTATCGCAAAACATTTTGACACATATGCAAATTCATTTTTTAACGGAAAGATATAAAATTGGAAAGCCTGACCATGGAAGAGATTTGGAATTGAACTGTGTTTTCCATTTTTTTTTATCAATAAATTAGACATTGACCATTGAGTTATAAGCGATTTTGATCACGTGGCAAACACGTTTTCACCCTTTCTTGAGTGGTTATTCTACTTTCGCGTGGAAATTCGGTTCAAAACGACCACTTCGACATTATTTTCTAAAAGGTCTATTGCGTTTGCAAAAAAAAAAAAAAAAAAAAAAAAAAAAAAAAAAAAAAAACAGAAAAACAGCTCGATTACATAGTTTTTGAACAACAACACCTGCTAGTTTCATGCATTTCCGAACAAAAATAAATTAAAACTTATGTCATAAAGTTGCCTTTGGATTTGAAAACAGCCTTAAAATAAAATTACAGAGCTTAACGCAATTCGTCGTTTTCTGTGGTTAGATTAGTAAGAACTATTTCTCGGGGATCTCGGTGATTTGGCTCAGATGTTAATCAAAAGCTATCAAACCAATTAAATTTAAGTTTTCTCACAAACTGACACCTTCGTACCATACTTAGGAAAATCGCACGCACATGAATGAAAACGATTTTCAAACTCTTGTTTTTCTGGTAAAATGGTTTGCTAATGATCATCACAACTCTCGTCTCTGGTTTTAACTTAAAAAAGGAGTGCTATGGAATTGGTGTTGGTGTTATTTATGACGGACGATTATCTGCACGGGGGATATAGGCCCTATTAGGACTGCCCTCCGTGAGGGTCTTTCTAAGGGAATTCAACCCATATTTACGCAAGGTTTCCCAAGGTTCGAAGAAAACCACGGAAAACTCCGAACGGTTAGGCCGACAGTTCGAACCCAGCACCTCCCGTCTACCAGCTTCGAGAGAACTATGGAATTGGAAAAGAAATAATAAAGGTTAGGTACAACAAACTTTGTCTAATTGTTGGCGACTGCATCATTTACCTAATCTCACATCAGGACAACATCACAGTAAATAGAATGATGATGATGCAAACCAAAAGTAACGGTAGAATACATTACACACACACACACACACATATATATATATATATCAGGTGATTCAAAATAGATTATAATAGTGATTATCTCTGAAACGGATTATGATAGAAACTTGCTTTCAATTATCAAACAGTATACAAATCATGTATAGTTGTTAGGCATGACATTTGTTTTACAAAAGGCCGTGTGCATATTGAAATATGAAATGTAATTTTTTATACGATGCCTTTTTCGTGTAAGTTATATTTAGAAAAATCTTGCCCTGCGTCTAAGGGCATTGAAAATAAAACTGAATAGATAAAAATACGATCAAGACTTACCGGATTATAATACGTTGAAATTTATGAATTTTCAGTGACTTTTTAGCAATAGAAAGCCATGTTTTAGTCTCGGAAAACTCTGAAAATTCATAAATTCGCAGATATTAACTATATAAAACGCACTTTTTCTTTCTTTTTTTTAAAATTATCACTGCGACTCAACACATGTTTTTTCGTCATTACAGTTTGTGCAAATTAATGTTACACATAGCCAATCTATGAAGTTCTTCGAAAGCCAGCAATTTAAATACGATAGCATCGCATTAACTGGTCTTTTTCCCTGTTATCTTTTTTCGCTTAGCAAACAGAATAATATTTCCTTTTTCACAGTATTTCCGTCTAAAATTTATATATTTTCTCCGCAATATCCTCTTTAAGCAATCTCGAAATCTTCAAGTCTGCGAGTGAATTCCCGTATTTGTAGAGATAGGGTAAGTCTTTCTGTTTTCAAACACTTTATATGCTAATGTGTATTATCCCAACAATTTATTCTCAGCTATCTATACAGACCACACCACACTTTTAATGCCTCTATGTTACTTAAACCAACATAGACTAAGTCGGGATTTAACGTTTTGTAATAATAGTCTCCAAGTAGTAGAATTTTTGCTGAATTCTGTATTTGAACTTTTGTTCATTTTAATTATAAAAGATGCGAGAAAACAACAGTAAGAACAATATATGGGGCATTCTCACAATCTTTTGACTTTTAAGCCCCTGAATAATAATTTTGATTTTAGTACATATTCTTGTGGGGGTTTTTTTTAATTTCATATACTGGGGAACATCCCATTGCATGATTGCATAACAATATGAACAACGAGATAAATAAGTTTTGGGCGATGTTGGGGGTCCAAATAGAAGGAAAACTCCTATACCGTCCCGTGTCCCTGATGCTAATTTGTAAGTTTGGAGCTGTCTGTATAAAATTGTTTCAATAAAAGTAATTCGATGTAATTTTTTTCCGAAACTGGGGTAATTGTTTTATGTAAATATGTAGCAAAAAATTAACCTGCGCACATTTTTACGGTTGATATTATTTTTTGAACTCTGTCCGTGGGTTTTAGATTCCTTACCATCCTTCTTGCTAAACTTATACAGAAAATCACTTCAGATGCAGCCACAGAATTTTTTTCAAGTTTTTTCTCAAGCAGAAGTATGCTGGAGAAAGAATGTCTAAAATTCTTTGACAGGAAATTTACTGCAAAATTAAAATCAGCATTTAAATATCAATTTCAAGCATCGTGGCTTTATTGGTAGCCTTACCGTTCCCAAGGCTTATTCTTGCACTTTTCGAGGTAATTTTTTTTTATTTAATCCAATGTAAATAATAATTTTTAAAAAAAATCTAAAAATCAATTAACATTGTGGCTATCACTTAGTCTTAACATGATTTGCCTAAAGATAGTGGTAATTTTCTTTACCGTCCCATCCTTACCATCCCTTTTTTTTCCATTACCGCCCTTTTTTCCTATACCATCACCTTTTTTTACCTTACCGTCCCCTCTTTAACACCCCATTAAGACAATCTTATACCAAAATTTTGTACTAAAAATACTACATTGTTATTATTTCTTATTTGAATGTCCTGTAGGTACTATGCAAATTCATTATAAGTAAAAATTTAGAAGAAAATAGAAAGTTATAGTAAGATGGTAAGGAAAATTAAACTCGCAAGTTTAACTTAAACCTCAGTTAAATAAAAAAATTTCCGCTGCTGACCATTTTTTCTTTATTTTGAATCATTAAGGCATTCGTCTATCAGATTAAAATGTTGTTTTTGCAAGTTTAATTTCACCAGATTTTTATTCCCGAAAGTCAAAAGATTGTGAAAATGCCCCATATCTCATAAATGTAAAAACAACACTATATCTCAAAATATACAATATGAACTTTAAAAAGCTCACCGTTTTATTTAAATCCGAATCGTATAAAATCGTAAAATAATCGTTTTAATGTGAAGCTCCGTCTACTACTTCCCATTTAAAAACGAAGTGACGTGTAGGAAAAAGTGGCGTGTTAAAATGACTGGTACGGCAGCTAAATATTTTCCTCTACGCGAATTTAATCCGCAACACTGCTACTTCTGTTCCGCTACGCATTTAAAATGAAAGTGACGTATGTGGGCAAAGTGACTTATTAAAATAAAGGGAACGGCAGTTAAATATTTTTCTCTACATAAGTTTAATCCAAGGCACTTCTACTTCAAGCTATCCTAATAATTATAGACTCTCCCATTTCAAACGATGTCACGTATTTCAATGAATAGAACAGCAATTAATAAAAATATTCTCTGACGATGGCTGCGGGATTGCCGTCCGAAAGTACTAGGGAATTGAAGTAAAATGTATATTTTTTAGCTTGTAACATCTATATTATTATTTTTTGTCGCCTTTTAAGTAAAACGGTGAGCTTTTAAAAATTGATATTGTGTAGTTTATGATTGAATCAAGGTGGAATATTGCAATTTCGTCGTATGATTTTATTATCAACAATATATCTGTTTATAGATTTAACTGGGAATCACTTAAGATCAGCTAGATTTTAGATTTAGACCAGTTAATTATGCGTAATCCTGGTTGGGAAAGGAAATCTAATTTTAATGAAATAAACAAAATATTTTTGATCGGCTCGAAACAGAATCCACCAGAAATCAGAAATAAAGGGAAACTGTACTAAATGAACTAGTGTAATAGTTTTCTATAATCGCGTCTTTAACAGCAATTTCATCTATAAGAAAATTAAATATTTCATATTCAAAGGTGTGCTATATATTAATCTGAAACAACGTTCTCAGCTTTCTTACAAAAAGTCGATCATAACCGAATTAGATTCCTGCATTGATTCCTACATATTCGAATTTTACCCGAACACGACCCCACCCATCGTACAGGTCGGGTAGGCACTAATTTTTTTTTTCTTTAGACCGAGTTGATTTTTTGCTGCAGGTCGGTTAACTTTTATTGTTTCGGTCTCGGGTCGAATAAGAATATATATTTCTACACAATAGACAAAATTGATATTAGCGATACAATTATAGGCTATTTTTCAAGGTTAGAATTTTGTTTCGGGGTAAGGTTTTTTTTTTGTATCGAGTTCAATTTGGATGTAGGGTTAACTTTAAATTGAATTTTCGGGTTTCGGTCGGGTTGACCCAACCTGATGCAAGAGTATAAATAAACCAATCAACTTTTCCCCGTAAAAATTGTTAGATCCAGCTATAAATTTATACGGATTACAGATTTATATATATTATTTCATTTAGCTTTTTATTTATCCAATATTGTATTTAAAATAATATTACGGAGGCTCACTGTCAATACTTTTTACTGTAATATAGCATAACGTTTTTTTTGTCAGAAGTCAAGTCCGATAAGCTTTAAAACAAAAGTTTCTTGCTATCAAACTTGCTAAAAAATCGATTTATTATCATTATTTCTTTCTTCGCTTTGGCAACGGAGCTTTATTTGAAAAAATAGCCCGTGGTTAGAAATTCGTTTTATCTTTTATTCTTTTGAGTGAGAGTGAGAGGGAAAAAAGTGTAACATCGGTTTCCTATTTATTCTCCTTTTCAATTTTAAAGAGAGAAAAGTATATAAATTAAAACAGGCGTTAAAAGTGGATAAAGAAATATTAGGTGGAAAGAAATGGGATTGGGGAATTCTTCACCGCATTTATTGAAATAAATAGTCGCTGTTTTTAGTGTAAATCTTTGAAGTGTAAGAGAAGTTTTTATGGCCTCTGTTTTGTAAGTTGAATGTTATTTATTTCGCCCCTAGAGGCACTCTACGCAGCGTCGTAACAATTCAAAAATTGTGGGGAAAGTCTCAAGTAATCATTTTCAAATAAATTGAACAAATTGGATTATTAATAAAATGAAAATATTTAATATTTTAGAAAATTATTAATATATTATAACGAAGTCAATTTTTAATTAATTTAGATTGAATATTTGATGCATTCAGCTCTCGGGAGTTGCAGTCATCAAACTGATGAGAGACAACGGGGTGGTTGCTCATCAGTTGAGGACATAACTCCGGTGGGGAGAACCACTCTGATAGACAATAAAAGTTTTCACAGAAAATAAACAGTTCCTGGGTATGAGAGCATATAACCATATTATTTGGAACCGTTAATTCTCTTGGACAATGTCTTTATGGAATTGTATGACTTATTCAATCAGTTGAGGACACAACTCCGGTGGGGAGAGCCACTCTGATAGACAATAAAAGTTTTCACAGAAAATAAACAGTTCCTGCGTATCAGAGCATATATTCATATTATTAGGAACCGTTAATTCTCTTAAACAATGTCTTATTGTTCAAGAACCGGAATGTATGAATCTATGGATTTGTATGACTTTGTCAATCAGTTGAGGACACAACTCCGGTGGGGAGAGCCACTCTTATAGACAGTAAAAGTTTTCACAGAAAATAAATAGTTCCTGGGCATCAGAGCATCTAATCATATTATTAGGAACCGTCAATTCTCTTGAAAAATATCTTAGTAACACTAATACGAAAAAAAAATGTTTTGTGAAAATTTCAAACATTAAATAAGATGTGTTAAAAAGAATCTGAACAAAATGGATGTTGGGGTCCCAGATGTGCAAATTTACAGTTTCGAAATATAATCAATATAGTGCTATTCTTTGACCAAAAGTTTTCTTTTTATTATTTCTGAGATGAATTACCAAATACTAAAGATATAAAATAATAGTCTTTCGGACAGTTCATTAAGATCTTTAGGGACAATTATTTTATGGTGAGAAAAAATGACTTTTTTTTTATTTTCTTTTTTTTACGATTTATTCATTTTATATTAATAGGAATTCAAAAAGAAAAAAAAATGTGAAAAACAATAAAAATTCACACACAAAGTCCACATTTGTGGCCGCTGAGCGTTGATGGTAATTTATGAGTGAAATGATTTCTTATAAAATAAAATAAAAAACTAACATTAAATTTCTTTCTTACATTTACAAATTATTAAAACTTAATAAATTTAATATACATATTATTTTTTATCAAATATCGATTTTTCAAATAATCCAACAACACTGACTGCCGAAAAATTACTTCACGCTTTTCTAACTGTACATCCGAAATAACATTATCAGTGCAGCCAAAGCATAAAATTTTTACTTCTCTTGTTGAGGGATTCTGTAGTGAATAAGTTATTATCAAATTTCTGCTCTTTTTATTATTGACAGTAATTATTTTCTAAACTTCCAAATATGTGGTCAACGGCGTGAAGAGGTTAAATAAGATGAGTTAAAATGAATTCGAGACTTGCAAAATGGATGTTGGGGTACCTGATTTGCAAATTTACAATTTCGAAATATAATCAATATTTATACTGCTACCTTTTTGACCAAAGTTTTTTTTTTTTTTCTTATTTTAGAGATGAATTATCAAATATTAAAGATATAAAATAATAGACTTTCGGACAGTTCATTAAACTGTCTTCGTTTGAAAGGGAGTGTGTGTGGGGGGGGGGTAGGGGGGGGAGGGGGGGGTTTAGCTCCATGAGCTTCTCCGTTTTTTGCCCCATGAGCATTTTCATTTATTTATTTCCACATACGATCAAATTTAATAAACATTTGTTGTGTATTTTTTAAATTTTCCGGAAAATTTAACTCTTGAGTATACAAGATTGGTTTAACTTTCCGCTTCATGTGTAGAATTTGTATAAATATACGTATAAATATAACGCGCGTATAATTAGAATCAATTTTATTGAAAAGTTAGTATTCGTTTAAAACTTGACCGAACGTTCAGTATTTAGCTATATCATGATTCAATGCAATGTTAATAAAGGCGAAATATATCATTTTGGTAAATATCAGCAAGATTTATTTCTTTCTGCTAAATGTCATTTGTAAACATACCTTAACTGTGTGAGGGAAAAATAAAAATAATACATTTCATTACTTTTAAAATTACAAGTGTTTCATTAAACAAACTATTATTAAGTCATTAATAGAATCAATTTTGATACATCTTATAAAAACAGTGTGTTAGAACTTTCCATAGAATTAGCTGAACAAAAAACTTGTATTTGGATTTTTTCCTCCATGTTTTTATTACGCAATTGGTTCTAAAAGTAGTTCCAGATGTCTAACCATTTGTTTCCCTTTTATCTGAAATTAAATTGATGAACTAAAGTGCACACTTAAAAAACTTCTCCTCCCTTCCGGAACAATGAATTTATCAATGGAAGCTTTTTCATTCTAAGTTATGTTCGGCACATTTCATAGAGGCTTTCATTGAATTAAAGTCGTGCAAATAATTTAATAGGCACGCTTCTGTCTTTAGCCAATGGCTCAATCTGAGGTCGAGAGTAGTATAAATATTTACATTTGTGAGCTCGCATGCAATAGTTTTTTGCCTTCAAAGCTGTTTCGTTCTCAAGTCGAAACTGGCTAATTTCGGATACATTAATGAAGTCTTTTTTGTTCTTAAATGCACGAACTGTACAAATATCCTTATCTAGAAACAGAGAAATTGAATATTGTTCCTTTTTTCTTTTCTTTTTTTAATTAAAATAAAGATCTTTTAGAAAATACAATGAAAATTGACGTTTTGTACCGATTTCTGGGACGCGACACCCGGGGAAGTCATGTCATGGCATAACAATCGATTACAACTGAAGATATATTTTTTTTTTTTAATGTAAAACACTAGTCGTTTCCAAGTCGCTTCAAAAATCACACCTGCAAGTTTCATGCTTTTACAGATAAAATTAAGTCCGGGAATGTGTTAAAAAGTTTCACGTTGTTGAGCTTTTTTGAGAAAAACCTTAAAAAAAAATCTAAATTTATTAGTTAATACTTTTGCAACAACTTGGGTTATTTAACAAAATTCGAACTCTTTCGATTTTTACCCTGCTAAACAATGCTCATCAAAAGCTATTGTGCGGAGAAATAGCATCTTGAGTTGTTTTATATATACTCGCTACTGTGCATGTCGGGAGGCAAGAAAAAGCGCAATATAACGAGGGCATTGAAAAAAAGATAAATTTGATAATTTACAAGTGAGTTTTCAAATGTGTTTCCAAAACATTAATTTATACTCATACTACAATTCTCTTAATAAAGCTAACGATACAGCGTTACAGAATTGCACTAACTGTAACTGACAATTATGAAATCGGAATCGGGGGAAAAGAAAATGAACGAATATATACGAATGAAGAATATAACAGAGAGGCTACTGTATTTTGTAAATATACTATATGATGGCAAGCAAAACATAAATGTTAAGAAAAGCCGACTTAGCTAAATAATTTCGAATGCTCTTAGTAATAGATTTCTGATTTTTTTAATTTTTTTTTCTATTTGTTCCGAAGAAGCAGCTGCTTTAAAAGTCTTTATATAATTTTATGCTATTTTTACTCATCTTTGAACTTTTCTTTACGTTTGTTTTTTATATGTAATACATATCGTATAGCTCAAACATTTTCCCTATATTTTATGAAAATATGGTTTCGATTTTTATTTCTATAACTGACACTGACATTTTTGAAATTGCTTTTGAGGAGTGTATCTAATGTATCTATTTCTGTTACAAAATATAGATTGTCAATATATTCTTAACTTTACAAGGTTACCGAATATTTCTCTAAACATATTACAGATTATTTATGAGATATAATATAATCTGTGCCTCGTTTTTCATTCTTTTGTATTGAATGCGACAAAACCTTTGCTGGAAATTCGGAAGCTTCAATACTTTCTGCATATATATGAATTTTGTATTGTCAGTTCTAGTTTCTTGTTCTTTTGACTCGGCGTCGGTAATCTATAACTTCTAACTGATTTGATCAAAGGGAGTTCTTGAATCAAATATGCTATTCTTTATGCTACAAACACGAAATATTTTTATCGGTGCATGCTTAAAAGTTTCAGATATTCTAATATTTGTTCTAAACAAGTTTTATAAATTTTATTTCACCTATAACAATAGCTTAGCATCATAAAGTATCTGCTGAAATAATTTTAAGGGAGCATTCAAATTAACAGCTTACATTTTTCAATTTCAATCTTTATAAGTGCTTTGCATGAAAAGAGCATTTTCAAGTAACCACGTTTTGAATAAAGCACAGACGTTTTAGTTGAAAAGGTTTTTAAAGAAATGCATAATCAAGCAATATTTCAATTATGATTTATTTTCATTTTCAATACTTCAAATGATTACTTTGTCAGCTCTTATAAAAGCACACGTGTATATTCATTTTATTTATTACGTCAATTGTAGAAATATTTTTCGCTAATCTGGCATTTGTACTTGGTTTTGTTCCGTATTTTTTCATTTGATCGTTTATAATTCTGATATTAATAATTTTCATGCACTTTGTTTCTCAAATAGAAATCAATTTTTTTTTTTTTTTTTTTTTTTTTTTTTATAATACGACAGTTATATACAAACGACGGTATATAATACGAAGAAATATACTGACGAAATATACGACAGTATATTTCAGAGATTTAAAGAATATTGAAAATAATAATAATAATAATAATAATAATAATAATAATAATAATTCATATGGGCCATATCAGTTTTTATCAGTTCATATAGACCATATTAGTTATTTTTTTTAAGTAACTTTAAATAAACAATTTTCAGGCACTTTGTTTCTCAAATAGAAATAAAAGAAATTTATGAATGCAACAATTAAACTATATCATAGGTTTTGTCAGTTCATATGAACCATATCAGTTTTTATCAGTTCATATGGATTATTTCAGTTTTTGTCAGTTTATATGGACCATATCAGTTTTTATCGGTTCATATGGACCATATCAGTTATTTTTCTTTTTTAGTAACTTTAACTAAACTAAATTAAGTGGAGTTTCTACTTCTATGGCTTAAAATTCCCCTGATTTTCTACATTGTTTGTTTTGTTAGAAAGAAAAGAGATACTACCTTCGGACTTTTTCATTATACCCTTTTTAAAGCAATTTTGGACGTACTCTGGATTGATGTAAAAATGCAAAGAAAATATTGGAAGTATATGAGGGGGTAAGGGGGTAGGGGTGTCTGAAAAATTTAATAATCAGATATTTTGTCTTCTCAAACCTTTGGAGCTTGTTTCTGAAATGCTGTGCAGAAGAGCCATCAAATCAAAGGCGAGCTTTTATTATAAGCATCTGAAAGACGTGTAAATGAAGTTCTTTAAAGTGTCTTAAAAGGGAAAGGAATTTTCCATACGGTTCTTTTTGGAATAGAATATTTTGTTCTATTTATACAACACTTATGGGTAATTTCAGTGATGCATTTTCGGAAATGTATTTCTGGAGCAAAGATCAATTTGAAGGACTTTTATTTAACATGGAGATTGAAAAAAAAATCGGGTAAAATCTTAAACACTCAAAGTATTCAAAATAATATTTATTTTCAAAAATTAATCTCTATACTTCACATAAGGTCATCAGATATATTTGAATTTATATTATATATAATATACCTTTAGCAGACTATCTTGGATTTTCTTTTTTTATTTAATGAATCTATACATTTATTATGAGTTTAATTTTTGTTATATACTTTCTGAGTTACAAAAAGGAAATAACAATCACATGTACAGTTATATTTCATATTATTGTATGAATAACTGTTAAAATGTGTCGAATGTGTATACGAGTTGCGCCCTATTATATAGATGAGAATATTTTTTCACCTTTTTTTCCTATTTCCCACTGTCATGCCTGATGTTTATTGGCATTTCACTTATATATTTAAATTTTTTGCGCATAAAAGAAAAAAAAATGAATAATACTCCATGTGCGACGGGGAATACCTGGCGGTACGGGCCGTGAACTTCCAAACGGTCGACCGTTTCGCAAGCATCTGAAATAAATTTGGTTGCTAAATTATCAAAAGGCATTAAATTATCTGGACATTATAACAACATTTAGTTTAAAAGGTTGATTTGACAAAATGGCGATCATCTGAATAAAAAAAAATCTCTTTTTTTCCTTTTGCGAAATCGAAAAAATAATTAATATATGAAAATTGTGCTTTTCCGTGGTATAAGCCGTATCAAAAACGGTCACCTTTCTCTTATATAAAAAATGAAGGCAATCTGTCGAATAGTTCTCGAGGCAAATTATCGCCTAGCTTGAAAAACATGGATTTGAGGAAAACAAAACTTTTAAAATAGCGCTACGTTTAAGGCTGTTCTCAACTGCTCTGCTGAACAAGCGCAAAACGTTTTGACACATTTACAAATTCATGTTTTAACGGAAAGATATAAAATTGCAAGGCCTGACTAGGGAAGCGATTTGGAATCGAACTGTGTTTTCCATTTTTTGATCAATCAATTACCTATTGAGTTATAAGCGATTTTGATCATGTGACAGAGACTTTTTCATCCTTTCTTGAGTGGTTATTCTTCTTTCGCGCGGAAATTCGGTTCAAAACGCCCAGTTTGACACTATTTTCTGAAAGATCTGAAAAATAGCGTTTGCAAAAAAACGGGAAAAACAGCTCGATTACAAAGTTTCTGAATAGCAACGATTGCTAGTTTTATGCATTTCCGACCAAAAATAAATTTAAACTTACGTCATAAAGTTACCCTTTTGGATTTGAGAACAGCCTTAACGGGCAAAATCTTTGTAAGAAATTGGAATATCACGAAAGCGCTTTAGGGCAACAATGTACAAAGAAGCAAACAATGAAAAAAAAAAAAAAAACGAAAGTTTTGGCCTAAGAAAGTACAAATTAAATAACTTTTAAACTTTAATTTAACTCTGTAAAACTCTGTGTCTGTTTTGACTCTGTAAAAGTTTTGTAATATTTAATCACATTTTTATTAAGATTATTTGAATTTAGAAAATTTTTCAAAGAAAAGCTATAGCGAAATATTCTATTTAAAAATAAACATTGGTCGATTTTGCTTATTTTAAAATTGTCTCCTCTCCTCAAGCGATTTTCTCTAGACATTTAAATTTCTGAATTATTAAAATTAACCAAGCGTTAATTTTTAAATAGTTTTCTTTTAAAATAAATAAAAACTTAGATCGTTTACATATGAAAAACTTGGTACAAAATATGAAACAGTGGCCATCCCACTATTCAAACGGAGCGTGCTTTTTCCCAACAATTTTCCCGTATAGTTTCATCTTCTATCTCCCAACAAAGCAGTTAATATAAATGTTTAATGGAATTCTCAACTGACGGTGATCCTGAGTTAATTTCTCATGACAAAGTTTTATTTATCATTTGAGCCGCTTTGCATCGTTATTGCTAAAATGAACTTCCTAAATTTTTCCAAAATTAAAAAGACTGGAGACGTCCAAAGTTGATTTTTTACAAAGGTAATATAATGTACTTCACAATTTTGTGTTAGAAAATTGACAATATATCAGGAGTGTGGAATTTCTAGAAAATCTTACTAGCCAAGGATTTATTTCACCAGCCAGTAAAATGCAACGTACAGTTGAAAATTTTTATGACAAAATTACGCAACTCAAAAATGGTTACTATTACTATAACGCATTTTCGTATTTTTTTCCCTGTAAAATTAAGAAATATAAACAAGAGATGAAAGTTTAATATAAAATAGATCTTAGTACTACCATGTTTAATCGCAGTAATTAGGAAAGTTGAAAAATATAGCTAACTGCTAAAAAAAAAAAAAGTTTTAGGCATGTTTTCTACAGTTTGCAGTTTTCAAAGACTACCTAAAAATTCACTTGGTCTGTCACCAGTGGCGAGTAAAATGATGCTTTTTCCCACCCCTGACAATGTTTATCAGCAATTTTCTGTTTATTGCATCTGTGAAAAAAGTATCTTTTAGTCAATATAATTTTTTTTTATGTTTTTTTTTTTTTTTTTTTTTTTACATGCTTTAATTACATATTCCAATATCTGAGTAAATATTTTCCAAATCGGAGTTGTTGAGTTACAAAGGTTTAATCGTACAAACTTCCTGTAAAACTTATTAGAAAAAAAATACTAGAAATTACTAAATGGGGAAAAGCATGACCAATTTTAACAGGAGAACTCGACCCTGGTATGAATGTATAAAAAAGTATTAAGCGATTGTAAAGCTTTTTCACGAAAAGCTTTAACTACTATAATTAACCTTGTTATCTTTATCATCTTTATAATATCTGTTCCCCTCTTATAATAACTCAATTGATATCTAAATTCTTCAGTTAATTTTTTCCTAGAATCATACATTTTATCTTTAATTTGATCTTGGATATCCTCTGATATTATATTGTTATACATTTCACTTCCTTTTAAGCAAATTAATTTCAGAAATAATTTTTTCATTAGCAAAGCTTATCATCGATTTTTTTTCTCCATTTGCCTTGTACGCTTGTTTTTGCAACACCTGCTTACGGCATTTAAGATCAATATTACAAGGTCTTCTCGTGTCTAATGCTTATCAACTGCAAAATCGGCACATTAGTTCCGTAATGGCCGAATGCAATTGATAATTATAGTATGCGGTTATTTTATATGATTTGTAACTTTAGAGTTAATAATTATGATTTCAACAAGTTGCCATCCCAATAAGAATAAATTTAGGGCTTGGTTCCAGTTATATACTTATGTTTTTTTTTTTTTTTTTTTTTACTCAAAAGGAAGCAATTTCAGATGCTATGAAAGTTTTTGTGTTAGAAACGTCATATTTAAGGATTATTTTTGTTCAAATATAATTATTTAGCGATAATATTATTAATGATTGAATAATTTAATCAAATCAAAAGAAGGCAATTTCAGATTGTGACCAACTTTAAGATTCAAAGTGTAAGCTAAACGCAATTAGCAACAGTCTGTGGTTAGTGGTAATACTGGGCACAGTATTCTTCGGCAGCCCTTGCTCAATTCACAGACTCGGGCATTAATCAAAAGCTATTAAAGCTGTTCTCAAATCCAAAGGGTCAACTTTCTGACATAAGTTTTAATTCATTTTTGTTCGGAAACGCACGAAACTAGAAGGTGTTGTTATTCAGAAACTATGTTATCGAACTGTTGTTTTTTTTTTTTTTTTTTTTTTTTTTTTTTTCGTTTTCTTGTAAACACATAGATCTGTCAGAAAATACTGTCAAAGTTGGCATTTTGAACCGAACTTCCGAATAAAAGAAGAAAATCCAGTCAGTAAAGGAAGAAAAATGTCGTGTCACGTGATCAAAATTGCTTATAACTGAATAGGTAATTTATTGATCAACAAATGGAAAAAACAGTTCGATTTGAAATCGCTTCCATGGTCAGGCTTTCCAATTTTATATCTTTCCGTTAAAAAATTAATTTGTAAATGTGTAAAAACGTTTTGCGCTTTTTGTGCAGAGCACTTGAGAACAGCCTTAAACCAATTAAGTTAAAGCTTTCTCCTGAATTGACACCCCCCCCCCCCCTTGCTGTAAAATATTACAAACGCTGATCAAAAAGCCTACCAAAAAGCCAAACTTTGTAGGTTTCAGAGACTCTACTTATAACGATGTGGTAATTAAATATTATGGTTCTCGGGGAACAGTATCGAACTCTTACTCTTTGGTTATACTATTGAACTGGATAATAAAAGACGTTCCGTCAATTAGCGAGGTCCCGAGTCAATTATTTTCACCAACCAACTTATTTGGATGCTGCTGTTAAGCCCAATATACTACATATCTATAAGGACGTGAGTTTCAAAATTCGTCTTATCCAGGAAAGAAAATTTTGGCATACCAAGTATTGTTCCCAAATTCTTATACTACAGTAGACTCCCTCAAATCCGCACAGCTTGGGACCAGAGGTTATGCGGATTTTAGAATTTTGCAGCTTTCTGGTCGTTGTTTTGTTTACATTTTTTAAACAGTAATTTCAATGTCATAATGCAATCAAAATTATAATGAATGCTTGCAGTATAGTAAAATAATTAAGTAAAGTAATAAACTAAAATGATAAAAAGTAATATAATTTTAAAAATGGTTGAATTACTAAAAGTAAAGGTCAAGTAAATAATTAATGTATAATTAAATATGCCTAGTAAAAGTGAGATACATTTTTCCTGAATTATTCAATGGAACTTTCCCCATAAAGGTACCTTATTAATTCGCATCAAAATCATAAAGCAAGAAAGTTTTATTTCAGGTTTTTAGCCAGTCTTAATAACCAAAAAAGCTTGATTAATACATAAATATATTTGGTTAAAAGATAGTGATTATCAGTGATATGAGAAATATTTTGATTTTTTTTTCAGAAATAAATTTATACTTCTTCATGAAAAATCATAAATTCAGTCATATTACTTTGAATTACATATTAAAATACGCACAAGATAATATAAAACTGAAAAATTCTGTAATTTTGCGCCTACAGATGAACTGAAAGTTTCATTGTTTACATCTGCGATGATGTGTGGATTTTAGGCGTTTGCGTATTTTAGGGTTGCAGATTTGAGGGAGTGTACTGTGTATATAATTTCAATTAACTTCTCAAAGTCAGTTTCTTGGTTTTTATCTTAAGTCAGTAGCTATAGTAAAACTGCATTTGGATGACTGACTGCTTTACTTTTTCCCATGACAATGAAGGGATGACATTGAGAAGCCGATTGAAATTGCATAGAGTATAGTATATCAGGCGAGCTTTGAAAGTAAACCAAGATTTTACCATTGCCAGAACTATTCCGTAAAAACTAGTTTTTTTGCAAATTGTAGTATTTTTTTCGATGCAAGTTTACTTTACAGAATAGATGAATAGAGAAAGCACGAAATTTTTTATTTACTTATTTTATAAGGAGAGTTTTGAAACACCCGTCCTCATATATATATATATATATATATATATATATATATATATATTATCGAAACGAGTAATATCTTTTTTATGAAGTATGTTAAACGGAACTTTTACTTATTAAACGATATCAGACTAATAACTAATTATTTAAATTAAATTTTTCCTTACTTCTTAAAGGCGAGGTGCGGAGGGAGGCTGAAGAAGGAAAAAAACCGCGTTCTTGTCTTACCAGACAATTTTCTAATTGCACGTTTTTCTTTCTTTTACATGTCCTGAATTTTCCTAAGGTTCCTTTTCTTCTCTTTCGAATACTATATAATATACAGTGGTAGTTCCCCTACCTCAGCGAAAACCTTTTAACTGAGTACCACGAAATCTTTTTTACATTTCATTATCATCATTTAATATGCAGTTTTTATAGTACATACTCATCTGGCAAAACTCCAAAGTAATTTTCTCATGCTGAGATTTCATTATAAAGCCTAGCTATTACTTCCACATCTTACAGCAGTGTTTAAATTAGTGGACCGTTCTTAGAAAGATGCCTTGAACAAATGTAGCATTAAACGAAATTGCTATTGGCGTAATAGAATGACATAAAAATAAAATAGCAATTCGAAAAATTCTTTTGGAATTTCGTTTCATATTTCGCCTTTCAATACTGGCCATGACGATGCTATTATTTTAAGTTTATATTATTCTGAAGTTTGAACGTCGTGAAAATAGACTGATGATGGGACAAAGTCTTTCCGGAAATTAATTTTGTTCAGTGCACGCGTTTCTGGCAGAGTTTATCGTGATATTTCTCTTAATCTGTATATGCTCTAAAGCTATTCATAAATCAAAAGCATTTTACTGCGAATTATAATTACGAAATTACATTTATGCATGCATGTATGACCGTTTCTCTCATTCAGACCTCAAATTAATGTTCCGAGTTTGTTGATAGGCCAAAATAATGCATATTTCTTAAAGCATTTCAGAAATATTTTTGGAAGCTTTGACCCGTATAATAAGTACATGTACTGATGTCGCTTTTTGTCATCTGACCTCTTTTTTTTTTCTTTTAATAAGCAGATTGCATATATTTTGCTGCATTTTTTATTTTATTTTATTTTATTAATTTATTTATTTTACATTTATTTATTTATTTATTTTTATTTATTATTTATTTATTTATTTTATTTATTTATTTATTTATTTATTTTTTTTTTTTTGGGGGGGGGGGGTGTATATTTACTAGCACATTTACATTATTTGTCACCAAATTATAGAACAAATTTCGGTTTAAAAAAAAAAAAATTGACTTTTATATAATGACTTTCATTTGCGCGAACCAACTTTTCAATGAAGCCGCATCTTTAATGAAGCATTGAAATAGCTGCATGCTATGAATTCGAAGTTATTAACGAGAAAGTCTTTTTTCTTTGACAATTTATTTTATTTTTAACCTTCCAGTGAGCGCACTGACACAAATTTTACAATAATCGTAATGTTTTAGGGTTTTTTTTTGTTTTTTTTTTTTCCAAAGCATTTTCTCACAAATAGCCCCAAAATGAAAATGAAATTGTTATCATTGATGCGTATAATTAATTGCTTCTCTAACATGTATGTTATTTCTATCATGAAATAGTTTGCATTTGTAATAGCGAAACTACTGCCCACAAAAAATACTTAACTCGCCCGTTTGTGCAAAAAATGTAAACACGCCAGCTGATAAATCAATTTACTTTAAATATTACAATAAGTATTTTTAACTAACAAGGAGAGGTCCAACCTTGTTAATCACATATTTTGATTATTTTAATATATGTTGTAGGGTAGAGACCCCTTAGTGTCAGGTTCAACGGATTTTATCCAACACTCCTTAGTTCTTGAGAAACCGAGGGGTCTAATAATAGTACACAACTTAAATACTTACTTTGCAAACGCGATGCTAGGTTGGTCGTAGCTCAGTTGGTATGGCGTTTGCCGCCTGATCCGCGGGTCCGGGTTCGATACCTGAATGCGCTACATTTTTTTTCTCATTTTTTGTTTTATAAATATACTTGAAAGTATAATTAATAATCTCATTGTCAATTAAAATTTATAATATTGCATATCAATTATAATTTTAACCTATTTAATTTTTTACTTTTAATTAAATAGTTGTATAAAACATCATAAAACTGCTAATTTTTTAAAAAATCACTTTTAAAATGTATTTCATATATTCTTTATCGATGCAATGATATTGAGCAATTGTGTCAATTCGTGATTTTAAAGAAACATCATTTACGCATTTCTTTAACAAAGGAAGTCAATGCGATAATACTATTATCCTGTTTTTAAAGTAACAAGCATAATTATATTAAAAATTAGCATCAGAATTAAATTACAACCGATTTTTTGCATATTAAAGATTTTTAAATTTGTAATACGTATGCTTGCGCTTTCAATTATTTTTCTTTCACCTTTATCTTTATTTTTATTTTATTTGAATATTCTTTTATTTTATCATAACTAGATGGCACCACAAAAGATTTTGTCACGATTTTGGAATTTTATATAACATATAGATAGTACATACAATAATAGATCCAATTTCTTTTTAAATCTCTTTAAAGGATGAAAAATAATAGTTTAAAAATAAAAAATGATAAATTTAAGATTTTTAACATTATAATTAATGTATGATATTGAAATTTGTAATTGATATTATTAAATTATAATTACAAGTATATTTATAAAACAAAAAATGAGAAAAACAAACGTAGCGCGTTCGGGTACCGAACCCGGGCCCCCAGATTAGCCAGCGAACGCCGTACCAACTGAGGTACGACCAACCTATCATTGCGGTTGCAATGTAAGTATTTCAGTTGCGTACTATTATTAGACCCCCCGGTTTCTCAAGAACTAAGGAGCGTTGGATAAAATCCGTTGAACCTGACACTAAGGGGTCTCTACCCTACAACATATATTAAAATAATCAAAATCTGTGATTAACAAGGTTGGCCCTCTCCTTGTAAGTTATGCGATTAAATTTTTTCCAGTTCCAAAAAGTTCCCAGATCCTATAAGTTACACGTAGAAAACTTTTTCATGCTTTAACAAGTAAAACAGTAAAAATTCCATTCATCTACGACCAAACCTGCACCATATCTCTAAAACTAACGATTTAGGAATTAGATGAGCCGTTGATTTTGAAGGTGGGACAAGACCATTGAATGGTTTGCATTTGAATGGGTTTTTAAATATTCGTAAGTTATTAACGAATATTTTTAAATCCATCAGATTTATTTTATATTTTTTTAGGTCGTATTTCATGCAAATTTAATAAGCAATTGGATCGTTTTCAAAATCTGTCCATGTTTTGGAATAACAAAATCAAATTTTTAGAAATAATCAGGAAGTTTTAATTTTTTATAAATAATTACCTTACCTCATAAACATTAATATACCAGCATCAGCAGAGACCAAATTACCAATTTAACATTTTAAAACTAATTTTTAAATTTTAATGAACTTGGTAATGAATATAAGTGAGCAAGGGGATGACAAATTAAGCAAAATATTTTAATTTTTATCCAGACATAAATGGCAGCCATTATATCTTCTGGCCCATACAATGATTTTCTATTTCTTATATAATAAAATCAGATTAAGAAATAAAGTTCATTTAATTATCAATTAGAAGTGGGTACGGTAATGCCGTACAAAAAAATACTCGCCAAAACATTCAAAGTCTTTGCTTGTTTTATTGAAACCATGAAACTATTTACTCTATTCACCTAAACCTGATAGATAACAAGTTGACTTTTAAGGAGTATTTTTGCTTTGATAAAAAGGCACGTGATGCCCTCTAACAAATTCCAGATGAACTTTTTGTCAGAAGCATGGTAATGACACTCTTTCTTAGGACACGGTTTTAAATAATTATTAAGAATTATAGATAAGTTTAATTAATAAAAATAAGTATTTTTTTAAGTTAGTAGCATCTTAATAACTAAAATTATATTTAAAAAATTATAACCATCTGTTTTAAATAGAACATAGTCAAATCTTTACCAAATAAATTGCTTGTTGCGACAACCTACGGTAATGACATTTTGACTCCAAAAGAATATAGTTCTTATTTTTAAATTTTTTATAAGTAATAATATATCTATAAATTATCATTAAAAAACATGATAGTTAAAATGCAATAATTAAAATTATGATATTTAACTATTTTTCTTTGCAAATGTGAAAAGACAGTAAAACACGACACTTTTTGAAAATCACCCAATTATGGTTTCCGAGGTTAGTTGAAAAAAAGTCCTTCCGGCCAGTGCCGGGAGGAAGAGGTAGCTTTCATAATCCTTATTTTAAAAAAGCCAACTTATATCATGCAAACACACGAAGCTCAATTTAGTGGAAACCGAATATAGGAGATTCAATACTAATTTTTATCAATATAATGAATGAGAATTTCGCGAAATTAGTCAGCTTTATCCAAGCTGCTTTTCTTTAAAGTGACTTATATTTGGCTGACAAATTCGGCAATTTCTTAAAGTGCCTGTCATTTTAAGACAACATGGTGGATGAGGCTAAGCAGTGAACTTAGTCGAGACCTTAGTAATTGCTGTGCACATGCTCACTCACATCGGAATCGGTTAATATATAGGAGTGCTGTCGCATGCAAAAAATCAGATTTTTCAAAATGTCAGCCACAATAGAAATTGAAACAGCTATATCTGAGCCATTTTTTAAGGTAAAGACAAACAAAAAATGCTCCTGAATCCTTATATCAAGATCAAATACTTAAGAAAGAAACCTTTTTCAATTTCTAATTTTTTTGCACCTCACTTTAAATATATATATTTTTTTTATTTTAATGGCCGCCATTTTGAAACAAGATGGCTGATGAATCTCGCCAGCGAACTTGGTCGAGGTGTTGATGTATACTATCCACATGCCTTCTTACATCGAAATAGGCGAAAACGTGTGTTATCGCGTGACAAATACAAGATCGTTTCAAAATGTTAGCCATGCTAGAAATTCAAAGTGCTATAAATCAACCATTTTTTAAGATATCAACAAAAGAACAAATTTTCAGAAACAAAAACTGCTCCGGAATCTTTGTATCAAGGCCAAACACATAAAAAAAAATCTTTTTCATTTTCCAATTTTTTAATACCTCATTTTGAATTTTAAATTTAATTTTTTTAAATGGCAACCCTTTTGAAACAAGATAGCGAATGAAGCTGGCCAACGAACTCGGTCGAGACATTGGTATGTACTATGTACAGACCAAGTTACATCCAAATAGGTTCATAAATACGCCTGTTATCGCGTGACAAAAATCAGGTCGTTTTAAAATGTCAGCCACAAGAGAAATTCAAAATGCTATTACTCAGCCATTTTTTTTTAGATATAGACGAAAGAAAAACTGTTCCGGAATCTTTTTATCAAGGTCAAACACATGAGAAGAAAATATTTTTTCAATTTTCAATTTTTGGTACCACAATTCAAATTTAAATTTTTCTTAAAAATTTAAATGGCCGCCATTTTTAAACAAGATGGCGGGTGAAGCTGGCCAACGAACCCGGTCGAGACATTGGTATGTACTATGCATAAACAAAGTTACATCCAAATCGGTTCATAAATACGCCTTTTATCGCGTACGAAACAAAAACTGCTCCGAAATCTTTGTATAAAGGTCAAATACATAAGAAAAAAATATTTTTCCATTTTCAATTTTTTGGTACCACATTTCAAATTTTAATTTTTTAAAAAAATTTTAAATGACCGCCATTTTGAAACAAAATGGCGGATGAAGCTGGCCAACAAACTCGGTCGAGAGATTCGTATGTACTATGTACACACCGAATTACATCCAAATCGGTTCATAAATACGCCTTTTATCGCGTGACAAAATTCAGGACGTTTCAAAATGTCAGCCACGCTAGAAATTCAAAATGCTATAACTCAGCCATTTTTTAAGATATAGACGAAACAAAAACTGCTCCGGAATCTTTGTATAAAGGTCAAATACATAAGAAAAAAATATTTTTCCATTTTTAATTTTTTGGTACCACATTTCAAGTTTTAAATTTTTTTAAAAATTTTAAATGGCCGCCATTTTGAAACAAAACGGCGGATGAAGCTGGCCAACGAACTCGGTCGAGACATTGGTATGTACTATGTACACACCGAATTACATCGAAATCGGTTCATAATTACGGGAGTTACAGTGTGACATAGGTCAGATATATATATATATATATATATATATATCAATTTTGAACGGAGGGTGGTTTCGGGGTCTGGGGGTCATGATCGATGAAAATATACCAAAATTTTTTGAAATCGCTTTCCTCCGAACGGCTGCAATAGGTAGCTTTTTTGTAAAGAAAGCTACCTAAAAATCATGGTTTTGGTATGCACTAATGGACTTTATTCGCTTTCAAAAGCAGTTATTTGTTGAAAACGTTTATTTTGTTTTAATGGAATATGATTATAATAACAAAAAATTGAATATATTATTTTATTTAGTTGTTTATTTTATTTCAATATGTCATTCTTCTTTTTAAAAAAATTACTAATTATTATTAACTAATTATTATTAACTATTAAAAATTATTAACTTAAATTACTGTTACTAATATTATATTATATAATATTATATATACTAATATAATATTATGCTAATATTAATAATAAGTGTTACTAATATTAATCGCGCACAGAGGGTTCCGTAGCAACTGTCGTATTTAAAAAAAAAAAATCGTTGCTGAAAGAATAATAAGACTTTAACTCTGTTTTTTTTATTTTTTACAATTTGACATGCTTTTAACAGTTTCACATTTATTGCTTACTACTGGGCATTGCCATTACACAAGTACAGTCGGACCTTGTTATCACGACCCCCGGTTTTCACATCACTCCGCTTATCACGTTAGTTTTTCAATGTCCGGATTTTCTGTATATGATTTTAATGTAAATAAACTCTGAATTTTACGTCATTGTATAATTTTCAACTCCGGATATCCCGACGGTTTAGGAAAATTGTCCATTTTTCATAAGCCATCTTATAAGCACGGAAATTAAACGGTAAGAAATGTCTTAGCCGAACTTTTCACAAAAGTGTTTAAAATACCCATTGAGATAAATTAGAAATTTTACTTCAATCCTTTACCTGAATATATAAACTCGCACACTATGAATAGACCACTTAAATTCCAGGCACACGTATCAGTCTACTCGCGGACTTTTTGATCTGGTTAGGCAGCGCTTTCTTGTGGTTACACGGGGTTTTTCATCCGACTAAAACCGAAGCATTGCATTAAAACGATCAGATATTATCTAACATCCATTTCTGAAACAACGAATATTGATTAGAATTCATTGTATAATATTGAAAAAAGAATTGTAGGAAACACATCTAGGAATAAGCAAACCTTAAGTCATCAATATTTCAATAAAAAAGCAAGTCATCATAAATCTGATTTTTATTCTTTTCACTTTTGTTTTTGTGTTTATTTTGTTTAACAATAATTTTTTATTGCTTAAAACTTCAGGAACAGTTTATGAACTTAAAATAGTCTTTAATTAAAAATACAGTTTTTTATAAACATATTTTTTCCAACCCCGGTTATTGCGACACTCCGCTTATGACGACACTTTTTTCTGGTTATTAGAGTGTCGGGATAACGAGGTGCGACTGTATATCATTAAAAGTTGTTATCTAGGCTTTAAAAGCCGATGGCGCATACAATACGCCGACCATGTGTCTTTATGTATGTCCAAACCACCCGTGTCTTTAAAGATTAATATCTCGGCTAATTACCGACATTTTTTTTTAGAAAATCCTTCTTAACAATCCTTTTATATTTCTGCGACGATAGGTACCTCGAGCGACCTTCAACTCCCTTGCTGAGCGCCCTCAAAGTGAAATTTGTGTGTAACGCAAAAACGAGATTTTCTCAAAAACTATGTGACCTAGGGTAATCGCTATAGTTTTCTTGCAAGGTTTAACCCTTTGTCTACTGACGGCACTTATAAGTACAATTTAAATAACTTGTTATAAAATTCAATTAATACATCGATTAGTTGTAATACATTTTAGAATGATAGATAAATTACTTTATCTTGTTCCAAAAGCATTATGGGTTAAACAAAACAAAAATATTTTAAAAAGGAGGTTTAAAGCTTTTGCCTTTGCATCTTTTCAGCTTTCTTGGCGTTGGAAGAGGGGGGAGGGGGGAGGATTTTTCAATTCGGAAATATTTCTATTATAAGAACATCATATTTGTACATTTCCTAATTCTACAAAATACTAAGAAAAATATCTAAAATAAAAGATTTGAGTGGGATTATAAATATTGCACAGAATCCCTATAAATTCAAATTTAATTAATCCTTCTAAATCCTTCAATCCTTGTAAAATCCTTATAAAATTTATTAAATGATTATATAAATCTTCTAATGTATAGTCTAAACAATTCACAAAAAATGCTTTAGAAGATAAAATTTTCATGAATTCATAATTCGGTACATAAAGTGATAAAGAAACTTCTACCACCCCTAATTTTTTCATAAATTTAGTTTCAGTAGATTCAGAAATAGAGGGGGGGGGGGTATTTTTGCATTACATTTTCAACGATAGCTCTGAAAATATAATACCTGAAATTAAAATAAATGTGTTTTTGATTTCGGCATTAGGAGAAATTTCACACGATATATATATAAAAAGATTTTTATTTTCAAGTAACTTAATTAGGCCTTCTAGATTTTTCCTGAATATATTTCGGAATGGTTAATAATGTATAAATATGTGAGTCAGTAACCTTTATTACTTTTGCCAAATTTGAACTTTTCACGTTCCATAATTTACGAGAGAAATGGCTGTGACAGACGAACAGACAGACAGACACATGAGTAATCTTATAATGATTCCGCTTTTACTTTTTAAGTACGGAACACTAAAAAGTAAATTTAATTTTATAGGAAAAAATAAGAAAAATTATTAAGTAATGAGTTGTATGCATATCATTATAAATTATGATAAAACAATGTTTTACCTATATTGAAAATTCACCACACTTGTAGTAAAACTGCTAAATTCAGATTCTGCTTGTTAACATTATGCAACGTAAAAAAACAATTCTAACCAAAGTGGGACCTACCTGCCTCACTTTCAAAATCAACGCATTTGAAATAATGTTGACCAAATAAATTACTAGCTACAAATTTATACTGATTTTTTGTGAATTGATTATAAACATAAATTTTATGTTAATTTGTAATAAGATTAAACACCATTAAAATAAGAAAAATGCAATGGTTAGGCCATTTAATCAAAGCGAGAGATGAGAGAAGCACAAAGAAGATATCAGGAGCTTGGAAGAGCAAGGGCGAATCCCGAAATTGGGGTGTTTGGAAATCAAGCTCAAAGTTTTGCAAGTAGTGTTATAGAATAGGGTACTACGCACTTTGGCTCGACACTGTGAGAATACTAAGGACGAACCAGGGCAAAACGACTTACCTATGTGTTGCTTACATGTATCTGAGGTAGAAAAAACAAAAAACAAAAAATCGATTTTTCGGATTCGCCCTTGCTCTTCCAAGCTCCTGATATATAATGGTAAATTAATAAGGAAAAGGAGTATTAGTAGACACAGGTAGGGTCGAAGCTAGAGTTTTTTGCACCCGGGGCAAACATGGATTTGGCCGTCCCCATCGTTCTCCGGAGAGTAAATTTACAAAAAGTATTTAACTACTTTTCTCATAGCCGACTTATTTTAAAATTAATCATAAAATATGTAATACTGAAACTGCGTAATCTGCTTTGTCAAATATTGATTCATTAAAACCTTGAAAACAGAATGGAAAGTATCGTATCGAAAAAAATTCTGCCTTATACAAAATCCTTATGCCGTATCATCACTAGATTCTTCTATACTTTGGCATACCCCAGACAGGACGATTTTAACAATACCGTGCTAAACATAGACGTATGAAAAATCGACAAACAAAATAATCATTTGGCGCCCGGGGTACATGCCCACTTTGCCCCCCCCCCCTTTAGTTTCGGCCCTGAACCCAGGAAGAGATGGATACAAAGAAAGATCTTGCATAAAACCAAATTATAAATTAAAGGCCAGAGATCAGCTGGTCTGGCGAGGTATATTAAGGGAGGTCAAAATCCTTCATGAATTGTAGTACCATTGTGTATGTAATAAGATTTAGCTTTAAATAGTTTTTTAATGGATTTATCCCACTTTTAAAATCAATGGCTCAGATATTGAATAACGATAAGAGAGTAAATTTATTACATTTTAATTACTGTTTCTGTACGATGTTTGTTTTGTTTTTAATTATTAACACACCATACGTATCCGATAAGTTTTAACCGTGCCAACAATTTATTTTCCCTGTCGATTTCATTGTTTCAGATTCTTTCTCAACGTATCTTTTAACAAAAAAAATCAATACAGCGAAACCTGACAAGGTTTACTTTTTTGTTTCCTCCCATTTTTTTTTTTTTTTTTTTTTTTTTTTTTTTTAAGAGAACAGGATTACCAAGATTAACAATGTCCACTTATCTTTCTTTTATTTCTTGGACATCGCGGTACAATCCTATTTTGGATTCTGTTTAGCTTACATGACACTTTTTTACTTAATCTGCATATTTATTTATTGATCTCTCCCCCCGTATCTGAGTTATACAAACATTATTTTGATTACAGACCCTGTAAAACCTTGTCAATTTTATGGTTTCGATTTGCTTGCTCAAACATTTTTTTAACCCTTTATTTTTTATATGTTTTGTACTCTTTTTCCTGTCTTGTTCCGAAATCAATAATTCAATGTTTGAAAATTCAGGTTTTGTTTGTGTATTTTTTTCTGTGCGTATTTCAGTTGTTCAGATTGTTAAAGTCATTTCTTTGACAAAATCCAAATAGGTTAGTTGTATTTGCGGTAGAAAATTAATTCAGGTATCGTATATACAGGGTGTCCTAAAATGAACTGACGGCTTTTTAAAAAATAGAATAGCAAGCAAACGGTGACAGTTATTAAAATTATTTTTTCAGAAGTTTAATGCATGAAGTAAGGAATTTCAGTACTAGTACTTGATTATCTCGTCGACCAATTTCGCCAAATTAGACAAACGGAAGAATGTTGCCATTCTAAATTTTTAAGATAGGGAAATTGATGGATTGAAATTTTTTAAAAAATCACTAAAGAATAGGGTTACTTTAATGATGGCGCTCACTTATGGCGCAGCGACATACCAAATATGAAATTTGATTTATTTAGATGATTTCGGACAAAAAAGAATGCTAACCGTTACCGAATAGTTTACGTACCTAAATGCAGAATTATTAAATTAAACCATTAACAAACAGATATTTTTAAGATATTGTATTTGTGAATAAAATTTAAGTATTTTAAATGTAACAGTCGAATTTATTAAGGGACACAATAAATATCAATGATAACGGAAAATTGTAAGGAACCTAATGCTCTTTATTTAGTCAAAAAACGTTGGCGTAACAAACACGTGTAACATGTTTAATGTCAAGTGAGTGTGATATTTACGATCATCGATTATTGGCATTTAATCTTACTGTTTGGCGGCACTTTTTTGGTCGACGGGATAATCTAGTTTTGCCGGAATTTCTTGAATATATTTCATTGTTTTAGTACACCAAATGTCATCTACAGATGACTATATACTGTCTCAGACCCTAAGATTGCTCAAAATAATCTGACAATTTCAAAACCCAAATCTTTTTTTTTTTCACTTTTCGACAGTTAAACAGAGTAAAAGGTAAGAATTAAGTGAAAATTGATGCATTATACATTAGTTTATTCTTAAAGTTTCAGACAGCACGGCACTATATGTCGGTTCATTTGGTACTAAAACAAGGAAACGAATTCTCAACTTCCACACATTAATCTCCTGCAAGAATGCCTTTATACGTCTGTCACCGGTTTCTTGTTATACCATTAAAGGAAAAAAAATGTATTCTAAGACACTCTGTGTGTGTGTATGGTTTTTCAATAAGTTATAAGGATCGTAATATTGTCATTTTTTGGCTTAATGCTCGCATTGTTCGACCGTTATTATTAATTATTCTTATGGAGCTTCTATGAAAAATTCATAAGGTATTCATTGTTTCTGATATTTGCATTTTCAATTTACAGGGCTTAATTTTTGTGTTATCTTTTCCTTTGTTTTGTGTTATCTTATCCCTCCTCATATAATTTAATTTTAAATACGTATATATATATACAAACACATGTATCCTTCCCCACACACACACTTTACGAGATTAATTCGCTCTGATAAAACGCGTAAAGTGAATTTATTATACACACACACACTTATATATAGTAATAGTATAATGTCACATGTAATCATAACTTTTTCAAGCAAATAACTTTTTCAAGCAAACTACCTAATTGACTTAAATAAATAAAGGTCTTAATAAAAATCGGATTCGTATAATTTTTTAAACCTCTTATAAGAAAACTCAAACGTGTGTTTATTCACGATTGTTTCCACTTTTTTTTTGCATACAGTTGCAGTATATTTTATTTAATAATATTAGAAACCAATGTCATTTAATAAAATCGACTCTTAAATTTATTTACAATATCATTGCTGACAACATGCAAGAAAATTTAAATAAAGAAATTTAATACAGTGAAAACATCTTTAAATTTTTAGAATTTTTTATTATTATTATTATTTGAGAAATTCAAAACTGGAACATTTATACATTTAATTAATTGCTTTTAACATCTATTTAATAACAACTTTTTTCCTTCGAGATACCGAGTCTCTTTAAATCTGCTTGACGCGACTGACGAAGACATGAGAAGTTATTTTTAGGAAAAAATGATCTAATAAAACTTATGTTTTTCATTTTGGTGATCATCATTTATTTATTTATTTTCGCTAAAGCGCAAGGTTACCGAATCGTATTTCGTTGAATTCTCCATGACCGTGTCATTACACGGAGTTCGTTTCCTCCATCTCAATGATTCTGAGAAAGCAGCTGTGTCACATCGCATAAATTTTGCTCAGACGATATCATTTCAGTGTAAGGTTGTACCTTTAGATGAGGCAATTTATACAAGTTCGTATAATATTTATAAGACGAACTTTCGAAAGTCAGCTGGAATGTGAAAGAATGATTCAAAAGTTCATTTCTTCCTCTTGTCTGTTATTATTCAACTCGATGACATCGAAATAAAAAGAAAGGTGTATCTTTTATCTTGACTGTAACCATTTCATGTATAGAATGTTCCTAAAATCAAATTGCTGTTACAAAACTTTATAAATGATGAAATATTTCATGTAGATGGTTGCTTTTGTTGTTGTTTTTTTAAAGTAAAATTTACATATAAGCACTCGCAACCGTTTAACGTATGGGCTTTTAGTTGTTATCAGTGATACTCTATTCCGTACCATACACGAGCTAGCATATCAGATGTTACACGTTCGATAGCTTAAATGATCCATGTCCTCAAGCATCTTAATATCATAAACTTTGTACACATAGTCATTAGTGCATTCCGATAGGCAGAAGTACTATCTGGCGATTAGCGATATGGCAATTAATTGGTCTATCTTGTATAAGGAAATGGAAGCTGACATCATTGTTGTCAAATTTATCGTTGGATACTTGCTTGTCTTTTTGGCTCCTACTGTACACAATAATTCAGGCTATCCGATTGGTCTACGAGTGATTTGTCTGCGACTCGATTTGGCCTCCATGATGGTTCTTGTAATGATGGCAATAGCAAAAACGTAGTAGGTAAATTGGTTGACGGAAGTGTAACGGTTTTTAAACATGGCCCTTTCCTTATGCATACTGAAATGTTGTGAGTTCATTTTTGCCCACACTTTAGGTATTCCAGAAGACTGTGATCATCTCTATAAAGTTATTATTTTGTTATAACGTTTTCTAATAGTAATGGCACTTTAGAGGAATCACGTATATTAATTGGACTTCAATAGTTGGGCCAATTTTGACAATTGAGGTATCAGTGAATTCGCATGTCATAGGGTATGCCTTGATTAAGTACAAAGTTATCGAATCGCATTTCGTTGAATTCTCCATGACTGTGTCATTACACGGAGTTCTTTTCCTCCATCTCAATGATTCCGAGAAAGCAGCTGTGTCACATCGCATAAATTTTGCTCAGAAGATATCATTTCAGTATAAGGCTGTACCTTTAAATGAGACAATTTATACGAATTCGTATAATATTTTTGCCCAAGTTTTAGGTATTGCAGAAGACTGTGACCACCTCTATAAAATTCTACATTTATTATTACGTTTTCTAACAGTAATGGCACTTTAGAGACACCATGTATATTAGTTGGACTTCAATTGTTAGACCAATTTTGATAATTGACATATCATTGAATATGCATGTCATAGGATATGCCTTGATTAAGCGCAAGGTTAATGAACCTGATTTCGTTGAATTCTCCATAACTGTGTCATTATACGGAGTTCGTTTCCAGTATCTCAAGGATTCTAAGAAAGTAGTTGCATCACAGCATAAATTATGCTCATTCTTGACTTTTTAGATGAGAGAATTAATACGAATTAGTTATGATTTTTAATAAGACGAATTTTCAAAAGTCAACTAGACTGAAAGAATTACTCAAATGTTCATTACTTCCTTTTGTCTTCTATGCTTCAACTCCACGAAACCAAATGAAAAAATTAAGGGAGATATTTTCTATTTGTTTGTGAGTATTGGTATACATTATTTAGATTCTACATGGTTGAATTAATTTGGACAATGGGATTTATGCACTCAGAAAATTAATTGTTACATCAGACGATACTTAGCATAGTGTAGCATACTAAATTCAAAATATCGTTCTGTATTCAAGATATCAGCTAAATTTGCAAAATTTCGGTTTAGCTTTATTGACATAACCTGAGTAGAGTCTAAAATTCGTCTGCCTGCGGTATTGGCGGTTTCAGATATTGGCATACGGGCGGATCAAAACATCGCCCAATCTGGGTTGTGACATCATGTGCATAGCGTCCATTAATGTTTTGTTTCAGCATTTCGGGTGACATTTGGTGTGATGCCACCTAATGACCGGTTTTGATAATTGAGGACCTTTTGGATTTGTCTGATTTTGAATGACATAGAATCTATGTCGTTTCAGTGAAAGGGATCATACTTTTAGATGAAAGAATTTATCCGAATTCGCGTAATATTTATAAAATAATCTTGCCAAGATCAACTAGAATGAGAAAGAATAACTAAGAAATCTATTACATCCTCTTCTTATGGATATTCCATCTCGACGATAGACAATCAAAAGAAGTGTACATTTCCAAGCTTGCCAGCAAGTATTAGTGTACACTCATTAAACTCTAAGTTTAGACCAATTTTCACAACTCGGCTATCGTTAGATTTGTTTAAAAACCTCGGATGTTATAGTTTATATGACGTGACATAGGCTGTGAAAAGACAGACACAAATCGTTAAAATATCTGAAGAAAATGTGATTTTCCTTTCACCTCATCGAAACAAGTACCATACAAAAAAAATATGTCAGTGAAACTAAAAAATATATATAACTTCTGTATCTTTAGATGATAAGTAAAATTAGACAGAAAAAAAATGCACTGTAATATTAGAGTTCTTTGTCTAACTGATGACTACACACAATTATTAGTTTAATCATAAAAACTTTATATATGGTAAGTAACGGCAATGCTATCATTTTTCTGCTAATTACATTATCTTTAATAGTAACTTTTTCATGATTACGTTTTTTTTTGCTGCATGGAGTATTGTATGAATCATGGTTTTTTTTTTCTTTTTAAGGAAAGTTAAATTTTTACAACAGCCTGCAATTTTTTCAATTGCAGGCCGCTACATCATAACTGTTAAAAATGTTTTAAAACATTAGCATTAGATGGCAGTAGCTCTCTGATAAACCTCAAGTATAAAGTACATATACGTCTTTTTATCTCATGCAGTAAAGTATAAAAACGTGTATGAGTTAATCAACTATTCTTTGCACCAAAGACGAGTTAACATGTTTTTTTTTTCCCTGTTAATGCATAAAAAATTAATGTAAAATTTTATTCAAACTCTTTACTCAATTAACAAATGAAGTTTTAAGTACACCAATCAACAACTCACTTTTTTGTTTCAAAACCATTTCTCGGTTCATTAAAGTCCATATTTGTCTCCTTTGTTGCCGCTCCCTAGCATTTTGTTTGGTCTCCTGCATTACAATGAAAAAACAAAAAGATATTATCAATTATTTCAAAATTGTGCACTGCTAAAGCATAGATTAAAAACTAGATTTGGTTTAGCTATTCTTCGGATAAATAAAAACTATAATTAATAAATTTAAAATTTATTAAATTTTTTTATGAGAGTCGGGATTAGGTACTAAGAATACTTGATTGATCTATTACGTTATCTTTCATATTAAGGTATTCATTACAGGTACCTATCGCAATGGCTCTAAATCTGTATACTTCTACGAAAATTTTTAAATCCTTTGTACTCTTCAATACGCATAAGATTCCCGGGCAATTTTCTAATTAAGATTGAAAAGCACGCATAAAATCACGTTTGAATATCTAATGCCCCTAATTTATATATTGACAAGATTTGAAGTAAATGGAAGTCTCTATGGTGTTATTTACTGAGAAAATGATAATGATAATACGATTTAAATGAATTATATGCAGTTTTCATATGTGAAAATATTTTCAAATATATTCTCTACTTAATAATGCATTAGGAAAACTCGGAGAATCATGAAATGCAAGTGAAATTTTACATTTTTGGCGTAATTTTAAACTAAATTAAAAATATAGTTTAATTACTGAAGACACAGCGTAAGAACATATTGTAACCTAACAAAGGTTAAATATAAAAAAAATTAAAGTGAAATACTTTTTGGTTGCAATTTTTTATTTTTTTTCTTCTGAGTAGTATATGTTTAAAATATTAATGGTAGAAAACTCGTAGCCTTTTTTCCCCCCTGAATATGAAGCACGTACTGAGTGTATTCCTTGTATCCTATACATAAAATCTTCATACACCAAGAAATGATGCTACATAACCCAATTATCCAGTCTCGCACCTTTCAGGAACTATTTTAGCTTTTCCATATAATAGATCAGGGTTGGCGAACTTTTTTTATTGCCGCGTGCCAAATTCGATAAAAAATATTTTATGTGACTATGACGTGCCAACTAAAAAACAAATTCAGTAGGTGGAAAAATAATGGTTTAAAATTACTTAAAATTCTCTATTAATATTTAAAAAATATGAGGAACGTACATGTAGGTATTACACAAAATCCGGAAGCAAATATATTTTAGGTAGCTTTCTTTACAAAAAGCTACCTATTGCAGCCGTTCGGAGGAAAGCGATTTCAAAACATTTTGGTATATTTTCATCGATCACGACCCCCAGACCCCGAAACCACCCTCCGTTCAAACTTGATATATATATATATATATATATATATATATATATATCTGACCTATGTCACACTGTAACTCCCGTAATTATGAACCTATTTCGATGTAATTCGGTGTGTACATAGTACATACCAATGTCTCGACCGAGTTCGTTGGCCAGCTTTATCCGCCATCTTGTTTCAAAATGGCGGCCATTTAAAATTTAAAAAAAAATTTAAAACTTGAAATGTGGTATCAAAAAATTAAAAATGGAAAAATATTTTTTTCTTATGTATTTGACCTTTATACAAAGATTCCGGAGCAGTTTTTGTTTCGTCTATATCTTAAAAAATGGCTGAGTTATAGCATTTTGAATTTCTAGCGTGGCTGACATTTTGAAACGTCCTGAATTTTGTCACGCGATAAAAGGGGTATTTATGAACCGATTTGGATGTAATTCGGTGTGTACATAGTACATACCAATTTCTCGACCGAGTTCGTTGGCCAGCTTCATCCGCCATTTTGTTTTAAAATGGCGGCCATTTAAAATTTTTTAAAAAATTTAAAATTTGAAATGTGGTACCAAAAAATTGAAAATGGAAAAATATTTTTTTCTTATGTATTTGGCCTTTATACAAAGATTTCGGAGCAGTTTTTGTTTCGTCTATATCTTAAACAATGGCTGAGTTATAGTATTTTGAATTTCTAGCGTGGCTGACATTTTGAAGCGTCCTGAATTTTGTCACGCGATAAAAGGCGTATTTATGAACCGATTTGGATGTAACTTCGTTTATACATAGTACATACCAATGTCTCGACCGGGTTCGTTGGCCAGCTTCATCCGCCATCTTGTTTAAAAATGGCGACCATTTAAATTTTTAAGAAAAATTTAAATTTGAAATGTGGTACCAAAAAATTGAAAATTGAAAAAATATTTTCTTCTTATGTGTTTGACCTTGATAAAAAGATTCGGGAGCAGTTTTTGTTTCGTCTATATCTTAAGAAATGGCTGAGTTATAGCATTTTGAATTTCTAGCGTGGCTGACATTTTGAAACGTCCTGATTTTTCTCACGTAATAACAGGCGTATTTATGAACCGATTTGGATGTACCTTGGTGTGTACATAGTACATACAAATATCTCGACCGAGTTCGTTGGCCAGCTTCATCCGCCATCTTGTTTCAAAATGGCGGCCATTTAAAAAAATTAAAAAAAAAATTAAATGAGATACCAAAAAATTGAAAAATGAAAAGGATTTTTTTTGTATGTGTTTGACCTTAATACAAAGATTCCGGAACAGTTTTTCTTTCGTCTATATCTAAAAAAAATGGCTGAGTGATAACATTTTGAATTTTTCTTGTGGCTGACATTTTAAAACGACCTGATTTTTGTCACGCGATAACAGGCGTATTTATGAACCGATTTGGATGTAACTTGGTCTGTACATAGTACATACCAATGTCTCGACCGAGTTCGTTGGCCAGCTTCATTCGCCATCTTGTTTCAAAAGGGTTGCCATTAAAAAAAATTAAATTTAAAATTCAAAATGAGGTATTAAAAAATTGGAAAATGAAAAAGATTTTTTTATGTGTTTGGCCTTGATACAAAGATTCCGGAGCAGTTTTTGTTTCTGAAAATTTGTTCTTTTGTTTATATCTTAAAAAATGGTTGATTTATAGCACTTTGAATTCCTAGCATGGCTAACATTTTGAAACGATCTTGTATTTGTCACGCGATAACACACGTATTCGCCTATTTCGATGTAAGAAGGCATGTGGATAGTATACATCAACACCTCGACCAAGTTCGCTGGCCAGATTCATCAGCCATCTTGTTTCAAAATGGCGGCCATTAAATTAGAAAATATATATATATTTAAAGTGAGATGCAAAAAAATTAGAAATTGAAAAAGGTTTCTTTCTTAAGTATTTGACCTTGATATAAGGATTCAGGAGCATTTTTTGTTTGTCTTTACCTTAAAAAATGGCTCAGATATAGCAGTTTCAATTTCTATTGTGGGTGACATTTTGAAAAATCTGATTTTTTGCATGCGACAGCACTCCTATATACACTGCTCAAAACAATTAAAGGATATTGCAGTTTTAGGTGGATTTTGTATCTGGTAAACTGTTTAGCTGATTGATACATGGTCGACAGACATAGTAGATTATATGAGAATAAATTACACATGTTTGGCTGAAAAAATGCATTTTATTGCGCATTTGTGTACTAAAGGAAAAAACACAATTTATGCATATGAGAAAAAAAGAATAAGAAAAGGTGTTTTCTTCAAAGAAAATCACTTTCAGTAGGGGGTATGGTTTCCACGGGTGGCCAGCAACGTTGAACTCCTTTGAGGCATGGACTCAATGAGGCTATTAATGACGAGTTGGGGTATTCTGCCCCACTCTTCCAGAAGAGCTTTTTCCAGTTCTTGGAGAGTTTGTGGGGGTTGTTGGCGGCCAGAAACTCGTCTTCCTAGAGCGTCCCAAACGTGCTCGATTGGATTCATGTCTGGAGAACACGCTCGCTATTCCATTCGAACGATTCCTTCCTCGAAAAGGAAATCCTTTACCAGGTTTGCACGATGTGGCCTACAGTTACCGTCCATTAAAATGAAGTTATCTCCGATTGCTGCAGCGTAAGGGACTACAATAGGTCTGAGGATCTCGTCCCTATATCGGCGACCAGTCAGAGCTCCATCTCGAATGATGTAGAGGTCAGTGCGCCCGTCAATGGAGATGCCACCATACACCAACACTCCTCCACCGCCAAATCTGACACGTTCGTGCACGAACGCAGGATTATTCCTACTGCCACGGTACCTCCAGATGAAAATACGCCTATTATCCGGATGCACAGAAAAACGGGACTCGTCAGAAAACAGAATATTGCTCCATTCATTTCTCCTCCAGTTGACATGCTCGGTTGCCCACTCCCTGCTGTCGCGACGATGCCTTGATGTTAATCTAACACATACCATCGGTCGGCGAGCATACAGACCTACAGCATGGAGCCGGTTTCGGACAGTCTGAGTTGAAATCGTGGTGCCTGTAGCCGAGCGAAGGTGTTGTTGGAGAAGAGTAGCGTTCATGGTTCGGTGTCTCCGAGCTGTTAACGCTAAATACCGATCTTCATTGGGCGTTGTTGCCCGTCTACGACCTTGCCCTGGTCTTCGGCCTGCACATCCACTCTCCAAAAAACGGTTCCAGATCATGGAAATGACACTTTGTGACACACCAATGGCTTGCGCTACTTCGGCTTGAGTTTGGCCCCCTTCTAACCTACCAACAATTCTCAAAGCTTCTGAATCTGTCAAATGACTTCGCTGAGACATCGTACTCATCGAAACAAAGCAATCACTGAATGCCGATCATCCTTGTCTTCATTCTCTTTTATCCAGTTGAAAGTCAAATTTCATTCGCTGCCGCTGAAGCGACGTTTTTGACGTCGAACTCAAAATTTGCATACTCCACAGTTTGAAAACCAGAAAAATTTGCATTTGTGATTCTCTTCTTCTATTTTCGGCAAAAAAAAATTTCGTTTATATCTTTATTTTATATAAAACTTCAATTATCCTTTAATTGTTTTGAGCAGTGTATTAACCGATTCCGATGTGAGTGAGCATGTGCACAGCAATTACTAAGGTCTCGACCAAGTTCACTGCTTAGCCTCATCCACCATGTTGTCTTAAAATGACAGGCACTTTAAGAAATTGCCGAGTTTGGCAGCCAAATATAAGTTACTTTAAAGAAAAGCAGCTTGGATAAAGCTGACTAATTTCGCGAAATTCTCATTCATTATATTGATAAAAATTAGTATTGAATTTCCTATATTCGGTTTCCACTAAATTGAGCTTCGTGTGTTTGAATGATATAAGTTGGCTTTTTTAAAATAAGGATTATGAAAGCTACCTCTTCTTCCCGGCACTGGCCGGAAGGACTTTTTGAAAATAATTTAAAAAAATTAATGCGATGTAATTTGATTTCTATTGCTGCATCTTAATATCAAGTTAATTTTAATGCAAACTGAACCGGATTTATCTGACAAGTGCATTCAGTTTCAGTTTTGATATTATTCATTTGTGAAAACAATGACTCGAAAGAATAGATAGACAGAAAAACTTAAAATAGCAAACGCCAGTTTCTTTGAAAAGCTCTGAAATAAATTCTTAAGTTGCCACAACTTTACCATCGGAATTTAGTAATGTCTAATAACCAATTCTTATCGATAGTTATCAAATATCATATTTGCTAGAATAATTTTTGAGACTATAATTAGATTGGAATATAATATACCGCGATTTGAGTTTTTCAATTTGCATTTAATCGAATTTAGAAAAGATCAGTCACGATTTTGTGTAATCTCTCTTTATTTTGATTTAGAGCCATAGCAGTGCCGTGCCAAAAATATTCTTTCGCGTGCCATAGGTTCGCCGACATGTAATAGATAATAAAACAATAGTATTTGAGAAATATGAGACATAACATCTTCTGCCACTAAGCAATTTCAGTTATTTCTATATTTTCCGAATATCGTTTTATTCATAATTTTACTGTTTAGAACAATCGAAAGCTCAATCTTGAGTGTCGCTCGGAGATTTGTATGCATATGTACAATATAATATCATTTGATTTCTACTTTTGTAGTTAATTGATACCTTGATATAAGAAATTCCATTTTATGCTGCACGTTTGTCATCTTACATGGTTTATATTAAACTTCATTTCAACATGATCATATGACTGTTGTATATTAGTTATTAATTAATTTATATTAATATTTTGTATAATGTCAGTGTTATGTATTGAAACTAAATTTATTAATTTAATTTTAGTAAATGGAAATAGATGATGAATTGTAATTATATAATGGTTATATATATATATATATATATAATATACAGGGTGAGTACAAATGATGGACCCGATTTTTAAAAAAAACATATTTTCGAAACTACTGCACATATTACAATAAGTGATACATGAATTTAAAGAGAAATATACCAAGTTTCTTTCAGTTAAAAATGTTCGATGTGTGACCCTTGTAGCGCCAAATAAAACTAACCTAAGGGAAGATTCGTAACTAAAAATAAAAAGAACCTTGAGTTCATTTTCTACAGCTTTATTGACGGCACGTGGACACACACACAGCAAGCACACATTAGTCTTATACACATAATAAAAAAATTATTCCTTTCGGAGCGGATCGCTCCATCAGCAGAGCCGAAAAATGACCGCTTTCGGTCGCGTCCAAAAGGCATCTCTTCTCCGGGGCCTTTTTCGAGAGATAAGTCTATCTCCTAGCCATCCCACGTGGTATCTTGAGTCATCCTCGTCAAAAAGTTTAAGTTCTCACAAATTCAGAATGCTACGCAGCACTTGTCAAGATATTTAGATCATTAAATCTGTTTACACGTTCCATCTGGATTTTGTGAAACATTGACATGTGAATTTTATAGATAGGCATCTGGAGGTCCCAATTAAAAATGTTTATTACGCTATGGCCATCTGGTCTCTGAGTGATCTCAGATAAAACGTCACACCCTCTTGTTACACGGCGTACGTCCAATCTGTAGTCCAGTTCGTTCCAAACATTTTGTACCATCACGCTGACAATGGCTCTGAATGCTGCACAAATGCATTCTTTAAGTTCTGGCATTGTTTTCGGCACTGGTGGTACATAAACAATGTCTTTGACGTAACCCCACAAAAAGAAATCATATGGTGTTAGATCTGAGAATCTTGGTGGCCATGTGATTAAGGGTAAATCACCATCACCTGCTTGAGGACAGCACAGATTTTGTGTTTCAGCAGGATGGAGCCCCACCTCAGTGGTCTTTACAGGTAAGTAGTTACTTGAACGCGGAGCTTTCACACCGGTGGATGGGCGTTTGGTGTTTGGAACGAACTGAATTACAGATTGGACGCACGCCATGTGAAAACTTGGTATATTTCTCTTTAAATTCATGTATCACTTGCTGTAATATGTGCAGTAGTTTCGAAAATATGATTTTTTAAAATCCGGTCCATCATTTGTACTCACCCTGTAATTATGTGCGTGTGTATGCGTTTCATAATATAATGATTATAAAATAATTAAATATTGATTATGCGTTTCATAATATAATAATTATAAAATAATTAAATATTGGTTATCGTAATACTCTAGAATTATTTTCTCGGGAGATAAAAAGAGCTAGTATAATATATAAAAAATAAAAAGACAATTCAAGTAAATTTACTTAATATTAAAAGTTAAATTTCTTTTCCCTTGTAAAAATTTTTCCACATTTTTTTCAAATTTTACCTGTATCATTTATAGATGAAGAAATAATTTCTACATAAATAAAAACAAACAAAATAGTTCAGATAACAATTTCCATATAAATATTATATAAAAAAAGTAAAAATTATGGTATTATGTAATACGAGAATGAAAAATGTGACTTTGTTTTTCAATATAGTGAACTATTGTTTCTTCCCGTCCTTTACTTTTATCAAAATTTTTTTCAAACTTTGCCAGTATCATGTACGGATGAAGAAATAATTTCTTCATAAATAAAAACAAACGAAATAGCTTAGATAATAATTTCCATGTAAATATTATAAAAAATAAAAGTAAAAATTGATATCATGTAATATGAGAATGAAAAATGTTACTTTGTTTTTCAATATAGTGAACTGTTGTTTCTTCCACTTCCAGTCCTTCTTTTTTTTATCCAAATTTTTTTTCAAATTTTGCCTGTATCATGTACAGATGAAGAAATACTTTCTACATAAATAAAAACAAACAAAATAGTTTAGATAAATAATTTCATTTAATCATTATAAAAAAGGTAAAAGTTATGATATTATGTAATACGGGAATGAAAAATGTTCTTTGCTTCTCAGTATAACTGTTGTTTCTTCCGGTCCTTTTTTTTTATCCATTTTTTTTTCAAACTTAGCCTGTATCATGTATAGATGAAGAAATAATTTACGTAAATAAATACAAATAAAATAGTTTAGATAATAATTTGCATATAAATATTATAAAAAAGAAAGTAAAAATGATCATATAACACCAGAATGAAAAATTTTACTTTGTTTTTCAATGTAGTAAACTGCTGTTTCTTCCGGTCCTTTCTTTTAATCCAATTTTTTTTCTCTTTGCCTGTATTATGTACAAATGAAGAAATAATTTCTACATAAATAAAATGTAGAGAGTTATAAATATATTTCAGCTAATAAAGATATTTCAGATATTAATTTTCATATAAATATTATAAAAAAGAAAGTAAAAATTATGAGATTTTTTAATACGAGAATGAAAAATGTAACTTTGTTTTTCAATATAGTGGACTATTGTTTCTTCCAGTCCTTTTTTTTAAATCCAATTTTTTTCAAATTTTGCCTGCATCATGTACAGATGAAGAAATAATTTCCATATAAATATTATGAAAAAAAATTAAAAATTATGATATATGCAATACGAGAATGAAAAATGTTGCTTTGTTTTCCCAGTATAGTGAACTGTTTTTTATTCCAGTCCTTTTTTTTTTATCCATTTTTTTCCAAACTTTTCCTGTATCATATACGAATGAAGAAATAATTTCTACATTAATAAAAACAAACAAAATAGTTTAGGTAATAATTTTCATGAAAATATAAAAAACAAAGTAAAAATTATTATATAACAGCAGAATGAAAAATTGTACTTTGTTTTTCAATATAGTAAACTGCTGTTTCTTCCGGTCCTTTTTTAAAAAAATAACTCCATTTTTGTAATTTCTTATATCGTCAATATAAAGAAAAATCTCTTCACACATTCCAAATCCTTTACCTTTTAAAACTCTCAGCGATTTATTTGAATATTCCATTTTTGCTGCGTGGAGTTCTATGAACGGGCATTTCTAAATTCGAATTTCTTCACGTACTTATTGAAGAAATTTTGTTCCTAAAATAAACAAAATAGATAGCCGAAATGTAGCGTAAATAGTTTTCTGACCATCTCTATGCAAAGCGCTTTCTTGATATTCACAACTCGCAGCTGGCTGAAGTCCAAACATCTTCAAAAAAAAAAAAAAAAAAAAATCTTTACTATTTCTTTTTTCACTCTTTTCAATTTTTTCCATTCAGTGTTTTTATGTTATCCATCTTGCCTTTTATGCTTTGAATGTAGTTTTTTTTTTCCTTTTGAGTAATTGTTCAAATCTATTTACTTTTGTATTCAAAATTACCAAGCTTGCGACTGTTTGAATGAGAATTGATTAAAGATATTCATTTATGATATTCTGTTTTTTTGTTGTTAATGCTTTGTTACATTTTTTTTTTTTTGGGGGGGGGGAATAATGATATTGTACTACTTTGTTATTAATGCAACATTTTTCGAATCGTCAAAATTGTACTACTCCTGTAATAAAAAAGTACTAGTAAATTTCGGAAAATGTAGGGTTCGAAAAGGCATTTGTTTGTGCTATAATTTTAATTATATTTCTGATATTGTGTGTAGTAATCATACACATTGCGAATTTCTTTAAATGTGTTGCTTGCATTTGTTGTTGCAATTTCTAGTCGATTAGGTACTTTATCTTCTAAATCACACAACCTGTTAATTCTATTTCTCAGTCTATTTAGTTAGAATAAATATTAATTTATCTATCCCAAAATATCATGAAATTTAAGAGTTGGAGGTATATTTGTAAAAGATTCTTTTTGGACTGGACTGCCTTCAGAGTGAGTGAACTTTCTTATGAAAAATTTCCCAAATTTTAAAATTTTTTGAACGTGAAAACCTTGAAAACGCCCAGTCATCCCGCTTGGAGAGGCCCTCAAATTTAGGCTTCAAGCTTCTCAAAACGGTAGTCATACTATACCATTCATTGGTTGAATAAGTTAATAAATATGGAAAATCAAGGTGATCAAAAAAAAAAATTAAAAAAGAAAAGAAAAATGTTCATTCTCAGATATTTTCTTTTAGATAAAAACTACCAGTCTCTTTCATATTCAGAATTTTTTGTTATGAGTTCTAGTAATATTCATTATTAATGTTCTGCTTGGCTTCTTGCCTTACATGCTACTGTCTGGCAGCCTGTTTGAACTTTAGATAACAAAGCCTGATTGATTATCCGCATAACTTACCTGCTTTTAACGTTATTCGCAAATTGAGGCCGTCAGATTATGTATATTTAATAAGTTAACAAATATGGAAAATTAAGGTGATCGAAAAAAAAAATGAAAAAAGAAAAGAAAAATGTTCATTCTCAGATATTTTTTTCAGATAAAAACTACCAGTCTCTTTCATATTCAGAATTTTTTGTTATGAGTTCTAGTAATATTCATTATTAATTTCTACTTGGCTTCTTGGCTTGCTTGCTGCTGTCTGGCAGCCTGTTTGGACTGTAGATGTCAAAGCCTAATTGATTTTCTGCATAAGGGTCAATATCTGAAAACTGGACAATTTCACTCCAGAATTTTTATTTTTTTTAAATTAAAGTACCAACTTCCAAATACAATTATATACTATGATACATGTTTTGTCATTTGAATGCTGTAGTCTTTTGAGATCAAGGATGTATATTTTATGCGTAGGATAAACTTTTTTGGAAGTCTTTTGGTGTCTGTTAACATAATAATCAGTGTCTAATAATTGGGACTAAGATGATGGGGACTGAGGTGATGTTTTTGTCTTAAAAGCTGCACAGCCATTTTGTTGAATCATTTTGCCCATATGTAAATTATTAAACATGCCATGTGACATTTGTATGTTACGTAAATAAAGTTGCAATAAACATTTTGTTTATAAATAAAAAGTTAAATAGGGGACATGAATGATGCTATAAAAAAATACTCATCCCTATTCAGAACAAAAACTAAATGTTTCTAAATATGAAACAAAGATAAAAACAACTTACCTTCATCCATGGTGGCTAGTTGAACTTTAGTTGCTGTTGCAATGGAAATGATTCTGCCAGCGCCACCCATTATCTGTTAACCTAAATGTGTGTTTAGAGGGACTAAAATGATGGCCAACCTGAAGGACAAATATATTTACTACAATATTTTACTATACAATCTATACTAAGAAAAGTTAATTATATTTTCCCATACTTTATATATATATAGGTATAAATATATAATAGCAAAAGTTAATAATACTTATAGAAATGTTTACAGCATACATTTAATATTGGACATTTGTACCTGGGGACAGGGACTGAAATGAAGATTTCGCTTGTTTAAAGCTTAAAACTAATTATTTATTATATGTCCATTTATCATTGGTAATTGATATAACAAATGTTACAATATATTACGTTTTTCAGTTTTTGGTTTTAGTATAATTAATGAAATATTATTGGCAGTGGACGCAAATTGTCCAATTTTCAGCTGTTGACCCATAACTTACCTGCTTTTGGCGTTATTCACAAATTGAGGCCGCCAGATTAAACAGCGGTCTGTGAAGTTTTTTTGAGTTGACTTGCCTTTTAATTGTCTCGGTGTTCACTGTGTGAAAATAGGGTGCCATCCGTAAACATTGCCTGTGTGCTTCGCTGATTGTGAACTGTATGTGTATACTCAAGTATGTTTAATTAAATAGTAATAATGAAAAATTTAACCCCTCGTTATTTGAGTAGTAGAACATGATTTTTTTTTTCAACAGAAAAAGAAATTAACTTTCATGGATGGCTTGCAACGCATAATAAAAACTTCACTATAGAAATGCTCAGAAATCGAAATATATTTTTGTTCCATTACAGAAATATCTTGGTACTCATATACGAAAAGATGATATGATCATTTTAAATGTGCATTATTGTGAAGAAAAATGTAATAATATCTAAATTATCTCTCATATACTCCTCTTATAAAAATCGCCTTTCTTATAAATAAACTATCTGACTAGTTTTATAAATATGATATTGATGATAAAATCCTTTGATATTGCAGATAATTTTTTATTGAAATTAATTTATTTTAGTGTTTTAGTTTTCAGTTGAAAAAGAGTGGTTGTGAAGTTCTCTTATGAACAAATAAAGCACGATTTAAAAAATCTATTAAAAAAACCGGATGATTCTTTGAGTATTTTTTTCTTAAAATCACTCGATGCTATCGGTAAAAGTTGAAAGAGAAAATGCTTTATTCGTTTCAGAAAATAAAGTAATAATCATTTTCAGTGTAGCATTTGCGAAAAAAAAGCATATTAAATAAAAATGCAAATTTTAGTGAAAACACTTTCGTAATTTACAAACAATAATGTTAAGTTGTAATTTTAGTAAAGTAAAATTATGCTTGTTTTCATTATAATTTTTCTGTTGTGTAATTAACGTGGCTTTTTAGGTGCGTTCGTAATTATATAAATACGTAGCACTTATAGTCATCATCTAGTCAGTCCGTCCGTCTGTCTGTACGTCTATCCGCATATAATAGCGCAAAAAGTACCCAATCGAGTGGTTTGAAATTTAATATATGAAAATCGAATCAAAACTTAAAAAAGATATTAATAAAAGTTTTCTTCATTCTATTAAATTCTATCATAATTAATTCAATAATATCCCAATGATTCTAGGTTGCCATGGTGATTAAGTCCTATTATTTCCGTATTACCAAATGTAATATATATAATCGTAATAAATTTTGTATTCATGCTATGCTGGGGGGGGGGGACCCTCCATACATTCGAATTCTTATATGGCCGTAAAAGCATCAGGCGCGTACACTACGTTTCACAAGAACCCAATGACAAAGCTGCAAAATATAGAAAGTCAAGAGTAATAATTAAATCACTGTACTTTGAGCACTACAACACTTGCTTTATTTGATGGTTGATGCATGTTCAACAAGCAGGGAGGTGTCCCTATTACATTATGAAATTTTGTAGTATTTTCTGCCACGACACAGGTGTGTATTCGAGTTTTGTTGAATTGACATACCTAAGATAAAAATCGTCAATATTTTACCAAAAAATATAAAAATAAGACACAATTTATCAAAAAATGAAACCCCAGTAAAATGACATATTTATTATTTCATCGAACTATATAGTAACATTTTTATTAAATCATTTAGATTGAGAGTGTGAAACACGATTCTGTAATCAAATGACAAATTAAATCAATTCTTTTTGATTTATGAAATGGTTTTCTTAAAAGGAAATTACAAGTTATCTATGATTCCTGCTTAACGAATGCGTGAAATATGTTATTTATGAGATACAAAATTAATATTACCGTGTAAAGAAATCTAACGAATAATATATCACAGGGAAATCAAATGCATTTATTTACCAAATATGTAACGGTTGCTAAATAATTTACAATAATTTTCTCTGCTTTTTTTTTTAAGATTTAAAAAGAAAATACTAAAAGAAAGAATGTTTAATGATAGAAAACGGATTCTTTTTTTAGAAGAAAATGAGTATCTGATTAAAATAGCTTTGTAGTTTAATAATTAATGTTTACAGTTATATGTGATTGACATCACATGTGCATTTTTTCATAACAATTCAACAGCTATTGCACCAAGATGTGAGTATCTATAAAAATAATTATATTACGATTACAAACGCTCCTCATTTGCCACATTTGACTTACAATTTACGACTTGATAATATACAGTCCTGGAGAAAAAAAAAAAAAAAAAAGAGAGAATAGTACTCAAGAGTTGACGAGTTATTTTTATTTTATTTTTCCATATTAACTTTAAAGTAGCATTAGGGCATAGATGATTAATCAAGGAACATTTATGCTTATTTAGACAATTTATTTTTTCCTAAAAATTATATTTCATCACATATTAAGGTTTTCTTTTTATTTAATAGCCAAAAAAAGAAAAAAAAAAAAGAATGAAGGGAGTGTGAAAAAGAAGCATCTTTTCTCTTACTTCAAATCGTTCCAAATCATCTTTATGCTAAGTATCCATTTCCTTCCAAAGTGAGATTCTTCACATTTGGCCGTTGTCCAAACGATGTGAATGAAATTCGTTTAGCCTTCCGTTGCGCTTTTGTATGGTGTTGAAAAGATTCGTCTTTTCTCGGCAGTGGCCCAAACCAATTAACATTCAAGAAAAATTAATTATGGTGTCTTGGTGCCGGACAGCGAGATAATTGGACACGGCTCTTTCTCTTTTGTTTTCTCGCGTTTGATAAAAATTTGTTTCTCATTTTTAGTTTTGATATATAACAGAGCTTTTGGTTTTTTTTAGGGATAATTGTTAAAATTCATTCTTTTTCTTGACGTCTTCATTAATCAGTGGAATTTAAAGGAATGGAAAAATTATTCTCATATTTTAAGACTTGAATATATTAAATTTTGTTTTAAAATTTCTAATCACATCTATTATTATTATAAAATATTAGGGGAATTTTAATTGTGGCCGGCATTAGAGGTCTACACGTGCCCAGGCTCCGATCATGACTAATTGGGGCCCTGGGCAAAGATAATTTTGGGGGCCCCATTCGAAAGAAGATAATTCTTAGTTCCGTGCGTCAATTCTAATTTAAATTCCTTAATTAATAAAAATACTCTTTTTTTTCTCAGTACAGAACAAAACTATTTTATATAACTTTAGCAACTTGTTCTATAAATACCTTAATTAATAAAAACACTCTTTTTTTTCTCAGTACAGAACAAAACTCTTTTATATAACTTTAGCAACTTGTTCTATTTAAGAAAAATTTTATAACTTCAACTTATGGAAGGATGTCATACTCTAGCATATAACTATGAGTTAATCAAGTTACTTTCTTTAAGTTGTACTACACACAACATAATATCATATCAAATAAATTCTATTTCACAAGTAGAAAGTGTTTTTTCAATAAATCTAAAAAGATGGCAATTTTGGGTTTGTTTTTCATATTTAACTCAAAGTTCAAAGAAAAAACTTTGAATATGGAAGAAAATTTATATCATGACAAATAGAATTGATTATTTTCAACCACTAAAATTTAGCTATGATTTAAGTGCATTGCTAATATAATTTATTAAAATCGAAATATTATTTCCTATTTAATAGTGGTTGAGGTTAGCTTTGCGAAAGCATTGAGTTTTGTGAGTTCAAAATGAAATTTGTTTTCCAGAAAGTTTAGTAGAATCTTTTAAAGATGAAATTTGTATTTTGGATTTGAAAATTTTCAGAATTAGAATTGTGAAAAAAAAGTAAATATTTTGAAAAAAAAAAGTAAATATTTTACAAATTAATATACCGATTTGGGGACCCTTGAGGGCAGAGCCCCTGGGCAAAGTCCCGATTTGCCCATGCGAAAATAAGAGCCGGCAACGTGCACAGAACGGGCTCCGCTCTGACCAGTTTTCTTTCATTATACTCAGACCGAGACAGGCTTCGACTTTTTTCTTTTTTTTTCCCAATAACTTGATATTTTACATTTACTTAACAGAATCTTTAGGGATTTTAATTGGTTTAATAAATAACTGAGAAATATTTAAAAAAAAAAAAACTTTTTTTTAACAGTGCTTTAAAATTGTGATTTTTTTAACCATCTTTTCTTTTCTTTCATTTCATATTACATTAATTTTTTAATGAGTGCCCCTGGTTATGCAAATGATCATTAATGTTGTTATTCCGTATTCTATGAAGTGCGGACATATAATCTTAAAATGCTGTACTTTAAAATGAAAACACACGTTAAAGTCCATGCAGTTTTTCAAAAACAGTTTAGAAAAGAAGCAGTATCAAACAGTCATTGGTATGTTTTATGCGGGTTCATTTGACAAAAAATTCAAAAATAAGCCCAATTGTCCTTGTAGGATATTACCCCGGTTGTTGATTGTTACATGTAGCATTTACAGTGTTTTAGATCCGTGAAAATGTATTCTAATTCTATGTTCGTTTGAATAGATTTTCGTTTAAAAATATAAAGTATCACAAATTCGATGGTGTACGCTTCTGAAAGCAGTGGAGCACCCAACATTAGGTTCGTTGGAAAGGTTATTGCTTAAAAATATAAAGTTACACAAATTAGAGGTTCGTTTGCAAAAACAGACCGGAGTGTACGCCGCTGAAGGTGCCCCACCCCCCCCCCCCTCTAACTCTAGGTTCATTTGGTTGGATTTTCATTTAAAAATATATAATCATACAAATTGTAGGGTGTATGCTACTGAAAGCAGTGATGCCCCTAGCACTAAATCCTTCCTGTTGAAAATTGACTGAATTCAACAGTGGTTTTAGGAATATTTAAAGTTATTTATGCCTGGCCGGGGTAATGCCGGGGGGTCAGCTAATTATTAAATATAACAATATTAAATAATAATGTCTCATGTTTTCAAGAATAATTAATAATTAATTTAGACTACTAATACTGTAAATGACTAACTCATAACACCTTCATCCATAAAATAAAACTTTTTTTTTTTTTTTTTTTTTACACATCTTTTTCCATTTTCAAAAAAGTATTTAAAAATGATAAAGTGTTTATTAATCTTTCCCACTCTGATGAGTAAATAAAACTGCTAATGTGGGAGTTTGGTTCTTAAATCTTGTTTTATTATTTGATTACTATTTATTTACTTATCTGTCTTATTACCCATGTGCTGCAAGGTTAGGCCTGACCCGAGCTTATGACTCGACTCTAATCCGACAAAATATTTTTAGTCAATTCGAAAATTAACCAAATTTAGTTTTTTTCTTAATTAAATCCAATATGGGGACAATATAAGATGATTAACCTTTATATGCTACCAATGCAAGTTTTTTCTTATTTATTTTTTTTTCTTTGTTATCATTAATGATTAAAAAATGCATATAAAAAAACAAGTCTATCGTTTTTGGAATGTTTATTATAATTAATGACTCGTATGTAGCTAATCTCGTAAACTTTTCTTATCTGTTATTTTCGCTAAAGTAACTGTAAGCCAATCTTTAAAAATTTTGTGCTATTTATTTCGCTATAATGCTGAAAATCTTACAAAATCTTGCTAATTTATCCCGTGTCATCATTCATTATATCAATAAAAGAATTGTTTATTTACGCTATCATAGCGTTTAAGAACGAAGATAAAAATTTATTAATCTTCTTCGTTTTATTTTTATTTTTTACTTATTTTTTTTTATATTATGATAAAGTAAATAATCGTTCATGAAATCAGATCGAATTTAAACTTGAAAACCTTTTTTGTTTGCCTCAATGAAGAAGATAGGAAGGAATAGAATATAGTCTGAATTAAAAACATTAGAAAAGATAGCAAAGGAATGATTATTTTTGGGGTCATTTGTTTTTCTAAAACGAAAAAAGGGCGTTTTTACTCTACATTTGGTGCCAGAAAATACCGAAAACTCATAACATTCAAATTATCATAACTCGGTATGTTTTGGTTTTAGGAGATTGCATTTTTTATTGGTTTAATAATTCGCGCACGGAGAAAGTTTTCCTAGGTAAAATTTATGGGATCCAGGGGCTATATAAAATAATTAATTTCGTTTTTAAAAATATAATTAACATAAATGGCTTTTGATTGATGAAGGATATTTCAAACATTTTTGCAATGAAAACTATACCTCTAAAATCAAGGGTTTGGGAATCAGCGATCAATCAAGGATAAAGAAGGATACCCTGTATAATAAATTTTTAACCATCAAAATTTTATATTATAGTAAATAAAATGGTATTTTCTTATTAATAATGTTAACTCCATTTGAATCATATAAATAAATATATGTAAAACTGTTCAATGATTGTGTTGGTTAAGGGGCAACTTCAGTTACCTGGAAAGACTCGCTTGCTAATGCTAATCCTATGGAAGAAATTTTTAAAGATATCTCGTTTGAATTTTAATATTTTTAAATGATTTTTGTTTTCAGTGAATAGCTGAGATTAGAGGTCTGCACTGGCCGACATTTCCAGGCCCGGGCCCAGCCCGACTCTTAGAGAAAAAAATCGGCCCGGCCCGATGCAAAAATTAAAAGTGCGGCCCGGGCCCGGCCCGGCCCGATAAAAAATTAAAAGTTCGGACCGAGCCCGGCCCGGAAAAAAGTTAAAATCTCGGCCCGGCCCGAGTGAATTTCTACAAAACATTGATTTTTACGTCGAATTGGTTAAAAATTTGTCTCGTACGAGGAGTTCTGACCAAAAATATTTATCTTAACTTTTTTTCATGTTTATAATCTTTATTTTTATAGAAGTGCAGCAGGCTGCGATATTTATTTTTTTAATGAATCTCTATTTCTTATACGTAAATGTTTCAGTTATCATTAATATTGTTAATCCATATTCCATGCTTAGAAGTGTTAAAAATCGGAAAAATGCTATACAGTAAAATCTTCTAAGATGGAATTGCATAGAAAAGAAAAAAAAATGCGTTATAGACAAGTCCCCTTCTTAGAAAGTGTAAATGTATTATATATTCTTTTCTTACTTATTAGTATATTAATTTTGCATGGATCAACACGTTTTTCAGTTTGGGTTCCGTCATAGGCAGGTTCCTTTTCACACATTATACTGTATTTTAATTTAGTTATATTTTAATATGCGTAGAAATCTACTATTCTTTAAAAATAATAAATTTTAATGTTTAAGTGTAGAATAATGGCGATTCAAAAATGTATGCATTTTTTGCAAAAACTTTTGGGTGAGGCTTAATTTAACTGACCTTTAAATGGACCAGGCCACGCTGAGACAATGATTTTCATACGGGCTGGCTCAAAACAAGGACTGAAAATTTTGGGCCGTGAAGACTAGGAATGAAACCAGGCCCGTCTCTGTACAGAAAAATTAAGTTAGTCCCGGCCCGGCCAGAGCCTTTAGAAAAAAGTATGGCCCGGGCCCGGCCCGAGTGCCGTGAATAAAAATCGGCCCGAGCCCGTGCAGATCTCTAGCTGAGATTGATCTCTACACCTGCCCTTTTTTACTTTTTCGATTTTGTTTCAAATTTTTTTCAAGAGAACGCTTTCACTTTCCAAACCGGTTACAAAAATGAAAGTGTCCTCATAAAAAATATTTGTATACAAAATCGAAAGAGTAAAAAACTCCCTTTGTACAGATCGATCTCAGCTAGCCCATGCAAAAAGTATTGTTTAAAAATACTGAAATGCAAACGAGATATCTTTAAAAATTTCTTCCATAGGATTAGCATTAGTGAGCTGTTATTTTCGGGTTACTGAAGTAGCCTTTTAATTATTTTGGTTCTGCGGATTTTTTCTAAAACAAAACCGGGAATACAAAGATTATACCACCCGTGTTCGCCTCACCGGAAATATAATGTAATCTTTCAGTGCGCTCAGCGTAGCTGAATGATTATACTTCGCTCTTACCCATTGACCCTGTTCATTAAACATTACCCGAAGAAGGTTTAAGTTTCTTAACCTTGGCTCTAGAGTTTCTGAACATCTTTGATTGGATGGCACTTTATACTCAACAACCTAGCAGCAATTTGCTATCGATCTTTTGAAAATTTCTCAACTTTCCAAGCTAAATGTTCGTGGAACTATTTAACTCTTTCATGTATGAATTATTTTTTAACGGATGAAAAACATATTTTACACATAACATTTAAAATGGATTGTTAAGAACAACTAATGTAGCATTTTTTTTTAAATGTTGCATTTATAACATAACTGAAAAAAAAACCAAACAAAATAATAATAAACTAAAATACTATTAATAGTTATTAAATAGTTTATTTTTTTAAAGATAACTTAAACGTTTGATACGTTAACACAAAATAGAAAGCATAGTAATAATAATAATTATTATTAGTAGTAGTAATAATAATTTGTTGTTATTACCCGAAAAAGCTTTAAGTTTCTTAACCTTGGTTCTAAAGCTTCTGAACATCTTTGATTAGATGGCACTTTATACTCAACCTGGCAGCAATTTTCTATCGATCTTTTGAAAATTAACTTCTTCATGGATGAATTATTTTTTAACGTATGAAAAACATATTTTGCACATAAAATTTAAAATGGATTGTTAAGAACAACTAATGTAGCAGTTTTTTTTAAATGTTCCATTTATAACATAAATTAAAAAAAAACTTTTAATGAAATTTATAAGCAAAAAAGAAAATAATAATAAAATACTATTACTTACTAGTTATTAAATAATTTTAAGATAACCGTTTGATAATACATTAACACAAAATAGAAAGCATAGTAGTAATAATGATAATAATAATTTCGTCGTTGTTGTTATGTTCTTGTTTAACCCTTTATCAACTGACGGTACTTATAATTACCATTGAAATAACTTTTATAGAATTCATGTAATACATCAATTAGTGGTAATACAGTTTAGAATGAGTTATAGATGCATTACTTTATTTTGTTCCAAAAGCATTATAGGTTACACAAAACAAATATTTTTAAAAGGATGATTTCTTTTGCCTTTGCATCTTTTCAGCTTTCTTGCCGTTGAAGAGAAGGGGAGATTTTTCAATTCGGAAATATTTCTATATTTGTATTGTAAGAACATTATATTTGTACATTTCCTAATTCTACAAAATACTAAGAAAAATATTTAAAATAAAATATTTGAGTGGGGTTATAAATATTGCACGAAATCCCTGTGAATTCGAATTTAATTAATCCTTCTAAATGCTTCAATGCTTCTAAAGTAGCTTCAAAAATACACGAAAAATGCTTTAGAAGATAAACAATTTCATGAATTCATAATATAGTACATAAAGAGTTAAGGCAAGATTTTAACCCCTTCGGGTCCGGCAGCTTTTACACAAATTTTATTCTTTTGGCACCACTTTTTTTTTTAAGTTTCCTTTACTTAAACAATCACGAAAATGCCCTAATTAAAGAAACTAAATACCTTTTTTTTTTACTGGTGCCGAAAACAAATTCTGTATGCTCTTTTGATGGTGCATATATGCACCAATGGTCCCGAACGGGTTAAACAAGAACAAACCAAGCTGGCTACTTTTGACACATTGTTCCAACTGGATGTTCCAAACTGGCTTGCTTTTAACGCATTTTTTATTTTTATTTATTTGTTTATTTTTTGTCAATGTATCACCTTCTCAGGTGCTGTTACTAAGAAATTGTGTAATCAAACTGTTTTTCCGTTTTTCGGAAAAGGCAGAAGTTTTTTTTTAGAAAATGCCATCAAAGTTGGCATTTTCAACCAAATTTCCGAACGCTAAAGCGCAGGGAAGGAGAAAAACTGCCATCCTGAGACAACAATCGCTTATAACTCAAGAATAAGTTCAGAAAATGACTATAATCAGAAAATTAAAAAAAATGTACAAATCATTTCAATAATCATGCTTTTATGTTTAAAAATGAGTCAGAAATGTTCGTGTTGTTGAGCGTGGAAAAATATTTTTTTGAGATCCTAGAGCAGAAATTCTTATTCTCTCGCTCAAAAGACACAATCTTGTCAAAAGTGAATTTTCTTAGTAAAATTTAAAAAGAAAATAGTTCTGTCACCAATTGCTGCATTTCACAAGTATTATTGAAGTGAGCATGAAGTATCATGTGAACATATTGATGGCTTACATGTTATAAAGGAATAAAATAAAACGTGTAGCTTCTCTGGATGTTTATAAATACACCTCATGTGTAGTTACATGTGTAAGGGTTAAAAAAATACATTAAAAATTAGGTACACTGCAAATAGAAGCGTCTTAAATTTAGACACATATGTGACTGAAAAAGAATTTTAGACACTTAAGTGTCTTAATCTGAAAATTAAGACACTATAGATGTCTTAATTTAAGATACATAAGCGTCTTACTATGACCATGGTGTAAACGAACTGAGAATAATGTCTAAAATATCCGCAAACGTCTTATTTTAAGACACTTCATTGCTTTAAACGTGTCTTAATTTAAGACGTTTTGATTCTTCCGACGCAATAACCACCAGGGGGCACTAGCACTCCCAGTTGCGCATGCGTTTTAGACGTCTTCGTTCGAAGTGGTATACGTTGTAATTCAAACAAAGTTTGTTTTTATGTACGCGTGTATTTTAATTCGTTTTTTGCGAAATGTGAAGTACTGTGATTTTAATTCGTATTAACTTGGATTATTTATTTATTGAATACATACATCTGACGTGTGTGCTCGACATGAAATGTCTCTTAGAAGCTGTCGTCGATACAAGGGCGGGATAGACACAGAACAGAAGTAGACGACGGTTGAAGATTACACCCGGAAATTCTACAAAGTGTGTGCAATGGGCTTAGTGTTAACTCGTATCAATTTATATCAATAATATTGTGTTATTCATCTTCGTCCTGTCGAAGCTGGCAAAAAAAAAGAAACTTTTGTCTGGCGGGTCCTGTTTTTAGGATGAAACATCTCATTCTTTAAATATGGCTAGTCGGATGTATTATGGGATTACCTTTTAAACTGATGAAAGTCTTTCTCCCTCACTGTGGTTGTGGTAGTTTTTAAAATTTCAAATCGAGGAATATTTCTTACCTCTTGCAGCAACTCAAGTAAGTTTCTTTATAGTAGTAAAATTAGTGTATTTTATGATTTTATTTATTGTACTAAACAAAATCCTGCATGAAATTTAATTAGTTTTGAATCTGTTCGCAAAAAACCCCACTAATTCTAGAAGTATATATTTTTAAACTTATGACGTTCTTTTTTTATTACGAATTATATATTCAATGTCAGTTCTTAGTTTCAATGGATAATTTTTATCTCGCAGTAAATGACGGCCACAAGGAAGTAAAGAAAAAAAAACTTTGAAAGATGACCTAATGCTTTCTTACTTCCTGGCATAAAACCGCAGATTAAAAAAAGATAAATAAAGTAAATGAGACTGGTCTATTATATGAAGCTGCCTGTAAAAATATACATATGTATTTCATTTGCAATCAACTCTAATACTGTTTTTTTTATTATTTTTAATAAAAAAGTAATTTGAAATTTATAATGGGAAAAAGTAAAAACCTCTAACTAGATTTCGTATTTAAAATTGTGGTAACTTTATTTATATGCACTTATACGAAAAATACAAAAATGACAGATGTTACTGTATATATTTAAGACGAAAGAAGTTTGAAAATCATAAGTTATTTTTTCCTCATGTTTTTAATATAGAATATGTACTTATTTGTTTTTATTGATAGTTGAATAACTTTTGTGAGTACCCTCTGATCTACATAAAAACTTGCCCATGTGGAAATATAAATTTTTTAAAAACATAATTTTTAAATAAGTATTTTCATTTTTTTTCGGGGGGAGGGGGTGATTTTGCATGAATTTTTGTAAAGCTGATATCTTAAATCTTGCACTGATTATAATGAAAGTTTTGAACTTTTAGAGTAGGACAAGTTTAAAAACGCAAATATATTTAACAAAATACCAAAGTCATTTTTCCCCAATGTTATTAAAGTAGAATATTTATTTATTTATTTTCATTATTCATAGTTAAATGGCTGTTGTGATTATCAAGTGATGTATATGTAAAATTGCATATGTGGCAATATATTTTTTTATATTTTCATTTTTTTTTTGGAGGGGGGGGGGGGGGGGATTTTTGCAATTTTCGTACATCTGATATTTTAAATCTTTTTCCACATTCAACCGAGTATAATAAATATTTTTGAACTTTTAGAGTAGGACAAGATTATAAAATATATATATATATTTATCTATGTACCTTAAAAGACCTTAATAGCGAACACTTCGAGACCGCGGAATTTGTCCGATAATTGGAGATGTCTACTTTTTTGAGGTAAAAATATACAAATATGTATGTCTGCTGATTAAAAAAGTATTCGTTAAATAGAGGTGTTCGCTATTCGAGAATGTCCATTAACCTCCACAACGGATACTCCCGAATACCGGACATCTCAATTTAGACTACTATAATGCAGGGTTGCGTTTTTTGCAAAAGTACTTCTTGATTAAAGGAAGGGCAAACTGGGAAGTGCCCCGTCCCCCTACGATTGTAGTGCCCCCAAATTTGATGTGCAATATTTGTAAAGCTTATATTTTAAATCTGTTTCGAAATTGTACTGATTATAATCAATATTTTGAACTTTTAAAGTAAAATAAGGTTAAAAACAAAATAAATTTAAAAAAATCTAATATTTAGATAAATATTTTTTGTTTTTTAATCTTGTTCTACTCCTGAAGTTCAAGATATTGATTATAATCAGTACAATGTCGTAAAAGATTTAAATTATCAACGTAACGAAAATTGTATACCAAAACTGAGAGCACCAAAAAAATCAGGCTGTATTGGGGGGGGGGGGGAGGGGCAGGACCACAGCCAAATATTTTTCCAGGATTCAACGTGGTCAAGCATGGCTACGTATGATGCTTACAAAAAAATGGATGCGATTCAGACGTTTGAAGTGTCTGAAATTCAGACGCAAAAAGTGTCTGAAAAAATTCAGACATTTTAAAATGTCTGAAAATTGAACACTCCATTTCAGACACTTAAGTGTCTGAATTTCAGACATTTTAATTTAGAGTGTATTATTATTGTGCTTTAACATTAATAAGGTGTTTATCAAGATTATCTATAATATTTCTCTTATATATATATATATTAATATTTGCAGACTGCCAACTGCTACGAAAAAATTGTAGTTGCTACGATTTGGTCCTATAAACTACGATGCTACGAAAATCGGTCTTAAATTACGATTTTTTGCAATAAACACGAACGAATTTTTTGTTTCTAGTTGCGATTTTTATCCCGCACAGCATATTTTTCAGGAGTGATTCTGTTGCGAAATTTACAAAATTTCAAAGTATTCATTTCCGAAAGTTTAAAAAAATTGGCCATTAGTCCGAAAATTCGGACATCTATCTTCGGAAAAAAATCTGGGCTGCAAAACAAACTTTTTAACATAAGACACTCTCTTTATGTATATTAACCAAGAGTGAATCGTGTTTCTGTACAGAAATTCGCTTCCTTAGAAACAAGGCGCGATTTTAAGAATTTCTAGAAAGGAGGGGGGGCGGGGTTCTTTGAGGGGCAAGTTTTGAAATAGTGTGCAAAAACGGACGATTTGCGATAAACTATCGCGAATTTCGACAAATGACCGTATAAAAAAAAATCAATTTCGCCAATTGGTCGCAGAAGAAAATAGATTTCGTCAAAGGATCGTGGTAAAAACGCAGTGTTGATTTCAGGGGGTGGCCCGGAGAGGAAAATCCCCCCCCTCCCCCCGGAAGATTTGAGATTTTGTGTTTTCAGTGGTGTTAATTTTGTCAAAAAATCGCAGAAAGAAAACGCTAATTTCGTCAAAAGATTAGTAAAAAATGCAAATTTCATCGAAAGATCAGTAAGAAAACGCAAATTTTCACCGAAAGATCGCAGAACGAAGACACTAATTTTGTCAAAAGGATCGCGGAAAAAAACACAAAATTCGACAAAGGATCGTGGTAAAAAATGCGAATTTCGTCAAAAGTTCATGGTAAAAAGTGCGGATTTCAACAAAGAATCGTGATAGAAAAATGTGAATTGCGATTGCGGGAAAATTGTGAATATCCTGAATGATCGCAGGAAAAAAAATCCCGAATTTCGTCAAAATTTACTACACTGGGCTAAAAAATTGGAACCAGGCTCCTTTTAAAAATGTAAAAAAAAAACGCTGCGAAACGAAAAGAAACTCTAAAAATCGTATAAAATGTTTCAAAGGAAAAAAATTACTATATTGAGTTGAAAGACTGAAACCTTATTCCTTTTACGAATGTCAAAAGATGGCTCGAAAGTCACGAAAAACCAACCAACCAACCTCCAGATTAATTTAAATTTTGTGTGCTACGATTTCTCATTTTCAAAGGTTGGCAGGTCTGTATTTGGAAAACTTTCAGAGAGAAACATTCGCTTTGCATACAATACTTCAAATGAAAAATCAAATTTCAAATTAATTGCTTAAAAGGCGCAAAGGCCAACCATGGAGAGAAATAGGCACTCTAAATAATCCCACATTCGTTCGTGAAAGATCACATTACAGACGAGGTGGGTTGATGCTATGGACTGGAATCAGGATAGGTCGACGTACAGGCCTGCATATCATTCGGAATGGCACTTTGACGGTCCGAAGTTATACAGACGAGATACTGAGACCTCATGTCGTATTTTATGTTGCAGCAATTAGTGATTTCTTTTTTTCCATGCATGATAATGCCAGACCTCTTATAGTTCGTCTTGTGGAAATCATGCTTGAAGCTAAAACAATTGAGCGTATGGAATGACCAGCATGCTCTTCTGACCTAAATCCGATCGAGCATGTTTGGGACATACTCAGACGACGCATTGCTGCGAGACCGAGGCCTCCTTTTACTGTCTGGGACTTGGAGATTGCAATTCTTGAGCAGTGGAACAGTATTCCCCAAAGTCTTATCGATAACCTCATCGCATCCATGGAAAACATGCGTGCAGCAGTCTTAGCTGTTCGAGGAGACCACGCGCCATATTAAAAGTCTTACATCATTTCTAAAGAATACTTTTTTTTTTTATCATTTACATGAAACCAAATTGTTGCCCCAAACCATCTTTTCACGTTCTTTCCATCTTTTCAAAGAATAAAAACTCCCTCACAAATTTTTTTGCATCTTTTTTTCTGTATTGCGCATTGATAAACGTGTACTATCCATTTTATGCCCATACATGGCTGTCTTGCACTGTTCTCTTCACTTTTTTGCTTGTTCCCCTAATTTTTTTGAGCAGCGTATGTATACATATCTAAATTTGGTGCATGGTTCTAATCATTTGGTGCATGATGTTACATTAATGTTTTGCATTACTTGCGGCAACTTAATGATGTTTGTATATAATGTTAACCTTTTATAGAGGTACCTGAATAGCAGTCCAGTAGTTTTACTATTTCCGTCACGTATTGGCGAAGGACATACTATTTTTTTTATCTGTATTTCTGTAATACAGAATAAAAAATTGAAAAAAGTTTCTTGATAAAAACTGAAATAGTTGTAAAAATTCTGCGCTGTAAAAAAAAAAAAAAAAAAAAAAAAAAAAAAAAAAAAAATGCCAGTTTTCCGGTAGGAATCGGAAAAATATTTGCCCTTATCGTACCGGAATAATTTCCAACCCAGCTCGGAATAAAATCCGTAAAATACCGTTTTACCGACTATTTCCTTATTTTTACGGATTTTATTCCGAGCTGGGTCGGAAATTATTCCGGTACGATAAGGGCAACTATTTTTCCGATTCCTACCGGAAAACTGGAAGTATTTTTTTTACAGTGTGTATAAGCTCGAACATTGTTTAAAATTTTTACTTAAAAAGAAACAGGACGTAATACGATTTGTTATATATATTTTTTGGCTCGTATAATAGCTTCAAGTATTTAGTTTTCAATTTCAAAAATACACGCATACATTTTTTTTTTATGCAGTTTTATTACTGTATATTTTCGTTTTTACGAATGCATCTTTGATAAATATTGTATATAATTTGATATATATATATATATATATATGTATGGCAAACGCAGATTGGACACATTCTCCATTATAATATAGTTCGCTAAATTTATCATACTTTTAGTTATGGACAATAGTATTTACAAATACGTATGCTTACTTATTTTCGAGTATGTCTTGCACCCGTTTAGAAAATCAACATTCCTTTTAAAATAAATAAATAAAAAAGTGAAGTCAGGATGTTATTTTTTTTTTTTTTCATTTGTGTTTTTAAACATGATTCCGAAAAATAATCTTTTTATTTTCCGAAACCATTTAGAGACGAAACAATCAGAAACCATAGACGATAGCAGGTTTCCAGGTTTACAAAAACATTTCTGAAAATGTAGTACCTGTTTGCTGCCCATAAATTTCTGAATAGTTAAGTTTTTCGAAAAAAATCGAACAACAAGAATATGAAAAACTCCACTAGAATTTATATAGCTGACTATGTATTTATTAGCCTTCATTTATGACTAAGTTTTGTCATATTTATTTCAATTAACTTATTGAATTTTAACTAAATAAGACGCATATTATTAATTACTGTGATCTAAGTAGGCAAAATAAATACAATTATTGAATTTCGATACAAAAATATTTTTCTTCACCAAAACTGTAATAAATTAAATGATGAAATCACGTAAAATCCAAGATTTTTCGTTTCAAACTCATTAATTTCTTTTATAATTACCTCTCTCTTTTGTTGTCTGTTTACGGCATAATTAAAATAGCAGCCGTTTATCGCGTCTTCTAAAATAATTTTACTCCAGACAATTCACGCTAATATAAAAAGAAAGCATAAAATGTTTCTCATTTAGTAAAATGCTTATTATTTAATTGCCAGAATTATTTCCATGTGGTTGCCCTGTTTTTTTTATTTTTATTATTCGAACTCGCAATGCCAATCATGAACTTCCGCTTCGTAGCGGGGGAGTTTGAATTAGGATTTACCATTCCGTTTGTCATTGGCCTCATACCCACATTTAAGGTAATTACTGTTAATTAATGATGGGGCTCATTGCTGTATATTGAAAACAATTTGTTCTTATTGTTCCTGGTGTAATTGCCTGCTCCGAAAGTCCCAGTTTTATGTTAGTTTATCTCAGCTTGCATTATGTTATTTTGGGGATTTTTTTTAATTATAATTTACATAATTGTAACGTATAACACACTCTTGCTCCGCTTAGAAAAAAAGAAAAAGAAAAGGAAAGAAAGGAAGAAAAAAGAAAAGAAAATGATGTGATATTTAGCCTTCTGCCAACATTAAAGATTTTACTATTTATTTATTTATTTTCAACTTCCTTCGTTAATTTCTCTTTCCAAAGTTACATAATATTTACGAAATCTTAAAAATATCTTCATGTATTAGTACTGTTTTTGCTAGTAAAGATCAATAAGTTAAAGTTAAACAGCAAACACTGCTTTTTTCTTTCAGTATAACTCAGAGCAGCATATATTCTTACCTTGGTGACTGTATTGTCGGCCAGCATCGCCAAAACCTTGTTTGAAAAACTCGAAAAGAAAATTTAAACTGTAGCTCAATTGATAGAAAAAGATATCGAGTATAAATGTATCAGATATCGTGTAAAAAAAGTAATAGGATATCAAGTTCTCTTGCTGATAGCAAAGCTGTTAATAATTTTGTCTTCTTAATTCTTATTTCTTAATTTCTTATTCCAAAGTTATGGTGTTATTAAACGTTTTCATAGTGTTAGTACTGTTTTTCTGCAAAAGTAGTTTTACAAGAATAGAAATTTACTGGATCCTATCAAACTCTCGACGGAAGCATGGCCTGGTTATGTCGGCGATCAAAACCATCAACGCCAAAGCAATTTTGGTAATTCCGAAAAAGAATATGCTTTATCTCGGTGTTTCTAAACCATTTTTACCTCAAAATAAACTTATAACCACGGTTAAACTGCCGGGATGCCCCAACATTATGATGATAATAATAGAAATAAATAAATAAAAACGAAAGTACCCAGTTAAACTGATGGCATTGAGCTCACAGACTATTTACACTAACTGTATATTATATTCTTATTTCAAAGAATAATGCACCTCGAAAAATAAATTAAGGGGGATTAGCCCGCCCGTTTCCCCCCTTTATATTTAACCAATGAATTTTCAAATCTAATCAGGGAAGCGCCTTATCAGAATAAATCGATATACCAAATTTGAAGCAAATTGGATAGAAAAACCCATTTATCTAAATTAAGGGTATTAGCCCCCGTTACCCCCTTTAGATTTAAACAATCAACCTTCAAATATAATCGGGTAAGCGCCTTATCAGAATTAACCTGTATACCAAATTAAAAGAAAATCTGATAATTCTGCATGAAAAACCCATTTATCAAAGTTAAGAGAGGGAATTAACCCCCGTCTCCCCCGTTATACTTAACCAATGAATCCCCAAAACTAATCAGGGAAGCACCTTATCAGAATGAACCTAGAAAAAAGATTTGATGCAAATCGGATATCTCTATCGCGAGTTTTATAGCCTTACGTACGTACAGTCGTGGAAAAAAAAGTAAAGACCCCCTACTAACTGCTGAACAAATTATCGTAGAAGAAAGCTACTGGTACCGAACGATCGGAAATAAAATCTACTTTTAAATGATGTATATAAAATTTACTTAGGGGACCATCTACTTATTAAAACGAACCATAACTTTGTTTTTTTTCAATAACAGTACACAATTCTGACAGCATAAATGAACTTTACACCCTTCAATTAGCCTAAAAACAAATTTTTATACGATAAGTTTCCGAGAAATTAATTATTTTAAAACGAGCGTATTTTAAGGGATGTATCCAAATTGAAGTTCCGTACTAGATTGTTAACCGAGAGAACCCCCTTCTTGATCAAGGCACCTTAAGCAGTCAACGAAGCTTGCTAGATTACAGGACAGCAGAAGAATTTCAAAATATTTAGTCACTTCTATCATAGACGGCCCCTTAAACCATCATTTTGCCGTTTTTAGGTGCGTTCGTAATTATATAAATACGTAGCACCTATAGTCGTCGTTCAGTCCGTCCGTCCGTCCGTCTGTCCGTCCGTCTGTCCGCATGTAACAGAGCAAAAACTACCCAACCGAATGGTCTGAAATTTCAAATATATGATTGTTGCAAAATTTTGTCGAGCCATTTCAAATTTTATGAAAATCGGATGTATAGTTTAATTACAGGGACAGTCAAAAGTTTTTCTTTACATTACGGCCAATGGGGAAAATTATTGCAAGTGCATTTTAATGATATTAGAGCCTTCCGAATGATCTGAAATTTTAAAGATATAATTGTTGCAAAATTTTGTCGTGCCATTTCAGATTTTAGGAAAATCGGATGTATAGTTTAATTACAGGGACAGTCAAAAGTTTTTCTTTACATTACGGGCAATGGGAAAAATTATTGCAAGTGCATTTTAATGATATTACAGCCTTCCGAATGGTCTGAAATTTTAAAGATATAGTTGTTGCAAAATTTTGTTGAGCTATTTCAAATTTTAGGAAAATCGGATGTATAGTTTAATTACAGGGACAGTCAAAAGTGTTCCGTTACATTACGGTAATGGGAAAAAATTATTGGAAGTGCATTTTAATGATGTATCAGACTATGCACTTTATGAAGTGCAAAAAATTATACATTCAGTACAATATGGGGTGCAAAAAATAATTATAAAACTAGTTATAGTACGAACGCACCTCATTTGCCACGTTTGACGAGCAATTTCCAACTTGTTTAAGCATAATTTGAAAAATACTTGGAATAAAAATGTGAAATTTTGGATCTCCATAAAGCAGGACTTAATAAATCTAAATCCATTAAAAAAACTGTAGGTTGCAATTCATAATTTTTTCGAATATTAATTTCATAATTCATATCATAAAATTATAAAAATTGCAAATTCAACGTATTTATGTTTGGGTATTTTAGTATTATTGCTACACAAAAAATTAGCACATTAGAAGCATAATTTCAGGCGATATAAATAAAAGTATGAAAATGTAATTTAACATTAGAAGCACTCAATTTTGAATGTTTATAATTCAAAAACTTATCATTCAAATGACTTGAAATTTCGTATCTAAGCATAGTTTGAACCGAAGATTTGAAATATCTCGTTAAAATTGGGTATTGCCATTGAAAAAATGAAGTTTGGATTCGTTTTAATATGTAGATGGCCCCCTAAGCAAATTTTATATACATCATTTAAAAGTAGACATTATTTCCAATCGTTAGGTACCAGTAACTTTTGTCTACGATAATTTGTTAAGGAGTTAGTAGGGGGTGTTTACTTTTTTTTTTCACTACTGTACATACATACAGACCCGACGGGCACATTAGTCTCAGGCTTTGGTAGCCTGTGAGCTAAAAACGCATGAAAAGAATGTATGTCATTTTTGCACTCTGTTGTTTGATTTAACTTTACTTTTGTATGGAAAGATGCGATTTTTCGCTCATTTCCTGATAGGCTAGAATTATAAAAATTATGTACACAGGTGTGTTTTCGTTGACAGTACAACATGTTAATATTTTTAGAACTTAATTATAAGTTAATAAATTAATTTTAAAGCCTTTTTCTGTTAGCCGGCCGCATGTGATAAATCGCCAAATAATATGGTTATAACTGTTTACGAGTTACAAAAACGATGTAGTTAATTATGCACCAAACCATTCTCGCTAAAATGAGTCAAATTGCTGTGAAATTGCAACGACAAAATATTTTAAATACTAAAAAGTAGAAAATATAAATAAAAAGTGAATGACGTAATAGTTAAAAAATAAATACTCTTTTACCATTTAATAGTTTAATGTTAATTAAATTATGATTATACGTTGAGAAAATAGTTTAGAAATACTGAAAACTTGTTTTTTGCATGTAAAGATGGAACTTTATAATCGATTTTTCACAAACTTCCTGATATGCTAAAATTATACAAATTATATACACATGTGTGTTTTCGGTGGCAATACAATTAATATTGACTAATACGAGTATAAAGAATATACTTCTTCAGAGCCCCCCTCCCCCCGCCTTATGCTGAGAGAGGAAGGTTTTTATTTTTTATCTCTGTGAAACTCTGGATTGGGAGGAGGGGAGGGGGTTTATTTTCTTATTACGATTTTTTCCTTTTTCTTATTTTGATTCATTCCTACTCATCACTAACATTTAAAAAAAAAAAATCCGATGCGTAATGCTTTGCGCTAAAATAAAAAGATATTTACTTGCTAGCCTACTGAAGTCATGTTGATCATTGGTAAGCTGTTGTATTCTTCAAAATTTATGTAATTTAAAGTTATCATTATACCACTACTGTAAACATTTCTACTGCATTTTTTTATTGCAACAGTTTTCCTTCTACCAGTAAGGCTAAGTATATAATATATTATAGGCATTAAAAATGACTTAATATAAACTTATACTACATTAAAATTATTTATTTATTGACTCTACTGAAGCATAATTTATTTATTGATATTATATTAAAAAATACTTTTATATAAATATGCAAAATAAATAGAATAATAAATGTATAACATAATAAACTTTATTCATCTTGTAAAAAAATGATTTTTTTTTTTTAAAGAATGATTGAATTGAGATAACAATATGATTTTTTTTTTTTTTTTTTTTTTTTTTTAAGAATGATTGAATTGAGATAACAAATTTTTTTCCATGTTTTTTTTTTTTTTTATGTGCTGTTGTGGCGCGTCAATTGAGAAACATTGATTTAGATTAATTGGACACAAAATATCGAGACGATTCGAATTAATCTTAGATTATGTTATAGGAATTTCCGACTAAATTCCAGGATAAAAAAAAAAAAAAAAAAAATTCTGTGTATCCAATTTTTGTTCGGTAGAGTTTAATTAGAAGTATAATTTATTTGTAAAAAATACTTTTATATAAATATGTAAAATATATAAAATAATTAAAATATAACATAACAAACTTTATTCATCCTGTAAACATAAAAGTTTTATTAAAGTATGAGTGAATTAAGATAGTATATATATTTTTTTTATGTGCTGTGGCATATCTATTGAGAACCATTGATCTAGCTCAATTGAACACAAAACATCGAGACGGTTCGAATTAACCTTAGATTATGTATGTTATTAGAATTTCTGACTGAGCTGACATGCTATGATAAAAATATTGTTGTGCGTATTCAATTTTTGTTCAGTAGGATTTACAAACTATTGCCTCCTAAGTTCGGCAAAAAAGGGAGAAGTAAATAAACAAAAATAAGGAAAGTTTAAAATATTTCTCATTTTAAAAACTATTCATTATTTAATTGTCGGTAGTATTTTCAGGAGGTTTCCCCCATCTTTTATTTTTCGAAAACATAACGCCAATCACGTACTTCCGCATCGCAGCAGGAAGGATGAAATGAAGATCTTAAAAATGCGAGGATCACAATAACGAGGTTCTGTGCATCCGCACTCATAAATTGATAAAATGATAATCAGGAAAAGTAAAAAAAAAAAATCATGCCTCAAGCATAGATTATGAAACATTTTCCAACACATTCAGAATATTTAACAAAACTTCACCATTTAGTAACTTGAAATAGGATGTCTAATTCGAAAACTCAATTTCAGAAATTCCCATCTGCAGTCGGAAAATTATCCGAATTTTTTGAGCAGCCCTGTGTATGATATATAGATTTGTATCTATAAACTACATGCATGCAAAAATTTAGTTCAGTTAGGAAATACACACAGCAGTTGAAAATTCCCCTTCAGAAATTTCCGTTAATAAGGTGAATGGTACGCGAATTCTTTTGTGTAGCCCTGTAGACGAGGCATAGAATTTATACGCAATTAGTAATATTTTTTTTTTTAAAGTTAAATTTAAAAGCGCATACCGAAATTGAAAACGCATTTCCAACAGTTATTGCTCAAAGACAGTACTGTAACCGATTTCTTTTGTGTGTCATTGTAAATGAACGATAGATAGTATAAATGCCCTATTCTATAGTAATGATCTTCTAGTAAAACTCAGTGATTTATATAAATTTCAATACATTTGAAGTAGTAGCGTAATGTCATTAAAATACACTGCAAAGGATTTTTCCTCATTTGCCTTAATGCAACGGAATTCTTTTGAGTGCCCCTGTAACTGAACTATGGATGCTACATACTTCATATTGAATGCCGAACATGCTATGGTAAACATCATTAGCGTATATCAATTGCATGAAAATCCGACAATATCTACACGAGTTAGAGCGTGGACAGGCAGGAGGGAAGTCAAACCGAATTCTTAAACACTTTTCAACTATATTGGAAAGTGTTAAATAGAGGTTGTTACTTTCACGCACTCGTAGTAACCCCCCCCCCCCCAATTTTTAAAGTGAGATTGCACGTTTTCTTTAGCGCGTATAACAGAAAAATATCCGATTTCCCTGATATAGAAAAAATAAATTTAATCGATGCATCCAAATGGCGCAGCATTTATTGCAATTCTATTTCAAAAATAATTTGAAAATAAATCCTTTATTTTATACATAATGGACATTAATTTCAGAAGAGCGAAATATTTCTGTTGATGATAAAACATCATTTTAAAATGGGCTCGGCCTCGGTCTGAGCCAGTCTCATATCTAGTGTAGACTTCTAGCGTGAGATGTTTTGGAACGCATCTGGACATGCACTGCAGTGAAATGAGTTTTAAAGGCAGAGTTGTTTTCACCTGGGCTGCGGCGTCGGAGTCGGATCTGATATAATTCCCGGAGTCGAAGTTGTTCATTTTCCCCACACCGACTCCGCAGCCCTGGTTTTCACTGTGTTTTGACCACAAACAGTATTTGAGCGTATATTAGTTTTTAAAACATTGAAACAAATGCTCGCGAATGTGTCAGTGAATTGGACGAATATCTTGCTATTTCCATTTTGTTTCAATCTTGCTACAATTTTTTACGCCTCAATTGAAAAATGTAACTGGTATATTTATTTTCAAAATAAAAGTTTTCCTGTTTTGTTTTTGTTTACTTGTTTGTCCCCCCCCCCCCCCCTTCTCTTTCTTCTTTTCTTTTCTACCTATATCTTTTACGCAGTTTATTAATAGACATTTTAAATAGTGTATTAATAAATAATATTTTTCTTTCATTTTAATTTTATGCTTTTATTCAAAACTGTAGAATAGGAATTTTATTCGAAGCGAAATAGTTTTTTTTTTTCCTCGTGAATTTATTTATTTATTTATTTACAGTAAAACTCCAACTATCCAAATTCCATTTATCCGGATAAACCGAAAATTTTTAAGAAGGCGATCTTATTGAAATGTGGACTATATGTATTTATATTACTAAAAATATATTACGTAAATATTATATAAAGAAACTTCTATCGAAATACGAACTGTATGCATTCTTTTGTAAGATAATCATTTTCTTGGAATTCGTTAAATGAAAGTTTAAAGTTAATTGAAATTTGGCATTTACTGTGAACGACAAAACAATTAAATTTGAACAGGTTCAACCAACACATCTAAATGTACGTGAGAACCGTGTTTTTTATTATTTTTTTTTTATTTATTCCTTGTAGTAAAAGTTACCGTATTAAATGGTAGTCCTATTTTAAGTTGAATGCATTAGGACTAATTTTTTATTAAAAAACTATTTAAAAAAGTTTTATTTCACAACATATTTTTTTTTACTGATTGCCTAATTATCCAGATTATGTCCAAGTCAGATTAATCCGGATAATTGATGCCTCAATGTATTTAGTTACTTATTATCCCAAGTGATATATGTTTTTTATATAATTTAGAGTAATTACTAGATAATGTTATTAGACTTTTTAAAATAATTCTGTATATTAATTTTTAAAACATTAAAATAAAAGCACAAAGTTAAATTTACAAAAATTAAAAAGAAATTTTTAATTTATTTCGTATTTGTGGTCATTTTTATTGCGCATTTTTTTTTCATGGTTTTATTTATTTATGTTTTCACTGTAATATATATTATTTGATCTTATTTATTACTGCTATCTAAAGCGCCTATTTATAAATTAAAGAAGTTATGGTGAAGAAAAAAAACATTTAGTAAATAGAAGTTCGCAAACGTGAATGAAATGGAAAACCATATTTTATCAAGTAACGTGTGTTTTTTTTTTTTCTTAATTTTTACCTTTTCTGATATCAGTCGCTCTTCCATTTAATACTCTAAACAAAATTTCTATTTACTAAGCATGAGAGTTTTTTTTTTCGCCATAACTTCTTTAATTCATAAATAGACTCTTTAAATAGCATTAATAAATAACGTCCAATAATATATATTACATTTAAAACATATTAAATAATAAATAAATAAAAACATTAAAACAATGCACAATAAAATGGCCTCAAATACGTAAATGAAGTTAAAATTTTATTTTTAATAATTTTTTTTTTTTCATTTTCACTTTTTGTGCTTTTATTCGAAACTTTAGAAATAAAATCTTTATATATGGAAACTCGCTAATTTTCTCGCTTGAGTTCATTCATTCATTTATTTATTTATTATCTCAAGTAGTATATAACGTTATTAAATAACAACATTCTGCATATTAATTTAAAATAATCTTTCGGCAGCTTTTTTTTTTTTTTTTTTTTTAATTCCAATTGAGTGAAAAAAAAAAATATGTAGTTCATGAATCTAGTGATAGGCCGATTCGAAATCCTTTAAGAATCGAAATCTTAGCTTCTGTAACGCTAAGATTTATGAATCGAATGAGCTACGAATCGAATGATTTATTCGAATACTTTCCACTCGAGTGTGATTTGTACCGAGATTTATTCCAGACTTCACAGCACACCGGATGAATGGCGACATTTCGCCTCTTTTGCTCATAAATTCTATGAATTCTAAAATGCAATTTACAGAAAATATGGAAAAAACACTTTCTTAAATTTAACTTCCCATACTCAAATAAACTAAAAGAAAAAGTATGTTTAAGTTAGCTAAGTTCATAACACACGTTTTAGAAAATAAAAATTTAAATAAAAAAATTATGAATTGAAAAATTAAAAAATAAATTAGCACCGATCATCTTACTAGCCGCGAGTGTGCGAAAAGTAGCCTGATCTGCGCCGAATAGTATCTACGTAATCTACGTAATAGTAGAATCTATGTAAATTCTACCATTCATTTGAACATCTAAACGAAACTTTCGAAAATTCTAGCTAAGAAAATTAAAAATAGTAAACTTCAAGTTTCGTTTAGAACAGGTGGTTTGCATTCAAATACGTCTGAAATCGAGACCACTCGACGACGACTGAATCCAGAACTCGGACATTTTGCATTCGAACACTCCCATCACTACAGGAATCGGACCCCAACGCTCTATCAACGCTAGCTAGAGATCCTGAGTTCCATTACTGCACCTTTTTCACTCAGTTAGAATGTAATAAAAAAAAAATGGGGAGTAATTAAAATAAATGCCCACAAACGCGGTAAACATGAAAAGCCATATTTTAAACAGTAATGTGACTTCTGCTTCATTTCTACCTACCCTTAAGTCGTCTGCTGTTCTACTTAAAACTGTAAGCAGAATATTTATTTACTAAATATATGCGTGTGGGTTTTTTCCCCTCTATAAGTTCTTTAATTTATTAACCCACATTGTAACTAATATATTTTTCAGCATGTTATCTGTCTTTTGTAAACTCCTCGTTTTCCCTTCCTTCGTCATGTTTATCCAAATTTATGAGCTGTAAAGTCGGCTATAAAAGTCGTGTATCTTTTGCTTATCCTTTAATGCACTAAACAAACGTCAGCCCTTAGTGTTATTGTTTCAGGTCTAATATATTGTAACTACTTCCTCCTTTAGCAGTGCTGTTGGTGGAGATAAAAAAAAAAAAAAAAAAAAAAAAAAAAGTGAGTGGCCATCATTTACAAGAAATGAACCGGAGAAATTTAACTTTCGACTTTCTTTTTTCCTCCATTATGGGAAAAGCCGTTCATTCTTTTTACTTTTCTTTTTCATTAATTTTTTTATATTTCATTTAACCAAAGATTTTATTCAATAGAATTTACTTAAATAAGGAAATATGTATAATCAGTTACTGTTAATAATTGTAAAAGTAATGCACGCATGGAAATTTAAGACATTCTCACTCCTCCCCCCCGCCCCCCCCCCCTCCTAAGGATAATCTTCGTTTTCCTACAAAAGTAAAGCAACTTGCCGTAAATGTTGGCATAGTTGGTTTTTCTATAGCGAAGCATCTCTGACCGAACCGAAAACGAATTTCGGTTATCTCCCTAGTTTCGGCCGAAACGAAAAAAATGCTGTCTTAAAAATAAACTTAATGTAATTAATATGTAATTATTAATTAATTATATGTATAAAGAAACGTATTTCTAACACACATATATATACATATGTGGCCCTGTTTGAAAACCTTATCTCCCAGTTGGCTGTCTGTGTCTCTGACCAAAACTTCTAATATTCGTATGTAATAAGATGCAAATAATTAACAACACAGAAAGTTTTCTTAATTATACGAAAATCATCTAACTAAAAGTGTTTTAGGTATACATACCTTGTTTTATCTTTTATAATGACTTTTGTAAATGATAATCAGATGTTTTATTCTGTACTTTTATTCTACACCTTCCTTAGAGTGCGTTCTTTAGAGTGCATTTATGCAGCATTCAAACTAAAAATTTTCTATCACTATTAGGTTTGCAGATTTTAATGAGCAGGTGGAAAAGGATTTTCATAATTTAGTCATAGATGTACCGAGTCATTATATAAACAGTTAAGTTCACAGGAATACATAAATAAGCTTTCATTTAAGCTAATACAGCTGAAATCGACGAGTGATTTTGAAAATTTCCGAAGAAGAAAAGAGATTTTATGAATAAAGATAGTTTCGGCCCCTGCCAAACATTCGATAGTATTTTCGCCAAGTTCATAGGAATGAATAAACAGGCTCTCATAAGCCAACACAGCTGAAATCGATGAGAGATGTTGAAAATTCACGAAGGAAGAAAAGATATTTTAGGAATAAAGATAGTTTTGGTTCCAGTAGAATATCTGATAGTATTTTTGCCAAGTTCATAGAATTAAATAAACAGGCTCTCATTTAAGTCAATACAGCTGAAATCTATGAGTGATGTTGAAAATTCCCGAAGGAAGAAAAGAGATTTTAGGAATAAAGATAGTTTCGGCTGAGTTTTGGTTCCAGTAGAATATCCGATAGTATTTTTGCCAAGTTCATAGGATTAAATAAACAGGCTCTCATTTAAGCCAACACAGCTGAAATCGATGAGAGATGTTGAAAATTCCCGAAGGAAGAAAAGAGATTTTAGGAATAAAGATACAGTAAACTCTGTCTAAGGCGGAATCGATCGGGACTGAGAAAATTTTCCGTGGTAGACAATATTCCGGCTTATGCAAAAAAGCTCTATCTTCCTCCTCGCGCAAAAAAAAAAAAAAAAAAAAAAAAAAAAAATCCCTTGAAGATGACAATTTTTTATTGATTCTCCTGACTTAAAAATCGGTTGAAAACTGAAATTCTGAAAGATCCTTTGTCTTTATAGATAAATGACAATATTCAGTTTCTTAGTACTACTGTTTTACATGCATATTGGAAATTTAGACACACACACACACACAAAAAAAAAAAAAAAAAAAAAAAAAAAAAAAAAAAAAAAACAATAAACTTCGAGAATGAGACAGAACGCTATAATTTTGAATTTGAGTACAACCTTAAAGTATAATATATTGTACTTTCGAAAATATATATTTTGATAAATGTTCATTTTACTAGAAATACTAACTTTTAAATGCAATTTTGCCTGTGAAAAAATGGCATAAGCATAAATTCCTTAACATTTAAAGTTTCTGTTCCGTTGAATTAACTTTTTTAAAGTGTTACGGAATTTTAACTAACATGCTCGACATTGAGTATTTGACTTATCAGTTTTAAAGTTTAATAAATAAAACACCTTTCATTTTTAAATTATACTTTTTTCCGCCCTATGCAAAATTTTGGTTTCGGTGGGACCTTAAAATCCTTTCCGTTTCCGCGTTAGACAGATTCCGCTTTATGCAGCATGAATTAATGTAATTTTCTATGGGTTCGCCGGGACTTGAAAAATTTTCCGCGGTAGACAAATTTCCGGCTTATACAGAGTCCGCCTTAGACAGAATTTACTGTAGTTTCGGCTGAGTTTTGGTTCCAGTAGAATATCCGATAGTATTTTTGCCAAGTTCATAGGATTAAATAAACAGGTTCTCATTTAAGTCAATACAGCTGAAATCGATGAGTGATGTTGAAAATTCCCGAAGGAAGAAAAGAAATTTTAGGAATAAAGATAGTTTCGGCTGAGTTTTGCTTCCAGTAGAATATCCGATAGTATTTTTGCCAAGTTCATAGGATTAAATAAACAGGTTCTCATTTAAGTCAATACAGCTGAAATCGATGAGTGATGTTGAAAATTACCGAAGGAAGAAAAGAAATTTTAGGAATGAAGATAGTTTGGGCTGAGTTTTGGTCCCAGCCGAATATTCAACAGGCTCTCATTTAAGCCAATACAGCTGAAATCGATGAGTGATGTTGAAAATTCCAGAAGGAAGAAAAGAGATTTTAGGAATAAAGATAGTTTCGGCTGAGTTTTGTCCCATCCAAATATTCGATAGTATTTTCGCCAAGTTCATAGGAATAAATAAACAGGCTCTCATTTAAGTCAATACAACTGAAATCGATGAGTAATGTTGAAAATTCCCTAAGGCAGAAAAGATAGTCCAAGAGCTGTTAAACATTTTAGGGAAGGTATTTGAGGCACCCTGAAAATTTGTGCAACATTTCTTTTGTAATGCCTGAATACAAAATCGAATGTCTGGCTGAAGGATCGTGGCCCAAAACCTGTGCCAGACAAAAAATGGCACTTGACACGTGTCTGGCACAGTTTTTGTGCCGACTAAAGTATCTGTCATTTTCAAAATATTTTTTTCTAAGCATAAATATTATTGTGCCTCAATCTCAGCGTGCCTCAAATACCTTTTTTGGGTAGTCAAAAAATGGCACTTGACTGGCACAGTTTTTGGGCCGACTAAAGTGTCTGTCATTTTCAAAATATTTTTTTCTAAGTATAAATATTATTCTGTTTTAATCTCAGCGTGCCTCAAATATCTTTTTTGGGTAGTGTCAAAAAATGGAACTTGACACGTGTCTGGCACAGGTTTTGGGCCACGATCCTTCAGCCAGACATTCGATTTTGTATTCAGGCATTACAAAAGAAGTGTTGCACAAATTTTCAGGGTGCCTCAAATACCTACTCAAAAATGTTCAACTGCTCTCCTACTAAGATATTTTAGGACTAAAGATAGTTTCCGCTGAGTTTTGGTCCCGGACGAATATTCGATAGTATTTTCGCCGAAACTAAGATTTTGTACCGAAAACGAAACCGAACATTAGTTCGATCTCTAATTAAAATAACTCACCTTTGTCATGTTTATCCAAATTTATGAGCTGTAAAGTCGACAATAAAAGTCGTGTATCTTTTGCTTATCCTTTAATGCACTAAACAAACGCTCTTAGTGCTCTTAGTGTTATTGTTTCAAGTCATATTGTAACATAAGTTCATATTGTAACTACTTCCTCCTCCTTTAGCAGTGCTGTTGAAAGAGATTAAAACAAGGGGGAAAAATCATGCGTCAAGCATAGAATATGAAACACTTCCCAACACACTCGGAATAATGTAACAAAACTTCATGGTTTAATAAGTGAAAATATTATGCCCAATTCAACCATATGGAAACTCATAACACATTTGAAAACTCAATTTCAGCTGTTCCTATTTGCAATCCGAAAATTATCCGAAGACTGTGATCAGCACTGTGTGTAGGATTAAACCAGTTAAATTTAAAAGCGCAAGCTGAAATTAAAAGCGCAAGCTGAAATTAAAAACGCACTTCAGCAATTATTACTCAAAGACAGTGTTGTAACCGATTTCTTTTGTGTGTCCCTACAAATGAACGACAAATGCTATGAATACCCTATTTTGTTGTAATCATCTTGTAGTGAAATTCAGTGATTTATATCAGTTTCAGTACATTTGAAACAGCGTCATGTCATTGAAATACTCTGCAAACGATTTTTCCCCCTATACCATAATGTATGGAATTCTTTTGGGTAGCCCTGTAAATAAACTATTAAACCTACATACTTCATATGTAACACCATACATGGTCAGATGATCCTAAATATGGATTATCAGTTGCATGAAAATCCGAGTATATTTACGGGAGTTAGAGCGTGGACAGACGGACAGACAAACCGTATGCATAAACACTTTTCAACTTTGCTGGAAAGTGTTAAAAAAAGAAAAAGAAAAAAGAGAGTGGCCATCATTTACAACAAATGAACCGGAGAATTTAACTTTCGACTTTCTTTTTCCCTCCATTATGAGAAAAGCCTTTCATTCTTTTTACTTTTCTTTTTCATTATTTTTTTTATATTTCATTTAACCAAAGATTTTGTTCAAAATATTTACTTAAACAAGTAAATGTGTATAGAATAAATTACTTTTAATAATTGTAAAAACACCTAAAGTAACACAATATAAACTATACAACAAACAACTATTAAAAAAATATAAAACCGACTTCGAATACTTTTCTGTTTTTTCTTATCCAATGTTCAGAATCGAAGGTTAAGCAATTAGAATTTTTTTTTTTAATATTATTTTTAATTTCTAAAAATAATTATTAATAAATTAATAAATAATAAATAAATATTAATATTAATTAAAAATAATTAAATTATTGCTTTAAATTTAGATTAAAATCACATATTACGTTTATTTTATATTCATATTAATGAATACTAATTTAATATTGTTATCTCAATATTAAATTAGCTTAATATTAAGTTTATTTACTATACTTATTATCAAAACTAAATTATTATTTAATTCTACTTAACTCTACTATTTTATTATTAACTTTCATAATTTTTAAATTGCTATAACATAAATTCTTATATTAATACATTAATATTTTTAAACTTGGCACATTTTTGCTTGATAAATTTTTATATAAATTCTTTGCTTTTAAATGTTTATTTATTTATTTTTTTAAATCTCTTTTGGCAACATTGATTTTTTCCCCCTTTGTCAATCTTTTTTAAATACGGATTGGAGTATAAGTAATTCAGCTTCAATGACAAAGATGAATTATTTTAATACTAGCTGAAATAATCGGCGTTGCCCGGAATTTTAAGAATGTTTGTTCGGGAGATTCGGTACTACTTAGTTATCTCTTCGACCAATAATCTATCGCCTAACTATAAGATTAAATGCCAATAATGGTTGATCGTTAAATGTCACATTCACTTGACTTTAAGCAAGTTACATGTGGTTACATCAAGTAATTTTTGTTTCCACGTTTTATTTGTATTTTTATTAATGTTTTTTATTAATGTTAATTTATTTGTTCTTTCGTTATTTAAAATAAAAATTATGTCAATTTGTAAAATTTGGCGAGCAGTTTGGCGATTTATATAATTTGCAGAATTGGTCGACGGGGTAACTAAGTAGTGCCGAAGATTCAATGTACCAGTACTTAATGAAAGAGCAATGAAAATTCATGTGTTATAAGTGAAAAGCCATTCAAGACATCACTTTCTCTTGTAAAAGTCATACATTAAGCATATATTCGTTTTAAATATGATGTCATATTTATCTGCTTTCTGTACTTACTTATATTGATGCTCCTTGTATTATTTATAAAAATTTGAAAATGTTTATTTTATTTCAAACATGACGCCATATTCATCTGCTTGTCTGTACTTACTGATGTTCATACTCCTCGTATTATTGTCAAATATTGGAAAATGTCAGTTATACTTCCTGCATGACGTCATGTTCATTTCCTTTTTAATTCTTTTAATGTCGTCATATTCACCCGTTTTCTGTACTTTCTCATATTCATACTCCTTGTATTATTGTCGAATATTTCAAATTATTTTGTTATATTTCCAATATCCGTTATACTATATTAATACTTAAAAAATTTTCTAGAGAAAATTTCGCCTTGCATACAATATTTCAAATGAAAAACAAATTTCAAATTTTAATTGCTTAAAAGGCGCAAAGGGTAACATAGTGAAAAAGATTCCATGCCGGGACTCGAACCCGGATCATCAGTATAGCGCACTGACGTTGCTATACTGATGTAGCTATCGACTAAACATGGAACGATACCCAGCCTAAAACTTCTCATTATTACAAGTTTTCAAGGCTACAAACGCAGCACAGTTTAAGTCAGTAGTTGTTTATCGTTGGTTTGTCTTAGTTGTTTAGTCGGTAGAACGTCAGTGTGCTATATACTGCTGACCCAGCTTCGAGTCCCGGCATGGAATTTTTTCTCTATGTTGGCCTTTTAAGCAATTAAAATTTGAAATTTGTTTTTAATTTGAAATATCCATTATATTTCCAATATAATTTTTTTAATGGTGCCATATTCACTTCCTTTCTTTCCTCATATTAAAACAAACCACTCGTCTTGCCATTTGGCAAAAGAGAAATAATCGCCGTTTCTCTTCCACGTACCTTAGGGTTATATATATATATAAATAAGATGCTTTACTATTAAAAAAAAAAAAAAGAAAAAAAAATATGACAACATTTACGGCCAGATGCTTTACTTTTATGGGGAAATGAAGATTATCCTTAGATACTTTTGAAATTGGGTGAGGATGTCTTAAATTTCCATGCACGTAATAGAAATGAAAGTTATTTTTTAATTGAGTAAGAAAGTAGCTAGTTTCGATTCAATAACAACCTTAATAGAGATGAGTTCAGGCTCTTTTTTTTTAGAGACCGAACCCGACGATTTGAAACCCGAACCCTAAATACTTTCTGAGACCGAGTCCGACACGTACGCTATAAAAAATTGTTACTAACATTTTAAAATTGTTCGAAGATTAATTTTCATATTTACAAATCTCGAAATAAGTATTAAACCTAAATACACACCCACGATAACGTTTCGTGATTTTCATGTCCCTGAAAAATTTGTTTAAAATAGCAAATTTATATATGCCGAACCGCTGGCAAAGAAGAAATATAGAAGAAATATACGAAATCTGCAAAAGTCACAATTCTTATTCTTTTAAAATAAAATTGTACAACTCTTGCAGAAAGGCATGAGTTTTGTTTTCCGATAATTCTGGAAAAGGGAAAAAAAAACAAGGATAGTCAAGGGATAGCCCATGACTTCTTTATGTTACTATATCCCATCAATAACAACTGAGTTCCCTTACAAACTTATTTTTAAAGGATTGTATAATATTTTAAGAAACTTAGAATGCATTTTTCTTTCTGAAATAGCAAGTTTTTTCCTTCTTTCAATTTGTGACTAAATAAAATTTTCACTTTGAGCCCGAGCTCAAAGACTGGTACAAAAATCGGGATGCGGGCTCGGCTCATCTCTTAACCTTCACGCACTATCCGTACAATACTGGGACAGTATAATTTTAGGAGAGATAAAGCCCGCTGCTGCAAAAAATTATTGTAGAGGAAATTAGGGTCGCAACCCATTTATTCAATCAAAAATACACTCACTCCAATCCAATCTGGGATTTTTATTCACAACTTTAACGTTGCTGGTGATTTTTTAGCGAAATATGTGCCAGATTTATCTTCCTTTGTATAAAATGTAAACTTACTACAAGAAGTCGTAAAATTGGTCGTCACCATCCGCATCCAAACATAGCAAACTTACATGGAAAGCATGTTTCAGAATATTGTTTTATATCACATTCTGAGTTACTGATTGAATTTATGTACACTTTTTTGTAAAGTATCGCGTTTCACAAAAAGCAATATAAGCCAATGGAAAATTTCGTTAAAATTTTCTTATTATTTCCAAAGCTATGAATAAAAATATCCAGGTTCAAATTGGAGTAAGTGTTCCTGTATTTTTGACTGAATAAATATAGATTAGGATATTAAATCCCTATACAATAATGCCTTGCTGTGTTGTACTCTGCCAGCCCACTCCAATTAAAGTTTGTACCTACATTTTTGATACTCCCTGTATATTAATTTTAGTACCACTCATTAATTCGGGTAATATTGTTGCATGGGGGAAAACGCGCTTTAGGGTTAGTGTGTTTCTTCGAGAATTTAACCCATTTATGCCTGAATTTTTGTTTTCTCAAATTTGTTGGTAAAACCACTTTAAAATGTTGCTAAATGTACTGGAAAAATACTAAAAAAATTACGCTAAAATATTTTTGTATTTATTTGATAAAATGTAAACATACTAAACGTGGGAATATCCATATGTGGAAAAATGCATAATTATATGTTTCGTCTAAATTTATATAAATTAAGCTTTTAAAATGTATATTATATACTAATATTATATATTATTATTTTATATTGTATATTGTATATTATATAAGCTTTTAAATTGTATAGTATTTTTTATGATGTATTAAAATTATATATATTAAAATAAGATGTATTAAAATTATATATATTAAAATAAGATGTATTAAAATAAATATTATTAATAATAAATTAAGAATAATTGCATTTGAGGCTAAAAAAACATTTATTTCAAAATCACCTTAAAAAGAATTTTACATAAATAACTGTCTTCTAAATGGCTAATAAAAATATGTACCCGTTTGCGCCTAGTGCCCTATATTTTGTACGTTACAAACATGCATAAAAAGTAGACTTGAACATATAATTTCGCAATTTAAAAGAATACGCATTCCAAAGAAGCTAAAATTATGACCTATTTATTTGGATCCTTGATACAAAAAATACATATAAACTTACTTTTTACATTTCGCTATCTTGAAAAATGAAAAATTTGTAAACATTGAAAAAAGGCCTTCATTTAAGAAAATAAATATAAATCTTAATGCTGTCATCTCTCTGTAATAGATAAAGACATTTATAGACAATTACTTCATACAATTTTCATGTTGTAAAGAAGAAAAAAATTCTAAATATATTAAAATTCGAAACGTCCCAAAATTGGGACGCTAGACATAAATGAGTAAGGCTGTTCTTAACTGCTTTACTCAACAAGCGCAAAACGTTTTGACACATTTACAAATTCATTTTTTAACGGAAAGGTATAAAATTGGAAAGCCTGGCCATGGAAACGATTTGGAATTGAACTGTTTTTTTCCATCTTTTGATCCATCAATTAACTATTGAGTTATAAGTTATTTTGATCACGTGACAAACACGTTTTCTGCCCGCTCTTGAGTGCTCTTTCTTCCATCGCATAGAAAATCGGTTCCAAACGCCCACTTTGACACTATTTTCTAAAAGATCTATTGCGTTTGCAAAATAATCGAAAAAACAGCTCAGTTACATAGTTTCTGAACAACAACACCAGCTAGTTTCATGCATTTTCGAACAAAAATAAATTAAAACTTATGTCAGAAAATTGCCCTTTTGGATTTGAGAACACCCTTAAGCATAACTATATTTTATCTCTTACTTTCTTCTCTTTTCTTTGTTCAATTACTTTTTTTCTCTTTGTTCATTCTCTTTTCTTTATCAACTTATCTTTGCAGAAGCAAAGATGAATGGTTACAAATATACTGTGTATACAGATTTCATTTATCGAATATCCAGCACATGAAATAGCTTGAGCTGGCTTACAACCCTGATTAATTTACATCTTATGAATTGCACTTATCAGGAGTTCCAAGTGACATTTGAATATTACACATTCTGAATTACATTCAAAGTGAAAGATACTGACATTTCTGAACAATGTAAATGAGATCGTAAAGATATACTCGACATCATAATCTGTCTGTGATATCAACCCAAGTATAGTAAAATATGCATGCTAGTGCTTCTCAACTTCGTGTATAATGAAAATGAAAGCTACAAAGATTGAATGCATTGCCGATAACTATGTTTGTTTTCAACCTCATTTCTAAAATTTTGTAGAAAATCATCATCAAAAATGGATGGAAGAGCTTAAAAATTTTAAACGTTCATATGTAAATGACTCATTTGCGTGGCCTTACAAGGAGAGGGCCAACCTTGGTAATGACAGATTTTGATTATTTTAATATATGTTGTAGGGTAGAGACCCCCTTAGTCTCAGGTTCAACGGATTTTATACAACGCTCCCTAGTTCTTGAGAAACAGGGGTGTCTTATAACACAACTTGAATACTTACTTTGTAACAAAAGGATAACGGTGATCGTAGATCAGTTGGTAAGACGTTTGCTCGTTCTTCCGCGTTCTCGGGTTCGGTACCGAAACGCGCTGCATTTGTTTTTCTCATTTTTTGTTTTATAAATATACTTGTAATTATAATTTAATAATCTCAATTAAAAATTTAATATAGTACATTACTTATAATCTTAACATATTTTAATTTTAATTTATCATTTTTATTTTAAAACCATTATTTCTCATCCTTTAAAGAGCTTTAATAAGAAATTGGATAGATTATTCAATAAGAAAAATTCCAAAATCGTTACAAAATCTGCTATGGCGCCATCTAGTTATGATAAAATAAAACATATTCAAATAAAATAAAAATAAAAGCAGAAAGAAGATAAAGGCGAAAACAAAATAATTCAAAGCGCAAGCATACGTATTACAAATTTAAAAATCTTTAACATGCAAAAAATAAGTTATATTTTAATTCTGATTGTAATTTTTAATATAATTGTGCTTGTTGTTTTAAAAACAGAGTAATATTATCATCATATTGAATTTCCTTGTTAAGGCAATACATAAATGATGTTTCTTTAAAATCATGAATTGACACAATTGTTCAATATCATTGCATCGATAAAGAATATATGAAATACATTTTAAAATTGATTTAAAAAAAGATAACTGTTTTATGATGTTTTATACAACTATTTAGTTACGAGTAAATAAACTAAATACGTTAAAATTATAATTTATATACAACATTTTAAATGACAATGAGATTATTAAATTATAATTACAAGTATATTTATAAAACAAAAAAAAAAAATAAGAAAACCAAATGTAGCGCGTTCAGGTAACGAACCCGAGGTATAACGAGCAAACGCTATGCCAACTGAGCTACGACCAACGTAGACCTCTCGTTACAAAGTAAGTATTTAAGTTGTGTTATAATATTAGACACCCCCACCCCCTCCCCGTTTCTCAAGAACTGGGGAGCGTTGTATAAAATCCATTGAACCTGAGACTAAAGGGTCTCTACCCTACAACACATATATGAATAATCAAAATGTCAAAAATACCAAGGTTGGCCCTCTCCAGTATGCAGTGAAGATTTAAAAACTTGATTCAAGTTAAAAAGGGGGGGGGGGGATACTCCGATTTTAATGAAATTAAGTTTCAGATGTTAGAACAAAATATGTTGTAATTGAGAATAGGGATGCACGAAATATTCGGTATCTATTCGGCCCTACAACCGAAATAAGTTAGGCCGAATATTAAACTATTCGATATTCCGAATACTAAAAAGACCTTTTTAAAAAATATTTTTAAAAACCTTAAAACAACTTCTATTTTTAACTGTCAGTTAATAAAAATATTTAGAATAATTAGAAATAGAATTATATTTAAATAAAAGAGAATGCTTTTACATTCTTTATTTTCTATTTGAAAGGTATAATGTAAGAAAATTAACCAATAATGACGATTTTAGTCCCTTCCTGACAAATTTCCTAAAAATTTTCTTCCAATTCCTTCAAAATTTCACTTTGATTTTAAAATATTCGTTTTAGAATATACAAATAAGATTTTATTCATCTGTTTTAATTCAGAGAAGAATCCATGAAATTTAAAATTTTATCAATTATAAAAAAAAAACTTTAAAACTATTCCCTTCTTAAATCGGGTTTACCCCCGAACCCTTGTATTTTAGTATCAGTCTTTAAGCTCTGGAGGATTCGGGCTCAAAATGAAAATTTTATTTATTCACAAATTCAAAAAAGAGAAAAAAAAACTCGCTATTTGGGGAAAAAGAATGTAGTCAAAATTTCTTTACGTATTTTACAATCCTTAAAAATCAGTTAGAAAAGGAATTGAATTGCTATTCATGGACTATAAGGGGAACTATTCTCTGTGATTGCGAAGTCTTTGCATGGTTAATGATAGTACCAAAGAAGCCTTAAGATATCCCTTGTCTTTTTATATCCTCGCTTTCTGTTTAAAGTTCTTTTCCAGAATTTCCTGTAAAATAGAACTCTTGCCTTTTTGCTATAGTTGTAAAATACTATTTTAAAAGAATAATAATTGTGACTTTTTCAGATTTCCGCCAATGGTGGGCATAAATAAGAAATTTCCTTTTTAAACAGATTTTCAGAGACATGAAAATCACAAAACATCGTTATGAGGCAGTAATTTAGGATTAATGCTTATTTCCATGTAGAAAGATATTTTTTCAGTGAAAAAATTAATCTTGAAACAATTTTAAAATGTCATTAACTCTTTTCTACTGCACTTATCGGGTTCAGGCTCTGATGACATTTTGAAATTTTTCAAGCGTGGGCGGGATCGGATTTCATATCGTTGGGCTCGGTTGAACTTGAGCTCCGAAAAATGAACCTAAACCCATCTCTAGTAGGAGGTACCTCATCTCTTAATAGAATAACATTTGTATTGGAAATTTCTGCAAATGGTTAAGTATAAATAAGAAATTTGTAATAAGGAGTAATTTAGGATTAATACTTATTCCTATGTAAAAAGACATTTTTTTCAGTGAAGAAATTAGAGTAATTTAGGATTAATACTTATTTATATGTAGAAAGACATTTTTTCAGTGAAAAAATTAAGCTTGAAACAATTTTAAAATGTCATTAACTATTTTCTACTGCACTTATCGGGGTCGGGCTCTGATGACATTTTGAAATTTTTCAAGCTTGGGCGGGATCGGATTTCATATCGTTGGGCTTGGGTGAACTTCAGCTCCAAAAAAAAAAAAAAAAAAAAAAAAAAGCCTAAACTCATCTCTAGTAGGATGTACTCTGCCTCTTAATAGAATAACATTTGTATTGGAAATTCATTAGTTAACTTTTTACTTACAAGGAGAACATGTATAAGGAGACCTTTCTTAATCGGATAATTGCTTTTAAAATACACTTTAAACTTATCCATCTCGTGTAAAATTATATAACTTCAGCTGCACGTAACTAGTAAATATTACATTAACTTATAGAAAAAATAATAAACTGTTTCATCATTTAAATTCATTAAGTACTGTGCATTTAAACAATTATTTTACTAGCAATTTCAAAGTACATTAGAACCTCGATTATCCGAAGTAATTGGGACCGAACCTCTTTCGGATAATCGAGAATGCTTCCATTATAAGATTAAGGAGGAATATATGCAATATTTCGTATTATGGTAACAAGTGCTTAATAAAAATGAAGCAATAGCAAAATAGAAACAAGAATAAATTATCTGAATTTTAATTTTGAAATTAGCCCTTTGAGGGGCGGTGGGATAAAATATATCTCACCTAATTTAAACAAGATTCTCACCAGAAACTTTTAACTAAATTTTATATTTTTATCTTTCAGGGGATATTGATGAAAAATTGCTCTTCCGTATTTAAATTTTTTTTTTTCGATTATTCCGGTGAGAATTCAGTATTATAGAGACATTATTGCTTGCCCCTCAACGGGTTAAGTACCTTTTACATACATCACAAGTATTTGAAAAAAATGTTTTGTTTATCGCAGTTTTGATTGCCTTTGCTTTGAAGCTCTATCACGGAGTTTTTTAATATTGTTAAATCACCAGTATCACAGTCTTTCTGCTGCTCCAGCCATGCCAAACCATTTGCAAAACATTCAAAAGCTTCAGAATTGCAAATTTGTTCGTTTTCTTCGTTCTACTTCGCAGCTTATGGAAGCTCATGTTAAATTCAAAGGAACTCTAAGAAATAGGATCGAAAATATTATATTTATATGTACTCGTAGTTCGGAAAGGACCGCTTACATACAAGGAATATAGTATTTAAGAAAAAAAAAAACTTTCAAAATGGATGCGATAGTAAAAAAAAAAAAAAGCTTTAAAAATGGATTTCGGTTAATCGAGAGTTTCGGTTAAAAGAGTTTCGGATAAAAGAGGTTCTACTTGCATCAATCGCTTTCATTTGGCGAGAATAACTGTTGCTCGCCAAATCGCGTGCCGCGTTCGTCTTTTCTCACCAAATATTCGAAAGTATTTTATTTTTACTCGACTGCCAAGCAGCGTTATGTGTTTGACACGTATCTGGGTATGTGGATTTCTTTATACCCTCGAAAGTTCCCCATGGCTGGATGTATTTTAATGAATGAGGTCTCTATCAATTCGTCTTAACCGTCCAATGGTTATAGGCAAGATTTTGTTTTTATAAATTCAAATAACGGCAGGGACGAAAAAACTTTTTTACGCACCATATTGAGTGGCATATCATTGAATAGGTCTTTCAAAATGAAGACGACATTTCATTGATTATTTTGCAGTCAGAAGTTCCGTTTAAATATTACACAACCTGGAAGTTGTGTAGGTAGGATCTCTAGCTTTACTGCAACTCTAACCTTCATAGACATCTATAGGCTTCATCAAAACAGTGTTTATAGATAGGAACTAACAATTAAACACAACTTAGAAATCATCAATACAAGTAAATAAAAAAATAGGTAATTAATATAAAAAATAGTTTCACATTGATGAGAAATAATTAGTTCGCTTTTTACGCAGTGTGGTTTTTTGATTTTTTAAATTTAATTTTTACTTGTTTATCAGACTTTCTACTGGAATTTTTCTGCTAAAGTTGGCTAATTCTTTGTTACATACATAAATAATTTCATTAAAATATATATATATATATTCTGAGTATTTGCCTTAAGGAGACTTGTTAGTAAGATAATTATTTTTAGGCGCGCAAACAAAATAATAAAAAATCGTTTTACGATAAAATCTGTTTTTCAGTTGTCAAAACAGTGTTTATCAAAAGTAAGGTACGAGATATATAATGAAATCAAGTGCAATAATAACAAGTTGGAAATTACACGTCAAACGTGGCAAAGGATGCTATCGTGGCGTTCGTGCTATCACTAGTTTTATAAATATTTTTTGCACCGCCTATTGTACTGAATGTATATTTTAGTTAACTTCATAAGTGAATATCAATTTCATTCTGTACGAAAGGCTGTAACATCATTAAAATGCGCTTTTAAATAATTTTTCCCTTTGGTCTTAATGTAACGGAAAACTTTTGACTGTCCCTGTAATTAAATTATACGTTCGATTTTCATAAAATTTGAAATGACTCGACAAAATTTTGCAACAGTTATATATTTAAAATTTCAGACGATTCGGTTGGGTAGTTTTCGCTCTGTTACACTGCAAATTGAAATGTCTGAAATTCAGACACTTAAGTGTCTGAAACGGAGTGTTCAATTTTCAGACATTTTAAAATGTCTGAATTTTTTCAGACACTTCAAACGTCTGAATTTCAGACACTTCAAACGTCTTAATTGCAACCATTTTTTTAAGCATTATACGCAGCCATGTTTGACCACGTTGAATCCTAGAAAAATTTTTGGCCATGGTCCTGCCCCCTCCACCCCCATACACTGCGATTTTAGGGGCTCTGAAAGTTGGTATGCAATTTTCTTAAAGCTGATAATTTAAATATTTTTCAACAATGTACATTATAATCAGTATTTTGAACTTCTAGAGTAGAATACGATTAAAAACTACAAAAAAAATATATAAATGCAATAAAACCTCTCAATAGGGGTTTCAAGGGAATTTATCCACCATTCGTTGCCGAGGTGCATGTGATTGAGAGGTTTTACTGTATTTAGATTTTTTTTTTTTTAGTTTTTAATCTTAGTCGGCCTTAAATGTTCAAGATTTTTTATTATAATCGGCCCACTATCGAAAAAATTTACAATATAAACTTTACAATAATTGCATATCTAATTCGGGGCCCCTAAAATTGTAGGGAGGGCGTAGGGGACACTGCCCAGTTCGCCCATGCTTCAATCAAATCCTTCTTCTGCAAAAAATCCAACCCTGCATTATGTTCGCTAAATAGAGATGTCCGGTATTCGGAAGTGTTCGTTATGGAGACTAAAGGACATTCCCTAATGCCGGACAGCTATATTTAACAAAAACTTTTTAAAAGCAAAACGCATGCACATTTGTTTATTTTTACCTAAAAAAAAACAGACATGTCTGATTCATTGGTCGGCACCAAAATCCTCTCTGTAAAAAATAATAGTTGATTCTTATAGATTTTAATCTTCTAAATAAAAATATGGTAACGAAATTACTCTATCACGTACCATTTTTTTGGTAGGAGAGTTTTGCTTTTAAATTTAAAATTAAGATATTTTATATCTTGCTAAAACATGAGTGAAAAATTTTTAAACCATAAAATATAGATAATAATAGGTAAATTACCTGCAAATAAATGTATAAAAACGATTACCAGATTTACAGTGGCATAAGGAATGAAAATATAATAGTGGATAGCAAATAGTAAATTCGGACACGAAAAAGGGAGGGGGGATAAAAAAATGCTTTACACAAGTATCAACAAATAAAATTTCCATGCTATATTTTGTCACTTTGATATCTAAGACAGTCAAAACATTTCTTTCATGATTTCAATTTTATCTAGCATTGCAAATTAATATAATAATCATTCCATGTTTGTTATTATTATAAAACTGTTTCTCGGAAAAATGGTACGTGCTGGAGCATTTTCAATAACATATTTAGACACTTTACATATTTAGTTTGCAGGGAGAAAATTTTTAATTTTTTTTACCGACCAGTGATTATCGAACAAATTCCACAGTCCTATAGTGTCCACTATTGAAGGCAGGTCCTTTAAGGTATTCGGATAAATATATATTTTTTGTTTCTAATCTTATCCTGTTCTAAAAGTTCGAAATACTCATTATAAACAGAGCAATGTCGAAAGAGATTTAAAACATCAGCGTTACAAAATTGCACAAAAATTCCCCCCGCCCCTTCAGAAAAAAAGAAAATTAATATCATTTAAAAATTAAATTCTTCTTTTAAATTTATATTGCTACATAGACAAGTTTTTTATACATCAGATGAGAATCTCAAAAGCTATTTATTTAATAATAAATAAAAGATAAATAAATATTCTATTTTAAATAACATGCAGAAAAAATTACTTCAAATTTTTAAACTTCTTTCGTCTTAAACATACATTTTAATATCTAATTGTCATTTTTTAAAAAATATTTCATGTAAGTGATGATAAATAAAATGATAAAAACTGCAATTTTAATCAAAACTAGTTATGAAAGTAAATGTATATAACTCTAGCTTTTTAAATTTCAAATTTATTTTTGGCTAAAAATAATTAAGAATCAATATTAAAATTGATTTCAAATGAAATATATATGTATATCTTTAAGGATTTTAAGTTACAGTAACATGCATAATTACATGAATGTAAGAATATATATTTCTAGAATTAGCTGTTTTTTCGCAAACAGATTGAAACCTTACTTATATTTCATGCAATATTTTATGTGGTACTATAAACAAAATATCAAAACCACTTACTGTTATCGATATCCTTGCCTTGATTTAAAATAACTGTCATAGTGAATGAGTAACAAAATACTTGCAGCTTTTTAAAAGAAACCCCTTCATATATCCTACTAGTCGTGTTAAAATAATGAAAATTTTCCATTCTTAAAACACAACCCGTGGGACTAGTTTGTAAGTCTGGGGCTAGTTCTTATTCACAAAGTTCTGACGAGATGAATAACCTTATATTATCGACGAAAAGCAATAAAAAGTAATACTATCTCTGTTGCGCGCTCTTTGTAGAATTCTTGGATGTAATTTTCAAGTGTTTCTTTTCCGTTGTTGTATAAAAATCTGAAACACATATGATTCACGCAGAAATCCAAAATGCAAGAAACTTCTAAATATAACATTTCTAGAAATGACGCAGCCACAGTAGAATTATAATGACAAACTTTTCACAGTAAAAAATAGGATCGGTTAAAGATGTGAACTGTTGGAAAACGTTTACATTTAAAAGCGACATTGGACTCTTGAACTCGAATTCGGCTGACAAAGGGAAAAAAAGAGTCAGCATTACGTCAGTCATTACGTCAGCATACGGTTTACAGTATGATAAGTTCATTAAAACTTTTTTATTAGCGGGAAATGGAACGTTGTATAAGAAGAAATCAGAAGCATTTTACTTTCTTTATTTGGCATTTTTCGTAATGCTTACACTTATAAATTATCTGAATATAATTATTACAGTTTTTATACTTTCAGGCAGAGGGTGAAAAACATATGATAAATTTAAAAAATCGTCCTAACGCTTCTAAATAATACATTTATTATGCATAATCACAGAGAGGAGGGCGGTTGCAGGCCATTTCCCTTCCCTGTATTTTGAAATTTACTGAATTAAATTGTCTTTATATTTAAAAATAATAATAAAATTTATTCTTCCAAATTATTACATAATTAAAGACTAAGACAAAAAGGAACTAATAAATTTTTGTAAGAGAAACACCTCCCCCCTCCCTTCCTAAACCACTAATAGAAATATTTTTTTAATTATTTCTTTTTGACGTTCATATATTTTAATTTATCTTAAATTGGAAGATAAGGGGTGTTCATAAGGGCAATACCCCCCACCAGAAGGAAAGACATGTTCTGCATTTTGAAAAATGTTGTTAGAAATTTATTTTTGAATATTTAATGCTTCTTACTTCTTAATTTTTTTTAATATTTCTTTTATATAAAAATTCTTGTACGAGGTGTTCTGACAAAAGATTCTTAGTTTAACTTATTTCATGTTTATATTTTGCATTTTAGTTAGGCGAACTAGGCAGGGGACTCCAGCACATCTGTTCAACCTTTCCCCTCCATACATTTTTTTTCTGAGAGCAATCATATCTCTTTGTATTTAGGGAGCGGCCTTTACATATACAGATGAGAGGAAGTAGTTTTTGAGAAACTTTATATTTTATGAAAAGTTTCTTTAGCTTGTACTTTTGCACCAAACATAATTTAGTTCGAAAGTTAGTAAACGGGCATTTACAATTTTGGCAGACGTCCTCATGGTCAAATCAAGCTGCTTATTTTTTACACTAATACCAAATTTAGTAAATGGCAATGCATTTCATCCATTCGAAAACATTTTCTGATGGTGCTGCCAGATATATTGCGATACAATTGCATATTAGGACACCAGAAGCGAAGTGGTATAAGTCACAAAATTGAAAAAACTGAGATAAGTACACAGGCTATCTGGAAATATTGCTATTTGTTTTATGATTGCTCTCAGAAAAAAAAATGTATGGAGGGGAAACGTTGGACAGATGTGCCTGGAGTCCCTTGCCTAGTTCGCCAAACTAAAACGCAAAATATAAGAGATTTTCTAATTATCTGTTGCGTTCTAGAGGTCAACTACTCAAGCTCTATAAATTACTTAACCTCCTTAATCTCTACTTAAAATTTAAAAAATATATTGTACTCCACTTTTCTTCCACAGTTATTGAAATAAGAGTTCAAACACCGCTATGAAATTAGGAACAGTTTCATATTTTAAGTCAGACACATACTATTGATGTTCATCTTTAAATTCATTTTACTCCAAATCTAAAGTTTGTCACTTGTATCCCTTGGCCTCTGGGGTCCTCATATACAATCATCGTTTCATCATATATATAGTATGATACAATTGTATTACCTTCAGACATATAAGTGTCTGAATTTCTACATGTCTTAATTTCAGACACATGATCATTATTCAGACATTTTTCTTAGTTCATTTATACCATGATCACAGTAAGACACCTAAGTGCCTTAAATTTAGACACTTATGATGTCTGAAAATTCATATTCAGACGTTTAAGTGTCTGAATTTCTTTTTCAGTCACATATGTGTCTGAATTTAAGACGCCTCTATTTGCAGTGTATATGCGGACGGATGGGTAGACAGACAGACGGACCGAACGACGACTATAGGTGCTACGTATTTATATAATTATGAGCACACCTAAAAATGGACATTTGGGAACGTGAATTATTTTACGCTATCGTTTCTTGTTCTGCAGAACATCCCTTTCCAAATTTTGAGTAACTCTATGGAGGCTGAATCATTGCATATATTCTTACTGCGCAAAAAGATCTCTATTGATCCTCGAATAATGAATGGGAAATAAAATCTTGATTCATAAATTATTCTGCTATTTTTAAAACCGTGTTTGACAATAAAAAAAATTAAGATTTGTTAAAATAACAGATTTTTTTTTCTGGAAAATTTTTTTTATTGTTGCCTTATTTGATAGTCTTTTTCCGGTAAAATAACATTTTTATCTTATCTCCCTTTCTTTCTTTTTCCCTTTTTTTCTATTTTTTTCAGTGCAAAAGTTAAATATCAAAAGCATTATAATTTGCGTTTTCTTTTTAATCATTTAATTAATAAAACCAGCTGAATGAATCATTAAGGATTTGTATAAGCAAAGCCCATCTATTATATTTCTTTCATACAAAAAACTAATAAGGCGCAAATTAATAAATAAAGATCGTTTGAAAATTAAACAGCGGTAATAACTAAGGGAAATGTTAAAATATCATCAAATGATGTAATTATTGAAGTTTTCTTGAGACGGTTATCACGAAACAAAACTGAATTTCCGATAACAAAAATAAAATAAACATGCTTTAAAAAGAATTTGCTTTCTTTCTCCAGTGTCTCAAAGAAGAAAATTCATTATTAATATGGCATTTCAAATGCAAAAGCTATTACAGTTTGCAAAAAGGATTTTAATTACATCATCTGAATGACTGTCATCATAATGAATTTTTTAAAATATCAGATTTGGAATGGAATGTTGGTTCGAAATGAAAGTATCTTTAAAAATAAAATATTTAATTCGTGTTTCTGATTGGATAATAGCTCTGTTCCTGAAAAAATAAAATCTGCTACACTTTAGTAAGAAAAATTACTATTCCTTGAGTTTCATTTTGTTGGAATGGTTGCAAAATAGGGTTTTCAAAAAATCAAATAAAAGTAAATTATTAATTTGAATAAATTCTCAGATAAAACGCTTTTGATGTGAAATAATTTTTTCTTTTTCTGTTTCTAATTACTAAGTTTGATTTCGAGAAAATATCTTTAAAAATATTAAAACCTTAAGTATTATGTCTTGCATTAGTGTCATCATTGAATTGTATTCTACCAGCTAATTCTTTTGTTTATCGACAAACGTTAAACTGAACTGAAATTTCAATGAAACGAGTGTAACATTATGAAAATATTACGTATTTTATAATGTAAAATAACAGTAAAAATAACAATTCTTTACCGTCTTTATGTTAGAAATTTGACCGTTGAGAAAATGTAAAGCAGAAGGTTATGTTATGTCAAAGATGAATTCATTTTGTCGAATCGACTTAATAATGTAGAAAAAGACAAATGCTTGGTTTCTTAATAAAGTTTTCATTAAATTAGGCGAAGTGCTTCAATCGGTGTTTTATTATCAAACTATGTAAACACCGGCCAAGCAAGAAGGATGAAATATATACAAAAATAAATTAAATAACAGTTTTTACCCGACTGCAAAGAAGGGCTATGTGTTTGACGTGTATCTGGGTATGTGGATTTCTTTATACACCCGAAACATCCCAACGGCTGGATGGATTTTAATGAATGAGGTCTCTTTCGATTCGTCTTAATCGTCCGATGGTTATAGGCTAGGTTTTGTTTTTATAAATTCAAAATGACGGCCGTAAACTACAAAATGGCGGCAGAACAAAAGAAAAAAATTGCGTACCCTATTGAGAGGCATATCATTGGATAGGTCTTTCAAAATGAAGACGATGTTTCATTGACTATTTTACAAGCTCCGTTTAAATATTACACAACTTGGAAGTTGTGTACGTTGGATCTCTACTTTTACTGTAACTCTAGCCTTTATAATAGGCATCTATAAGCCTCATCAAAACAGTATTTATAGATAGGAACTAATAATTAAACACAACTTAAAAGTCATCAATACAAGTAAATAAAAAAAAATAGGTAAGTAATATAAAAAATAGTTTCATATTGATGAGAAATAATTAATTAGTTCGCTTTTTACGCAGTCGGGTTTTTTGATTTTTTAAATTTAATATATTTATTTCCATTATATTTACTATAAAATATTCATATATATATATATATATACACACACGAATGCTGCAAAAATATCATAATTTGTTTAGAATTTCATATATGTATTTCAAATATATACGAAAAAGAATTTTTTTCATCTTAAATTTACGTCAAAGATATTGATTGCAGTATGTTTTATCAATGCCATCTCTAGATGGACGACTCTTCAAGCATTTTTCGTGCATTTTACAAAAAGTTTTTTAATTCAAAAATTAAATATATAAGAGGACGTGAATTTCAAAACTCGCCTTATCCAAAATATCAAATTTTGGTAAATCGCGAAAACCTCTAACTGCGTCCATTGGTTTTCATTGTGAACCAAGATTTTACAATGCCAGAAATACATAATAAAACTAGTTTTTTTGCATATTGTTGTGTGCGGGTTTTTTTTTTTTTTTTATGCAGATTTACGAATAGAATAGACTGAGTGAGAAAACACGATTTTTCCAAATTTGAATAAGGCGAATTTTGCAACCCACGTCCTCATATATATATATATATGTATTTTCAAGCTTTAATTTTAAATAAAATTTACCTTATTTTATTGCATCAACTGTACCTTGCATACTTTTCACATCAACAAAGAGTTCCATTTATCAACAATGAGTAGTTGTTCTTCCTAAAACAAAAGATTTAGATGTTCGAAGAACTGCGTAGATTTTCATCATTAAGAAAAATTTCTATTATCAAGAACAGAATGGATATTTATATTTTGTCATTTTTCAGTGTTTATTAAAAACTATGTTTAATTTTGCTGGTAACTTTTAAAAAAAGTTAAAAGTAATAATATTGTACTTAATTTAAATATTTTATGGATGAATATTTAAAGACATAAAATTTAGAATAATACGAGTTTATTCGTGCGTGAAAGTTCAGCTTTGCCATTTCATGCATTCTTTTATTATTATTATTATTATTATTTTTTTTTTTTTTTTTTACTTTTTATATCGGTACATTACTTACTCTTTCTAAATACTTTATAAATCTTCAATGTTAATATTAAAAACTATGTTTAATTTTGATGGTAACTTAAAAAAAAAATGTTAAATATAATAATATTGTACTTAATTTAAATATTTTATGAACGAATATTGAAAGACAAAAATTTAGAATAATACGAATTTCTTCTGTCCAGCTTTACCATTTCATGCATTTTCTTTCTTTCTTTTTTTTTTTTTTTTTACTTTTTATATCGGCATATTACTTACTCCTTCTAAATACTTTATAAATCTTCAATGTTTATTAAAAACTATGTTTAATTTTGATGGTAACTTTTAAAAAAATGTTAAAAGTAATAATATTGTACTTAATTTAAGTATTTTGTGGACGAATATTTAAAGACATAAAATATAGAGCAATACGAATTTCTTCTGTCCTTCTTTCCTGCGTGAAAGTTTAACTTTGTTTAGCACACGCCATTTCATGCATTCTTTATTTTTGTACTTTTTATATCGGTAATATTGCTATAAACCAACATTTATGTTTGCATTGCAATCGTTTGTGTTAATCGAAAGATACCAAAGTTTTCCTTGTCATTGACAGTTATCTTAGATGTAATTAAAAAGTTATAAAGTTTTTTTTTTTTTTTCAAAAGGCCGCAAAAATATGTATAAAAAATGCCTATTAAAACAACCTTTAAAAATAGTTCATCTTTCCTTCCTTGTGTTAAGTATGAAAATTTATTGTTTAATGTGTCATTTTAAATCCAAAAACACAAAGAGATTACGAGTTCGGAAAAGGATTTTAATTACAGCAGGGAGAATTTAATGGAAAATAATTTTTAAAGATATCAGATTTGAAATAAGGAATTGGTTCGAAATGAAAATATATTTTAAAACAAAATAGTTAATCCATGTTTCTAATTAGATACTATCTCAGTTGCCAAGAAAATAGAATTTTGTATAATTAAGCACATAGAAAATACGATGACGAAAGTGATTCCTCCTTATTTAATTTTGCTGAAAAGATAGCAAGATAGGATTTTTAAAAAATGGCTTGTTGTCATACAAATTGAACCTTTAATTCTTAATTTGCATAAATTCTTAAAGTACTCTTTTGACGTGAAATATCTTTTCGCTGTTTCTAAGTATAAACTTAATTACCCAGAAAAATATCTTTAAAAATACTAAAACATAAAGAATTAAATCTGACACTAGTGTAATCGTTGAATTTAATTCTACCTGATAATTAGTTTGTGTAACAGTATTATTACGGTTTACAAATGCTAAATGAAACTGAAAATTTAATGAGGTGAAATTGTCTGAAAATAAAGCACATTTAAATGTAAAGTATAATAATACTAACAATTCTTCATCGAATTTATGTTTAATCATGTAACTGTTGGAGAAAAAATGTTAGGCCAAAAATTGTATCAGAAATGATTTTGTGAAACCATCTCAGTAGTGCAGAAAATGAATAAATGCGTGGTTCCTAAATTAAATTTTCATTAAATTTGGCAAAGTGCTTCAATCGGCGTGTGTATCGCAGTGTTGATTTCAGGGGGTGGCCCGGGGGGGACATTCCCCCCCGGAGCAATGAGATGTCCCCCCCCGGAAGATTTGAGATTTTGGGTTTTCAATGATCAAAAAGTGTAATGTCCCCCCCGGAGCCACAGAAATCCCTCCCGGAGAAAAGTGTCTGAATTCAACACTGTGTGTATGTGTGTAAGGTATATAAAACACTTTCAAACGTAACGAGTGAAAAAAATATATTTAAAAAAAAAAACAACCTATATAATTTGAAATTTTAATTGCTTAAATTTTATTCAACTTGTCTTTTGTCTTAGAGGCGTATGACCAATCTGGACTCGAACCAGGGTCGTTGGCATTACGCGTTAATGCTCTACCACTGCGCTACCTTGTCGATTCCAGCTTAGCACTTCTCATTCATATCTGTTGCCAAAGCTGCAGCCGCAGCATACGATGGAATTGGCAAACACAAAATGAAAGGAAATTCAGCCTCGATGAAATTGAATATACATCTAATATATAAAAATGAAAATTTGCCTGTCTGTCTGTAATGCTATACAAATCCACAGTTTGGAAGCCAAAATTGTGAAATGTTACGTACATGTGTATTAAAACATGACCGAGGCAACTGAAGTAATCCGGAACCAGAATACCTTATAATTCATTTTTACCAGACTGCCAAGAAGGGTTATGTATTTCACGCGTATCTGGGTATGTGGATTTCTTTATATCCCCGAAACATCCCAACGGCTGGGTGGATTTTAATGAATGAGGTCTCTATCGATTCGTCTTAATCGTCCGATGGTTATAGGTTAGGTGTTGTATTTATAAATTCAAAATGGCGGCCGTAAAATATAAAATGGTGGTAGAGACGAAAAAAAATTTTACGCACCCTATTGAGTGGCATATCATTGGATAGGTCTTTCAAAATGAAGATGACGTTTCATTGACTGTTTTACAGTCAGAAACTCCGTGTAAATATTACACAACCTGGAAGTTGTGTAGGTAGGATCTCTAGCTTTACTGCAACTCTAACCATAATAGACATCTATAAGCCTCATCAAAACAGTATTTATAGATAGGAACTAGAAATTAAACACAACTTAAAAGTAATCGATATAAGTAATTAAAAAAAGGGTAAGTAATATAAAAAAATAGTTTCACATTGATGAGAAATAATTAATTAGTTCGCTTTTTACACAGTCGGGTTATTTGATTTTTTAAATTTAATTATCAATTATTAATTAATAAAAAACCACACATTTAACAGCAATTTCCAATCAAATTTAAAACATTTTTCGTTATAGCTGTTGCCAACAATTAAAAATCCACAATAAAATTCTTACCACAACTGTTACACTTCTATTAAAAGATTTCCACGTGAAAAAATGAAATAAATGGTTTGACGAATTTAAAAAAAGGGAATATTACATCATAACTTTTCTACTGCAAGATTTCCCCGTGAAAAATGAAAATAAAATAAATATTTTGACGAATTTAAAACAAAGGTTAGTGTTACGTCGTAATTTTCCTGTTTTATGATTTCCATGTATAAAATTATAATTCATTAATTTGACGAATTAAAAAAATAGAATATTACGTCATATTGGAAATATAAAGGATGTGGTGAATATATAACGTCATATAAGTGTTAAAACATGTATTGAAGCATCATAAAAACTCGATTATGGAAATATTGGCATATTTTAACATTATTGCTCCAGCGATGAATGGAAATAATTTCATTTATAGCTGTATTCTTTTGCGTCTGTTATATAAATTTATGCATTTTTATACTGGGTTTTCATTTGATTCATGTGTGCAACACTTCGACTGAGATTTTTTTTTTTTCTTATGTTGTATGTTAAATTTTGAAATGCGTTTTTCAAAACAAACATACTTAAAATGCCGGGCAAGGGCGGGTCCTTTAGCTAGTATTATAAATAATTGGAAATTTTTGTAGAAAATTTTGCTCGCCTATTTTTAATAATTTGAAATTTTAATTTCTGAAATTTTATTCAACTTTACTTAGAGGCGTAAGACCAACAGAGTGAAAAAGTGTCCAAGCCTGGATTTGAACCAGGTTCATTGGAATTACGCGCCCCGTTCTCCGTCGCTGAGCTACCTGGACATGTGCCTCAGAGCCGGTGGCTCATGAAAAGTATTCCATCGTGTGCTGCGGCTGCAACCTTGCTAGCATATAATTGCGAGAAGTGCTAAGCTTGTATCGTCCAGGTAGCTCAGTGGTAGAGCATTGTCGCGTAATGCCAATGACCCTGTTTCGAGTTCAGGCTTTGGCACTTTTTCACTAATCGGGTAAACGACATCTCCTGCACTTAGCCAGTAATATCTTAGTACAAACAATTAAAGATCAACTAGTATAAAAATGTACCATACAAATTACAAAAGTGAGATAATAACAATTTCCTCTGACTGCCCTATAAGTGTCCAATTCTTTAAAAAAAAAAACAGTGGTGGGTATAATTGTTTCATAAGATGTTATTGAAGTTAATTATGATCATTCTTATAAACCAGATATTTTACCTTTATTTTCATTCTTTTAACGGTGAGAGTAGGAAAAAAAACTGGTCGTACCGTATGTACACGGTGGCCATAATTAAACGACTCTATTTTAAAGTTGTCTACAGTCGAAACTATTGTTCATAATGTTCTGAAATTTTGTAGAGGACATAATAAAGGAATCGGATTTTGTTTGAGCGAAAAAAAAAAAAAGTTTAAAATTTCGCCATCAGAGGGCGGTTTTTAACGAATTACACATTTAGTATATATATACGATACTTTACAAATTTTCTTACAACCATAAATGTCCCACATGACAGATATCATTTTCAGATAGTATCTGGAATCTTAAGATAACATGCTCCGCAGATGATTGCAGTGTGTTCTGGGAAATGTTAAGAACATGACGTGAAATGCTGTCTTTGAGATCAGTTAAAGTTAATAAATAAAATTTCTAACTAAACTATCGTAAATGTATGCTAAATGTATGCTAAAAAATGTGTAATTTATTAAAAAATGCCCTCGGGTGACGAAATTGTGTAGTATTTTTTTTTTTCGATTAATCAAATTTCCATCCCTTGTTTTATGTCTTTCTCGTAATTTCTGTATGAACAGTAGTTTCGTCTGTAGACAACTTTAAAGTAGGGTTGTTTAATTATGGACACCCTGTATATTTCGTTAAAACAAGGCCAAAGGAATACGAATTCAAAGCAAAATGCAACTAGCAATAATTTTCACAGCCACCTCCCTTCACCCTGTAAAGAAAAAAAAAAATTCAAACTTTGTGTTTGTTACTATGTATTTATAGGTTATTTTTCAATTTTACGGCAATTGATAGCTCGACATAAAAATAAGGCAATTCATTGCCAGATTGCAAAGCTCGCTAAATACACCTAATAAGAAGATACCGGTATTTATGTAATATTTTTCAGCTTAATTTTAGACTTAAATATTTGACTTATGGGTTAAAAAAGGATAAATTATTTAAAACAACGTTTAACCACACAATAAAACAACATATTTGACCATACGTATACGTTACGTGAGTACTAGGACTCACATCCTCAGTGTAAAAACTTTAAAAGCTCTAAAAACAATATCCCCCCCAACTGCATGTACGGTGAAAAAAACCCAAAATTTGGGTTTCATTTGGGTTTCATTTGGGTTTCATTTGGGTTTTTTTCACCGTACATGCAGTTGGGGGGGATATTGTTTTTAGAGCTTTTAAAGTTTTTACACTGAGGATGTGAGTCCTAGTACTCACGTAACGTATACGTATGGTCAAATATGTTGTTTTATTGTGTGTTTAAACGTTGTTTTAAATAATTTATATTTTCACACAAGTTCTGTACTTATTAAAAAAGGATGTTTGAATATAGCCAGATAACAAACAATAACTTTAACAAAAATTGATAGGGGAGAAAAAGAAATTATTCAGAGAAATCGAGTCGAATATGAAATAAAACACACACCGTGTAAGTAATCTCGATGATAATAATAAAAGAAATTATACCGGGCGTAATAACCTCACGGACAAATGTATATTATACCATCTCCATAGTCTCGAAGAATACTTTTTGTCAAGAGAGATTTCAACTGAAATTCAATCTCGAAATAAAAGTTTTGGGAAGCGGCCAAAGCCTCGAGTGTTCGCCTCTAGAGGGTGGGACGAGGGAAAACATTACGGCGCAAGATTTCACTAAAGCCCCCCAATTTCAAAAACTGATGCAGCGTTATAAAAAAGAAGCGTGTAGCATTCCGGTTGAAATTTATAGGCGCGATTAAGGTGGTTTTGATGTATAAGGCGCAGCGGCGGGTTTTTTGGGTCGTAAAGAGGAGATATGGAATGGCTGTTGTGATGTCGCTGAAAACGGCGCGCTTTGAAAAATAATGCGGAAATATTAAAACTATTATGCACGAATAAATTATTTTTAAAGAAGGTACAGTCAGTAATGATTAATGAGAAGTTTTTAAATATTGATTGACAAGTATGAAGGATCGCTGTGCTGAAAATATGCGAAAATATGTCTCTTCCCCCCCCCCTTTCTTTCATACTATCAATGTATGTGATTTTATTTATAAAAGAAAAAAGGAAAAAAAAGACATTTTAGTCATTTTAAACTTTATTCCTTGCGTGCAAAAGATGATAATACACTCTTAGAAATTCTTCAACACACGGAAACATTCCTGGCAGCACTGCTACCGGTATATACCCGATAATTGAAGAAATTTCCGTTCTTCTTTTACTTTTATTTATTTATTTATTTATTTTTTATAGGTCAGAAAATTTCCGTAATCTGAAAAAAAAAAGAGTTCTTTAGAAAATACTCTTTCTTTCGTGGATCCACTTGGTTTTGAGCATGGGACCGCGCGTTTCGAATCAAGTATTTTAAGAGGCTACTTCAGTCAAACTAAAAGACGCGTTCGCTAGTGCTAATCCTATGGAAGAAAATTATAAAGATATCTCGATCGCATTTCAATATTTTTAAATGATTTTTTTTTTTTTTTTTTTTTTTTTTTTTTTTTTGCATTGGATAACTGAAATCGATCTATATGCAAGCCGTTTTTTACTTTTTTCGATTTTGATTGCAGATTTTTTTTTTTTTTTTTTTTTTTTTTTTTTTTTTAAATAAGGATGCTTTTGCTTTCGAAACCGGTTTCGAAAAGGAAAGTGTCCGCATTAAAAATACCTGTAAAGAAAATCTAAAAAGTAAACAACGGTTTTTGTACAGATCGATCTTAACTATTCAATGCAAAAAAAATCATTTAAAAATATTGAAATTCAAACGAGATATCTTTATAGAAGACTTCCATAAGGTTAGCATTAGCGAACGGGTCTTTCCTTTTGACTGAAGTAACCTCTTAACCACTCGGCCAGCGAGCACGTGGTAGAGGGCCAGTTTAAAATAAAGATTATATCTTTGATTAGAAACAAATGTTGTTTGATGACAATCTTTTCGTGATTGCCAGATCCCAAAAAATCTGTTCAAAACGCCAAAATCAAAGACTTTTTTTTTTTTTTTTAATAGAAAGATTAAACACTGTTTTTAGTTCCTTGCATTTCCGATGCTAATATCTCCTAATTTTATGTATTTGTGGACAAAAATGATTTCGTAAATGTATCAGAACGTAGCGAATTTGGAACAACTTTATAGAATTGCATTTTTTACTTGATTTATGAAGTTTTTAAAATGAGAAACTTTGTATTATGTTCTTAACACTTTTTTTTTTCCTTTTGAATAGCGGACAGAAAAATTAGAAAAGCAGCAGAATCGAAAAGACTCATTAAAATCACATGTTTTTTTTTTTTTTTTTTTTTTTTTTTTTAAGAATCAGAAGGGGAAAAAATCAATATTATATGGAAAGACTCATTTTTAAACAAAAGAACAAATATCATTTAGAAGACCTAACGTTTTTAATCATTCTAAATTTATTAGAAAAAATACTAATTGTTCAACAATGTCGAAGTTTTCTTTGTTTTTCTCATGAAATATTCAATAATGATTTATATTTTGCACAGTGTTGATATATAATTTCCTTTATTAACAAATTGGCTGACAGGGCCTTTAGTAACCCATCATATTTTTAAACAAAATTTCTGTTTAATGGATTTGTATTAAAGAAATTCTTATTGTCACCATTTTAACATTATATTCATTTTGCAAACATTTTGTTACCCAAGAAAAACTTCTTGTGATTTCGAAATTCGAACTCATCACGATAAATATTTTAATTATATGCATTATTTTATTTGTTAATTCCTTTAAATGATATAGAATGGCTATTATGAAATAATAAAACTTGCTAAGACGAAATCGCAAGACTCCGAAACATGTTCGGTTTTATTCAAGTTTCCGTCTTCGCAGGTACGTTGTCTCTTGTGTATAAATTTCGTTCTTTTTACGTGGACCATAACATTTTCCGTTATAGGCAGGTTCTGTTTGCGAAAACTTTGCTGTATTTGTCATTTACGTTTTTCATAACTACTCTATACAAAATTCGTGTATAAACTGAGAAACATGTCTCTTATTTCTTATTTTATATTTTTATTTATTTACTAAAGTTAATAAGTTATTCAATTTTAAATTTGGTGGTCGAGGGTATATCCTTTTTTAGGTGCGCTCGTAATTATATTAATACGTAGCGCCTATAGTCGTCGTGTGTTTCGTCAGCCTGTCTGTCCGTCCGTCCATCTGTCTGCATATAACAGCGCAAAAACTATCCAACCGAATGAACTATTCAAGACGGAGTCATATTATTTCCGTATATTTTATATGTATACATTTAATATGTATGATTGTAATAAATTTTGTATTCATGCTTTTTTGCATAAGAGTGCAACAGCTGTTGCACCAAGATCTGAACATTTATAAAACTAGTTACAGTACAAACACACCTCATTTTCCACGTATGACGTACAATTTCCAACTTGTTTTTCCTGTGATAATTTAGGGATTAAAATGAATGTGATGTTCTCTCTCTTTTTTTTTTTTTTTTTTTGTTGTTGTTGTTGTTGTTGTTTTTTGTCCAACTAACTGTACCTTAGATAGTTTTTTTTTTTTTTTTTTTTTTTTTTTTAACATAACATGTCATGAAGCATTTTGTATAAACAGCATCATGTTAAAGTCCTGTTTACCTCGTTCCATAACGCCGATTTTTTAACCTCTAAATAATATTACTAATATATATATATATTTTTTAATTCAATGCCCTTTCTATTATTAAGGAACATTCGCACTGGTAAGCTGCATTCCTGTGTCACTAGGTCAATGCTTATTTGATCGAATGTTGTAGGTGTGTATTGTTTATATACCACATTTCATGAAAATAACTGTTTTGCTTTTTCTCTTTGCAGGACGCGGAAATACTTTCTGCTTGGTTGACCAGTCTGAAGTTTGAAGAATACTGCCCATTGTTTCTGCAAGCCGGCTACGACATGCCTACTATATCTAGGATGACCCCAGAGGTTATTTTTTATTGCTACTTACGAACATTTTATTGCTTAATAATTTTTATTATGGTGGTGATTTTTTTCTTTTAAAAAAGTCTTATGGATTATTCTTGTATACAAGAAATAATAGTTTAAATGTAGAATTAGATAGTAAAAACTATTTTATTCTTTAGGTAACCTGTTTTCAGAAATTTCAAACTATAGAGGCTCACTAAAAAATGAGCAGTTACTTACGGAATCCATTGTTTCAGTTCATTTTAAAATTAGTTTGAAAACAAAGGCCAATTTTTTGGCTTCCTAGCACATATATTAGCAGATCATTTCGAATTCACGATGTAATTTCAGTTAACCAGCTAGTTTATTGTTCGTTTCAAATGTTGCATTGAATTACTAACATAATAATTCAACTTTTTTGATGAAAGTAGCTGAAATTTATGCTTTGTAATTCTTGATAAACCTCATATTCGTACAGAATAGATGTATAAATAAAGATCGATCGAAACAGGTTTTTAAGACCGAAACCGAAACAGAATTTCGTTAATCTTTCTATTTTCGGCCGAAAACGAAAACGAAAATATCCATTTTTTTTAAGTAATTAATATATAAATAAATATACAGAATTATTAATTAATTATACGTGTGACCCAAGTTGGCTGTGTACCTGTGACGAATTTTTTATATATATATATATATATATATGTAAAATAAAATGCAATTAATTCATCTATGACACAGAATGATTTTCTAATCATACAAATTTCATCTAATAATAATAATAATAATAAATATTAGGTATACATACCTGAATTTGTCTTTTATAATGATTTTTGTAAATGAATATCTGTTATACTGGAATTCTCTCAAAGAGAATTCGAAATACTATCTGCGCTTTCAAACTAAACATTTTCTATTACAGTTAAGTCTACAGCTTTTAATGAGTACGCGAAAAGCGTCTTCAATGGTTAGTCTTATATGCATTACTTGCTTTATAATTTACACTCACGTCTTAGAGTCATTCATGACTGATAATTATAAAGAGTGAAGTTCGTAGCAATAAATGAAGAGTGTCTCATTTGGGCCGATACAGCTCAAATCAAATGAGTAATGTCGAGAATTTCCGAAGGAAGAAATGAGATTTTTGGAAGCATTTTCGCCGAAAATTCGTTTTCAGCGAAAATCAGATTTTGGGCCGAAAACGAAACCGAATTTTCGGTCGATGTCTATGTATAAATGTACAGTCGTGGAAAAAAAAATAAACACCCCCTACTACCTCCTCAACAAATTGTCGTAGAAGAAAGTTACTGGTACCGAACGATTGGAAATAAAGTCTACTTTTAAATGATGTATATAAAATTTGCTTAGGGGGTCATCTACATATTAAAACGAACCCAAACTTCATTTTTTTCAATAGCAATACCCAATTTTGACATCATAAATGAGCTCCATACACTTCAATTAGCCCAAAAACAATTTTTTATGCAATTCGTACCATAAGTTTCCGAGAAATTAATTATTTTGAAAAGAGCATATTTTAAGGGCTGTATCCAAATTGAAATTCGGTACTCGATTGTTGACCGAGAGAGCTCCCTTCTTGATCAAGGCACCTTAAGCGCCACTGAAGCAGTCAATGAAGCCTGCTATATTACAGGAGAATAGAAGAAATTTCAAAATATCTAGTCACGTCTTTCATAGAAGTAACTTCTTTCATAAACCATCATTTTGCCGTTTTTTAAGCCTAATTTGGTAATTACTTGGAAGAAAATTGGGAAATTTTGGATTAGGACTTAATAAATCTAAATCCATCAAAAAAATTGTAGACTGCAATTCATAATTTTTTCGAATATTAATTTCATAATCCATAATTCATATCATAAAATTATAAAAATTGCAAATTTGGCGTATTTATGTTTGGGCATTTTAGTATTATTGCTACACAAAAAATTAGCACACTAGGAGTATAATTTCAGGAGATATAAATAAAAATATGAAAATGTATTTAACATTAGAAGCACTAAATTTTGAATGTTTATAATTCAAAAACTTATCATTTAAATGACTTGAAATTTGGTATCTAGGCATAGTTTGAACCGAAGATTTGAAATATCTCGTTAAAATTGGGTATTGCCATTGAAAAAAATGAAGTTTGGGTTCGTTTTAATATGTAGATGGTCCCCTAAGCAAATTTTAGGTACATCTTTTGAAAGTAGACTTTATTTCCAATTGTTCGGTACCAGTAACTTTCGTCTACGACAATTTGTTGAGAAGTTAGTAGGGGTGTTTACTTTTTTTTTTCCACGACTGTACACATAGATACCGTAATACAAATTTTATTATGCAGCGTGTCCATAAAAGAATGTCCCAGTTTCAATGGTATATTACAACAGTTTAATTTAGACTATTTACAACAAATCGTGCATCCAATTGAAGGTAAACTAACCGAGTTTTTCTTACAAATGGGTTCAATATTTTCACCTTTAGTTTATACGGCACACATTCAACCTAAAGTGCAACACTTCTTCCTACACTTCGATTAACAAGTCCGCAGTAATGGAAACAGTAGCCTCTTCAATTCTGTGTCTCAACTCTGACAAATCATTAGGTACCGGCGGAACGTAGACACGATCTTTTATAAAGTTCCAAAAGAAATTATCGCATGGCTCTTACGGTTTTTAAGTTTTCAGCCCCGTCATGAAGCTTTACGCTCAGGATTCGTCATTTTGCGTATGTGGCACTGCAAGCGAGTCAATAACAAACCAGTACCCGCGCATGCGCTTATCTAAAACTGTTTAATTTGCTCTTTATTCGTGAGACTGAACCAACACTCTACAACGCTTACTGTTGTTACTATTAAAATTTATAACTGGGACACACTTTTATCGACATCCGGTATCATGACGAACCAACATAAAGAAAAGGATTATTAATTAGAATAAGTGTGGCATACAACTGTTTCAAGATTTCAAAAGGGCAATTCATTTTTTTCCTTTTTCATCAGAAAATGAAAGAATTGTGGAAAACCCTGTTTTTCTTTTAGTTTTTGCATTAAAGAAATACTTTTATTTCTGAAACCTTCAAACCACAATGCGTTATCTTTATTCTGGTTATAGACCGGAGTCCTCCTCCGGAGTCCCAGTCCTCCATGTTTTCATACCTTTGGGTGCAGGGAAACACAATACTAAACCTACGAGTCAGCCGCTAAAATCGGGTTTTCAGGTGTTTTCCAAGATAGGACTTGGCAGACCGATTGCGTTCTAATATGCGAATCAAGATTTAACTAATCCTAGAATTTCATCCGTGAACTTGATGAGGTGATTGTCTGTGCTGCCGACTCCTGGTCTATTATGAACTTGTCTTGTTGAATTTTATAATTCATAGATATGTAAGATATTTCCTAATTCCTATATTAAGAAATATTTCTAGCATTTTTTTAATTCTATCATTTGTCGTTTTTATTTTTTTTTTTATTTCTCACTCAATAGCTGTTGGTGAATTTAATGAAGGAGTTCACTGAAGTGAAATTTCAAAACCACGTCAGTGATAAGCCAACATTTGTGTTACAACACATATTAAAAAACGATTTACATATAGCTTCATTTAACTAAAAATCTTACTTTGATTAAACTCGTGATTAAATAAATTTCCTTCCGGTTCTTTATTCAGTTATTGGCCTGCCTCTTCAAAACACCAACAAAATTATGATCTAGTAAAAGTAAATGATATTGGTATAGCAAAGGTTGCTTAGGTTATGCCGAGTAGCGATGTTCAACTGTCGGGTCTTTGCGTAATTCTTAAAATAATATTGGATTAATTCTCGTTTAAAAAAAAAAAAAAAAAAAAAAAAAAAAAAGTATAATATTTTTTATCTATTATTAGCTCTGCTTTCCTCCATTATTTTAAATTTCAAGTGCACAAAATGAACAAATCGCTCGTTGTGTAATTCCAAATTACGTCTGAGAAAGAAAGATACTAAACAGGTTCGGATTTTTTTTTTTTTTTTTTTCGTAAGTTTAAGTAGGCTTATTCGAAAAAGCGTCTCAAGAAACTCTAAGGACGCCAGGACCAGGTATTTGTTTAAAAAATTCAAAGAAATATAAACGTTTCTTTAGTTATTCTTGACACCTTTCTTGTTCCCTATGGCTTTTTCTGTCAAGTTTGAAATTCTTTTAACATCGTTTCAATTCCAGCTTCGTATTTATGATAAAATACTAATGTGTAAGGTAATGATGATAATAATAGTAATAATAGTACGTGAAGATAAAACTTTCCTGAAGATATTTCCTCTTTTGTTTCTTAATCTATCACAAAACTTTTGTTTCAAAAAATTTCATTAAACAATCTGAATTAACATTAGTTTATATGGGCTTTCTTTTAACTTTGACTTGCATTTTCTCCTCACAGAAAGAGTTTGCGAAATAAAAGCAATCACACGCTTTACAAACTCTAAGTGTACTATCGATTGATACTCATTTCATTCGATTCATTTTCATCCGATCTGGTTGAGTACCTTCACTTGTGATGGAATCCCACGATTCTGTGGAAGCCCGATTGCGGAAACCTTGGTGCAGGCGGTAGCTCCATTGATATGGCTTCAAACATACCATTCCCCAAGAAATATTTTCATAAACCACTCTGTTCATTCCTCCCCTCTTCTGTATTTTTTAAAACCTTATGAAATATGTAAAAAGGTCAGCATGTTTTTGTAGACTACCATTATTTGTCTGTATTTTTATGAAAACGTAAATTATTGCATCAAAATAAATTTAGGACACCAAAAGATTTTTCGATCTTGAGGGGGATGGTCACTCAGCTTTGGAATTCTGCTCCGTAATGTTAAGTCTATGGACTTTTGATGCATTCGTATATTTAAAATATCTTGTCGGGAAATTCATATTTTAAACATCTTTTTTCTGCGTACTCTTCTTAAAGGATGTCTCTTTTTTTCTTAGTTTTCAAAATATTTCTGAAATCTGTGCTCAATTTAATATTTTATGTGTTAAAAGCGGGCGAACTGTGAGTAAGATTTTAACGCTTCCTATAAAATTAAGTCTATACTTTAGAAATATTTGCAGAACTAAGAAAAAAAGAGACATCTTTTAGGAAGTGTACACAAAAAATAGAAGTTAAAAATATTAATTTCCCGAGGAGGTATTTATACGAATGCATCAAATGCCCGTAGACTTTACATTAGTGAGGGGAAATCGGAAGCTGAGTGACCAGCCCCCTTAAGCCTATGGGCAGGCTGTTTTCGAGTTTCTCGTTTAAATTTGAATATTTTTAAACGATTTCTTTTGGATACGATAACTGAGGTCGATATCTAATATGGCTGTTTTTTACTTTTTCGATTTCCGTTGCATATGTTTTTAATAAAGGTACTTTTACTTTCGAAACCGGCTCCGAAAGTGAAAGTATCTTTATTTAAAAAAATCTGACATCAAAATCAAAAAAGTAAAAAAACAGCCATATGAGAGATCAACTTCAGCCATTCTATGCAAAAGAAATCGTTTAAAATATTCAAATTTAAACGAGAAATTCGGAAACAACCTGCCCATAGGTTTAACAATACGGAAGGGGTGTTTTCAAGTGAGTGAAGAGTCCCCTTAACACGTTGAGGTCTGAACTATTTCAACCGCTTATCTCCCTCTGGACTGAGGGTATATGGCACTTTTCATGATCTTTTTTTTTTTAAATATTTGGAAGATATGTATTTTAATATATTTTTTATTATAAACTTCAAACTGTCCTTATTCATAATCAAGGAACTATTTAAATGTACTAAAATTTAATATTTAAATGAGAAATTATTGAAAACAGCTCGATTTATATATTTTTTAAAGTTTTGCATAAGAAAACATTTTTTAAAATAAAATTTTACATAGACTAACTTAATTTTACATAGACTTACTTAAAAATATTAACAAAATGTTGTACAAATGCCTGAAAATAGGTTTTATTTGTATAAAAACATTATTTAGCAAAATTTGCTTTTGTGTTGTGCATTTCAAAGTACAAAGAACAACACCACAAGGTTCACAATAAGTTCGAATTAAGCTCTGACTCTAGATATTTTTATATATACTTACTTCTGTTTAGTGCTGCCACCTATTCATTTTTTCGAAATAAAAGATTCGTAGATAATATTTGAAAAGACTGCGAACGTATATAGTAGGTATTTTTATAGCTCAGCGAGTTAAAAGTTAACCCCGAGAGACTCTCGGGCTTCGTTCGCTTCACCAAAAACGGCAACCCGAGTGACACTCGGGCTTAGACCTCAAAGTATTAAAACGGTGTTCTCTTATACTGAAGATCTTTATAACGCATTATTTAATGTAAATATTTCTATCAAAGTCAACCTAAACGCCCACTTATAACTTTTTTAATACATTGTTATCCAGCTTGGATAAAATTTAATCATCTCAGAAAGCATACATTAAAAAAAACTGAATTATTTTTCACCAACTCGCACTTATTTTTAAAAAGTATGTTCATTTTCCTTACCTTATAAGGATTATATTTTTCATATTTTTTTCCCCTTTTAAACATTTCCAAAACTTCATCGAAATAATCTTTGTGTCTTAGCTGTTTCACCAGAACATCATTTTTCACTCAGTGCTTTTTCTTTCGTATTAAAGAAAAGTTATGAAACTATATTTCACAAAAAACATCTCTTTTTTATAAGTTGATCCGTAAAAGATTTTTTGCTCCCTCTAGTCTTCTAATTGAATTTCACTTCAAAAATTTTAAGCAAATTTTTATTTATTATTTATTTTTATTTTGTCTTTAATCGTACTAGCTTCCCCTGTTTGATTTTTACTGAAAACGTTTATAGATTGGAGATGATCTCTCACCTTATTATTGACGATCGTATTTTTCTGCGTACTGGCTGTTTTTCTTGGTAGAATTATAGTTAAATAATTTCTATGGCGTATTTCACGGATTTATTAATATTGAAGTGTAATACTTTAAACTCTTAAATTTTTAAAAATTATTTTAATCAATCTTGTTTATTCCTTCTTTAAATTTTCTCTGCTGCTTAAAAATTTGTTTCTCTTTAAATTTTTACCTCTTTTAAGTTTTCTTACTTTACGTAAAGAAAATACTTTTATCTTTCTAAACGACATTAAGCATCAAATATTTTCTGTGGCTAATCATTTTTTACTGGATCTTCACACAGATATTGTATTATTATTTCATTATTATTATTCGATCCTGTTTTCAAAACACATATTTCTGTTATGTAAAGAAATATCATTAATTGTTTCGCCACGGTGATTCACTGTTTATGCTATAAAAGTAAATGTACAAGAAATAATTACTTTTGAGTGTTGCCATTCTTCTTATTATTAGGTACATTCTTAATTTTATAAATACGTAGCACCTTATAGTCGTCGTTCGGTTCGTCTGTCTGTCCGTCCGTCCGCATATAACAGAGCAAAAACTACCCCACCGAATGATCCGAAATTTTAAATATATGATTGTTGCAAAATTTTGTCCAGTCATTTCAAATTTGATGAAAATTGGATGCATAGTTTAATTACAGAGACAGTCAAAAGTTTTCCATTACATTACGGCCAATGGGAAAAAATTATATTTTAAGTGCATTTTAATGATGTTACAGCCTTTCGAACAGGCTGAAATATATATGCACTTATGAAGTGCACTAAAATATACATTCAGCACAATATGCGGTGCAAAAAATATTTATAAAACTAGTTATAGTTCAAACGCACCTCATTTGCCACGTTCGACGTGCAATTTCCAACTTATTATTATAATTGATTTTGAGTATTTTCTTGACCAAATTTTGTTTCAATCCGTAATGTGCAAAAAATCAAACAATTCACGATTGTAGGACGATTGTGATTCAATGTATCGAGAAAATTTAAATTAATCTAAAATTTCGTCTAAAGTTTTTATCGTCAAGTTTATCCCACAGAAAATAGAAATAGGATATTTTGACTGCCCAGTCAGTAGGGTTGCAAACAACTGTCTACCTGATTAGAAATTTCGCTTTATTTTTCTCCGATGTTTTGTTTTCTACTTATTATATTATGCTGTTTCCTTGATTTTTACAGCTTATCTATATGTATTGGAATTCTTCAATATTTTCCGAAAAAAATCATTGTGTGAGAACCTGCTACCCAGTCAGCAAAATATGTCGAAATCAGTTCGGCCTTTTATCCGAATTGTCGGTGAAATATCGATAATAGCTCAGTGACATTATTATGATATCAATAGACCACCTCTTTTCAAATACTTCGATGCTGATATCGGCAAGAAATCGTATTTACCGATTGATTTGACGATGATATTTATTCCAAAAATAATATCGCGCCGATATCCTGGGGCGACGAAAACCCGACAATTTTTGTCGTCATCAGTATCCCCCTGCAGTTTCGTTTATTTACGAAACATACAGAACATGGCCGAGATGGGCGCATAGGGATCATTGCTGATGCGGGCAATAACTAAAAGGAAACTATATATAATCGCATTTTAGTCCCCCACCCTTTTTTTTTTTTTTTTTTTTTTTTTTTGGCCGTGCGTGTGTGTGTGTGTGTGTGTAATGATAGGGTAGGAACGCAGAGATTAATACTTACACCCAGGGCTGCCCTGCACAAAAATATCTTCGGGTCATCCATGAAAACCTACTACGCTTTATTAAAAGATGTATCGTAACATTGTTCATTAATTAACGCCCATTTTTATGTATATTTTTACTATACTTAGTTATTGCCTTATTTTCGTCCCATGAAACTGTACACTCGGCACTACAAGAGAATGAAAAAAGTCCATTTTTAAAATACTCTGGGTTGTTTAACTTTTCACATTAAACTTTTTCTCCCATTTAAATTTTAAATTTTCTTTTCCAACCCCTTGAAAGATTGATGCCATCCAAACAATGAAGAACTTCGCTGATTTTTTTAATTCTCTTTCCAAATAAGTCTATTACCCAAAATTGCTAGGTACTTGTTACTTTCCAGATCATTGCTTCATCATTTTTTAATAAAACTTTCCTTTTCCCATAATTAAATTTTCCTCCATTGTTTTAGAAGAAATTGTGTTTGGCTTTCCTCTGTAATTTTCTTTCTTTTTTCTCGGGAAAGAATGACAGCATGTGAAAGGATTATATTCTCTTTTTTTTTCGAGTTTATCGTGTAATGTTTACATAATGCTTTGGCTTTCTCGCTCTCAGTTCTGTAAGTCTTAACCTCGTCTTCCTCTATCTTTGTTCTTTGAACTTTAAAGTAAGTGTAGATGTTTGTTTACTTATTCCTTTGACGGTGAAAAAGAAATGAGTTTCAAACTTAGTAACATAAATATATTTTCTTTTTAGTTAAGCTAAAGAAACCCTTAATATTTTAACCATACACCCCCCCCCCCCCCGCCCCTGTTAACAAAGTTATGATGTAACTAGTTATGTTTATCTTGTAGTGTTAAGAAGCGCTAAGTTATTGATAACCCCTTCTGTCATTAGTGAAAATTATGGTATAATTGGTTATGGTTCGACGTGTACTGTTAAGAAAATGAACGATGCTTAAAAAATTGAGAGCTGTGCGCGTTCCAATTTTAATTAGTTCATTTATCTTTAGTTTATATATGAAACTTGCAACAGCAAAGTGACAAAAAATTAATTAAAAATTTAATTGTTTTATTCTTATTTCAAAAGATGAAAACCTTTATATTTGCATTGTACACTAATTGTCTTGTCTGATATAGATCTTAATATATTTAATGTTTTAATCATGCAGATTTCATTGGCGAAAATTTCCACCATTTACACAAAAAAAATATTCGAAAAATGGAATACTTTATTAGGACCGTCGCGAAGCATCTTTAAGAACGAGCCGTTAATTCCCAAATTGGCTCAGCCGATCTCAGCAATATGATTGTTCGTTAATATTAATATTTTGGATTACTTTACTGTGATTTTGATCAAATTTAACAAAATAAATCAATTTAAGTCATTATAATTGCATTTTATTTTACATTACACTACTTCATAAGAAAATAAATATAATTTCTACCATATAAATATCAGTTTTAGCCAATCAGATTCCTGAGCTCGTCTGAGCCAATTTGGGAATTAACGGCTCGTTCTTTAAGAGTGTGCAATTCAGACATTTTTCTGCGGTAGTCAATTTTGCAGCTCCTTGGGAGGCGGGGGTTGTGGGTTGGTTGATGGTTGATTTTTGACGGGCGATTATCTGCTCGAGCGATATGGCCCAGGGGGGGGGGGGGGAGTGCTCTTCGTGGGGGTCTTTCTAAGGGAACCTAACCCGTATTTACGCATGGAAATCCATGGCTCGAAGAAAACCACGAAAACTCCGAACGATTAGGCCGACGGGCGCGATTGGGTTCGAACCCAGCACCTCCCGTCTACCAGCTTCGAGAGAAGAACCTCTCAGCCACTGGTAGGGCTGGGGGTTGTGGGATTTGCACTTTTAGACCAAGACCAATCTCAAAATCCCATGTCTTCCGAGGGGAGAGATTTGCCAATCCGGCAAAATTTACCACTGTTTTTTAATACAAGAACGTGTCTAGTGTGTCTGGTAAGTCTAGAGCCGATGAAATATTACAAGTTATATTACATTATATACAAGTGAAAGCTTTGGTAAAATAAGCACTTGTATTCTTCCCTTTCAAAAGTTTTTCTTGACTCTCTATCGCTGACTTTTGTTTCACGTCTCATCTTTCACTAAACCTTTGACTTTTATTTAACATCTTATTTAATATCGTACTCCGTTTATAAGTTGCCTTTTTAAAGCATTCAAACATTCTTTTTAAGGGGACGAGGGACCTTAAAAATCAATTTTTTATTTTTTGTAAATTTCACCTTAAATATTACTTAAAGGTACATTATATGCATTATGGCATGCATTTATTACAAAAAAAAAAAAAAAAAGAAAGAAAGTTATTTCTGAGAAAACAGTAGAATTTTACGTGTCATCTTAGAAGTCTCCGAAATGCCCCCTGCGCGTTCCATATCAATGAAAATCCCCAATATTTTTTATAAAAGTTTGGTTTATATATATAAATAAAACTGTGCATCGAATTTTATATATTTGAATATAAAGGCCAAAAAATTTCAAAATGTTTCAATTTTTTTCTTTTTTTTTTTTTAAATTTTACTTTAAATATTACTCAAGGGTACATTATATGCATTATGGCATGCATTTATCACAAAAAAAAATTTTTTTTTAATTATTTTTGAGAAAAAAAATGGCATTTTACGCGTCGCCGTAGAAATCTTCGAAATACCCCCTGCACATTCCATATCAATGAAAATCCCCAATATTTTTTATAAAAGTTTGATTTATATATATAAATAAAACTGTGCATCGAATTTTATATGTTTAAATATAAAAGCATAAAAAAAAAATTAAAAATTTTTTGAAATTTTTTCGAAAAATTTTTTTAATTTTTCAAAAAAAAATTTTTTTACCCTTATATTCAAATATATAAATTTCGATGCACAGTTTTATTTATATATATAAACCAAACTTTTATATTAAAAAAAATATTGGGGATTTTCATTGATATAGAACGCGCAGGGGGCATTTTGAAGATTTCTAAGAGTAAAAGTCCATTTTTTTTCTCAAAAAAAAAAAAATATATAATTTTTTTGTGATAAATGCATGCCATAATGCATATAATGTACCCTTGAATAATATTTAAAGTGAAATTTACAAAAAATAAAAAATTGATTTTGAAGGTTTTTAAAGTCCCTCGTCCCCTTAAAACTCTTTTAAATTTAACAAATAAATTGTCAATAAAAAGTAAAACTTTTCGACAAAATTACTTTTCTTAGCGACCAGCACATCCTATTTTCAAAAATATTTGTCACTCGCTTCAAAAAAAAAAAAAAAAAAAAATCGACAGCCTGTAGCTGCCCGACTCAAAGAAACTTTTGAAATGCCGCAAATGAACAAAATCTAAATTTCCGAAGCAACAGACAGATAGGAAGACGAAGATCCGACGGAAACTTCACGTTCCCATAGCAACGCGGTCGTGATGGCGCCCCATTTCATTAGCCGAAATTCTCCATTCAGGGAGACATATTAAATGAAATGCCCATACACAACCCGTGGTTGACAATAAAAGCCGAACACAATTTTTCAGAGTGCCGGCGATGTAAATAATTTGAGACAAATTAGTACACTTTGGTAGATGCCTGAATATGTTTCATGGATTGTCATAGGATGCCGATCATACTTCTGTCGGTTGTAACAGAGAAGAAAATCATATCGCTCGACTGGGTAATTCGAAATAGAGGTTATGGCGATTTTCTATTAAACTGTAGATGACAGAAACACAAAAATGCTGCATCGGTTCGGGTAAACGCAAATTTTTTTCGTAGAAAAAGGTTGACTTTAAATGTTTCGGGTTCGGGTCGGGTTGACCCGATAGAAAATCCTGAATATTTTTTAAATAAAAAACTATACATTTCATTATTGATGAGTGTATTAGTGTTAATTTTTATACATGGAAGATAAAGTTGTAATTTTTTTATATGAGTTAATTTTCTTTCACTTCGAGTTTAAATCGGGTGTCGTGTTGGAGATTTTTTTTCTTTGGGGCGGGGGAAGGGGGGGGTTCGGGTTGGCTTTAAGCAGAAATATCGGTACCCGACCGGAATTGTGCAGGACTCTACTTTCAATTACAAAATGTGTTCAAGTCAAGTACAGCTTTTAGATACAGAATTTGTTTTACAAGAGGATATATACGTGTAACAATGCGAAATTTAATTTTTATACCGTCCCCTTTCACTGTAGTTTTTAGTTAGAATTTTGTCCTGCTTTTAAAAGGAACTTCAAAAATAGTTCCATTGTTTTGCGCTTACTTACCAAAACTTACCGAGTTATGACGCTTTGGAATTTATGAATTTTCGGCGTTTTCCGGCACTTGAAGCGCGTCTTTTCGTTTTTAGTTCCAGAAAATTATATAAAAAAAAGAATGAATCAGAACTCAATAAGACTTTAGGGTAAAAAAAAACCTTTAATGTTCTGTTTAGATCGAGTATGTATATATATAATTTTTAAGAAAACTAGGCTGAATAAAAAAAAAAATGAAATTTCGTATTTTAATAGTTATTCAGCCCCTTGTAGAGCAAATTTCACATCTAAAAGCTAACTCAGTTTGAACTCCTGAAGTATTTTTCTGTCATCCATGGTTCAAGGGGAGGGGACTCTTCTTTATTCACGTGAAGATACTCGTAAGCTAAAGTTAAGCTTATAGGAGGATTCTTATCAAATTTCTCGTTTGAATTTGAATATTTTTAAACATTTGTTTGCATGATATAATTGAGGATATGATTGATAAAATTGATAATCTTTATATTTAGAGCCATTTTTTACTCTTTCGATTTTGGTTGCAGTTTTTTTTTTTTTTTTTTTTTTTTTTTTTAAGTTATTTTTACTTGCGGAACCGGTTCCGAACCTGATCCTACAACACTATTAGTATTAGGGGTGAAATATCAACTTACAGTTTGACCAAATATAGAAATCGAAAGTTCGAGTGAAATTTAAATTTTAACATTCATTTCAGCATGAGTTTCAAGAAAATAATATTTTTGTAAACAAATGCAAACAGTTCATGTTTCAGTAAGTTATTTTTACCATCATACATAGTATAGGATAAGTCTTGTAATCGTTTAAAAAATCGAAAAAATATGTTGACTTATTTTCACGTTTCAGACACTGGAGATTCCGAAAAACATATTTTTAGAAGAAAAAAATGCCGTCCGTCTGTCTGTCTGTGTGTTTATCTGTAAACGCTTATCTCCCGAACAAATTGAGATAGAGACTTGAAATTTGTTTTGTAATATTTTCCACACTCTTCGATTTTTCATGACATTGTATTTCATTCAAATTTCAATTCAAAGATATATTTTTATTGGAAATGAGACGCTTAATCCGATGCAGTAAACTGTTAGTTAACATGATTATAATTTTTGGAGTTATAAGGATGTTTCTTTTACGCAATTCAGTAATAGAGTATTTAAAGTTTATGACGTCATCAAACCACGATTTTTAAACACTTTATCTACCGAACAAATTGAGATAGAGGCTTGAAATTTCGTGTGTGCTTAATACGACAAAGCCTATTAAATTTCAGTATTGACATTTATTTTCATATTTTATATTATGAATATCCATGATGGATAAGTATTACGGTGGCCCCCAACGACTAGTTTTCCATTGATATTGATTCGTGTAACTGGAGTTATACTGTATATTAAAGAACGAAATCCAGCATGGAGTAAAATGCCTGAGGTCCGCGACCTACCTATTTTTTCTTTCTTTTTTTAATGAAGACTGCAAAATTGAAATAAGCTACGCTAAAAGTTTTTTTTTTTTTTTTTAATCAAAATCCCCGTGCAAGATCACTTTTAAACATATCAATGTAAAATGCAATGAAAAGAAAAAAAAAAAAAAAGTAATTAAAAATACAAAAGTAAGCGTCTGCTGTTTTTTTTTCGAATTTAAGAACTGAAACAGATTCTTTTTTTTTAATTTTTTCTACTATTATTATTATTATCAGGGAGGCAGAGACCCCCTGAATCCCCCGATTAAGGTAATTTTAGCCCATTCAGAGGCAAATAATTGCGTTTCTGTAATGTTGAATTCACACCGGAATTTTTATTTATTTACTCCCCCCCCCCCCCACCCAAAAAAATAAATAAATAAATAAATAAAAAATAAGGAAAAGCAATTTTTCAACTTATTTTCCACCAAATCTATAAAAGTACAATTTAATTTAAAATTTCTGGTGCAAATTTTGATTAAAATTAGGTTAGATATATGATATATCCCACCGCCCCTCAAGCAATTAAATACACGAACGTAAAGGGGAAATAGAATTAAAAATTGTCTTTCACGGCGGGTTCAGGACACTCTGCCCCCTCCTGAATCCTTGATACTTTTTTCTCTTAGTGTTTAATTATTTTAAGTGACCTCGGAAAAATAAATTTTACATTTTTATCTTTAGATAAAAGTAATATTCAATTAATAAAATTTCAAAATTCAGGGAGATGCAATGGTCCGGCCCTTGCCAGCGACCATGGTTCGGTATAAGCATTGCTACAAATTCTAATATTGGGTTAATTAAACTTTACGTCTACTATCCAACAGTTAGTTCCCTATGCTATTACCATAATGTATCGCCAGCAATTAAGAATTTTACCCACTTCCCATTGATTACGTATTTTACCATATTCCTCGCATGGCAAGCAGTTCTCGTCATGTAAAATGGAGAAATATTACCCTTAATAGCGGTTCTTTGTTTCGGCAGTGAAATTTGGTGGTTCCGTCATAAAACGCTCAAATAACTTCAAATGCCTTTCAGAAATAACGGCTGCAATAACGTATTATTATCGATAGCATATTTGCAGCAGTAGAAACTTGGAGCATTATGCTAAATGAAAGCCATTAAACTTTTCCAAGTGTAACTGAGGATTGAGTCTCTTTTTCACGAATATTTCAAGTATTTTGTTTAGTACGTGATACAAAAATAACGTTATAAATGACAAGGGATGTATTCAAGATGATTTTTAAAAACTGTGTAACGGTGAATATGTGATGTGTATAAACCAGCGTAAAGAAAAGCATAAATAACCAGAAGTCTGTGTAAAGTGGAGAAGTGTTGTGTGAAGAAGTAGTGACTGTGTGATTATTAGGCATTAGCAACATTTTTATACTATGTTGCTATTTGAACCGACAGTTTTTTGGACAACTAACTTTCGAACTGATTTTAATTCCCAATTTATCCGCGTACAAACCGAAAGAAAGGTTACAATTGGTTGGCAAAGGTTTCAGTTGATGGAGTTACTATTTGTCGGTCTTCCGTTGGAGCAAATAAATCGCTAGGCTGCTGTGTTTAATATTTTTTCTTATTTATGTATCCTTAATATTAAAGTATATATCCTTATATACTTTAGTGTTTTTATAAGCACTGAAAGCAGTGTTGCCAATTTAACGGATTTTTTCCCCTTAGAATAATTACTGCTATTTTCGAATTATATTATTCGCCTTATTTAATCTGTTATTAAATAAGATTAATGTTGCTATTCGGTTATAGGGGTAGATTTCTGAATATAAAAATCGAATAAAGTGACAATACTTAATGAAAGTTAACTGATATAATAAAAGATTCAGTATGATTCTTTAATTTATTGTATATCGGCTTTATAAAAATTTCTAGTAATATTAATTTTTTTTATTGTTCAGTTTCTTTTTCGAAAAATACATTTTGTCTGAAGGAGGGAGGAGTCGGACTTCTGAAAAAGAACTATTAACTAGCACATATCATATACTCACACCCATCCGACCCCTAACAAGTTATGTTCATGTTACAGGGAAATCTCTGAAATTAAAAACCAAGAATTGCACGAAATCTGCATGATTTAGTTAATTTTCTTTTCTCCTTGGAACGGTAGACTGAAAGAGGTCAGTTAAATGCATGGATAAAATTAATATTGACGTGTAACTTACTATTGCATTCGTGCATTTAGTTTTGTTGTTAACAACTGTGTAAAACTCCCTCCAAACGTGTCTGCTAAACAGATGTTTTAAATGAAAGGATATTGTATGACTGTTTACCTACTTTTTATGCCGTGCTGAAAATTGATAAATCAGGCAAATGATAGTCACGGATATTCTGTTTCAAATTTATTGCTCTAACTTGAACGAAATAAATCTTTTTTTTTTTTTTTTTTTTTTTTATTTACCGATTGTTCGAGACACGAGATTACATTTCACTAAAGTATCAAAAATAAAGGAATTGAATGTAAGACATAAGACATATCATAAGTTATTTAGAATTATTGTTGAAAACTTAAGTAACGTAAATTAGTTAAACGCCCACGCTCTCACCAAAGTTTGTTGTGCATGTGCAGTACCAAATTGTTCCTTGGAAAACTTGTAACTAAAAAATTATAGAACAATTCGATTATGGAAGAATCTCCAGTTTAAATGCATATGTACGTGGGTGGTTCAAGAATAATTATTTATTGTCCCCATTGTATACAAAATATTTGTACTGCGATGGTTGATGTGGAATATCGAAGGTCGAAGCCTAATCTCATAAATGCTTATATGCTCAATTTCAGAACCGTAGCTGCTATATTAACATAGTTTTGGAGGGGGGTGAAGTTTTAAAGACCTATTTTGGGGGGAGTTTTTAAGGAGGGGGGGTGAGGGTGAAATGCTGGTTTGGGGCTTATGAGACTACATTTGTGACAGTGGGTGAGATGTGGCTACATTACTATGATCCCGAGTCCAAATGACAGTAGTTACGTCTCATCGTCTGTCACAAATCTAGCCCCATAAGCTAAAAATCAGTCTTTCACCCCCACTCCCCCCCCCCTTTCACTCCTCCCTCCATCACTATGAGTATAGCAGCTACGGTTCTGAAATTGAGCATATAGGCATCTAAGACATCAGGCTTCGATATCCAACAACAACCATCGCAGTGTAAATTATTTTATATACAATAGGGACAATAATTATTGAACCTCGTATATTAAGTTTTATTTGAATTGCTATTTTTATAAATACAAACTAATCCATAGGCAATGAGTTAACCATTTTGATAAAATGTACGAGTTTCTTTAAGACCTCCTTTTGTTGTAATTACAAGACATTGATTTTGTTTTACTTTTTATTTCAAGTGATGGGTTTTTCATGACACTCCATAAATAGGAATGGAACTCATAAAGTCACTGGCACCATAACTAAGAAAAAAGTACAATGAAAAATACCAGGAGAAGAGACAGTGGAAAATAATAAAAATGAGTCTCATTTGAAGATAAATTGGCCCACCAGTGGGCCAAAAATATCGTTTAAAATTAAAAAAAATTATTACCTACTTATATCAAATCCAAGTGAAGGAAAGTGTAGGTAACCATTCCGGGGCGAACCGTGTCATTTATGCATTTAAAACCTCAGACACAGGAAAGAAGTTCCTTAATCTGAGTTTAAAACACAAGGCTGTTTTTTAGTTATCTGCTCTGAGCTTTCTACTGAACCGATTTTACTAATTTATATATATATATACAGGGTGATTCAGCTCGTCGGTGACAAACTTTAAGGATCGATAGAGCACACCTAGACGAACATTTTTGAATAGGGAATGTAGGGTCCCTGACGCGATGGTAAGGCGCTAGGCGCTTTCGAAAATTTGGGTGCCGAAATTCGAAACGTCATAAAAACTAGGGAAATGGTTAGATTTTCTTGCTTGTTGCGTCGAAATGATTCTGTTTGTTTAGACTTTCTTCAGTACCAATTTGATAAGCGTATCTCTTAAAACATGGATAGGGGGCGCTGCAGACTTTGGAGAGCTAGACAACAACTTTAAGCCCGTTATTTTGATAATTTAACACATGCTCGCCAAAGTTTATACACTAACTTAAAGTTTGAACCCAAAAGTAGAGCCCTGCAAAAAGCGTAAGAGCCGGAATAAAATGTCAAAGTACAGGGTGGTCGAAACTCGAAGGCTCCTAAGAGATAAACAAACAGATTTCTTGACTTATGGCATGCATTTTCATGATTCTGTTTGCTGGGGCTCTCTGAAACTCAGTTGAACGGTACAAAAAGAAACATCGATAGGGGGCGCTTTGGGCAAAAAACATAATTCGTTGACATTTCGGACGCTAACTGGAAACGGGGCGCTACGATCAGTTAGTAATAATGAAAACACATTTTCTACCTCTGCTCAACACTTCTGAATAAATTTAGACCAAAAACATCAATGATACTGGAAATTTATTTACAAAAAATAACACTACAGAAGATGCTCGAAATTTCGAGCTTGGGCCATGATGCAGGCTTCGCACCTCCGTCGCATTGAGGAGTGTGTGTTTCCAACAATGCCAGGAGTATCTCTGATCTGCCCTGCAGCTGCCACAATGCGCGCCACAAGTTCTTCAGCACTGCTGACAGGTGTATGGTATACCTCGGCCTTCAGGTAACCCCAAAGGAAGAAATCCAAGCAGGTGAGGTCTGGTGATCGGGCAGGCCAGTGAACTGGACCCCCACGCCCGATCCACCGCTGGCCATATCTTGCGTTTAGATGGAGACGCACGTCGTTCGTGTAATGGGCCGGAGCTCCATCGTGCTGGAACCACATCTGGCGACGCGAACCTTCGGGTACGTGCGCCTCATCCAGAAGCTGCGGCAGCACTTGATCCAGGAAAATCAGGTAATTTCCACCTGTCAGCCGTTCAGGTAACAAATAAGGGCCAATGAGGCAATCCCCCAGAATGCCGGCCCACACATTTACTGAGAAACGCTCCTGGGCTGCTCGGCTTCTGGTTTCATGTGGATTTTCATCACACCACACATGACTGTTGTGGGCGTTCCACATTCCCTCCCGGCTGAAGGTGGACTCGTCCGTAAACAAAATGCTGTTTACAAAACGGGGATCCCTGGATCTCATCGCCAAGTACCATCTTGAGAATTCCACTTGAGGGCCAAAATCCTGCTCTCTGAGCAACTGCACCCGCTGGATGTGGTAGGGGTGCAGATTCCGGGAACGTAAGATGCGCCACGCAGTTGCTTGCGAAATGCCAACATGTCTGGCGATATCTCTCGTGCTAAGACCTGGGTTGTCCTCAACCAGGTTAAGCACAGCCTCTTCGTTGTCGGGGGTGCTCACTGATCGCTCCCGTTCAGGCCTGCCTCCGTCGAAAGATCCCGTTGTGGACAACCTCTGGTGTACTCGAGCGAAGAAGGCATGGCAGGGGATTTGCCTGTTGGGGTAACGCTCGGCGTACAACCGCTGAGCGGCTCGTCCATTACAACCAGCAGCGCCATACGCCAAATGCATGTCAGCCAATTCAGAGTTTGTGTACCGTTCCATCCTACTACCGATCTGCAGACAAGTAACCCGAAGCTTAAGTAGGTACCGCACGTTCAAAAGACGTGTCTGCGCATACAACTACGTCATCTCGCGTTGTCGTCTACGCATTACGTATCTTTTGCATATCGATATGGTACGATATCTTTTGCATAAATCATCAAAAAGCACCTTATGTAAATTTTATTGCGCGCATTGTGCATGATTGAAACCAGCTATGTTTGTTAAAAAAAACAAACAAACTGCAGTTTTAATAGCTTCTTATGATAAGTAAATTACTCTCTTGTTTTGTTTCTAACTGATCGTAGCGCCCCGTTTCCAGTTAGCGTCCGAAATGTCAACGAATTATGTTTTTTGCCCAAAGCGCCCCCTATCGATGTTTCTTTTTGTACCGTTCAACTGAGTTTCAGAGAGCCCCAGCAAACAGAATCATGAAAATGCATGCCATAAGTCAAGAAATCTGTTTATCTCCTAGGAGCCTTCGAGTTTCGACCACCCTGTACTTTGACATTTTATTCCGGCTCTTACGCTTTTTGCAGGGCTCTACTTTTGGGTTCAAACTTTAAGTTAGAGTATAAACTTTGGCGAGCATGTGTTAAATTATCAAAATAACGGGCTTAAAGTTGTTGTCTAGCTCTCCAAAGTCTGCAGCGCCCCCTATCCATGTTTTAAGAGATACGCTTATCAAATTGGTACTGAAGAAAGTCTAAACAAACAGAATCATTTCGACGCAACAAGCAAGAAAATCTAACCATTTCCCTAGTTTTTATGACGTTTCGAATTTCGGCACCCAAATTTTCGAAAGCGCCTAGCGCCTTACCATCGCGTCAGGGACCCTACATTCCCTATTCAAAAATGTTCGTCTAGGTGTGCTCTATCGATCCTTAAAGTTTGTCACCGACGAGCTGAATCACCCTGTATATATAAAAGTTTTGGTATATGTGTATGTTTTTCCATACATTATACACTAAAAACATAAAAAAACATACAAAATAAAAATACCATTATGGAGGGTTGAGGTCGGGAATGCTAAAAAAAGTTTAAAGTTTAAATGTTTTTATGTGTGTGAGCGCGTATAAGTGTATGTATATATGCTTATATATTGTATGGACATATAATTAAAAGGGGGAAAAATATGGAGTATTATGCATTTAACATAATAAAATTTCACATATTGCATCATCATTTAAGAATATATATTACTATCTCAATATTCCTCATTGCTTTTTAAATTTTCACATTTATTTTCATAATACAAGGCTAAATTTTACTATCTCAAATATTCCTCATCTTTTTAAATGTTATTTATATTCTCATTTTTTTTATATTATAATTTTTTGTCTTTAAAACATTAATTTAATCAATTGCCCCTTTATTACTTTTTATTAATTTTTATATAATTCTTTATTTATTTATTTGTATTAATTTATTCCTTTTCTTTATTTTATTTTGTATTCACTCAGTACTTATTAAGTTTATTCCTATTTTTTCATTCTAGTTTAACTAAAAGTTAATCTAAGTATTTTCTTGATTTCTTCAATCATTTTCATTCCTTTTACTTTTATTTATTTATTTATTTATTTTTACTTAAGATGGCAACTCTAAACATTATTGTCATTGATCCAACCTATTTTCTGTAATGTTTGCGTTATAAGGAGCTAAATTTTGTCATTTTAGGCTTAATGCCGACAAAATTGGATGAAATAACGCATCTTCTATGAATGAACTCACAAGCTCCTCTGACGATTCTGTGAGTCATTCATAGTTTCTTATTTTACATACTGGTTTCCTATGTTCATTACTAAATCATCTTCAGAACTTTATCAATTTCTTCATATATTTGTGATTTCAAATTTATTATATATATATTATGAAAGCGCTTCATTTCTAGGTGTGCCCGCACTTTTTTTTAATGTGACTATTTTTATATTTTAATTTTACTTTTAACCTTTAACTGATGTTACCGGTCTCACAGACTGGTGCCTTTTTCAATTTTCATAGCTTAACTTGCAAATGCCAGTTTATCTGCAAACACTACTGAAATTTTGTTATCTGCAAACACTACTGAAATTTTGTTACGTTTGGAACTTTAGTACTAACACCAGAGACATTTGAATGGGTGAATTTTAATTATAACACTCCTGTACAAAAAGTTTACTACAAAAACAACATCCTATGAGTTAACCGCGGCTTTTATTCATCTTTCGATGGAGCGGTCTCACAGACCGCTTCACACTAGTTATGTGACAATTTCTGTGACCTCAGTTAAAGGTTAAAAGTTTTTTTTATGAAATCTCTTAAAAATGGTGGCAATCAGATTACTTCCATTGTTTCAGATAAAAGAGAAATAACGAAAAATATTCAGGCACGTGGCCTTTTGGGCATATTTTTTCATTTGCAAGTTATATTCGGTAAAAAGTTTATGCGCGTGTACTTTATTTTTATACAAATGTCCATCACTTCTGGCCTTTTGGTGGCGAATGGCCTAGTTGCCAAAGTGCCCGCCGTTAAAACAAAATCCTTTATTTTTATAAGAGAATAAAAATTCATAGTTATTGCGATATCGCGAGAATATTGTCTATTGAGCTTGTTTTATCATTATGCATTATGGCTTTATTAATTTTTTTCATTGCAATTAAATAGAAAATATATTCTTATTTATATACACTGTGCGCATATAAAGTATGTTTGAAAAGTTTGCGCTGGTGACGTTATTCTTAGTTTGAAATGTATTTTTACATTAATAAATCTAAGGAGAAAATATGATATGGTTGTGTCAACATACGTAATTTTCACTGATTTTTCATTTCCTAATTCTGAAGATTAGAATCGGAGGCTGTATTGAAATATCTCAGAAATTGAATATTGAGTATATATATATATCCTCATCATTTGTATTTGTAGAATCATTTGTCAATTTTTAAAATGTACTTTGCTACAGTACAAACATGTTAATAATAAAAACTTCATATTGTTTGCTTGTATATGAAGCCTTATGAAAAGGAAACGCAGATCAACATTCGGTCATTTTTGACGGAGGTTATACTATTTTTTTTTTATAATCTTAGTGCACTACACTAGTTTGTAATTGAAATCTGATGCGAAGGCGGTTTTCTTGTATTTTTTTCCTAGACTAGAATTTGGAGAAGCTTATATTTCGTGTTTGCATAGTTATATTGTTTCTTTTTATGTATAATATTATTTTTAAACAGTATGTTTGTCATGTGAATAAATTTTCTTTTTTTATCTTCTTTTATAGGACCTGACTGCAATAGGAATTACTAAACCGAATCATAGGAGAAAATTAAAAGCAGAAATAGCGAGACTTAATATATCGGATGGCATTCCCGATTATAAACCAGTAAGACACGCTTTTTTTATTATTAAAAATATTATTGTAACTATGAAAATGATGTTTACAATATGCATAATAATAATATGTTTGTCAGTAATAAATCCAACTCTCTGATTAACCAAAGAAAACATGACACAAGGACAGTAAAATTTGTTAGCACACAAGTTGTCGGCCCTTTCTGCTGTAAATTAACCGCAAAATATTCCGTAAAATTATTATTATTATTTTTTTTTTTATTTTACAACAACAAAAATTCTATAATCATGCTAAATTTTACAGGGAAATTTGACGTACACATTGCCAACATTTTTTTTTCCTGTAAAATTTTTGACGTTCCTTCTTACTGTGCATATTGAAAAGAACTAATTCCATCATAATATTTCCTGCATGCCGGGCTTTTTTTTTTCACCCTCAAAATTTATTTTAAAATCGGGTTGCGCGTCATACATGAGTATTTGATATTTTGGTAGCCTCTGTATGTATAACCATGGGTCATTGCTTTCTTAAAATATGTTGGGCGGTAATATTCGTTTACGCTTACGAACCCATAAAGCAATACATTGTGATTTCTGTGCTATTTTAGTATTAACTTTTAGATTTTAACAAAAATCTGTTTGAAATAGTTTTCTCCTACTTCAGATTTTTTCCGAGGCGTCATGTACGGGGAAGAAAAGGGGAGGGGGTGCGGGGCTATTGTCCTCCTCTGAGTTTTGACTTTTTCTTTTATCATTTGCTTCTTTAATTTTTTATTATTAGTTTAATTTTTACAAATATGTTGTAATTGCGTATAAGTAAATTATAACAGTAAAAATATTCTTTTGAAAATATGTATTAAAAATTAAATGCTAGAAAAAAATAACAGAAAATCTTGATTTATTATGTCCAATAAAAGAATTTTCGTCCCTCCAAACGAAACCTAAAATGCCGCTCCTGGATCCCCCCCCCCGCCCCCCCCCCCAAAAAAAATAAATAAATAAAAGAAAAGTAAAGAAAATCAGATATATTAAGAACTGCAGTGTGTGTTTTATACGAAAGCGCGGTATAAACAAATAAGTACTGTAATTTAAAGCTAATATGCAATTTATCAATTAAAAATAGTTTTATAGAAAATTTAAAAAACAATTCAAGATTTAAACTAACAACATTATTGTAAGTATTGTGCAAGAAATAAAATGAGGAAAAATCCGGCATATATAAACTTTTTTGTAATTCTACTAGACTACAAATAGAATTTTTTTTCCTGTCTAATTCAAAAGAAAACAACAGAGTAAAATTGCTAAGTACTAAACATTTTACAATGAATTTTATTAAATAATCCTTTTTTTTCTGTAATTGTGCTTTTTACGAGTCTTATTTCCGTGCCCGTTTTTTCAAATAATGTTGTTATTTTAAATATTTTAAAAAATAATGCTTTAAAATTTACCGGCCAACGCCCACTGTCACATCTAGGTGGCGCGTCTTTGAAGAAAAGACTTCTTGGTCTTATATTTTAAGAGAATATGTACCGTGGTACCTTTATTGGGATACAAAAGAGTTTACCTAATAATAGTAAAAAGTCCCATACCTTTCGGATTTTCTGATATGATACTATAACTGATTAATGTTCGACCGAAACAGGTTTTTAAGACCGAATCCGAATTTCAGTAAGCTTCCTATTTTCGGCCGAAAACGAAACTGTTAAAGAAAAACTCGAAGTAATTAATATGTACAAAATAATATATAATTATTAATTAATTATACGTATATATAGAAAGACATTTCTAACAAACAAACATACATGCTATGTGTGTATAAGTTTTAAACAAAAACAAAGCATAAATAATAATACAACTTTTATATTTTATTATTTTATGACAACCTTCTTCTTAATTAATTAATAATTAATTAATAATAAATTAATTAATTAATAATTAATTCTTAATCTTCTTAATAATTAATCTTAGGCATTTATCAATAATTAATTAACAATATAGTTTAAAAGTGGAGAACAAACTCAGTAATGAATACTTAATTTTTAAATATACACATTTTTTCAGTTCTTAAATATTTTGCATTTAAATTTTTTTAAATAAACTACTTAAAAGTTTGTTTTTAGGAAAGTAACATTGAATATGTTTTAAAAAATAAATAAAAAATGGCCATTTTATAATTCATAATTATTATTACTTTAGTAGAGATTTAAATATAGATATATATTTAAATTTCAACCTTCTCAAAGTGAGACACATTTATTAATATTGAGTTTAGCTAATTTTAAAAATGTATATAAGAATAAAAATGCATCAATTTTTTCTCAGACGTACACAACAAAATCAAAATAAATATTTGCTCACCTCCCCCCCCCCCCCCCCCCAAAAAAAAAAAAAAAATACTATTAAAACTCTCCTGCCCTATCTCCCCTAAAAAGTTTTGAAATGGCGCCCCTGTTTGGAAATTTTTTCTCCAGGGCCCAAATTGGCTTTGTGTGTCTCTGACCAAAACTTTTTATTTTCATATAAAATAAAATGTAATTAATTCATCAACTCAGAATTATTTTATAATTATATGAATTTCATATAATTAAAAAATGTTCTAGGTATCCATACCTCGATTTATCTTTCATAATGATTTTTGTAAATTATCTTCTTCTGTTTTACTACACCTTTCTTGAGAGCATTCGAAACACTTCTGGGGTTTCAAACAAAAAAAATTATGTTACTGTTAAGTCTGCAGCTTTTAATGAGCACGCTGAAGGCGTCTTCAAAGTTTTCATTGATTGCTTTATAATTTCCACTCACGTCTTGAGTCAGTGAGGACAGATAATTATTAATGTGTCGAAGTTCATAGCAATAAATAAAGAATGTCTCATTTGAGCCGATAACAACTCAGATCAATGATTAATGTTGAAAATTCCCGAAGGAAGAAACGAGATTTTTTAAATACAGATAATTTCGACTGAGTTTCTCTCCCGGTCGAATTTTCGATCTCTGATGTGAGGACGAAAATGAAACCGAATATTCGGTCGATCTCTAACTATAACTTTCCTTACCCCTCATAATCATTCTTTTTGGGGATAAAAATGTCAAAACAGCAGTGAGTCTTAATTTTTGTTACTGTGATGCAATCTTGAATTTGTGTGTCACTTTTCCGATAGCATGTACTTTGATAAAACTTGTTTTTTATTACTCTTTTTTTAGTGAAAACGATACAATACAACTACAACGTATGAATTTGAAGAAGGGAAAAATCTATATTATGTTTAAGTTTACTTGTAGGCGTTGGAGTGTTATTAAAAACTGTTTTCAGAGCTGCCATCTCTACCGATTTTTGAACACCACTATTTTCTAATAGAAATTTTTGCTTTATTTAAGGGCTACTTTACTCATGCGAAAACTCCCATTTGCTAATGTGAGTTTTGGGCATTTGCCTATGGGAGAATTTTTTTTAAATATCTCGTTTGCATTCTATAATATTTGTGAATTTATTTTCATTTATTTTTATTTATTTGTTTATTTATTTTTGGCATTAGATAGGTGAGGTCTACCTCTACAAAGGCTGTTTTTTACTTTTTCGATTTTATTTACAGGTATTTTTTGTTAGGATACTTTCACTTTATACCTCAGTTATCCATTGCAATAAAAATCATTTAAAAATATTAAAATGCAAAAGAGGTATTTTTAAAAAATTTTCCCATAGGAATAATATTAGAGAGCAGGAGTTTCCGTGTGAGTAGTAGCCTTTTAGCGAAAATTTTGCAATTAAACAAGACAAAGGTTTTTATTTGAAAATTCTGGTAAAAAAAAAAAAAAAAAAAACTGGAGGGTTGTCTGTCAGTCCCATGTTTTATATATAATATATATATTTTTTGTATTCTCTTGCTCAGTGTCTTTTTTTTTTTCTTTTCTTAGAATACTCTATTGGAATGGCTGCATTTACTCAGGTTAGAAGAATATTATGAAACATTGTGTGACCAAGGATATGACACTGTAGATAAAGTTACCGAATTAACGTGGGAGGACCTAGAAGAAATTGGCATTCAGAAATTAGGTAATGAGTTAGCTTTTAAAAAATAAAGCGCTTCAGTTTTTTTTTTTTTTTTTTTTTTTGCCTTTTTTAGGTGCGTTGGTAATTAGGGATTTACCGAAGCAGCAATTTTGTCGAATACCGAAGCTTCGGTCGAAGTGTATACCGAAGATTTGGTATTCAGCAACCGAATACTTGAAACTTTTAATACGCATTTTTGCATATATTAGCTTTTTTAATAAGCTTTAATTGAAATTAAATTCTCAGTAATTTAATTCAGTTACATTTTTATTCTAAAATCTAATTACACAAAAAAATTTAATGACTTCTTTCCACTCACAAATTCATTAACCATCACTTATTTTGTATTATTTTATCACTAGTCAATACCCAAAAATAACCTATGAAAATATTAAACTATACAGGGTATTATTAAGGATAAGGATTGTCAGAAAAACAAAAGTTCATTCAAATAATAAGAAACAATGTTGTCATTAAGCTGATTCACTGATTGTCTAAGTCTAATTATAAACATATTGAATGGGATTGTTCTCAAAATACAAAAGGTATTATATCAATTTGTACATTTAACTATTTTCTGTCAAATTATTGATAGAATATTTATATTTTGATTAATATTTTAACATTGTGGTAGTGAAGATAAGAAATTTGAGCGATTTTGATATAATGGTTATAAAAACTATAGGATAGGCATAGGGGTATACTTATTTGATGTGTGTATTTTCTTTAATATACACCTTAGATATACAGATATGAACTCTGATATACTTATTTGATGTGTATATTAAAGAAAATACACATTAAATAAATCTAAAAAAACTAATGTAGAAGTAAATAAAATTGAAGGATAAGGGAAAGATGCGCATCTTCCTTACTGTTTTTTTTTTTTCTCTCTTGTAGACAGTTGTTTTGATTTCGCACCTATGTAGACTATTTTAGGAAAGAAAAAGTTTTTTTCCAATAAAAAATAGCCTGGCCTTTGACTTGTTTTTTATAGTGCAGCTGAACTCTGAACTCATGCACATAATATTGAAACTGATTGTTTAGCCTATTCTACTGCTAAGTAAAAGAGAATTATTCTACTTCTAAGAAAATACTTATCTGCAATTATTCGGCCGAAGCCGAATATTCGGTTTACATGCCGAACTACCTAATACCGAATCAATTATTCGGTATTCGGTCAATCCCGATTCATAATTATATAAATACAGGCCCCGATCATGACTGTTTGGGGCCCTGGGCAATGATAAATTTGGGGGCCCCATTGGAATTGTTGCAACATTATTCAAATAGAACTTATGGTCAGTCATATATGTAATGCATAAATAATATTTTCGCACTTTGGTTTTTAAATAGAAGAATATTCTTAGCTCCGTCAATTCTAAATTAAATATCTTAATAAAAGTATTCTTTATTTCATAGTACGGAATGAAACTTAAAAAAAAAAAAACTTTAGAAACTTGTTATGCTACTTTAAGATGAATTTAATAACTTCAACTTACGGAAGAGTCAAATACTCTAACATGTAAATATGAGTTAATAAAGATATTTTCTTTTACATTTTTTAAATTGTACTACACACAACATAATATCAAATCAAATACATTTTATTTCACAAGTAGAAAGTGTTTTTCCAATAAATCTTTAAAAAGATGGCAATTCTGGGTTTGTTTTTTACGCTTAACTCAAAGTTAAAAGAAAAAACTTTGGATATGGAAGAAAATTTATCTCATGACAATTACAACTGATTATTTTCAACCAGTAAAGTTTAGATATGATTTAAATTCATTGTTAATACAATCTATTAAAATCAAAATATTATTTCTTATTTAATAGTGGTTGACGTTAGCTTGACGTCAGCTCTGTGAATTCAAAATGAAATTTGTTTTTCAGAAAGTTTTGTAGAACCGTTTAAACACTAAATTTGTATTTGAAAATTTTCAGAGTTGAAATTGGGGAACAAAAGTAAATAGTTTATAAATTAAATATATGTATTTGGGGGGCCCTTGAGGTCCGTTGCCTCTGGGCAAAGTTCCGATTTGCCAATGCGATAATAATGGCCTGTATAAATACGTAGCACCTATAGTCTTCGTCTGGTTCGTCCGTCTGTACGCATGTAACAGAGCAAAAACTACCCAATCGAATGGTTTGAAATTTAATATATATAATCGTTGCAGAATTTTGTCGAGTCATTTCAAATTTTATGAAAATCGAATAAACTTAAAGATATTAATAAAAGTTTTCTTCATTCTGTGAAATCCTGTCATACGTAAATTAATTCTATGTTATCCCATAATAAGTAATAATTCTAGATTGCCTTGGTGATTACGTCTTTTTTATGATGGAGTCCTATTATTCCGGTATTACTGAATTTAATACATATAATCGTAATAAATTTTGTATTCATGCATTTTTGCATAAGAGTCCAACAGCCGTTGTACCAAGATCTGAATATTTATGAAACCAGTTATAGTACGAATCCACCTCATTTGTCACGTTCGACGTACAATTTCCGACAAAATGGAAAAGTGTTTAGGAATTGTGTTTGCCTGTCTGTCTGTTCATGCTCTAACTCACACAAATATAATGCGATTCCCATGAAATTAGTATATATTATTGTGGTTTACTATGATGGGTTCGGTATTGAAAATGAAGTGTGTAGCACTAAGCACTTACAGTTCATTTACAGGGACACTCAAAAGAATTACATTACATTCCTATGAGGAAAAATCGTTTGTGGTATATTTTAAAGGTATTACACTATTTTAAACATATTGAAAGTTATACACAGGGTTATTCAAAAAAGATGGGAAAAATTTTAAGATGTGATAGTACACACCCAAACAAACATTTTGTATCAAAGAATGCATGGTCGAAAACTAAACGTAAAAAAGTTAGAGGGCGCCAAAAGTTATGTTCTTATACGAGGCAAAAACACACAATGAACGATTAAGTTAAGTTACGAAAACAAATTTAATGGCATTTGATTACAATAAGTGCTCAAAACATTGACCGGCAGCTGTTATGCACGCCGAAAATTCGCCAATCTGTTCTTCGCCGTTGTACTGCGTGCATAACAGCTGCCGGTCAATGTTTTGAGCACTTATTGTAATCAAATGCCATTAAATTTGTTTTCATAACTTAACTTAATCGTTCATTGTGTGTTTTTGCCTCGTATAAGAACATAACTTTTGGCGCCCTCTAACTTTTTTACGTTTAGTTTTCGACCATGCATTCTTTGATACAAAATGTTTGTTTGGGTGTGTACTATCACCTCTTAAAATTTTTCCCATCTTTTTTGAATCACCCTGTATATAACAATGGTGTGCATATAAATTGTTGTTCACTTACAGGGACACACAAAAGTATTTTTCTACAGTACTGCTTATGATGAATAATTGCTGGCAGTAATTTTCATTTGTAGTACACTTTTTAAAATTTAACAATTTTTTTTAAATATTACTTGGTGTGTATAAATTTTATAGATCATATGCAGGAATACACAAAGAATATAGAGTACATTTCCGTTTATTGACGGAAATTTCGGAATGGGAATTTTAAATTGTGCTATGTGTTTAATTGAACTTACTTTTAGCACACAATGTAGTATAAATACCAAACTATACATCATATACAGGATGAACAAAAAAGTTCGGATGTTTTTCCAACTATATACAGTATTCTGAATGTGTTGGAAGATATATCATAATCTATGCTGTAAATATGATTTTTCGTTCTTATTTTATTTATTAATTAAAAATAGATTTATTTTACTTTTTACAATTTTGGAATATATTGATGTATTTCATAAACATAAAGTAGGTTTTTGGAAATGTATTTTATTAGTTAATCTAAATTGTTTTACAAAGCGTAATCCGATATTTAATAAAAGCATTAGAGATGTTTATTTGAGAAAATTCTAGAAATAATCGTAACATTAAATATATGAAAAATCTATATGTAAAAGAACGTCAAATTCACTTTAAATGTTAATTAAAAACATTTATGCAGTTTTTACACCAATTTAGTTATAAAACTATGAACCATTTGATGTATTCATGTTTTTAATTAATAATTGTAGCAGTTTAGTTTTCATATAATTCAAACTTTCTCGGTGGTTAAACTAGGACCTCAATTTATTGCAAATCTTTTTATTTTTGTAGAACAGAATAATTATAGATTTGTTTATCATACTCCTTTTTTTTTCATTTGAAACAAAATGGAAAATTAAATACATACAAATGTTATATTTTAAACTGAAAAACTGAATTTTATCAGGTATTAAGGTCAATTGACTTTTGTAAATTTATTGTTAATTAGTATTTAAATAAACGTTGAGAAATATTTAATTTAATGAAAAGAAATATTTTTGAATTCATTTTTTCAAAATATCTTCAACTTAAATTTTAATTTTAAATGTGCTATCAGTTATAATAATCAATAAATATAAGTATCAGATTTGGTTTAATGTATGTTACATTCTAAAATAGTTAGCTTACAATCAGATTGCAGAAAAATTTGTGTTGAGCCTGGATAGCATATTCAGTATACTTTCATAAATGTATTTTATGCATTAAAGGAATTAATTTTTTAATACATTATTGAAATTTTTATAACTAATTTTCCCCAAGATTACTGGAAACATCCTCCCAACCTTAAATTGTTAAAAAGTAACAATGAGCATATCAAAATATTCACCTTATTTATTCATTGAATTAGGGTATTTGTCATCAAATTACATAAATTAATTTTTATAAAGTATTTTACTAATAAATATGGTTTGGCTTAAGAAAATATTACACTTAAAATATTTTTCTAGCCATATTTTATACTCTAAATTAGTAACTTTTCTAATTAGTAAAAATGCTATTTTTTATCAATTGTTGCATTTAATAGTAATAAAATTAGTTCGTCTTGCTTAATGTTGTGTTGTTTTACAGGCCATCAAAAGAAAATAACTCTGGCAATCAAACGGGTGAAAGATATATCCAATGGAATCAAGAGATCCAGTCACATACCTGAGCCACATGAAGTCACAGGAAGCAGCATTAATACTCTCTCTAGACCTTCTACTTTAAGTATGTCATTTTAAATCATCAATTTGTAAATTAAAAATAATACAAAGCATGTATGCAATGAAAAATATGGGAAGAAAATGGTGAATATACAAAAAAAAACCTCAAACAGCAAAAATAAAGACACCATGCAAAAGTTTCTGTGTCTCAAATAAAAACTCCTTCTTTAAAAAATTAAGGAGTTTTAAACTCAGTAGTACAAAAAATTGCTAGGTGATTATTATTTATCTTTTCCAATTCCTTATTTTACTATTCATTTAATCACTTTCTCCAGCAAACAGAAAATAAGTGGGAAAATATATGTTTTAAGTTTTTAGCATATACACCTCTAGATTTTTTAAAACTAAAGTTTCATGCATTTCATTATTTATTCTGATTAGTTTTATACTTTATAGTTAGTCAGCAGATTTCGACATTTTTACTTTTATATCATTTTCTATACAATTAGGGTCTATTCAAGGCCAAAGAGAGGTGGTACTTTTTCAGTGTACCCACTTTCTATACTGTCAATAAATAAATAAATAAACATTTCCTATGCCTTAGAATACAGATATGAATATATAAATACATATTTAGATAAATATATTTTTTGTGTTTAATCTTATCTTAGTCTAAAAGTACAAAATATTGATCATATTCAATACGTCAAAATAGGTTTAAAATATCAGTTTTACAATAAATGCATACCAAATTTGGGGTCCTTAAAGTCAGCATTCCCAGAGTCATAGTTCAGTTGACCCATGCTTAAATCCGGCCCTGTATATAATGTAGATTATTCATTTTAAACTGTGCTTGTTTGTCATGGTGTAATTCCCATTTATTAATATCAGTTGCTATCATAACCAGTCCAATTTTCCTCCTACCTACTATATTGTTAGTCTCCTTTTTTTATTTTTTTTATTAGTTAAATTAACTTGTGTAGATATGTAGGTACTGGAAAAAGGAATAGCATAACACAATAAGAGAATACCTAGATCTACACACTAGCAATTAAATAAACTTTTTAAAGATTTTCTGCCCTTTCTCTAGAGTTACATTCTAAGTCTTCTCTTGGCTTTAAAAGATATACAGTATGGAACCAGTTATCCAGAATGATACTTTCAATTCTTTGATTTCAGAATCTTTTCAGAAAAAAAGTGCCATATAGTGCCAGTTTGACATGTGCATTGCTTGATACGATACAATACACATAGTATAACTTGATGCCAACATCTAGTACTTGAAATAGACGCATATTTAGTTAGATATTTGACATTTTGATTTTTATGCAAAGGAAACATAAGAATTTTTGTTTCCAAGCTTTTCCCATAAATTGTCTTCTTTAACACTCCAATTAACTTTTGATCTTGTTTGGACTGAATCTTAATTTGTGTTATCTAATAGTCAATTTGAAATCAGAATCATTGCCACAGCCACATATATTCTACCAATCTGATCAAATGGATGTTGCTTTAATACCCAATCAGTTATCCAGAATACATCTGACCGCGACCATTCCAGATAAGTGGTTCTATATTGTATATACAGTAGAAGATTTTTATAACGCAAACCTAAAAACGCAAGGTTGTGCGTTATATAGAATTTTGCGTTATATGGATCACATCATTTAATTCACCTTGTAAACATGGCCAAATATGTCTGAAACATGTCAAAATACATTAGAATATCTTTATACTGCATTCCTTGTTACCAAGAATTATCCAAATTATAAATTTTTGCATAATATAGGTCAGACATTGTTAAATTTACTTTATAAACATAATCCAAATATAACTGACACAACCATCCCTTATATTAGACATTTTCAAAAGTGTTTATTGTAATAATAGCATTTTTTTCAGTAAAAATGTCTTAAATTAGGAGATAAAGTTGAACTAATGTATCAAATTTAGTCCTCTAGAGAGTAGCAATATTTTACAATTTGAAAATACAGGTGCTTTTTAACTGCAAAAATCATTGTTTACATCTGAGGAGTTGTATGTTATATGGAGAATTGCGTTATATAGAATTGCGTTATATAGAATTGCGTTATATAGAATTGCGTTATAAAGATCTTCCACTGTATGTATATATCTTTTTATCTTTCTATGAAAAATAAATACAGCATATTTATGTTATTATTATTATTATTGGGCTTTCTTGATTACTGTGCATCTAAACTTACTGTATTCTCATTATTTCAGATAATGTCCCACCTTATTCTTACCACAGTCAAGAAATCGCTATTACGACTAAACACACAAGAATATCTCCCTCTTCTAATGAAGCAGGTGTTGAATTTAAAACATTCCAGCAGTCTCCTCCTAAAGAAGACTATCTTCATCACTATATGTCAAATAGAGACTGTAATTCTCCGTCCCAGCTTGGCAATTTATATCAGCCAAATGTTGTTACAATTCAGGTGGGTATTATTTTAGTAGCTTTTCTCTCACAGTTCAAAGAAATATTAAAAATTTTATTCATATAAAATAGTAGTTTCAGTCGTAGCTTTTTAACAGTAAAATAACTAATTATCTGAAAACTTTAACTTATTTGTATTCATGTTTTTAAAATGTGCAATATAATTGTTTCAATAAATTAATGTGATATCATAAAAAAAGAAAGAAAAAACAATTCTCAAGATTTTTAAAATGTTTATCATGTTTGAAGTTTGCATTTGACTCCTTTTTACTTATAAATTCAAGAAAATTGAACAAATATAGAATTAACATAAAAATGCTGGTGCTAAAGATTGGTATTAAATTAATATTCAATTGAACATTTTATAAAATATATATATATATATTATTGATTTTTAGAATGTTTATCATGTGAAGTTTGCATTTCACTCCTTTTTACTTATAAATTCAAGGAAATTGAACAAATATAGAATTAACATAAAAATGTTGGTGCTAAAGATTGGTATTAAATTACTATTCAATTGAACATTTTATAAGAAAAAATAATATTAACAAGCAAATGTATGCTGGTCAAAACAATTAATCCTTTGTCCAATATTTTTTATAAATCTATCTAATTCAAATTTTATATTTCTATTCAAATTTTATATTTCAAATATTCAAGTATATTGTATATCTGATGAAAAAAGAAATGTATTTTTTATACTATTTTTTAACTTTTTAATACATATATGTTCTATTCGCTATTACAATTAGTATTACAATTTTGTCTCTATGTTAATCAAAATGAGTTAAATAGTTCTACAGAAAATATTTAATTAAAAATTAACACAAAATTAATGTTTATTCATTTTAATTTAATCTCTTATATATGTATGTCTGTTGTCTCTAAGTTATACTTACTTACTTACACAATGTGCTACAATCCATGTAGGATTTTGACCTCCCTCAATATACTTGTCCAGACCTTCAGATCTCTGGCCTTTACTTTATAATTTATAATTTGGTTTTCTGCAAGTACTCTAAGTTATAGAATACTGAAGTGATTTTTTTTAAGTTGGACATTTAATATTTTCCTGATTCAATTTATCTCGTCTTTTAAATTAATTAACATTGATGCGTATACTAGTAACTATTTTCGTTTGATTTAACTTAATTTAACACGGAAATTTCTTATTTCTTCCATATCCCACTACTTAACTTTCTGCACATCAAATGTTTTCTCTTATCAATATCTTAAAGTTATTACCAAGAAATCTACAAATTAAGATATTTTAAAATTCTATTAATTTCTGTATAAATATAATAAAGTTGCATAAAATCTTTAACCCTTTCGGGTCTACGAGTGCTTATATGCATCTTCAAAAGATGCTTACATCACTTGTTTTTGATACCACTAAAAAAGAAAAGTAAAATTTTCTTTATTTAATCAAGTCATTTTTTTTTTTTATTGATAAACTAAATTTAATTATTTGACAAAAGCAGTGTCTACTGAAAAAAATGCATGTAAGAGATGCTGATTCCGAATTGGTTAAAATTTACTTTATGTATTTTACTAATGTAAAGCTGGTTTTACTTTTTTTTTTTTTCATTTGGTTGAAACAGGAAAAATTACAAAGTAAAAAAAAAAAAAAAAATTAATTACTTTATTGGGAGAAAAAATATATTGTAATAGTTAATGGTGAACTTTTCAAGAATATTTCTAAAGACTTTTTTGCCTTATGTATTTTATATAAAATATTTATAGGATATTGATGTTATGCAGATTATATATTATTTTTCTTATAAGAAAGGAATTGTAAAATTAAGTTACTATTGAGTAGGAAAAAGGGAATGCTGACTGTATTTTCCTTCTTGTTATTGTTGTTTTAAATTGTTCTAGAATATATATAATATTTTCTTTCTTTATTATCTTTTTTTTTTGTATTAATCTTTTGTACAATACACATATAAATGGTGCAGATAATAGATAAATATTACTTCTAACATTTTTATTCATAACATTGTTTATATAATAAAACATAAACTGATTTAAACATTTAAAAACTTATATGCCTGCAGATAAAAATTTTATTATGAAACATTGTACATGTTCTATTTTACTTGTCCAAAATAACTTAATTATTAAAACACTACATGATGTATTATAACCACATTAATTAGTTTTTTATTTTACATTTGTTTATTTTTATACTTTATGTTTATACTTGATGTAGTCTTCAATTTTTTTTTTCGGGGGGAAGGGGGACTTAATTTTGTACAGCAAATATTTTGGAGAGGAGAGATGCATTTATCTTTTTTTATTAAATATGTATGGATATTTCTATAAACTTTTGTGTCCCGATCCATAAGAGTGTTTTCTTCTTGGTACTGCATATCAATATTTGACATCATTATTATAAACTGGATGAAAATTGAAAAGAAAAAAAAAAGAAAGAAAGAAAGAAAGAAGAAAGCTGAAAATTTGCTTTCAATGTCTATACTCTAAACTTTAATGTATTTCTGATACTTTTCTAACCTCCTTAAATGTGAATAATTTTTCTGTAAATATGTCTCAAAGAAAAAGTAGACAATTGAATAAGGTTCAGTTTTTTTTTTTTTTTTCTTTGCATTTTTTCAAAATAAAGATGTTCAAAAAAGTTTTTCTTGAATTAGCAATCAAATCAGAATTCATTTATGCTAGAGAAACTCTCAAGAAATTGCATAACTACTTCGCTTAAAACATAAATTATGCAGATAAATGGTATATAGAAAATTATAATTAATATTTTGGTGAAATTTGATTTTTCTTTTTTTTTTTTTTTTTTTTTTTTAGTTATTTTTACGCATGTTAACATTTAAAACTGGTATTGTGATTTGTTTATTTTTAAAACGTACTTTATATTTGTCAAAGAAAGAAAAAAGCGGATTTTGAAACTTTCTTTTAAGCAAAATGCAATTAATTTTTTAAAAAAATTAAATAATTTCCCTATATATATATTAAAAAATAAATAAAAAAAAAAGGTTGCCATGATAAAATTTTGCATTGGAAATTATTAAACCATTATTTACATCATATGAGGCTAAAGTGTGCAGATAAATAAGTTAAAGAATAACTCCTTTTTAGTACTATCTTGTTACTTATTGTATTCTGAAAAGTAAAATTTTATTTACAAATTAAATTATTTATTATAAACTATATGGCTAAAAATCACCAGACATTTTTCCTTTTAGACTTTTTATCGAATATTTGGAGAAATACCTGACAAATTTTTCTCAAACTTCGATAATATATAGAACATGTTTGTTCATGCATTTTTCATTGAATATTTAGACATGATGATAATTAAAATTAAGTGTCCTGCAACTAACTGAATAACACAATATATGCAATCACCCTGTAAGATAAAATGTTTCAATTGATCTGTAGCTGTAGCAGATGACTATGCTGGTCCTGTAGAACATTTGTATAATATCATATACATTCATTGAGATATAAAAGTTTCTTTAAAGAAAATTTTAAAATTCCATTTTTTTTTTTTTTTTTTTTTTTTTTTGCTTATAGCATGCAGGGTTTTTGACAAAATATAACATTACTTTCAAGAAACTTGACAAAGTGCGGTAGAAATAACAGGCTGCAGTTAGTATATAAATACTATAAAACATTTGATAAAATGTGAGCATTTGTGTAAAATAATTTTAATTGTTTAGGCGCAAATTATTACTTTTTTGTACAATTTAGCATTTAACTATATCGAGCAACTAGTCTAAAAATGCCAGTTGACTATCGCGAAGTTTCAGAAGTGAGCTGAATTTCAATTGCTTTCCAAAAGTAGCCGTGTGATAAGGGATTTTCCAAAAATTGTCATTTTTCATTAATACTTTAGTTCTTCATGGAAGAACCATCAGAACAAATCCATTTCAACAATAACAAAAAAAAAAAAAAAAAAAAAGAATTAGCAAAACATTCCATTCAAAAGCTTGGACATATGTTAAATACATACTCTTTCGTTTGAAATCAGTTTTTTTTTTTTTTTTTAATTATAATTTGGGAGAAATCCCTTATCAATACTTTCAGAAAACCACTGAATTCAGCTCAATTCATCGCGGCTATCTTTCTGACTTTTCCTGATAGTTGACTGCCTCTTTATATGATTTGTCCTATTTAGCTATTAAATTATGAAAAAAAAAAAATTGTAATGTTCATGCTTGGTGTATCGAAAAATTATTTTGTACATGAAAAAATTTCTGTTTTTAAAACATTATTTCTCCATGAATATTAATACATGTGCTATTCTTACACAAATGAACACAAATATTGTACAGGACTCTCATAATGATGTGCTATAATTAAAGATTATTTGGAGCAGTTTATTTTAGACGGTTATTTATTGCTACTATTATTTTTTTAATTCAATTTGTTGTTGCTTCTATAATTCTAAGTGAGCAAAACTTCACTGAAAAATATGTGGTCAAACAAGTTTGTTATACTTCTGAAGCTCCGGAAGGATTCGTCATTTTGCTAGATATTTGACAAATTTTTAAAATCGAAAGTATCTAGAGACTTCTCAGATTTCTAATATTTCAATATAAAACTGATTGGATAAAATTTTGTAAGCAAAATTATTAAAATATTATTTTATCAAGTTTTAAGTATGCAGATTTACACAGCTTCATCAAGCAAAAGCTTTATAATAAAAAAAAAAAATGTGTATTATATTTTGTATGCTTTAGATAATTTTATTTATTATCCTGATATATTAATAAATGTATTTATCAAAAATAACCTGCACTTGTTTTTAAGTATTTTTTAATTTCTTTGATTATATTTTTATCTTGTTACTGCAATATTTATTAATGTTGTAGTACACTGTGCTTAAAGCATCCTTTGTAATTCCAGGTCCGGTCAACTAGTCGTGGTAGGTCCTTAGAGAGTCTAGACATGGATGACTCTGTTTCAACTGTGATGCATCCTCCCTATTATGGAAATTCAGATTGTTGGTATGACACTGTTAGTGCGTGGAGGCATAATGGATATGACACAGACAGTGAACTAAGTGTTCATGATCATTATTCTTCCTATGAAACAACTGGCACTGCCACTCTTAACAGACCTAAAGGAATGGTGAAGCCTCGGCCTATAGCAAAAATAACTGCCAAAACTAGACAACCTGATCCCGAAATAAATTATGATCTCGATGATGATCCAAAGAACCTTAAACTATCTAATCAGGTAATCGATACCTGGTCTCCTCAACATAACTGGTCTAATATGAATTCTTCACAACTCTATGGCACATTGAGAGGGAAAAGGAACCCTCCACCTCCTCCTAAGCGTACTAACTCAATTAAAAATGAACGAAGCATTGAGGCAATGAAGGACGAAGCGTTCGCAACTTGTGTAAAAGGTTTAGCATCGCGGTTTGTGATGGGCAGCACAGAGCTTCCACCACCTCCTGTAGATAGTGATAGGGCTGTATCTCCAGCACTGACTGAGGATTTTCCCCCTCCTCCATCACCATTATCCTCTGCTTTGGACTTGTCAGACTCTACAACATTGTCCAAAGAGGATAATGCTCGTGCCAAAGATTTATCAGGGGAATCACAGCGTTCAAAATTTCGCCAGAGAAGGAAGGACTCTGCAGACTCTAATATTTCTACTTCCAGTACTGAATCAAATTCGCTACCTTTTGCTAATGAAAATGTAGGGACTATCAAACAGAGGGCAGCAAAATCTGCTACAAGTGAAAGCTCACCTTCTGCATCTCCCTCAACAACTCTACGGAAGTCTTTGCCTTCAAATCAAGGTGAATAATAATTTGATAAGTTAAAAATGATATATCAATTTCTTGAAATCCTTAAATTCACCTTACAATTACAAATTAAAAAAGATTTGTAAATACAAACAATATTCAAATTACTTAAAGGTGTTTTTATTTACAATACATTTAAAAACCTCGTACTTTCGAGCATATTGTGCTCATCATCAAGATTAAAAACAATAAAAGTCAGAGGCTGAGTCCTTTTATATCAGCCTAATATAAAAAGACTCAGCCTCTGACTTTTATTGTTTTTAAAATTTCTGCTTTCTTTATAGCATTGTGTGCATATGTAATTATTGTTTTCATTATATATGGTATTTTAATTATTTTTTGCGCTTTTTAAATATGACTTAATGTTTTTTCAGATGCAATTGAAATCTCTATATTAAAAAAAAATAATAACTCATTTAATGTGTCTCCTTACATCATAATACCAATACCTATAAGTTAATGTATTTATTTTATAAAATAACTTTCAAAAATTTATTATCTTAAAGATTAATTTTTTTAATTAAATCTTTGGAAAAAAATTTTTACAGAAAACAATTTCTAGCTAAAATTAAATGAAATTTTAAATTAAAAACTGACAACTTTCTAGAATTGTTTTTGTTTAAACTGAAATGGAAATTAATATTTTTGTTTGAACATTATCGTGTTATTTTTTACATGCTTTCTTTTATCTTACAATTCTATTTGTATGTGGAGGTCAAATCTTGTTACTAAATTTTCACCCACTTTCTGTTAACATAGAGCTTTTTTGGAATACATATGTCTTCCTTACAGGAATTAAATATTGATTTTTTTAAATTTGGTCCCTAATGGGGCAAATTTAAAAGAAAAAAAATCACTTTATCTCATAAACCAATGGAAATAAAATGTTTAAACTTGACATGCCTATAATATAACTAAAATTAGTAAACACTTGTTTCGGAATTTTTCAAAATTCGACCCCGAAGGAGGGTCCTGCCACCAAGCACCTTCCATTTTCGAAAGGCGTCGCAAAACACTACATAAACTTAGTGGTAATTCAATTATAGTTTGATTTCCTATGAAGAAGCCAGTATCACCTTCAACAATGAGTATTTATTGAACAGTACTAATGGCAGCGTTACCACAATAACTCCAAATTTTGGACAACTTGTTGAAATGTCGTCAAATTTGGTAGTTCATTTACAAAAAAAAAAAAAATTCCTACATTTTAATTAAAGCATGTTTTATTATTATTATTTTTTTTTTTTACATTTACATTATTTTCACTGAGCACATAAATGTACATAATTTTAGAAAACAAACTTTCAAAATAAGCAGCAATGTATTTTACAGATATTTTATTTATATACAAATGAAATTAGCAATTTAATTTTGTCAGTCTCAGTTGTTCATTTTATTGTTAGCTCTTCTTTATTTACTTTTTTAATTATTTTACAGCTATGTCAATACTGCTTTGCTTTTATTAAAAATCCTCTTCCTTTTTCAGCGTCTTCACAACTCACGCCCAGTAAGCGGAATAATGGAACTGAGAAAAAGAGTCTCAAAGAAGCTGGTAGTCGTGCCATGGAACAGTAAGTGCTAACTGATATTTGAAAAATTATGCTCTTTATTACAAATGCACTTGTGTTCTTTAACAAATGAGTAAATCCACGTTTGGTGTTATTTCTGGAGTATGAGAAGTGCAAATAATACCATGCTTAAATTTGCTATTTAAACAAAATAGTATTTTTTCTAATACAGACTTTGTTTTATGTTTTTATTTATAACTAGCTGACCCGTTAGCATTTCCCAGCCTCAGGATTATAACCTTAAGGCTGCTAGTCACCCAGTTTCCAAATACCCATCACTAATGCTAAGTCTATGGGCCTTTGATGCATCCGTGTATTTAAAATATTTCCTCAGAAAATTAATATTTTTAACTCACTTTTTCTGTGTATTCTTCTTTTTTTTCTTAGTTCTCAAAATATTTCTAAAATATGTACTTAATTTTATATGAAGTGTTGAAATCTTACAGTTTGTCAGCTTTTAAGACATAAAATATTAAATTAAGCATCGATTTTAGAAATATTTTGACAACTAAGAAAAAAAGAGCCATCCTTTAAAGAGTACACAGAAAAAAGGGAGTTAAAAATATTAATTTCCCGAGGAGATATTTTAAACTGAATATGGCAACTGCTGAATATGGATTTCACCGCATTATATTATGCATATTTAACGCTTTCAAATATAGTTGAAAAGTGTTTATGACTTCAATTTGTCTGGCCGTCTGTCTGTTTATCTGACTGTGGTCCAACTCTCATAAAGAAATTCGCATTGCCATGTAATTTATATATGTTATTGAGGATTACCATAGCCATGTTCACTATTGAAAAGGAAATGTGTATCATTTACAGTTTGTTTAAAAAGACACTCAAAAGAGTTGTGTTACATTAAAGTCTATGGGAGAAAAGCTGTTTGTAGTGTATCCTAATGATATTATACTATTTCAAATGTAACGAAATTGATGTGAATCATAGAGGCAGGCTGCACTGCAATATACTTTCTATAGAATATACAGTAAGTTGATATGCGCCACTTGGAGATGTCTCAACATGTTTTCTATATTGCAGTATGTACATTTATCATTTATATACAGAGACACACAAAAGAATTCTGCTACAGAATTGACTATGAGCAGTAATTACTGGAAGGCGTTTTCAACTCTGAAATTCATTTTTAGTATATTACATATTGTGTATAATTTGTATAGATTATATATGAAGTTGCACAAAAGAATTCATTAAATCAGAAAATTGTTTAGTTAAGTATCTCATTTCATTGTATGAAAAAAGGAAATTTCTTAACAATATTCTGATAGTGTTGGAGAGTGTTTCATAATCTATGCCTGATTTTTTTTTCTTCTTTAAAGTATATCTATACATTTAAGGTGTTTGTTTTTATTGCTAACTAAAAACAAATTGCTAACTTAAATTTGTATTTTCATTTTTCGAAGTTATTAGTTACGATAGTTTTCTTTTTACCATGTGTAATTTTTTTTTTTTTTTTTTTTTTTTTTGTAAAATCATTTGTTATTTTCTTGGAAATATAAGTAATGTTTTCTTTTTTTCTCCTTCATTTCAGTTCTTCTGGTGCCACCGATGTGATAGTTGATATAGAGAATATGTTAGCCAATTTGTCGACACAACTTGATGCCATGTTGGAATATCAGCTGAATGAGGCTTAATGCCACTCATTTCAAACTTGAAATTTCTTGTTTAGTTTGAACTGTCAGCAAATGACTGTACATTGCTTTGAAAACAAAAAACATTTTTTTTTTTTTTTAGAAAACTGTAGCTGGCTGCAGTGATTGTGAAGTTTTCTTCAAGATGGGTTTTGTATGAAATATGACTGCAAATCATTAAGGAATTAGAAATTAATGGTATTAATTATTTTGATTTTTTAGACAGAAGTACAGTATAAATAAAAATATGAATAAAATATTGCAAACGTTGAAAAAAATAGTAACATTATGGTAATTTTATAACTTCCTCACTTTTTCTTGCAAATTGTACAATTTGTTGTGCAATCCATTCTCGTCAAACAAAAAAAATAAGGAGAAAAATTATAAATTACACATTTCCATTCAAACAGTAGTTGATGCATACATCATTATGACTAAAAGAATTTTACATTTTTCCAATTATTTTTATTAAAATAAGATTTATGTTGTTAGGGAATTTGTTCAGTATTTTGACAATATTTTTGGAAACTGAAAATTACATTGCTATATTTTAGTTTCCTTTAGTTTTATAAAATTTCCAAAAAGCAATACAAACAGTCAAATTAGTCAAGTATTAGAATGTGATTATGTTCTATTAAATAACTTATTCTACAACAATACCCAGAGAAATTCATTATGCAAACATTTTTTTAAATCATCTAAGATTTTTCTGAATATTTTCATGATTGTTTTTATTATTGAATTTTAATTCACCTTATATGAAATTAAATTTCTTTTGTTTAAATAAAAATCCACTATCAGTTTTAGTTTCAAGCTAAAACATTTGTCATTAAGTTATTCATTGCACTTTTAAGTATATGAATGTCACAGATACGTTATTACTTTTATTTCACATGTGTACATATATATGGAGATAGATAGATATAATTATATACAAATACGTACTCTGTTTATATAAAATTGGAATTATTTCGCTTTTGCAAATGAAATAAAATTAAACATGCTATGATAGTACATCACAGTGGTTGACTGATTTGCAGTCATTTAAAACCCATCTTTTTTTGTAGTGTATAGACACCAAAAAATTGTTAATTAAATCAATCAGCCTAAGTTAAAATGCAATTTTTAACACAATTGTTGATTATCCAACTAAACTATTTTCATATGGAGAACCGCTGGTGATTTTTGAACATTTTATGAAATGACAATTTCTTTTATACTATTTTGGTTGTGTTCCTTAACTTTGTTACAACTTGAGAGTTGCATTTGAAATACATTAAGCAGCTGTAAAGTTTTTCATCTTGTATTGATTTATTTATTGCAGCTTTTTTTATTCCTAAGTAATTTCAACCAATGGCATTTTCATATTGTGCTGTAGGAACATTTTTTCTACCTGATTTTTTAATGTATCTAGTGTTAGAAACCCCAAGTAAGGAAAATGCACTTTTATTATTTCACTAAAATATCAGTTCTGATGAAATAATTCTATTTTTGATAGCTTGTTGTTAAAACAAGACAAATTTATAAATACACATTCAAAGAAATAAAGATTGAAACTAATTATGATTATAGATTCAAAAATTATCAAGATATATATGTACAGTTACCTCTCTCCCCCTCCTTTTCCAATTTATATCTTTCAAATACATATCAAGTTCCTGTTGTGCATTTTTCTTACATATATCAGTAAGTGCCATACTCAAATTTAATGGATTTTTCATTTTGTATACATATTTTATGCATTTTTTTTTCATTTCATTGTATATCGTATTAAATATAATGGTTTCTTTGGTTTAAAATTTTTTTAAAGGAAAAAATTACTATATTTGACTTGTTACATTTTAAGAGACATTAAAAATTGGTAATTGTGAAAAAAAAAACAGTTCCATATTTTTTTTTTTTTTTTTTTTTAATCAAGTTTGATTTTGATAAATTTGAATTTTCTTTGTTGTATTATAAAATATGTACTAATTTTATTATTACCTGATTTTAAACAAAAATCAAAATTTTGTAGCATAATTCAATATTTGTTAGATTAGTATTTTACATTGAATGAGTTTCTGGATTAATTTTTATTTCTTACATTCGATCAGCAAATTATTTTAAATTTAATAAATTAAAATGAAATTAAAAATGAATAATCAAAAAAAGAAAAGAAAAATAAATTTTGATCTTCTCTAATACAATTTGTATTGTCATAGAATGAAAGTATGTAATATTCTCATCAGACACTAGAAAAAAAATTTCCATAGTATGTTTCAAATCATAGTTATTGTTGATTTTAGTCATTTAATATTCATTACATTAACTTTTATAGTCGATCGGTCATTAATATTTTTACTTTAATGTTTGAATGAATGACTTTTAAAGATAAATATGAAGATATTTAATTGTCTTTTGTTTTTATAAATCTTTTATACTGAGCTGTTGTAAGCTCAAAATGGGTTGAAGTAAGAAATATGTAGGAGATCTGCTTATGAGAAGAATTTCTTTATGTGGAAAAAATTTAAGGAAATTTTCTGAATTTACTTTACTCCCATAGAAGGCATTGCAATTTTTTCTATAAGCTTTTGGAAATTCACATTATTTTATTGTCTTCATGGATTACTAAACATAGACACCAGCAGAGACTGTCCTGAATTTTCAAATTCTATCTAAATGTTTCTTTTTTATGATTTTGAAAAAAAAAAAATTATTTCTGACTTAAAATAATTATATTATTACAAGGACAAGGAAAAGGGAAAGTAAAAATGTTTTAATTTGTTATAATAAGGCGCCATCCATTAATTACTTCAAAAAGAAAGAGGGGTTCACAATATATGACAGGTGAGAGAGGGGATGAATTAATGCATTGTGACGTCAGCATCACATTTAAAATATGAAAATATTTGTATAGGCATTATTTACAAGCAGAATAATAACGTTAACTAAAAAAAAATATTTTTTCATTTGGATAGTAATAGGCGTGTTTTTTTTGCTTTTCTTTGAATTGCAACAGCGTGAAGTAAAAACTTGTAAGGCCTTGTTAGGTAATATAATATTGTATGTAACTTTTTAGGCATAAAAATAGTTCTAAATTTATTGTTTTGTAAGGAGAGATTTGCCTATAGAAAGCTGAAAAAAGGGATGTTTTTAATGAAGATTTCACCTTCGGGGTTTTTTCCAGTATATTTGTTATCAATTGAAGAACATTTCGAAAATTTTTTAATAAAAAATTTATGATGTGGCTCGAATTACAGGGTGAATGCTCTAGATTATGTACTATGTACTTCCAATCGGCCGGGATCCAATAGGTCACCAGAGTCATTTGTAATAAATTTTTGTTAAGGATTATGAAAGTAAATAATATTGTCTGGAGCTTCAAGCACCTTAATGACAAAAAGTTGAAAATCAACAAAGTCGTAGTCTTTTGAAAAAAAAAAAAAGGTCTACTTCTGACCCTTTTATTCACACTTTGGCATGCTTCTGAAAAAGTTTATATTTTATAAAATGGTTGAAAGTGGCCCAAGCTCCAATAAAGTATATTACTTTTAATTAAAAAAAAAAAAAAAAAAAACTTTGCAAGATCGGTTCAATAGTTTTTGCGTTCTGATCCCGACTGGTTTGAAAAAAGTCATTTTGCTTAAAATGCAGTTATAGTGATCCAAAACAGTTTAACCCTACAGGCACGTTGCACTAAAACATTAAATAAATACGAAAGGACTTCAAATTCGGCCCAATCGTTTTACATTTATATCTACAGACTATAAGGAATAGAAAAATGTAAAAAAAAAAAAAAAAAAAAAAAAAATCGATTTTTTCAACCGAAAAAAAGCAATTGCTCTCTTTAAAAAATCGTAACCGATTTTTTCTTCTTACCGACTCTTAATCGTACCGACTCTTTAAAAAAATCGTAACCCCCCCCTCCAGCGAGGGGGGGGGGGGAGAATCACTCGTGTATGAAAACCTGTGACATAGGGAGTTAGTTATATTAGAGGTAAAAAAACCCACAAAATTTGCATAATGTAATTAACAGTAAATTCCTAAGGTTTTTTTAAAAATTTCTCTCCAAAAAAATCTTGCCACTTGCTTCATTGCAGTTTACCAGTAACTTAATAAGGAACCAATTCTCTAAGAAATTTACTTTATTTCCTATCATTTTGTGCTAAGTATGTTCTTTCAAAATAAACTTGTAAAAATAGCATTTAAAAACTTCATTACTTGTTTTTTTTTTTTTTTTTTTTTTTTTTTATTACTTGTACTTATATGTCAATGAAATCCATCATTTGAGGTATGGCTCTTATTGATTCAGTTTCATACACAATCATTTATAACAAACATTACTTGCAGTTGTGTCTGAAATGGAAAATTTAGCTGACAATGAATGTTTTTTAAAAAATCAAGCTTTTTTAGTCAGTTGAAATATTCTATAACTTCATAGGAGAACAGCGATACTGATCGACTTCGACTGTTATCTGTTGTGAACTGTGCTGAATGTTTTTCTGGATTTGGCTACATGAGAATAAGTAATCGAATTGTTAGTTATTGTCCTCGACAATCTTTGTGTTTTGGCTACACAAAGTGATTCAAATACGAAGATGGGAATCATTCTTTTTCTCTAAAGTTCACTTCATAAATTTTGACACATTGCAAGAGTTTGAAAAGCAGTATTCATTTTTTCCATGGTTCATTTTTGATTAAAATTTAACTATGTGAAAGAGAAATCTTTATGAAGTAAATAAAGATGTAGTATTCAGTTGTTTATTTTGTGTGTGTGTGTGTGTTTTATTTCTGTGTGTTTATTAATATTTTAGCTCCAGGATTTTCTCACAAACACAATTTTCTCCTACAGTTTTAGTATTATTATTTATTAGAACTGCACATAAGCAAACATATTTTTACCTCATTCAGAGAGATAGTTTGCACACAAACCCCTTATATTTTAATTCTATGTCAAATTAACGAATTCATTATTGTAGTTTAATCAAAACATCGTACAATATAACATAAGATAGAATAAACTGATCACACAAGGGAATAAAACCTAAACACATCGCACATTAAATAATCTAAAAAAGCAGTTAAAAAAATTTAAGGAAAATACAAATGGAAATAAATAAGGCATTGTTTAATTACTTGATTACAAATGTTACACAAAATTGCAAAGAAATTAATTTAATTTTGAAAATGAATTACGTCAATGCATAAATTTCTAGTAAGTACCTGCAATATAATAACAGTTGGAATTTAACATTCTTTGATTTTATTGATTCAAAATCATCAATGATTTCGTATTCTTCAGCTTAAATTTTTGTTATTATTTTTTTTTTATTGGGGGACTGCCACATTTGGTACCAATTATTCATCTGAGCAAATGCCTCCTTCACCTCATCCTTATCCCAGCTCTGTTATGTATATTAAGTATAGACAGCGAAGAGTGAAAATGAGGCCTGGTGCAAGAACTTTTGCGAGGCCCTTTCAACTAACCAATCCCCCCCCCCCCCAAAAAAAATAAAATAAAATAAAATAAAATAAATAAGTAAATAAAACCTGCATGGTATGCATATTAGAGATAAGTTCAGGCTCTTTTTTCGGAGCCTGAGACTGAGAGTATGTTGTAGAAAATTGTTAATAATATTTTAAAATTGTTTCAAGATTAATTTTCTTATTTAAAATTCTCTTCATACACAGAAACAAATATTAATCCTAAATACTTCATGACAATGTTTCATGATTTTCAGGTCTCTGAAAATCTGTTCCAAATAGCAAATTTGTTATTTATACACAACCACTGGCAAAATTCTGCAGAAGTCACAATTCTTATTCTTTTAAAATATCATTGTACAACTATGATAGAAATGCATGTGTTCTACTTTCTAGAAATTCTGGAAAAAGATTACAAACAAAAAGCAAGAATAGAAAAGACATATTCATCAGACAGACTTTTCTCCTTATATCCCATAATTAACAATTAAATTATCTATCAAACTGATTTTTAAAGAGTTGTACAACACTTTAAAAAACTTTGATTTTTTTTTCTTACTTACATTGAACTATACATTCAAGTTTTATTCTTTTTTTCAATTTGTGAATAAATAAAATTTTTACTTTGAGCCCAAGCGCAAAAACTGATATTAAAATTGAGTTCTAGCCCACGTCTGGACCAGGCTCTGGCTGAGTCACCTCATCTCTAATGCGAAGTGTGTCTCGTGCAGAGTTGGGCAAAATACATAGAAAAACCATTTTCGATACAAAATACAAAATACATTGTTTTTTCAACTTAAAATACAAAATACATTGTTTTTTCAACTTAAAATACAAAATACATTGTTTTTTCAACTTAAAATACAAAATACTTTCCAAATTTCAAAAATACAAAATACATGTATTTTGAAAATACATTTAAAATACAAAATACATTAAAAAAATAAACACGATTGTGCATTAAGTTGCACTAGTCCAATGCAAAGCTGGTTTGCAAAAAGGATTAAATTTTTAGAAATTATAAATTTCCAAATAAAGAAGCAAAATTAATTAAAATTCAACGAAAGATAACAAAAACAAAACTGCAAGATTGGAGCAACAATGTGCTTAAAAGTGTATGAAAGTTGCAAGAATAACTAATAATGAATAAAGTACCCTTTAAAGGTAGTTACTCAGTAGAAATAACTGCATGAGTTGATTGTGATAGAGGTCTGCACGGGCCCGGGCTTAGCCTGAGGTCCGTACCCGGCCCGGACCCCTGTCCGGGCTAGAGTGAAGGCGATGTTTCAAACGGGCCGTCAGAATTAGAACAATTTTTTCAACGGACCAGGCCGAAAAACAAAATAAACAGGCCCAGCCGATAAAAGAAATTAAGTGGGCCTACCGGCCCGCTATAAACTTTAATCGAAGCCAGTAAAATATGAGACATTTTCAACAAATGTCACTTTTGCGAGAATAAGTAATAAGTATAAATGTGCGTCATGAGCCGATGCTAGTCTACCAACATCAATACGAAAATGTAACATGTCCAGCGTAGAGATCAGCATCGGACAGTTACATGATGTCTAAGCCATGGCTTAATTTTTTCAGCTGGCTCGGGCCGGGTTGAGATCAGACTTGCATTTTTTTTCTACATTGTCGAGCAGGGCCGGAACTGGAAGTTATTGCTCTCAGGATGTGTTGTGTAGGGAAGGCAATATGTTTTGTAAAAATATTAATAGCGATAATGAACTTCTCTTAACGGAATCTTTGGAAATATACCTGAAGGTGGTTCTCAAATTCACTGCTCAACAATGAGAAATTTCCTGACTCATTTTCTGATTATTTTTTTACTATAAAGGCTTAACCCTTTAGTGTGCAACTTTGCATATATCCAAACAACAATGTTTTGAATTTAATAGATTTTTTTATTCGTAATATACCTAATTCACACCAGAAAATTAAAATAGCAATATTTGTTCTAATTAATAACAAACATTCCGTTTTTTAAATGAAGCGAAATTCACCATTGAAACTTTCTAATGTAAAGTCAGATTCTCAGAACTACGTAATTTCTCGAACGCATTCTATCATGGGAATTAAAGGGTTAACCAGTTAAGTTTTAAAATATAAATAGTGATATAAAATAAGATATTTGGAGACATACTTATTAAAATATTTACAATTTTGCATTATTTGAGCGTAAAACAGCCACACGACAGTAATTTTTACTTGTATTGCAGATGTGCAACAGAAGAAAAGATTGACGTATTATATGAAAAATGTATCTCTGATTTTTTTTTCATTGTTTTTCATGTGTAATAAACCTTTCAGAGAATCATATATAATTTTTTCGAAGCAAAATAAAAAATCGCGCACTTAAGGGTTAAAACTGACAGGCGACTATTGAAGGGATTTGGAATCGAATAGTGTTTTTTCTTCTTTTTTTAAATAAATTACTTATCGAGATATAAGAGATTCTTGTCACGTGACTGCAGGTTTTTCTCCTTTCCTGTGCTATCTCTTCCGGAAATTCGATTCAAATCTTTAACTTTGACAGTATTTTCTCAAAGATATATTGCCTTTATCAAAAAATGATAATATTATTCGATTACATAGTTTCTGAATAAGAACACCTGCCAATCTTATGCGTTTCCGAAAAGAAATGAACTCAGAAATGTATCGGAAAGTATAGCCTTTGAATTTGAGAAAAGCCTTATTAAATGGCAGAAAAATAGTTTCACAAATCTGCTTTTTATCAAAAATTATCCAGTTTTTAACCTTCCTTTTTCTTTTATTTTAAAATGCATTATTTTTTTAATGAATCTTTATTTGAATGTTGAAACGGCTAAGACTCTAATTAATCATTAATGTTGCTATTGTGTATTTTCTATCTTGCGAACACATGGTAATTTAAAAATATACTGTAAAATTATCCCATAAATATGTACACAGTATTCTTTAAAAGAATCTTAATTGTATGTTTAGAAAAATCTGATTTTTGTAGAAATTGAGCCAGGCCTCATTTAATCGATTTTTCCACGGGCCGGGTCTATTTTCACTGATTTTTGTACGCGCCGGGGCGTGAACTGTGAAAATATAAACGGGCCGGGCTCGGGCCAACTTTTAATTTTTTTTTCATCGGGCCGGACCCGGTCTTGGAAATTCTGACCAGTGCAGACCTCTAGATTGTGGATCCGATAAGGAATCTCTTTCACGAGGCATAGGATAGCACCGCACGCTACTGAGTGTTCTAAGCCAAAATTCCGACGTATTGATTTTCAGAAAAAGCATAAAAAGTTTGGTGCTATATTCAATAAGTGCAGAGACATAAAAATCTCGAAAATCCTAAAAAACATAGCACAGAAAAAAATCATCTGTAGGACAATATGTTCCAAAAAGTCATCCATACTAATTGAAAATGATGAAGTTTGATGAAATTTCGCGCTCTAGTTCTTGAGATATAGCTCTCACTCACGGCACACCTGCCAACTTCAGATTTTTTTTAATAGTAGGAGAGCTGTTGAACATTTTAGGGAAGGTATTTTAGGCACCCTGAAAATTTGTGCAACACTTCTTTTGTAATGCTTGAATACAAAATCGAATGTCTGGCTGAAGGATCGTGGCCCAAAAACTGTGCCAGACAAAAAATGGCACTTGACACGTGTCTGGCACAGTTTTTGTGCCGACTAAAGTGTCTGTCATTTTCAAAATATTTTTTTCTAAGCATAAATATTATTCTGTCTCAATCTCAGCGTGCCTCAAATACCTTTTTTGGGTAGTCAGAAAATGGCACTTGACACATGTCTGGCACAGTTTTTGGGCCGACTAAAGTGTCTGTCGTTTTCAAAATATTTTTTTCTAAGTATAAATATTATTCTGTCTCAATCTCAGCGTGCCTCAAATACCTTTTTTGGGTAGTCAAAAAAATGGCACTTGACACGTGTCTGGCACAGTTTTTGGGCCACGATCCTTCAGCCAGACATTCGATTTTGTATTCAGCCATTACAAAAGAAGTGTTGCACAAATTTTCAGGGTGCCTCAAATACCTTCCCTAAAATGTTTAACAGCTCTTGGACTATAAATCAGCACTACGAACCAGAAAATTTATTTTAAAAAGTTACGTGGTACTTATTTAATTTAAATTTGATTTACAAATATGATCATTTTGACATGGAAGAAAACAAACAAAAAAAAAAGAGAATTTTACGTTCATGTTACGGTAATCATAAAAACACAGCATAACAACGCCACCTCTTGAGCGATACATCCCAAATTTTATCAGCATTAACTTATTTGAAGATCTAAAATAATATGAAATTGGATTAAATTTTGCCCATTAGTTTTTTGGATATAGTTATCGCGGAAATCATGAAAATCCCAGCATAGCAGCACCACCTGTTGAGCTATACAGACTAAAAGTTAATCGGCAAGTATTTCTGTTCAGGCCTATATGCAGTTAAATGAAATTCTGTATATTGGTTCTTACAATATAGCTATCATGGAATAAAATAATTAAGCATAGCAGGTTGGGCGATATAAACCCAAAGCTAAGTTATACCTAGGTCTATCTTAATCTGAAGTTTGATTATTATTAAACTCCATGCATTAGTTCTTGAGAATGAAGGGCCACAAAAATTGTGTCTCACACAGACTAACAGACATACACACATTTCCCAAAAATAGTTAAATCGCGTTCAAGACATCCCGAAACGTGTAAATCAAGCAAAAAACGAAAGTCGAAAATTTTCTTGATTACAATACTTCATTCTTATTTATTAGAGGATTGTAAAAATAAATTAGTCTAGTATCAGTCTTTCTTAGTATATATGTCTACAAAAGGACATATTTTATAATAATCTTATATGTACAATGACACCGAATAAAATTGTTTAAATGTATTTTTCTTTTTTTATATAATGCGCGTGTGTTTAATAAGAACTCCCCACTACGCAAGATTTTTTAGGCCTAATAAAATGTTTGGGGCACAACTTTTCGATTATGGTGCATTTTAGAAATAATGCATACGAAATTTAAAATATGTATTACTGAAATGCAAAAATATAAATGAAAAAAATAGATAATTTTTAACACAAGTTGAATTATTATTATTAACAAAAGTGCGAATTCTTCGTATAAAGTAGTTTTTAAATTAAAACACTCAGGTAAAATATCAAATTATATATAAGCGCTAAGAAATAAGAAATCATTTGCACTGACTATGAAAGTCTTGAAACTTTTAATATGAGCAGAAAAACTATGAAAGCTCTCACATTCGTAAAAAGAAAGCATATGAAATATTCATAAAAAGTAGGATGCAAAATTTGCAAAGTCATAAATTTTATTCTTTCATAATCAAATCGTTCCTTTAAAAGCTCATTGTAGCAATTTTCTTGCGGTTACTGTCTAACAAATATTAATGAATGAAACATGCGAATTTTTAAGAAATCCTTTTTTGATATTTTTAAATGAGACTACTAAACCAGAAAAAAAAAAAAAAAATTGAGCTCCTTATATGTGTGGTCAATGGGCAACTGTCGGTAGTAGGGCGCTGCACCTGCGCAACTCTGAAAGATCCTTCCGGTCATACATGTATTTTTTTCAATAAACCTGTCACAATACATGTATTTTTTTCTTGTAATTCCCACAGCAACATTAAGATATATAAAAGTTATTTTTGTAACTAATCAGCACACAACATCATAACATGCATAACAAAATATCATATTCATCAACCTCCTTGTCTCAGCAATAGTCGAAAAGTGTGTTTATATTAACTTCTAGAACAGAATTTGGAAACTAATCAAAACAGATAGTCGTGCATTTCCTTTTAATGAATCTCAGCTTTTCTCTGTGCTGTTTAAACATGGCAGTTTGAAATTTGGAAAAAAAAAAGGTATTTCGGGTATTTTCAAAATACAAAATACATTGTAAAACCATCAGAAAATACATTACAAAAATACTTTGATCTTATCGGTTTAAAATACAAAATACAAGATACAGTAAACTCTGTCTAAGGCGGAATGGGTCGGGACTGAGAAAAATTTCCGTGGTAGACAATATTCCGGCTTATGCAAAAAAGCTCCCCCCCCCCAAAAAAAAAAAAAAAAAAAAAATCCCTGGAAGATGACGATCTTTTATTGATTCTCCTGACTAGAAAATCGGTTGAAAACTGAAATTCTGAAAGATCCTTTGTCTTTTTAAAGATAAATGAGAAACTTTATTCAATTTCTTAGTACTGCTGTAATACATTCATATTGGAAGTTTATACACACCAAAAAAAAAAAAAAAAAAAACTTCGAGAATGAGAAAGAACGCTATAATTTTGAATTTGAGTACAATCTTAAAGTATAATATATTGTACTTTCGAAAATACGTAATCATTTTCGTAAATGTTCATTTTACTAAAAATATTAACTTTTAGATGCAATTTTGCATATGAAAAAATGGCATAAGCATAAATTCCTTAAAATTTAAAGTTTCTGTTCTTTTGAATTAACTTTTTTAAAAGCTTACGGAATTTTAGCTAACATGCTCGACATTGAGTTATTTGAGTTATCAGTTTTAAAGTTTAATAAACAAAACGCTTTTCATTTTTAAATTATCCTTTTTCCGCCTTATGCAAAATTTTGGTTTCGGTGGGATCTTAAAATCCTTTCCGTTTCAGCGTCAGACAGATTCCGCCTCATGCAGCATGAATTAATGTAATTTTCTATGGATTCGCCGGGACTTGAAAAAATTTCCGCGGTAGACAGATTTCCGGCTTATACAGAGTCCGCCTTAGACAGAATTTACTGTACAAATGTATTTTGAAAATGTATTTCAAATACATGTATTTTCGATACTGCCCAACTCTGGTCTCGTGTATGGAAAGTAACAATGATATTCAAATAATAAAAAAGAGAAACTTGATTAAACAATAAAATATGCCAGTTTGTAGTAAAGTATCTTTCACTTTTAGAGAAAAATAAATATGTGTATTGCATAACAAACAATCACTAAAATAACAGCTATCATTTAACAAAATAATGAATAGCATTCGCTTTCCAACAGTTTGTAATCAAACTTCAAAATAACAAAATTAATCATATGTGTGCAGCTTTGGTTATGAAAAATTATATCAATTCTGTATCACATACGCATGGGAGCTCAGTTGGCTATCTCAGAAGAGTAACTTGATTATTTTAAGTACACTTTTGTCAGCTAGTTCGTTATCATTCCTGAAAAATGTTACTTATACATGTATAAAGAAATACTTTAACTACGTTTAAATATATAAATTTGTCATTAAATAACTCCCAATCAAACAAATGCTACACATACACCTGTTGCACATCCCTTTGAATGACTCTGATGGACAGTAATATGAGTAGTGTTGTCGTCGTAAAAGAACAAGAACCAGAGGGTATACACTATATATAGGCAGAGGATATATGCTGGAGTGAACGTTCACGACTAAGGTATACGCTACAGCTTTATTTGAGAAACAGATAGTATATGGAGCTAATTAAAAATATCAAGAAGATAATACAGCGTATAGTACCTCTGTATAATCTCCACTGCACACCTGAATATGACCATGTTTAGGATAGAGCAAATAAAGCACCGAAGTCCTTTTTCAATTTCTGCACAAAAAATGTGTATTTTTTGAAATTTTCATTGTAAAAAAGTCTGTGTACAAATATGTACATAAAAAAATATGGAGCTGTTTCTATTACTAACTCTTTATCTAAGACGTGAACTTGATTGCTTGTCATTATGTCATAATATACAGCAACAATACTTAGTCTCATCATGATATAGGAATTGCAATACAAAAATATGAAAATTATTCAAATAATCCTTATAACAAGAGAAAATATACTTGGGTTTTTAGTGCATTCCTGGAATAAAATAAAAATCTATATAATGGATTGACCACTTTCAAAAGAGAAAATGTGATCTATTTCAAAACTTTATCACATCCTGCTCAGTAATAAGACCAACATTACCTGAAACTATAAAAGTCATTTTCAAATGTCTGTAAAAAAGCTCCAAACTTGTTTCAGCGGATAAATCAATGTTACTATCTACTGAAAAGATCTAAAAGTAATTTCGACAAAACTAAAAGTATTTAAATTAATCTCATGGCATGTGATATAATTAATCACAGGGATAGTTAGATGTAAGTTTTACTTTGAAATTATTGAACTTATATTTTGTTAAAGTTTAAAATTACTTTATAGAACAGAACATTTAAAGAGGACCATAGTCATAACTAAAATGAGACTAGTGGGACATGGGACATATAAATCAGAATACATGCCCAGAAATTTTTAGCACGTTTATTTCTGTGAAAATAATTTACATAAAAAAACAAGGATGTAATGAATGTCACTTAATTCATTGCTTTTTTTAAGCAATTAGAAACTACCTATAGTTTATTATTCAATCATAAATATATATATATATATATATAACACCTTTGAACACAAATTTATCTTATAAGTTCATATAACAATATTAACCAAAATTCTAAATGACAATGGTATATGTAATTACAATTTAAAATTCTAAGATAATAAAAGTACTTGAAATTAGATGTTACAACAGAAGCCATTTTGAATTTATAAAGGAATGTGATATGCTGCACTAATACAGAAAACAATAATAGTATTGTATAAAATATAATTAAATACATAATAAAATGTGCATAAGCAGCTATATTTATCTTGTATTTTCAACCAATCAAAATCATTTTATAAGGCCAAATTGGTCTTATAAATTAAAGTATCAGATGCAAAATGCAATGCAGCAGAATGCTTAGAATGTTATATATATAAAATATCTTTGAATCAAAATTCATCTTATATATTTAACCACTTCAAATAAAATTCTGGCTACGCTCATGTTTGTGTTGAAAATCTCATTAAATATTTAATATACACAAATAACAGCTGTATGATATTGGGAATTTAAAAAAGTCTAGCAAGCCATTTCTTTTGAAAAAAATTGAGGTTACAAATAATTCTTTTTTTCTTCCGAAAATTACTTATACATACATATATATGGAATTATTTTGAAAAAAATATAAGTTTTAGCATGATTTTTTGTAAACAGAAATCGATTTTTAGAAGCTTAAAATATGAGAATCCAAAACTACAGATTATCCTGCCAAGTAGTTTTTGAATTATGGTTATAAAACTACCCGCATGAGCCCGGTTGGAATATCGAAATGTTATAAAACTAGTCAGATGTGGCTATCCCAAAACTTTCTTCTATCTCATACATCTTAATACTTCAAAATTCACCATCACAGTGCGAAAATTAAATGGGAATCTATGCCCATCGTGAGGTTTTTAAAGGTATGAAATTCCATGGATTAGTTTTTAAAATAGGACTATTGCGGAAATCGTTAAAAATGCAGCATAACAGCGCCACCTATTGGACGATTTACACCAAGACATAATCAGCAATAATATTTATCAAGGTATATTTGAATCTGAAGTTTGATGAAAATCCGTGCATTGTTCTTGAGATAGAGCTGTAGCGGGTTAACTATGACTGTGCAACTGTGTACACACAAGAATTTACACTTGAACTGTAACCTAGATGCAAACTTTTTAACTGCCAGTTTAACTGATTTTTTGTGTTGCAGTAGCAGTGTATCAACTCATCTTGTCATATATAGATGATCTCCTGTAGCCGTACTCTCAGAGTAAAGATAAGAAGTAGAGGCCGAATCCCATTGTTATTTCGGTCAGAACTTGAGGCACACATGTTTCCGCTTTCATCGCCAAAAGGTTCTCTTTTTTGGCGGTGATCACCTTATTGGCAATTGTCGGATTTGATTTATGCGAGAGAAACGCCCGACGCAAGAAAGTTTCAGCAGGAACCAGAGGAGAAAAACCGGTTTGGCGCGTTTTCTCTGCCCACCATCACGTGACGGTGGGTAGTGATCCCGGCGTCAAGAAAGGGTTGCTATTTCTGAGTCCAGTTATATGAGAAGTCTATGGCCGTACTAGTGGTGTAGTCGAGGGGGGACGCGGGCGGACGGCGTCCCCTAACTTTTTTAATCTCAAACGTCCCCTTACTTTTTATTTTCAAGAGAGACGCTAGGAACCTGGAGGACGCAAATTGTCCAAACACATTTTTATTTTTTAAAGGATAAACTCTCTAATAACCTAACAATTTTAAAAATAAAAGCATTGAACTTTTTATCTTCCAACAAAATTGAATAAATTATACTAATAAATTATATATTTAATAAATTATAACGTGTTAAATATATGAAAATGACGTGTGATATTTAGATTCGTTACTTGAGTTCTTTGCTAGAATAGTTCAATTAAAATCATGATAAAACCGTGATTTTAGAGCTTTTTGTATTTCACCTCTTTCGAATTCAAATCTTTAAAAAACATTCGCATATTGCACTTACCTGTTATACATAATCTATTTTGATAAAATGTGATTTTTGGAAGTTTAAATTTAATTTAAACTAAGTTTAATTTTTTAATTACTTTCTCGGCAACTCGAGATGAAAGACAAGATTCCAAAACAAGTTTGACATGTGACACGGACCTTACGTTCAGGACTATAAGCGTCCCTCTACTTTATTTTCCAGGACTACACCACTGAACCGACACCACTGACACCGCGCGAAAGAAGAAAAACCACGCAAAAGGGTGAAAACGTGTTTGTCACGTGATCAAAATCGCTTATAACGCAATATAATTATTTAATATAATTGCAATATAATTTATTAATAAAAAAAACGGAAAATACAGTTCGATTCCAAATCGCTTCCATAGTCAAGCCTTCCAATATTTATATCTTTCCGTTAAAAAATGAATTTGTAAATGTGTCAAAACGTTTTTGCGCTTGTTGAGCAGAGCATTTGAGAACAACCTTAAAGACATAGATGAGTTCTTAAAATAACAATTCATTTTTAAAAGAACGTTCAAGATGAAAGGTATGTGTGTAAGTTGAGTGCAAAACTATATAAAAACTTCCTAATATAACTGCAATATTCTCTCTTTACTAATAATACATTTTTTGAACACTGCTTCTAAGTTCATGTTTCCGTTGGTTTTATTAGATCGGTCATTTTTCATGCGTCAGTGAAATTATTTAAAGCCGATTAGTGGACGTCATTGTTTTAAAATAGACTGCTAGATATTGCTACAACCAAATATATTTATAGTAGCAAAAAGTTCATAGGTGCCTTTGAATGTTTCTTTATATTTGTTTAAAATTTCAACTTATCCTTTTTGTTTTTCCGATACATATGAAGCATCTTTAAAAAAATACTATTAAAATAACAAGGTGATAAAAACAGACTTCCCGGCTTATTGAATATGGGTGAAAACCACCATCTGTATTATTTCTGATGTTAACATCCTTTTTTCTTTGCACATACTAAAGGCACAGCGACGAATGAGGCATTTTTTGAAAGGTTCTGCAAGCGACTTTTGACGTAGTATACTTATATATCGTAAAAACACGTTATTTGATTAAAAAATAAAATAAAATAAAATAAAATTGCCGTTAATAAAAAATTAACGAAAAAATCTATCAGCAAATAATCTCAAATGCGGATCTATAGGGTTTTTTTTTTTTTTTTTTAAATAACTATAATATATCTTTTATATTTAAAATATATATTTTTTTAAATGCTCGGTAAAAAAAAAAAAAAAAAAAAAAAAAAAAACCTAAAAATCATATTTAAATGAAAAATAACAATAATGCATTCAAATAAAGTTTTGAAACGTATTGGCTTCGCTTCAAGAGACAACACAGAGCTCGAAATGGAAAAAATCCACGAACCGGAACGCTATTTCAAAATAATTGTCGACTAATTTACTTTTATTTAATTATTTATTTTTCAAAGTACAGTAAAGTCCCGCTTAATTAAGTTTCCGCTTTAACCAAGTTATTTTCTTCTGGTGAACTGATAGCTTCCATTATTATGAAACAGCGATTATAAATGAAGTGTTAGGTGAAGATGAAAGAGCAGCCGTAGAAAGTTAGAACTCTGATTTTCAGGTCAGAAAGGGGGGTGGGGGGTGGGAGGCCATAATTTTTACACTTCATTTATAATGGCTGTTTCATAATAATAGAAGCCATCAATCCATCAGAAGAAAAGGATCCATTCCAAAGGTATAAGTTCGATTGAAAAAACTTTTTTAATACTTTGAGCAGAAAGAAGGGGCTACACCTGGGGCATTCTCACAATCAGGGCGTCGCCATGGGTGGGAGCCTCCCCCCCCCCCCCCCAATATATGTGAAGTTGGGAAATTCTAGATTTTTGAGGCATTTTCTTTTTTAAAAGTAATAGTAAAAAAATTACGAAATTTTTATTGTTTTGGTGATTATTTTGAGTACTGCAACAGTAAACAAGTTAAGTTATCAAAAGAAATACAAAAAGAAATCAGTCACACTCAATCTATCATTGTATTTTTCAGTTCTACAAAAATATTGTACATCTACCAGACCTAAATTTCTCTACTCCTGTCCATCAATAACTGACTAACCAGTTCCTTTATTTCCTCCAAAACTTTGTTCCTTTCTCAAAATTTTCACCCTACCTCCCCTTCTCCTCCCCAAAGAGAATCCAGCTATTTTAATCCAAAGGGATTGCAGCTTCTTTTGAAAATTGGAGATCACTTGTAGCACAACAGAAAGGAATGTAGTAACCTACTTGAAACACAGCTATGGGCAAGAAGATTTGATGAGTTTTCACAACTTTTTTGACTAATTTTGCGATTTTTGGACAATATTTTACTCATTTTCATAATTTTTTGCCGCAAAAATTAGTTAATCCTTCGCTGTCAAGTAAAAAGCGTTATATGAGCAAATGCGGATATAAGAAGTCGTTAATTTAGATAAATTTGTCGCATTTTACTTTTATTTGTGTGCGGAAATATTATATCAGTCCTCAGGGACGGACTGACCCACCCCGCTACCCCGCGATCGCGGGGTGGGCCAAACGAGTGTAGTGGGCCAAATTTTTTTTTTCAATAAAACTAAAAAAACTAAAAAAAAAAAAAAATATGAAACTTAAATGTTGTTTTCCTTTTTTTTTTTAATTATCGGGTAAGTCTTAATTTCTCCTTTCCTTCTCCCATGATCAATCTTTGGAAGATCTGTTCAAATTAATCATTTGTATAGAATCCGAGAGATAGATAGATAAAGGAAAAAGCACACATCGTTCACCCGCAAGAAAAGTGACACATCTCGCAAAAATTCATTTTGCATTTTATTCCACTAATAGGTCTGTCATAGTGTAATAATAGTGTCTTGAAACAGAAAAAGTTTCATAAATGTAATTATACAAAAGAAATCGCTTTATTACGCTATATGTCCATTCGTGACCACAGAAGGAGGATTGAATTATGTGAGGAGGTAAAATTACTCAAGCTTCCAAACCTCATTTACGTCTTTATTCTTAAGGCTTTTACGCTTTTATGCCCGTTTTTATTCCTGCATGCAGAACTAAGTGCTATAATTTCATTTTACAGTAAAATCATGAAAATTTTCTTTTGCCTCTCTTGTGAAATTTTCTTTTGCCGAGATGTGTCACTTTTCTTGCAGGTGAGCGATATGGTCAGTGAAGGGTGGGAAGTTGTTCGGTGGGAATATTGACGGTCTATATATATATCGAGACGGTATTGAATGGAACTACCTGCGGACATTTGCGTAGTAACAAAAGGTAGGCCAGGATTAGCTTATAGAGAAAAAAGAGAGGAGGCAGCAGCAGACTTGAATAACAGTGACGTTAAACATGGCATTCTTTTAGAATTGGTAACGCTGCTAAGTAAATATGATCAAATTTTGCACGGTTACGTAGCACAGGCTATTAAGAGAAGGCAAGAAAGAAGATCTTCAGAAAATATGAAGAAGGCTAAAATAGAGTAGAAAGAAGAACAAGATGAAAATCTTAAACGGTATGGAAGAGGTTCATTGATTACATTCCTATCCATGTCATTTATAAATAAGTTAATTGCTCATCTCTCCATTCAGATCCAAATAAACATTGCCGATGAAATAAAACGCTCAAATTCATTTAGTATTGAAGTAGATATTACACAAGATATATAGGTAATGTAGCAGTTGGCACTTTGTGTTCATCATGTGCAGCATGATAAAGTGAAGGTTAGTTTTAAAAATTGGTTGATGCCCCCCAAACAACAGAGGATAATGAATAATCTTCATGCTTTCCACGAGTTTCATGTTATTCTGAATTAAATCACAATTGTGAGAGCAATGTTCAAGATTTTGAATTTATATAATTTTACAGTCAGCCTATTTCACGACTGAAAGTGAAACGTGTCACGTGTTGTTCAATATAAATAAGCACAAGATGATTAAAAACTTTGAAAATTCTATTTTTACACTTTTAAATATTTACAGACTATTTACAGCGAAACATTTGGTTAGTACGTGTTAAATATATATATATTCCTCAATGGGAATCCAAGATAATATCTTATTAAAATTTCAGCAATTATTTTCAAGAAGCAATAGCATAATTTCATATTCGATTTCATGCTCCAGATAAATTTCCTTTTTAAAAGACCAAGCGAAGAAATTCAGTCTACAAACTGCGTTCAAATTTTTACAATACTACTAAACTAAACGAACAAGAAAAATGTTTTTTAATATTAATTCTCTGGAAGGTCACGTGATCTCTTGCGCCTCCCGTCTGCTGAAGGAGGGCCGCTCAAAGGGTTTGCGAAAAATTCCACAGAGGAAGACCTCTATCTCCAAATAAAAGAAGAACTTAAAAGGTTTAAACTCCCTTCTTCATAAATAGTTGGCACTTCTTTTGATGGTGTAGCAAATATGAGTGGGAGATATACAGGTCTGGAGGCATGTGCAATTGATATACACATGTGCTAAATTTGGTAGTGACAGATGCAACAGAATATTACAAATTGACAACGGACTTCTTGGACTTAATGTAAGCTACAACCGTGTTTAGCTCAGAGTCACATAAGCGAATGAAAGTATAGACTTCAGTAAATAAGGAGTCTGTAGGTGGAAATAAACTTCTTCGCTGATTACAAAAAGTAAACTCTACTAGAGGTAGTGGAGTAAGGAGGATCGAGCACGTAATAGCATGTTTGACGAGTCTTCAAAATCTTTTAAAGATCGGCATAAGTTTTTAACATTGCTTAAGTGGCTACAAGGTATCATCGAAATGACAGTTTCCCGTCACATGTATCTTTTTCGATAAGATCATTGATAATTGGTGCAATTTTCAGTATATATTAATAGAAACCATTTTCGGTGACCTATTAAATGTATTTACGCCCACATCAAAGATTCTGCAGGTAAGCGGCCTGAGCTACTTAACTGTTACTAACAAAATTCAAACTCTGAAATTCAATCTGCTACAAAAAAGAAATAATTTTGATATGGTTCTGAAAAATGCTTCTGAATTTGCGGAACATCTTCAGAAGCAACTAATAGAAAATGAGTACACCATTGAAATTGAGAATTTCCTTACTGGAAAAGAGAATATCTATTGCGAAACATCGGTGTGGTGAATATTCTCACAATGAGGCAAGAAGTATTATTGGATCACCATTAGAAGTATTTAAGGTAAACGTTTATAATGTCATCATAGACGCAAATATTCAGCAGTTAAATACACGATTTACTGGAAATGACTTGCTCAGGAAATACATTGCCCGGCCCGATCCTCGCCGCTTCAGTGAAATTAAATTGCTAAATGAATTTGCTGAAGAAACTCTTAGTACTCTGTCGGGCCTGGGGAAAGTAAAAAAAAAAAAAACTATGTCAGAAAATAATTGCTGCAATTTTCTCGGCACTATGCTGCTCGACGTAGCGAGCTCTTAGCCGCTCACAGAAAAAAAACGAGCGATTCAGAAGAACTCATTAAAGATGACGGGAATCACTATAAAGTTAATAAATGTAGAAAATGCCTAGTTTGTGCATTAGAATACTGTGCGAGTTGAATGCCTATGATCCTATTTATCCAACTTTGTACATAGCTTTTAAGTACATATTGACTTTATGATGCACTCAAGCGTCTTGTGAACGAGTATTCTCAACACATAAAATTATAAAGAACTGCTTGCGTTCATCTCTAGTACAAGAACTGTTATATGATTTTATCTTATTCAGTGTTGGATGATATTTTGATTGTGATTATGATAAGATAGTAGATGGAGTTGCCTCAAGTTCAAAAGAATTGTCCAGACATCTGACATTCTAATTAGTTATTAGTGAGGGTATAAATCAAACTAGTCATTTTTCATAGATATTATATACACTGCTCAAAAAAAATTAGGGGAGCAAGCAAAAAAGTGAAGAGAACAGTGCAAGACAGCCATGTATGGGTATAAAATGGATAGTACACGTGTATCAAAGCGAAATACATAAAAAAAGGCACAAAAAAATTGTAAGGAGCTTTTATTCTTTGAAAAGGTGAAAAGAACATGAAAAGATGGTTTCGGGCAACAATTTGGTTTCATGTAAATGATAAAAAAAAGTATTGTTTAGAAATGATGCAAGATTTTTAATATGGCGTGTGGTCTGCTCGAAAAGCTAGGACTGCTGAAGACCTGTTTTCCATGGATGCGATGAGGTTATCGATAAGGCTTTGGGGAATACTGTTCCACTGCTCAAGAATTGCAATCTCCGAGTCCCGGACAGTAAAAAGAGGTCTCGGTCTCGCAACAATGCGTCGTCTGAGTATGTCCCAAACATGCTCGATCGGATTTAGGTCAGGAGAGCATGCTGGTCATTCCACACGCTATATTGTTTTACCTTCAAGCGTGTTTTCTACAAGACGAGCTGTATGAAGTCTAGCATTATCATGCATGGAAAAAAAGAAATCACTAATTGCTGCAACATAAAATACGACATGAGGTCTCAGTATCTTGTCTGTATAATTTCGGACCGTCAAAGTGCCATTCCGAATCATATGCAGGCCCGAACGTCCACCTGTGCTGATTCCAGCCAATAGCATCAACTTACCTCGTCTGTAATGTGATCTTTCACGAACGAATGTGGGATTATTTTGAGTGCCTCTTTCTCTCCATGCCAAAACACATCAGATGTCACATCAGACTTAATCGGGACTCGTCTGTAAACGCCTCGAAACTTGATGTTCAGTTCCCCACCTTCTTTGGCTCGCACAGTGGCTTGAGGTCAACAGAATACAGACCATTGGCTTACGTGCATAGAGACCACCCTGATGAAGCCTATTTCAGACTGTTTGGCTGGACACCCTTCGTCCTTTGGCCAATAACAACTGTGTTTACAGCTGAGTAGCATTGCCCGTTCCGTCTCAACGAGCTGTTAACAGGATATATCGGTCATCAGTATCTGTGTTAGCACATTTTCAACCTTGCACTTGTCGATGACTACCATTCCATGTGTCTTGGAATCGATTCCACAGCCTTTCATGGACACTTCTTGCGACTCCAACAGTGTCCACTACACTTCGTTGTGTTTCTCCAGATTCAACTGTCCCGATAACACGCCAAACAATGGATTGCGGTAAATCATGTTGTTGTGACATTTTCAAGTCACCGTTTCTCGAAACACAAGCTGAGCAATTGAATTTCACAACTGAGGCAGTGAAACAGACGTTTCTGCAAAATCCCGATTTCTGCACTTATCTCCTTTTTCCAGTTTTTGACGTCATAAACTTTAATTTAGATGTGAAGTTTTCTTTACCTGTTTTCTACAGCACTTTAAATTATGGATGTTTTATTTTACGTTACTTATCGGTGTAAATATTTGCGTAATTTCGTTAAAACCATGTGCTCCCCTAATTGTTTTGAGCGGTGTAGATATTTTAAACAAACATTAATCACTGTACAAAGTGTATAAATGTTGATAATTTCAAATGACAAAATAAAATGTACAAATAAATATAACGGTATTTCAAATAACAAATTATTGTATGCGTGTTAATTTTAATAGAACTAACACTTTCCAGTATAAAATTTACAATGTAGTGTAAAGTAAATTCTAAAAATGTAAAAATTTGTTGACGGCATAGTGGTTAGGTCAGCGATGCCCTATTCCCGTTTGGAGCCCCTTTACAAGTAGCCATAATCTATTCTAAGGATCTCGTTGGCCGATGCTGACAGCGGAATTAACCTGCAATTGGACCAAACAATTTTTTTTGTACACAAATAATAGAAATATCTGAACAGAATCCCCATAAGAAATTTAAAACATTTTATTTACTACGTGTATATATTTTACTTGTTTAAAGTTTACATATTAAAAAAAATAAATTAAAAATTAAGCAAGTTAAACTCTCCCCCCCCCCTCCCTCCTCCCACAATTTTCTTTTCACGATGAAATTGCTACCAATTGAAAATGAACGATTACAAAGAAGCTGATATGTCTTGTCATGTTACGATGTATGTCTCGATATGTTAAGTCATCTTCATAGAGTTAGAGCAAAGGGTCGTGTTGATAGTCATATGCAAACATTTTAGTAATTTGGTTGTTGATTGGTGGGCCAATGCCTAAATCTAGCGGGTGGGCCAAACTATGCCAGTCCGCCCCTGTCAGTCCTGTTCGTTTATATTCATATGTGTTTATAAAATTTTAAACCAAAAGTCCAGTGTTCTGTGCTTAAAGTTGTTCTAAAAAGTTACTATAAATCTCAGCACGAAGAAAAGAGTTTTCGTGCAAGATTTTGGAGCGTCTAAAAATCCATTCGAGGATGAAAAAGGTAAAAAAATGGACGATTTTAATTTGGAACAGAAATATGACCATGAAAGCAGTCCATCAACTGAAGAAAAAATATACATGCACTGTAACACTGACACGTTGAACTTGAATAAAATTTTGAAGAAATAAGATTTCCTTACAGACAAGCTCACAAACAATTATGATGACTGGATGTGACTGGAGAAGCTGAGTTCCGAAAGCACCGTAGAAAAACGGTTTCACCCAGGGGCGCGCCGACCTATTGTGCAATGTGTGTGGGGCACACAGGCGCCAGAATAACAAAGGCGCCAAGCGTCTCAATCGAGGAAAAATATTTAATACTACATATTTTTTAATTATTAAAATTAATTGTTCTTGAAAATTTATAGATTTACCTCAAATACTAATATACTTAACATATACTTATAATCACTTAAATGTTATTATTCTTTAAAATGAATTAATCAATTTCAATTCAGAAATTAAAAATGATGAATTTTAGATTCAAGTTTTCGTGCATTTTATGTGCCTTTTCAAATAGTAGTCTAAACCTGATAATAACGTCATGAATATTAATCATGAAGCTACTGATTTTTATTTGTACTATAGCATGATATATATATTTTTTTCTTTTCTGTTTATCAGAGGAATATTTTAACTACTCATTTAGCTGTAAATCATCTTAAAGCCATTTTATGAAATCTGAAACATGGTTGTCGATTTTTTTATTATTATTTATTTATTTTTTTAGTATGCACGATGTAAATTATTTTATTTTCTAACTTTTGTACTCTTCTTTTATGTATTTTTTCTTTTACATATTTCTTTTATATTTTCTGTTTTTTTTTTTTAAATACATAAACTTATAATTAATATATTTTGTAGTACTATTTCATTTTTGCTCGCTGATAAGTTTTATAAAACGATAGTTTTTAAGGGAGGGGTATAAGGTGCACACAGGCGCCGAATACCACTGGCGCGCCCCTGGTTTCACCAAAGGCAATAGATAAAAATAATAGCACAGCAATGGACATTGATACACATAAGTTTTACAGTAAAGAACTATAAGAAATACAAGAAACTTTCGGGAATTTAGTAATAGGCTTAAATGACAATGTTCCCTATATTATGAGAATATTGCAGCAATGCATTCCATATTTAAATTACAATTGTGCAAGGGAAAAGTTAATAATGTTTCCACCTGGATATGAGAAACCGGATGTATAGGACTTGCAGAGTCAAATAGAAATAAACCAAATCCCAACTCACTTAACAAACCTTTTACTCATACCATGAAATTCAAAGGCTATTTGGGTCACGCCGTCAAACTATATACAGTACAGAACCATTTATCCGGAATGCTTGGGGTCAGATGTATTCCGGATAACTGGTTTTTCCAGTTAACTGGTTGTGCATTAAAGCAGCATCCATTTGATAAGTTTTGTGGAATATGTGTGGTTGTGGCATTATTTCTGATTTTAAATTATTTGATTTCTTGGATTAAAAATCAATGCAAGAAAGATCAAAGGTTAACCAGATTTTAAAAGAAGGTAATTTATGGGAATCCCTTAGGAACAAAAATTCTTCTGTTTCCTCTGCATAAAAATTAAAACATCTAAAATACAACTAAATATGTTTTCTTTTCAAATACTAGATGTTGTCATCAAATTATACAATTTTTTCAAGCAAAGCCTATGTCAAACTGGCAGTGTATGACACCTTTTTCTGCAAAGATACTGAAATCAGTCTATCAGAAATATCATTCCGGATAACTGGTTTTCCGGTTAACTGGTTTCCGGATAAATGGTTCCATACTACTCGTACATTAACATTCACAGCAGCTTATCTTTATGGCGTTGCATCTAATGAAAGAATCTTTAGTCAAATAAAAATTTTAAAAATATACATTGCAAGCTACAATGAGGGATGACAGACATGACAGCCTAATGCTTTTAAAATATGAAAGTGAAATAGGGAATTTTATTAAACTAAGCGATGTTATTAACATGTGGGCTTCTTTGAAGACCACAAGAATTAATATTAATTGAAAACTAGTCGGATGTGCCAATCCCAAAATTTTCTTCTACTCCATACATGTTAATGCCTCAAAATTTGCAATCACAGTGCCAAAATTAAATGACAATTTTTTGCATATAATAACAAACTCTAAAGGTATAGATTTCTTGAATTGTGTGCATTTAAAAAGGAGATATAAGCATAGCATTTTTCAAACAAATCATTCAATTTTGGCACCCAGCCTCTTAGATGTCTGCAACCAAAATTCCTTACTCAAAGTGCACAAAAACGATAGCTTTGGACAGTATAGACCCAAGCCTAATAAGGATCTATTTATGTGGAAGTGCTACTTATGTGGAATATGAAGTTTGACTAAATTCCGTGCATTAGTTTTTGAGATACAGCTATCGCAAAATCGTGAAAAATGCTGCATAGCAGCCCCACCTGCTATATGATATACATAAAAAGCTAATCTGCATCAAATTATGTCAAGGTTTAGCAGAATATGACGTTTGATAAAATTCCGTGCAATAGTTTTTGAAATATAATTATCGCTAAAATCATGTAAATCGTGAAAAATGCCGCATAGCAGTGCCACCTGTTGGACGATTTACACCAAAAACAAATCAGCACCAATTTTTATCAAGGTACAGTCAAACCTCGTTAACACGAACTGTTTCCGATTGCCTCGTCCAGTTGTATGTAATGTAGTTAAGTTCCGATAACACGAACTACTTTTAATATGAACAAAAAAAAGTTTCCCCTTGAGTGTTCGCGTTAACGAGGTTCGACTGTATAAGTGAATCTCTAAAGTTTTATTAAATTTCGTGCATTAGTTCTTGTGTTAGAGCGCCCACAAAATTTGTAACACATATAGACAGACAGATATTTTCTAAAAACAGTCGAATCGTGTTTAGGACTTACTACTAACTACTAAACGTATAAATCAGTCTAAAAGCGGAAGTCGAATTTTTTCACGAATCCAATACTTTCTTCTTGTAATGATAGAAGAAAGTAAAAAGCGTATTTATTTTTTTAGTAAACAAACCCATAATTAGAATTTTTATGTTTTCAGTTTCAGAATTTTTCTTTGGAAAGGAATTTTTTATGCGAAAGTAAAGTATCATTATAATTATTACACACGTTGTGCATATCATTTTAGTCGAAAATTAGAGCAATTTATTCCAAGTTGGGAAATTTTCGGATTCTCCCCCCATCCCCCCCCCCCGAAAAAATATCTGTGGCTACGCCCCTGCTCACAATCTTTTGACTTTTAAGTCCCTGAATAATAATTTTTATTTTAGTACATATTCTTGTGTTTGTTTTGTTTTTTTATTTCATATACTGGGGAACATACCATTGCATGACTGCATAAAAATATTAACGAGATAAATAAGTTTTGGACGATGTTGGGGGTCCAAATATCCAGGAAACTCCTATACCGTCCCATGTCCCTGATGCTGATTTTTAAGTTTGGAGCTGTCTGTATAAAATTGTTTCAATAAAAGTAATTCGATGTAATTTTTTTCCGAAACTGGGATAATTGTTTTATATAAATATGTATAGCAGCAAAAAATTAACCTGCACACATTTTTACGGTTGATATTATTTTTTAAACTCTGTCCTTGAGTTTTAGATTCTTTACCATCCCTCTTACTAAACTTATACAGAGAATCCAGATGCAGCCACAGAATTTTTTTCAAGTTTTTTCTCATGCAGAAGTATGCTAGAGAAAGAATGTCTAAAATTCTTTGACAGGAAATTTGCTACAGAAATTTAAATTAGCATTTAAACAACAATTTCAAGCATCGTGGCTTTATTGGTAGTCTTACCGTCCCCAAGGTTTATTCCTGCACTTTTCGAGGTAAATTATCATTACTATTTTTAATTTAATCCAATGTAAATAACAGTTCCTAAAAATCAATGAACATTGTGGCTATCACTTAGTCTTGACATGATTTGCCTAAAAATAGTGGTAATTTTCCTTTCCGTCCCTTTTTTTTTTCCATTACCGTCCCTTTTTTCTTATACCATCCACTTTTTCTTCTTTAACACCTCTTTAAGACAATGTTATACCAAAATTTTGTACTAAAAATACTACATTGTTATTATTTCTTATTTGAATGTCCTGTGGGTACTATGCAAATTCATTATAAGTAAAAAATTTAGAAGAAAATAAAAAGTTATAGGGGTAAAATGGTAAGGAAAATTAAACTCGCAAGTTTAACTTAAACCTCAGTTAAATAAAAAAAAAAATTCGCTGCTGACCATTTTTTCTTTATTTTGAATCATTAAGGCATTCGTCTGTCAGATTAAAATGTTAATTTAGCAAGCTTAATTTCACCAGATTTTTATTCCCAAAAGTCAAAAGATTGTGAGAATGCCCCACCTGTAATTTTAATGATACTAATATAATCATGTAGCGGCCAATTTGTACGGTTTTGTTACCTCTAAAATTGAATACAGATTTTTGCCATATTTAATCGTTGACAATTATACGATTTCGGTGATTGAATCCGGCAAAATTTACTGGTAATTTTTAGGGGTAAGGAAAAAAAATCTCAGAAATTGGTAGCTATGCAATAGCGTAATACTGCAGCAAAATAGGCATTCAACAAGGAAAAAACAATCAAGGGCTTTTTCAAATAAACAATTTCATTTCCCGTTTTTCTTAAAAGTAACGGAAATGTACATCAAAGAAATGTTACTAGTACCATACAACTTAATGAATTAAGTGAAAATTTATATTTCATCTCCTTAGTTGGTGACGATTTGTGTAAATCCGGTTTATACGAGTTTTTTTTTTTTTTTTTTTTTTTTTTTTTTTTTTTTTTTTTGCTTATCCGAGGTGAGCTTGGTCCATATTAACTCGGATAATCGGGACTTTACTGTATAGCAAATTTATATTTAAACGTAGAAAAACCTATTAAAAAAAATGTATTCAAGATTCTAAATAATTAGAAAAAAAAGTTACAGAGAGCTTAGTAAGCTATATGTATGAAACTGTAATAATATTTTTAAATAATTCCACGAACCGGAACAATATTTGTCAAAATTTCACGAGTCGGAACATCGTTTCGGTTTGCTCCGGTGCATTTCGAGCAGGGGTGTAGTGGAGGGTATACGCGAGTATACGCCGTACACCTTCTGGATTTTTTTAAGAAGCACCTTATACCCTCTGTTCCTCAAATAAAGCTATAGCGTATACCCTAGGTATGACTTTCATGACTTTAGCGTATATCCTCTGCCTATAGCGTACACCTTCTGGTTTCTTTACGACTACATCACTGATTTCGAGCCCTGAGTTAACAGTAGAAGAAATCACCAAAAATCGCTATTTACAATCACACTTTTTTATTCTGTTCATTTCAGTGGTTCAAGCGCGACATTCGATCACATGCCTTAAATTTTTGTTTTATTTTATTTTATTTTGTTATTTATTTGTTGATGAATGTTTAAATTTCGTTATGGAATATAAGCTGGGAACAAGTGCTGAGCTATTTATATTAAGTACAAACAGATTTATCTTCCGTAATCATTTGCCCGCGACAGAGATAGATTTTTTTTTTTAAATAAAATTTTAAAATTATTTTAAAAACAATAAAAATTGCGATACAGCTTTCAAGCAAATTACATTTGAAAGTACATTTTTTTCCTTATTGGACAGTGTAAAATTTGAAAATGTGGGGCGTTTAGAAGTTAAAAAATTTAAATAAAAGTTAAATTTAATCGTCTGCTGTTACCACCATCAAAAGGACGCCAGAGTTACGCATGGACACGTTTGTCTATTATAAATATAGATTGTTTAAAGTTGATTTTTGTTACATGGATTTTATGAAAAGACGGCCATTAGGTATCGATTGATTTCAGTTAAAAATACATTTCACTTATAAGAAAATAGAAAACGCTATCGATTCTCTAGGATGGATGATGGATATAAAAATGCAGAGGATTCTTTCGAGGAATAAAACTTATCTTGTAACTTTAGCAGAGCTTTGTGTTCTCAAGAGGGAAAACAATCTTGGAGTAACCTTAAATAAAACTGCAACTTTAATTATTCAGACACATTTCACTTCTCAAAATTCAAACAAGGATTGTTGAAATTAATTTATTATTTCGCTATTAATTAGTAGGAAGCTGCCAATGTTTAAGTTAAAGGTTTGAACTTTTTAAAAATTCTATATACCATACAATATCGGTACATAAAGCAACTAAACATAACTTTTAATAACACAGAAAGCATTTCATTAAAAATGAGAGTAGAAATGATAATAATTTTACTGCATATTTTTCATTTCAATCATTTGATTTATTTATGCTTTAAAATATTATCATCATCCCCCAATTCATCATATTCATCCGCTTCAGGTTTCTTTGGACTCAAAATATTTTGAATAATTTTGTCAACTGTTAATTCTTCATAACTAAGCATTTTTCTCAGAATAGAGCCGACTGTTCTTAGTTGTCAAAATATTTTATAAAATAAATGCTTAATATAATATTGTGTGCGTTAAAAGCTGGCGAGTTGTGATTAAGATTTTAACATAATAAATTTAAATATATATTTTAGAAATATTTACATAGAAAAAAGGAATTAAAAATATTAATTTCTTGAGAGAGAAGATATTTTAAAAATGCAAAAGCATTTACTCGTCCATAGGTTTATCATTAGCGAGGGGAATTGGGCAGTTGACTATTCAATAGCCTTAAGCGTTTTTGCTATTTCTTTAATGTTTCATAAAATGAATGTAATGCAAATTATCAGTATGCAAATTTGTATTGAAGATATTATCTTGTAACAGTACCATAAAGACTATGCACCACATTTTCAATACCAATGATCGTACCACAGAGCTTTCCGAAAATTATTTGAATAAATTGTATATTGCTTCAGTGACGTAACGTCACACGTTTCAAAACTCAAAAAAAAAAAAAAAAAAAAAAAAAAAAAAAAATGGTTTTTCTATATTAATAGTATTGTTGTTGTAAAAGAGGTAAATCAAATTAACATTCATAAATTTTGTTCTTTGAAATACATAAATATTATTAAAACTAACACCAAGCAATTACTGCCTATAGACACGGGGCCCAATCAACCCAAAGAGAGTCCCAGGACCGGATATTCTTTTGGGATTCATTCTTTTCTCCTATACTTTTAAAAGAATTAAATATTTTCAATGCCTTAGAGTACTTATATGATATACTATTCCTATTTTTTATTAATAAAATACTATTCTAAGTATGTGTAAGCCATGTCGATGTATTAATCACCAATCCGATGAATCACAAACTTGCAGTCGTAATTTGTAGTCACAGTGGAAGGCCAAATCGTGAATGCATTAGGAATTTTCCCGTAAGTATAAAAGAAACTGCATTTATCACCAAATAATTTATTAGACTACACATAACGGCGAGCAATTCTACCGGTTGTCCAGTTTTACCCTTATTTGGACCGTGTTACGTCTTAAGAATAGAATTAGGATGTTAATTTATTAGAGACACATATCGAATTGAAGAAAAATTCTCTCGGTGACATGTATTTTTTAGGCAAGACAAAAAAAGTACAAATTCTGCTTTCAAGGCCTGTGTAACCGCTTTAATACCAGCAATTTGCCCCAGGATATTCTGGCGCTGCTTTACGGAAGCGCCAACGAAATTCAAGTTAGGGGGAAGTCAGAGGAATGGCGCGCCTAGTGACTGCTTGAAAACGATGAGCAAGGCGGGTAGTTCATGACGGAATGTCGGAACTCTTTATCAATAGCGTAGAAAGAAAAAAGTGTATAGTTTAGACGCTGAAATTACTTGCAAGGAATGCCGGGATATCGAATAATAATTTTAATAAAAATGGTATTAAGAAACATTCTAAAGAAATGAAAATTTAATGCCTCAAAATATGAAGGAATAAAGTAGATTAGATGTGTTTTACAAAGAAGTGTCGCTTTTAACAGATTAAGGTTTTAAGAATAAGAAATAAAAGAATGCGCTGATTAAAGACATGAGATTAAAATATAATTGATATTTAAGATATTATTAAAAGACAGAGAAAAAAGGTAGATATTTTAAGAATTTGGAATAATTTAGTTAAGGTAAAAATGGCGAAATTTTTTTATTTTTACATACATATTTATATAAATACATATTTGGATAAATACTTATTTTGTTTTCAACTTCAACCTACTTTAAATGTACTAAGTACCAAATATTGAATGTGATAATTACAAGGTCCAAACAAATTTAAAATTTCCAAAAAATCAGGTGGCTCAATTGGTTGATGCTTTAACCAGGCATCCTGCATAGATTTAATGTTTCGAATTCTTTTACGCTCCCCTGCATAAAATAAATAAACAAACATTACGCGCCCTATTGAACAGGAAACATGCTACAGTGATTCTTAATAACATATTTAAATTTCGTGGCAATCCAAGCATATTTACGAAATTTAGAGTAGAAAAAATGTATATATACCTGCGTATTCAGATATAGATACATACAGACGAATCGGACTTATAAACACTTTTCAACTATATTTGGGGGGAAAAAAAAAGTGTTAAAAAGGGAAGGACTTATTTTAGAAAATAAAATCTATTTTATGATAGATCAATCCTTTTACTATGCCAATTCTTTGAACAGGGGTGCTTTCAACACTTCAATGAGTAATGGAGAAATTTTAGATGAACTATTATTGTACTTTTGTTTATTCAGCTTTTGTACATGGAATAAAAGAGGATATGCTGGCTGTTCCTGTGACTTATAACATTAACCTCAATACCCCTTAAACTGAAAAATCTTCTTCAAACAAAAAAAAATTTCATATTTAAAAAGGAAATGAATTTATATTCTATCAATAAGCAAAACTGTATCATAAAAATAAGGATCAATGGTAAAAACAGCCGTAGTTGCCAAGGATTTATTTTAAATTACACTAAAAGAGAAATAATTTAAAAAAATTCCTTTTGCATCCTCCTGAGTTGCAAGTATTTAATTCCACTATTTTCTTAATATAACAAAGTAGAATTTGTTAAGTCGTTTATTTCTGGAAACACGATTAAAAAAGAGAGACTCATTAACATTTATTTTATTTTCATAAAGAAATTGTAAGAATTTGCGATCGACTATTCTTATTTTAAATTTTGACAGAATTATTTTACTATACTACATAAAGATTTAAACCTTTCTGTTTTTTTTTTTTTTTTTTTACCTCAAGATAAAACATAATTTCGAAACTTTTCTCCTAGAAATACTGACGAATTTCTCCACTAAAAAGAAAAGTAAAGAATAAAACTTAAATTATTCTACTTGTCATAAATATTTACAGATGGCAGCACTAAATAATTGGTGATTCTAGATTTATTATTTCAAGACTGGAGGTGGAGATACTCAAATTCCATGGTTCTGAGATTAGATTAGAACAGGTTCTTTATCTTTAAAAAAAATTAGAATTAAGACTCAAGAATTTTTTTTTTTTCAATTTGCCCTTCTTCCAGCCCTCTAGGGGCGCCACTTCTAAACATTCTTGGGGAGCAGGGGAATTTTTTTTAGAGGAACAAAGATGTAATTTGATTTTGTTGGGAAGAGCTGAGAAGCAATTGATACAATTTCAGTTTTATTCTACCATATATTTTAAAAATTAGTAAAAGTACTCATTAATGAGAAATGTTTCAGATTTTAAGAATGTTGCAATAGTATTAAAAAAATGAGAGAAGCTTTTTCCCTCCTTTAAAATAGTTATGCTGTGACCCGTATTATTCAAATATATTATTTTAAATTACTTTCGCAAGTATTACTGGTAATTACCAATTTCTGTGCTTGAAGTGTTTATTTAACATTAATGTTTCTATTATAGTCAAATTTGAGAAGTTATTTTACTTTTTGTGCAATTTCTGTTTTTTTTTTTTTTTTTTTTTTTCTTTATCTTTTTATCTAACCTGTGGTGACTGATATATTCTGAAGTATAAAATTTCTTGAGCTGGAGAGTCGGAGTTGTTGAGTTTTAAGCCAGCTACGTGACTAAAGATAATATAACTTTTATTTACAAAAGAAATTTCAGCAAAGTTTCTAGCATAACATATTTCCAGAATAACAAAATCGCCGTCTTTATCAGTGATTGACTGAAAATAACATTTCCAATTTGGTAAGATAAATTTAGTGTTGACACATATATATGAATAATAATTATTTCCCAACAAGACTGAATGCCCCTTAGTCTCCCCGAAATGGCTCCACAACCCCCTCCCATTCACCCGATTACTGTGCTTGTGAGTGGATTTCAAACGAGATTTAAAAAACAAAAGAGAAGCTTTTTCCCTCCTTTAAAATAGTTATGCTGTGACCCGTATTATTCAAATATATTATCTTAAATAGAGCTATTACACATCAACTATTACGAAGTAGAATGAATTTCTTTGAATTTAACTGAATATTACAGTAATAAATTAATAAAAAAGAACATGGTTCAACAGTGCCCGCTATTGGATATTTAAAAATTCGATCAACATATATATTTTTAACTAGCCCGTCAACGCCCAAGTTCTTTTAAAGTTTCACCTGAAGGCTGTTCTCAAATCCAAAAAGGCAACTTTATGACATAAGTTTTATTTTAGTTCGGAAATGCATGAAACTAGCAGGTGTTGTTGTTCAGAAACTATGTCATCGATATGTTTTTTCTGTTTTTTTGCAAACGCAATAGATCTTTCAGGAAATAGTGCCAAAGTAGGAGTTTTGAACCGAATATCCGCGCGAAAGAAGAATAACCACTCAAAGAAGGGTGAAAAATGTCTTTATCACGTGATCAAAATCACTTATAACTCAATAGGCAATTTATTTATCAAATAATAGAAAACACAGTTCGATTCCAAATCTCTTCCTTAGTCAGGCCTTCCAATTTTATATTTCTCCGTTAAAAAATGAATTTGTAAATGTGTCAACTAGTGGAGCAGAGCAGTTGAGAACAGCCTTAAGGAACATTTTTTAGAGTGTGTTTAGAACGTCAATAAATTTAAAAAAAATCAGAAGTTTTGACTTATAATCACAAATAAAACAATTTTTAAATACATCATAAAAAAAGAAGCCGACGGAAAATGCTTCAAAAGAAATAATCTTTATTTATCGGCCGCATTAGTACGCTCTACCACTACGAGAGCAGGAGAATAATTTCTTTCTACAGATAGTGCGTACTAGATAATTGTACCATTTTACAGAAGGTATTAGCAATCATCTTTAGAAACAGAGAAAATGGCGTTGTTTATATTCTAAAAGTAGACAAAAAATCTAGACAATACTGATTCCCCGAAGCGGATATACTACCTTCCGGGACCTTACTCTAGACTCTTTTGGGGACCCCTCCCCTCCTTCAAAGTGGTATATTTCAGTGTTTTCTGGCACTAAAAACCAAAAGTAGCAATTTTAAAGCAGGTAAACATTGAAATTTTATAAAATTCAAAATGTCATAATTCGGTAAGTTTTGCTCGTAAAAAAATGGGATTTTTTAAATTTCTTTTCTAGAGCTAGAACAATATTTTTCTAAATATACGTTATTAAGACTCATGGCCATATAAAAGATAAAATTTTCGTATTTTAATATCTATACAGCCCCTTATAAAACAAAAGCTGTACTTGATTTGTACACTCTTTTGCAGTTAGAAGAATGTTTCAAACATCAGCGGTTTGAACAATAATCGCCATAGCTTCTATTTTCTTTAAAATAAATATAGAAGCTCTATATTTCAAGTTGAAACGACAAATTCACCTTAATAAACTAAATAAGCAATATGAATATTTAATTCACAAAATATATCTTTACTAAATAGGTGCTAATGTACATAAATGTTAAAACATTTAAAACAATCGCGATGTTAAAGCATTGGAGTCTGATGATGTTAAAACCCAAGCGCTTTCAATTAAAACATTAGTCGTCATCAGGGGGAAAGTGCTCAAAAGAAAGTGGCGGTTTTCCCCTGATGACGGCTAATATTTTAGTCGAAAGCGCTCGGGTTTTAACATCATCTGACTCCAATGTTTTAACCTCGATTGGTTTAGATGTTTTAACATTTATGTATATTAGCACCTATTTAGTAAAGATCTATTTTGTGAATTAAATATTCATATTGCTTATTTCTATTTTCTTCCCGGTATGACTCAATTTTGAGAACATTTCTGAATCTTTTGCATACATCCCCCCCCCCCCCCCCCCACAGAATATATTTATAGAAAATAAATTCAACAATTAATGTATTTTCACATAAACATTTATATGGAGTCTCTAATCTCAAAAGAACTTTCTTAGTTTAACGATGAATTTTATTAGAATAAGTGGCCAAGTTCAGGTGATCATCCAGAGAGCTAAAAATTAAGAGGCGAAAAATAAACAAAATGCTTCATTAAATTTTCACTAATCTTCAGCCTAACGTGTAATCCGCCGCTGCCGATTCCCCGTGGAATGGGAAAGTGAGTAGGAATGCTGGAATACATGCGCGTTCACAAAATAGTGAGTAAAACTCGTTAATTGAATATGCGGCGACATAATAATGCTGTCCTCTTTATAGGACTCAAGGCGTAAACAAGTCAATAACTTTAAATATAAAATTGGACGCACTTCTACCTAATATAAATTGAGATACCGCTAAAAGTCATAAAAAATATAGCATAGCAGTGACCCCTATTAAGTGAATAAAGAAAAAATTGAATCGACATAATCTATACTCCTATTATAAAGAGGAAAAAATTGTTTATTTGTCGGAGGTAAGCTCTGGAACTACTGAACCGATTCCAAAAGTAATGGTATCAAAATGATGGTGTTCTCCCAACTTAGAACATAGGCTATATCTTATGTCGGTGCCACTACCCCAAAGGGGGTGCAGGAGCAAAAAACTTTCTAAAAATGCAATTTTAGCGTTACTGAAGGGCCTAGAAATATGAAATTTTGAATATTAGTTACTTATAAGATATAAATTATGTCTAAGAACAGTTCTTAAACAATTCGAAATTTAAAAGGGGTGAAAATGCACAAAAAGCGTTCTAAAAAACGTTCTAAATGGTGGTTTCTACACAATCTCAGGAAATACCAAACCGATTTAAAAAATATTGGTGTCAAAATGATGGTGACAACGCTTGCTCCAAGATAGGCTATGTTTCATGTCGGTGCCACTACCCGAAAGGGGGTGTAGGAGCAAAAAACGTTCTAAAAATGCGATTTTAGCGTTACTGAGGGGCCTAGAAATATGAAATTTTGAATATTAGTTACTTATAAGATATAAATGATGTCTAAGAACAGTTCTTAAACAATTCGAAATTTAAAAGGGGTGAAAATGCACAAAAAGCGTTCTAAAAAACGTTCTAAATGGTAGTTTCTACACAATCTCAGGAAATACCAAACCGATTTTTAAAATATTGGTGTCAAAATGACGGTAACAACCCTTGCTCCAACATAGGCTATGTTTTATGTCGGTGCCACTAACCGAAAGGGGGTGCAGGAGCAAAAAACGTTCTAAAAATGCGATTTTTGCGTTACCGAAGGGCCTAGAAAAATTAAATTTGAAATATTAGCTACTTATTAGATATAAAGGATTTCTAAGAACAGTTCTTAAACAATTCGAAATTTAAAAGGGGTGAAAATGCACGAAAAGCGTTCTAAAAAACGTTCTAATGGTGGTTTCTACACAATCTCAGGAAATACCAAACAGATCTGAAAAGTAATGGCGTCAAAATGATGGTGACAACCCTTGCTTCAACATAGGCGATGCTTTATGTCGGTGCCACTAACCCAAAAGGGGTGCAGGAGAAAAACGTTCTAAATGCGGCTTTTGCGTTACGGAAGGGCCTAGAATCGTGAAATTTGGAATGGTAGTTAGTTATAAGATATCAATGATCTCTAAGGACATTTCCTAAAAAAATCGAAATTTAAAAGGGAGTCAAAATGCTCAAAAAGCGTTGTAAAAAACTTTCTAAATTGCGATTTCTATGCAATCTTAGGAAGTACAGAACCGATTTCAAATATAATGGTGTAAAAATGATGGTGACAGATCTTGCTCCAAGATAGGCTATATTTTATATCTTCCACTACCCCAGAGGAGATGCAGGAGCAAAATGCGCGAAAACCGTTCTAAATGCCGATTTGTCGGAAATATCTCAGGAAGAATGAATATGATTTCAAACGTAATGGTAAGAAATTGATGCGAACAGCCTCTGCTCTAACATAGACGCTATTTTATGTCGGTATCACTATCACCAAGACGTTGCAGGAGCAAAAAAGCGTTCTAAATTTCGATTTTTGTGATCGGTAGGGGTTAGCAATTTAAAATTAGGCAAGGTACACATTTATTAGATATAAATGATCTTTAAGAACAGTTTCGAAAAAATTGGAAATTTAAAAAGGGGTGAAAATGCGCGAAAAGAGTCCTAAAAACGTTCTAAATTGCGATTTCTACTCAATCTACGGAAATACCAAAGCTATTTCAAAAGTAATGGTTGCAAATCAATGGTGACAGTCTCTGCTATAACATAGGTTATATTTTATGTTGCTGTCACTACCATCTGAGCGTTGCAAAAGCAAAACAGGTTCTAATTTGCGTTTTTTGCACAACTGAGGGGTCTAAAACTTTGAAGTATGGCATGGTATTTACTTACAAGATGCAACTGCTTTCTAAGAACAGTCGAAAGAAAATTCCAAATTTAAAAAAATGAAGTGAGTGAAAAGGGTTATAAATTACAATTTTTAAGCAAACTTATAAATTACCAAACCGATTAAAAAAATAATGATGACAAATTTTGGTGATAGAACCTGTTCAAACATAAGCTATATTTTATGTCTGTTCCACTACCACCAGAGGGTTGCAGGAGCTAAAAACTTTCTAAATTGCGATTTCTGTGATACTGAAAAGGCTAGAAACTTTAAATATGACATGGTAGTTACTTATAAAATATAAATGCCCTCGAAGGAACGTCGAAAATAAATTCGAATTAAAAATGGGTGAAACGAAGGGGAGGTGCGAAAAGCATTCTAAAAAAGTTCTAAATTATGATTCTATGCAATTTCAGGGAATATAAACCGATTATAAAAGTAATAGTTGCGAATCAATGGTAACAGTCTCTGATCCTGCACAGGCTATATTTTATGCCGATGATTCTACCACCTGGGGTTCACAGGAACAACAAACGTTCTAAAAAAGGGCTTTAAAAGCTTTTTAAATTACGTTTCTATGGAATATTAGGAAATAATAAACTGATTTCAAAATTAATGTTGGCAAATTAATGGTGACAGTTCCTGTTTCAACATAGCCCTTTATGTTGAGAGACTTGGTAGGACTTGGAATTTGACATGATGATTAATTTTAAGGTGTAAGAAGATGGTTTCTAAAAAATTTCAAACTTCAAATGAATGCTGAAATAAGCGTATTAATTGAGCATAGAAGTTTCAAAATATTTTCTAAATTATCATTTATTTAGTTTTATTTCATTTTATTAATTTAAGTCTCATTTCTGCCTAATGCTGTGTAATAATGATGTTTAATCAAACTGTGTTTTAAATAGTAATTTTTGAATTATTCCTAAAAGTAATAAGTACCTTTTAATAAAAAAAAAACCTTTTAATAAAATAAAATATTACCTTCTAATAAAATAAAAATTTAGTTAGTACCTTTTAATAAAAATTAGACATAAATATCACTTGGCATATTTCAAATATTACGCGAGCAAAGCCGCGGGGTTAGCTAGTCATCTATACTCATACTCATACTCATACTCATACTCATACTCATCTATACTCCTATTATAAAGAGGAAAAAATTGTTTATTTGTCGGAGGTAAGCTCTGAAACTACCGTACCGATTCCAAAATTAATGGTATCAAAATGATGGTATTAGTCCAACTTAGAACATAGGCTATATCTTATGTCGGTGCCACTACCCCAAAGGGGGTGTAAGAGCAAAAAACGTTCTAAAAATGCGATTTTAGCGTTACTGAAGGGCCTAGAAATATGAAATTTTGAATATTAGTTACTTATAAGATATAAATGATGTCTAAGAACAGCTCTTAAACAATTCGAAATTTGAAAGGGGTGAAAATGCACAAAAAGCGTTCTAAAAAACGTTCTAAATGGTAATTTCTACACAATCTCAGGAAATACCAAACGAATTTAAAAAATATTGGTGTCAAAATGATGGTGACAACGCTTGCTCCAAGACAGGCTATGTTTTATATCGGTGCCACTACCCCAAAGGGGGTGTAGGAGCAAAAAACGTTCTAAAAATGTGATTTTAGCGTTACTGAAGGGCCTAGAAATATGAAATTTTGGATATTAGTAACTTATTAGATATAAAGAATTTCTAAGAACAGTTCTTAATAAATTCGAAATTTGAAAGGGGTGAAAATGCGCGAAAATCGTTCTAAAAAACGTTCTAAATGGTGGTTTCTACACAATCTCAGGAAATACCAAACGAATTTAAAAAATATTGGTGTCAAAATGATGGTGACAACGCTTGCTCCAACATAGGCTATGTTTTATGTCGGTGTCACTATCCCAAAGGGGGTGCAGGAGCAAAAAACGTTCCAAAAATGCGATTTATGTGTTACTGAAGGGCCTAGAAATATGAAATTCGTAATATTAGCTACTTATTAGATATAAAGGATTTCTAAGAACAGTTCTTAAACAATTCGAAATTTGAAAGGGGTGAAAATGCGCGAAAATCGTTCTAAAAAACGTTCTAAATTGTGGTTTCTACACAATCTCAGGAAATACCAAACCGATTTAAAAAATAGTGGTGCCAAAATGATGGTGACAACGCTTGCTCCAAGATAGGCTATGTTTTATGTCGGTGCCACTACCCCTAAAGGGGCTGTAGGAGCAAAAAACGTTCTATAAATGCGATTTTAGCGTTACTGAAGGGCCTTGAAATATGAAATTTTGAATATTAGTTACTTATTAGATAAAAAGGATTTCTAAGAACAGTTCTTAAACAATTCGAAATTTGAAAGGGGTGAAAATGCACAAAAAGCGTTCTAAATGGTAATTTTTACACAATCTCAGGAAATACCAAACCGAATTAAAAAATAATGGTGTCAAAGTAAGGTTGTCAAAATGACTGTGACAACCCTTGCTCCAACATAGGCTATGTTTTATGTCGGTGCCGCTACCCGAAAGGGGGTGCAGGAGCAAAAAACGTTCTAAAAATGCGATTTTTGCGTTACCGAAGGGCCTAGAAATATGAAATTTGAAATATTAGCTACTTATTAGATATAAAGTATTTCTAAGAACAGTTCTTAAACAATTCGAAATTTGAAAGGGGTGAAAATGCGCGAAAAGCGTTCTAAAAAACGTTCTAATGGTGGTTTCTACACAATCTCAGGATATACAAAACGATCTAAAAAAATAATGGCGTCAAAATGATGGTGACAACCCTTGCTCCAACATAGGCTATGTTTTATGTCGGTGCCACTACCCCAAAGGGGGTGCAGGAGAAAAACGTTCTAAATTGCTGCTTTTGCGTTACGGAAGGGCCTAGAATCGTGAAATTTGGAATGGCAGTTAGTTATAAGATATCAATGATCTCTAAGGACAGTTCCTACAAAAATCGAAATTTAAAAGGGGGTCAAAATGCGCAAAAAACGTTGTAAAAAACGTTCTAAATTCCAATTTCTATGCAATCTCAGGAAGTACTGAACCGATTTCAAATATAATTGTGTAAAAATGATGGTGACAGATCTTACTTCAAGATAGGCAATATTTTATATCTGTTTCTACTACCCCAGAGGAGATGCAGGAGCAAAATGCGCGAAAAGCGTTCTAAAAACGTTCTAAATGCCGATTTGTCAGCAATATCTCAGGAAGAATGAATCTGTTTTCAAACGTAATGGTAGGAAATTGATGCTGACAGCCTCTGCTCTAACATGGACGCTATTTTATGTCGGTATCACTATCACCAAGACGTTGCAGGAGCAAAAAAGCGTTCTAAATTTCGACTTTTGTGATCGGTATGGGCTAGAAACTTAAAATTAGGCAAGGTACATATTTATTAGATGTAAATGATCTTTAAGAACAGTTTCGAAAATATTGGAAATTTAAAAGGGGATGAAAATGCGCAAAAAGCGTCCTAAAAACGTTCTAAATTGCGATTTCTACTCAATCTAAGGAAATACCAAAGCTATTTAAAAAGTAATGGTTGCAAATGAATGGTGACAGTCCCTGCTATAACATAGGTTATATTTTATGTTGCTGTCACCACCATCTGAGGGTTTCAAAAGCAAAACATGTTCTAATTTGCGTTTTTTGCACAACTGAGAGGTCTAACACTTTGAAGTATGGCATGATATTTACTTACAAGATGCAACTGCTTTCTAAAAACAGTCGAAAGAAAATTCCAAATTTACAAAAATGAAGTGAATGAAAAGCGTTATAAATTACAATTTTTAAGCAAACTTATAAATTACCAAACCGATTAAAAAAATAATGATGACAAATTTTGGTGATAGAACCTGCTCAAACATAAGCTATATTTTATGTCTGTTCCACTACCACCAGAGGGTTGCAGGAGCTAAAAACATACTAAATGGCGATTTCTGCGATACTGAAAAGGCTAGAAACTTTAAATATGACATGGTAGTTACTTATAAAATATAAATGCCCTCGAAGGAACGTCAAAAATAAATTCGAATTAAAAAGGGTTGAAGCGAAGGGGAGGTGCGAAAAGCATTCTAAAAAAGTCCTAAATTACGATTTCTATGCAATTTCAGGGAATATAAACCGATTATAAAAGTAATAGTTGCGAATCAATGGTAACAGTCTCGGATCCTACACAGACTATATTTTATGCCGGTGATTCTACCATTTGGGGTTCACAGGAACAACAAACGTTCTAAAAAGTGCTTTAAAAGCTTTTTAAATTTCGTTTTTGTGGAATATTAGGAAAAAACAAACCGATTTCAAAATTAATGTTGGCAAATTAATGGTGACAGTTCCTGTTTCAACATAGCCCTTTATGTTCAGAGAGGTGGTAGGACTTGGAATTTGACATGATAATTAATCTTAAGATGTAAGAAGATGGTTTCTAAAAAAATCAAAACTTCAAACCAATACTGAAATGATCGTATTAATTGAGCATAAAAGTTTTAAAATATTTTCTAAATCATCATTTATTTAGTTTTATTTCGTTTTATTAATTTAAGTCTCATTTCTGCCTAATGCAGTGTAATAATGATGTTTAATCAAACTGTATTTTAAATAGTAATTTTTGAATTATTCCTAAAAGTAATAAGTACCTTTTAATAAAAAAACCTTTTAATAAAATAAAATATTACCTTTTAATAAAATAAAATATTACCTTTTAATAAAATAAAATATTACCTTTTAATAAAATAAAAATTTAGTTAGTACCTTTTAATAAAATTAGATATATAAATATCACTTGGCATATTTCAAATATTACGCGAGCAAAGCCGCGGGGTTTTCTAGTTTTACTCCTATTATAAAGAGGAAAAAATTGTTTATTTGTCGGAGATAAGCTCTGTAACTACCGAACCGATTCCAAAAGTAATGGTATCAAAATGATGGTGTTAGTCCAACTTAGAACATAGGCTATATCTTATGTCGGTGCCACTACCCCAAAGGGGGTGTAGGAGCAAAAAACGTTCTAAAAATGCGATTTTAGCGTTACTGAAGAACCTAAAAATATGAAATTTTGAATATTAGTTACTTATAAGATATAAATGATATCTAAGAACAGTTCTTAAATAATTCGAAATTTAAAAGGGGTGAAAATGCACAAAAAGCGTTCTAAAAAACGTTCTAAATGGTAGTTTCTACACAATCTCAAGAAATACCAAACCGATTTAAAAAATATTGATGTCAAAATGATGGTGACAACGCTTGCTCCAAGACAGGCTATGTTTTATGTCGGTGCCACTACCCCAAAGGGGGTGCAGGAGCAAAAAACGTTCTAAAAATGCGATTTTAGCGTTACTGAAGAACCTAGAAATATGAAATTTTGAATATTAGTTACTTATAAGATATAAATGATATCTAAGAACAGTTCTTAAATAATTCGAAATTTAAAAGGGGTGAAAATGCACAAAAAGCGTTCTAAAAAACGTTCTAAATGGTAGTTTCTACACAATCTCAAGAAATACCAAACCGATTTAAAAAATATTGATGTCAAAATGATGGTGACAACGCTTGCTCCAAGACAGGCTATGTTTTATGTCGGTGCCACTACCCCAAAGGGGGTGCAGGAGCAAAAAACGTTCTAAAAATGCGATTTTAGCGTTACTGAAGGGCCTACAGATATGAAATTTGGAATATTAGTTACCTACAAGATATAAACGATGTCTAAGAACAGTTCTTAAACAATTCGAAATTTAAAAGGGGTGAGACTGCACAAAAAGTGTTCTAAAAAACGTTCTAAATGGTAGTTTCTACATAATCTCAGGAAATACCGAACCGATTCCAAAAGTAATGGCATCAAAATGATGGTGTTAGTCCAACTTAGAACATAGGCTATATCTTATGTCGGTGCCACTACCTCAAAGGGGGTGTAGGAGCAAAAAACGTTCTAAAAATGCGATTTTAGCGTTACTGAAGGGCCTAGAAATATGAAATTTTGAATATTAGTTACTTATAAGATATAAATGATGTCTAAGAACAGTTCTTAAACAATTCGAAATTTAAAAGCGGTGAGACTGCACAAAAAGTGTTCTAAAAAACGTTCTAAATGGTAGTTTCTACATAATCTCAGGAAATATCGAACCGATTCCAAAAGTAATGGTATCAAAATGATGGTGTTAGTCCAACTTAGAACATAGGTTATATTTTATGCTGGTGCCACTACCCCAAAGGGGGTGCAGGAGCAAAAAACGTTCTAAAAATGCAATTTTTGCGTTACTGAAGGGCCTAGAAATATGAAATTTGGAATATTAGTTACTTATAAGATATAAATGATGTCTAACAACAGTTCTTAAACAATTCGAAATTTAAAAGGGTTGAAAATGCACAAAAAGCGTTCTAAAAAACGCTCTAAATGGTAGTTTCTACATAATATCAGGAAATACCAAACCGATTTAAAAAATATTGGTGCCAAAATGATAGTGCCAACGTTTGCTCCAAGATAGGCTATGTTTTATGTCGGTGCCACTACCCCAAAGGGGGTGTAGGAGCAAAAAACGTTCTAAAAATGCGATTTATGTGTTACTGGCCTAGAAATATTAAATTTTAAGTATCAGCTACTTATTAGATATAAAGGATTTCTAAGAACAGTTCTTAAACAATTCGAAATTTAAAAGCGGTGAAAATGAGCAAAAAGCGTTGTAAAAAACGTTCTAATTTGCAATTTCTATGCAATTTCAGGAAATACTGAAACGATTTCAAATATAGTGGTGTTAAAATGATGGTGACAGATCTTGCTCTAAGATAGATCTGTTTCCACTACCCCAGAGGAGATGCAGGAGCAAAATGAGCGAAAAGCGTTCTAAAAACGTTCTAAATGCCGATTTGTCACCAATATCTCAGGAAAAATCAAACTGATTTCAAAAGTAATGGTAAGAAATTGATGCTGACAGACTCTGCTCTAACATAGATGCTATTTGAAGTCGGTATCACTATCACCTAGACATTGCAGGAGCAAAAAAGCATTCCAAATTTCTATTTTTGTGATCGGTAGGGGCTAGCAACTTAAAATTAGGCAAGGTACATATTTATTGCACATAACTGATCTTTAAGAACAGTTTCGAAAAAAAATGGAAATTTAAAAAGGGATGAAAATGCGCGAAAAGCTTTATAAAAACGTTCTAAATTGCGATTTCTACTCAATCTCAAGAAATTCCAAAGCTATTTCAAAAGTAATGGTTGGAAATTAATGGTGAGAGTCCCTGCTATAACATAGGTTATATTTTATGTTGCTGTCACTACCATCTGAGGGTTGCAAAAGCAAAACATGTTCTAATTTGCGTTTTTTGCATAACTGAATGGTCTAACACTTTGCAACTGCTTTCTATGAATTGCGGAAGAAAATTTCAAATTTAAAAAGATGAAGTGAGCGAAAAGAGTTATAAATTACAATTTTTATGTAATCTTATCAAATACCAAACCGATTAAAAAAATAATGCTAACGAATTGTTGGTGATAGAACCTGCTCATACATAAGCTATATTTTATGTCTGTGCCACTATCACCAGAGGGTTGCAGTAGTTAAAAGCTTTCTAAATTGCGATTACTGTGATACTGAAAAGGCTAGAAACTTTAAATATGGCATGATAGTTACATATAAAATATAAATGCCCTCGAAGGACTGTCGAAAATAAATTCGAACTAAAAATGGGTGAAGTCAAGGGGAGATGCGAAAAGCATTCTAAAAAAGTCCTAAATTACGATTTCTACGCAATTTCAGGGAATATAAACCAAATATAAATGTAATAGTTGCGAATCAATGGTAACAGGCTACATTTTATGCCGATGATTCTACCACCTGGGATTTACAGAAACAACAAACACTCTAAAAAAGGCCTTTAAAAGCTTTCTAAATTACGTTTCTGTGGAATATTAGGAAATAACAAACCAATTTCAAAATTAATGTTGGCAAATTAATGGTGACAGTTCCTATTTCAACATAGCCCTTTATGTTGAGAGAGGTGGCAGGACTTGGAATTTGACATGATGGTTAATTTTAAGATGTAAGAAGATGGTTTCTAAAAAATTCAAAACTTCAAATGAATACTGAAATGAGCATATTAATTGAGCATAAAAGTTTCAAAATATTTTCTAAATTATTACTTATTTAGTTTTATTTCGTTTTATTAATTTAAGTCTCATTTCTGCCTTATGCAGTGTAACAATTATGTTTAATCAAACTGTGCTTTAAATAGTAATTTTTTTTAATTATTCCTAAAAGTAATAAGTACCTTTTAATAAAATAAAATATTACCTTTTAATAAAATAAAAATTTAGTTAGTAACTTTTAATAAAAATTAGACATATAAATATCACTTGGCATATTTCAAATATTACGCGAGCAAAGCCGCGGGGTTTGCTAGTCATATTATAAAGAGGTAAAAATTGTTTATTTGTAGGAAGTAAGCTCTGGAACCACCGAACCGATTCCAAAAGTAATGGTATCAAAATGATGGTATTAGTCTAACTTAGAACATAGGCTATATTTTATGTCGGTGCCACTACCCCAAAGGGGGTGCAGGAGCAAAAAACGTTCTAAAAACGCGATTTTTGCGTTACTGAAGGTCCTAGAAATATGAAATTTAGAATATCAGTTACTTATAAAATATAAATGATGTCTAACAACAGTTCTTAAACAATTCGAAATTTAAAAGGGGTGAAAATGCGCAAAAAGCGTTCTAAAAAACGTTCTAAATGGTAGTTTCTACATAATCTCAGGAAATAGCAAATCGATTTATAAAATATTGGTGTCAAAATGATGGTGACAACGCTTGCTCCAAGATAGGCTATGTTTTATGTCGGTGCCACTACCCCAAAGGGGGTGCAGGATCAAAAAACGTTCTAAAAATGCGATTTATGAGTTACTGAAGGGCCTAGAAATATGAAATTTGAAATATTAGCTACTTATTAGGTATCAAGGATTTCTAAGAACAGATCTTAAACGATTCGAAATTTAAAAGGGGTGAAAATGAGCGAAAAGCGTTCTAAAAATCGTTCTAAATGGTGGTTTCTACACAATCTCAGGAAATACCAAACCGATTTAAAACATAATGGTGTCAAAATGACGGTGACAACCCTTTCTCCAACATATGCTATGTTTTATGCCAGTGACACTATCCCAAAGAGGGTGCAGGGGAAAAACGTTCTAAATTGCGGTTTTTGCGTTACGGAAGGGCCTAGAATCGTGAAATTTGGAATGGTAGTTAGTTATAAGATATCAGTGATCTCTAAGGGAATTTCCTAAAAAAATCGAAATTTAAAAGGGAGTCAAAATGCGCAAAAAGCGTTGTAAAAAACGTTCTAAATTGCGATTTCTATGCAATCTTAGGAAGTACTGAACCGATTTCAAATATAATGGTGTAAAAATTATGCTGACAGATCTCGCTCGTAATATTTTATATCTGTTTTCACTACCCCAGAGGAGATGCAGGAGCAAAATGAGCGAAAAGCGCTCTAAAAACGTTCTAAATGCGATTTGTCAGCGATATCTCAGGAAGAATCAAACTGATTTCAAAAGAAATGGTAGGAAATTGATGCTGACAGATTCTGCTCTAACATAGACGCTATTTTATGTCGGCATCACTATCCGACATAAAATAGCGTTTTTGTTAGAGCAGAATTTATGTCGGCAGAATTTATGTTAGAGCAGAGATTATGTCGGTATCACTATCCTGCAAAATCACCTAGACGTTGCAGGAGCAAAAAAGCGTTTTAAATTTCGATTTTTGTTATCTGTACGGGCTAGCAACTTAAAATTAGGCAAGGTACATATTTATTAGATATAAATGATCTTTAAGAACAGTTTCGAAAAAATTAGAAATTTAAAAAGAGGTGAAAATGCACGAAAAGCGTTCTAAAAACGTTCTAAATTGTGATTTATGCTCAATCTCAGGAAATACCAAAGCTATTTCAAAGGTAATGGTTGCAAATCAATGGTGATAGTCCCTGCTATAACATAGGTTATATTTTATGTTGCTGTCACTACCATCTGAGGGTTGCAAAAGCAAAACATTTTCTAATTTGTTGCACAACTGAGGGGTCTAACACTTGGAAGTATGGCATGGTATTTACTTACAAGATGCAACTTCTTTCTAAGAACAGTCGAAAGAAAATTCTAAATTTAAAAAGATGAAGTAAGCGAAAAGCGTTACAAATTACAATTTTTATGCAATCTTATCAAATACTAAACCGATTAAAAAAAATAATGATGACAAATTGTTGGTGTTAGAACCTGCTCAAACATAATCTATATTTTATATCTGTGCCAGTACCACGAGAGGGTTGCAGGAGCTAAAAACTTTCTAAATTGCAATTTCTGTGATACTGAAAAGGCTAGAAACTTTAAATATGGCATGGTAGTTTCTTATAAAATATAAATGCCCTCGAAGGACTGTCGAAAATAAATTCTAATTAAAAAGGGGTGAAGCGAAGGAGAGGTCTGAAAAGCATTCTAAAAAAGTCCTAAATTACGATATCTATGCAATTTCAGGGAATATAAAACGATTATAAAAGTAATAGTTGCGAATCAATGGTAACAGTCTCTGATCCGACACAGGCCAATGATTCTACCACCTGGGGTTTACAGGAACAACAAACGTTCTATAAAAGGCCTTTAAAAGCTTTCTAAATTACGTTTCTGTGGAATATTAAAAATAACAAACCGATTTCAAAATTAATGTTGGCAAATTAATGGTGATAGTTCCTAATTCAACATAACCCTTTCTGTTGAGAGAGATGGTAGGACTTGGAATTTGACATGATAGTTAATTTTAAGACGTAAGAAGATAGTTTCTAAAAAATTCAAAACTTTAAATGAATACTGAAATGAGCGTTTTAAATGAGCATAAAGGTTTCAAAATATTTTCTAAATTATCATTTATTTAGTTTTATTAATTTAAGTCTCATTTCTGCCTAATGCATTGTAATAATCATGTTTAATCAAACTGTCTTTTAAATAGTAATTTTTGAATTATTCTTAAAAGTAATAAGTAAAAATTTAGTTAGTACATTTTAATAAAAATTAGACATATAAATATCACTTGGCATATTTCAAATATTACGCGAGCAAAGCCGCGGGGTTTGCTAGTCATCATATTATAAAGAGGTAAAATTGTTTATTTGTCGGAGATCAGCTCAGGAACTACCGAACCGATTCCAAATGTAATGGTATCAAAATGATGGTGTTCGCCCAACTTAGAACATAGGCTATATCTTATGTCGGTGCCACTACCCCAAAGGGGGTGCAGGAGCAAAAAACGTTCTAAAAATGCGATTTTTGCGTTACTGAAGGGCCTAGAAATATGAAATTTGGAATATTAGTTACTTATAAGATATAAATGGTGTCTAAGAACAGTTCTTAAACAATTCGAAATTTAAAAGGGGTGAAAATGCACAAAAAGCGTTCTAAAAAACGTTCTAAATGGTAGTTTCTACATAATCTCAGGAAATACCAAACCGATTTAAAGGATATTGGTGTCAAAATGATGGTGATAACGCTTGCTCCAAGATAGGCTATGTTTTATGTCGGTGCCACTACCCCAAAGAGTGTGTAGGAGCAAAAAACGTTCTAAAAAGGCGATTTATGTGTTACTGATGGGCCTAGAAATATGAAATTTGAAGTATCAGCTACTTATTAGATATAAAGGATTTCTAAGAACAGTTCTTAAACAATTCGAAATTTAAAAGGGGTGAAAATGCGCGAAAAGCGTTCTAAAAAACGTTCTAAATGGTAGTTTCTACACAATCTCAGGAAATACCAAACCGATTTAAAAAATATTGGTGTCAAAATGATAGTGACAACGTTTGCTCCAAGATAGGCTATGTTTTATGTCGGTGTCACTACCGCAAAGGAGGTGTAGGAGCAAAAACGTTCTAAATTGCGGTTTTTGCGTGACGGAAGGGCCTTGAATCGTGAAATTTAGAATGGTAGTTAGTTATAAGATATCAATGATCTCTAAGGATATTTCCTAAAAAAATCGAAATTTAAAAGGGGGGTCAAAATGCGCAAAAAGCGTTGTAAAAAACGTTCTAAATTGCAATTTCTATGCAATCTCAGGAAATACTGAACCGATTTCAAATATAATGGTGTTAAAATGATGGTGACAGATCTTGCCCTAAGATAGGCTATATTTTATATATGTTTCCACTAACCCAGAGGAGATGCAGGAGCAAAATGAGCGAAAAGCGTTCTAAAAACGTTCTAAATGCCGATTTGTCACCAATATCTCAGGAAGGATCAAACTGATTTCAAAAGTAATGTTAAGAGATTGATGCTGACAGCCTCTGCTCTAACATAGACGCTATTTTAAGTGGGTATCACTATCACCTAGACGTTGCAGGAGCAAAAATGCGTTCCAAATTTCGATTTTTTTGATCGGTAGGGGCTAGCAACTTAAAATTAGGTAAGGTACATATGTATTACATATAAATGATCTTTAAGAACAGTTTCGAAAAAATTGGAAATTTAAAAAGGGGTGAAAATGCGCGAAAATCGTTCTAAAAACGTTCTAAATTGCGATTTCTATTCAATCTCAGGAAATTCCAAAGCTATTTCAAAAGTAATGGTTGCAAATCAATGGTGACAGTCCCTGCTATAACATAGGTTATATTTTATGTTTCTGTCACTACCATCTGAGGTTTGAAAAAGCAAAACATGTTCTAATTTGCGTTTTTTGCATAACTGAAGGGTCTAACACTTTGAAGTATGGCATGTTATTTACTTACAAGATGCAACTGCTTTCTATGAACTGTCGAAAGAAAATTTCAAATTTAAAAAGATGAAGTGAGCGAAAAGCGTTTTAAATTACAATTTTTATGTAATCTTTTCAAATACCAAACCGATTAAAGAAATAATGATAACAAATTGTTGGTGATAGAACCTGCTCAAACATAAGCTATATTTTATGTCTGTGCCACTACCACCAGAGGGTTGCAGTAGCTAAAAACTTTCTAAATTGCGATTCCTGTGATACTGAAAAGGCTAGAAACTTTAAATATGGCATGGTAGTTACTTATAAAATATAAATGCCCTCGAAGGACTGTCGAAATTAAATTCGAATTAAAAAGGGGTGAAGGGGAGGTGCGAAAAGCATTCTAAAAAAGTCCTAAATTACGATTTCTACGCTATTTCAGGAAATATAAACCAAATATAAAAGTAATAGTTGCGAATCAATGGTAACAGTCTCTGATCCTACACAGGCTATATTTTATGCCGATGATTCTACCACCTGGGATTCACAGGAACAACAAACGCTCTAAAAGAGGCCTTTAAAAGCTTTCTAAATTACGTTTCTGTGGAATATTAGGAAATAACAAACCAATTTCAAAATTAATGTTGGCAAATTAATGGTGACAGTTCCTATTTCAACATAGCCCTTTATGTTGAGAGAGGTGGTAGGACTTGGAATTTGACATGATGGTTAATTTTAAGATGTAAGAAGATGGTTTCTAAAAAATTCAAATCTTCAAATGAATACTGAAATGAGCGTATTAATTGAGCATAAAAGTTTCAAAATATTTTCTAAATTATTATTTATTTAGTTTTATTTCGTTTTATTAATTTAAGTCTCATTTCTGCCTTATGCAGTGTAACAATGATATTTAATCAAACTGTGTTTTAAATAGTAATTTTTTTAAATTATTCCTAAAAGTAATAAGTACCTTTTAATAAAATAAAATATTACCTTTTAATAAAATAAAATATTTCCTTTTAATAAAATAAAATATTACCTTTTAATAAAATAAAAATTTAGTTAGTACCTTTTAATAAAAATTAGACATATAAATATCACTTGGCATATTTCAAATATTACGCGAGCAAAGCCGCGGGGTTTGCTAGTTTTTAATAAATATCTTGCATATCAAATTTGGTATTATTATCATCCCATAGAGTTCGATTAAGAGTCTTTTCAAATCCAAAGGGGCTACATTCTGATACATTTTTTAATTCATTTTTGTTCGAAAACACATGAAATCGGCAAGTGTTGTTTATTCAGAAACGATGTAATCGAAACACGCAAAGATAATTCAGAAAATACTGCCAAAGTTGGCGTTTTGAAACAAATTTCCGTATGTAACAGCGAGAAAAAGGAAAAAAAAATGTCATCACATGACTACAATCGCTCGTAACTCGATAAATAATTTATTTATGAAAAAATTGAAATCGTTATTCGATTTCAAATTGCTTCAATAGTCAGGCCTGGCAGTTTTATTCATTTACGTTTAAAAATGAATCAGAAAATGTGTCAGAAAGTTTCGCGTTATTGAGCAGGGAATTTGAGAACCACCCGATTTCCTCTCACTAATGTAAAGTCTATGGGCACTTGATGCATTCGTATATTTAAAATATCTTCTCGTGAAATTAATATTTTCAATTTCTATTTTTTTTTTTTTTTTTTTTTTTTGTGTGTGTACACTTCGTAAAAGCTGTCTCTTTTTTTCTTAGTTCTCAAAATATTTCTAAAGTAAAGACTTAATTTTATAAGAAGTGTTATAATCTTACTCACAGTTCGCCTGCTTTTAACACATAAAATATTAAATTCAGCACAGATTTCAGAAATATTTTGAAAACTAAGAAAAAAAGAGACATCCTTTAAGAAGAGTACACAGAAAAAGGTTTTAAAAATATGAATTTCCCGAGAAGATATTTTAAATATACGAATGCATCAAAAGTCCATAGACTTAACATTACGGAGGAGAATTCCGAAGCGACCAAGACCGACGATCTTACGAACTAACTAAATTTTTCCAGCTGAGTGAAAAAGTGCTCAGGCCGGTGTTCACACCCAGGATTTTGGCCAACGCTCTACCAACTAAATTGTGATGCTGGACAAATCCGGCAAACACAGGTTGTCTGATTGAATTGTGTTCGACGGATTTGCCCAAAATAGTTTGCTGGCAAGTTAAGCAAAAGTTCCCTGGTTCGAATCCTGACTTGGATTCTTTTTCACTCAGTTGAAAATTTATAAATCGTATGATTTATTTACCAATAAAAGTAATTGAGATAAATTAATGAAGAACATAAAGCTAGCCAACCTGATCCTATAGACTGTAGTTTATTTTTTTACACTTCCTTATCAGGTCATTGATCGTTTTATAATACAGTTTAATTCAGCGTGGAATGACGATGCGGGCTTCTGAATGCCAACAACTTTTTATTTCTTAATATTTCTTACATGACTCCTGTTGCGATTGAGTAGCTAATTATTATGTTAACCGCATAGTATGGCATATACTTTCCCCTACGGTTTTCTTCTTCTTCTTTTTCGTGTGTGTATACATAAATTTTATTTTATCATTTGAATGTTTCCTGAATAAGGCAAGTGCTGTTTCTGTTCTTGTGATAATAAGAGTTTGCGCCAGCCAGGGACCGATTTACAAATTTGGGGGCCCAGGGCAGGGCTCAGATGCGCACAGGGGCCTCCTTGGACCGATTCTTACAGAGGGATGGAGTAAAAAAAAGGATTGAAAAAGGTACTTATAAGTACCTTTTCAATACTTTTTTTTATATTATAATAAGATAGCCACTATTGATTTTAATAATTACTTTAAAATATCCATTAAAAATTATATTTGATAATCATAAATTTTCTTTTAAATAATTATTGCACAATTATGAAATTGAAATGAATAGACATTTTATAATAAATTGCGTGGTGCTAATTATCTTTTCGTATGCAAATCTATATATCTGGAATGATAAAGTATGCAACAACTAATAATAAATTTTTCGCAATATCAAGCTACAATGTTTTAAAATATTAGGGTGCTCTGTGCCCTACACAACCTACGCTAACCAACCCCCAATAATCTCACGAGAACAGGAACAGGATTAAATAAGAATTAGAAATGCAATATATTTTTAAAGTGATAAAGATAAAAGAAAATATTCACTACAATAAAGTAATTAAATATGGTTGTTTCAGACAAAATATACAATGTTATAAAAATACAATACGAACACAATAGAATGTAGAATGAAATGTAGAATTCCATTAGATGTTAAAACTAGATCAGATTTTGGACAATAATTGAAAACCCTCCAGCAGCATTTGGAGGACCCTGAAAAGCAGCGGCCCTGGACCCGAATGCTCTGCCATAAATCAGGCACTGGCGCCAGCGTTGAAAGAAGAAGCTTTGAAATGCATGTGCTAATTTTTACGATTTCAGAAAATTTATAATTGTATTACTAATTAAAGTTAACTTCTAAATTGATATGCTGCTATCACGTAAAAGCGGTTCTCAAATTCCCTGCTCAACAAACGTGAAACTTTCTGACACATTTTCTGTCTCATTTTTAAACGTAAAGGCACAAAATTGACAGACCTGACTATTGAAGCGATTTGGAATCAAATTATGTTTTCCATTTTTTGATAAATAAATTACGTATCGGGTTATAAGCGATTTTTATCACGTGACGACAAGTTATCCCCTTTCTCTCGCTTTCACGTCTGGAAATTCGGTTCAAAACCTCAACTTTGACGGTATTCTCTAAAAGGTCTTTTGCGTTTACCAAAAAAAATGGAATACGTCTTTCGATTACACAGTTTCTGTATATCAACACCTGCTAATTTCATGCGTTTCCGAACGAAGATGAATATAAAAATGTATCAGAAAGTAGCCCCCGCCCCTTTGGATTTCAGTACAGCCTTAATAATATTTTTAACTGGGAATCAGATGAATAAATGTATAAATATGTCCTTATCAATTTCCTCAAAATACATTTGATACATATACCTATATTTTATTTAAAATTAGCGAATAAAAGAAGAAAATGCGAACTGTACTAAGTTTTCAATTACAGAATCAAGCATTATTTATTACAACTGGGAATAAAAAGTTGTTTCTCCGTAATTGTTTTTCTCGTTTTCCTTATGTCCACGTATTTCACTTACTTGTAGATTATTTACAAAACTAACAATTACTTGCGAAAAAACTTCACTTTTTTTCGCAAAATTTGTTCTTCGTTTTCTAAGAATATAATTCTTTAATTCTTTAAGATAGGTCAAATGTTACACCAGATTTTTCAGTCTAAAGCGAATGAAAAAGGATTTAAATTGTTATATTTATAATTTATAATTAAATATTAATTAATAATAAAAAAAATTTATTCCGTTGCAGCTAGTTAAACTAACCAAATTTCGTCACTTAATTTATATATTTAAGATCGCAATGATGACAAATAAAATGTTTTCATTATCGTTATTGTTATTTGACTGAATTAGAGTTCTAATAACAAAAGAATTCCAAGCTTTTAGCTGTTATTATTACTGTTAGTGTTAATATCATCATGATCATTATTGCTTAACATTCTTGCAATATTTGACTTTATTGAAATTGTCAATTTGGACAAAACTCATAGTTATTATTATTATTAGATCTACATTAAAGTGACTTACAAAACAGATTTGTTCTCATTTTTACTTAAATTTGAAATACTGCATTACATTAACTTAAAATTCACTATTGATATCAAGGAATATTACGATCATATTTTTATGAAACTGCGTGAACTTTGTCTATATACAATTGACTTCAAAAATCCGGCATTCGGAAATCCGCAATTTCAAAAGTCCGGCATCAAAGTCCTCTAACAACTCCTTCGAGATCGAAAGCGATGGATCAACGGACAGCGATATCGCAAACGCTGTGCTAAATATAATCGCCGATAACATTGGTAACAGTTCAGAAGAACGAGGACGAGGAGCCGGCAGATGAAAAGATGTCACTGGTGAAAGTGCATAAATTTGATTGAAAAATTAATATCTGCCTTAGAGAAAACAATATTGTACTTCCGAAATCGATGTTCTTCTCTTACATAAAATCCAAGAAAAATTTGTTAAAGAACGGCCGAAAAATTGAAGCAAATAAAATTGAATCGATGTTTAAAAATTACACGAGAAGAAATAACTTCATTGCTTATTAGAATTTTTCTTATAACATAGAAAATATTAATAAAAGTAAGATTCTTTTTTTTTTAAATATTTAATTTTCTCTTTTTCTCACATAAATATTACTTGCCTGTGATTTAACCCGTAAGCACACGTGCTGGGATAATTCTCACCCCAATCACATATTTTTTTAACACTTTCCAACAAAGTTGAAAAGTGTTTATGCATTCGGTTTGTCCGTCCGTCCGGCCGTCTGTCCACGCTCTAACTCCCGTAAATATACTCGGATTTTCATGCAATTGATAAAGGTTATTTAGGGTCACCAAAGCATGTTTAGTATGGTATATGAAGTATCTAGGATTAATAGTTCATTTACAGGGGCACTCAAAAGTATTCCATTACATTATGGTACAGTGGGAAAATCGTTTGCAAAGTATTTTAATGACATAACGGTATTTCAAATGTATTGAAATTGAAACTAATATAAATCACTGAATGTCACTACGATCACGTTAGAACAGGGCATTCTTGGCATTTTTTATTCATTTATAGGGACACGCAAAATAAATCGGTTACAGTACTGTCTTTGAGTAATAATTTCTGGAGTGTACGGTTTAAAATTCGGTATGCACTTCTAAATTTAATTAATTTTTTGCATGTTACTCGTTATATATAAATTCTATACCTCATATACAGGGCTGCGCAAAAGTATTCACATACCATTCTCCTTATTAGAGGAAATTGCTGAAGGTAAATTTTCAACTGAAGTATATGTATCTCTTAAGTGAACTAAATTTTGGAATGCATGTAGTTAATAGATACAAATCTATATATCATATACAGGGCTGCTGAAAAAATTGGGCTAATTTTCCGATTGTAGATGGGAACAGCTGAAATTGGATTTTGAAATGTGTTATGCGTTTCTATATGGTTGAATTAGACGTAGTATTTTAATTTTTTAAACGGTGCAGTTTTGTTACATTATTTTGAGTGTGCTGGAAAGTATATCTATCTCTCAAGTGAACTAAATTTTAGAATGCATCTAGTTAATAGATACAAATCTATATATCATATACAGGGCTTCTGAAAAAATTCGGATAATTTTCCGATTGTGGATGGGAACAGCTGAAATTGGGTTTTGAAATGTGTTATGCGTTTCCATAGGGTTGAATTAGACGTAGTATTTTAATTTTTTAAACGGTGCAGTTTTGTTACATTATTTTGAATGTGTTGGAAAGTCTTTCATAATCTATGCTTGACGCATGATTTTTCCTCTCTTGTTCTTCGAAAGAAAGAATAAATTTTTTGAGGACGCTCCTGACTTGCCTTGTACCTTTCAAGGTAAAGGTTGAGAAGGTGTGGATGAAGGAATGTCTTTTCTTTGTTCACTAGGAGGGGAGAAATATGACTCTTGGGATAAAAAAATCCCGCGCGTGTACAAACGTTTCATTTCGATACATTCATTTCTTACGGGATGATACACACTAAAATAATTTTAATAAAAGATTAAGACAATAGCTACTTCAATATATTGATGAAAGGTTGTTAAATGTAATTAATATCCATTTTGTGAAGTAATTCATATTTTAAGTGGTAAATCAAACGTTTGCATATTTTCCAGGAAAAAACGTGATTTTTACAGAAACTGTTACAAAATCTGAAAATATATATCAAAAGCATGGATTTTTTCCCTAAAAAGAAGTAGTACTGTACATTTTACAATACAGAACAGCAGACTCGTTTTTAAAACCTTTTTAGCCACAAATATAATGGGAGACAAAATGGGGTGAAATTTATCCCACGCGTGTGCTAACATTGCAAAAGTAGGTGTGTGTGCGTACGGGTTAAATTGTGAATAAAGGCAACATTAACAATATCGGAAGTATATTATTGATATTCTTTCAGAAATCCGGGATTTTCGAAAATCCGACTTAGTCTCGGCCCCGATGATACCGGATTTTCGAAGTTATACTATATAGGTGCACAGAGTCACGGTCGCCAGTTGCCACATGACGACTAATATTGCTGTGACCACTAATTTTCAGTGTTTACGTCGTTATGTGTTTTCTTTTTAAATAGAAAAACAAATGTTTGAAATGTATTTTGATTAATAGTGCAAAATAACCTGACACAATTTTTCTTTTTATATGTACAGTCGTGGAAAAAAAAAAGTAAACACCCCTACTAACTCCGCAACAAATTATCGTAGAGGAAAGTTACTGGTACCGAACGATTTTAAATAAAGTCTACTTTTAAATGATGTATATAAAATTTGCTTAGGGGGGGGGGGGGGTCATCTACATATTAAAACGAACCATAACTTCATTTTTTTCAATAGCAGTACCCAATTCTGACAGCATAAATGAACTCTACACTCTTCAAATAGCCTAAAAACAAATTTTTATGCAATTCGTACCATAAGTTTCCGAGAAATTAATTATTTTAAAACGAGCGTATTTTAAGGGCTGTATCCAAATTGAAGTTGGGTTCTCGATTGCTAACCGAGAGAGCCGCCTTCTTTATCAAGGCACCTTAAGTAGTCAATGAAGTCTGTTAGATAACAAGGCAGCAGAAGAAATTTCAAAATATCTACTCACTTCAATCATAGACGGCTCCTTAAACCATCATTTTGCCGTTTTTTAAGCATAATTCGAAAACTACTTGGAAGAAAAATGTGAAATTTGGGATTTTCATAAAGCAGGACTTAATAAATCTAAATCCATTAAAAAAATTGTAGGTTGCAATTCCTAATTTTTTCGAATATTAATTTCATAATTCATATCATAAAATTATAAAAATTGCAAATTCAGCGTATTTATGTTTGGGCACATTAGTTTTATTTCTAAACAAAAAATTAGCACATTAGGAGCATAATTTCAGAAGATATAAATAAAAATATGAAAATGTAATTTAACATTAGAAGCACTGAATTTTGAATGTTTATAATTCAAAAACTTATCATTCAAATGACTTGAAATTTGGTGTCTAAGCATATTTTGAACCGAAGATTTGAAATATCTCGTTAAAATTGGGTATTGCCATTGAAAAAAATGAGGTTTGGGTTCGTTTTAATATGTAGATGACCCCCTAAGCAAATTTTATATAGTCATTTAAAAGTAGACTTTATTTCAAATCGTTCGGTACCAGTAACTTCCGTCTACGATAATTTGTTGAAGAGTTAGTAGGGGGTGTTTACTTTTTTTTTCCCACGACTGTACTTTTGTATGACAAAATCAAAATAAGAAATATTGTTTTCCTAATATTCCTCATTAACACAATTGCTTAGCTTGTACATATTTTTATTTCGTTGTATCTTGCCCAACTTTATCGTCTGACAGTACTTCTGACTGAAATGCAATTTTTTTTTACGGATTTGTTTCACAATATGACCACTAGATTTTTTGGAAACACTGGCTCTTTAAAGATTTTGGGAATCTGGACCTATAGGTTATACTGTAATTTGTCTTTAAAAAGATGGCACACACTTTTATAGGGGGTTCAGTACACCACAACAAAAAATTTCTCCGTAGAAAGCCAGAATCACAATCCATTTATTCAGCAAAAGTTACAGAGTGTGTCACTCCAAATTGAACCCGGATTTTCGTCAATAATTTTAACAATAATGATGATACTTTACTTAATTATATTAACACGATGATACTGATTCAGAAGGTTATCATACAGGTTGAAAATTTTCCAGCTGAGTGAAAAAGTGTCCAGGGTAGGAATCGAACCCAGAACCCCCAGATTCCGGGCTTGGACACTAATGATTGAGTTAAAATAATACAGTGTATCTGCGTTTCAATCTTTTAACAGAGTTTCTTTACCTTCAACTTATTCTATAAAGCTATCTACATGGCAGAGCAGATGATATTGTCAAAAAGTTGTGTGAGTGAATTGTGTCGTCCGAATGTCGTTTCAGGTAGCTGAAGTGTAAGAGCAGTGGCAATTCAAGCCAAAGCTTTCTGGGTTTGATTCCCGCCCTCTATATCCTTTTTAACTCAATTGGACAAAGGATCAGGGTCCATAAGCCGCGTTTTTGGCCCATAAAATAGACTGAAATTCGATTATGTTATACTGACTTAATTATTTCACTTTTTAATATTAGAAGGTATATATTGTACGAGTTTAACAATAGTTTTTCTTTTTTGTTCGGATTTATATGACTTACACAAGCTCAAAGTTCGTATACGTTTTGATGGAAAATACGCAATTTTGCTATTTTTACCACAATTTACTCTTTATTTTTAATATTTTACTATGAGCGCAGCTTTGCAACACATTTATTTGAACATAATTTGTATATTTTGATGTTTTTTTATAATACATATCAAGAAGAAAGTGTTGTACGATTGCGCTCATATAAATAATTGAGGTAAAAATAGCAGAAATTGCATATTTTTCATCAAAACTACGAATTACACGAACTTTGAGCTTTTATAAGTCATATAAATCGGAACAAAATACAAAACTATTGTTAAAATCGTACAATATATACCTTCTAATATTAAAAAATGAAATAATTAAGTCAGAACAGAACCGAATTTTAGTCTACTTCATGGGCCAAAAACGTGGCTTATGGACCCTGATCCTTTCAACTTTTATCATAACTTTACCAATCAATATGATTGTGTTAAAATAATGCGGTGTATCTACGTTTCCATCCTTAAATAGAGTTCCTTTACCCCTGAAGATTCAGTTGAGCTGTCTACATGGCAGATCAGATGTTACTGACAAAAAATTGTCTGACTGAATTGTGTCGTCCGGTTGTCGTTCCAGGCTCCAGGTAGCTCAATCAGGAGGGTATTGCCAATTTAAGTCAAAGTTACTCGGGTTTGATTTACGGCCTGGAAATTTTTTAATTCAGTTGACAAAATTTCAACTTGCATGATAATTTTTCTAATCAGTATGATTGTGTTAAAATAATAAAGCGTATCTACGTTTCCATCGTTAAATAGAATTCTTTTACCCCAGGCTTTCCTTTAGCCTTGAAAATTCTGTTGAGCTGTCTAAATGGCAGAGCAGATGTTAATGCCAAAAGATTATCTGAGTGAATTGTGTCGTCTGGTTGTCACCCGAGGAAGTCAATTAGAAGAGCATTTTAAATTTAAGCCAAAAGTTCTGGGTTCGATTTCCGACCTGGACACTTTTTAAATCAGTTAAAAAAATTCAAATTGCATAATATTACAACTACTAGATGACTATGATACTACTACATACTAGAACTACAGATTTAACCAGACTACATAACAAAGAGTTTTTACAAATTGATTTTAAAAATACTAGATTAATTTAGCCATCAAGATTTTATTTGCCATTCATTATCCGAGAATCAATAGAAATCTTTTTGCGCAGCGAAAATATATGCAATGATTCAGCATCTTTGGAGTTGCTTAGAATTCGAAACGAGATGCTTTACAAAATTGTAAGAAATAGTGTACAATAATATTTCGTCCTTCACTCGCTTGTGAGATATGTTCTTCTTAGATTTCGCCACATATCAGTGGATCGTCATCCATCCATATACAATTACCTCGATAAACTGATTTCACAATGACTTTGATTTCAGTGCGAGAGATGGCAGCATTGCAGACTTTTGTGGTCTGGTTCTTTTAACACTAGAACGCCCGGAAATTTTACTCACGTTTCATAAAAATATTTGACACCAAAATTTTTATTTAAAATTATTTGACTGATTTATTTAACGTAAATCTGCGTTTTTAAAATTTAACTTATTTTGTTAAAGAATTTCTGGTTCCAATTGACATTTAATCATATGGTCGGAGTCGAATCGACTCCTTCCGGGCGTTCTAGTGTTAATGAACTCCTACACTAAAGAAAGACAATTGCAAGATCATCAATTTCTTTTGTATAATTAAACTCCGAACTAAATACCGTCGATTAACTTTTATAGACCGTTTTTAGATGGGTGTTGGTCTTTGAACCAGAAAGGACGCATTTTAACTGTCCTTCTTTTACATTCATTTAGGAAGCATAATTCGCTTCTTTGAAATGCATCCTCATAATTACTTTGTTAAACGTCTTATTACGTATATTTAAAGCATTTAATCAAGATATTGTGCACTTTAATAATCTCTGTTCCTATAAAGCCTAGATTGAGAAGACCTGCTGCTCTTCAATTCTTCATCCAAAACAACACACACGATTTTCTAATAAAATAATTATTGCAGCATTCTCGTGAAAAAGCAGTGCGTCTCTGAAGAAGCAGCTATTATGATACTCACAGGTAAGAAGAATTTTATTTGTTTCTTACCAGTTATGAAGTAATATTTATTTAAAAGGAAATGATATAAACGGTCTATAAGCTCACGTAATAGATTATGAATACTAATGCGAATAAAAATAAGACCATAAAAATAAAATTGAATAGATAATGAATATATTATATATAAAGTAATTGCTGATTGCTGAAATAAGAAATACGTTAAGAATATAACGAAATATTAGATAGACATTATATTGTGTGTCATATTGATAAACAGTGTTGATTTCAGGGGGTGGCCCGGGGGGGGGGGACATTCCCCCCCGGAGCAGTGAGATGTCCCCCCCCCGGAAGATTTGAGATTTTGTGTTTTCAATGGTCAAAAAGTGCGATTTCCCCCCGGAACTCTATAATGTCCCCCCCCCCGGAGCCACAGAAATCCCTCCCGGAGAAAAGTGTCTGAATTCAACACTGTTGATAAATAAATATATATACATTGGCCTCCAAAAGTTAAGGTACAGGGACTGGAGGCTTTCGATTGTACATGGTTTGTCGAATACCTACCAACATTATTCGCGAATTGTTCTTGAACTCCTAGGATGTAAAGAATATGTTTGATATAGAAAGATATAGTGAGTTGATTGAAAAGTTGCGGAAAAACCCTAATAATAAAGCTATTTTTAGAAAGCAACTTACTATATTGCCCCTATCTTTGTGAAATTTCTCGATATTTGACTGGACATTTTAGATAAGTTGCCCTAAAGAGCTGACTACCAAATTATGAAATAAAAATTTTGAGATCTTCCACGCATGCGCAGTTAAAAATTATTTCATACAAGTGCCCATATCTCATCAAATATTCAATATATTCATGTTTTAATTAAAGTGTACTGTTGCTACTGTTCTTTGTCAGGTTTTCGGAAAGTTGTGTTAAATTTAGTTGAAAACTCTGAATGCTATAAACAAAAAACTTTTGAATTTTTTACAAAAACGTTAACATCTTTACGAATATGAGTGATATGCTTACACAAATGCACACAAACGTTGAACAGGACCTAAATAGTCATTTAACGCAGTGACAAACCATTTACAGCATTTTCTGTTGCATAGCTGGTCGCAAATATTATTTTATTATTAAATTTATTATTAGCACCCTAATTGTCGGCCCGACTAAATCTTCATCGAGAAATATGAAATCAAACATCTTCTTTACATCCCAGATGTTCAAGAACAATTCGTCAATAATGTTGGCAGATATTCGACAAACCGTGTGCAATCGAAAGCATCCAGTTCCTGTACCTTAACTTTTGGAGGCCAGTGTATATGAAATACATATCGATAGCAAACATAAATAATTGAAAAAAAGTAAAATTTAACACTTAAATATGGCTACTTCTACGAAAGACATATCCCTAGTAGATAAGCTCAACAACAACAATTATGACATATGGGCCTTCCGCATAGAAATGTTCTCACCAGGGATGACTTATTTAGTTATGTCGCCCAGGACACCCCGTCAACTCCCGATGATAATTGGCGCAAAAATTACGCTAAAACGAAAGCAACGATAAATCTATGAATTGATGATACTCAAATTGGCCGCATTAAGCATTTGAAAACTACCAAGGCAATCTGGGACACATTAAGGTCGGTGCATGAAAGGTCAACTTTATCATCTAAACTATTTTTATTAAGAAGATTATATTCACAAAAACTATGCGATGGTGGTGATATGAATAAACACATTAATGGCTTATTGATCATAAGAGATAAATTATATGCCATTTGGGAGGAAATACCCCAGGCTCACATTGTTGCACTTTTATTGTGCATTTTACCCAAATCTTATGACCCCTTAATTATAGGCCTTAAAGCCCGGAATGAGAGGGATTTGAACCTCGAATTCGTAAAAACAAAGTTGTCAGATGAATATAGACACAGGTGTGAAAGTAAAGAAACAAACCCTAACTCGCGCGAAACGGCTTATAAGATAACAAATAAACCACACAAAACTAAAAAATACTGTGGATTCTGCAAACGAGCGAACCACACTACAGCCGAGTGTTACCATTTAAAAAAATAAAGACCAGCATAGCAATTACACAAGAAATGACTGGAACAAAAATAAAAAAATTCAACAACTTTAATAACTACAGAAATAATGCAACTAGTCACAAAACTGCCCAAAACAACCCCAGAAAAACCTCAAATTTTTGCTTTGGGAGCAAATCTGAAACTAATGACAATTAAAATCGCTTGATTCCCCCCAGTGATTATCAATCACCAGAAGAAAAAATTCCTGAAAATGAACCGGTCTCTGCGAACAGAGCACAAACATCAGCAGCAGATAAATACATTATAGACTCTGGATGTACAAGGCATGTCGTGGCGACAAAACAACATCTACACAACTTTATGCCAGGAAACTTTGGCGAAATAACAATAGCTAATGGAAAGCGGTTTTGCTCACAAGGTCTGGGAGACGTAAACATAAATACAGGCTCACAAAATTCCATAACACTTAAAAACGTATTATACTGTCCCGAATTGCTGACCAATTTTTTATCAGTCGAAAGGGCCACAGAAAACTATATTAAGGTGATATTTGAAAAACAGAAATGATCGTTCATTAAAGATAACCAAACAATTTTGACAGCAAAATTAAACGATAATTTATATGAGTTAGAACCCAAAGATGACCACGGATATATCATACAAACACAAACATCTTACGACAATGAGAATTGCATATCCATTTGGCACAAGAGGCTGGGACAAAAAAATTTCGAAGCAATAAAATATCTTACTGAACATAAACTAGCCGAAGGCATAGGAATATATAGATGTGCCAATCCCAAAACTTTCTTCTATCTCATATACAGTCAGTACCGAATATATGGTCAACCGCTTATAAGGTCACCCCGCTTATAAGGTCACTTTTCGTAAGTCCGGACTGACTGAATAGGTATTACGTGTTAAAATACACCGCCTATATGGTCAGTTTCCAATGGCTATTATCAGATATATGGTCATCTTTTGTCTCCCTTTTTATTGCAAAATATCTTATAATTTTATGTTTTTTCCTTCCCTTTTTTAGGGTGTAAAGTGCCGAATAGACGTATCATTCACATTCAAGTATCTTCAACTGTCGGTCTCTTTGTATTGGTCACGTGGTGCTTTTCATTTTTAGTAGCTTTAGAAAGAATTGTTTGGACATCCTGAAGGAGGAACTTCTTTCCTTCTAGTCAGTCTTCCCCTTTTTTCATCGTTGAATCTCCCGTGCTTTTGTCAAAATCCACAAATACGAACTTCCCTATGGTAAAGAAAGGCCAGTTGACATTTTTATAGCTTTAGAATGAGAGGGAGACCTTTCCCCTTTTTAAACGGGGCCTTTGAGATTGCGATAATATTGCATACAACGTGACTAGATGGGTGTCGATACTCGAGAGAAGGGATATCCTCTTCCCGGCTGCAGCCTATAAGAAAAAATCTTTCCTGTAGGTAAGAGTTTCCAAAGGTCTGGAGATTTCTCCCTCAACTGTCGCATTAGATACTGATTCTTGGAAAATATGCCACCACCCCTTGCGACCGAATGAAAATTGTCCTCCGTGCAGAGAAATGTTAAATCACGCATTTTTAGTTTTTTGTATTTGTCATTACTTGTCGCTGCGTGTAAAGTCTTCGTTCATTTGTTAATTGCCATTTGTGAACATAAGATGTCAGCAAAAGAAGTTTGACCATTGCGGAAAAAAAAAAATTGATAGAAAACTTTGAAAAATCTATCGTATCGAAAGCAGCTTTCGCAGACTGGTGAAATAGAGAGAACGACACTGAATAACGTCTTAAAGTTCAAATCTTGTTAAACAGAAGATGTGATCAACCAAAAGAGAAAGCAAGAACATGTTTCAAAGTTTGAGAATGTTGAAAAAGATCTTTCTCTTGGATAAAATGTCCCAGATTGCAGAATGTTCCAATACATGGATTATCATAAAAGAAAAATCTCTGAAAATTGCTGCATACCTAGGAAAACTGAATTTTACTGCCAAAGAATCGAAGGAATTACTGCTAACTTTTTAAGTGACATTCTCAATAGGTACAGACCTTGTAATGTTTTTAATTTTGATAAACATTGGGCTGTTGATAAATTTTGGGCTGTTTTATTTATTTATTTATTTATTTGCTTTGCTAGATAAAACTGTTACTTTTAAGAACAAAAAATGAAGTTCTGGGAAGGTAAGCAAATAAAGATTGGCCGTTTTATTAGCAGTGAATATGGATGAAAGGCTCAGAGAAATTGACTCCATTAGTTATTGGTAAATTTCTCAAGCCTCGTTGTCTGAAAAAATGCAAATCTTTGCAATTACCTTACGATGCGAAGCGAAAGGCCTGGATGACAATAAGCATTTTGGAAAAATAAATTCGGCGCTTCGATAAAATTTGCACGTACAATTGGCTATAATCGCAGACAACTGATTCTCAATTTAAATTCGATTGAACTTGTTTTCTTTCCTCCAAACTGAACCAGTATGGCACAACAATTAGATTAAGGGATTATTAAAAATATTAAGATAAATTATCGAAAGCTGCTTCTAAAAGACGTCATTGATCAAAAAAGAAGTTTCGGGTGACTGTGTTAGATGCTATATGTTTCGCAGACTAGAGTAGGAATGTGGTATCAAAGAAGACCATTGAAAATTGTTTTTGACATCTTTAGCTTCCAGAATGTGAAGAATTATCGCTCGAAGACAACGACAATGATGATGATTGTGATTATGTGTCCCTATTTGAAGTTGCACAAGAACTACGGAATGCTGTTTGCACAATACATGACAAAGTGACATATGCAGTTGTTGACAATGATATCGCTACTAATGGACTTTACCCACGAGTGGCAACAGTCACGCCTTTGCGGGTATGTACCTTCCGAAAAAGACTTCTTATTGGACGAAGGTAAAGCCATGCTAAAATTTTCTTCAGGTCTATTGGTGTGTTTTTTTTTCCTAGACATCGGCAGCAGATATCGGTAAAGTCCGGTGAAGCTTCTATACTGGAAATAGTTTCGGAAATTTTAAATATAAACGCTGATAGAAACGATGATAATGACAGTGAATTCGAAGCTGAGCCAACAACGCGAGCAGAAGCTCTCAAAGTACTAAATACATTCAGATATTTTTTTACTAATCCCAAAGGCACAGAGAAACGTTTTAAAACTGTTCGTGAATAAGAAAAAGTGGTTTTAACAATAACGATAAAAAACAAACAAACCTGCAAAAAAGATTATTTTTACTACTACGAGTATGCTCATCAATTCGAAATTTTAAGTGTAAAGCAATGCTAGTTTATACCTCTTGTTTTATAAATTATATGTTCATAGCTTCTTTGTACATTATTGTACAAAGAAGCATTATTGTACAAGAAGGTAATAACTAACTTATTATTAATATTTTATTGTCTAAAATAAAATTCCTGCTTACACCGCATATAAGGTCACCCCGCTTATAAGGTCATATTTTTCAGGGCCGCATGGGTGACCATATAACCGATACTGACTGTATTTTAATATTTAAAAACGTTTTTACATATGTCAATATTTCATTTTTATTAGTTCAGTACTATAACAACTTTGACTTTCATCTTAAATTTCTGCTTCAGTCAATTAATAGGAATCAAAACGAGTTAATCTCGATCACGATATTTATTAAAATCAATAGTTTTTCGTTATTCTGTTGTATATCAGCTGTTCGCGAATAGTCATCTTATTAGGATGGGAAGTTCCTGTCTATTCACGAGCCGCTGGTGTACAATAGAACTACGAAAAATTAAAAAAAATACACAAAAATCGCTATTACAGCGCCCCTTTCCGGCGGAATTTTCCCAAATTCAGGGGGGACCTTCTTGCCATGACCAAAAACTTACAAAAAAAATTTGGTTCAATTCTATGCATAACTTCATACCCTTTTCGATGGTATAATATTGAAAATGGCACAAAAATCGCTATTACAGCGCCCCCTTCCGGCGGAATTTTTCCAAATTCAGAGTGGACCTTCTTGCCATGACCAAAAACTTACACAAAAAATTTGGTTCAATTCTATGCATAACTTCATACACTTTCGATGGTACAATATTCAAAATCGCACAAAAATCACTATTACAGCGCTCCCTTCCGGCGGATTTTTTCCAAATTAAGGGAGGACCAGCTTGCTATATCCAAAAACTAAAAAAAAATTAGTTCAACTCTATGCATAACTTCATACACTTTTCGATGGTACAATATTCAAAATCGCACAAAAATCGCTATTACAGCGCCCCATTCCCGCGGATTTTTTCCAAATGAAGGTAGGACCTCCTTGCCAGCGCCAAAAACTTAAAAAAAAATTTGGTTTAATTCTATTTATAATTTCTTACACGTTTTGGTGGTACAATGGCGACAGACAGACGGACAGACGGACACACACAGACAGACATTTCTATAAACATGATTTTTGGGCTCTCTGACCCCTAAAACGTATAAATCCGTCGGAAACTGGAAGTCGAAAAGAATTTTGATTACAATACTTTCTTCTATTGTAGAGAGAAGAAAGTAGAAATCAATAGGATAAAATAATTCACGTTCACAGACAGCCATTTTTATTAGAGCACCTGCTTTCATTATACATGTGATTTCGTGATTCTTGTTTACCAAGTTCATTTTTTAAATTTTTGCAGAAATAGTTTGTTTATCAGTACTGATCTTCATAATGTAACCTATAAAGCTACCTATTATGCGCATGAAATATGTTGATATGTTTATTAAAAGATATTTATAAGCCTTTAAATGTACTTTTTTCACTTTTAGTATGTTATAACTTAAGTTTAAATACGATGCTATTGGCAAAATATCGTCTGAGTGACTTATGTAGGCTTCCAGGTAGTTGAATTCAAAGAGCACTACCAAATTAAGGCAAAGGTTTCGGGTTTGATTGCCGGCCTTAACATGTTTCCAATCAGTTGGGAAATTTTCAACTTGGGCAATGTTTTAGTTACCTTGCTTTGTGTGAAATACAGCAATACTACCTGAAGTAGGGACAGTAACAAGCATCCGTATCGTATCTAAACATCGCTGAACTAGACGCACCATACATCAGATTGTAGTTGACATTAGGTATGGTATTTGCAGCCGAATTACTGCAAACTTCCATCACTTTTCATGATGTCATTGCATTGCATACAAAGCAAAGTACCGTATATATTCGTGTATAAGTCGACCCCTCCCCGAATTCTTAAGCAAAATTTTGAAAAAAAAATAGAATTTTCGTGTGTAACTCGAACCACATTTCTAATATTATGTTGAAAAATGATTTGTAATCGAGGATTAAAAATAAAAATAATTAATTAATTTTTATTAACTTAGTAAACTTTTTTACGTTTCTAATTAGAATTTCTTTTTTTTTTTTATTCAACGTTTACAAAACTGTATAATTATGCAAAACCGAAGAAGCTTAAACTATTTTGAAACCTATTCAAATCAATTCAATGATACTTAAAAAGAAAAAAATTCTTTCAAAAATCTATTCAAGCCTTATTTACAAGGGTAAACAACTTCTTAGATTGCTAAAATATAGTGCTTCTTTGTATTGTAGGACTTTTAGGAGAGATATTAAGAACTCTTTTTAAAAAGGGGATTAAAATGTTGAAAGGAGTGCCTCTATATTGAAGGGAATTCTGTCTCAAAAGATAATGGGTGCAGAATAATTACAGGGACATTATTGTTGAGCTTTTTTTGTCAATCACAGGGAAATGACCAATGTCCGCTTTTATGTGATTACTTAAAAAAATGCCGATTATCTGCGATTTTTTTTTTTTTTTTTTTTTTTTTTACTACTTTGTGTTCCCATTTTCAACTCCCAAATTTGGTCTAAAATTCTTCGATTTATACACGAGTATATACTCGTGTATACTCGGTAAATCTCTTGAAATTTCGTATGTATTTCAATGACCCTATAATTTTGTTAGATCGATCGATTACAAGCTTGATTTCTTAATCAAAAACTGTTTGTCATATAGTGCGTGATACCAGTTAATGTTTATTCCATATTTCTTCGAAACATCTTGTATATAGATTACAAGAACATGCAACAGAAAAATTTTCACTGTGCGAAAAAATTGTTTATTATGGCCAATTACTTCAATCATTGCACTGCAAATAGAGGCGTCTTACATTAAGACACATATGTGATTGAAAAAGTTATTCAGACACTTAAGTGTCTAAATTTGAAATTTCAGACATCACAGGTGTCTAAATTTAAGACACATAAGTGTCTTACTATGATCATGGCATAAATGAACTGATAAAAATGTCTGAAAAATGGCGATATGTCTGAAATTAAGACATTTAGAAATTTAGACACTTAAGTGTCTAAATACGATACAATTGTATCATATGTGTGATGACTGTTTGTATAACTGTATTGCAATATGTATGCCAGCACCACCAGAAAATTGTTTTCGAATGGATAACAGATGTTTAAAATATTTTTATCCATTAAATTTGGTATTTTATATATAAAAAAAAGTAATTTGTTTAGATTATGGGACGTCTGGAAAATTGAAATAGTTAGCTTACTAAAGTTTTGGGACTTAGTTATTTTTGGCGCAATAAATAAATCAGTAATTGCTTTTCATAAAAAATATTTATTTTCAAAAATTACTCACAATCATGGACGTACGCACGTATGTCCAAGGAAGAGCCACACCCTCCCGTTAAATACTAAGAGATGTACCGGTGGAAAGAAATTTAGGCAGGGACAAGATTTCGGAACAGTTGTGTCTGGGGTCAACAGCGTAAACCGCTTTTCTAAAATGCAGAACATAAACATGAAATAGGCAAACTAAGAATATTTTGACAGAACTCCTCGGGCAAGAAATTTTTAAAGATACAAACATAAAAATAAATATAAAAATTAATCGTTCAAAAATAAGTTTCAAACGACATATTTGAAAATAGAACTTCTTTTTTCTCAATGGGCTCTCCCCCCCCCCCCCCCCCCACGACACACACACACACACACCATTTTGAGATAAATTTGAAATATATCAATATCAAAAGAAGAAAAGATTTAAAATTGTCTTCTACGAAGTGTTCAAAGGAAGGTGGGTTTCTCTGAAGTAAAATTCTTAGTAACATTTTCCCTTAACGTAAAATTATTCTATAGCCATTTATAAGAAAAGAAATATCATATATTTTTAATTATCAGACATAAAGAAAGCATAATTGATTAAATTTCACTATACTGGCAGGGAGAATGTATCTTCTGGAATGTATCCACCAGGGGGCACTGTCAGTTGCGCATGCGTTTTAGATGTCTTTCGTTGGAACGTACTTTGTAACTGAAAGTTTGTTTTATGTACACGTATTTCTTTTTTTGCGAAATTTGAAGTTCTGTGATTTTAAGTCGTATTCACTTAGTTTATTTATGTATTGAATATATACATCTGACTTACGTGCTTGACACCCAATGTCTCTTATAAGCTGTCGTCGATATAATTCGGGATAGAGACAACACTTGAAGATTACATCCGGGAACTCTACAAAGTGTGTGGTGTGGAACGTACTTAGTGTTAATTTGTATCGAGATTTAGTGTTATTGTACTTCGTCTTTATCAAAGCTGGTAAAAAAGAACTTTTGTCTGGCGGAGTATATTTTGAGGATGAAGCATTTCATTCTCTGAGTATGCTTAGCCGGGTGTATTAAGGTATTCCCTTCTAAAAAGATGCAAATCTTTGTTCCTCACTGTAATAGTTTTTAAAATTTCAAATCGAGGAATTTATCTTACTTCTTGCAACAGGATTAAAGTAAGTGTCACAATTTTTCTTTTTAGTACTAAAATTAGTGATTTTTATGATTTTCTAAATAGCACTGATCAAAATCTTGCATAAAATGGTATTAGTTTTGAATCTGTTTGCAAAAAGCCCGCTAATTCTAGAAGTATATATTTTTAAACTTATGACGTTGCCTTTTTATTACAAATTATATATTTTAAATTCTCATATTTTCCCCCTAATTTAAAGTAATAATATCACATTTTAAGTTAAATTCATTCTCTTGTTTTCCATGGGAGTTCTTAGTTTCAATTCTTATCTGTTTCAATTCTAATTCTTATCTCGCACTAAACGACCACAATGATATAAAGAAAAAAAAAAGCTTTGAAAGATTTCCTAATGCTTTCTTACTTCCTACATAGGGATTACAATCCCGTATCCTGGGATTCTGGGATCCCGCTCTATTTTTAATCCCGAAAATCCCGGGATTTTTTCTGTCAAATCCCGGGATTTTCGGAGTTGTCTTTTTTTTTTTTTTTTTTACAGAACAATATTTAACTGAAATCAAAAAATATATTTATAGACTTTTGCTTTTGGAATAAAAATCAATTTTTATAAATTTACGTATATATGTATCATTGAAAAAGAATATATATCTCCAGTATTTTTTACATACATTTATAAGCGTGTGAAGAATCCAATGTAATTCACAAAAAAAAGTTCCATATATTTTCAAAAGAGAACTCTAGATAGGAAAAGCAATGTATAAGCATAACAGCTCAAAATATTTCTAAGTCTCAAGGTTCTGCAGGAAATGATAAAAAGAATCAATCCATCTAAACCAATCTTAAAAGTTGACTGAAAAGGAGAATTGCGAGGAAAAAAGAGGAGTTACGGAATCCCTTTTAAGTAGCAAGTTTGCCGATATTTTCCCAGGACAATTTAAAAATGAAAGTAGATGCGAAATTTTCTCACGCTAGCAGCGAGGGTCTCTCTTGGCCTATGAGATTGAAGCTTGTTAGTGATGTCATTCAACCTAGAAACTGTGTGGGTCCTCAGTGTGATAGATAGCCTTGGTGGGAAAAAAAGGAAGGAACAGAGAGATGTGTTTGGGATCCTCATTTAGAAACCCACTTGGCTTCGTTCCAAATTTATACCGGGTGTAGATATTTTTACGTAAGATGTGTTACTTCTAAAATGATATTGTGACTTCTTAAAAACTTAACAAATATTTATTCGCAATCTTCATGAGCATATTCCAAGATATTATTAGGATCTCTCCTTCATAGCTTCTTCTCGAAGCGAACATTATTACACAATATCGTTACATCGGTTCGGTGGTTCAATCATACAACAAACACTTCATTTCACTTCAAAGTGGGGGTTATCGAATTAGCAGCGACACCTGCATTTCACATTTTCGACACTCCCCACCTGATAATTGCCAAAATTATCACACTACATTTTTAATCTAATTTTACCAATAATTATTGAAACCAATATACATGTCAAAATTATACTATATGGAATTATTCAAAACAATAGATTTTAAAAGTTACACCTTTAAGAAAATCTGAAATAAAGCACTAAATAAACCATAATATAATTACAAAACATATGTTTCTTACCAATATATACAACATAAATATACCTGGCCAGGATTTTTGCAAGAAACTTTCATAAAATAACACAATAAATGCAAAATTAAATAATATCAGTATTTACAGTATAGCTAAATATATTACAGTTATAATACAGTAAAAGAATAAGTTATTAATGTTATTTACATAAACACAATACTAAAATTAAATATTGTTATATTTACAGAAAATTTATTTACAAAATTATTTTATTAATCAGCAATTTCAAAAGGATATATAAGTTGAGTAGGTCGTCTTAAATTTCCCTTTTTGGTCTTGACGACACAAGACCTGACTAGTCCATCACGACCTCTATTGACCTCGATAATTCGTCCTAAGTTCCATAGGAACTTTGATTTACTTACACCTTCAATTAAAACAATGTCATTGACTTTCAAGTCTTTTTGAGCATTAGGAGTTCCGAAAGAATGCAAACTTTTAGTTGCTAGTAAATACTCAGTCTTCCATTTCTCCCAAATCTGGCTCAAAAGTTTTGTTTGATACGTTTTTCTTTTAATTAGGCTAGTCCTAGTTATAGAGGCGTTAAACAGTTCGTTAAAGTTAAAGGGGTATCCTACCTTGTGTCCAGCAAGCAGGAAATGGGCCGGTGTTAGCGGCTCAGGCTCAGAGGAATCATCATAAATGTATGTTAGCGGTCTGTGGTTGAGAACATTTTCCACCTCTACAAGGACAGTCATAAGCTCTTCAAAAGTAAGCAAAGCTTTTCCTAAAATTTTTCTTAGGGGGTCTTTAACACTTTTCATCAGCCTCTCATAGAAACCTCCCCACCATGGGGCAAGTTCAACGACGAATTTCCATGTTATTCCTTCTGAAGAGATAAAATTTTGAAAATCCTGGTGCTTAAGTATGTCAAAGAAATATTGAATTTCTTTATTTGCACATTTGAAGGTTTTGGCATTGTCGGAGTAGAATATACGACAGTTTCCTCTTCGGCTAAGAAAACGTCTAAGTGCCAATATGAACTTTTTAGTTGATAAGTCTGAAACTAGTTCAAGGTGAACAGCACGAGTCACAGCACACGTGAATAGAGCTATGTAAGCCTTTTCGGTGTTGTCACCATTTTTTATATAAACAGGACCGGTGAAGTCTACTCCAGAGACGGAAAATACCGGGGTTTCTGAGATTCGATCTCTGGGAAGTTGCGCCGTCATTTGTTTTGCTGGCTTCACTGCATATTTTCGACATACGAGGCATTTGTTGATGGCCTTTTTAACTGCTTGCCTCCCCTTGGGAATCCAGTAGTTCTCACTCAATTTACATAGTGTAGCTGCAACACCACTATGAAGCATTTTGTTGTGCTCTCGCAATATTAGCAGTTCTGTAAATCGAGAGTCCTTCGGCATGAGGATTGGATGCTTTTCTGCATAAGTATATTTACTCTCGTCCAGTCTTCCCTTTATTCTTAATAAATCGTTTTCATCAAGAAACGGTGCTAATGATAGTAAGCTCGATTGTTTTGGAAGCTCACTCTTCGATTTAAGCGAATCAATTTCTGGTTTATAAAATTGTTTTTGGACTGACTTAATGAAGAATATTTCCGCATCTTGAATTTCATCGGCAGATAAGGGACCATCGTTTCCAGGTAATTTTCTAACTTTCCTTATAAAGCGTTTAATCCATGCAATTGTTCTAAGTAATTTTAGCATACTGCTAAAGTTTTCTAAAAGTTTTACTAGCTCATTGTTTTCAATAGTTCATTCATTAACGAGGATATTTTTCCGACGTTCTAACATGTTGTCATTAGCCGAAATTTTTTTCGATTGTGCAGGCCAATCTGTGGAACTGGTTAACCAAGGCGGACCCAGCCACCATAATGAATTTTCCTTTAAAGATCTCAATTGCAATCCTCTCGTCAACAAATCTGCAGGGTTTTCTTTACCTGAGCAATGGTTCCAATTTTTGGGATCCGATATGTTTTGGATTTCTGTCACTCGGTTAGAAACGAATGGTTTCGACTCTTTAGCTGAACTCTTGATCCAGCTCAAAGCGATTTGAGAATCGGTCCAAAAAAACGCATTCGAGCAATAGTCATTGAATATTTTATTCAAGTATTTATAGATTCTCACTGCTATAACTGCTCCCATCAACTCCAAACGAGGCAGTGTTAGATTCTTAAGAGGAGCAACACGTGATTTTGACATTATAAGAGACGTTTTCACTTTTCCACCTTTGTTTATGTATCTGAAGTACGCTACAGCTCCATATGCTTTGTCACTAGCATCACAAAAAATATGTATAGTTACTTCTGTTGGATAGGCTCCTTCCAGAAAATATTTTCTATCGAATGATATGTTTTTTAAATCTTGAACGTCCACTAACCAGCTTCTAAATTCAATATCTAGGTCTTTTTGCCACATTTTCTGCATTAACAGCTTAATTCTGATTACAAAGAGGGCTATATATCCAGCGGGATCATAGATTTTTGCTGCAGCACGCAGGACTGATCTTTTAGTGGCCAAACTAGTGTTAGCAGTAACATTCTGAAATTCCAATGAATCAGTTTTTATAATGTCTTTATTAGTGTCCCATTCCAGTCCCAATAACATAGACCGCTCAGATGGGTTATCTAACATACCATTTTGTTGCCACAATTCTTTTAACTCAGTCGAATTTGAATTAAATTTACGTAAGTTCATGCTAGCGTCCTTAAGTATAGTGTTAGCACTGGATGAAAGGTTAAAAGCATTTTCAGCTGTATCTGCCCCAGAATAAAGATCATCAACGTACATGGAGTTATTTAACATTTCAAAAACCTCAGGATAAAATTCCTTATATCTTTTAATGTGTGCCTTAATTGTGGCCGCTAAGACAAAAGCGCTACACCTAATTCCAAAGGGTAAACGTGTCATATTCATTACCCTAAAGGAGTTAGAGTCATCATTGTTAAACCAAAGAAATTTTAAGTATTTTCTATCTTCTTTTGCTATTTCTATCATTAAGTATGCTTTCTCAATGTCGGAAGAAAAAGCAACTTCATATGTTCGAAATTTAAGTATCACGTCTAATAAATTAGGATTTAAATTTGGACCTGATACCAAAACATCATTTAAAGATTTCGAATGATTTTCCTTTGATGACGCATCAAAAACTATCCTCACGCGCGTAGTTTCTTTATCTGGTCTCAAAACAGCCTTATGAGGCATATAGTATCCAGACAATAACGCATCATTTTTAGATTCTTCTACAATTCCCTCACGAAACTGCTCATCGATAACTTTCTTATACTCAGCGCATACTACTTTATTTTTATTCAATTTTTCTTTCAAATTATCGAACCGCTTTTTAGCAATGCAAAAATTATTATTAATTTCATGTGAACCTGAATCCCAAATAAGATTAGTTGTGTACCTATTATTTTTGTATTGTAATTTCCTCTCAAAATCTTCCATTAATAATTTATCCTTTCGAGATAATTCATCACTCTCATCCGAAATTCCGATAGAATCAATTTCCCAAAACATTCTTAAAACATTTAATTCAACCGCATTTTTCATTACTGCAATATTTTGAGAACAACTATTTCCTTTTCTCAATTCCTGTCCCGTAATTACCCATCCAAAAACCGTTTTTATAGCTCCTGAGTCATTATTAATGGATATTTGTTCGTTTAAAATGAATTCCCAAAACAAGTCTGATCCAATTAGCATTTCAACATTCATCAAATCTTTTCCTACACAAGCATCAGCCATTTCCATTTTATTATCCCTCATAAAATCCCTAATTTGTGCAGATGGTTCGTACATCTCGGCACCAGATATCTGAGGAACAACAAGCGCTCGGATTTTCGCCTTGAAAGATTGATCTAAGCTTTTAATTTCTACTTCTACTATTGGATATACTTTCTTTACCGCACTTTGCATTCCGAAAGAATACACTGATAAAATCTCCTGACCTATTGGCTTTAAACTCAAAGTATTCACTAAATCTTCACTGACAAATGACCGCTGACTCCCATTATCTAAAAGTATTCTAGTTAATTTTGAATTGAAATCAGAACTCGCAACTACTTTACATGTCTGCAAATATACATTTTTAGAATGCGTCACATTATTATTACAATACGAAACAGAACTAACAATTTCGGAACTAGAATTGTTTACATTTACTGTCGCCTCAAATCCATAATTAGGAGATTCAGAATTTTGCCGCGTATTGCTTATTTTATCCTCCCGATCGGCATTTAACCCTCTGCTGTCTTTTGTGCAAATAGAACCATGGTGATATTGATTTTTACATTTAAAGCAAGACAATTTACTTCTACATTTTTTGCTGTTGTGAAAAAGTTTAAAGCATTTAAAACAGCGATTAGAATTTTTCAATATCTTAAACTTATCTTGCGGGGGCAAGCTACATTTAAATGAATCATGGGGAGAAGAACAAAATATGCATGATAGAATTTGTGCATTAAGAGCGCTAGCAGAACTCGAACCCTTAAAATAATTTTTACTACCTTGTTTATCGGGGGGACCTGTATACTTTCGTTTAGTATCTTTAAAATAATTTAGCATAAGAGAAGATTCCCGACACTCAATTTCGATTTTTAAATATCTCAATAGTTCTAAAACATTAAACTCATTTTCATCTGATTTTTCTAAACGTTTTCTATTAAAATTTAGAGCGAGATCATCTGGGATTAATCTAATCAGAATGGGATACAAAAGATGACCGTACATTTCAGTCGTTACATTTAACGACTCTAAACTTCGAATTTGAATTTCAACAATGTCATATAATTTTCTCAACTCAAATATATTAGTCGAGTCCTTGACGGGATTAAGGTTTAACAATTTTGACATATGCCCGTTAACAACTAATTCCTGTCTACCAAATCTTTGTTTTAGTAATTTTATTGCTTTTTCATAATTTTCCTCTGACAAAGCAAATCCGTTTACAACATTGAACGCGACCCCTCCTAAAAGAGTTTTTAAATATGAAAATTTATCTATTTTTGACAAATTTTCGTTTTTATCAATAGAGCTTTGAAACTGATTCCAAAATTCCATCCATAAACATGGATCACCATAATATTTTGCAATCGCGATTTTAGGTAATTTCACTGTTACATTATTAAAGTTTAAACTATTATTTCCTGCATTTTCAGGTGATTCGCTAGGTTTATTAGATATAACCCTTTGCGGTGTACTATCAGGACTGGAGAGCGTAATTTGTTTCGATTCTTTAATAATTTTTATCCTCGCATTAATTCTACTTATCCAAGTCGTTATTTTTTGATTATATTCGATGGCACTCTGCACTTCACTTTCAAATTCTTTATCTTCATTAATTAAATTTTTAATTTCATTATCAAAGGTTTTTAATTCTTTACTCATTTGATCTAAATAACCAACATATTCTTCTAGCGAGCTCTCTCTACATATTTCCAAATCATCACTTTCCAATTTATTTATATATTTAGTTACCGCTGTTCTCAAAACAGCCCTTTCTTTCTTAAATTTCAGTAAATCATTCATTTTTATTTACTTACATTGTATATCAATCAGCATAAGTAATCAAGTTTCTAATCATTAAATTATACAGTTTTTTTTTCTTTTTTTCTTATATCACATTATTAAATTCGAACAACAACTTTCGTTTTCAAATAAAAATGAATCAGAGCAAGAATTTTTCTTCAAAACAAACAGCATATTTTTTTTTTTCTACTACTTAACAAAGTTACTTTTTTTTCTTTTGTTATTTATTGCGAATAAAATGTTTTCAATCAAAATAATTAAATGACCTTACTTCCTTCCCGGCCGATGCACCATTTAGAAACCCACTTGGCTTCGTTCCAAATTTATACCGGTTGTAGATATTTTTACGTAAGATGTGTTACTTCTAAAATGATATTGTGACTTCTTTAAAACTTAACAAATATTTATTCGCAATCTTCATGAGCATATTCCAAGATATTATTAGGATCTCTCCTTCATAGCTTCTTCTCGAAGCGAACATTATTACACAATATCGTTACATCGGTTCGGTGGTTCAATCATACAACAAACACTGAAGAGTTCTCTTCATTTCACTTCAAAGTGGGGGTTATCGAATTAGCAGCGACACCTGCCTTTTATTTCACATTTTCGACAGAGGGAGTTGCTCTCAAAAAGTTTGAGGCTGAGATTTCGGACAGGTCCGAAGCAGTCTGCCGATTCGGGCAGGGTAAGATTTCTCCGGTGGAAACCGCGAGATATGAGTAGTTGACAACGGATTGGTATACACAAAAAAACAGAGGCAACTGTTTCTTACGAGACTATTGTGACAGGATTTTGGATTTATATCGAGAAAGAATCCAGTAGAATCTGAATGCTAATCCTATACTCTGAACATATTAAGCCTTTAATGAACATTGTCGCCAGCTGTAAAGTACCCAAAATAACAAAATAGTTGTAAATTCAAGTATTAGTCAAGAAATATTAATTTATCTTATACATTTAAATAAATTGTTTGATTTAACTATTACTTGGGCCTCCGCTTGACTGAAGTTCCACGCTATTACTCCCACCTGTTTGTCGAAGGTTTTACAACTTGATGGCAGAAGGTGGTATGCACAGCAAGGACTCTGAACATTAAAAGACTAGCTTTAGAGAAAGAGCTCCAGACGCAAGACCGTGTGTAGAAAAAGGCGACACCAATATCGTGCCGGACAGTTCCTCTAAGAAAGAGCTCCAGATGCAAGACCGTGTGCATAGGAAAACGACACCAGTATAGTGCCGGACAGTTCCTCTAAGAAAGAGCTCCAGATGCAAGACCGTGTGCATAGGAAAACGACACCAGTATAGTGTCGGACAGTTCCCCTAAGAAAGTGCTCCAGACGCAAGACTGTGTAGAGAAAAGCGACATCAGTATCGTACCGGACAGTTCCTCTAAGAAAGAGCACCAGACGCAAGACCGTACGCACAGGAAAACGACACCAGTACCGTGCCGGACAGTTCCCCTAAGAAAGTGCTCCTGACGCAAGACTGTGCGTAGAGAAAAGTGACACCAGTATCGTGACGGACAGAAAGACGAATTTGTCCTACTATATTGTGGGTAACAAAACTCAAAAATTAATTGATGATATTAAAAGGAAAAAAAATGCAGATTTCAGATGCAGTGGTCATCCATAACAAAGCGAAAGCGAAACACGAAAACGGGAATCCATCCCGAAGGGACGAGAATAAGATGAGAGAGGACAACTCAAAATTGACGAGCGTGAACTTGGGAGAAAGAAAGGAAATGGGAGGTACCCGGTCAAAAACGAGATATGAGAATTGGGAGGGAAGTAAGGATAATACCGTATCACCCACGAAAAAGGAAGATCAGGTTTTAGGATCGAATAAAAGAAAAAAGAAAGATGTCAAAGGGGATCATATCATGAGATGGGTTGCCCCATACGAGAAGTCAAACTGAAAAAGGGTTTAGAAAAATCGCATCATGAGCGTGAGGATTTAACACAGGCAAATAGGGCTTGTCAAAGTATAGATAGATCGGATAATCAAAGGGATACGTCGGTGAAAATAACACTGAGAAGGAACAAAAGAGAATTTTGGCGTAGAAATAACGAGAACAAAAAGTATCTCAGGTCAGAAAATCTAGTAAAGGATTTGCACGGGAATAAAGAGCGCGAAAGTGTTACGAGACGGATTAGTCGGAGGACGGGCGACTCTAAAATGTCCACGGCTTATTGTGTGGCGAGCGCCACAGGTAGACACGAAAAGTTGCAAAATTATCGTGTAAATAGACAAAAACCACAAGGATAAAACGCGGAGAAAATAAATATGTTGACAAACGAAGATTCACGTCCGAAACACGATCCTAAATATAGAAATAGGCCTTCACATGACAGGCTCTAGCAGTTAGAAATTTAGCGCCGGATCAAGTGAGTCGAATTCGATTTAACTAAGTGTACATATTAAATTTCATCTTATTTTGTGTATATGTCATAGTGTAAAATTTAAATGTGTTTTGTCTTTTAAAAGTGAAATTTCATAATCAAATGTACTCAGCATTAGTAAGTTAAAAGTAAATTGTATGAAAAGTTTTTTGTGAAAGAGGTGAGTGAGATATATAAAGGAGGGCCACTCTAATATATGAGCTAACCTTTTCTTTGCAGATATTACGTCTTGCAGCCGAAATATCACTTAAAGGCGGGGCTATTGTGAAGAATCCAATGTAATTCACAAAAAAAGTCCCATATATTTTCAAAAGAGAACTCTAGATAGGAAAAGCAATGTATAAGCATAACAGCTCAAAATATTTCTAAGTCTCAAGGTTCTGCAGGAAATGATAAAAGGAATCAATCCATCTAAACCAATCTTAAAGGTTGACTGAAAAGGAGAATTGCGAGAAAAAAAGAGGAGTTACGGAATCCCTTTTAAGTAGCAAGTTTGCCGATATTTTCCCAGGACAATTTAAAAATGAAACTAGATGCGAAATTTTCTCACGCTAGCAGCGAGGGTCTCTCTTGGCCTATGAGATTGAAGCTTGTTAGTGATGTCATTCAACCTAGAAACTGAGTGGGTCCTGAGTGTGATAGATAGCCTTGGTGGGAAAAAAAGGAAGGAACAGAGAGACGTGTTTGGGATCCCAAGGAGGGAGTTGCTCTCAAAAAGTTTGAGGCTGAGATTTCGGACAGGTCCGAAGCAGTCTGCCGATTCGGGCAGGGTAAGATTTCTCCGGTGGAAACCGCGAGATATGAGTAGTTGACAACGGATTGGTATACACAAGAAAACAGAGGCAACTGTTTCTTACGAGACTATTGTGACAGGATTTTGGATTTATATCGAGAAAGAATCCAGTAGAATCTGAATGCTAATCCTATACTCTGAACATTAAGCCTTTAATGAACATTGTCGCCAGCTGTAAAGTACCCAAAAATATAAAATAGTTGTAAATTCAAGTATTAGTCAAGAAATATTAATTTATCTTATGCATTTAAATAAATTGTTTGATTTAACTATTACTTGGGCCTCCGCTTGACTGAAGTTCCACGCTACCACTTCCCCCTGTTAGTCGAAGGTTTTACAAGCGATTAAACGTTTTAACGTGTAAATCTTTTGACCTGCAAACAGACGTCACAACGATGATTCAGGAAAAACGAAATCATTTGTTGATTTCGATTTCGCTGCGTGTAGAAAGATCTTCCATTCCGTAAGTCATTTTTAAATTAACGTTTACTGATAAGCGTTTGTTTCTTTTCGTGCTTTTATATTTATTTTGCTTTAAAGATAGCTAATGAAAAGGCTTTTCTATCGTAGAATTGTAATCTTTAATTACATGGTTATGATAATAATGTAAAATTTTATTTGTCATAATAATTACTTTTTAATATTGTAAATATTTAGTCATTCAAAAACTTTTTTAACAGGAAATAAAAGGAAGTGTGTAGAAGATAAAACATAAACTTATACGAAAATTACAAAAATGACAGATGTTAAGATATATATTTAAGACAAAAGAAGTTTGGAGACTATAAGTTATTTTTTCTTCATGTTATTGATATAGAATATTTATTTATTTATTTTTATTGATAGTTGAATAGCTTTTGTGATTACCCTCTGATCTACATAAAAACTTGCCCATGTGGAAATATAAATTTTTTAAAAATCTAATTTTTAAATGATAAGGATTTTAATTTTTTTTTTCGGGGAGGGGGTCGGGATTTGTATGAAATTTTCGTAAAGCTGATATCTTAAATCTTGCACTGATTATAATTAAAGTTTTGAAGTTTTAGAGTAGGACAAGATTAAAAACCCAATATATATTTAACAAAATGCAGAAGTAATTTTTTTCTCAATGTTATTAAAGTAGAATATTTATTTTTTTATTCATAGTTAAATAGCTGTTGTGATTATCATCTGATACATGTGTAAAATTGCCTATGTGGCAATATAATTTTAAAAAAATCTAATTTTAAAATTATGAATTTTCATTTTTTTTTCTTGGGGGGGGGGGGGGATTTACTTGCAATTTTCTTACATCTGATATTTTAAATGTTTTTCGACATTCAACCGCCGAGTGTATTAAATATTTTGAACTTTTAGAGTGGGACAGGATTATAAAATATATATGCATATATTTATCCGTGTACCTTAATAGGGACACTGCGGGGCAGCGGAATTTGCCCGATAATCGAAGATGTCTGCTTTTGTGAGGTAAAAAATATACAAATATCTATGCCTTAAGGATTAAAAAAGTATTCGCTAAATAGAGGTGTCCGCTATTCGGGAATGTCTATTAACATCCACAAGGGATAGTCACGAATACCGGACATCTCAAGTTAGATAACCATAATGCAGGGTTGCATTTTTTTCAAAAGAACTTCTTGATTAAAGCATGGGCATACTGGGCAGTGCCCCGCCCCCCTACGGTTTTAGTGCCACCAAATTTGATGTGCAATATTTGTAAAGCTTATATTTTAAATCTGTTTCGAAATTGTACTGATTATAATCAATATTTTGACCTTTCAAAGTAAAATAAGATAAAAAAAAATCTTAATATTTAAATAAATATTTTTTGTTTTAATTTTGTTCTATTCCTGAAGTTCAAAATATTGATTATAATAAATACAATGTGGAAAAGATTTAAATTATCATCTTAACGAAAATTGGATACCAAAATTGGGAGCACCGAAAAAAATCAGGCGGTATGGGGGTGGAGGGGGCAGGGCCACAGCCAAATATTTTTTCAGGATTCAACATGATCAAACGTGGCTACGTATGATGCTTACAAAAAATGGGTGCGATTCAGACGTTTGAAGTGTCAAAAATTCAAACGTTTTAAAATGTCTGAAAATTGAACACTCCGTTTCAGACACTTAAGTGTCTGAATTTCAGACATTTTAATTTGCAGTGTGTATGGTAAAATAGGTCGCATAATTAGATCTAAAATTTCTATTTTTATGTGCGTTCGTAATTACATAAATAAGTAGCACCTGTAGTCGTCGTCTGGTCCGTCCATCTGTCTGTCCGCCTGTCTGCCTGTCCACGTATAACAGCGCAAAAACTACCCAACCGAATATTTTGAAATTTAATATATATAAATATATATAATCGTTGCAGAATTTTGTCGAGTCATTTCAAATTTAAAGAAAATCGAATCAAAACTTAAAAAGATATTAATAAAAGTTTTCTCCATTCTATTAGATCCCCTATCATATGCAATTAAATCAATGATATCCCATGATAGGTGATGATTCTAGGTTGCCATGGTGACTACGTCCCATTTAAGATGGAGTCCTATTATTTCCGCATTACTGAATTTAATAGAGCTAATCGTAATAAATTTTGTATTAATGCATTTTTGCACAAGAGTGGAACAGCTATTTTATCAAGATCTGAATATTTATAAAACTAGTTATAGTACGAACGTACCTCATTTGCCACGTTTGACGTACAATATCCAACTTGTTTTTATATAGTATGAACATTCTTGTTGATGCAGTTTCAACATCATTTAAATTACTTTGGTTCTGATCTTAAAGATTAGATAATTTTTTATGTAGCATTTTTCAAGCTGTGCAAAATTTTCTCTAAAATGCTTTTTGGCTCACAGGCTACCAAAGCCTGAGAGTTAATTTGAGAGGTAATATGAGAATGTTCTGTATGTATGTACGCATACGTAACGCGATAGCTCTTGATAGAAATATCCGATTTGTTTCAAATTTTGGATATAAATTCATTCTGATACGTTTTGGGGGTTTCATTGGTTAGGCATAAAGGGGGGAAACGGGGGTTAATCCCCCCCTTAATTTAGATAAATGGATTTTTCATGCAGAATTTTCCGCTTTGCTTCAAATTTAGTATACCGGTTTATTCTGATAAGGCGCTTCCGTGATTATATTTGGAAGTTCATTGGTTATGTATAAAGGGAGGGACGGGGGTTAATCCTCCCTTAATTTACATAAATGAGTTTTTCATGCAGAATTATCCGATTTGCTTCAAATTTGGTATATCGGTTTATTCTGATAAGGCGCTCCCAATGATTAGATTTGGAGGTTCATTGGTTACGTATAAAGAGGGGAAATTGGAGGCTAATCTCCCCTCCCCCCTTATTTTAGCTAAATGCTGTTTTTTTTTCGATTTCTTTATTTTTTGAAGAGCATTATTCTTTGAAATAAGAGTATAATATACAATTAGTGTGAATAACCTGTGAGCTCGATGTCACCAGTTTAGCTGGGCGCTTTTATTTTTATTTTTTCCCCGTAAATAATAGGAATTGCTATAAAATATTAAGTGAAAAATCGGAAATAGCATTTCTTGCAATAAAATTACCTTACGAAACATCTTAAACTAAAAGTCTTACGAAATCTCACAAAATGTCATGCCATATTTACGGTCCGATACAAAATTTCAATTAATTACGTGACTAATTTACTCTTTTATAAATCAGCTTTATACAGTTTGTAAAATGCATGCGAATGTCACGTTCATTGGGTAATTTCTGGGTCAAATGTTTTCTGTTTCCTGTTCTTCTCTAATGATATTGATTTCAGAAATTTTCCTATAGAGTTTCCGATAGAGAAATCAATTGCTGAGATAAGTCATCGTAATAAAAATTCACTGCCGTACACATGTCTCAAAAGGACATATGTAAGAAAATGAGTTTACAAATGCAGTTAAATGTTACTAACTTTTTAAAAATATTTATTCAATAAAATAAAAAAAATCTACTTTTAATTGTAATCCCCTTTTTTACAAAACTTTCTACGATAAAATATAAGAATAAATTAACCCTTTTAGATCTGACATCCCAATAATATAGCACGCGTTCACATTTATTGTTATTTTGTTTTTACAATTCCTTTAGTTATTATCTGCATTCCCTATTGATAATATATGTCTTTGCATTTACTATTATCACTTCATTTACGTTCCAGCATTTAAGGAAAAAAAAAAACAGTTTGCTTTCAGATACTGAAATTTTTATTTAAAACTAATGTTTCTTTAAGAAGCGAAACGTGGTAAGAGTACAAATAAAAATATTAATATTAAAAGCAAACAGTTGTTTCGGAACCTCTAAAGCTTCATCATCAATGCAGAAGCTAAAATCACAAGAAATAAGCCGTTTTAAAAGATAGAGGCAGCAAAAAATTCAGACCCCGCGGTCAACAGTGAAATGGTGGTAAGTGAGAAAACAGCGGAGTTGAGGACTCCTAGATGGGTGGCTTAACCCTTTCGAGGGCGGTGTCCTTAAAAAAGTACACCCAATTTTAATTTCAAAACTGACAAACGGCCCCAAGAATATTTAATTAAAAATTTTCCTTTTATAATGTACGTGAAAATAAGCAAGTTCGTATTTTCTAATAAATTCGTTTATAATTTCTGGTTACCCAGTCCATTATTCCATCAGTTTAGAAACAGAATTACCCTGTGCCGGAAAGGGTTAAGACATGCAAGTCAGTAGTGCTGGTTAAGGGACACTAGTCATGCATAGAAACTGGAACGCTAAAGCTAAGTCTATGGGCCCGTTATTTTCAAATATCTCGCTTGCATTTTAATATTTTTAAATGATTTTTTTTTACAGGATAGCTGAGGACAATCTACAACCGGGCTAGTTTTGACTTTTTCGATTTCGGTTTCAGATTTTTTAAAAATTACTTTCACTTTCGGAACTGGTTTGAACCGGTTCTGAAATTGAAACTGTCCTAATTATAAAAAAAGAAAAACTATAACCAAAATCGAAAAGGTATCTTCAACTATCCTATGCAAAAAAAATCATTCAAAAATATTAAAATTCAAACGAGATATTTGAAAATAACACCCCATAGGCTTAACATTAGCGCTGTCCTTTCTTCCCGCGACTGAAGTGGGCTCTTAACTAGTGTTGCCAGGTCCAATGTCACAAAAATCGGGACAGAGAGAGAAGAAAACAGGATAACAGCTTCTTAATCGGGACATAAAATTACAGTAAACCCTATAAAAGCGAAAACTGCCTACAGCGGAATCTTCTCTTAAATTAAAAATATTTCATTTTTCCTATGGTAGGAGGGCCATACAATTATACCTGCTAAAACGAAAGCTTCTTTAAACCGGAATTTTACTCCTGTCACTTTTTATTCCGTCTTTATTATACTAAATAAACATAACAATGTACAATAAAACTTGTGAAAATGGAGGCGCCAGGGACTGAAACAAAATTTCAATATAACAGGTATAATTGCATATTATTCCTATCGTAGGGGCAGTAAAAAAGTTTACTTTAAAACAGAATTCCGTTATAAACAGATTCCATTTACACTGGGTATACTGAGCAAAGTACAGTAAAGCTTATGAAAATAGAATCGCTAGGAGCTGCAAAAAATTACATTTTAGACAGGTTTCCATCTATGCAAAAAGATTTGTTAGGTATTCTTTCGGAAGGGACTATAAACATTTTCTGTTATAGATAGGTTCTGTCTTCACAGGTTTTACTGTATAAGTTTCACTCGATGCAGACAAGGGAAGAGCATGATACTAAAAGAAATTTAGAAGAATTCGCACACCATGAAAAATTGGGACTTTTGACGTCTCGCGAAGTGCTTACGTGGGACAGGTCTTGGAGCCCCTGAAAATCAGGACATCCCGCGTAAATCGGGACATCTGCAATCACTAGAAGTAACCGTGGAGACCACCGTTGGTAAAATCGGGTGCTTCACGTAATTTAATGTATGAAAACTGCTTTATAAACGAGATCTCGTTTAAAGGGTGTTCTAAAAATAATAATAAACTGGAAAAACAGAAATTCTGCTTTTTCAGAATTTAGTGTCGCCCCCGATGAAAAAAAATACATGTATATATATATATATATATATAAATAGTACAAAACATATTTAAAACACACGCTTTTATTTTATATAAAATGACATCATCCGCATCCGCTGAAGAATTCCTCATTTGCGATCCAGTATTAAACAACATCTGCAGTAAAGTACGCATAGGACGGCACTATCGTTGAATAATACACAGATCCAAAAAAAGAGATATCATCATTCAAGATCGACAAACAAAAAATCAGCTATCTAATGATTCATATGTTTTCATTTGTTTGTAATATTAATATAGATACTGAAAATTAAATTTAGTTTATAATAGCTCCATGTTTTATCAGAAATCCTTCATTTATATTTTTGTCAAAATAGCACGTATTTTAAGAAAATTTTTTTTGCCAGTTTTTATGGGAAAATGGCAACAAAAAGATATAATTGCTATTTTCCGACTATTTTTCCTTTACTTTCAACAGAAATGGAGTACTTGAGATGCCAAAATTAAACAAATGACGATAAAAACTATAAAAAAATTAATCCTTCTATATATATATATATAAAAAAGTTTTGATTTGGAAATGGACCAATGAAAATCTGCGTAGATCATCCGGGTATACTCCTACTAGATCGGCATCCATATTTTTTATGACCGGGGGTCTTTCTTTGTTAATATTAAGAAAACTGTTTCATACAAAAATATGAAAATTGGTGGTATTGTAGAGACATGTTTGATAAACACGCCGATGCAGACAGTTTTTAAATCGAATCATTATTTTAAGAGATATTTAATGTTAAAGATGGTCAAAATCGTTCCATTAAAAAAGTTTTATAGGAGAAAAACTATACATAGAATTTAAATATTTTAGATCATTTTATACATTGGAAGTCCTCGATGTGTAGACTGCAATTATCTTTATAATTTGACTAATTTTTTGAGGATTTATTTCCATTTTAAATTCAATTTTTCAGCATTTCGAGAGATATTTTTTACACATTTTAGAAAAGGGCAATTATTTTAAACGGTTGCCAATTTTAAAAACAGCGCAAAGAATAATATTTCCTTCAAATAAAAAATTTATTTACACGTGGCTATTATAAACAGAAAAAAACTTTCAAATTAGAATTAAGTTATTACGTGTTAAAAATCCCGAAAATATTGAAAATTTCATCACAAAACCTACAGTTACACGTGAATCTTAAAAGGGAAAGAAAATTTTTAAATACTAAATTCATTATTATGCGTTAAAAGTCACAAATGAAGGAAATTACGTCATATTTAAAAAGGCCAAATAAATAAAAGTTGGCAAAACACTTCAAATTAAAAAATATATTTGCACGAGACATTTATTTCAATATTTTGAGATAATCTTTTCAACTATTATCGTGAATTCTAAGACAGCACAAATAATATTTCCTTTCTAACAACAAAAGTATTTTCATGTGAATATTAAAAAGAGAAAGGAAACTTTGGTGAAAATTACGTCATATTTAAAACGATACATTTAAAAGAACTTTCTCATAGCATTGTTAAAAAGTACCGAGAGACAAAGACTCCAACAAAGTTGAAAAGTGTTATTGATTTCGGTTTGTCCGTTCGCACTCTAACTCTCGTAAATATACTCGGATCGCACTGAAATTTTTGGTTATTGATGTTTAGCCTAGCACGAACCCTATTTCAAATGAAGTTTGTAGCATGTTTAGTTCATTTACAGGGACAGTCAAAAGTATTTCGTTACATTACGGCCAATGGGAAAAAAATCATTTCAAATGAATTTTAAAGATGTTACACCCTTTCAAACACAATAAAAATATATGCATTTACGAAGTGCACTAAAATATGCAGAATATTCTGTAGCATATGCGGTACAACGGATAGTTACTATTCATTTACAGGGCTACACAAAAGAATTCCATTACAAATGGTATAGGGGGAAATTGTTTGCGGCGTATTTTAATTATACAAATTCATATATAATAAAATTGATATACGTCGGTGAGGCTTACTTAAGTTATTTCATGTATAATACGAAGTGCATAGCATTTACAGGAACATACAAAATATTTCAGACAAGTATTTTCTATCCGAAGTACTGTATATTAGCGGCGATGGCAGGGAATGCATTTTTAATTATGATATGCGCTTTTAAGTTTCACTACATTTATGCGTACTGTATGGTGTGTGTAAATGTTATAGTTAATATACAGGCCTACGCAAAAGAATTCGTAAAGGTTACTGAGTATGACCGTAAATTGCTGAAAGGTGGGTTTAAAATGTGTTATGCTGAACTGCATGTAGTTTTCTATGAAATGTTTGTAGCAAATAGATAAAATGATAGACAGGGCCACGCAAAGAATTGGATACATGGCCGCCTATAGATGATAAATTCTGGAAATGCGATTTCAGTAGTTTTAAGAGTGATTTAGTTTGAATTAAAGTTTAGCTAAATAGTGGCGTGTAATAAAAGTATTAGGTAAACAACAGGGCTGAACAAAAGTATTCAAGTATATTTCCATCTATTAGTATGAATTACTGAAAGAGAAACTTCAACCTGTTATGCGTTTTCTTGCTAAACTAAACTTTCTATTATATAGTATATATATCAGCCTACAGATCAAATACAGGGCTGTTCGGAAGAATTGGAATAAATATTTGGCTATGGATGGTAATTTGTGAAATCATGTCTTTTAAATGTTTAGTTAGTTATCTTATTTACCTTATTTCCGTAAATAACGAAGTTTTGTTAAAACTTTCAGGGAGTGTTGGAAAGTGTTTCATAATCTATGCCGTACGCATGATTTTTCTTTCTTGTTTTCAAAGACGAAAGCATTGTATCTCTTAGCAGCGGCTGATTTCGTCTTAAAAATCTCCAATCAAAGGAAAATGAATGAAAACCCGTTTACAGGTTGACCGTCACTGTTTTTTTAAATTATAATTCAGTCTTTTTAAGGCCGATGAAATTAACATGCTTTTAGAATATGGGGTGTCTGAACGGGGGTTGGCGAGCGTAGCTCGTAGGTGGCAGAGCCCCCTAGTACCTCAAAAATAAATGGAGGTGCAGTTTTCAAACAAACTGCATTAAAAAGTACTTTTTTCCCAATACGACGGTATAAAAATTGTAAATGAGCGATTCTTAGAAGTTTAAAAAATGGCAGTAGAGTATTTAACAGTACAAGGACACATCTGCTTTGTTTTACGGCTCACTTATACAACTGAACGTTATTTTTTTTAAACAACGCTTTATTTGCTGGGAGAAAGAAATAGCATACCGAGGGGTAATAAATAACCGCGAAACTTTTAGACACATTTACGCATTTTTAAACGCAAAATCAGGACACTTTCAACCATAACTGTTGAAGTGCTTTGGAATCGATTTTTTTTTCCTTTTTCAATAAATGGATTATATCTAGAGTTATAAGCAATTGTTGTCTAATAAAGACCTTATTAAAACTATTGCGCACGAAAATTCCCTTCAAAACCAACTTTGACAGCATTTTCAGAAGATTCCCCGCTTTTATTGAAAAAAGAAAATTATTGAATTTCATAGTTTCTGAATACACGAGCACCTGCCAGTTTTATGTGTCTACGAATGAAAATGAATTTTAAAATGGTGTCAGAAAGTAGCCAGTTATGACTTGAGAACGGCCTTAAGGAAACTGTAACCACGCTGTAAAAAATGCAATACAACAGAACAATTTGCGAAAATTCAGTAAAATCTCGTCTCAATAATTCTGGAAACCTTTTTCGTTTTCTTCAGAAACTATTGAAAAGATGGGTCTATCAGAAAACTTTTATGATATTTCATCAACTTCAGAAAAGAATGAGCTTCCAAGTTTTACAGAAACGTTTTTGAAATAAAAGGACCTCTTATCTGCTAGCAAGATTCGGAAAGAAGTTTATGTTAATTTTGAAAACCTATTGGTTTTAGAAGATTTTTATTGATCGGAGGTAGTCAGTTCCTGTGATTCCGCCATATTGTGACAGTATAAATAATCCTGCTGTCAATGTAAGTGAATGAGATTATAATATCTCCGGGGTAAACTTCCACCAGCAAAAGGTAATTTTTTTTTTTCTATGACAGAAATTTTGCACAAGTAAGACGTTTAAAAATGAAGAAAATTTCATTCAAATTTACTAGTGGAAGTTTGCGGCGACAGTAATCAGGACCTGTTGATTCGATGTAAACAAATAATCGCCGCCATTTTGTGACTACATCATCAGTTACATCACTTGCAACTGGTATACACTATACTATATGCCTCATCCCCTTTATTCACAGCTCGATTCTATTTCTCCTCTAGATTGCTGAAGATAATAAAAAAATTTCCTGTATGTGTGAAGTTACACTAAGTTTTTGAAAAAAATTATTCTATTATGAGGAAACATTTCAATCATTTTTTACAATGCACGTGTATGCTAGAGGTTTGCACGGGCCGGAATTTCTAGGCCCGGACACGGACCGCTGCAAAAAACTAAATGTTCAGCTCGGGCCCGGCTGGGCCTATTTCTATTTTCGCGATTCACGGCCCAGCCCGTGCTAAAATTAGTGAAAACAGGAGAGGCCCGTGCAAAAATCAATGAAATCAGACCCGACTCAATTTCCACAGAAAAAGCAGATTTTTTTTTTTCTAACATACAATTAAGATATTGTCTAGAATACTGTATACATACTTATGGTAAAATTTAACGTTATAAATTACTGTATGTTTTAGATTATTTTATATGCTCGCAAGCCATAGAATGCAGAATAACATCAGTACCGACCTGTCATGTAGGCCCAGCATGTAGAAAGAAAATGAAAGCCTGATCCTGGCCTAAATCAAGTCTGCTGAAATAATTAAGCCCTTGTTCAGACATGATGCAACTGCCAACACCGATCTTTACACTGGACATGTTTTATTTCTGTACTCATGTTGTCAATCTAGCATCGGTTCGTGCAACACATTTATATTTACCCTCGCCTCAGTCACATCCATTGAAGACTGTTCACATTTTATTGGCTTAGTTTAATGTTTTTAAATTTTCATATCGGGCCGGATTTTTGTATCTGCTCGTCCTGTTTATTTTCTTCATCGGCCCGGCGCGTTAAAAAAAAAATTGTCTTTAAACCGCCGGTCAGACCAGTTGGAAAAGTTTCCTTCATTTTGCCGCCGGGCAGCGTACGGTCCTCGGACCCTTGCAGACCTGTAATGTATGCACATTAACACAGTATACGGTACAGGCTGAAAAAATGAAAGCATTTAAAGTTAACACTTTGTTAAAAAAAAATTAATGCCTAACAAAAATCGCAAAAAATAATTAGAAAAATACAACCGCTTAGTCTTTGAAAGGAACTTTGACTGTAAATCTACTTCTACCTTTTAAACACATTGATTGCTCAGAAGTAAAATTTAATGTGCTGAGATTGATACAAGAGTTTTTATTTCAACATAAAACGCATTCATGCAGATGTAGGGCATAAATTAAAAATCATTGCTTTTTTTTATCATAATATTAAAAATATTAATATTTATGTCTCCATTGACTCAAGCTTTATATCGTAACTTGCGGAAGAAATGCCGCGGCGTTTACGATTTTAAAAGTTAAAAAGTCTGAAATGCGGCGTTTACGTTATTATTATTGTTATTATCATTTTCGCCCTGGATACTTTGAATACCTACTGATGTTTTCTTTAATATATTAAGTAGATATAAATTTTTAGAAACACTTTAAAACAGTAACTGAAGTATGAATGTCACTTGTCGCATTATTGTAGGGTTTGGTGCGGTGTTTACAATTTTTAACGCTTTAATAAGCAAATCCTTACTAGTACGGCGTTTACGATTTATATATATATATATATATAGAGAGAGAGAGAGAGGCTGAATTGTAGATTGTAGCTGTGAACCTCCAACCTGTAGTGTAGCAACGCAAAATGCTGACTAGTGAGCTTCCGATCTCATATAGGATATATCAGGGATTCATGAATTTATTTTTATGGGGGTATTTATAGAATTTTTTGTGAGTGCGGCCTCTCTTACATTAGACAGACGAAGCGTGTACTTATAATTAGACTGAAAGAACACCAGAATTACGTTAGAAAGCAAGAATGTGAGAAATCTACAATAGCCAAGCATTGTTGGAATTCCAACCACCAGTTTAATTATCCAGAGGCTAAAATTATTCAGAAATTTAATTCAGTTTTGGATCTAGACTCTCACGAAGCTCACTATATTTATAAGAAACGAACACTTTTCACACTGTGTTCAACAGCTAAATAATATGAATCCACAACCATCGACTGTAAATAGCCTGTCACAGCGAAATTCCACTGCTCACTCACAAATTACTGAAAAATCACAAAATGTGAAAGGTTCACGCTAGATAATTGGAAATGTTACAGAGAATATTATAGACACTGCTACAGAGAGTGTTCATACAGAGTAGCATGTATCTCTGTATGAACACTTTATGTAGCAAAATAATATGAATCCAAAACCTGCGACAGTGAATAGCCTGTCACAGCGAAATTCCACTGCTCACTTACAAATTACTGAAAAATCACAAAATGTGAAAGATTCACGATGGGTAATTGGAACTGTTACAGAGAGTGTTCAGTCAGAGATGCAACAGCCTCGAAGAAACGACCATTTTTCATTCTGTGTTCAACAGATAAATAATATGAATTCAGAACCTTCGACTATGAATTGCCTGTCACATCGAAATTCTACTGCTCACTGACAAATTGCTGAAAAATCACAAAATGCGAAAGGTTCATGCTGGGTAATTGGAATAAATGGTAATTGGAATTAAATGATATGGCCAGCACCCTTTTTCTCTCGCCTGTGTGGAGGGATCTTGCGCACGCGCAGTGACTCCTTTTTTCAGTTGTTTCTGGTCCATTACGTCATTTTTTAAAGATATATAAACTCTTGTTTTCGCCTTTTCAATCAGTCCACAAGCCAATACTCGGGACTATAAACGAGGGGTTCTTAGAACTCATTTTAATTTTCTCTCTCTCACGGAGGAAGGGGATCCGGGAATCCTCGAAACGGTCGTATGGGATTTATTTTTCATGTCGCATTAAATTGTTGTTAAAGATCTTAGCTTTTGTATTAAAATTTGCACAAAGTGTTTGATTTATGCTTATTCATGAACGGTTTTTCTCATACCCCATGAAGTCAACGAAGGTCTCGTGTTCTATAAAATTTTTCACTTAGCTAAAAAAAATAAGAGAAATCTTTTAAATTAACTAAAAGTAAAAAATAAAAATGAGAAGACAGCTTTATTTCTCCCCCCACCTCCCCCCCCCACACACACATCCAGAGAGAGAGAGAGAAAGAGAAAGGGAGAGAGAAAGAGAGTTAGGGGGGGGGGAAATTAAAACTTCAAAACTATTTCATTATTTTAATTTATTATTATTTATGTATTCCTATTCAACGAATCTACAGAATTAAGTATCCTTATAAAAATGTATACATTTAACTTTTTTATAATATACGTATGCAGATTACAAGATCTCGCTGATTCCTTGTTGGCGTAGGTAGTTTTCAAACTCATACACGGAAAATATCAACTGAAAGAAAGAAAATATGAACTGTATATATAGAGAAATATGGAAAGATACGTTATTTTCTAAAAAGATGTAGAAAGACTTATACCTTTCGCCGCAAGCTGTGAAATTTTAGAATACAACGACGTGTGTGCGTGTGTGGGGTGGGGGTGGGAGGCGTGAATTTAAATTAAAAAAAAATCAGTTTAAAAGAAATTTTTAAACAATTATTCTGAATTTGATTATTTATTAGGTAATTTTCTGAAATGTGATTGATAAGGAATTCACGAAGACAATAAAACATATAAATGCGCAGGGAAGCTGAAAATAAATAATTAAAATGTGATTACTTAAACATAAGAATGTTTTTTTCGTTTTGTACAGGGAAAAAAAGGGTTTAAAAAAAACTGCGATATACCATTTTTTTTTTCAAAAATTAATTAATGCATGTTTTTAGACCTTTTTATTTTCCAAATGTCATATGCAAATTTTTCAACTTTATGACAGTTTTCGAGATAAAAGCAGCACATTTTCGAACTCTTTTTTCGTTTTCAAATCATAAAAATCTTTTTGCGCCTTTTTGTTTTACTTTCTATTTAAAAGATGTTTTTTTTTAAAACGCCTAGAGAGAAAAGTTTCAACTTTAATGTTCTAATAATCATAAAAAATTTTGTTAATTATTATTTTATTTTATTTCCTTTTCCATTTTTTAAACAAAACTTATAGGAGATTGACATTTTCAGACATTAATTATTGCAAAAAATGTCAAAAAAACTGTTCTTTGAAAGATTCGGAATTTTGTCAATTTTGGAACTGGTCTTTATTTGCAACTAAATTTTTAATATAAACACCTATCGATGGTTCAAGAGTAAAAGTAAAATATTCAAAAAGAAACCATGTTTGCACATGAAACCGTATAAATTTAAACTGCATATTAACTGAAGCGAAAAAATACTTAGTGTTTCAAAAGTAGAATTATGTGATAAATTTAATTAGAATAAAAATCAAAGTTGGTGTAGTACTGCATTTATAACATTGACGTATTAACATGTGTAAGAGCTTTTTGAAACATTAACGTGTATGAGAGAAAAGAAAGTTTTAGGATTGGCACATCTAGTCCAGGGGAAATGTACATTCTATCTTGCAAAAGGTCGGGTAGAAGATTTTTTTTTTCTGAATTGTTTATAATGATGCCAACATGGAAAAACCAAGTTTTCTAACAAAATTTCTTAAGGGTGTATTCGAAAAAATATTTTTCCACCCTCAACAGCTCGAAATTTTCTGAGACATTTTCAGACTCATTTTTAAAAGTAAAAGCATGAAACTTGCTGGGGTGATTTCTGAAGACATATTTAACATGCCGTGTGATTTCATTTTCAGCTGAATTAAATAGAATTTGATTTTTAAACAATTATTTTCTCAGTATGACCATTTTTTCATCCCCAGATCGCCCGTTTCGGAAAATTCGGTTCAAAACGCCAACTTTGACAGCGTTTTTTACAGTATTTTCTGTATTTATCAAAAAATTAAGAACCACGGCACGTTATATAGTTTCTAAATAAGAGAATTTCCCAGTTTGATGCGTTTGAGAGCAAAAATGATTTTTAAAATGAATCAGAAAATGAGCAGTTTGGATCGGAATACACCCTTAAGTCTAAATTTTCTGTGGCCAAAAAACAACAAAATTTTGGGCAGTTTTCTATTTTTTTTAATCTCGAGACCGGTGGCCGTAGCATATTATATGTTAATTACAATATTAAAGAAGATAAAATTCTCTACAACTTTCATATTTACAACTTTTTTATACACTCAATAGCAAGCGCAGTACGCCATTTCAAAAATAAGACATTTTTTTCAATTTTCTTAAAAACCGTGAAAAACGTAGTTTTCCCCGATTATTCAAATGTTCCCCGCGGATTTAATCGTGTATGTCGACTTCTAAAAATTGGTAGCGTAAGTTATCTATTATTTTCACACTCAAGTCTTTATTTTCATCTCAACAGACATTTTATATTCAATAAATTTATATAATTTTAAAAGTAGGGCAGAGTGTGGATGAATGAGACAATTTTCATATTTAGACAGTAATTTTAAGTGTACACAGTCTTAACTTCAAATCACTGTTTAACAGAATACTTCAATATATAGTAACTTATTGGCGCGATAGTTACTATTAAGAAAGCTTGTTTAATTTCAATAAATGTTATAATTTTATAATTTTAATAAATTTTGTAATGCATACTTATTTTTCCAGGTATCAATGGGATGGGTATGAAGATTTGCGAAAAACATATTTCATTCCACAGTAAAATGATATATTTTATCTACCAATTATTGATAACATATGTTTTAATGTTTTACTGTTTTAAAGATAGTAAATATTCTAGTTCTATATAAAACTAGTTCCAGTTCTATATAAAAGGAGGGGGGACTCAAAAAATAAATATTTTTATGTAAGAAATGCTTTTTACCTCAAAAAATAGCTACAATAAAAATGACAACAGATTATTTCACTAACTAATGTTATGCATTTATCACTTGTAAAATTAAAAAATTTTGTCAATAAAATATTTGAGATCACTAGTTTCAAAAAAATATTTAAAAGATTAGTTTTAAAAAATCTTGTCAATTTTCCCCCCACTTATATCAATAAATATAACAAGAGATTATATCATTTTAGCATGCAAAAATTGATAAAAGTTTAATATTATCTATTAATTCCTTTAAAAATCAAACAGGATACTCTAAATTTAAGAACGGGTTCCAAACAGTTTTCCAAAAATGAAAGTGTCCGAATATATATATAAATGCAAGCGAGATAATTTTCAAGAACGTTCCCATAGGTTTAATATTACCTTGTGAATGTCTTCGTGTGACTAAATTAGTCTCATAATTCATATAACTGTGACTTTAAACGCCTCAATACTACAACTACCGTAAAATCTTTGAAAATGAAATCTGTATATACGGAATCATCCGTTCTTTAAAGAAAAAATTATATATTTTCAAGAGAAAGAACATGAACAATTATACCTGCTAAGATGGAAACCTGTTTAAAGCATAATATATTTCGGTTCGGTTTTCAAGGTTTTAATGAATCAATATTTGACAAAGCTGATTACGTAGTTCAGCATTACGCAATGATTACGCACTTAAAATTTTCAAAAACCGGCTATTAGAGCTTTACAAAAATTCTCATTGTAAATTTTCTTTTTAGGGGGAGGGGGAGGGGCAAGATCCATGTTTGCCAGAGGTGCAAAAAAGGCTAATTTTGGCCCTGAAACACATAATTTACTGCTACCAATATATAGAAGTTGACATACACGATTAAATTCGTGGGAAACATTTGAATAATCGGTGCAGAACTACGCTTTTCACGGTTTTTAAGAAAATTGAAAAAATTGTCCTATTTTTGAAATGGTGTACTGTGCTTGCTATTGAGTATATAAAAAAATGGTAAATATGAAAGTTGTGGAGAATTTTATCTTCTTTAATATTGTAACTGACAAATAATGAGCTACGGCAACGAGTCTCGAGATATTTATAAAAAATCAAAAACGGTCCCAAAATTTTGTTGTTTTTTAGCTACAGAAAATTTAGCCTTAAGAAATTTTCTTAGAAAACTTGGTTTTTCCATGTTGGCATCATTATAAACAATTCAGAAAAAAAAAATTCTACCCGACCTTTTGCAAGGTAACCCCCATTTTTTGGTACATTTCCCCTGGACTAATCTGATTAGTTAACATTTACGATAACAAAGAACAAATTATATCCATTTATTAACTTCTACACTTTTAAAATTCTTTTAATTTTAATAACCCTTATTTTTGAGCCCATTTTGCTAAAGGTATTTCAAACAAAATTAAGTTTTCTTTAAAAAACAGAACAAATGCTTTGAAGGAATTCTTAATACTTTTATCAACATAAGTGAATTAGATATCAAAAGCGCCTGGTTTTCATCATCAGCTTCATTCTTTGAAAAATTAAGTTCTTGCGTAAAACTGTTCTTTTCTTCCACGAACAAAAAAATTTCAGAAATAAACCTTACAAGTACTTTAAGGGTATAGATGAAATGTACACACACTAGTTTAATGAAATTCCTGGTTATTATAAAATCAGAGTAAATAAGTAAAGTTGATCATGCTTTAGGAAATTTCTGTTTGACATCAAATTTCGAGTATAATATTTATTTATTTATTTATTAAATTATTTTTCATATTTTTTCATAATTTAGAAAATGTTGAAATAATCGTCTGGCATTTTTTTTCTGGATTTGTTTTTTGTATGTATCATAAATGTGATCGAAAACAATAAGTGAAGTAATCAGTTTTACAATATTAAAATTTCACGATTATCGATGTATGGTTTAATTTATCACAGTTCTGCCCACATTCATACGATTAAAACCAACTTTTCATAATTAATTTTATACTGGCTGATGAATATATTACATTATTAATTTTAATATCAATGAATAAAAACTTTATTAAAGACACGGAAACTATTCTACATGCATTGGAAAAATAAAATTTCAATACTACATCACAACCGCGAAAAACTAATGTTTAGTTTTAGTTTCAATTTTGATTTGCATTAACCCTTTGTAATAAGCATCTCGTACACAATTATTAACCCTTTGCGACAAGCATCTTGTACACAGTTTTTAATGTTTTAGCACCAGTAATTCCAAAAAGAAAACTTCAGCTAATTTAATCACATAAATGTTCTAATTAAGTAAATCAAAAATTTCTTTTCAAAATTACAGGTGTGAAAAATCAAGTATTATATTATATCGGCATATTCTTCTCAAATGATTTTACGAAAACTTCAGTTGGAAACTTTCCATTCAAATTAAGATCATTTTCTGTAAAAATATTCATTGTTCGATAGTTAATCGTGATGGAACCATTTTCCCTAATTTCGATCAAACTTCAAAAATGTACCTATCATTACAAAAACAAAAATAAATAAACAAAATAAAAGCTACCTATTGCAAGTTTATTAGAGCTGTTTAATTAAAAGTTTCAAATAATGACAGTGATTTCTTTCATTCTCGTATTAATTTTTATTTAATGACAGTCAAAGAAAACAAAAATACGCAAAGACATTCATTAACAAAACAGATCCTTACAGTTCTAATTCGTTTCTGTATTTGTAAATCACTTGCATATATTGAATTTTATTTTTGTGAAAAGTTAAAAAAAAAAAAAAAAAAAAAAAAAAAAAAAAAAAAAAAAGCATTCGTTCGAAAGGATATTAACCCATTTGTGCCTGAATTTTGGTTTTCTCAAATGTTTTGGTAAAATCACTTTAAAATATTGCAAAATGAACTAGAAAAATACTAAAAAAAAATTATACTTAATTTTTTTTTGTATTTATTTAATAAAATGTAAAAAAAGCTACATACGAGTATTTCTAGTAGAAAAATATGCATAATTATATGTTTTGCCTATATTTATATTTAAAAAGTTTTTAAATTGTATATTATGTACGATAATTAGTATTTTTATGAACTACAAAAAAATATATTTATTTCTTTAGCGAGACTAATAACGTTATAACTATTATTAATAATAAAATAAGAATAATCGTATTGCTGACTTAAAAACAACTTATTTCATAAATATCTTCAAAAGGAGATTACATAAAAACTATCTCGTAAATGTCCAACAAAAATATGTGCGCATTTGTGCCTAGAACCCTATATTTTGGACGTTACAAAAATGCATAAAAAATAGGCTTTAACATTTAATTTTGCTATTTAAAAAAATACGTATTTAAAAAAAGTCTACAAGCTAAGATTATGACTTGCGATTTTGGATCCTTCATAGAAAAAATACAAATAAACTTACTTTTTACATTTCGCCCTCTTGAAAAATTAAAAATTTATAAACACCGAAAAAAGCCTTCATTTAAGCAAATACATATCCACCTTATGCTGTCATCTCTCGGTAATAGACAAAGACATATATAAATAACTATTTCATATAATTTTCATCTTATAAAGGGGAAGAAAAATATACTTATTCATGAAAATTTGAAACGTCCCAAAAATGGGACGCTAGGAACAAATGGGTTAAGGCAGATCAGTCAGACCTCCGTTTTTCTTTCTCAGTGTTAATCCTGCAAGATCAAAGTATACTTCAATTTCTTAAGAATATGTCGTGAAAAGATTTAGTTTCTCGATTTTTTTTTATGCAATTGCTTAAACTTGACGCTCTTTATAGTAGTTTACAATTTTAATGAAAAATTTAAACATTTTATTTTATGTGAAATACTAGACCACGATTTAAAATAAAAAAGAAAAGTGCCCAGTTAAACTGATGGCATTGAGCTCACAGACTATTCACATTAATCGTATATTATACTCTTATTTCAAAGAATAACGCCCTTCGAAAAATAAATTAAGGGGGGGGGGGGGGTTACACATCCGTTTCCCTCCCTCTTTATACTTAACCAATGTACAGTCGTGGAAAAAAAAGTAAACACCCCCTACTAACTCCTCAACAAATTATTGTAGACGAAAGTTACTGGTACCGAACGATTAGAAATAAAGTCTACTTTTAAATGATGTATATAAAATTTACTTAGTGGGCCATCTACATATTAAAACGAATCCAAACTTAATTTTTTTCAATGGCAATACCCAATTTTAACGAGATATTTCAAATCGTTGGTTCAAACTATGCCTACACCTCAAATTTCAAGTCATTTGAATGATAAGATTTTGAATTATAAACATTCAAAATTTAGTGCTTCTAATGTTAAATTACATTTTAATATTTTTATTTATAACTTCTGAAATTATGATCCTAATGTTCTAATTTTCTGTGTAGCAATAATACTAATATACCCAAACATAAATACGCTGAATTTGCAATTTTTATAATTTTATGATATGAATTATGAAATTAATATTCGAAAAACTTATGAATCGCAACCTACAATTTTTTTGATGGATTCAGATTTATTAAGTCCTGCTTTATGGAAATCCAAAATTTCACATTTTTCATCCAAGTAGTTTTCAAATTATGCTTAAAAAACGGCAAAATGATGGTTTAAGGGGCCGTCTATGATAGAAGTGACTAAATATTTTAAAATTCCTCATGCTATCCTGTAATCTAACAGGCTTAATTGACTGCTTAAGATGCCTTGATCAAGAAGGGAGCTCTCTCGGTTAACAATCGTGTACTGAACTTCAATTTGGATAAAGCCTATAAAATACTCTGGTTTTAAAATAATTCATTTCTCGGAAACTTATGGTACGAATTGCATAAAAATTTGTTTTTAGACTAATTGAAGGGTGTAGAGTTCACTTATGCTGTCAGAATTGTGTACTGTTATTGAAAAAAAACAAAGTTACTGTTCGTTTTAATATGTAGATGGCCCCCTAAGCAAATTTTACATACATCATTTAAAAGTAGATTTTATTTCCAATCGTTCGGTACCAGTAACTTTCTTCTACGATAATTTGTTGAGGAGTTAGTAAGGGGTGTTTACTTTTTTTTTTCCACGACTGTACCTTCAAATCTAATCAGGAAGTGCCTTTTCAGAATAAACCGGTTATCAAATTTGAAGCAAATCGGATATTTCTACCAAGAGTTATCGCGTTACGTGCGTACGTACATACAGAGCCTGCGGGCACATTAGCTCTTAGGCTTTGATAGCCTGTGAGCTAAAAACAAGAGTGAAACATCATGTGTCCAGCATATATATATATATATATAAACACTTTCCAACACATTCAGAATACTGTAACAAAACTTCACGGTTTATTAATGTGAAAGATGATGTCTAAATAAACAATTTGGAAAACGCACAATGCATTTGAAAATCCAATTTCTGCTATTACCATCAATAGTCGGGAAAATATCCGATTTTTTTTGTGCAGCTCTGTATATGTGCTATAGATTTGTATGAATACTACAAAGTATGCTAAAAGTTAGTTCAGTTAAACGAATAGCACATTTGAAAATTTCCATTCAGCAAGATCATGAATAAACGGAAATGTAATTGAGAACTTTTGTGTAGCCTTGTATACGATCTATAGAATTTATACACACCAAGTAATATTTAAAAGAAAGTTTCAATTTAAATCAAATTTACCGCAACTGAAAACGCACTTACAGCAGTAATTGTACATAGGCTTCAATACATCCATTATTGTTCAATTTGTTCTGCAGCCAAATTCTTTGGTGTGTCCCTGTAAATGAACGATAAATTCTATGCGCAACCTATTCTACAGTAAGCGCCGTGTAGTACACGTCAGTGATATGTGTACATTTCAGTATGTTTAAAATAGTACAATATCTTTAAAATTCACCGCAAGCGATTTTCCCCCATATACTTTAATGTATCGGAATTCTTTTCAATGCCCCTGTAAATCAACCACAAATGCTCCACATTTCATTTTCAATACCGAATATGCCACAGTGATACCCAATAACATCTATGAATTTTATGGCAATCGGACTATATTTACGCTAGTTAGAGCACGGACAGACGGCAGGCAGACAAACAAAAGTCATAAACACTTTTCAACTAGTATATTGAAAAGTGTAAAAAAAAAAGTAGTATATAATAATAAGTGCGCACCAACAGTGTGGAGTTTTCGTAATGCTATTTGGAATTTTCGAATTTTCCAAAAACGTGGCAAAAACCTATGTTTTTAATTTATGCATTCAGAATTGGACAGTATACATGTATTTAAAATACATTTTGAAAATACGTTTATATTTTACATTTAAAGCTGATAAATGAAAATCTCTATATAATAAAAAGCAGCGTAACGCATCCGGGGCGAACCCATCAATCTTATCAGTCTTCGATAAGGTGGAGTCACGTTAGGCTTAATTTTAATTTGAGATGAGAAAACTTACCTGCCTAAATACAAGTCTTTTCTACCTGAAATCCCTTCTGTTGAAAATAATTTTCTATAAAACATTCAAAACTAATAAAATTTCAATGATTTACGCAGCCATTTCGGAAAACAAACGTAGCGCACGTGCGTAAAACGTAAATAAGAAGCTGTGGTAGAGAGTCGTTCTTTTTGTGATTCATTGAAAAAAAATTAAAGCATGGAGCTATGAAGATTAAAGGAGACGACATAAATGACATCACTCGAAGCTGTCCCACCCCTGCTGCGTGACGTCAGCCGCGGGTAAACAAAAGAAAAACGCCAATAGGCGTGAAGAACGCTTTAACAATGCTTTCCCTTCGTTCTTTCGGATGGGGTTCAACCCGAGATACATATTTATTAATCAATATACATATATAAAAATTTTTGGTGGGAGTAGGAAGGGGGGGGGGCTAAACGATAAAAATATAATTTCAAAGTGTTATTAAAAAAATAGTATTATTTCAATAATTGCAGCAGACCTTTTTTAATTACGTAGTTTTGTTGCATATTTGTTAAATTTTTGTTTTATTAAGAAATCGTAATTTTGTTATAGTATATTAGCCGAAAAACCTGGTTTACCCAGAAATATTGTGTGTTTATTAGAACATAAACTAGCCGAACTTTGCTCATCTAAACGCTTCCATATTGTGAATTATTTTTTATCAGTTTTTCAAATTTCAAGTGATAAACACAATTTTTTACCCACCGTCCTAGGACGGGCATTTACTAGTATAATAATAATGTGTTCTGTAATGTTTTTTCCAAGTGATTTGTATTTTCAAAATAGTCAAAAGACATTTCTCCTTTCAAACTGTCATGTTTAGACCGCAGATCGGCGATTTGCAACAAGGTACTACATAACTGCATGCCTCTCTTTTTAGGTGCGTTCGCAATTATATAAATACGTAGCACCTATAGTCGTTGTTCAGTCCGACCGTCTGTCCGTCCGTCCGCATATAACAGAGCAAAAACTACCCAACCGAATGGTCTGAAATTTTAAATATATAATTGTTACAAAATTTTGTCGAGTCGTTTCAAATTTTATGAAAATCCGGTGTATAGTTTAATTACAGGGACAGTCAAAAGTTTTCCGTTACATCACGGCCAATGATAAAAAATTATTGCAAGCGCATTTTAATGATGTTACAGCCTTCCGAATGGCCTGAAATTTTAAATATATAATTCTAGCAAAAATTTGTCGAGTCATTTCAAATTTTATGAAAATCGGATGTATAGTTTAATTAGAGGGACAGTCAAACATTTTCTGTTACATTACGGCCAATGGGAAAAAATATTGCAAGTGCATTTTAATGATGTTACAGCCTTCCGAATTATCTGAAATTTTAAATATGTAATTGTTACAAAATGTTGTCAAGTCATTTCAAATTTTATGAAAATCCGATGTATAGTTTAATTACAGGGATAGTCAAAAGTTTTCCGTTACATTAACGCCAATGAGAAAAAATCATTTCGTGCATTATTATTAAGTGCATTTTAATTATAGCCTTTGGAACAGAATGAAATTGATATGCACTTATGAAGTGCACTAAAATATGCATTCAGTACAATATGCTGTGCAAAAAATATTTATAAAACTAGTTAAAGTACGAACGCACCTCATTTGCCACGTTTGGCAAGAAATTTCGAACTTGTTTGTCTAGTCTTCCAATTCCTTTTTGGAACTTGATATAAACGCACTCTTTCAACTATTTGTATGATAAGAATGTTAATGAATCGGTTCTTTAGCTTGTTCAGAAGTATTTACTGATTGGTTACAAAAAATAGTTTTTATAATTCTTAACGTTGCTATGGGAGGTACAAAAAATATTGTGTGATAAACAGGAGGGATTTTTCAGACTTTTTAGCTCACAGGCTATCAAAGCTTGTGAGCTTGTGCCCGCAGGTTCTGTATGTACGTAACGCGATAACTCTTGATACAAATATCCGACTTGCTTCAATTTTTTTTCTAGGTTCATTCTGATAAGGCACTTCCCTGATTAATTTTGGGGGTTCCTTGGTTAACTACAAAGGGGGGGAACGGGGGCAAATCCCCCCCCCTTAATTTAGATAAGTGGGTTTTTCAAGCAGAATTTTCCAATTTGCATGAAATTTTGTAAATAGGTTAATTCTGATAAGGTGCTTCTCCGATTACTTTTGGGGGCTCATTGGTTAAGTATTAAGGGGGCGGGCGGAATGGGGCTAACCTCCCCCCCTTAATTTAGATAAATGGTTTTTCCAGGCAGAATTATCCGATTTCCATCAAAATTTGTAAATAGGTTAATTCTGATAAGGCTGTTCCCTGATTACTTATGGGGGTTCATTGGTTAAGTATAAAGGGGGGGGGGCTCGAGGGTTAATCCTCCCTTAATTTAGATAAATGGGTTTTTTCAGCAGAATTATCCGATTTGCCTCAAATTTCGTAAAAAGGTTCATTCCGGTAAGTTACTTTTACTAGTTTTGGGGGTTCATTGGTTAAGCATAAAGAGGGAACGGGGGGGGGGTAATCCCCCCTTAGTTTACATAAATGGGGGGGTTTTGTCCGATTTACTTCAAATTTAGTATACCGGTTTATTCTGATAAGGCGCCCTGATGAGATTTGGAGGCTCATTGGTTAAGTATAAAGATGGGAAACAGAGGGGTGGGGGCTAATCCCCTCTACTTTATTTTTCGAGGGCATTGTCCTTTGAAATAAGAGTATAATACACAATTAGTGTAAATAGCCTGTGAGATCAATGTCATCAGTTTAACTGGGCACTTTTCTTTTTATTTAAAGTACAGTCATAAAAATAAAAAAAATAATAATAATAATAAAAAGAAAAAAAACTAGAGAACAGGAATTCTTTCAGAATTTAGTGTCGCCCGGATGAAAAAAAAAATGTATATTGTGAAGCATTTAATGCTCACACTTTTTAAATTAAAGATTTGGCCGGATGTACCGATGGTAAGTACATTGCAATGCTTCGCAGAATCCATTTAATGAGCTCTCATCCCATTAATTGACTGCATACACTTCAAAAGTTTACAATGTTATTTATTGGAACTTTCGAAAAAAGAAATTTTTGATGGGGTGATCCATTACACACGCATGTCTTTACAGTCTCAGAGTATCAGGCCGAATGTCACTTACACATAAATTGTACGCCAACATCCAATGGAATACAAAGCCAATGTGAGAGTTAAAATAAACGCCAAAATTATCCGCTGCATAGTAAAGCAATGGGAGAGAATTTAAATTATTGGCGAATAAAATGATAAAGACAAAATCGCGAAAATACCGCAAAAATACCTCTAGCAACCCTACATAAATATCTACAAAACGTTAGAATCTATTTATGTTATAGATGACATATATTATTTGTGTTAAAATTTATTGCCTGGCTATAATGCAATAAATAGATAAAAAGCATTGTTAATAAAAATGATCGCTTTCTTTTATAAACAAAGTAAGGAAATTACCCACATTAATCATGTAACTAAAATAGATTAGTATTAAATTTATATCGAATATGATATGAAAATAACTCATAAATATTGCTGTATAATTAAAGTTGTTGAATTGCAGATTTAGATTAGTGAAAAGCAAACTGATAATGAATCAATCCGTTTAATATTTACATTCTTATAACTTACATCCGAAAGAAAAGAAAAACATGAAAATGTATTTCGCCATGAGATTACTTTTTAACGAATCCAGTTATGACTCTTTAAATAAAAGGAAAGAAAGAGTAAACTTTAATTTAAAAATAGAATAAAAAAACAATATATGATGCATCATCATATATATAAATATAGATAGAGCAGAGTCCAGATTATCCGAGTTAATATGGACCAAGCTCATCTCGGATAAGCAAAAAACTGGGATAAACCGGATTTACACAAATCGTCATAAACTAAGGAGATGAAATATAAATTTCCACTTAATTCATTAATTAGTTCATAGTTTTTTTTTTCAATCGAACTTATACCTTTGGAATGGATCATTTTCTTCTGATGGCCTGATGGCTTTCATTATTATGAAACAGCTGTTATAAATGAAGTGTTAGATAAAGATGAAAGAGCAGTCGTAAAAATTTAGAACTCTGATTTTCTGGTCAGAATGGGGAAAAAATGGCCATAATTTTTTATTTTACCATTCTGACCTGAAAATCAGAAAAAAATTATGGCCGTTTTTTTCCTGCAGACACATTTTGCTGGCACATCTAGCTGTCTCGACAACTACATTTAGTGTCAAGAAGAATTATTTCGAAAAGCAATTCTCATATAATAGATTGTAGTATCAGTTATATAGTATATGCAAATACTAAGTAACGCATGCTCTGTAATTAAATCGATTCAAATCTTAATAAATTTTATGTTCCATAATCTTGACTTCATTACGATCCTCTAGTCTTTAATCGATATGTTTTAGGAGATCAGCATTGAGTTAATTTTATAGCCAATATTAAAGCTTCTTCAGATCCAAACTTGCAATTCTCTGACAAAAGTTTAGGAAACTATTTTGGGTTTTTCTCACGAAAAGGTATATTTTACAGTCCCGAAGGGATAAATATTAGAAAATGTAGCAAATTTCCTAATATTTTCATTGCTATGTATATTTAAGTTTTAAGAAAACTATTCAATACAATAATTTTAATATTTAAGTATTATCTTTTAAGGAATATTTGCCAAATGCCTCTCCCCATCCCCCACTCGTGGACGTCCCTACATCTAAAACACGACGTTCATTTCACTGACGTTTAAACGTTTTTTGTTTTTTTGTTTTTTGTTTTTTTTTCCAATAGTTACTATTTAAAAGCCTTTAGATAAGTTCTAACATGAATTTTTTAAAAATGGTTTTATTTTTACTAAGGAACTAATTTATAAACTTTTTCCGTAGCCAAAATAATCTACACTGAAAATAAATTTTTAAAAATGCCATAGTACATGCCAGATCCTCTTTAGGTAGTTTGGGAAAAAGAAAGACTTTTTGATTTTTGGATATATCTTTTTGTTCTGTTGTGATATTATTTAATAGTTCCATTTGGAGTTTAGCAGCCTTCTCAGCGTATACTCCGTGGTCATCATAAATAAGGTAAGAAAAAGCTAATTTATAATTATAATAAAAATTTTACACGGCTTTAATATTGCATTTAATTAAAAGAAATGTACCATTTTAGCAACATCAAAACAAAAGATGTTAAAAATTCAAAGACTTAATTTTTGTTTCTTACGTGGACATGGCATATCTATTTTCACTGATATTGTCAAGTTTATTAGTCATTTATAAAACATTGTGTACAGTACAAGGAGAAGTCAAATACAAAGAGAGAGTTGAAAAGCTATGAAATCCTAATGCACATTGTTTTCAGAAAATTACATACTCTAAATTCAAAAGATTAAGAAAAATCTTTTAGCCAATTTTGCCTTTTCTGTGACCTTTAACAATTTAATAATAAAAAATAAATCTGTACCAACTACGTCCAATAATTACTCAATTATATCTACATTTAAATTTTTGAAATGTAAATGTTCCTTCCTATGATCTCCGTGGCCATGTCAGAATTTTAAAAAGTCAAAAACCTGTGAAAAATAAAATAGAAAACTTGACCACTAATGCAAGTTTATTTATTAAGCATAAATGAAAACATCCATAAAATTTTTAAGATTTTTTACATGCTTTTAAAAAATATAGTTTTATTGCTATTTTGTATATTTTTGTGAGGATGATTCTGTTTATCCACAGAAGATAAAAAAAAAATCAGGCATTTTATTCAGGTTTGATTAATCGAACAGTTTATTTTCCCTATAAAACTGGTGAAAATCTTTCACATAACATTTTAGGAGTTGATAGCTTAAAAATATAGCTTATCAGTACATCCATTGATTGGTACCAATTAGCATATGCAATATTGCACGCACTACTTACTATATTTGGATACAGTCCCTCATCTTTTTGCTTCCTTTTAAGAACAACGGTTTTCGAGCTATGGACAACCATTTTTAGAATTTTCAAGCTATTTTTTTAGACTTTCACAAAAATTGCTCTATACATTTAGCTAATACATTATGCACATTATATTTTGATTGCATTCACGCATGCGTGGTGAAACATTGTTTAGTAAACCTGCTCATTTTTCATCTAATGTTTATTATTTTTTAATTCTGATTGATTGATATTGTGTGCAATGTCATTTGTCATGATTCCCCAAAAGAACATTATTTTCTATTAAGAACTATGCAAATCATAAGCGAAAAACTTGGTGAAATTTGGGATTGTTTTTATAAAAACTTTAATTTCTCCACGAGTACTTGTGCTATCCTCATAAAAATGAACACAGTTTATTATAAGAAGCCTACTAATCAATGTGCTGCAGTTTCAACGCTTTTACGAAATCAGTTTTAACAGGGTTATCCAAAATGCATTCGTTTTTCTTCAATTTATTGGCGGTCCCTCATTATGTTTTGGAAAAAAATCTTCACGGAAATATTTGACGTTTACTATGCTATTTACACGCCTGAAGTTTCAGGATAATTACTCATGCATTTTTCTAGATATTTAACAAAACGTCTAAAATCGTCCGGTTATCATTGGCCATATAGTGTATAAACCAAATAATAAGATAATAAACAATCACGAAATAAACGGTCAAATGCAAGTATTAGTCGCGCTCAGAGGGTTCCGTACGATAAATATATGAATTATTAATTGTATTTTTAAAAATAAATCGTTGCTAATAGAATAATAAGACTTTGTAAAAAATTTTACAACGCACGATGGGTGATTTACCGATTCTAGCTGGCCAAAAGTCGATTTTTAAAAGTTTAGCCTAGCGTAATTTATTTTTTGACTGTTATACTTCAATAGTTAAGGCGTTGTACCCTGCTATTGGTTTTTATATAAATATAATTGTATGGTCCATAGACTAGTGCAAAGTTGGTGCTTCTTAGTTGGGAATGAATCAATCAATTTGAGTATAGTTATTTAATCTGTTACTTGAAGCGAAATAAAATATGCTGCTCGATTATGGACACTTCCAAATAAAATATGGACTTTATTCTATCGGATTTATGTGCATAAATTTTGCACATATCAGCTGTTATTTCATATTTAATGTCGCAAAAAACTCTGTATTTTTTTTTTTAATTTTTCATTTTTAATATAGAAAAAGTTATATGATAATGCACTATTAAGCTCAAATTTTGATATGATTAAATAGCTTAGATTATTACCATTTCATTCCAATTTAATTGGTCTACCCCCAGGTGCCCTCCCAGTTTTTAGAATTGTTTTTAGCTTCAGTCTAAATAAAAAATTTTGAAATTTTAGTTCAAGTACCATTTTCTTTTTAGCAAAAACAGCAGAATTTAAGTCAGTCACATAAATAAACTTTTGCAAGATTATACAAAGGCAACAAGATTTAAAATGTAACGAGAATGTGAATTTGGTTGAAAATGTTTTGTTTATAGATGAAAATTACAATGAAGAGCACATGAAGTCTTGCAAGCGCGAAATGTTTAAATTTATGACCAAATTTGGACAAAAGTTCCCAGTTGTATGTAGATATCTCAGGACAAAATGATATAAATATATTACTTGGCTGCAAATTTCGAGTGGTTACAAAATTGATCCAGACAAATTCTCCAAATTCATGTTTGATACAATGCAAAACATAATGTAGACATTTTCTGATGATATCTTATGATTCCCATTCTTTAGATAAGGTTCCTCTGTGCAGAGATAAATATAAATATACAACAGAATACACAACTCGGTAATTTTCATTAAAGCTGTCGAATGTTTGCCCCGTATCTTAAATTTTAGAAAAAGAAGTTTTAGGATTTGTTATAATAATACAAAAATAGTTTTATAACTTTAGCTTCCATACCGTTAGGAAAGTAGCATTCAAATTATCAAGAAGAACGTAAAATCATGCGTCATTCAGATTATGAAACATTTTTCAACCCATATACTATAATAAAACTTCATAGCTTAATAACGTGAAAAACGATATCTAAGTAATAATTTGTAAAACATATAACACGTTTAAAAACACAATTTCAACCAAAGTCAAAAAAATAACTGAAAAGTTTGTACATCCCTGTAAATGAACTATAGATTTATCATATAATTCACAATATGCTAAAATTTAGAACAGTTAGTGAACAGTTAGTGAATAGCATAGTTGAAAATTCCTCGTCAACAATTTCCCTCAATAAACGGAAATGTACTTCAGATGTTTTGTGCAGCCCTGTATATGATTTATGGAATTTATGCACACTAAAAGGTATGCAATTTTTATAATTTAAAAAAGTGTTCCACAACTGAAAACGCACTTCCATCAATTATTGTTTATAGAGAGAGAAATATAACTGATTTATTTTGTGTGCCCTGTATATGAAAGGTGAAAGCTAATGCACATCATATTCAATATAGTAAGCATCTTATAGAGCACTTCGGAGGTACATATCAATTGAAATACTTTTGAAATAGTGTAACACGAACAAAATACGTCACAAACAATTTTTCTCAATAGACCGTAATGTAACACAATTCTTTTTAGTGTCCCTGTAAATGATCGATAAATGCTATCCATACCATATTCTATAGAAATCATCTTCTAGTGCACTTCATAGGTATGTACATAAATTTCAAAGTGTTTGAATTTATGAAACATCATTAAAAACCACCACAAACGATTTTTCCCACAGGCCGTAATGTAATGAAATTCTTTTGTGTATCCCTGTAATGGAATTATGACTGATACGCGCTACATTTTGCAACACCTAACATTCAATAGTGAATATCAATAAAATTTTTCAATTTGATGGCGCAGCGACTATACTGACGCCAAAAATAATTTTGGCCAGCTAGAATCGAAAAATCATCCACCGTGCAACGTAGGATTGGGTGTAGCTGTATATACTAGAAAAGTATGAATGAGTATACCATAAAAGTTCAAAGAGATATGAAGCCTAAATAATATCAAATGTTATTCTGTACAACTCTTTTTTTAATCTTATCCTAATCTGTTTATGATGAACTTAATTCGATGCTGACAATAAAAGTAGTGCATATTTAAACTTCATTTGGAATTTCATAAATGTAAATTCAGCGTAGTAATAATTTTTTCTTTTTACAGTGTAGCTAAAACAAAACCCTTGTTCAAAGTTTAAACTTGGCATTGTGCTAAGCACGCTTGAAAGGAGGTCGCAAAATTGTAACGCTGCCCTGATCCGTCCCGCGTTTATCCAGATAGGCTTTTAATTAACTTTTAAAGACACGGGGGCGTATTGAGAGACCCATTCAATGCAAACTAGTCGCGAATCTCATAGTATTTATGTATTAATTCTAATTAAATTAGTCCGTTTTAAATAATTTGACGTTTATTACATTTATACTGCTACGGGGCATTGCATTGCAAAAATATATCGTTAAAAGTTGTTATCTAGGCTTTAAAAGCCGATGGTACATAGAGTACGCCACCCCTCTCATTATGTATGTCCAAACCGTCCGTGTCTTTAAGGGGTAATATCGCGGCTAATTACCGACCATTTTTTTCGAAAATCATTATCAACAATGCTTTTTATACTTCTGCTTCGATAGGTACCTCCAGCGCTCCTTATCACCTTTGCTGAATGCCCACAAATCGAAATTTGTGTTTAACGAAAAAATGTGCTTTTCTCAAAAACTATGTGCCCTATGTTAATCGCTATAATTTTGCTGCAAAGTTTAAATTAACGTCTACTACCTCTAATTTTTTCATGATTTTAGTTTCTGTAGATTCGGAAATAGAGTGGGGGGTGGGGTGGGACATATTTTTGCACTGCATTTTCAACGATATCTCTGAAAATATAATACCTAAAATTAAAAGAAATGTATTTTTGAGTTCAGCGTTACGAAAGCTTTCACACGATATCCCACACGAAATACAAAGAAAAGATTTTTTTTCTCGAGTAACTTAATTAGCTCCTCTACATTTTTTCTAAAATATTTGTGAATGTTTAATAATTTGTAAATATGTGGGTTAACAGTCTTTATTACTTCCCTAATTTGAACTTTCCAATTCCCATAGTTTATGTGTAAAATGGCTGTGACAGACGGACAGACAGACACAGGAGTGATCTTATAATGGTTCCGTTTTTACTTTTTATGTACGGAACCCTTAAAAAACGGTTATCAAACAGCAATAGGCTATAATAAAAGAAAATGCATCACATTTGTAAAAAAAATAAATGTTGCTCTCTTACTTGATACTGAAAGAGAATATCTATAATTTTCATGCATATATAATTTAATGATTTTACAATTACGTTAAGGTATATTTGTACGGTTAGAGTGAGAAACATTAAAAATTAGATAATATGCTTAAATTTATCTTTTTGTTGTATTCATATGTTACCGTCTTTAGTTTACAATACTTATAAGAAAACAGTTTCAAGAAATAACGTAAACAACAACAACAAATAAAAGGCGCTTTTTTATTTTCAGTGGCAGAAAACCCTGAAAATTCATAACAATCAAAGTATTATAACTTTGTAAGTTTTGACTGTAGAAGAATAACAATTTTATTGTTTTACGTATTGAGTATTCAGAAAGTTTTCCTAAATATAACTTATTAGAACCCAAGAATCGTATAATAATTTTAATTTCGTAATTCTTTAAATATATATATTTTTTGTGTGTAAATAGTTTCTAAGATGGTGAAGAACAACATTTGAAGCATTTTTGCAATTGCAACCATACCTACCTCTAAAACTAACGGCTTTGGATTCAGCTATTGAACAACGGACTGGACTCTATGAAAACCACTTGTACAATTACAATAGGTGGAAAGGAAGCTAGTCGGATATGCCAATCCCAAAACTTTCTTCTATCTCATACATGTTAATTCTTCAAAATTCGCTATGACGTAGTAAAAATTAAATGGCAATATATGCCCCTCAGGAGGATCCTAATGATATGAAATTCCGTGCATTAGTTCTTGAGATATGAGTATTTCTGAAATCGTGTAAATACAGCCTAGCAGCGCCACCTATTGGGTGATTTATACCAAAAACTAATCAGCAACAACTTATGTCAACGTCTGACTGAATCTGAAGTTTGGAGAAAATCCGTGCATTACTTTTTCAGATAGAGCTATAGCGGAAATTGTAAAAAAATTCCACATAGCAGCGCCACCTATTGAGCGATTTACACTAAAAACTAAACAACAGTAATTTATTAGGACCAATTTATACTAGGGATTAACTGAATCTGAAGCTTTGTGAAAATTCATGCATTAGTTCTTGAGATTCAGCTATTGCGGAAATCATGTAAAATACAGCGCAGCAACGCCACCTGTTGGTCGATTTACACTAAAAACTAAACAACCCTAATTTTTATAAGGGACTAACTGAATTTGAAGTTTGATGAAAATTCGTTCATTAATTCTTGAGATAGAGCTATTGCAATAATCATGAATAAAGCAGCATAGCAACGCCATCTGTTGGGCGATTTTCACCAAAAGGTAATCAACAACAAACTATATCGAGGGCTAACTGAATCTGAAATTTTATGAATTCCATGAATTATTTCTTGAGATATAGCTATTGCGGAAATCGTAAAAATGCAGCACAGCAGCGCCACCTGTTGGGCGATTTACACCAAAAACTAATCAGAACCAGTTTATATCAAGGCCTAACTGACTCTAAAGTTTTGTGAAAATCCGTGCATTAGTTCTTGAGCACCCACAAATTTTATGTCACATACAGACTCACAGAGTGACAGAGTGACAAAGTGACAGAAAAAGTGACAGACAGAGTGACGGGCAGAGTGACAGACAGACATTTTCTAAAAACCATCAAATCGTGTTCAGGACCTTCTAAAACGTATAAAACCATCGAAAACCGGAAGTTCGAAATTTTTCACGAATCCAATACTTTCTTCTTGAAAAGATAGAAAAAAGTAAAAAAAAAAGTGGGAAACAAAATAACGAATTTGAGCATTTCGATTTATAGAACTAAACGGAAACATGGCTTTAAGCAGATTCTAATTTAAATACCGCCAAACCATATACGGTTAGATTAATATGGAATCCTATCTATATTATGCAGGCTTTTATTTTGAAATAAATATCGAGGGCTAACTGAATCCGAAATTTTATGAATTCCGTGAATTATTTCTTGAGATATAGCTATTGCGGAAATCGTAAAAATGCAGCACAGCAGCGCCACCTGTTGGGCGATTTACACCAAAAACTAATCAGAACCAGTTTATATCATGCATGACTATTTACTTTATTGTATATTTACAAGAAGAAAGTATTGGATTCGTGAAAATTTTCGAATTCCGGTTTTCGACGAATTTACACATTTTAGGGGTCAGAGATCCCGAAAAACATGTTTTTACAAAATGTACATATTTTTACAAATGTCTGCCTGTGAGTCTGTCTGTCTGTGTGTTACACAAATTTTGTAGGCGCTTTATCTCAAGAACTAATGAACGGAATTTAATAAAACTTTAGATTTAGCTAGTTTGTAATATAAATTGGAACTGATTACAAATTGGTGTAAATCGCCCAGCAGGTGGCGCTGCTATGCTGCATTATTCGTGATTTCCACAATAGCTATATCTCAAGAACTAAAACACGGATTTTCAAAAACTTTAGATTCAGTTAGTCCTTGATATAAATTGGTGCTGATAGCCTTTTGGTGTAAATTGCCTAATAGGTGGCGCTGCTATGTTGCGTTATTCATGACTATCGCAATAGCTCTATCTCAAGAACTAATGCACGAATTTTCATCAAACTTCGGATTCAGTTAGCCCCTGATATAAATTAGTGCTGTTTAGTTTTTGGTGTAAATCGCCCAACAGGTGGCGCTACTATGCTGCATTTTTCACGATTTCCGCAATAGCTGTATATGTCTATAACTAATGCATGAATTTTCATCAAACTTTAGATTCAGTTAGTCCCTGCTATAAATTGATCCTGATAATTTTTTGGTGTAAATTGCCCAACAGGGGCCATTGCTACGCAGAACTTTTCACAATTTCCTCAATAGCTCTATCTCAAAAACTAATGCACGGATTTTCATCAAACTTCAAATTTAATTAGAAGTTGACATAAGCTATTGTTGGTTAGATTTTGATGTAAATCACCTAACCGGTGGAGCTGCTATGCTGCATTTTTCAAGAAGTATTAACATGTATGAGATTAGAAGAAAGTTTTCGGATTGCCACATCCGACTAGTTTTCTATATGCTTTATTGTTTCAGCAATTAATTTGCTTCATTCTTTACACTTGTTTCATTACAGTTGGATAGGATCCCACATCCAGATATCATTTATCATTGAAATATCGTTACCTATTAGTTTTATTTTTTAACAATTAACAAGATTCGTTCTCTACATTTGCATGACTACATCTGGATGGGGTACCCCATCCAAAGCTTTGGTGGCACTGCTTTTGCATTACTTTTTATGGATATTTCTTTTTATGACTTTTAATTATTTTTTAGCGCAGCATGTCCCTAATGGGATTTTACGCCATTAAACCCTATACAACCAACCAGCCTATCTATATTATGAAGTAAAAACATGTCTGTGAGTAACGCAGACGTCATATTAACGTTGGCAACACCCGACTAATCTCTTTTGCTGCAATTTTCTAAAACTTTAAAACATCGTATAGTTATAATTTTTATACTTCCAAGTAGTGGAGGGGGAATGTTGTTTCATATTAAAATTGATTGAAAACTACATCTCTTGTTTACTAACCTTCTATGATTTTAAAAATAATTTTCAGGCATGATTTTTTTTAATCTATTGTTATCGCGTGCAACCCGATTATGAAATATTAGCCTGTTTGCAGTTCAAACAATATATATAGTTCAGCATTTGTTTGCAGCTAATAATTTATAAAGAAATTAAAACTTTATTATGAGGGAGAAACACCCACACATTTTAAATTGAAGATTGGCCGGATGTACATGGGTGAGTACATACGTTTTTGTGCAAGAACCCATTTTTATTGGGCTCCAATCCCAATAATTGAATGCAAACACATCAAAAGCTTACGATGTTATTTATTAGAAATTTCGTGAAAACAAATTTCGATGGGGTGGTCCATTAGACAGGCATGTCTTTAGAGCACCAAAGTAACAGGAGAATGTACCACTTACACATAATTCCACGCCAACATCCTATGGAATCAAAGCCAATATCTTACGAAATCAGAGCTAATTTGATAGTCAAAACCAACGTCAAAATTATCCGTTATATAGAAATGCAATGGGAAAGAATTTAAATTATTGGCGAATAAAATGATAAAACAATATCCCGAAAACTACAGCCAGTAACCCCATTGAAACTTCTACAAAACGTTAGAATATATTTACATTACTGCTGACACATCTGCATTTACGTTAAATTTACTGGCTGAATATAATGGTGTAAGTAGCTGATAACTCTTGTTAATAAAAATATTAGCTTTAAATTTTATAAAATGAGCTGGAAATGGCATACATAAATCACATAAATAGATTAAGAAATTAGATTAGAAAGTAAATATCATAAATCTTGATGTATAATTTAAGTTGTTGAATTGCAGATGTATACTAGCGAAACTGAAAATGATAATGATTCATACGTTTAATATTTTATATAATTTATTTCCGCGTTAAAGCAAAGAGAAATAAACATGAAAATGTACTTCGCCATGAGATTTCTTTTTAAGGTTATGCTTTTTGAATAAAAGGAAAGAAAAGAGTAAAATTTAATTTAAAAATTGGATTAAAAGAACAATATATGACGTTTCATCCATATTCATCATTAAATAGGTAAAATAATATAAATAAAACACAAATTTAACGGACGTGTAATCGAACTACGCACTTAAACTAATGAAGTTATCAGAAGGAAAAAAGCTCCCGTAAGTAGAGAAATCTTTGGCGATTTCTTCGGATTCTTGACACGCGGCAAATACAAAAGTATTTATTTAAATATATTATTGATGTTTTTCACATAAAAATAATTTTTGGTGTTGTTATTGTGCAATCTAAAAAATCTCTTATATACTGAATTATGAATTCATGAAAATTTTATCTTTTAAAGTATTCTTTGTGAATTTCTGAAACTACATCAGAAGATTTACATAATTATTTAATAAATTTTTGAAGGACTTTAGAAGGATTCATTAAAGTTGAATTTATAGGGATTTTGTGCAATATTTATAATCCCACTTAAATCTTTTATTTTAAATATTTTTCTTGGCATTTTGTAGAATCAGGAAATGTACAAATATAATGTTCTTACAATAGAAATATTTCCGAATTGAAAAATACCCCGCCCTCCCCCAACGCAAAGAAAGCTGAAAAGATGCAAAAGTAAAAGAAAACATCCTTTTAAAATATTTTTGTTTTGTGTAACGAATAATGCTTTTGGAACAAGATAAAGTAATGCTTCTATAACTCGTTCTAAATTGTATTACTACCAATCAATGTATTAAAGGAATTTTATAACAAGTTACTTTAATGGTACTTATAAGTATCGTCAGTAGATAAAGGGTTAAATATATATATATATAAAGATTAGAGTTTTCAAATTTAAAAAAATGGTTATCACCTATATTCTGTAATTTGGAAGGCACGAGCTGCATCCCCTAGTTTTAGTAATTTCAAACTTTCTCATATTCTTTATGCAAAAAGTACGCGATTTTTTTAAAACCGAAATTCAGTTTCAAAAATAGGTAATGTGAAAAATATGCAAAGGCGTAAATTATGGAACTACGCAGCGCTGTAGTTGGGTGGGAATGCCGTTCCAGAAACATTTGGTTCGTTACCATAAGAAAAAATATCAGGAACGAGCACTTTTTTTTTTTTTTTCTTAAGCGAAACTATAATGTCTGCTAGTTTTAAGAATATCTGTTTCACTTATATTCATAAGCCACCGAACCTTCCTTAAAAATTTTTTCCGGAACCAAATGTGAAATCTTGGTAGTGATCAGGAAGAAAATTAAAAGACGAGACAACTTGTCGTAAATCAGAGAGCATAGAAAACACCTCTCATCGTCGTTCTTTTGGAAACTTCTAGAATAGATGTGCCAGTAAGTATAGATTTATTTCTGTTATTTCAGTTTATATCGATTCATAATGGAAAATGTTACTATGAGATTCATTAAATATTGCTTTTAGATGGATGCTATAGAAGTACAATACTGTAAAAACTAGAATATACTAATTATATCTGTTAATTGAAAAAAGTTAGCTTTTGGTTAAATGTTTTACATTAGGTTTTGGCTTAGCAAAAATCCGGTAGCATCAACGTCTGCTCTATGAAAAAGTGAGTTCCAACAAATATTTTTTTTTTCCAACTACAGCATTGGAACTACGGTGTTAAACTATCACACTATAATACAGCATCCTTGGGGACGACAGCTGCTAGGCTCATTTGTTCCAAGGGCAAACTTTAATAAAAATTGCATTTTTCTCCGAGCTTATCTACTGCGATTGAGTAGATAATATTTCATTGGAATACTATTAGCAACTAAAGCTTATGCCAAATAATTTTTTTAGCGTGATTTTTTTTTTCGTTTAAACTATATAGTGATTATCACTTGAAAGAGCTCCCTTGTTAGTTTCAAAAGAAGAAACAAGCACAAGAGTATCTTCAAGAGAGATCTTCAGGATAGATTTCGGAAGTTGGATTAGAATTAAATACTCTAAACTAGTGTGTCTCAGCTTGCTATATCTCACCAGCATGATTCAACTTCTGCAGAAGACTAAAATTCTGATTATGAAAAATGAACTTACTAACACAGATAAAGATATCCATAAAAAAAAGAAAAATCATGCGTTAAGCATAAATTATGAAGCAGTTTCCAACACTAACAAAATATTATTAAGATGTTTATTTTTCGTACCATGAAATGAGATATCTAAATATAAAAAAAAGACCCCCCCCCCGCATAACTCAGCAAAAATGCATTTTCCGTAATTCCTATCCCTATCCGGTAATTTGTACGAATTTTTTCATGAAGCCTGCTATATATGATCAATAGAATTTACACACAGCACGTAATACACTAAAAATTATATAAGTCTAAAAATGTACACCACAGCGGAAAATGCATTTCCGGCATTTAACGATCATAGACAACACCGATATTGTAACAAAGTTATTTTATGTATCCATGTAATGGATTATAAATGCTGCACTCGTCATATTCTATAGTATCTTTCAGTGCACTTAAGTGATGTATATCAATTTTTATATGTTCGAAATAGTATAACATCATTAAAATAAAAGAAAATCTATTAAAGTTTTTCGTTTAATAGTATCTAAGATTTTCATCTTAACGGGTACTAACAATAATATGGGAGACAATGAATTCAGGATCGTCGAAAAATAAAATTTCCCTTCTCTAAAACTAACCGATAGAAATAAGTTATAAAAAAATCCCTGCCGGCTCGGGCCTACAGGCGGAAGCAGATTTCAAAGTTAGGTACTAAATTCACCAACAAAACTTAAATTAAGACTAGAGATAAACCCAGTTCCTTCACTAAGAATGAGCTGAGGGGGATAAACATTTTGTGAAAATTATAATATACACGAATACACACACGCTTGTAATACGGAATAGGTTTAAAAATGTCTAAAGCAAATTTAGAGAACCTGAAAGTGTTAAAATATATTATTTCCATAGTCTTGTTTTTATCATGTTTTAATACGTTTCTTTAAACTAACATGACGTTACATATTCACCTGCTGAGGTCCATTATATTTCCAATATGACGCAATATTTTTTTTTTTTTTTTTTTTTTTTTTTTCTAATTCGTCAAACTATTTATTTCATTTTAAGATTTCATGCAGAAATCTTGCTCTAGAAAACTTATGACGTAATATTCAATTTGTTTTCAATTCGTCAAACTGTTTATTTAATTTAATTTTTCGCGTGAAAATCTTGCAATAGAAAAGCAATTGTTGTGGTGAGAATTTTATTGCTTTTTTTTAATTGTTGGCAACGGATGTAACAAAAAAAAATTTATTTTTTCCTGTCATTGTTGTGTAGAAGTTGGTTTTATCAGAATCATGTTAAGACGGTATTCAAAATTTTTAACCCTTCCCATTTCCATTCCGCCCCACCAGTGGCCGAGAGGTTCTGCTCTCGAAGCTGGTAGACGGGAGGTGCTGGGTTCGATCCCAATCGCGCCCGTCGGCCTAATCGTTCGGAGTTTTCGTGGTTTTCTTCGAACCTTGGTTCTCCAAGCGTTAATACGGGTTAGGTTCCCTTAGAAAGACCTCCACGGAAGGCACTCCCCCCCCCCCTTAGGGCCCATATCCCACGTGCAGATAATTGGCCGACATAAATACAACCAACCAACCAACCAACCCATTTCCATTCCCTTGGGCCGATTTTGCCCATTTTCAATCCCCGCCGAGATATTAGCCATCTCAAAGTTGTTGGCGAGTTTGGAGACGATTCGTGCATAATTGCGACTTTATCGTGCGGACAAAATTTAGTACATACATATATATCTATCTAAACTTTTTAGGTGGGTGTGGTTTTGGGTTCCTGGGGTCATATAATGAAAAGTTATGAAGGAATTTTTGAAAAGTCGCACCATGGTAACGACTGCAATAGGTAGTATTTCTTACGAAATCTACCTAAAAGACATAGCCTTGTTTTGGACGGCATTCATTCTTTTTATGTTAAAATTGATGTCAATCATAATTTATAATTTTTAATATGAATTTATTAGTAATTTTCACAATTAAATATATGTTTTTGAGTCGAAAGTATGCCTGGAATATATTTGGTTCTATTTATCGTATTTCATAAAAAAACAAAAAGAAACTTTTCAATCGGATGATATTTAGATAAGATATGAACTAAGATATTTCACCTATACTGCATTTAACATCCGCATTCCCAAAATTGAACATTTTCTGACTCTATGGAGATTTAAGAAAAATTACACAAACTATGCATTTTTACCCGACTGCCAAGAAGGGTTATGTGTTTCACACGTATCTGGATATGTGGATTTCTTTATACCCTCGAAACATCCCAACGGCTGGATGGATTTTAATGAATGAGTTCTCTATCGATTCGTCTTAACCGTCCGATGGTTATAGGCTAGGTTTTGTTTTCATAAATTCAAAATGGCGGCCGTATACAAAACGGCGGTAAAATGAGGGTTGGTCAATTTTTAATATATAGTTTATGCTAATCTTTTTATGTAAAAAGAGTAGAACATTCCAGAAAAAGTCACATATTTACAGAGTTTTCAGTTTTTTTTTTGTTTTTTTTTTTCATGAGAAAATCATTTTGAATGTACCTGTCGGATCCATTGGGCCGGGCTGGTATGCGGAGGTTTAAAGAAAAGCATTCCTCTCCTAATCTACAGAAATGGTGTACTATGTTGGTTGTCCGAAATTACTATTTAGAATTTATGTAGCATAAATCTAACGTTTCTAAAACATATTAAATAAGATTTTTACTTAAATTACTCCGCACAGTGTGCCGAAATGACGGTAATTGAAAATTGTATGTATTTTTCCAAGATTTGTCAACTAGTTGTTCTATAAGCCCCAAAGCATGAGAAACCATATGAGGTGAAAACCCCCAGTAACTCAAACCTTAAGGATTTTTTCTTTTTGGAATCACTATTACAAAATTTTAAATCCATTTTATACTCATTTTCTTTTTGAAATGATAGTAGAGATACATTAAAAAATTATTGTTGACAAATTTTGAAAATGTATGCATTGTATTATTAAAAATTAATTTTTTCATAAATATGGTCAGTAACTCTAGTAACCGATACTAACCCTAATTTTGAAAAACCAATAACTGACACAAAGTGAACCAGTGTCTAACATTTTATTTGCAAAGATAACAATAATAAAAGGTTATTTTATATTTCATGGAAATTTATGCTTTAAAAATGTTTTAATATTTATTATAAAAGCAAAATTCTTAAAACTTTTTTATATATGATATCATACTAGAGATGCATGTGTCCTTATTTTCAAGTTTTAAATTATTAGTAATGTAGATAACCAATAACTGACATTTAAGAACCAATAACTGGCAACTTAAATTTTAATGGTGTTAACTACAAAATAAATTTGATATATTATTGTGTTTTTTTTTTAAGTTTCATGTAGACTTAATTTCAGATAGTTCATTTCAAATTTATTTAATATAACCATTAATTCACACCTCTGTCAGAAACTGATGAAAGGAAATTCCTGGAATCAATAACTGGCATTCCCCAATCAAGCTAAATTAAATAACTAGAAATTATAAATTATTACCGCAATGTATCATAGGCATCTTTTAAGTAATTTCTGCAAGTATAAATTTAAGAAAAAGTTTAGGATGCTGGAATTTCATATAGATAAAAAAAAAAAAAAAAAAAAAAAAAAAACAGTACCTTAACTTTTAGAAAGAACAGGGTTGCCTCAAAATGGCCCTTTTTGTGCTCTTAAAAGTTCCTTCTTCGTTGAATATGTTCATAGCCTAAGTGGTGAAAAAATTGACTTCAAAATAAAGGTTGTGTTTATGACTGCCAATTATCAGCACGAGGGATATAGGCCCAAAGGGAGGGAGGAGCGCCCTCCGTGGGAGTCTTTCTAAGAGAACCTAACCCGCATTTACGCTTGGAGAACCAAAGTTCGAAGAAAATCACGAAAACTCCGAACGATTATGCCGACGGGCGCGATTGGAATTGAACCCAGCACCTCCCGTCTACCAGCTTCGAGAGTAGAGCCTCTCGGCCACTGATGGGGGGACTTCAAAATAAAAAATAAGGGTCTGTTACCACTAGATGACATAACTTTTCAGAATTTTACAAGAAAATGCGTATTTGAATGAGATTTGTGTGCTTAAATGTCGGTTACTGGTAAAGTGTCAATAACTGGCGGTTTCACCCTATGTTTTTAGGGTTTCGTTCATCTCACGAAACCCTATTCGTCTCGCTCCTTTGTCTGGCTGTCTGTCTGTCCGTCTGTCCGTCACAGAGCCCGTTCTCGAAACTATACATGTTAGAGACTTGAAATTTTGGATACTTATAGCTGAACACCTCACATCAAACAACAAATCATAAAATTTTGAAAAAGTTGGTAATTAACCGAATTACGGGCTAATTAACTTCTAAAATTAACCAATCCACCTTTTTAACGCAAATTCAAACGGACTTTCTCGAAATCATCCGTGTTTCTCCTAAGGGTTGCCAGTAAAATCAGCCGAATGCACGGTTACCACGGAGGAAATTAAGCCGAAAAATGAAGTGGAGATTTTAAAGCGAAATCGTATATCAGAAAATATTGGTCCGAGAAATTTGTAAATGGAATAGACAGACGCAGAAAAAAAATCTACTTTCATTTGGTATAAAGTTCACATTTCTGCGATGTGTATAAGTTAAAATATCCACTAAAAATCGATCGATAAAAATTTAATTTCTTTAATTGGAAAGACAAGGAAATAAAAAGATTTCAATTCGGCGGGAAAGCAGGTAGACATGACGACGCTGCGGTTTTCCATAATAGCATATTTTAATACGAAATTTTAACTTTTTAAATATTAAATTTTTTGATTAAATTTTTTGGCATCCCGATGTCAAATTTCTCGCTGATTTCATTGATACCCATATCTAAGTCCTATCTTAATTACAAGCGGAAATATTAATTATTATTTAATTAATCGGTTTATTGCTATCAAATGCGTCGATTAAAATGAAGAGACGCGCTTATTTAACCACGAATTAACTTAAATTAGGAAATCTAATAATTTGCCTGGATTTTTTGAACAGCGATATGAGATAAGTATAACTCATTCATCATCAGAAAGTTTACTTCATACCACTATTTTCTAATAGTAATTTCAGGAAATATTTTGAATTATTGGTTAAGACCGCCACTCAATCTGTTTGAAACTTTAAGATAGTTTATAACACATAGAAAAAAGTGTAAAAAAGAATGGAGTGTGATATTTCGAGGAGGGGGGGGGGGAGCTAGAATTATTTCTAAAATCTTAGCGTTTGTTACCGCAGCAAATATTTTAAATTCTTGTTTAAGACCGCCACCATCCCGACCCATCTATCTACGGAAAGATTGCGCAAAGGAGTTTCGTTCAGATATGCTTTTGTTAAGAATAGAGTGCATTCCCTGGTGGTGGAATGTGGAACTAACATAACGCGATTTTGTTAAAATTAGGAAATCTAACAAGTCGATCTGTTTGAAACTTTAAGATATTTTATAACACATAAGATAAAGTGTAAGAAAGAATGACACGCGAAATTCCGGGGAGGGGAGTAAGGGGGGGGGGGGGGGCGCTAGATTTCTATTTAAAAAATTAGCGTTTCTGACCGCTTTAGGTGACTTTTTGAGGGAGTCCTGAGATATATGCTACTTATTTAATATAAAATTGTCTAAAGTTTAGTTACCACTATTTCCTAATAGTAATTTCAGCAAATATCTTAATTTCTTATTAAGACCGCCACCACCTCGAGTAACATATCTACTTATAGGTTGTTTAACGGAGTTTCCTTCCGATACAGTTTTGTTAAGAATAGAGTGCGCTCCCTGGTGGTGGAATGTGGAACTAACATTTTTGTTAAAATTAGGAAATATAACAAGGTGATCTGTTTGAAATTTTACGATAGTTTATAACACATTAGAAAAAGTTTATAAAAAATGGCGCGTGAAATTTCGGGGAGAGGGGGAGGGGCAAAATATTTCTTTTTTGTTTCATACCGTTTCAGGTGCGTTTTTTGATGGAGTCCTCAGGTACATGCTACTTATACTTATTAAATATAAATATGTCAAAAGTTAAATTACCACTATTTCCGAATAGTAATTTCAACAATTATCTTAAATTCTTGCTGAAGACCGCCAACCCCTCGAGTAACATATCTACTAATGGGTTGTGTAAAGGAGTTTCGTTCAGATACGCTTTTGTTAAGAATTCAGTGCGCTCCCTGGTGGTGGAATGTGGAATTAACAGACCGCGATTTCATTTAAAGTAAGAAATCTAACAATTCAATCTGTTTTAAACTTTAAGATACTTTATAACACACGATAATAAATTATAAAGAAGAAGCATTTCGAGGAGGGAGGGGGGGGGGGGTTGAGGGAGGTCCGTGAACAAAATTAGGAAATATAACTGGACGATCTGTTTGAAACTTTAATATGGCTTATAAAACATAACATAAATTTTTAAAATCAGGCCGCGTCAAAAATCATGGTGACCATCTGCCCACTCCCCCCCAAGGGGGGCACTTTTCTAAATTTGGCAGATACCCGTCATGTGATATATCGTAGCATTTTTTTGGGGGGGGGGGGCGAACAAAATTAGGAAATATAACAAGGCGAATATGTTTGAAACTTTAACATAGTTTAGGATGTGTTTGCCAAAATTTAGAAGGTATTCCATGGCGATAAATGTACTGGACGTTTTGAAAGGAATATTAAACGAAACCCTTTGTGCGATGTATGATCACACTTACCCACTTGTTTTTTTCATAGCGTCTAGCACCGTTGCTAAAAGGAAATAAAGGAAACAAATTGAGTTTTGATACCTATTTATTGTTTTTGAAATTTTTATAATTTTCGAATTTTCGTCTTGTAAAATCGAAATCCCGCTATATCCCGCAAAATCGTTGGTACATTCCTCTTCTATAGGAATTTGAGAAGTACTGTACGCAGCTATGCCCAGATGTGACTTTGGTAATTAGCGGAATTTTATTGAAAGAATGTCCACGTAAAAACATGCTTCTGCACTAGAGTCTCCAGTAGCCCTATTCTGCACCAACCTCTTAAAAAAAAAAAAGATAGTCTATCCCGCAAAATACAGTGAAACCTCCCTGTGCGACCACCTCTCTGAACGACCAGTTTTTCATAAAACGAAATTTATTCCCATAGGCTCAATACTAATTTTACCCCCATTTAGAGACCACCCCAGTTGAACTCCCTTCATGCGCGACCAATTTCTTTGAAGAAAACGAAACAAATTCCGTTTTTTCCTGGTCGCTTGAAGAACGTTTTATTAGTAAAATAATACCGGACAGCGCATCACTCATCAAACTTCTAAACTAAGTTTAGATTTTTTTTTCATTTCGCTAACTTTTAAGTGTTTAAACCCTTTTGTGCCTTTTTAGGCAATGAATTTAACTCTGTCGACAAATTGAGAATGACGGTCAATAAACTCCCCTGCGCTATTCTGTCAGGAAACTCTCAATGAAATAGATAAATTAATGAAATCGTCATTATTTGTTTCCGTCCAAAAAATTTTTTATTTATTTACTGAACTTTGAAAGGACTTCGAAATAAAAGTTATAAAAGATGAAACCGTAAAATAAAAACAAACGTCAATGCATTCATTTTTTAAACTCTGCAGTAACTAACTTATGTAATTAACTTTTGTTTTGATACTTAAATTTTCATATTTTTTACTAATGTGGAAAATTTTTTGTGTGTTTTAGCAACATTAATTGTTAACTTTTTCAACAATTAAAATGTAGATTTAAACGTCACCTCCATTAAGAGACCACCTCTCGGAGCGACCAATTTTTATTGGAACGGAACGTAGTCGCTTTAGGGAGTTTTACTGTAGATAGCAAGATTCCTCTTCTGTAGGCATTTGAGGAGTCCTTGGCAGTTAGCGATATTTGATAAAGAAAGTCCACGCAAAAACATGCTTCTGCACCAACTTCTTAAAAAAAAAGAAAAGAAACATACTTTTTTTGTTTAAAATTAACTACATTTTGAGATTGTTGAATTAAAATGTATAAAATTCACACTTTGTATAAAATTAACAAACATTGCTGTGATTGGGAATTGTGAACCGACTCGATAAACACTGAAAACAGCTTTGTCTGTCAACTACGATGTCAGCAGAAAAAGTCACTTTATCAAAGTATACGCCATATTAATATTTCAAACATTTCTATTGAATTTTATAATATAATATTTTATCTTCGAGAGAAATAATTTTTTTTCTGAAAGTATTAAATTTAACTGAAGACGTGAAACAATTTTCATGATTTCTTCGCATACTTTTATAGTATACAAACAGTGAAATACGTTTCTAAGAAAATGCAACTTTATGACACTAAACTTTATTTTAAAGTAAGTCGCATCTCGCATAATATGACATATTGTAGGTGAAAGTAACGATATATCTGTTGATTCGCAAAATCTTGATAAAAACTTGACTGACAATTTTCGCGACTCTTCTGAGGTACTATCATGGCACACATGATTTTCTATCACGGCACGTTGGTTAAGAATCATTCATCTAATAGGTTTATTTTTTCTTTTCTTTCTTATTTTTCTCTTTTTGCGACACTATGATATACTTAACTTTTTCGACATATATTACATTCTATTACATTATTTAAAAAAAGACAAAAAAAAAATATCAGAGGCTGCAGTGCTGTTCTATATCGATTTGCAGAACAGCATTTCTTCAGAAAATTCTCATCTATCACTTTATATAAGTTAGCATTACCGCTTCACTGCCACTCACAGTTGACTCTAAAATTCTTTGAAGTGCTTAATTTGAAACAAGTCAAATAAAAACATTTTAAACCAAAAATTATTTTACAAACCTTTTTTCTATTATACACTTTTCTTATTTCAATTTAGTAATTAAATAAAATATTTCTTTCAAACTATCGTCAAATAAATTTGACCAAAATCTTTTTGTTTCAGATGAAAATCAAATTTCAAATTTCAAAGTAATTGCTTAAAAGGCGCAAAGGCCAACATAGTGAAAAAGATTCCAAGCCGGGACTCGAACCCGGGCCATCAGTATAGCGCACTGACGTTCTACCGACTAAACCACTTGGAACGATACCTAGCTCGGAAAATTTCTCACTATTATATATTGGCAAGGCTACAAACGCAGCACAAGATGGAATATTTATCGTGAGTCACCGACCTGGGACAAACACGAAACATACTTAAATCCAGCATCGATAGAAATTATATTAATACATGGAAATTATTCCAGAGAGAAACATTCGCCTTGCATAAAATATTTCAAATGAAAATAAAATTTCAAATTTCAAAGTAATTGCTTAAAAGGCGCAAAGGCTAACATAGTGAAAAAGATTCCAAGCCGGGACTCGAACCCGGCCAACAGCATAGCGCACTGACGTTCTACCGACTAAACCACTTGGAACGATACCTAGCTCGGAAAATTTCTCACTATTATAAGTTGGCAAGGCTACAAAAGCAGCACAAGATGGAATATTTATCGTGAGTCACCGACCTGGGACAAACACGAAACGGGACAAACACGGCTTGGAATCTTTTTCACTATGTTGGCCTTTGCGCCTTTTAAGCAATTACTTTGAAATTTGAAATTTGATTTTCATTTGAAATATTGTATGCAAGGCGAATGTTTCTCTCTGGAATAATTTCCATGTATTAATATAATTTCTATCGATGCTGGATTTAAGTATGTTTCGTGTTTGTCCCAGGCCGGTGACTGACGATAAATATTCCATCTTGTGCTGCGTTTGTAGCCTTGCCAATATATAATAGTGAGAAATTTTCCGAGCTAGGTATCGTTCCAAGTGGTTTAGTCGGTAGAACGTCAGTGCGCTATACTGATGGCCCGGGTTCGAGTCCCGGCTTGGAATCTTTTTCACTATGTTGGCCTTTGCGCCTTTTAAGTAATTACTTTGAAATTTGAAATTTGATTTTCATTTGAAACTTTGTATGCAAGGCAAATGTTTCTCTCTGGAATAATTTCCATGTATTAATATAATTTCTATCGATGCTGGATTTGAGTATGTTTCGTGTTTGTCCCAGGTCGGTGACTCACGATAAATATTCCATCTTGTGCTGCGTTTGTAGCCTTGCCAACATGTAATAGTGAGAAATTTTCCGAGCTAGGTATTGTTCCAAGTGGTTTAGTCGGTAGAACGTCAGTGCGCTATACTGATGGCCCGGGTTCGAGTCCCGGCTTGGAATCTTTTTCACTATGTTGGCCTTTGCGCCTTTTAAGCAATTACTTTGAAATTTGAAATTTGATTTTCATTTGAAATATTGTATGCAAGGCAAATGTTTCTCTCTGGAATAATTTCCATGTATTAATATAATTTCTATCGATGCTGGATTTAAGTATGTTTCGTGTTTGTCCCAGGTCGGTGACTCACGATAAATATTCCATCTTGTGCTGCGTTTGTAGCCTTGCCAACATGTAATAGTGAGAAATTTTCCGAGCTAGGTATCGTTCCAAGTGGTTTAGTCGGTAGAACGTCAGTGCGCTATACTGATGGCCCGGGTTCGAGTCCCGGCTTGGAATCTTTTTCACTATGTTGGCCTTTGCGCCTTTTAAGCAATTACTTTGAAATTTGAAATTTGATTTTCATTTGAAATATTGTATGCAAGGCAAATGTTTCTCTCTGGAATAATTTCCATGTATTAATATAATTTCTATCGATGCTGGATTTAAGTATGTTTCGTGTTTGTCCCAGGTCGGTGACTCACGATAAATATTCCATCTTGTGCTGCGTTTGTAGCCTTGCCAACATGTAATAGTGAGAAATTTTCCGAGCTAGGTATCGTTCCAAGTGGTTTAGTCGGTAGAACGTCAGTGCGCTATACTGATGGCCCGGGTTCGAGTCCCGGCTTGGAATCTTTTTCACTATGTTGGCCTTTGCGCCTTTTAAGCAATTACTTTGAAATTTGAAATTTGATTTTCATTTGAAATATTGTATGCAAGGCAAATGTTTCTCTCTGGAATAATTTCCATGTATTAATATAATTTCTATCGATGCTGGATTTAAGTATGTTTCGTGTTTGTCCCAGGTCGGTGACTCACGATAAATATTCCATCTTGTGCTGCGTTTGTAGCCTTGCCAACATGTAATAGTGAGAAATTTTCCGAGCTAGGTATCGTTCCAAGTGGTTTAGTCGGTAGAACGTCAGTGCGCTATACTGATGGCCTGGGTTCGAGTCCCGGCTTGGAATCTTTTTCACTATGTTGGCCTTTGCGCCTTTTAAGCAATTACTTTGAAATTTGAAATTTGATTTTCATTTGAAATATTGTATGCAAGGCAAATGTTTCTCTCTGGAACAATTTCCATGTATTAATATAATTTCTATCGATGCTGGATTTAAGTATGTTTCGTGTTTGTCCCAGGCCGGTGACTGACGATAAATATTCCATCTTGTGCTGCGTTTGTAGCCTTGCCAACATGTAATAGTGAGAAATTTTCCGAGCTAGGTATCGTTCCAAGTGGTTTAGTCGGTAGAACGTCAGTGCGCTATACTGATGGCCCGGGTTCGAGTCCCGGCTTGGAATCTTTTTCACTATGTTGGCCTTTGCGCCTTTTAAGCAATTACTTTGAAATTTGAAATTTGATTTTCATTTGAAATATTGTATGCAAGGCAAATGTTTCTCTCTGGAATAATTTCCATGTATTAATATAATTTCTATCGATGCTGGATTTAAGTATGTTTCGTGTTTGTCCCAGGTCGGTGACTCACGATAAATATTCCATCTTGTGCTGCGTTTGTAGCCTTGCCAACATGTCATAGTGAGAAATTTTCCGAGCTAGGTATCGTTCCAAGTGGTTTAGTCGGTAGAACGTCAGTGCGCTATACTGATGGCCCGGGTTCGAGTCCCGGCTTGGAATCTTTTTCACTATGTTGGCCTTTGCGCCTTTTAAGCAATTACTTTGAAATTTGAAATTTGATTTTCATTTGAAATATTGTATGCAAGGCAAATGTTTCTCTCTGGAATAATTTCCATGTATTAATATAATTTCTATCGATGCTGGATTTAAGTATGTTTCGTGTTTGTCCCAGGTCGGTGACTCACGATAAATATTCCATCTTGTGCTGCGTTTGTAGCCTTGCCAACATGTAATAGTGAGAAATTTTCCGAGCTAGGTATCGTTCCAAGTGGTTTAGTCGGTAGAAGGTCAGTGCGCTATACTGATGGCCCGGGTTCGAGTCCCGGCTTGGAATCTTTTTCACTATGTTGGCCTTTGCGCCTTTTAAGTAATTACTTTGAAATTTGAAATTTGATTTTCATTTGAAACTTTGTATGCAAGGCAAATGTTTCTCTCTGGAATAATTTCCATGTATTAATATAATTTCTATCGATGCTGGATTTAAGTATGTTTCGTGTTTGTCCCAGGTCGGTGACTCACGATAAATATTCCATCTTGTGCTGCATTTGTAGCCTTGCCAACATGTAATAGTGAGAAATTTTCCGAGCTAGGTATTGTTCCAAGTGGTTTAGTCGGTAGAACGTCAGTGCGCTATACTGATGGCCCGGGTTCGAGTCCCGGCTTGGAATCTTTTTCACTATGTTGGCCTTTGCGCCTTTTAAGCAATTACTTTGAAATTTGAAATTTGATTTTCATTTGAAACACTGTATGCAAGGCAAATGTTTCTCTCTGGAATAATTTCCATGTATTAATATAATTTCTATCGATGCTGGATTTAAGTATGTTTCGTGTTTGTCCCAGGTCGGTGACTGACGATAAATATTCCATCTTGTGCTGCGTTTGTAGCCTTGCCAATATATAATAGTGAGAAATTTTCCGAGCTAGGTATCGTTCCAAGTGGTTTAGTCGGTAGAACGTCAGTGCGCTATACTGATGGCCCGAGTTCGAGTCCCGGCTTGGAATCTTTTTCACTATGTTGGCCTTTGCGCCTTTTAAGTAATTACTTTGAAATTTGAAATTTGATTTTCATTTGAAACATTGTATGCAAGGCAAATGTTTCTCTCTGGAATAATTTCCATGTATTAATATAATTTCTATCGATGCTGGATTTAAGTATGTTTCGTGTTTGTCCCAGGTCGGTGACTGACGATAAATATTCCATCTTGTGCTGCGTTTGTAGCCTTGCCAATATATAATAGTGAGAAATTTTCCGAGCTAGGTATCGTTCCAAGTGGTTTAGTCGGTAGAACGTCAGTGCGCTATACTGATGGCCCGAGTTCGAGTCCCGGCTTGGAATCTTTTTCACTATGTTGGCCTTTGCGCCTTTTAAGTAATTACTTTGAAATTTGAAATTTGATTTTCATTTGAAACTTTGTATGCAAGGCAAATGTTTCTCTCTGGAATAATTTCCATGTATTAATATAATTTCTATCGATGCTGGATTTAAGTATGTTTCGTGTTTGTCCCAGGCCGGTGACTGACGATAAATATTCCATCTTGTGCTGCGTTTGTAGCCTTGCCAATATATAATAGTGAGAAATTTTCCGAGCTAGGTATCGTTCCAAGTGGTTTAGTCGGTAGAACGTCAGTGCGCTATACTGATGGCCCGGGTTCGAGTCCCGGCTTGGAATCTTTTTCACTATGTTGGCCTTTGCGCCTTTTAAGTAATTACTTTGAAATTTGAAATTTGATTTTCATTTGAAACTTTGTATGCAAGGCAAATGTTTCTCTCTGGAATAATTTCCATGTATTAATATAATTTCTATCGATGCTGGATTTAAGTATGTTTCGTGTTTGTCCCAGGTCGGTGACTCACGATAAATATTCCATCTTGTGCTGCATTTGTAGCCTTGCCAACATATAATAGTGAGAAATTTTCCGAGCTAGATATCGTTCCAAGTGGTTTAGTCGGTAAAACGTCAGTGCGCTATACTGATGGCCCGAGTTCGAGCCCCGGCTTGGAATCTTTTTCACTATGTTGGCCTTTGCGCCTTTTAAGCAATTACTTTGAAATTTGATTTTCATTTGAAATATTGTATGCAAGGCGAATGTTTCTCTCTGGAATAATTTCCATGTATTAATATAATTTCTATCGATGCTGGATTTAAGTATGTTTCGTGTTTGTCCCAGGTCGGTGACTCACGATAAATATTCCATCTTGTGCTGCGTTTGTAGCCTTGCCAACATATAATAGTGAGAAATTTTCCGAGCTAGGTATCGTTCCAAGTGGTTTAGTCGGTAGAACGTCAGTGCGCTATACTGATGGCCCGGGTTCGAGTCCCGGCTTGGAATCTTTTTCACTATGTTGGCCTTTGCGCCTTTTAAGCAATTACTTTGAAATTTGAAATTTGATTTTCATTTGAAATATTGTATGCAAGGCAAATGTTTCTCTCTGGAATAATTTCCATGTATTAATATAATTTCTATCGATGCTGGATTTAAGTATGTTTCGTGTTTGTCCCAGGTCGGTGACTCACGATAAATATTCCATCTTGTGCTGCGTTTGTAGCCTTGCCAACATATAATAGTGAGAAATTTTCCGAGCTAGGTATCGTTCCAAGTGGTTTAGTCGGTAGAACGTCACTGCGCTATACTGATAGCCCGGGTTCGAGTCCCGGCTTGGAATCTTTTTCACTATGTTGGTCTTTGCGCCTTTTAAGCAATTACTTTGAAATTTGAAATTTGATTTTCATTTGAAATATTGTATGCAAGGCAAATGTTTCTCTCTGGAATAATTTCCATGTATTAATATAATTTCTATCGATGCTGGATTTAAGTATGTTTCGTGTTTGTCCCAGGTCGGTGACTCACGATAAATATTCCATCTTGTGCTGCGTTTGTAGCCTTGCCAACATATAATAGTGAGAAATTTTCCGAGCTAGGTATCGTTCCAAGTGGTTTAGTCGGTAGAACGTCAGTGCGCTATACTGATGGCCCGGGTTCGAGTCCCGGCTTGGAATCTTTTTTACTATGTTGGCCTTTGCGCCTTTTAAGCAATTACTTTGAAATTTGAAATTTGATTTTCATTTGAAATATTGTATGCAAGGCGAATGTTTCTCTCTGGAATAATTTCCATGTATTAATAAAATCTTTTTGGCTGAATTTTGGCCGAATATTCATATTGCCCTACTTAAAAGTCAAAATGCCCTCTTTGGGACGTACGCCCTACGTTGGAAGCCAGTGTCATAATGTAATGGAATTCTTTTGTGCGTCTCTGTAAACGAACTATAAATACTACACACTTCATTTTCAATACCGAAAATTCTAGAGTAAGCTCCTATAACATAAAAATTTCATGAAAATCCGAGCATATTTACGAAAGTTTGAGCATGAAGAGACAGAAAGACCGAATTCATAAACACTTTTCAACTCTGCTGAAAAATGGCAAAGATTAACCCAAATGGCAAGTGGCAACACTTTTCTAAACTACTGTCGGCAACAAAATGCGTCACGCGCCTCTCGTGCAAAGAAGAAAAAAAAAAAAAGTCACGCCCGCTGGAAGCTGAAACTTATCGTTTAGATACTCTTTCTTGTATCTTCTAGAATTCACAGGTTTCATGCTTAAATTAAATGAAAATTAAATGAAGTATTATTAATTAAATGAAATATTATTTCTTTTTCATTTAAGCATTTAATGAATTAAATGCTTAAATGAAAAAGAAATAACAACTACAGTCGTGGAAAAAAAAAAGTAAAACCCCCCTACTAACTCCTCAACAAATTATCGTAGAAGAAAGTTACTGGTAGCGAACGATTGGAAATAAAGTCTACTTTTAAATGATATGTATATAAAATTTGCTTAGGGGCCATCTACATATTAAAACGAATCCAAACTTCATTTTTTTCAATGACAATACCCAATTTTAACAAGATATTTCAAATCTTCGGTTCAAATTATGCCTCGACACCGAATTTCAAGTCATTTGAATGATAAGATTTTGAATCATAAACATTCAAAATTTAGTGCTTCTAATGTTTTTTTGTTCTAATGTTACATTTTGATATTTTTATTTATATCTCCAGAAATTATGCTCCTAATGTGCTAATTTTTTTTGTAGCAATAATACTAATATACCCAAACATAAATACGCTGAATTTGCAATTTTTATAATTTTATGATATGATTTATGAATTATGAAATTAATATTCGAAATAATTATGAATTGCAACCTATACAATTTTTTTGATGGATTTAGATTTATTAAGTCCTGCTTTATGTAAATCCAAAATTTCACATTTTTCTTCCAAGTAGTTTTCAAATTATGCTTGAAAAACGGCAAAATGATGGTTTGTGGGGCCGTCTATAATAGAAGTGAGTAGATTGTATTTTGAAATTTCTTCTGCTGTCCTGTAATCGAGCAGGCTACATTGACTTCTTAAGGTGCCTATCAAGATGGGGGCTCTCTCGGTTAAGCTTCGATTTCCGAACTTTAATTTGGATATAATTCCCTTAAAATACGCTCGTTTTAAAATAACTAATTTCTCAGAAACTTATGGTACGAATTGCATAAAAATTTGTTTTTAGGCTAATTGAAGGGTGCAGAGTTCATTTATGCTGTCAGAATTGTGTACTGCTATTGAAAAAAACAAAGTTATGTTTCGTTTTAATATGTAGATGGTCCCCTAAGAAAATTTTATCTATGTCATTTAAAAGTAGTCCAATCGTTCGGTACCAGTAACTTTCTTCTACAATAATTTGTTGAGGAGTTAGTGTAAGAAGGGGTTACTTTTTTTCCCCCACGACTGTACATCCATAGAAAAAAACTATTGGAAAGGATTAGCAAGTCAAGATAGAGTGAAAATATTCTAAGATATATTTTTGAATTATTTTTTTTTTTAGCCCGAGACATGCTGACACATTTAGCTTTCTCGGCCACTGCACTTGAATGTTCTAGGAATGGTAAAACAATGACTAAAGGATTTTTTTACAATCGATTGTATAAGTTATACTTGCGGATAACAAATATTCCAAAACTTGAAATTAAACATTAAACTCTGATTGAAGATTTAATGAATGCTGCGTGCTATAATCCAGACTTTATTACAATTCTCTAGTAATCGATATCTTTAGCAAGATCATAAGTGATTTAATCTTATAACATTGATCTACACGATTTTCGGGATAGTCAATGAGTGTTTTATAAATTATTTTTAATGTTTAAATAGAAAATGTTACCCAGAATGCACTACTACGTTACATTTTCTAGTTAAACAATTTTAAAGATCTTTATTATGTCAATTTAGACGGGACAAATAATTAATGAATCATCCACCCGGCACCAATGAACAACGTTTTAACTAATCAATAATCCATGTGGAGCCTGATTGAAATCACGCATTCTGGCAGTGAAGCTAAAGCCATAGGCGGGTGTGGTTGTGTATGGAAACCCGTGTTAAGTTCTACTAGTTCAGAAATTGTCTTATTTGTTATTTCCATATCTGGTATCGAAAACAGTGGGACAAGGAGATAAAAAGCGGAACAAGAACTTCAAAATCGGGACAACTTAAGTACTATAGTAAAACCTATGAAAACAAAATCATACTTTAAATTAAAAAAAACTTAATAATTCCGGTTAAAATAGCACAATATAATTATAAGCAGTAACGTAGCTGATAAGACTAAAACCTGTATAAAACGGATTTTTTTCTGGTCTGCTGTGGTTCCGTATTAACAGGTTACAGCATTAAATAGTTTCCTTTCATCGTTTTAAATGTATTTGAATGATAAGCTATCCATAAGTGGATGGTGTGCAATGAATTACTAGAGCTAGAGGTTTTGAAATAATTAATAGTAGTTTTATGATAATAAATGTATTTAAACGAAATTTAAACAATATTATTTTTTAGAACACACTATTCAGTCAGATTCAATACAACAAAAGCTCCAGCTTTCTGTTGAATTTCGGCAATTTGTATGCAAATTATCATTATTAAAAATTAACGCAATTATATAAAATTTGTTATAAACTTCCTATAACATTACTGAGGTGTTTATCAATAACATAAGATTAATTAAATGCTTTTTGGGTAATAACAGATTTATTTAAAACACACACACACACAAAAAATAATTTTTATAAGAATCTATTCTAAATTAAACAACTGTATAAAAAATTCAGAACTTAAAATATACTGCAGGCCACACTTTATACACTTATAAAATACGAATATTTCTGAAACGTCTTGTATATGATTGTTTTTAATAATGATAATTTTATCAGCCACACATTTTATGAATAACGTAAGATTAATGAAATCCGTTGCGAAGTGAATAAATGCGTGTTTATTTAGTCGCAAATAAAATTTAAATCTTTTAAAAGAATATATGGTGTATCGTCGTAAAATTCTTTGCATCTCATTCTGAAATTTATTGTTACTTGGATTTCTGCCTTCACGTGATCCACTGTTAAACTATTATGGTTGTCAGACTATCTTATATTAGTTTTAGAAAATACCCTTTTTGTTGCAGCATTAGATACGGGAATTACGGGGGTGGGGGGTAAATGAATTTGATTTAAGTGGGAATTGTGATTTTTAAAAATTCCTTACTATTACTTAAAAATTCCTCACATTTTCCAATGATTTTCTTTTCTTTCTTTTTTTTTTTTTTCATTCTTTTTAACCATTTGGGAATGGTTGTTGTTTTCGGTCGAGGATGAGGCCAAATGATGTTCGCATTTTATTTTTTTTAACGAAATTCAACGATGTTCTTGACTTTTAGAAGAATTTTTATTTGAATAGGTAATAGAAAGGCATAAAAGCGTTAAAAATTGAAAAAGTTACAAAATGGGTAGGCTCAAATTATCAGATATGGAAAAATCCAAAGCCAAACAGCGACGTCGAAATGAAAATCGTCTTGCAAAGCAAAAATCCAGATCTTCAACTGATTATGTAGCCCATGAAAATCGAGGTCTTCAACTGATTATGTAGGCCATGAAAATCGATTACAGAATAAAAGACGAACGCGAAAAAGGAAACATTCTAATGTTTAATCGATTAACAGTTAAAGGCCATGTCTCGAAAGTTCCAATCCACTAGCCACGGCGTTTTACAATCGGTCGATTCTAACCGGGAAAAATTGAGCTCAACGTAGGTAATTTGTCACAATCTGTGGATGATTCGGTGGAACTGATTTCGATTTGTAAACTGTTTTTCTTCTCGAAACGGGACTTGGAGAGTTCATCGATGAAGGTTTTGGTCGTCTGAAGTTTGATCTTTGATCTGTTGTTGAAGAGGATGCGACGGAATTTGGTAGACGAAATAAATTCCAAATGGTCGTTGTAATCTATTAAATTACAATTATATTACTTTTTATTGTTTTCTTTTCTTTTTCTTTTTTTTTTTCTCTTACAAACCGTTGTTTGGATTACTTTCTTAATATTATACATTTTCTTTTATACTTCATCCATTTCAGAAAATGTTTCAATATGTAGGCTGTCGATGATTTTGGAAATCATGCCATAGTTCATTGTTCATTGTGTCCTTTTCAGCGAAAAATGACTTGAATTTTTTTAATTTTGTAGGGGAGACCAGGGCACATTTTCCATAGGGGTAAGTTTTCCAACTTGCTTTAGTTTTTAAATGAGCCGCTAGGTGACGCTAGCGAGTGAACTGGCTGAAGTGGCAACATCTTACACAACATCTACAAAAGTTATAGCTTAATAGCTGCTGTCACTTCGTCTGGAGAGCTGTTTTTTTCATTTTTTCAACGGTGAGCAAAATTTTAAGTCTTTCTTAAAACGTAAAAAAAAAACCGTACTAGCGTTAAACTTACTGTTTTGACATTGAATACACTAAAAAAGGGTTTCTTTCTTCAGGTAACTATGCGTTTGTTTTGCAAATAACTTACACTGGTATTCGTCCAGGTAGTCTAAAAGTTCAAATATGGCGACGGGGCAGGTTTTCCAACAACATACGGGGCATGTTTTCCAACATGTTTCTCGTTTGAAAACCTCCCCCCTCTTATCGTATCAAAAATGTATTTATTGTATTGTAAAATCGGCCAAATAACCATATATACTACGAACCCGTTTGATCATTTAGTCATTTAAGTAAAACTATCAATATAAAAAACAAGGTAAATTCAAAAATATAATAAAATGTCAATTTTTTTCTAAAATGGATTCATTTAATGAATCCATTTTATGTTAATTAGGCCTTTATAGTCATAAGCTAGAACACTGAGATCGCAGTGAGTACGAACCCCTCAAAAAGCAAATTAACCGTGCTTAGAGCCGCTCCACTGGCGTTAATCCACAGTTAATATTATGGCGGGTTTTAAACGTTGGAGAATTTTCATACTGAATCCTGAAATATTTACAAACTTTGCTTTTACGCCATCCCACTTTTCTGACAGGCCAGCTCCTGCCGCACCAAATCTTGAAAAGATTTCAAACTTTCCTCAATAATCACCCCCCCCCCCCCCCCCGCAAAAACAAAAGAACACCGAAGGCATCTAATCATTCTACACTAACGCAGGCTAGCATTTCCAAAGAAGCTGTTCTTTAAGTTCTACTCAAAATTTCCCTATTGCTTATGAAAAAAGCGTTCCTTCTACATCCAAACAAGCTTTGCCTACACCAGAAGAAGTTAGGATTTTTGCGAAGGCTGCACTAAGCAGGCAAACACGGCGTGGAAAGAAAAATAGGAAGTATTGTACTGACTGATTCTCCTGTTAAAAATCAACTGGAAATGGAAAAAAAGATTCATCTAAAAAAAAGAAAACTGCAAAAGGAATCAGATAAAAGGGGCGAGAAAAAAAAAATCCAATCCCGGCCAGGGAGCTGTTTGGACCTTCGTCTTTAAATGTAAAATAGATTAAAACTGTTTTTTATGTTACTGTTATGTTACTGAGCATTTAGTTCACAATAAAAAATACTTATTAATTAACAAGCAAGATTTATTACCTATGTTTTACCATTTAAAGTATAATTGGAAAACTTGCCCCTGACCATTTTTCGTATGCTGGAAAACTTGCCCCGCATACGGGGCACATTTTCCAACGTAACCTGATTAGACTTAACTATTTTTTGTGAAAAAGCATATTTAGTTTTTTGAAAAATAATTGTGCCAGTTTGTACAGGAAGGTCTAGGGAGTACAATGATATCCTGTATATATCAAAATAGTTAAAAATAAAAAATACAAAAATAAAAATCTAAAAAGTTGGAAAACTTGCCCCGGTCTCCCCTAATCATGAAAATCATATCTCGCCTATATGCACTTGAGTAAGATTTGTGTAACCACAGACAGCAATTTTCTGCAACCTTCGAAGCTATTCCTTTAGAGAAGGTTTAGATTAAATTGAGTGTGTTCAGAAGTGCATTTCACGCCGCGCGCGCGCTCAGAAGTTTATGTCATGGAGTAGGTCTTATCGAAGAAAGGAATTTTAACATAATTCAATTATTTCATTATCTTTAATGGTTCAAAAAAGGTAAAACCAACGACTATATTTCTTTATCCTTCCAAAACATGGTTTTCGTAACAGGACTACATGCCTATGTTCACTCAGATAAAATCTAAAATAGTCGGGAAAAACATCACGTGACCTTCTTTATCTACTTTAGCCCATTTAGCATTTAAAATTAGTTAACCAACCGCACACAAACTCCGCTCAAGCTGCTCAAAAAAATTGTGTGGGCGATTTGATCACGTGATTGTGCGTTTTCTGCTTATGTGTTATTGGTTGTGCATTGTTTGGTAGGTTGATTGATACAATTTAAGAATTCAACTGGTGATCTAAAAATTTTAACTTTTTAACAATTTTCTTTTTATTTATTTAAAAATGATTTATCAGTTGATTTATAACTTCTGTGATAAATAGAATGCTGTTAGTAAACCAAGATTGTGATATCAACATATGAGATTTGTTTGTAATCTACTATACTGGATGGATTTCAATGGAATTTGCACTGTTAGTTAGACAGTTTTTCAGAGAAGGTTTTAATATATATATTTCTTATTTTATGATTGCATATTTTAATACCGTGTGGATAACAGAGCAAAATACATCATAAAACATGAGAAATAAATGGCATTCAAAATTCTGTTAGTATAAGCAAAATACTTACTTATACTTTCAGTAGAAAATTTATAAACATTCTAATCATACTTTATTCACTACAAAACTAGACAGCAGACCTATATATTTTATCTCTTTAAAAAATATATCTACAGATATTTTTAGTTAAAATAATCTACAACTATTACATTTTATTTTTATAATGTTCAAAGTAAAATATGATTTCCAGCCTAGTCTCGATAAAAATTCACTCGTAAAGTATTCAAAAAAAAAAAAAAAAAAAAGAAAATCAAGGAATTATCCTACGTGCAAAAGGATATTTTTGCCCAATATATATTATTTTTTCATTTGGATTTGCTTAATGTTTATATCATTATACATATACATATATAATCACTTAGAAACGAAACTTTAAATATTTAAAAGGCGTTCAGATGTAAAACTTTCATCTCGAAATACCTAATTTTCTCACATTTAAATAAATATTTTATTATTATAATAAAAATACACGTGCCTCTGTATAATAAAAATAAAAAATATATCTTCATCAAAAATATCTTATTCATTATGAAAAATATAAAACAACCAATAAACAAAATAAAAAAAAATTATGATTACAATGTGGGACTGGAAGGATTCGAACCCAGAACCCCTAGTCTCGAGTTCACTGCCTTATCCATTCAGCCATCTAGCACACGTTCGTTTTGCAACAAAATATCTTTATAATTAGCACCATAATTAATCAAATCCATGATCTGTTCCTGAACACCCTACGTGTTATTCCATCCATGATATTTACCCACTCCATGTTCTTGTCTCCTGAGCTCGCGCGCGTAACGCGCGTGCAGCTTGAACACACTCCTTATTACAAATGGAATCCACAATTTCATCATTTATTCTTTGCTTTAGTTTGTTTGTTAAATTGTTCATGATATTGTGGACTTCGTAGCAATTATATGGCCGAAAATGCGTCATTTTTCAATGGTTTTCATATTTTTTTTTTTTTTTTTTTTTTTTTTTTTTTGTTACAAAGCACTGTTTGGATTGCTTTCTCCATGTTACACATTTCTTTATGGAGATCGTCCATTTCAAAAGACGTTTCAATATGTAGAATTTCGATGATTTTGGAAATTATGCCACTTTGATTTGTTTGTTAAATTGGCATAATATTGTGGGCTTCGAAGCAATGATTCGCTTTCTAACGTCAAAATTGCGTCATTTTTCAATGATTATCATTTTTTTTTTTTTTTACAAATTACCGCCAGGATAACTTTCTTTTTCGTATTATAAACTGAATGTACTTTTCCCTCAAATTTTCTTAGGGGTTTAATAGAGTGTACGTAATAATAACTCTTCTTTCTCACAAAAGACTGAAATACCATGTAATGAATAAATCAAACCCTCGATATATAAATTTAGCATTATTGTCATAAAAATGTTGTTAATTATTTCAAAAGCCTCTCATTCGATTAACTAATTTCTCATCATTTTTCTTATAGATAAAGTACCGGGTGTCCCAAAAAGGACTGACTGATTTTAAAATTCAATAACTTGCAAACGGTGACAGATATTTAAAAAATTCTTGCAGGAGGGTTGTGCATAAGGTCAAAAGTTTTTTTACAGTGATTTTCAATTTTAGTTCGAATTACAAACAATAGATGGCGCTGCGATCAATAGACGCTGAATTCAGGCTCGATTTTTGGTGCTTCGTGGCCCGGATAATACATTTCCATCTCCTTTTTCAGCATGGAACAAGAGAAAGGACTATAAATCGAACCTGTATTTAGCGACTATTGCTTACAGCGCCATCTATTGTTTGTAATTCGAACTAAAATCGAAAATCACTGTAATAAAACTTTTGACCTTATGTATAAACCTCCTGCAAGAATTTTTTAAATATCTGTCACCGTTTGCAAGTTATTGAATTTTAAAATCAGTCAGTCCTTTTTGGGACACCCGGTATAAATCATATACATTCAATAGGATGAAAGGAAACTTTCGTAATACAGTAACCTGTTAAGGGACAAGGGACCGGAAAAATTCCGTTTTAGGCAGATTTTAATCTTAACAAGTGCACAGTTCCTTATAATTGTATTGTACCGTTTTAGCTAAGGTTATAAAATTTTTCTGCCTAATGCATGATTCCGTTACAGAGGTTCCGTTTCAACAGGTTTTAGTGCAGTGATTAAGTAGTCCCGATTTTTAAGTACTTGTCCCGCTTTTTTTCTTTCCCTGCCCCGCTTTTTTTGTGACACTAAACTGGGCAACTGGTAGTCAGCTTCATATGCTTTATAAAAATCCTTCAATGTCTGGACTCTTTTATACATAGTATGAAAACTGATTGTGTAATTTTAAAATATTTTTTTTTTATAAACTAGGGGGTCTCTGTCCCCCTGCTCGCTACGCTCACCAACCCCCCGCGTAATCGCGAAGCAATCCCTATTTTCTAGAGAATCCCAGACGTATTTGTTTCGTGTTCGTGACCCCACCCCCCTTTCTCATTAGTTAATTTTGGTAATTATTTTCTTTCTGTAAAAATAACTTTTTCCATTGACCACTTAAAAAAAAAAAAAATAGAAGTCTATCGAAATGCAGAAGATTCTTCCTTTTCCCCGACCATCTAAATTCTCTACTTTCATGGTTTTCGCTAAGCACAATTTTCGCCAAGAAAAGACAGAAAGCTCTGACCAATCAGATGCGTTTCGCGGTATCTACGCAGCTTTTCATTGGTCCATTTCGAAATCGCTACACCCTACCTCAATAATATTTTCGATATCATCTTTAAGAACCTGAAACACAAAAGTTTTACACCCAAAATTAACATGTGCATTGTCTGCAGAATAACTAGTTAGAAATTTTTTATTAATGTTTAGTTCCTGAAGACGAATTACTATATTTTTGTGAATACTACTAAATTTTTACTATATTTTTTGGCTAATGCGCTAAAAAATCTAACACGCACGTCTTTAAATTATTTTCAGGTGTATAAAATTTGACTATCAATGGATACATTTTTTTTTTTTTTTTTTTGCACCGTTATTCGAAGCATCAGTCGAAACATTACAGAATATACCTTTCTAGACAGCAATGAATGCTATCTTGGACAGATGTTGGACAAAATATTATGAGCAATAGCACTCAATTTTGTTTTCCCGGGTGTCATTCTTTCAGAAATTTTCGAGGCATCATACACTACATTATCAAGTTTTCACTGTCCAACGAATGAAATGATAAACGGAATGGATGTTTTAGTTACTTCAGCAGCTATAATTTTCTCCCCTTAGTTTTTTCTCGAGTTTTCTCTCAAGCTATCTCTCTCTCAAGTTTTAGTATTTTGAATAAATTTTGTTACAGAAAGGGTTATATTTGTATTCTTTTCTTATGTTCATTATAACTTTTGTGCTTTTCGATATCATTTTTACCTCCATGAGCGATACTGAAATCTTTCTTGCAATAGACGCTTTCAGTGTGACATCAGTCAGAAAAAATAAATCGCAGAAAATGTTACCACTGCTTATAAGGTATTAAAATACTTAGCAGTGATAGATAGCAATACGATATATCTATAATATGCAAATAAAATAGAAAATACAGCATATCAACCGTTTGTTTGAAGTAGAGGTCTGCACGGGCTGAAATTTCCTGGCCCGGGCCCGGCCCGATTTAAAAGTTAAATGTTCGGCCCGAGCACGGCCCGGTATAAAAGCTAAAATCTCCGCCTGAGTCCGGCCCGACCCGAGTGAATTTCTACAAAACATTGATTTTTACGTCGATTTGATTAAAAATTTCCATCGTTCGAGGACATCTAACCAAAAATTCTTATTTTAGCTTTTTTTTTTCTTCATGTTTATAATCTTCATTTTTATAGAAGTGCCGCAGCCTGCGATATTTATATTTTTAATAAATATCTATTTGTTGTATTTAAGTGTTTCAGCTATCATTAATATTGTTAATCCATATTCCATGTATTGAAGAGATAAAAATCAGAAAAGTGCTATACAGTAAAATCTTCTAAGACGGAATTGCATAGAGAAGAAAAAAAAACGAATTATAGACAGTTATAGGCAGGTATAAATGTATTATATATTCTTTTCTTACGTATTAGTGTATTCATTTTGCATGAATCAACACATTTTTCAGTTTAAGACAGGATTCCGTCATAGGCAGGTTTTTTTTCACACGTTTCACTATATTTTAATTTAGACATATTTTAATAAGCCTACATATCTACTATTCTTTAAAAAGAATAAATTTTAATGTTTAATTGTAGAATAATGGCGATTTAAAAATGTATGCATTTCTTGCAAAGATTTTTGGATCAGGTCTAATTTTACTGACCTTTGAACGGACCAGGCCACGGCAAGACAATGATTTTCATACGGCCGGGTCAAAACGAGGACTGAAAATTTTGGGGCGTGAAGACTAGGATGAATGAAACCAGTACCGGCTCTGAACGGGAAAAAAAAGTTAAGGCACAGCCCGATCCTTCAGGAAAAAAGTAAGGCCCGAACCCGGCCCGGCCCGCAAAGAGTAATCACTAGGCCCGGCTCGGCTCGGCCCGGCCCGAGCCTTTAGAAAAAAGAATAAATTTTACGGGCCCGAAACGAGTGGAGACCAGGGCCGGCCCGAGTGTCATGAAGAAAAATAGGCCCGAGGCCGGCCTGTGCAGATCTTTAGTTTGGAGTCAGTTTCCAACCAAAACGTCATGATTGACGTCACAACTGAAAGCATCTATAAATGCAAATGGACTTGATTTTTATTTTTAGCAGGTTTTATAAAGAAATAACTTTGTGTCCATGCATCATGAAAACTGCACGTCCGTTTCACTTTTTTCTTTGGAGTAATAGAGCCTGTTTGCGCTTTAGATTCAGAATTGCTCATTTTAATATTAGCTCAGTTTACTGAAAGGAAAGATAAGACCTGCATTTAATGGTTCGGATATTGGATGACCATTAAAATAAGAAAGATGAATACTGCAATTTACTTTTCCTCTCTCCTTTTGCTAAATCAGTGTCTAAACTATCAGTATACTCAACAGTAAAAAGTTCCAAGTAGCAGATCATGGTTGAATATTTTATTGCATATATATATATATATATATATAATGAATCTAATTAATAAATTTTATCTAATATTCCATTAAACCACGACATTTCATTGATTTAAGTACATACTAATGCCTCATCCCGCATTATCCGAATTTGCGTAACTCTCGAGGTATTCAATGTTAAAATATAATTTATTGCTTTATATGCTGTTGCTAGATCTAAAGCTTTGAAAGGCGGGACGACAGTACACGCTCGAGGGAAAAAAGAAGAAGAAGAAGAGAGCAGTAGTGCACATGAGAATGAATACGAATTAATATTACCTTCCTAATTTTTAGTGGTACGTGGCTGCTACATTTCAATCTTACAACTTATAAAATGATGTGCCAAATCTTCTTTCGATTTTCTTTAAATTTAGTTTAATTCTTTTTCAGATTTTACATTTTAAAATGTAGGTGTACTGAAAAATGTAGTTGAAATTAAAACTTCTGAAATAGCTTAGAATCTTAAAGTATTCAATCTTTATTATCGGTTCATAATCATAAAAAACATATAGTCTCATAAAAAAATTTAAAGTCCGTAGTGTAAAAAAAAAAAAGAGAGAGAGGGAGAGGTTTCTAAATTAATAGTTATTTTGAGAAAACCGAGGCATCACTAATTCATTTTAATGCAATAAAATTTAAATTTTCAAAGATGTCGGATTATTAAAATTAATTTCGTACCTTAATTTTTATGCAACTCATGGTTGTTACTAGAGTACATTGCAGGTCAAGTTATTTGGAATTTAGAAAAAAAAAAAAAAAAAAAAAAAGAAAGAAAGAAAGAAAGAAAATAAATAAAATTGTCATTTTGCAACATGAAATGTAAACAGCAACAAATGAAATCCATAATTTAGAGCAATTGCAGGAAAATAGTCCACAATCAAATCTCCGATATGTTTTTCAAAGAAAAATGACTACATATACTTACTTATTCAGATTAAAATATAGTTTTTTTCATCTAAAGCAATTTCCTGAACTTTTCTTTTGAAAAATTGAGCATTACCTGAACCCGAAGCACAAGAAACAAAACCCTCACCTGAGATGACCCGGAAATAAAAACAGTAGACTCAATCCTATCCGCAGCAAAACGTTTAGAGCAACAAGTTCGGTTAAAATCGAGTTATTCGACCCGATACAGGACTCTGTTACTACACACAGTAGTACAAAATACACATTTTCCCGCAGTTTACAATAAAATATGTATAGATATAATAATTTCCTCTGTCATATATTAAATTCAGTATTCTAAGAGATAAAAATGGGGCTATACTGTATGTTGAAATTAATGAATAAAGTAATTTTTAGTGTGATGCTAAGATAATTTCAAAAATAAAAAATAAATGAACTCTTTATTTACCTATTAGTTTATAAAAATACTCACCAAACTCTTTTTAATAAGAAGATCGAAGCGATTTTCACTTGCTCTGTCTCTTCCGGAACCCTAATTCTTACTAGATATGGGAAATAAAGTTAATTTTGGTTCACAGGTTCCATCATTTCACATTTGCACAGGTAACAGGTTCCAAAAACCTGTTACTTTTGTAACATATAACTAATCGCTGCGTATGATGTCAACGAATAAACGTCCGTTGTTAGAAGGCATTTAAACAAACTGTTTGAAATAAATGAAATCATAAGACGAAACGCAATATTTCACCTTGATTCGAACATAAAATATGTAATATGAACTTTCAAAAGTTCACTGTTTTACTTAAAAGGCGACTAAAATAATAAAAGAGATGTTTACAAGTTAAAAATTTACATTTTATTTAAAAACTTCTTAGTACTTTCGGGTTTTACGAAGCCCTTCATCAGGGAATATTAGAATAAGTAATTGCTTTTTATTTATACAAATACGTCACTTCGTTTTTGAAAATGAGAGAGCCAATAATTATTAGAGTTGAAAGTAGAAGTAGCAGTTTCTTGGATTGAACTTAATTAGAGAATATATATATTATTATTAAATGCAGTTCCATTTATTTTATTACATCACTCTGTTCTCATGAGTCACTTTCATTTTAAATGTGTAGCTGGACAGTCGAAGTACCAGGGTTTTAGATTAAATTTGCATAGAAAATAATGCGTATTAAAGTTTGTGGTACGATGGTACGGCAGTTAAATATTTCTTTCACGCAAATTAAATCTGAAACACTGCTACTTTGACTGTCCAGCTACACATTTAAAATGAAAGTGACATATGAGAACAGAGTGATGTAATATAATAAGTGGAACTGCAGTTAATAATAATATACAGAGTGGTTCAGAACTATGTGTCAAAAATGTAAAGGCAGGTAAGTGGGGACCTAAATAAGCAGATTTCGTATGGGAATGTGGGTTCGGAAATGCAGTGCTGAGGTAGTAGAGGGCGCTGTTGAATGCGGCGGATAAATGCTCTTCGTTGGCTTGAATCGTCATTTCCCGCACGGATTTCGAGCAACATGGATTATTACAGCAATCCGGAGCTTGCCGACATGCATTTCATGTATGGGATTGCGCAAGGAAATGGATTGGCTGTTCAAAGAATTCAAACTGAACGATTCCCGGGTAGGATTCTGCCGGATCACCGAACATTTGAGCGTCTTCTTTAGGAGTTGTGCGCGAGTGGATTGTTTTATGCTTCCAGGCGTGAAAAGGGCACTGCAAGATATCGCAGAATTCCTGCAGTGGAAGAAGCAGTATTATAGTAGAGGATAGTCCTTCGACAAACTCAAAAGCTGTTGGACGTGCGTTGATGTGTGGACCATTTCCTTGCTTAGCCCCATACATAAAATGCATGTCGGTAAGCTCTGTATTGGTGTAACGATGCATGTTGTGCTCGAAATCCGTGAGGGAATGACGATTCAAGCTGGCGAAGCGCTTTCATCTATCGAACTTAACAGCGCCCTCTACTGTCTCAACGCTGCATTTCTGCACCCACATTCCTACTCGAAATCTGCATATTTAGGTCCTCTCTACCTTCCTTTACATTTTTGAGATCTAGTTCTGAGCCACCCTGTATATTTTCTCTAATTAAGTTCAATCCAAGAAACTGCTACTTCTACTTTAAACTTTAATAATTATTGGCTCTCTCATTTTCAAAACAAAATGATGTATTTGTATTAATAAACAGCAATTACTTATTATAATATTTTCTGATGAAGGGCTTAGGAAAGCCTAAACGTACTGAGAAGTTTTTAAATAAAATGTATATTTTTAACTTGTAACATCCCTTATATTATTTTAGTCACCTTTTAAGTAAAACAGTGAACTTTTGACAGTTCATGTTACATATTTTATGTTTGAAATAATTTTGGAACGTAAGTATAGACGCTGTTTTCTATTGAAATGAATCCACACAATTAAATTAGTTTATGGTTAAAAACTTAATTTTTGTAAAAGAAAAATTTACCTAGTTATGATACTTTGAATTTCATGCATTTTCAGTGTTTTCTCGCTCTAAAAACACGCTTTTCCATTTACTGTGACTAAAACTTTGAAAAATCATAAAATTCAAAGTAACTCAGTAAATTTGGGTTATAGAAGAATCAATTTTGCTATTTTATTTGTTAAAACATTGATAATTTTTTTCTAAATAAAACTTATAGGACCTGGGCATTGTACAAAATTTGTAATTTCTTATTAATTATTTTAACATAAATCAATTTTTATATGACGCAGAACAAAATTTAAAAGATTTTTGTAATTGGAACTACACCTCTAAAACTAACGGCTATTACCTATTGGTAAACGATAATAAGAGATACCCTGTATAAAAATAAACACGGTTTTAAAAGGCCAAATTGGTAAAAAAAAAAAAAAAAAAAAAAAGAAAAAGAAAGAAATTTGATCCCCGACTTCATTGCAGCCATATCTATCAACGCATATTTAAAGCGAATCCCACAAGAATACGAAAATATCATTTATACACATTTAATCAAATGCAATTCATCCAAACAAATTCCTTAGGTACAAATATGTTTTTCAAATTAATTACAATTGTATTAAAATTGAGTGTCCTCACAAATTATACGATGCTATTTTCTTTCTTTCTTTCTTTTTTTTTCAGTAAAATAAAATCACAGAAATTAAAAAGCTTTCCAGCTCTCATTTTCTAAAAACGCAATAATGACAAAGTAAAAAAGTAAAATAAAATAATAATAAAGAAGAAAATAAAAACATCCCCCCCCCCCCCCAAGAAAAAAAGAAAAAAAATCTTGTATCAGAAACCCACTTCCGCCAATTTAAATATTTAAATTCAAAGAAACCACCATCTGCCAAGCCAACGTCGCCCAAAGCATCGAGATTAAAAATCACCTTTGCACACCATCCTCTACTCATATCCATTACTAGAGAACGTCTTTTTCCTTTCCATTCTAAATTACTCTATCGACTCAAACCATTCCACACTACCGTATTTATCTACACAACAAATTGTAATTTACTCTATCGATTCAAACCATTCCACACTACCGTATTTATCTACAGAACAAATTGTAATTATTTTAGTAAGTTTTATCCCTCTGAAGTGTTAAAACGATCTTTGCTTTATTAAAAGGAACAATAATGATTACTTGCAATAAAATAACTGTCAAATTATAAACGATTGACAGAAACTTTAACAGATAATGAAAATGAATAATCAAACAAGTGTTTTTTTTCAGCCAATGGCCAGATTTTATCTAAGGAATTGAACTGTGATTGGTTTACTGCGAGATGGTTTCCCAGCTATTAACATTTATTAGCTTTATTCATTTTTCTTCAGCTGCTTGCTAGCCGCTGAAGACTTGCAAAAACATAAAAGGCAGATTTTTGATTTCTTCTTGCATTGACTCGTCACAAGAAGAGTTCATAAGCTTTTAAAATATAACTTTTTTAAAAGTACATTTTTTAAGCTTTTTTTTTATTAATATGGAAAACAAATTTCGGAAATTTTATTTTTATATAATTTTAATGTGTACTTCTAAAAAACTATTGTTTCACTTTTTTTAATATTTTTCTGCTATTGCGTTAGGGACTTTTCTTTAATTTGTTACTAAATAACTATAAAACAAGTAAATTATAACAAGTAAATTAAAATAATAAAGAAGAAAATAAAAACGTCCCCCCCCCCCCCAAAAAAAAAAAAAAAAAAAAAAAATCTTGTATCAAAAACCCACTTCCGCCAATTTTAATATTTAAATTCAAAGAAACCACCATCTGCCAAGCCAACGTCGCCCAAGCATCGAGATTAAAAATCACCTTTGCACTTCAAAACCATCCTCTACTCATATCCGTAGTCTATAAATCAACAAAACTATAAAACAATAACGTTGGTATTTATTTATCCTAATACGTTAAATAATGCCCATCTCTATTTCTTACTGATGCCTACTATTTCCAATCGAATGAACTTTGTCAATCGAAGTAGTTTAGTTGTCAGTATTTTAGTCAATCGAATGAACTTTGATTAAAAGCGCACATGAGTATGAGTTCTAGACAGAATATAAGGTATTCGATAACATCTGATCGTTGGGACGACTGAATATGACCCAGGTCGTGGTCGTGGTATAATCGTGGTTGATTGATCTTGACTCAAACTAAGAAATAAAATTTTAATTTAGATTAAATCAGTAAAAATATTTTTTACTTGTAAAATTTTAAAAGAATATTGGTATGATGAAAAAGCGGGGCATTCAGCGTTTCGCGCAGTTGTTGCGCGGGACGGAAATCTGGACATCTGCCAAAACTACTTATACTTATCCCAGCAACGCAAATTTTATATGCTATATACAAATATTTATAATTTTATATACCAATAAACTTTATATTAATTTTATATCTCTCCAGCAATTTCTGAAGATTCGATAACAAAAGTGTAATGCATGATGAAGAGAAACTGGACTTTCAGATTCAGCGTCGGCAAAACATACAATTCACCTATTGCGGATTTTGTTCCAAAAATTATTTCTTAATTTGTATTAAGATATCTCCTCATCTTCGACTTTCTTAACAACAGAGTTGCTTATCCCTCTTTCTAACGATAATCGCTTGAAAAAGCAGTGTCTTTTCCATAAACGGAGCCTCTGCTCCATCAATGCAAATGACGATTATGATAAACAATTAAATTAAAAAAATAAAAAAAACCCGACTGCGTAAAAAGCGAACTAATTATTTCTCATCAATGTGAAACTATTTCTTCAATTCCTACTATTAACTCACACTTTCGCTATATATATCTTGTTCAAATTTTCAATCGTTAAGAAAATATTTATTATTCATCCAATAAGCTCAAATAATTTTTTTTAAACTTTTTTGGATGACACTTGTGTTAATCCAGTTTTTTTAAATATTAATTCATTAATTAAATTAAATTAATTAATTTTCAATAATTAAGAGAGACCTCTTCTTGATCAAGGTATTTTAAGACTCCTCTTGATCAAGGCATTTTAAGCGCTACTCACAAAAAATTCTCTTATTGACCTAAGTAGGAACTGACTTAATTTTTAGGGTTCCGTACTTAAAAAGTAAAAACGGAACCATTATAAGACCACTCCTGTGTCTGTCCGTCTGTCTGTCTGTCACAGCCATTTTAATCGTAACGTGGAAAGTTCAAATTCGGGGAAGTAATAAAGACCATTGACCCACATATTTTCAGATTAATAAACATTCATAAATATATTTAGTAAAAAAGTAGAGGGGCTAATTATGCTACTTGAAAAAAAAAATCTTTTCTTTGTATATCATGTGGGGTATACTGTGAAAGCTTTTGTAACGCTGAACTCAAAAATACATTCCTTTTAATTTTAGGTATTATATTTTCAAAGATATTATTGAAAATGTAGCGCAAAAATATGTCCCCCCCCCCCCCCCATCTAATTCCGAATCTACTGAAACTAAAATTATGAAAAAATTAGAGGTAGTAGACGTTAATATAATATAAACCTTGCCGGAAAATTATAGCGATTACCCTAGGTCACATAGTTTTTGGGTAATTAGCATTTTTCTGTTATACACAAATTTCGATTTACGGGCATTCAGAAAAATTGTTGAGCATCGCTGAATATACCTATCGTTGCAGAAGAATAAAAGCATTGTTGATAATGATTTTCGAAAAAAATCATAGGTAATTAGCTGAGATATTAACCCTTAAAGGTACGGTTAGTTTGGACATACACAAGGACAGGGCGGCGAACTCTATGCCTAGTTAACAACTTTTAATGATATATATGTGTAATGTAATGTCCAGTAACAGTATAAAAGCAATAAACGTCAAATTGTTAAAAACATACTAATTTAAGGGTTCTCGGGACTCTAAAAAGTGGAAAAAATGAAAAAAAAGACCATTTTCAACATTTAATGTCTTAAAATGTATGTGATTTTAAAACACAATTTTAATTGGAATGAAAGATATAAGTATGTTCTTTCGTTTCATGTATTTAAAAAATTGCAAGATACAGAATTAGTATTTATAGGGGGCTCGAAACTGTTAGACATTTGTCGAACAAAAAATTGGCATAACAGTTTACGCGCAGGATTACAAAATAAATATTGCAACTAGAATGAAAATTTTGGTGCTTACTTATACTTGAGATTGTAATAATTTTCCTGAACTTAAATAAATTTGTATTTAAAGCATTTTTATATTTTTAATGCAATGCTGCATTTAGCTAGTACAAAATTTTGAAAATTTCAACAGTAAAATCACCTAAAAAAATATTTTTTTTTGAACAATAAAAAGGAGATTTTAGGTTCAGTTTATACAGAATTAACATGGAATATATGTTTTGAAAATTTCATGAAAAAATATTCAGAAGTTTTTGAGGTATCCTGCGCGTTATACCCAAAAACGCCATTTGGAAAATAATGACTTTAAAGTTTCGGAAACGCCGCTTCAGCTATTGAGCGGGTATAATTCTAAAAGCCAAAACTTCTGTTCTAATGGGAATTTCAAGGAAACAATTATATCAAAATATTCAGAAAAGATAGGAGTTTAACACCTAAAAAAATTAAAATTTCTTAAATTTTGAAGCTTTAAGAGTCCTGCGACCACTTAATCCTTTCCGGCACGGAGTAATTCTATTTATAAACTTATGAAATAATGAACTGACACCAGAATTTATAAACGAATTTATTAGAAAATGCGAACTTGCTTATTTTCCCGTACATGATAAAGCGAAAATTTTAATTAAATATTCTTGGTGCCATTTGTCTGTTTTGGAATTAAAATTAGGTGTCCGTTTTTTAAGGGCATCGCCCTCGAAATATTTAATTAGAATGAATCGCATAAATACTGTGAGATTCGCGATAGTTTGCATTGATTGTATCTCTCAATACGCCTCGAGTGACTTTAAAAGTTAATTAAACACCTATCTGGAAAAACGCGGCACTGCCCAAGGCGGCGTTGCAACTTTGAGACCTCAATTCGAAGCGCGCTTAGCACAATGCCAAATTTAAACTTTGAACAAAGGTTTTGATTTAGATACACTGTAGAAATAAAGGTTATTACTACGCTGAATTTAGTTTCATGAAATGCCAAATGTAGTTTAACTATGCACTGCCTTTATTGTCAGTACCGAATTAAGTTCATCATAAACAGATAGGATAATATTAAAAAAAGAGTTAAACGAATAGCTAGCTATATTTGATATTGTTCCATATATCTCTTTGAACTTTCATGGTATACCCGATTACACTTTTCTAATATATACAGTTATACCCAACCCTACGTTATATAGTTTTTTAAAAAGTCTTTGTATTCTTTTAGCAACTTTTTCTTTTTTTTTTTTTTTTCAATATAATACAATTACAAATTCATATATTTATTCTACGGAACCCTCTGTACGCGAGTAATGCTCGTACTTGACCGTTTATTTTTTTTATTATATTACTTGTTTATATTACTTACCTATTTTTTTTTATTTACTTGTATTGATGACTTTTAAGTTGTGTTTAATTGTTAGTTCCTATCTATAAACACTGTTTTGATAAGGTCTATAGATGTCTATAATGGTTAGAGTTGCAGTAAAACTAGAGATCCTACATGCACAACTTCCAGGTTGTATAATATTTTAACGGAGCTTCTGACTGTAAAATAGTCAATAAAAAATCTTCTTCATTTTGAAAGACTTATCCAATGATATGCCACTCAATAGGGTGCGTAAATTTTTTTTTTCGTCTCTACCGCCATTTTGTGTTCTACGGCCGCCATTTTAAATTTATAAAAACAAAACCTAGCCTATAACCATCGGGCCGTTAAGACGAATTGATAGAGACCTCATTCATTAAAATTCATCCAGCCGTTGGGATGTTTCGAGGGTATAAAGAAATCCACATACAAAGATACGCGTGAAACACATAACCCTTTTTTTCAGTCGGGTAATAAAAGGAAAAAACAGTCAGCGCACAACAGCAATTTAAAATCCCATATATAATTCCATTATTAAGAGGAAATTTCACTTTGTCAAAATTTTTTTCTTAATGAAGGATCGATAAAACTGGATTGATTATTTTCCTTACTAAACACGTAAATGTTTGTTTATTTTGATAACTTGTTGTGTGCAAAAATATAAAAACTGCCTTGTAGAGTCATCTGAAACCCAAAATTGATATGGATCATGAAAGTCAATTTGTATTTGCGGGGCAATATCAACCTGTTTTTATTTAAATTGGCCCACGTAAAACAAAATAGTGACTGTTTGAAAATCGACCTTATATCACGGGCTTTTTTTTTTTTTTTTTTTTTTTTTAACGTTAAAACATTGGGGGAAATATTTAACTTTTTAAACATTAAATGGATTCATGGCCTTTGAAATAAATTACTTTTCTATCCCGGCTAACATTCAGATCAATGATCGATAGATCAGTCTGATCCCTATCCTGCACCGCGTGTTGAAAAACATGATTTTGGAAATACGCCTGAAAAATAACAAGCTAATTGCATTCAGGCAGGCGTACCATTCAAAGAGTCGTAACTTCGCAAATAATTTGAATAATCCAAAATCTTTTCAAGCACACATTCTACACACTTCATGGATGCAAAAAGTATCAAAAATTCCCTTAAGGCTGTAGTACTCAAATACGATGTAAGCTATTTTCTGACACAATTAAAATAATAAAACTTTGTAAAAAATCACCATAAAAGAAAAACAAAACATAGGATGCGTTTCGAGCTAAAAATATAACAGCTCGTCATCAGCTACAGTAAACACGTGTCCGTAAGCGGACAAAGTCAAAAATGAACTGAAAGGGAGAGAATGTTGCAAAGAATGCGACAGATGGCGCTAGCTGAAAGGGACACATACAGAAGAGAAAAGTGTTGCCAAAAAGATAGAAGACAAATTGATAAGGAAAAAAATGGAAATAAAAAAATAAACAAAATTAAAATAAAATAAAAGAAGTAAATTAAAAAATATAAATAATAATAATAATAATAAAGAAAGAATAAAACAAGAAAAAATCAAAAGATCTTTTTTTTTTTAAACAAAATAAAAATTGTCAATGATCTCCCATCATCTCCTTTCCTATCTCGAGCGTGGAAATTACTTTTGTAATTCTTTTCCCTCTTCTCTTGTTTCTTTTCTTTTTATTTTGTTTAAAAAAATGGATCTTTTGGAGGGTTTCTTTTTTGTTTTATTCTTTTATATTTCTTTATTTATTATTATTATTTATATTTTTTAATTTACTTCTTTTATTTTATTTTAATTTTGTTTATTTTTTTATTTCCATTTTTTCCCTATCAATTTGTCTTCTATCTTTTTGGCAACACTTTTCTCTTCTGTATGTGCCCCTTTCAGCTAGCGCCGTCTGTCGCATTCTTTACAACATTCTCTCCCTTTCAGTTCATTTTTGACCTTGTCCGCTTACGGACACGTGTTTACTGTAGCTGATGACGAGCTGTTATATTTCTAGCTCGAAACGCGTCCTATGTTTTGTTTTTCTTTTATGGTGATTTTTTACAAAGTTTTATTATTTTAATTGCTTCGTATCGCCATTTTTCGGTGCTGTTTCGCTGTATTTTCTGACACATTCGCGAAGTCGTTTTTATTCTCAGACTCGTGGCATTTTGCAGGCACTCTTTATCAGAAATTATGTAATCGAACAGAGTTTTTCGGTTTTTGATGAAAGCAAAGAACCTTTCGGATAATGCTGTCGAATTTGCCGTTTTGAATCAAATTTCCGAACACGAAAGCCAGATAAAGATTATCATAAGACAGCATGAACATTTTTACTTACAATATAACAAGTTTACCGAAAAATGATTAGTCGATTAAAAATCATTTCAAAGATTATATCTGCCAATTGCATGCTTTTATGTTTAAAAAGGAGCCCACAAATGAGTCAAAATCTTCTCCGCGCAGCAACGCGGAGAAGAAATTTTTTTTTCGGGGGGAGGGGGGGGGGTGCTTTACAAGACTTGAGCTCCAGATATACGCATCAGTCTACTCGTGGTCTTTTTGTTCTGGTCAGGTGGCGCTTTCTTGTGATTACGCGGCATTTTTTATCTTTTTTGGCTTTACAGGGAAAGTGCGGGATGTCATGCAACATCCTCTAAAAGAGAGAAGTTCGATTTAATCTCCTTATCTCCTTTTCATTGTTGAACCCATTGTGGAATTCCACTACCTTTTGTTTCTTGCACATAATAATAATAATAAATCTCGGGCACATAAATTGTACTTGTTTCTGTCGAAATGTCACCTCGTTATGACGTACATGACATTCTACACAGCCCCTGAGTTGAGCAAGTTTACCTTCAATAACCCTTCCAATTCATTTCTAATTATGTGTTTTTCTATATTTTAATCATATTTTGATATATGTAATATAAAGGGTGTCCCAAAACGATTGAACCGTGCTCTAATCTTTTACCTCTTGGACATTACGTCGGCAACGTAAATTTCAAAATGTTCAAACTAAAGAAAAGGAATTAAGATTATGTTGACGAAATACATGACAAATTTTCAAAAAGTTACAGTTTTGTAATTTTCATACGACCCATGAGTTCTATAGGTTATATTAATAAAACATTTCCCCATGCTTTGACAAGAACAACAGTCAAAATTCTATCCTTTTCCGATTAATAAAACTCACTGAGTTTTCCGAATTTTACGAAATTTCTGAACTTACGGGCACTAAAAACGAACAAGCAATATTTTTGTGCCGAAAATTTTCGAAGTTTCATAAAATTTAATGTATCATAACTCACTGAGTAGAAGAATGTAATTTTTACCGTTGTACATATCAGAGCATGGAGAAAATTTTCGAAAAGTAAGTTACTGAATTCGTCGAAGATATAGAAATTTATAAAGGTTCATTTAAAAAAAAAAGGAATAGCAGAACCAACTCTTCGGTACTTTTCCAGTATAGGGGCCTCTGGCGTTATTTTAAAAGCTTGGGACAATTCGAGCTTCAGAAAATGAGATTTATTGCCAAATGATATAAACAACTGTGAAAACAAACCTAATGAACTTTTATGCTTGTTTGTATATACGTATTTATATATACCTAAACATTTTATTTATACTATATATTATTATTATTGTTTTTAATATAAAATTTACTTCTGCCTGCATATAAAAATAGATAAATGGCTTCTTTATGTTAAATAAATTACATAAATATTAAAAAAATTGCTTATGTATGAGAAACAGTGAATAGGTCGCTAGAAAATACGTTGTCAAATTTCCTTCTCCGCCAAACGCATTTTTTTCTATCTCGCCAAGTCCCCCATACTGGAAATGTACCATTTCTAATACTTAATTGTTACCTCATTTTGAATTTTTGCAATTTATATTGCCTACGCGTATTTCAAAGATAAAAAAAATAAATCGCGTTTAAGTCTTTTTAGACACTCTGTATTCAATAAGCTGCACATTTATTTTTTCTTTTAATAAAAATAATTCAACGTTCATTATATTGTATTCACTCACTTGATGAAATCCTTAAAGCTATAGATAGGGAATGATAATGAAGTCAAGATTATATAGCACGCAAAGCTGATTAAAACTGAAATCAATTTAATTACAATATTTAGGATTGTTGGTATCTGAAATGCATAGTAGATACTATTACAATCGATTATAGCACAGATACCTTAAACGTGAATGAACGGAATTCCACTGCTACCAAATAACTCTTCTTTTCAATGCATTGATCGTGAATCTTTAAGCAGCTTAGTTAAATCAATTCTAGACAGTCAGTGTATTTTGCATAATTCTGCATTTCAAAACAAAACAAGCTTGGAAAATAAATAAGTAAATATATAAATAAATCTTTTTGGTTAATTTGTTAAGTATTGAATATATCCACTATATACCGTCGGCAAAGAAAAAAAAAAAACTCTTTATAAGTTTCAATCATCAAACTGTCCCAGAAAAAAAAAGAAAATATCCATTCGATTGGAAATTATGTTTTTGTTCATTTTATATCTATACTGATAAAATAAAGTTTCGCTCTGTCTGTGTGCGACGGATATAAAAAATCTACGGCACGGAGGAGGAAAATTTTGTGAGACTAGACCAAAGTGTCGCCTGATGCACCTGAGGTTCAGAATTTTAATTCTGTAATAATAATTAGTTGGGTTATTAATTAAAAATTGCAACTTACTCTCATTAAAAACTCATCTCGAGCCTTGCGAGAGGGGAAAAGTTCTATCGTGCGCGCAGAAGCCTAATTTACACATCGGTTGAAATGAAGATCGAAAAGAAGAAATTTCAACGGATGTGGGCCTTTTGTCATTAATTATTAACTTACATCGGTCAAACCGCTTAGCAAAGTTAAAAACGGAAGACATATTATGAAAGATCACATTCTTACGTCTCAAAAGCCGCAATCAATTAAAACAATATATCGCAGCGAACCCCTTGAAAAAAAATTTCAAAAAGTCCTTCCGGCCAGTGCCGGGAGGAAGAGGTAGCTTTCATATTCCTTATTTTAAAAAAGCCAACTTATATTATTCAAACACACGAAGCTCAATTTAGTGGAAACCGAATATAGGAGATTCAATACTAATTTTTATCAATACTAAATCATTATGAATGAGAATTTCGCGAAATTAGTCAGCTTTATCCAAGCTGCTTTTATTTAAAGTAACTTATATTTTTCTGCCAAATTCGGCGATTTCTTAAAGTGCCTGCCATTTTAAGACAACGTGGTGGATGAGGCTAACCAGTGAACTTGGTCGAGACCTTAGTAATTGCTGTGCACATGCTCACTCACATCGGAATCGGTTGATATATAAGAGTGCTGTCGCAGGCAAAAAATCAGATTTTTCAAAATGTCACCCACATTAGAAAATGAAACTGCTATATCTGAGCCATTTTTTAAGATAAAGACAAACAAAAAATGCTCCTGAATCCTTATATAAAGGTCAAATACTTAAGAAAGAAATCTTTTTCAATTTCTAATTTTTTTGCACCTCACTTTCAATAATTTTTTTTTTTAATTTGATGGCCGCCAATTTGAAACAAGATGGCTGATGAAGCTGGCCAGCGAACTTGGTCGAGATATTGATGTATACTATCCACATGCCTTCTTACATCGAAATAGGCGAATACGTGTGTTATCGCGTGACAAATACAAGATCGTTTCAAAGTGTTAGCCATGCTAGAAATTCAAAGTGCTATAATTCAACCATTTTTTAAGATATAAACAAAAGAACAAATTTTCAGAAACAAAACCTGCTCCAGAATCTTTGTATCAAGGCCAAACACATAAAAAAAATCTTTTTTATTTTCCAATTTCTTAATACCTTAAATTAAATTTTTTTTAAATGGCAACCCTTTTGAAACAAGATGGCGAATGAAGCTGGCCAACGAACTCGGTCGAGACATTGGTATGTACTATGTACAGAGACAGACCAAGTTACATCCAAATCGATTCATAAATACGCCCGTTATCGCGTGACAAAAATCAGGTCGTTTTAAAATGTCAGCCACGCTAGAAATTCAAAATGCTATAACTCAGCCATTTTTTAAGATATAGACGAAACAAAAACTGCTCCAGAATCTTTTTATCAAGGTCAAACACATAAGAAAAAAATATTTTTTCAATTTTCAGTTTTTTGGTACCACATTTCTAATTTAAATTTTTCTTAAAAATTTAAATGGCCGCCATTTTTAAACAAGAGGGCGAATGAAGCTGGCCAACGAACTCAGTCGAGACATTGGTATGTACTATGTACAGAGACAGACCAAGTTACATCCAAATCGATTCATAAATACGCCCGTTATCGCGTAACAAAAATCAGGTCGTTTTAAAATGTCAGCCACGCTAGAAATTCAAAATGCTATAACTCAGCCATTTTTTAAGATATAGACGAAACAAAAACTGCTCCAGAATCTTTTTATCAAGGTCAAACACATAAGAAAAAAATAGTTTTTCAATTTTCAGTTTTTTGGTACCACATTTCAAATTTAAATTTTTCTTAAAAATTTAAATGGCCGCCATTTTTAAACAAGATGGCGGATGAAGCTGGCCAACGAACTCGGTCGAGACATTGGTATGTACTATGTATAAACGAAGTTACATCCAAATCGGTTCGTAAATACGCCTTTTATCGAGTGACAAAATTCAGGACGTTTCAAAATGTCAGCCATGCTAGAAATTCAAAATCTATAACTCAGCCATTTTTTAAGATATAGACGAAACAAAAACTGCTCCGGAGTCTTTGTATAAAAGTCAAATACATAAGAAAAAAATATTTTTCCATTTTCAATATTTTGGTACCACATTTCAAATTTTAAATTTTTTAAAATTTTTTAAATGGCCGCCATTTTGAAACAAAATGGCGGATGAAGCTGGCCAACGAACTCGGTCGAGACATTGGTATGTACTATGTACACACCGAATTACATCCAAATCGGTTCATAAATACGAGAGTTACAGTATGACAAAGGTCAGATATATATATGATATATATATATATATATATATATAAATTTTGAACGGAGGGTGGTTTCGGGGTCTGGGGGTCATGATCTATGAAAATATACCAAATTTTTTTTAAATCGCTTTCCTCCGAACGGCTGCAATAGGTAGCTTTTAGGTAGCTTTCATTACAAAAAGCTACCTATTGCAACCGTTCGGAGGAAAGCGATTTCAAAAAATTTTGGTATATTTTCATCGATCATGACGCCCAGACCCCGAAACCACCCTCCGTTCAAAAGTTGATATATATATATATATATATATATATCTGACCTTTGTCATACTGTAACTCTCGAATTTATGAACCGATTTGGATGTAATTCGGTATGTACATAGTACATACCAATGTCTCGACCGAGTTCGTTGGCCAGCTTCATCCGCCATTTTGTTTCAAAATGGCGGCCAATTTGAAATGTGGAACCAAAGAATTGAAAATGGAAAAATATTTTTTTCTTATATATTTGACCTTTATACAAAGATTCCGGAACAGTTTTTGTTTCGTCTATATCTTAAAAAATGGCTGAGCTATAGCATTTTGAATTTCTAGCGTGGCTGACATTTTGAAACGTCCTGAATTTTGTCACGCGATAAAAGGCGTATTTATGAACCGATTTAGATGTAACTTCTTTTGTACATAGTACATACCAATGTCTCGACCGAGTTCATTGCCCAGCTTCATCCGCCATCTTGTTTAAAAATGGCAGCCATTTAAATTTTTAAAAAAAATTTAAATTTGAAATGTGGTACAAAAAAATTGAAAATTGAAAAAATATTTTTTTCTTATGTATTTGACCTTAATACAAAGGTTCGGGAGCAGTTTTTGTTTCGTCTATATCTCAAAAAATGGCTGAGTTATAGCATTTTGAATTTCTAGCGTGGCTGACATTTTGAAACGTCCTGATATTTGTCACGTGATAACAGGCGTATTTATGAACCGATTTGGATGTACTTTGGTGTGTACATAGTACATACAAATATCTCGACCGAGTTCTTTGGCCAGCTTCATCCGCCAACTTGTTTCAAAATGGCGGCCATTTAAAAAAAATTTAAAAATTTAAAATTCAAAATGAGATACCAAAATATTAGAAAATGAAAAAGATTTTTTTTTGTATGTGTTTGACCTTAATACAAAGATCCCGGAACAGTTTTTGTTTCGTTTATACCTAAAAAAAATGGCTGAGTTATAGCGTTTTGAATTTCTATTGTGGCTGGCATTTTAAAACGACCTGATTTTTGTCACGCGATAACAAGCGTATTTATGAACCGATTTGGATGTTACTTGGTCTGTACATAGTACATACCAATGTCTCGACCGAGTTCGTTGGCCAGCTTCATTCGCCATCTTGTTTCAAAAGGGTTGCCATTTAAAAAAAATTAAATTTAAAATTTAAAATGAGGTATTAAAAATTGGAAAATGAAAAAGATTTTTTTATGTGTTTGACCTTGATACAAAGATTTCGGAGCAGATTTTGTTTCTGAAAATTTGTTCTTTTGTTTATATCTTAAAAAATGGTTGAATTATAGCGCTTTGAATTTCTAGTATGGCTAACATTTTGAAACGATCTTCTATTTGTCACGCGATAACACACGTATTCGCCTATTTCCATGTGAGAAAGCATGTGGATGGTATACATCAACATCTCATCCAAATATAAGTTACTTTAAATAAAAGCAGCTTGGATAAAGCTGACTAATTTCGTGAAATTCTCATTCATAATGATTTAGTATTGATAAAAATTAGTATTGAATCTCCTATATTCGGTTTCCACTAAATTGAGCTTCGTGTGTTTGAATAATATAAGTTGGCTTTTTTAAAATAAGGTATTTGAAAGCTACCTCTTCCTCCCGGCACTGGCCGGAAGGACTTTTTGTAATGAAAGCTACCTAAAAGGGTCATTCCCCCCCCCCCCCTTTTGCAACGCCTCTTCAGGGCATAATTTTTCAAGTACCGACAAATCAAAAATTTGATCTTAAAGCTGAAACTTTCTTTTAATCAATGGTGTAATCTGTTTTAAAAAATATTAATTTTAACCCTTTCAAATATACTGGCGAACTCAGGCCACTTCGCGCCTCCCTGAAACGATATTTTTTCTATGATAAAAGTAACTAAACGTCCGTATTTTAACACAATCTTTTAAAGCATCTCAATTGACCAGATTTACAACACCTTACAAAAAATTTTGAAACGTTCGGACGGGTAGAAAATTTTTTTACAAAATAAAATGTGTGAAAATTTCGATGAAATTAACAAAAATCTGACTACTTCGTCGCGGTTTCGCTCGCTTTTGCTGCGCATAGACTCCAAAAATCAAATTTCGCAGAAAATAAAATGCCAAATAGCATATACTTCCAATTAAATATTTTTACATTTAAAAATATAAATACAGATAAAACAGAGTGAAAGATATAAAATTATACAAATCTGAAATTAATTTAAGGGTCATTCATCATGGGCACGGTCTGGTCAACTAGTTAATAATAATGATAAAATAAAATAAAAAAGCTTAAGGTAGTCAGCCATTTTGAAGTTTTTCAAGCTCCATACTCGAATTGCAATAACAAACTCTGAAAATTTCAATGCGAACATTTAATTTTGACATAATATTTGGATTCTTCGGTAAATTTTACTTCAGCATACCAAACGGAAACTCATTCAGCGAAAAAGTTTAGGAATATTGCATATTTAAAACTTGAACGTCTAATGTTAAATTCATTATTAATAGTTGCAAAAAAAAATTTCAATGCGTGAATTTTTTTAAACATAACAATTAGGCTGAAGGAGGCAAAAATTTAGTTTAACTTATTTGAAGATTCCAGAAATCGATTTCTTTTAAAATTTTTATATGTTAAAATACATATTTTTTTCCAATATTAATTTCATAATTCATATATTTTTTAATTAAAATTAAAAAAATATGTATTGTAACCTACAAACATTTTAATAAAAATCGTTTTCTAGGAGGTTCAAATATACGAATTAAAAATATCATCCCATTCCGCTAAGTAGTTTTTGAGTTATGCTTTAGAAACTTCCCGCATCGAAATCTGTTTTGTACTTACTATAAATGAATTTAATCGGAGTTCAAAACTTTAAATGTGCATAATCCCTAAATTACTTGACCGAATGACTTACCGGTTGCTGTCCCAAAGTGAAATTTACTGAAGAATTTAAATATAATGTCAAAATTACGTGTTCCCATTGGAAATTTTCGAGTTTGTTACAATTTCAGTATGGAGACGATCCCTAAGCTTATTTTTTTAAACATAAATTTAAACAAGATCAATTTTCCTATTGAGTAGCTATTTTTTTATTATTTTTATTTATTTATTTATTTATTTATTATTATTATTATTATTTTTTGAGTCAATTTGGTTATTAAACTTTGCTCTCTTTCTTTTTTACCCACTGTATTGTGCACACAGAATCGCAAATACTTTTTTTTTTTCTTCACACGTCGCATGACTGCAACCTTTGTACCTTTTTTGAAGTCAAATAAGCATCACATTTTTACCCATAAATTTTTCTTAATAAATAAAATAAAATTAGTCCCACGTACAAACAATGCATATTTTAGTAAATAAATTTAATGATTCAAAACATGCTTTATTTGACTCAAGGAAAAAAAAATGTTTGCAACTATGATATTTGCCACGTCACACAAAGGGGATGTGGAAAAAAAGGTATACCTTGTGTCATCGGGAACGATTGGTATCGAAGAATGCTGTTGTGTGCAGCTTTTTGTGTATTCTGAAACTAGAGGGAAATTACTGTTCTGAAAAAACTGGTGTTTGTTTGTGCGTATGTTGTACGGCAATGGCACCTTTAAATATTTTTTTTTTCAATTGAGTAATTTATAAAATCTTATTTACATATTAATAAATGGTATTATGAAAGAACATGATTTAATATTTTTTTTTAAATACAATTCTTGTATTAAAATGTGAAAAATTTATTTATTTTTATTTATTTTCTAGGAAATTTTAAACTACACTTCTTTACAATTTTGAACATTTTGAAATATCTTTTATTGCATACTTTTCTTAGAAGTGTGCTCTATGACTTATACTGTGAAAAACTTTATAAAGGGCGGTATTCTACAATAAAAGTAAATCGCAAAATGATTTCTGTTTGCATATGCGTATTAAGCAGAAATTACTATATTTAAATTGACCGATCAACTGAAACGCACAATGTATGAATTTATTAGAAAATTTAGAGTGGGTTAATCCTGAAATCCATATAAGAAAAATTTCAAATCCATATCGATAGAAAAACAAATCAATATTATCCCACATTTAGTAGAAAAGATAAGAATATCAAACACAGACACACACATACACACACATGTATAGTATACATATATAAATAATTAAGTGTTATAATATATACATATAACACTTGTATATTTCGAATAGTAAGAGTGTGAGGAAGGTTTAAAGTAGAACTGTGCCAAAACTCGGTTACATTTACCACACTTCATCTTAGTTTATTTAAATAAATTCTAAGGCACTCAGTATTTTGCATAATTCTTCATTAAAAGACATAACAAGCTTATAAAATAAATAAGCAAATAAATCAGAAATCTGTTTCGATTAATTTGCTAAATGCTGAAAGTAACTAAGGTGTACATGTACACATATACTTTGTTTTCCTTTCTTCACACATCGGCCACGTGATGAGGCACGCGTAAAAGGTATCTTTCCGTTATCGGGTGGAATGGTATGACAGAATGCTGTACAGTTTCTTTGGGTTTTTTTTATGTAAACATTCATGAATATTTTTTCTTTCCTTATTATTTTCAAATTGAAATTATACTATTATTCAATTAATATTTAAGTAGATTATCAAAAATTGTTATACAGTTTTTATGCATTCAGATAACTTAAAAGAAATGTATACAATATATAATTAGAAAAGAAAAAGAATCTTTGAAAAATATTTAATGACGGATTTTGTGGGTAATCCTTCGCTTAAATTCTTTTTTTTTTTCTTTCATTAAAATTATACTGTTGATGGGATTAACAAGTGTGGTACCAAAGGACACTGTACAGGTTTTATGCGCTCAGTAAAGAACTGGATTATAGAAATTAATTATTAGCAGAATATTGTAGTTTCTATTTAAGTTTATTAGAAAGTTTTTCATTAGTATGAAGAACATAATATTAAAAAATGTGATGCATATTGATGCTTTCCAATATTTTGAAATATTAAGATTTCTTTCTTTCTTTCTTTCTTTTTTTTTTTTTTTTTTAAATATGTTTTCTAATTGATAACTAGTTATAATCTATATCTATATCATATTGTGCTTCAACTTTATCGATTTCTTTCTTTATTAAAAGTATCTGGTAGACCGAGCCTCGCTCGATAGTTTTCTGAACACCTTAGTTTATTTAAATAAATTCTAAGGCACTCAGTATTTTGCATAATTCTTCATTAAAAGACATAACAAGCTTATAAAATAAATAAGCAAATAAATCAGAAATCTGTTTCGATTAATTTGCTAAATGCTGAAAGTAACTAAGGTGTACATGTACATATATACTTTGTTTTCCTTTCCTCACACATCGGCCACGTGATGAGGCACGTGTGAAAGGTATCTTTACGTTATCGGGTGGAATGGTATGACAGAATGTTGTACAGTTTCTTTGGGTTTTTTTTTTTTTTTAATGTGATATGTGTTTTATGTGATATATGGGTTTTATGTGAAAAATATTCATGAATGTTTATTCATGAATATTTTTCTTTCCTTATTATTTTCAAATTGAAATTATACTATTATTCAATTAATATTTAAGTAGATTATCAAAAATTGTTATACAGTTTTTATGTATTCAGATAACATAAAAGAAATGTATACAATATATAATTAGAAAAGAAAAAGAATCTTTGAAAATTATTTAATGACGGATTTTGTGGGTAATCCTTCGCTTAAATTCTTTTTTTTTTCCTTTCATTAAAATTATACTGTTGATGGAATTAACAAGTGTGGTACCAAAGGACACTGTACAGGTTTTATGCGCTCAGTAAAGAACTGGATTATAGAAATTAATTATTAGCAGAATATTGTAGTTTCTATTTAAGTTTATTAGAAAGTTTTTCATTAGTATGAAGAACATAATATTAAAAAATGTGATGCATATTGATGCTTTCCAATATTTTGAAATATTAAGATTTCTTTCTTTCTTTCTTTTTTTTTTTTTTTTTTTTTTTTTTAAATATGTTTTCTAATTGATAACTAGTTATAATCTATATCTATATCATATTGTGCTTCAACTTTATCGATTTCTTTCTTTATTAAAAGTATCTGGTAGACCGACCCTCGCTCGATAGTTTTCTGAACACCTTAGTTTATTTAAATAAATTCTAAGGCACTCAGTATTTTGCATAATTCTTCATTAAAAGACATAACAAGCTTATAAAATAAATAAGCAAATAAATCAGAAATCTGTTTCGATTAATTTGCTAAATGCTGAAAGTAACTAAGGTGTACATGTACATATATACTTTGTTTTCCTTTCCTCACACATCGGCCACGTGATGAGGCACGTGTGAAAGGTATCTTTACGTTATCGGGTGGAATGGTATGACAGAATATTGTACAGTTTCTTTGGTTTTTTTTTTTTTTTAATGTGATATGTGTTTTATGTGATATATGTGTTTTATGTGAAAAATATTCATGAATGTTTATTCATGAATATTTTTCTTTCCTTATTATTTTCAAATTGAAATTATACTATTATTCAATTAATATTTAAGTAGATTATCAAAAATTGTTATACAGTTTTTATGTATTCAGATAACATAAAAGAAATGTATACAATATATAATTAGAAAAGAAAAAGAATCTTTGAAAAATATTTAATGACGGATTTTGTGGGTAATCCTTCGCTTAAATTCTTTTTTTTTTCCTTTCATTAAAATTATACTGTTGATGGAATTAACAAGTGTGGTACCAAAGGACACTGTACAGGTTTTATGCGCTCAGTAAAGAACTGGATTATAGAAATTAATTATTAGCAGAATATTGTAGTTTCTATTTAAGTTTATTAGAAAGTTTTTCATTAGTATGAAGAACATAATATTAAAAAATGTGATGCATATTGATGCTTTCCAATATTTTGAAATATTAAGATTTCTTTCTTTCTTTTTTTTTTTTTTTTTTTTTTTTTTTTTTTTAAATATGTTTTCTAATTGATAACTAGTTATAATCTATATCTATATCATATTGTGCTTCAACTTTATCGATTTCTTTCTTTATTAAAAGTATCTGGTAGACCGAGCCTCGCTCGATAGTTTTCTGAACACCTTAGTTTATTTAAATAAATTCTAAGGCACTCAGTATTTTGCATAATTCTTCATTAAAAGACATAACAAGCTTATAAAATAAATAAGCAAATAAATCAGAAATCTGTTTCGATTAATTTGCTAAATGCTGAAAGTAACTAAGGTGTACATGTACATATATACTTTGTTTTCCTTTCCTCACACATCGGCCACGTGATGAGGCACGTGTGAAAGGTATCTTTACGTTATCGGGTGGAATGGTATGACAGAATATTGTACAGTTTCTTTGGTTTTTTTTTTTTTTTAATGTGATATGTGTTTTATGTGATATATGGGTTTTATGTGAAAAATATTCATGAATGTTTATTCATGAATATTTTTCTTTCCTTATTATTTTCAAATTGAAATTATACTATTATTCAATTAATATTTAAGTAGATTATCAAAAATTGTTATACAGTTTTTATGTATTCAGATAACATAAAAGAAATGTATACAATATATAATTAGAAAAGAAAAAGAATCTTTGAAAAATATTTAATGACGGATTTTGTGGGTAATCCTTCGCTTAAATTCTTTTTTTTTCTTTCATTAAAATTATACTGTTGATGGAATTAACATGTGTGGTACCAAAGGACACTGTACAGGTTTTATGCGCTCAGTAAAGAACTGGATTATAGAAATTAATTATTAGCAGAATATTGTAGTTTCTATTTAAGTTTATTAGAAAGTTTTTCATTAGTATAAAGAACATAATATTAAAAAAATGTGATGCATATTGATGCTTTCCAATATTTTGAAATATTTATTAAGATTTCTTTCTTTTTTTTATTTAAAATATGTTTTCTAATTGATAACTAGTTATAATCTATATCTATATCATATTGTGCTTCAACTTTATCGATTTCTTTCTTTATTAAAACTATCTGGTAGACCGAGTCTCGCTCGATAGTTTTCTGAACACCCTTTTATTTAACTCAACCTGGTTTTTCAATTCCTACTATTAGTTCACACTCTCCCTACATTAATTTATATATACTATTTATATATCTTGTTCAAATTTTCAATCGTTAATAAAATACTCATTATTCATCCTATCAAGTTGAAATAATTTTTTTTTAAACTTGTACTGGATGACAATTGATGTTAATACACTTTTTTCAAATATTAATTCATTAATTAAATTTTAATTAATTAATTTTAGTTTTGCATGGGAAACAAAATGGCGGCCATTGGTTATTGAAGATCAATGAAAGTATTTTCAACAAGGGGTTACCATAGGGGGACCCTGTTATGTCGCCAAATACCACCAAGTTTGTCGCCAAAAGTGACGCCAACTTGGCGAGATCTCTAATATTTCGCCAAATTCCCATAGAGTTCCATTGTAAACCATACTTGCTTATAGAAAATCAACAGATTGAGATATTTTAATGCAACAAAAACTAATATTAGCTTAAGGGATTATATTAAATTTTTCTTTGATGACCTAAGTAGGAATTGACTTTAAAAACAAAATTTTTATATTACTTGTATGTGAAGATGGAATTTTACAATAGATTTTTAAATCACTTCTTGACAGGCTATAATTATAAAAATTCTTTCCTAGACGTGTTTCTAATGACAATACACCTTTTTTATTATTTTTAGAACTTAATTATAAATTATTACTCTAACTTTTAGGCATTTTTCCTTTAGCCCGCCAAAGGTGATAAATCGCCAAATATTCTCTGTCACACATACAACTGTATGGGAGTTGAAACAAGAATTGATTTAATTATGCACCAACAAATGCAAGGCAAAAATCCCAACTCGCTGCCATAAACTGCAACAAAAGTACATTTTAAGGGCTAAGAAGTTGAAAATAAATTATAAATAAAATATGAAGAATATAATATTAATAACTATAAAAGAAAAAAAAATAGTTAAAAAAAAACAAACAAACTTTACTTTAAAAGCTTTCAATGTTTATCTTGAAAATCACGTCTATTTGTTTGACTGCAATTCATATATATTTTTTTAAATTTCCGTTATAATACATTCATTTATACGTGCGCGCCGAACTCGATTATGAAAAATTAACGGATTTTTTTGCACTTTGTAGAAAACGCAAGCCTAGTGAATTTATTAAAAAATATTTAATTTTTCCTCTGTTTCTTTTTTAAGATAGGGAAAAGGGAAAGAAAAAAAAAATCAACATTATTTAAACTATCCTTTTAGAAATTTTGAGAAATTTAAACCTAAAAAAAATGTAAATATAAATAAACGATGTTTTTTGCTTTTTTTAAATTAAGTGATTTAGTCCTTAATGATTAGTATTAAAATATCTTATATATTTAGATTCTAAAACAAAAGCCGTTCATTTACATATTGTTTAATATTTAGCATTTTAATAGTGATAATATTATTAAAGCCACATTTTTTAAAAGACGCATATTCAGTATTACGAGTCGTATGAAATTTAATTTTTTCTTTTCTTTTTATTATTATTATTAATATGAGATCGATGTAGATGTAGATGTAGATGCATGTGCAAATGATTATTAGAATTTATCCCATGTATTCCATATTATACAAATTGCACTTCGATGAATAAATTACATTGAATGTTTTACAAAATTGTACCATATTATGATTATAACGAAATGTTTTATTAATACAAAACATAAGAAAGTATTAAATTTAAATTCATTAATGCATAAACGAGAAGCATTTAAATAAGATTCATACAAATATGTGACGAACATTAAAAAAAAAAAAAAAATAATAATAATAATAATAATAAATTAAATTTGCTTTAAATATGCAAACAACTCGTCTCGTTTTATGAAAGAATGAAAAGCACAAGAAAGGAAATTAGCGGCGATAGAAATAAATATTCATTCTGACATTTTAAACTAAACGAGGACATAAATAGACTACTGTATGCGAAAGAAATTAACGGTCCCCAGTCAGCAGATTTATTAATAAAAACAACTGCCAGCGACTTTGTTGAAGAAGTAGGAGTAAAACTGAAAACACGGACTTCTTCAGCAGACGCGTGCATCGGTTGTAGTAGACCACACCCTTCGTGACGTCAGAAACACGCCTTACTGACCCTGAGGATGTCAAATGCCACTAAACAGAGAGACGCGCGTTCCCGCTAACATCTCAGCATTCGAAACTTCGGACAGCTGACCGGCGACGAACTAGAGTAAAAAGCATAAAAACAAAAACACTCAATGGAGGTAAGGTTTATTTTTGTTTTTCTTCTCTTCTCCACTTAGCAAACGCGATTGTGGCGCTCTTCGAAAACGTGGATTTATCTACCCGCTTATTTTCAAATTCCTAATGACTTTTAATTAAATTTCAGTTTTAAAAATTTTTAAACTGTTTGAATGTTTAAGAATAAATTTTTTTAATGATACTGCAAGATAAGTATAATGTGTTTTTCGCATATTATCAGTGTACACTTAAGTAATTTAAATTTAACTTGACAGGTGTTTTTATTAATAGAGAAGCCTTAGTTTCCACAATACAATAACACTATTTTAAATTACTTTGAGGTGTGTATTTGATTGAGCAAATAATTTCTCCACTGTACTTTTGTGAATTTATATTAATTTTGTTCGTTTCGACAGCTGCTACTTAAATAATACAGAGTCCAGAGTTTTCATACTTACTTTATTTTAGTTTATTTATTAATTACTTTACTACATTACTTACTTTATTTCCAAAATTCTTTTTGTTTAGTATGAAACTTTAATAGAGACTTCGTGCTTTGCCATTATACAATTTATTTATTTAGTCGCGTGTTTTTGGCACATAGCCGAAACATGATTTTACTTGTCGAAATTTTGTTTATTTTTCCTCTTTCATCTGTAATTACGAGCTTGGAAGTTCGGGGCTTTTTCCCTGGTTTAGATTTACGATTCCAGGGAAATATTCGAAAATATATGATAAAAATATATCGCAACGTTCATGAAAATTGCTGTGTATATTTAAAGTTCATAATTGTGTTTTTACTTTGCTTTATTGATTAAATTGTATAAGATAAACTTATTAGATTTAGATTAAGACAAAGGTGGAAAAAATACTTAATAGCAAACTAATGCACCACGTTTCGAGAGCAAAAATTGCCTCCCCCACTCTAAGATGTCACTATCGTAAATTCGCATATACATTTTATGTTGATATAAAGTTTTTTTTAATGCTAAATGTATCTATATGTTATACGTTATCTTTTACATCTTAAGTTATACACACTTTCAAATCAAGTACATTAAAAAAATAATAATAAAGAAAAGACCCTTTTAGATTGACGATTTGTCACTTTATTATGAGTAATGTTCCCCCCCTTTCTTTCTTTAAAGTCGCACCGTAAGGGACTATAGGAAGTTTTGTCTCTGAAGAAAGCCTTCATGACGAGCGGAAATATCATCTCAAAAATCTTCATATTATTAGAAAAAAGAAAAAAAAAATCTTATTTTACTAACTTTGTTTATTGCAGAAAAAATCCTATCGTTATTTTAAAAATTTTAAAGGAAATAAATGTACTATATATATTACAAATGTTAACCATTAATAAATATTTTCCAATGTACAAACATTATACGATATTATATAACGATAGACAGATATTTGCCATTAACTTTTAGTTAGTAAGGCAAATTATTTAACCTAATATCTGCCTTTGAAATCATTTAGATTGTAATGAATAATAAATCTTAAATTTAAAATTGTCCGGGATTGATAATTGATTTAAAATATAAATTTGTGTAAAACATTATGTGTGTGAAGTTTTGCCGCATCAATTTTAACAGTCACTATACGTTTTCTAAAAATTTTAGAAGTTCTCCTATACTTAAATTACTTTTTATTTGTTATTAATATTTTCTGAACAAATGCAGTTTCATTAACATAGTTTCATGAACATTGCCCGCCCCGCTCTGCATATAATTTTAAGAATATTATACACACGCAAATAAATAGTTATGTATATTTCAATTATTTTTTACGGAACAGTCATTTTTATTTCACTTTCTATTCAAGATATCAGATATAGAAAATTTATATAAAATATATATATATATATATATACTTTAAAATGTAGTTATATGATAAAAAGTAAGATGGCGCCACAAATTCAAGTTTCAGAATTTTAGATTTTTGTTGATTGACAGATTGCCGACATTAGATCACTACTTCTGCTGTTTGTATCGCTAAACCAACTTAAAAAGACATTTATTTTTAAGATAAGAAAACAAAAATGGACCTTCTCAATTACCGTTCATTTCTGCATTTCCCTCTTTTCTAAATATTTAATATAGATTTATTCTGAAATTATTTTGCTTCCCTAAATTTTAATAATTTTAATAAATATTATTATGATTGTTTACAAATTTCTTGTTTATTTGTCCGCCCCCCTCCCAATTTCCAGTACCGATCTGAATATCTGCATTGTTTTACTTTCATAAAAGAGATAAAAGAAAACAGAATACGTATTTTTATTTATTTTTTTATTATTTTTTTTTTATCTTTTTTATTCAAAATGATAAATTTCTACAATGTAGCCTATGAAAATAAATAAATAACTCAATGATTTGTTCTTGATTGACTGAAATAAAAATAAGTAAATAAATAATAATAAAATACAGATTGAAAAACAAATATATAAAATAATACAGATAAATATATAAAACATATTTTATTAATATTTCAAAATTTTGATATTCTGAATCCACTTGTTAAGAAAAGAGTATGTTAAGAAAAATATATTTGACTTTCACATATTCAACCATACCTGAACTTAGTGAGCAATTACAATGTAATATAGGAATACAATAAAATATCGATAATAGAATATAGAGTATAACACTAATAAAATATAGATAAAAAATAAATACATAAAATAATGCAGATAAAATGATAAATAAAACAAATTTTACTAAAATTTCAAAATTTTGAGAGCCTGAATTATTCTGCTAAGAAAAAAGTATGTTAATAAAAATATATTTATGACTTTGACATATTCAACCATACCTGAACTTAATGGGAAATTACAATTACAAAGCGAGATTCCTTGTTAGTGTATGCAGTAAGGGGCTGTGCATATATAATGTTATTATGTTAGGGGGGGGGGGTGTCTTTTGATAACGTTATCATTTTTGAGACTAACAAAAATTGCTCTTTTTATTTGTAACTTGTTCTTTACATGAAAATAGCCTGTTATCTGTTTTTATGGAAATAAAGTCATGATTAAAATCGTTTGGCATTCCTATTCTTCTGTCATATGTTAATGCATGTATAATCTGCCGGTCAAGAAACCAACTGCGAAGTATGTTTGAAATGATACTTACTAGTAAATAAATGAGAAAGAATGTTGTTCATATGTTTTGTTGATTAGAAATTCTGTCTGGACACCCCCCCCCCCCCCCCCAACCTCGTACTCAGGCAAGTGCAAGAAAACGTTATTGTTGTTGAATGCATTGTAACAAAAAGCTATTATTAAATACTTTTAAATAGTAACTATTTTTTTTAAGTGTTATTTGATATAAGGTTTTTTCTTATACAAAGTGATATTTTATTGATTTCTCTTCATTTGAATCAATAAAGTATTCGAAAAATAAATATATAACAAAATCTATATAGCACTCCAAACAAAAGAAAAAATTCCAAAGTTAAAAGAATTTTTAGACAATGATAACGATATCATTACCAGGGGAGAGGGGGTTGAGGTATGCTAACGTATGATATCGTAAAGGGGGGGGGGGGAGGTGTCCAAAAATACTAGAAAAAAAATTATAACGTTATATAAGTATACAGCCCTAACATCTGTTTACAAGGAGTCTGAATTTAGCGACACAACTAGCACATTTTAATTTATTTGATGTCAATCAGATTGCAATTACAATGAAAATAACGTCTTAAATATATTATTAAAAATGTAGAAATTATTATGCGTTTCGGGAGGTTTAATTTTCTTTCTTCAGGCAAAGAGACATGCTACCACTGTGAGCTGAATCAAGACTGGTAGGCAGAAGAAAAGACAGAGAATGTCAGGTGCAAAAGAACAATGAACAACAAACAGAAAACAAAGGGACAACAAAAAGAGTTGACAAGATTAGAAAACTATGCAAAAATATAAATAAAAGGGGGGAGGGAATCAAGAAATTAATAAAAAAAGAGAGAAAGCTAAAAGAAAAAAATGAATGTGATAATTGCTATGAAAAAAAAAAGTAAAATTTAAAAGGAGATGAAAAGAAAGAATAGTTAAAGTAGCTAAATACCAATTAAGTTGGTTCAAGAAGATAGAAAAATAAGTTAAATGAAATGCTAGAGTAAAAATAAAATATTCCTTGTTTTTCCAAGACCCCGAAAGCCCAGTGGAATCTGATTTTTCATTTACAACAACATCGAGATAAAACCTATAGTTAAGGTTCCGAGAAAATGTAATTTGGAAAGGCACTAATAAGGCATTAACTGCACTTTGAAAATTAAGACCATGTAGTCGAATCCCACCGATGCTAAGAGATGTTATTTTTACTGTATTCTCTTTAGCAACAGCATTTTTAATTGGCTGCGCTTGGCAATTTTAACCACTCTTACACTTCCAGTTATCAAATTATTTACCTCCCCCCCCCCCCAGGCCCCCTCAGATCTGAAATTTTATAAAACAACTAAAAGAGAAAACTAAGAAAACATTGCCGAAAGTTAAAGTAAAATATAAATGATTTCGCAAAAAATTCACAGCAGCTTATTTAGTTTAACAGTAAGAAAATAATGGAATTTAACGAGTAGTAGTTATCAATCAAATTACTAATAGAAAAAAGTGCCACTTAAGGCTTGTTCCAATTGCCAGCATGATTTACTTTCCATTCGTCTCACTTTTATCGTTTCCCAGAAATACGCAAATAATTGCATACTGTATTATTTAATGCTCGTAAACATGTTTGATATTAATGTAACGATAAACATATTTTAATATGCGTTCAATGTCTTTCTTTCTTTTTTCAGTCTTTTTAAAATGTATTATTTATTGTTCTTATTGTTATGTTTGTTTTGAAAACTGACTTAGTCATAAAATTGTACAAGCACTTTTATTGGTTCTGTTTACCTCGTCAATTATGATGTCTGATGCATTGCAATAACATAATAGAAAAATAACCTAAAATAAATGGGTAATAACGAATATCTGGTCAGTATTTGGTATCCGGCCTACTCGATATTTTTTTCAAGATCAAAAAAAGTTTTTTTTTTTTTTTTCAATTGTAGCTAACTACAACTGCAACTGCTTTACCGAAAATGTAGCTAATTAAAGCTACAATGCTTGTTTTAAAAAGTAGCAATTATAAATTACTTTTCAAAAGTAATCACTACTTCGATACTTTTAGTTTTTTTCTTTTTCTTTTTCTTTTTTTTTTTTTTTTCAGGATTGAATCTACATTCGAAATTGAGGACATGTATTAAACAATAGTGACTCCTCTTTGTATCACATCTGTCGAGATGCAATAAAATGAGTTTGAGTTTTGATGAAAGTTAATTTGATTGAATTTTCTATTTTTATAATCCAGAAAATTATAGAAAAACAACTCTTTTAATGCAAATAATGAATATATGAATATAAAATATGTAAATAAAGCAATTCCAAATGAAGAAACCCGACAGTAAAACATGAAGATCAAATAACGAATAAGTAAGACAAATGTTGCCAGCAAGAAAATTAATTTATTTGCTAGGTCAGAACTTTGTTTTATCTAGTGTTTTATAAACCCCAGGTTTTGTGTAATTTAATGTGAAATTTTCAGAAATTACATTTCACTTTGCTAATTATTATTATTATTATTGTTGCCAAAAAAAAAAAAAAAAAAAAAAAAGTGAGCCAAATGGTGAGTCATTCACGTTTAGAATCATTCATCATACTGTACTGATTGCCAATAGGCAACGTGTGCTTTACTGTTTTAACATTTTTGTTGATGCTGTTTTGAACACGCGGTGGATTTGAATTTATTCAATCAAATCAGTTTTTATTGTTGTTTTCTATAGTTTAAGTTTAAGGATCGTTTAAGCATTGCCTGATGAGCTGCATTATGGCTACATAAGGCCGAGCCATGGAGCTAAAAACATTAAGTCTTCAATATAATTTAGTCTTCATTCCTCCATGGGCCGAGCCGCTAATGTTACGAAGTTATATTAAAAAATCCTTATAAAATAAACATTTTTTTTCTGAAGTTTTCATCCTTTGATTTGGATACACTGATAAAAGATGTATTATTTGCATAAATGTAATTAAGTTATTTGTAACTCAAATTTATGTTTTTTAGTTTTAAAATTTAGAAAACGCAAATGTTCATACACAAAATCCCAGCAATTTAGTTCTAGGCGTGGAGCCCTATTATCAGTAAATTCATATTTTTACAGTATTATACGCATTATACGTATTTTACAGTATTATACGTATTTATTAATACATATTTATGTGAAATAATTTTAAATTATCTTATTTACCTATACATTTTTTACAGAATATTTACGTTTTTCAATCATTTACATTTTTTTATAGAACAGAAGAAAATTGATATTTTAATAATCTGATTAAAAAATACAATTTATTTACCTTGCTTAATGATGGATCTTTTTCAATTTAATAATAACCTTAGAAACTAAAAAGTGTTAATGTTATATTGTTTTTTTTTTTTATATAAATATTGACAATTATGGCAGGCAGATTTGAAATATGAAAATTTGAAAATTCAGAGATTATTTTATATATTTTTTAATGTTGTTTGCTTATAAATTTTCCTTTGATGAATGTTATTTGGGATAAATTAACTATTTTTTTTAATTAAAAATTATGTTATTAGTAAATTTCTTTTATGTTATAATAGTTTGAGAAACTATACTTATGATGTGATAAAATGTAAAATTTTAAAAAATATTTTAGTGTTTTGATATTTTAAAACTAAAATACACAAATCTGAGCAAAAAAAAAACAAAAAAAAAAAAAAAAAAAAAAAAAAAAAAAACTTAATTACACATGCAATATGAATATGTAAAATATTTTATAAAAAGTTTTATAGAATTAAGCGTAATTTTTCCTTTAATAATTTATATATATGTTACAAATGCAATGCAACTTTGATCTTTTCCTGTTCCATTCTGAAATATTTAAAATATGATTTTAAACTGTAGTTTACATAATATCTTCGTTCTAATTATCAAAAATCAAAGGATAATACTTTTTGATTAACGAAATGCATGAGGCATCTTTTTTTTAAAAAAAAAAATATTGTTTTGGAGATTTATCATTCACATTCCGTCATTTTTGACGGGGGTTATCCACTAGTTACAAATAAAATGGTTACACTAGTTGTAGTTTTGACGATTGGATGAAAATAGTCGAGGCCGGGATTCGAACACAGAACTTTGGCTTACGGGGCAAGTCCGGCGAACACAATTCAATCAGAGAACCCGTGTTCCCTGGATTTGTCCAGGATAGTTTAGTAGTTGGTAGAGCGTTGCAGCTTAAGGCAAAGTCTTGGGTTCGATTACCGGCCTGGACACTTTTTCTCTTACTTGGAAAAATTACATTTCGTTTGATTTTTTTTTATCAATCCGTTGATTGTATTAAATTAACGATATATGCAAATGGTTATTCTAGACAAGCAACTGGAAAACTGTTCTAATCCATCTAAAAAAAAAAAAAAAAAAAAAAAAAAAATACATTGTACATTTGTAAAATATTGTACTTTTTCAATGGGTTATGTCCAATCCATGATAAATTATCCCGATTTCTAATTAGAATACACGCAAAATTTATTGTTTTTTTTTAAAGCAAAATGAATTATCTTTCAAAAGAAAATAAACGGTGAAGTGCGAATATTACTCGCGCATGGAGGGTTTCGGGTTGGGTTGATTTTTGACGGCCAATTATCTACACTAGGGATATAGGCCCGGGTGGGGGGTGCCCTCCGTGGGGGTCTTTCTAAGGGAACCTAATCCGTATTTACGCATGGAAAATCCACGGCTCGAAGAAAACCACGAAAACTCCGAACGATTAGGCCGACGGGCGCGATTGGGGTCGAACCCAGCACCTCCCGTCTACCAGCTTCGAGAGCAGAACCTCTCCATGGAGAGTTCCGTACAATAAATATATGAATTAGTAACTGTGTTATTTAAAAAATCTGTGCTAAAAAATAATAAGATTGTAAAAAAAAAAAGAAAAAAAACCTATACACAGTAGGGTTGGGTATTGCTGTATATATTAGAATAGTATAAATGGCTATATCATGAAAGCTTAAAGAGATATGAAGCCTAAATAATATAATAAATATTGCTATTCTGTATAACTCTTTTTTTAATCTTATCCTAATCTGTTTATGATGAACTTAATTCGGTAGTGACAATAAAAGTAGTGCATATTTAAACTTCATTTAGCATTTCTTAAAACTAAATTCAGCGTAGTAATAATCTTTTTCGTTTTCTTCTTACAGTGTACCTAAAACAAAACCCTTGTACAAAATTTAAACTTGGCATTGTGCTAAACACTCTTCGAAAGGAAATCACAAAGTTGCAACGCCGCCTTGGTCCGTGTCGCGTTTTTCCAGGTAGTTTTTAATTAACCTTTAAAGACACGGGAGGCGTATTGGCAGATATACTTAGTGCAAACTAGTCTCGAATCCCATAGTATTTATGTGATTAATTCTAATTAAATTAGTCTGTTTTTAACAATTTGACGTTTATTGCTTTTAAACTACTACTGGTCATTGCATTACATAAATGTATCATTAAAAGTTGTTATCATTAGGGATGTAGTGGAGGGTATACGCCGTATACCTTCTGTTTTTTTTTTTTTTTTTTTTTTAAGAAGCTCCGTATACCTTCTGTTTCTCATATAAAGCTATAGCGCACACTCTAGGCATGACGTTCCTGACTTTAGTGTATATACCCTCCGCTTATAACGTATATACTCTGCTTTTTTTTACGACTATAACTCTGGTTGCTATCTAGTCTTTAAAAGTCTTAAGAAATACAAACCTTAAGAGATAGTGACATAATCTCAACTTCGTTTCAAATCCTATTACCGTATCAGTCTATTTGCATGCGGAAAATAAAAAAAGACATTTTACAAAGATGTCAATTTCAAATACAGCTTACTCAAACAGCGGTAAACATATGACGTAAGCAAACAATGTCGTCACCGCTAAGGTAAGCGAATGAGAGAGATTTACCTGTAGCATTTTAAGCCTCTTTGAACAGACGTACTAAATAACAAGAAAACACTGAAATAAATAAGATATCCATCGGATGCCACGCATCGGATTAGAAAGGCAAGCAGTGGGTTACAAAAAAAACAGTGAGCCACATAAAACGAGTGAAATCAACTCGGATGTAATTTTAACCCTCTTATCCATGAATTATGTTTTAAGGTATATGTATGCTATAATACTAATTCATTAATTTTAATTGTTAAAAAGCCTAAATTAAAACTTTAAAGACAGTGAAAGTAGGTTTATTCAACTGTTTACTTTGTTTCGACTCTGCTCGAGTCACTTACAAAACAAATAGATAAAAACATTCTAAAATTGTACGGCCGGGTACGTATCGGTATACGTAACGATAGTTATATATCTGTATGCTTTTAAAACGCCAATTTCGATCAAAATTACGATTGAAAAACTTACTGTTTTATTTATTTTTTTTTTTTTTTAAAGAAAAAAAAGAGGATGAACTTTATGATATTGGAACTTCTTAAACATTTATATTTCTTACAAACTTTAAAAAACTGTATCCTTTTAAAACGCCAATTTCGATCAAAATTCTAATTCAAAAATTTAGTTTTAGAAAAAAAAGAAAAAGAGGGCGAACTTTGTGATCCTAAAAACATTTATATTTCTTACAAACTTTAAAAAACTGTGTGCTTTTAAAAAGCTAATTTCGATCAAAATTTTAATTCAAAAACTTAGTGTTTTAGAAAAAGAGATGGCGAACTTTATGATGCTTGAACTTCTTAAACATTTATATTTCTTACAAACTTTAAAAAACTGTATGCTTTTAAAACGCCAATTTCGATCAAAATTCCAATTCAAAAACTGACTGTTTTAGAAAAAAAAAAAAGAGAGTGAACTTTATGATTCTGGAGCTTCTTAAACAGTTATATTTTTTACAAACTTTAAAAAACTAAGTTGAAAGGTTTTTTTTTTCATTTTTATCAAAAATAATTTTGTAAAATTGTGTTGAAAAAATTGTCATAAATGAATAAATAATAGTTCAATTACCACACAATTTTTAAATTATATTTTAACTATATATTTAAAAAATAGTCTATTCTTGTGCTAATTTATTGAAGAGTTTATTACACAGTTTTAATTTATGAATTATTAACGTTTTTCAGGAATTTTCATCGCTGTTTGTCTTTTTATACCTATAGCTTTCAAAATATTCATGTTATTGTCATTAAAATAGTCTAGTTATTCTGTAACAGTGTTATATTTATTATGGAATTCATAAAATGTATTTATATTTAATAGTTTTAAATTTAAAAAAAATTAAGTTTTCTTAAATTTTTTTATATATATTAGCAATTTTTCGGTTAATTTTATACTAATTTTTAAATTAAAAAAATGAAATCACTTATATGTATGTTTAGGTCACATTTTTATGCATTCAAATTTAATTTTTATGCATTTTTAATAATTACAATTTTAAGCTTAAAATCTACAAAATTAAAAAAAAAATTACTCCGAAGGCATACTTAAGTAGATGAAAGATATATGCTGCATTTAAAATAGATTTTTAATGGATTATTAATTAAGAACTAATAACGCTGAACATTTAAAATCTTACATTTTTTACACAATTACAAATCAGATCTGATATAACATTTAATTTCATTGCAAATTATTACTAAGCGTTATTAAATAGTTTAATATATGAGAACGTAAGTTTCAAAACTCGCCTTATTTAAAATTTAAAAAATCGGGTTTTCTTAATCTATTCTATTGATTAATCTGCATTAAAAAAAAATACAACAATCTGCAAAAAAAACTATTTATATCTTGTATTTTTGCCATTGATATTGGTTTATAATGAAAACCAATGGACGCAGTTAGAAGTTTTTCGCGATTTCTCAAAATTTTATTTTCTAGATAAGGCGAGTTTTGAAAATCACGTCTTCATGTATATAAAATCTAGCTAACTATTCTTATATATTGAAAATATATAAGATGCCATAATAATGATTTTCTGGATAATGCGAGTTTTGAAACTCACGTCTTCATATATATAAAATCTAGCCAACTATTCTTATATATTGAAAATATATAATATGCCATAATAATGATTTTCTGGATAATGCGAGTTTTGAAACTCGCGTCTTCATATATATAAAATCTAGCCAACTATTCTTATATATTGAAAATATATAAGATGCCATAATAATGATTTTCTGGATAAGGCGAGTTTTGAAATTCACGTCTTCATATATGTAAAATCTAGCCAATTATTGTTATGTATTGAAAATATATAAGGTACCATAATAATGATTTTCTGGATAATGCGAGTTTTGGAACTCACGTCTTCATACATATAAAATCTAGCCTATTCATATATATTGAAAATATATAAGATACCATAATAATGATTTTCTGAATAAGGCGAGTTTTGAAACTCAGGTCTTCAGATACATAAAATCTAGCCAACTATTGCTATATATTGAAAATATATAAGATACCATAATAATGATTTTCTGGATAAGGCGAGTTTTGAAACTCACGTCTTCATATATATAAAATCTAGCCAACTATTGTTATATATTGAAAATATATAAGATACCATAATAATGATTTTCTGGATAAGGCGAGTTTTGAAACTCACGTCTTCAGATACATAAAATCTAGCCAACTATTCTTATATATTGAAAATATATAAGATACCATAATAATGATTTTCTGGATAAGGCGAGTTTTGAAACTCACGTCTTCATATATATATAATCTAGCCAACTATTCTTATATATTGAAAATATATAAGATACCATAATAATGGTTTTCTGGATAAGGTGAGTTTTGAACTAAATCACTTCAATATACATGTTTGCAAGTGCCATGCTTTTACGCTTAAAAATTATAAGGTGTTGAGCGCGAGAAAATATATTTTTTTAAAACCGCCGTAAGACAAATTGAAAAAAAAAAAAGTTTTTTAAAATCATGTTTTTGTTTAGATCCAACAGCAGAAATTATTGCAGAAAATCTTCTTTTGTGCAGAACAGAAATAAAATGTTTCCGGCGGATTTTCCAAATGAATATTCGAAAAGAAAATGTCTCAGTTATCTATTCTTGCATTTTCCAAGCATTGTTGAACCTCATATCTCGCTTATATGTGATGCAGGAATAAAAATAAAATATGCACATATTGCTGTGGCTTGTTTTTCAAAACAACTACATTGCAAATTTCCATACATGAAAGGGTTAATTTTTTAAATATTTGATTGTTTATTTCCATTAAAATAACTTCTACCCCCCTCTCCCCAAGCTACCCAATTTTCTGCCTTCACGAAATACAATACGTTTGATAGAAATGCATTGTCAGCGAAAGAAAAACCGTGCTGTTAACCTTAAGTTTTGGAATACGAAATCATGTATCGTATTTCTGCGGCGACATTTTTTTACTTCTTTTAAGGCATTTCGAGGAATAAATTTAAATACTGTTTGAAAATGTAATATTATTTTTAAACAAAGTCATTTATTAAAAATATGAGTTATGCAATCATTTGATATACCGATTAAGACATTCAAGTCATCGAGCAAATTTCTATTTAATAACCCTTGTTTGATTTATTTAGCAATTATTATGTTTTCCAGCATTTAAAATAAATTTCTAGAAACATTAAAAAAAAAAAATCTGAAATTCTGGAGTTGATTGGCATATCGTCCTATTTATTAAAAGAGTCCCATCACAAAAGTTCACAATAATAAATAAATTTAATGTAATATATATATATATATATATATATATATATATATTGGTTGAAATTAAAAAAATATATATATTTTTTTAATTACGTTTTTAGTGTTGCGAAAAAGGATTTTTTTCTTCATAATTTTAAAGATAGGAATAACTTTTCAAATAAATAAATAAATAAATAAATATTTTCATAAAATATGCGTGGAAAAAATAGGTTTCTTTAAATTTCACTAAATTCCAGCTGCGTTATATTAAAATGAAAAACGATCTTGAAATTTATAAATATTACAAGCTATCAAAAAATAAATAAGACAATAAAATAAAATCATTTTGGAAATATTTGTTGAAGTTCTGTCATTCTAAATATGATGCTTATATACGCCCATGGCCCCTATAAGCTGATTTCTTTTTAATTAAGAAAAGCAAATTAATAAACAAATTTATGTCTAATGTACAGTTTTTTTCTTACTGATTTGTTTTATAGACACCATGTAATCCAATTTGGACTTCCTGGGTTACAGAACGTACTGCTTGGTACACACAAAGTTGGGCCGTATGAAAAATACGTGTATTTGACATGCATTTTAAAATGCATTTTTTACTTTCTTCTATCTTGACAAGAAGAAAGTATTGGTTTCATGAAAATTTTCGAATTCCAGTTTTCGACGGATTTATACGTTTTATGGGTCAGAGATTCCAAAAAACATGTTTTTACAAAATGTCTGTCTGTGAGTCTGTCTGTCTGTCTGTCCGTCCGTCTGCCTGTCTGTATGTGACACAAATTTTGTGGGCGCTCTATCTCAAGAACTAATGCACGGAATTTAATAAAAAATCATATTCAGGTAGTCCCTGATATAGATTGGTGCTGATTAGTTTTTGGTGTAAATCGCCTTGTAGGTGGCGCTGCTATGTAGCATTTTTCAGGATTTCCGCAAAAGCTCTATCTCAAGAACTAATGCACGGATTTTTATAAAACTTCAGATTCCGTTAATCCTTGATATGAATTGGTGCTGGTAACGTTTTGGTGCAAATCGCCCAACAGATGGCGCTGCTATGCTGCATTTTGAAGCATTTACACGATTTTCGTAATAGCTCAATCTCAAGAAATAATGCACGGATTTTCATCAAACTTCAGATTCAGTTAGTGCTTGACATGAATTGACGTTTTTCCCCTTGTGGTATAAATCGCTCAACAGGTGGCGCTGCTATGCTGCATTTTTTGAGATTTCCGCAATAGCTCTAACTCAAGAACTAATACTTGGGTTTTCAACAAACTTCAAATTCAGGTATACCTGGATATGAATTAGTGCTGTTTATGTTTTGGTGTAAATCGCTCAACAGGTGGCGCTGCTATGCAGCATTTTTCACGATTTTCACAATAGCTCAATGTCCAGAACCAATGCACGGATTTTCATCAAACTTCAGATTCAGTTAGTCCTTGACATGAAATGATGTTTTGTACCTTTTCGTGTAAATCGCTCAACAGGTGGCGCTGCTGTGCTGCATTTTTTGTGATTTCCACAATAGCTCTAGCTCCAGAACTAATGCACCGATTTACATCAAACTTCAGATTCCGGTATACCTTAATATGAATTAGTGCTGTTTGTGTTTTGGTGCAAATCGCTCGACAGGTGGCGCTGCTATGCTGAATTTTTCAGAATTTCCCCTACAGCTCTATCTCAATAACTAATGAACGAATTTTCATCAAACTTCGAATTCAGGTATACTTTGATACGAATTGGTTCTAAATTGATGTAATTTCTTATACTATTTAAAAGATTTAATTGACGTGATTTATACAGAAGAAAGTTTTGTGATGGCCACAACATACTAGTTTTTATAAAGCAAAGTATTTTGGTAATGTATTTCTTCATGCTTTTTTAACTATTTTGTATTTTCAAAATACTCAAAATCTATTTCTTCAGATTTCAGGTTATTTGTAAAGAGCAGATCAACAATTGGCTTACAGGGGAAATATATGTCAGTTTTTTGTCTAGGCTTTTAATTCTTTCCCGAAAGTTGATATATATATATATTTTCAATAACTGCTACTACACTGTAAGAAAAAAAAAGAAAAAAAAAACGGGCTAAAATACGGAAATTGTACTGGCAATCGAGACCCCAGTACTATTTCCGTATTATAACGGAAATTTCCCCCGTAAATTCCAGAAAAAAACAGAAAAATTTCCGTTAAAATACGGAAATAGTACGGCGTCTCGATTGCCAGTACAATTTCCATATTTTAGACCTTTTTTTACTTTCTCCTATCTTCAATAGAAGAAAGTATTGTAATCGAAATTTTTTTCGACTTCCGGTTTTCGACGGATTTGCATGTTTTAGGGGTCAGAGATTCCAAAAAACATGTTTATAGAAAATGTCTGTCTGTCTGTGTGTCCGTCTGTCCGTCTGTCCGTCTGTCTGTCGCCATTGTACCATCAAAAAGTGTATGAAGTTATGTATAGAATTAAACCAAAATTTTATTATAAGTTTTTGGCTATGGCAAGCAGGTCCTCCCGGAATTTGGAAAAAATTCGCCGGTAGGTGGCGCTGATATAACAATTTTTGTGCGATTTTGAATATTGTACCATTCAAAAGTGTATGGAGTTATGCATAGAATTGAACCAAATTTTTATTTTAAGTTTTTGGATATGACAAGCAAGTCCTCCCTGAATTTTTCGCTGTAAATGCGATTTTTGTGCGATTTTGAATATTGTACCATCGAAAAGTGTATGAAATTATGCATAGAATTGAACGAAATTTTTATTTTAAGTTTTTGGCTATGACAAGCAGGTGCTCCCTGAATTTGGAAAAAATTCGCCGGTAGGGGGCGCTGTAATAGCGATTTTTGTGCGATTTTGAATATTGTACCGTCCAAATTGTATGAAGTTATGCATAGAATTAAACCAAATTTTTATTTTAAGTTTTTGGATATGGCAAGCAGGTCCTCCCTGAATTTGCAAAAGATTCGCCGTTAGGGGGCGCTGTAATAGCGATTTTTGTGCGATTTTGAATATTGCACCATCGAAAAGTGTATGAAGTTATGCATAGAATTGAACCAAAAAAAAAAAAAAAAAAAATTAAGTTCTTGGCTATGGCAAGGAGGTCCTCCCTTAATTTGTAAAAAAATCGCTCGTAGAGGACGCTGTAATAGCTATTTTTGTACAATTTTTGTGCCATTTTGAATATTGTACCGTCGAAAAGTGTATGAAGTTATGCATAGAATTGAACCAAATTTTATGTGTTTATTTTTGGTCATGTCACGAAGGTTCTTCCTGAATTTGGAAAAATTCTGCCGGTAGGGGGCACTATAATTGCGATGTCTGTACAATTTTCATTATTGTACCATCGAAAAGTGTATGAAGTTATCCATATAATTGAACCAAATTTTTTGTGCGTGTTTCTGGCTATGGCAAACAAGTCCTCCCTGAACTTGAAAAAATTCCGAAAGAAGGGGGCGCTATAATTCCGATCTCTGTGCCATTTTCATTATTGTACCATCGAACAGCGTATAAAATTATGCATACAATTGAACCAAAATGTTTGTGCTTGTTTTTGGCTTTGGCCAACAGGTCCTCCTTGAATTTGGAAATATTGCGCGGTAAAGGGGCTCCGTGTTAGCGATTTTTGTATACTTTTATGATTTTTCGTAGTTCTATTGTGCATCGGCGGCTCATGCAGCGGCGGGAACTCGCTTCCTGCTAAGCCGGCTATTCGAAACAGCTGATAACAACAGAATAAGGAAAAATTAATAATTTTAACAAATATCATGATATAGATTAACTCGTTTTTAGTCCGTTTAATTGACTTGAGCAGAAATTTAAGATGAAAATCAAAGTTGGTATAGTATTGAACTAATAATATTGAAGTATTAACATGTGTAACTAGGTTTTGAAATGTTAAGATGTATAAGATAGAAGAAAGTTTTGGGATTGGCACATCCAACTAGTTTTACAGTGTATAAAAAAAAGGGTACGATTTTATCACTAAATAGACACAGTGAGAACAGAAGTATAGCCATTCACGTGAAAATTATGTCTTCTTTGAACTTATGTAAAAAAAAAAAAAAAGTTTAGGATAAAGCAACAACTTTATATTAGAATTGCAACATACTTCGAAATTTTTCACACAAACGCCTAATTTTGACATCATAGGCCTTCTTGAAGTTTTCGGTAAATTTTACCTTCCGCTACCAAACAGAAAGTCATTCAATAAAGAAGTTTGATTTATGCAGATAACATATAATCACAAAGAAATTTATACAAACCAAAACGGTATTTTTCATGTTTCATTTTTATAAGTGAAGTTATAACCATCGTTCGGATTTTTTTTTTTTTTTTAAGTCCAACGGTAATCATTCCACTAGTAGCAATTTTTGCAGAAAAAAATGATCGTTACGTGCCAAAATTCCTGACGGATACTTAACCTTAGAAAAACTTCATACACTTTTCGATATAAACATGAGCTCAAGGGGCGAAAAAAAATAGAGTAACATCTGTTTTAAGGAGAAACAAATTCATAACTTCGTCAATTTTAAGATATCAAATTCACATAAACTTATTATAAACATTCTTTATATTATCTGCAACTTTTATATTGATAAGTTTTTGATAGGACCAACTCTTACTGAAAAAAAAAAAAATAAATAAATAAAAAATAAAAAACAAAAAAAATGGGGGAGTTGAAGAAGAAAAGAATTGGCCGAAGAAAAAATATCGTATTAAGGGTGTACTCAAATGAAAACCGCTTATTTTCTGACTCATTTTTAAATTCATTTTTTCGCCCCTTGAGCCCATTTTTAGTTTTATCAAAAATCTGTGATGCATAAATTTTTGGCCCATTTTTTAGAAGTTATAATAACTTTAAACTGAGTCGATATGTATTACAATTAAGAAGTTTTTCGTTTTTCACAAAAACTCCTCCCTATTTCCACCCTCTTGGTCCGATTTTGCTCATTAACGAATTTGACCGAGATTTTATGCCCCTTGATTTTATGTATCAGTTTAGAAAAGATTTGTGCTGAATTATGGAAGTTATCGTGTCCATAAAAAAGTGATATATATAAGTTTTTTTACAGGGGTGGGGGCTTGGTTTTGGGTTCTAGAGGTCATGATCGGTGTAGATCTGCAAAACGTTTTCCGAAATTCCAACATAGGGGAGATCCCAATAGATAGTATTTCATACGAAATCTACCTAAAAAAAGAATAACGTCAAATGTATTATTTGACTGTGATTTCCGTCTCCTTTAATCCTCATTCCAAAACGTTGAAATTAAGGGGATGCCTCTATATTAAAACGAAAATATTTTTTAATAATTTCAATAGCAACATACAAATTTTACACATTATCAATTCTAGAATAAATTTTACCTTAGGATATCAAATTCAATGTCACTGAGTGGAAAAGTTTTTCAATTATATAAAGGTAAAACTTTTAGTTCTAAGTATTAAATTAATTTTTAATTTTTTTATTTATGTTGCTTGTAATAATTATTTTTTCACACTGATATTTTGTACTGTTAATAGGTACTCCAGACATAATTGTCAGAATTTGATGCATTTTTAAATACAGCGTTAGCCAAAAACTAGTTATACATTTTAAAACTCAAAAAAAAAAAAAAAAAAAAAAGAAAGAAAGAAAATATAATAAAGTAATTGACGTACGTACGAGAGTGCAGTTTTGACGAAAATTCTTATGATCGAAAGTTATCTTTAAGCAAAAAGTTTAGTTCAAAAAATTTCCCATAGACTGCGCTATAATTTCAAAGTTGCAACAAAGTAGATCATTAATTTTGCACAATTTACTACATTTCAATGTGCGCGCTCTTTGTAGCTCGAATTACATCCAAACTGTTCTCAGTTTCTTTGTACACTTTGAAATATGATAGTAGATTGTACAAAAAATGGTCTGAAGCAACTTATCTTTGTTTTTAATGTTTTTGTTGCAGAGTGGAAGGTATTGCACCATCTGCAGAGCATTTTTGGAACTAAAATTTTTAATGTGCTTTTATAAAATTTTCGATCATAACTATTCCCAACCAAACCGCAAACCCATAACAGGGTATTGTGGCACACCCTGATTTTTATGTATGAAGTATGAATTACGAAAGTAATATTAAAAACATATATATGGAGTGCAATTTGCAAATATTTTAAAAGAAATCGGTTTCTCGAGGGTTCTTTTATACAGTGTGTCCGGTTTCAACGGTGTCCAATGGCTAATTTTTAAACCGTTAGTCATAGACATATAGTTCCAATTAGAAAAATGCTTTAAATCAGGTAAAGAAATATTAAAAAGGCGATTTGGGTCAATAAAAACATTTCTTAAAAAATTATGAAATTTAAATTTTTATACGGTCCTCCGGTCCTATAAGTTATATTTAGTAAAATTTTCCTATTACACTGACAAGTAAGACACAAAAAGTCCCATTCATATGACACTAAAATTGTGCGAGTTATGAAACTTTAAAAATGCATGACTTATGCCACTTTTCTGCTCTGAAAACAAATGAGTTTTGCTTGGCTTTGAGGGGTCACATTCCAAGTGCTTAAAGTATTCGAAGATCTCATTTCATGTGTCTCTGTGCTTTGAAAAAAATCGTACAAGTATTACGGTTAAGTTAACATTTATTAAGTTTCAGATTGGCTGAAATAACATGTTTTATTTTGTCAGGATTTGAGACTGTTTCTTTTATGATTTCTTTTAATAAAATTATGTTATTTTTATAAGTTTTTATGTTATTTCAACGATTTTATGTATGTTTTTCCAGTTCAAAATTTGTATTCGAACTTTAACCCACTTTCAAATATCCGATCGAGATTACATTTTACATACTGGCGCAAATCCGATAACAATCTAATATTATTATGATTTTCGGTGGTTACCATTTATACTTATTTTACAAGATAACACAAAAAATTTCGGAAAGAAGTTTAAGAAAAAGTTTTAGATTAAATAATACAAGACTGAGATTGTTGGGTTTTTCAACTTTTATGTATTTTTTAGCACTGAATCTGAAAATTGCCTTAATTTTTAACCATCATGTCAGGATATTTCGCAAATCATAAATTGTCGAATTTAAAGAATAACAAAAATCGGATACCATAAAGTAGAGAAGATGGTTGTATTTTTTAACTTTTGATAATTGATTTTTATGTACTTTTTAGCACTAAATCTGAAAATGACTTTCCTTTTTAACCATCATCTTAGAATTTTTTTGCAAATGTGTAAGAATATATCAATAAGCGAAAATATCATACTATAAAACATATGTAAAACTTTTTTTTTTTATTTATTCAATAATTTATTCGATATTTTTGCTTATCTTGGGATTCTTACAGCTGTGTGATGTGATGAAATGGGGGAGGAGATTAAATTTTAACTTTTAACTTTTTAACTTTGAAATTTACAATTTGCGAAAAATCCTGATGTGATGGCTAAAAATGAAGGTCAATTCCAGATTCAGCGGTACAGAATACTTAAGAATCAATTATCAAAAGCTAAAAAACATGAAATAACCCACCTTTTGCAGGCTAGTGTAATCTAATAATATTTTAAAATACGTATCATTTTGTAAAGAATTGAGGCTGTTAATTTAGCATCATTTTATTTAAAACAAATTCTGCTTTTTTCTTTTCTTCTTAAATGTTTATTACAAATTGTATATTTTGCAATAATATGTCAGAATGACTAAAGATTTCAAATTTATATTGCAGTGTTAATGTTACTCTCAACCATTTTTTAATATACCTGACGAAATAATACTTCGACTAAATTTGTGAATGACCCCCAATTTGCAGCAAAAAATATGCTCCAACTTTAAACTGGTATTACTCGGTCAATTTTAATCGTAGAACAACGGGACTTTTTTTGTATTACTTGTCAGTGCAAAAGGAAAATTTTACTAAATATAACTTATAGGACCGGGGGACCGTATAAAAATTTAAATTTCGTAATTTTTTAAGAAATGTTTTTATTGACCCAAATCGCTTTTAAAATATTTCTTTACTTGATTTAAAACATTTTTGTAATTGGAACTATATGTCTATGACTAACGATTTAGGAATTAGCCATTGGACACCGTTGAGACCGGACATTCTGCATATGCATATAAATTTTCAATACGCCTTTCCGAGTTATGCAACCACCATCACTATTGCTGTTATAACTAGCACGATACAGTCATAAAAGAAATTAATAACAACGATGGAATTATTTGATAGAATATATAAAGGTTTTATTTACAAAAAAAAAGTCTAGGATGATAGGAGAGAGTAGGGTGGAATGGGGCAGTGGGAGGCATGGGACAGTAGGTTTTTCTCTTCATGTATCATTCTAATCATTTTATCAATCCCACATTAGATGAAGCAATGGTACCCCAAATTTCAGCTGAAAAAAGTAGCTGATCTGCATAAACTTGTGATTGTAAAAATGGAAAGCTTATTTCAAGTATCAAAAGGGAATTTGCTTTACATACATTTTTATGTTTTCTGCATATTAACAACTTGTTTATGCGTAGATGTAATAGCTTCCCTATTTATGGAACATTGTACTGAATATTATCCATAATTTAAACTATGCCTAAAAGCAGCATTTTTGTTTATACAAGAAGTTTAACATAAAAGAAGATAGAGGGCGGAATGGAACATGTCTAATTCCTTCTTTTTAATAAGATGAATGTAAATTGCTAATATGGAAATATTTTTAGAGGTTAGCATATTCCTTATAACATTATAAATATATTCATTTACTTCAAAATTTAAATAAATTGAACTGATGAATTTTTAATGTCATCTCTGACTGACAATCCGGAATTTTACTTCCAGTGATGAAGGTAATGGAATTTGATATTGTAGCACAGACATTATCAACCTACAATCTTTGTAAGACTGTATATATACCGACACTAGACTATTTGTGCCTTATCATGCATTTTTTGCATAGCTGTTCCATACCTCCCTGTTAGTGGGTAGGTATGGGACACATTTTGAAATTTTCAATTTCTTTATTTATAAAATTGTTTCTACAAATTGTGTTTCTATATTGTTCAAGAACATTAGACAGTGTTTCATTTTGTATTCTATATATGGAAATTTTTGTTTTTGTGTCAAACAAAGTTGCTTTTCTTATTTTTTGTAAAATGCGTCACATTCCTCCCCACTCTCCCCTATATTCTACCGAACAAGTATTAAATCTAAACCCTGAAGTTATTCATTTCACTCGACTCTAAAATTATGTCAGTTTTAAATATTGAATAATCTGTAGAATTATTCGTAGAAATTTCGTAAAAAAATATATTAAGTCTAATTTATCGTTTTATATTTATTTTCTGATGTCAAAATTTAGAGTTACTATTAAAATTATTAACGTTTGTTCGTATATAAATTTGGAATTTTTTCTTATCTACAGGATGTGTAAGGTATTTGAGGACATATATTTGGCTTTTATTGCATTTTGCAAATTCGCTTTATTTGTTGATAGGTACGATAATAATGATGCAGACACTCAGCTGACTAATGCATCAAAGATTTTTTGAAAGCCGCCATGGTCAGAATAGTGTAGTAAAAACTACTTTTATTTTGTAAGGAACTACAACTACAATTACTTTATCGAAAATGTAGTTAACTACAATTGCTTGTTTTAAAAGTATCGACTGGCAAACTACTTTTCCTAAGTAGTCACTACTTCGCTACTTTCAGGTTTTCTGAAAGGATTCTATCTATACTCGAAATTGAGTATACGTATTAATTAATACAGTAACCCAGTATTAATACAGTAACTCCTGTCGATATGAAATCACATAAATGCGATAAAACATATGGTATTAAAAAATTAAGAAATATAACATACCAGAAAATATTTTGGGTTCGTTTCCAAAACGTTAGTTTGTGCACATATTTTCCTAGCGAAATTATGAGAGAGATACGTAATGCAGTATACATTTATAGACACAGTGGAGCCAACTTATATGGGCAACTTATATTGATTTAATTCGTTATTTATTTCGTTACTGAAATGAAATTTGGTTTTTCTGACGTTCGCAAAATAATTTTGTTTGGAAAATATTAAGAACCGACTTACAGGTCAACTGACTTACTTTGACTTAAGGAGCAATAAGAGCCCCTTCAGTTGATGTATAATTAAATTTGTCTCAAGAACAAATATCCTGCATATTTTGCCAATCTGTGTCTTGAAATAATAAAGTAACTATAGTAAATTGTATGTTTGCATGTTTTTCTTGACGTTTAGCTTTTTGTACTTTAAATAGAAATTTTTATGTTATTTATAATAAATATTAATGTATTTATAAGGAAGAACTTATGAGAATATAATTTCATAAAATTATTTGTTAAATTATAATTATAATAATTTTACATTTTGCTTTAAAAAGACATAATTAACCTTGAATTATCATCTTTAATTATTCTTTCCTCTCCCGTCTCTCTCTTCACACACGCAAACACTAAGGGGAAAAATTCTATGTGTTATTTTACTCAAAAATTTTTGAACCCAGCCAATAATTTTCAAAAGGTGGCGGTACTGTATAGACAGTTATAAAAAATGTCGTTAAATTACATCTTATTTATTTTTTGTGTGGCTAAGATAAAACAGAGCTATATGTCTGAACAAGGGCTATAACGAGGGGTTACTATTATACACATAACCTATTTATACACAACTACAGGGTGTCCAGCGAATAAGACCCTGATTTCAAAATTAAATATCTCAAAAACAAAGATCAATGGAATTATGCGGTAAACAGTTTGTTTATTAGCCAAGCTGTAAAAATGTTATACAGAAGTTTCAAAAATTAGTTGCAAAAACCGTTAACAGATGGCGCTGTAATCGCAATACTTGTAAACTGTACTTCGAAGTCCAGAGCACTAGCGTCTCATTCCCAGATGGCTCCCTACAGAAGAACGAATATTGGGAAAGTCTACTTTTTCGTTGGGGTGATGTGCAGAAGTGGAGACATGTGGGCACAGAATTATTGCATCACCATTAATTTTAGAAAATTTCAATTAATAGAATTTCAATAAAAAGTTTAGAAATCATTATATAAGAACTTATTAAAATATTTTATTAAATTCAATTTTTAATGCCATATAATTATTTAAATCAAAATGCATATATTTACAAAAATAATTTTGTACTTTTTATTTATTTTTTATATTTTTAAATCACGGCATAATATTTTGGTATTATTGTTTATACCTAAATTATTATAAATAAAAAAGTAATTTTGCACTTTTCATTTATTTTTAAATCACGGCATAATACTTTGGTTTTAGCATAACACACATATTTCTTTTCTTTGTAAACAAAGTATTAGAGACAGAAATTATGCATTAAATTATTTCTTTTTTAAAAGGAATTGATGATAAGTCATATCATCAACGTCAAAGCAAAAGTATTTTGGATGATGCATTTCTTTCCAACACTTCGTGTCCTATCACTAGAAGCTGCGCCATATTTCTGTGCGCAATGATAAAAAAAAAAAAAAAAATGAAAGCGAGTTTTTAAAATTAATATTATTATTTTTTTACTTAATTAAGTTTTTAAAAATAGAAACTTTGTATTTTTTCATTCAAACTATTCTATACAATTAAAAAAAAGTGATTTATGAATTATTATATGAATTATATAAATGCTCAATGATTTTTTAAAAAATGGTTTCTTTTAGCTTAATTAAATTTTAAAACCAGTAACTTTGGATTTTTTTATTCAAACTTTTTTCTCAGTTTAAATAAATATTAAAAAATAAAGATTTCCATTTTTTTAAAATCCTCCTCTACTTGAATTCAATTCCACGATCTACCAATTAGGAGAGAAAAGACATACCACAGAGATACTAGTATCCGGACCGAAATAGCTTATAACAAAATTTGAAACAAATCTCAATTCTGTCAACACATGGCTCCGCTTATGCACATTACCGAAATAAAACATTTTAATAAGCTCTTATATAATGATTGCTAAACTTTTTATTGAAAATTCTATTAATTGAAATTCTCTAAAATTGAAGCTGATGCAATAATTCTGTGACCAGATGTCAACACTTTTGCACATCACCCCAACGAAAAAATGGTGTTTCCCAATTTTCGTTCTTCCATAGGAAGCCACCTAAGAGTGAGACGCTAGTGCTCTGGACTTCAAAACACAATTTATAGGCATTGCGATTACAGCGCCATCTGTTAGAGGTTTTTGCAACTAATTTTTAAAACTTCTGTATAACATTTTTACAGCTTAGCTAATAAGCAAACCGTTTACCGCATAATTCTATTGATCTTTGTTTTTGAGATATTTAATTTTGAAATCAGGGTCTTATTCGCTGGACACCCTGTATATACTTCACAGATTTTATTTACTATTCTTACAGTAATTTGTCGCAGACATGCTGCACAGAACCCATTTTTCACAAAAGAAGCAAATTACGATCACGAAAATTTAAAGAATGGCACATTTTTCCTCCGGAAGTAGCGCTAAAAATAGTGTCAGTGCTCGCTACAAACTACTCATTTTTTGTACTGTTACATTACGCTTTTCAAAATGTAGTCGCCTCACATTACAAACTACTAGAAAAAATGGTGACTACTGTAGTTTCGCTATTTGTAGCGAGCTACTTCTGACTACTGGGTTAGAATAATGGCTACATCGAATCAGACTTATTTAACTCAAGCATGCATACAATTAAAATCTCATATACAGAGGGTGTTTACACATATTGGAAACGATTTTGATGATAAATTAAGAAACAGCCCGAAACAACAGAGGGGGGTGGGGAATCTAGCAACATTGTGATAACTGAAATATTGGCTGCTATGAAAAAATATCGTCTGCTACTGAAATGGCATGCGAAAGAAGCGAGTGGCTTGAAGGTTAGGGGAAAGTAGGGTAATGACGCTCAATACACAAAAAATCAATATTTTACTAATGAAGTATAACTCCAATGCATAAGAAACAGTTTGCAATCAACTAATTTGCATAAAAGTTTTAGGAATTTTTTTTATCGTTTTATTTAATTAACAATATATTGAGCGGTAATGCCCGACATGGTAGGGTAAGTGCGCTCAAAATTTGAATACAGCATTTAAGTTGGCTTTATTTATAGTTGGCGTAACAAAGACCAACAACAAAAATAAATAAAAGCACGAACGTACAGCTAAATGGTTATATTTTGTGGAAATAATGAGTAATTAGAATTATAAAAATAATATGTATTATAGAAATAATCAGAAATTAACATTTGAAAGAAAAGAGTGTACACTTACCTTCAAGTTCGATTTTTACAAGTTTATTATAAAACAACTTCAAACTAATAACGAGAGGACACAAAAATACTTTCCTCCCGACGGTCAATATATCCTTACTGGGAACTTACGATGAAGTTCGCTAGGTGCCGGTACCGATCGCACGTTTTCAATACTATTCTGTTTAGATATATTTGGGTGAGCGGGATTGCCCGCTGAGCGTCATTACCCTACTTTCTCCTATATATTTGCTCTTTCGAAGTGAATTATTATGAAAATCTGTATGAAAATCATTTATCTTGTGACAAGTGGAACAAAATTGTCGAAATTTATGAAGCGTGGATTTATCTAAATGACTGTAATAAAAAAAAAGATCGATTTATTACCGGAAAAGAAGCCAAAAAAAATTAAAACTTTGGTTCAGAAAGTTTCTCTAAAGGATTTATGGTGATTGCTGGAATCTCTTACAACGGAAAAATTAAAGATCAGAAAAGTTGAGAAAAATGTCAAAATTAACTCTACTTGTTATCGAAACAATGTACTAATTCCTATTTTTAAAAAAGAAATTCCAAAACTTTATCTTATGGACATTACAAGGGTTGAGTTCCACCAGGATAAAACGAGCAGCCAAACATCGAAAAGTACAGTCGCATTTCTCGAAAAATTGACAAGAGGAACTGGAATCAAGTATTTAATCATGTTCCAAGCAAGTCCCCAGATGTTTCACCAATGGATTATCGTGCCTTTGGACTATTGAAACAAGCTCTTGCGAAACGCCAACCAACTACGTTGAATGGACTCTGGAAGTGTGTCGTGGAGGAATGGAACAAAATTCCACTTCCAATTTTACAAAAAAGCCCTACTACCTTGGAAATCCCGTTGCAATATGATAGGATGTCCACAACAAGGGCTACCAGATAGAATATACAGTCGGACCTCGTTATACCGACACCCGGTTTTCACGTCACTCCGCTTATCACTTCAGTTTTTCAAAGTCCCGATTTTCTGTATATGCTTTTAACATAAATAAACTCCGGATATCCCGGCCGTTTAAGAAAATTGTCCATTTTCCATAATCCATCGTATAAGCATGGGAATTAAGTGCCTTAGCCAAACTTTTCACAAAATGCCCATTGAGTTAAATGAGAAATTTTACTTTAATCCTTTATCTGAATAAATAAGCTCACACACTATGAATGATCCACTTAAGCTCCAGATAGACGTATCAGTCTTACTCGCGATCTTTTGTTCTGGCCAGGCGGCTCTTTCTTGGGGTTACACAGCTTTTTTCATCCGACTAAAACCGACACATTGCACATTGCATTGAAACGATCAGAAATTATCTAACATTCATTACTGAAACAACGAATATTGATTACAATTCATTGTATAATATTAAAAAAAAAAGAATTTTAGGAAGCATATCTAGGGATAAACAAACCTTAATTCGTCAACATTTCATGTAATAATAAAAAAAAAGTCATCATAAATCTGATATTTATTCTTTTTAATTTTGTTTTTGTGTTTATTTTGTTTAGTAATAAATTTTTATTGCTTAAGACTGCAAGAACAGTCATGAATTTAAAATTGTCTTAAATTAATTAAAAATACAGCTTTTTATAAACATATTTTTTCCAACTCCGGTTACCGCGACACTCCGCTTATGACGACATCTTTTTATGGTCATTAGAGTGTCGGGATAACGAGGTTCGACTGTATTATAAAACAGTTGTTTTAATTTATGAATTTTATTTTTGTTGTCAAGATCGTTCGTTCCGAATATGTATAAAAACCCGCTGTAGAAGCTGAATTCGGTTTTATTGAATAAAATTATTAGAAACATACTTTATTTTTATGCTTAGAACATTCTTCAATTCTAAAGTTATTATCTGCTATTGTATACAATGTTTTGTAAAACATTAATCGGTTCTCAAATACCCTGTATTTTAACTTTGTGGAATATTTCGAAAACGATAGTTCTGTGAGTTACGGCAATTAATGTAGCATTTTTTCATGCTGTTCTTGAAATCCAATTCTTGGGAAAAATTCTAATTATTATACTTCTCTACACACTTTGCACAAACGTACGTAAATAAACTTAAAGAAAAAGAAAATTATCTTTTTGTGTACCAAGTCCGGCTGCTTGCGTGATCTGCAAATGCAGGAGAAAACGCCCACACACATACACTTTTCTCCGGGAAATGCTCTGTTCGTTCGGTAACCAAATGCTAATAAAGGAGAATACACGCTCATCCCGATTTTCTGTCTGATAAATGAGAAATATACAAAGACACATTCTTATTTAATTCAGAAAGTAATGGACGTAGGATGTTGTGACGTTAGTAGACGAAAAAAAAAATTGAAGGAGGTAATTTGGAAATCTATTTTTACTGCTGTATGCGTAAGAAAAACATTTAATTCGTTAAAATTTTCGAATTCCGCTTTTTAAAGTGTTTGCATGTTTTGTGATGTTTTTAATACGATTTGACTCGTGTCTGCCTGTGTGCTACACAAATTTTATGGGCGCTATAAGACAAGAATGCATTAATTACGGAATTCTCTGAAACTTCATAGTTTGTGAATTTTGAGATATATTATATTAATCAAATCTCTATTAATTAAAATTCAAGGGGCTTCTATCAATCAAGGATTATTAATCCTTGATTTAGAGAGTCCGCTTTAAGTCCTCTTTTAAGGCTGTTCTCATCTGCTTTGCTCAACAAGCGCAAAACGTTTCGACACATTTAAAAATTCTTTTTTTAACGGAAAGATATAAAGCTGGTAGGCCTCTATGGAAGCGAATTGGAATCAAACTGTGTTTTCCATTTTTGGATCAATAAATTACCTATTGAGTTATAAGCAATTTTGATCACATGACAAAGACGTTTTTCACCCTTTCTTGAGTGGTTATTCTTCTTTCGCCCGGAAATTTGGTTCAAAACGCACACTTTGCAACTATTTTCTAAAAAATCTATTGCGTTAAAAAAAAAAAAAAAAAAAAAAAAAAAAAAAAAAAAAAAAAAAAAACAGTTCGATTACATAGTTACTGAACAACAACACCTGCTAGTTTCATGCATTTCCGAACAAAAATAAATTAAAACTTATGTCATAAAGTTGCCCTTTTAGATTTGAGATCAGCCTTCAAATAAATGTTTCCTTTCCCATATTTGCGGATTGAAATGTGTTGCCCTGTAACACCCTCTCTCCTAAGGCTGCAATCATACCACGTTTTCAAAATCTGCTACAAAATGTCATAAATGCTTTCTCTGTCCTTTCTTTTCTAAAGGATCTTTGGTCATCAACAAAAGAAAAGGGAGTCTCGACAAAAGCAAGAGGACGTGATAAACATGTTAGGGAGTCTCCTGCGTGGAATACCTCTCTCTTGCGATGCTACATAAGACTCGTCGCATCAAAAAAGCCGACAAACGAAGCGCTATAGCTGAATGCAGTCTGATAGCACCTTAAATGGCTGGCCTTACACCTGTAACTGCCACAAATTTGTGAACAAATCGGTTTTCTTGTACATGTACTTAGTATTTAAAAAGCATAAACAATCATGCTGTTAACCCCTTTGGAACGAGCGTCAGGTCGACACATAAGGTCAAAGGCCTCGCTAAGGGGGGCGGGGGTGAGCCTTCCTCCCCAAAAACGTTTACAAATGCTGTTACACTTGGCAAACTTACAAACTTAGTTGGAAAATTAATTTGTTTAAATCTTTAATAAAAACTATAAATCATTTTCTATTTCTGATACATTTGGCAAAAGTTATAAATCTGACCGGGAATATTACTAAACTTTTTTACAAATAAGAACTATATTAGATTTTTTAACTGTGGTAACTTGACACAATTATTAAATTAGTTGGCAAATACGGAAATTTGACTTGGCAGTTTAAGATCTTCTCCCCCCCCCCTCCCCCACCCGAAGAAAAAGTCTTAGCGATGGCCCTCCATAAGGTGCTCAGGATCCTTGATTTTTCCCGAGTTTTTTTTTATTGTAAATTTTGCCTTATTTCATCTGTACATTTTCCCGATTCAAGTAGGCAAAATATTCTGTTTTTAAAAATCGGTAACAAAAGATTAAAAATTCTGTAAAAGATGCTTGTCGCAAAGGAGTTAAATGCATTTTTATCATGATTGAAATGTGTCAAAGTCATTAGCGCGAATGGAGTGCAGTGGTGTTTTCAAAATACCATTCATTAGAATTTTTTTTCTCTCTGTTCACTGTCAATTTTTAGACAGATAAGTGGAAGGGTTCTTTCAACAGCTTCATTTCTCCTCTGAGTAGCGCTTTCCTTTTTGTTAACGTATCGAGTCTCTATATAACGAAATCCATTGTTCCAGTAAAAAATTCGTTATATAGAAAATGAGTAAAAATTCCTATTTAAAGTGTAAATTTTGAACAAAAAATACTTTTGAGGTGTTTAATTAAGAATTTGAAATGTTTAACTATAAATATTAACCTAATATTGTATTTCTGAATTATTTAAACAGTTTCAAAAAAGAGAACAGACATTTACTTAAAAGCATAAGAAAAATTTACATTAATTTTAGACGAAGAAACCTGTATTTTTTCGCTGTTTTGATTTAAAAATTGCAACACTCTCGAAAAAATGTTCACACTTTAGCAAGTAATGAAAAATTGTATCGGGAACATTTTCCTCCATTTCAATTATCATTCACCTTAAACTTCAATTACCTCTCTGATCCCGCTCTTATATGTGTAACAATCCAATTGACACTGTTTTAAGAAGTATGTTGGAAGGTGTGTGGGAGGAATTGGGGGGGATGAATTCGTTGGGCATAAAAAACAAGGAGATTCAAGGTAGAAAAATAAGATAAAAAACTCAGCTCTGAACGATAAATCACTAATCAGTGATGGAAAACTGATTCCATGTGATTTGGAAGCTTTTTTAAAACAATAAATAAAGAACATTTTAAGAAAAAATTCGTTATATGGAGAGAGATATTTCGCTATGTGGAGACTGTTTTTAATGAGATCATGGGAAAAAGGACCGTTCCTACTAAAAATTCGTTATATACAGAAACTCGATGTATGGAGTTTCGTTATAGAGAGACTCGACTGTACCATTCATTGGAATTTTTTTCTCTCTGTTCACTGTCAATTTTTAGACAGATAAGTGGAAGGGTTCTTTCAACAGCTTCATTTTTCCTCTGAGTAGCGCTTTCTTTTTTGTTAACATTTTTTTACCTATGCAAGAGTCTATAATTGTGCTTCTGCGTGGATTAATGCGGCCTGATTCGTAATAACAAAATTGATGCAATTTCAATTTTACCCTCGGTATGATCGGATTCACCGACAATAGCAAAGTACTGTAAAAGCAGTGAAAGCAGAACTTGTCTGTAACGGAATCCTGTTTTAACCCTTTATCAACTGCATTATAATCTACTGCAATTTTCTTCATGTAATTTTTTTAAATTTCAGTTACTACAATGAAAATTAAAGAATAAACATAAAAATAATACTCACCCGTGAGAAATTTAATTCCTTAGAGGTAATTGATTAAAGTGGCACTTTAAAGTACCGTCAGTACACTATGACTAAAATATCGTAACTGAAAACCCACAGGGTATTTCAAATGGCACCAGAATTCTAGTAAAATATTTTCGATTTAATAAGTATGTGAAATAGAGCCTTTTTCATATTTATAAATAACTTTTTTTTTGCAAATTCCGGTGCCAATCATTTATTTCAACACTTTAGCATTGAAAAACTTTGCTCCTGAAAGGATTAAGAAAACTACTTTTTTTTTTTTAGGTTTCGATCTTGTTAGCAGTCCTTTAGTTATGCGACATCTATATTCCAGGGACAACATGTTTTCTCGCATCTCCATATATACAATATATGAATTTACACATGCCATTTCTAACATAGCAAAAAAGAGCCGGTGCCACAATTTTTTCGATTTCCTATAAAAAATTAAATAAAACGAAACACAAAAGAAATACTAGGAAAATGATTACTACACTACATTTTAGTAATTACATTTTAAAGCAGGTGAAAACTATGGATAACTACACAGAGAAAAAGTAAACAAGAAAATTTTCTCCAACACCCAGTGTTCTGACGGTACCACCGAGTAATTCAACTATTAAATCAAATGCATACACCGTTCACCTAAAATAGCTAGTCAAATTGTATTCTAAGATCATAATGTACACAAAAAAATCCAACACTTATATCATTTACTGTGTTTGCAGCAATAAAAAGACGAGCATGACAATCTGTACAAAATGTCGGTACCAAACACATCGACTGTTTCAAAGATAGCCTCCTTCCTCGCTAAAATAACAAACCTAGAACTACTGCTGCCATGTATCCCGATAAAGCGGAGTTAAAAGAGTGTTTTTTCAAAGTACCATTAGAATATTAGTAATATTCACTATGGGATGAAAGTTTAAAATGAGTAGTACTTATAAGTACCGTCAGAAGATAAAGGGTTAAACAAAAAATTTCCAAGGTCCCGAAGAAATGAATGCAATGGAATTATAGCAAGTGTATTTGCTAAGACGAAAACCTTTCTAAAACAGGAGTTTTATTCGTTTAATTGCTATTCTGTTTTATTAGGTTTTATTGTATATATATATGCGTGTGTGTATGTGTGTGTGTGTTTATATATATATATTTATATATAAAGGAAACGAAAATAAAAGAAAGATTGCAGAAGACATTATTTTAAAATTTCAAAAACCACATATGTTTTTTAGAGTAAAAAATGCAAATTTCATAAGCATTTTTAAAATATCAAGGAAATAAAACTGGTACTTCACGGAAAAGAAGATCAAGGCCTTTATGAATTTCAGATGAAATGCGGAAAAGTATATACAGTGAATATGTGTGTTTGAAAACGCAAATCTCTTACATCTTTATGGATTTGGAATAACATATATCAAAATATCGATTATGTTGCTAATTTAAACTTATAATTACATGAATGAAAAGTAGCATGTGCTTTCTCTATTGGAAATATATCTATAAAATAAAAGAATGTAATGCGAAATGACGATAAAATATTTGAAAAAATATAGTTTTACCACAGAAATTTTTATGCGTTTTTTCTAAATAATATTTAAATATATTTGAATGCTTTTATGATTTAAGAACATAGATAAAGCTGACGTTTTGGGCATATTAATACTCAAGATACAGAGAAAATTGTCTATAACGATAAACCTATCTATAAAGAAAATTTCCACATCCACGGTATGTATTCTAGAAATTACATATAATAAATATTTGTTTTCGTATAAACATGCTTATAACGATAATTTTTCTTTATTTTGGATTGGTTATGTGAAAGTAAAATTCAAAAACAAAAGAACTTTAAATATTGATGTTGGAGAATATTGGATCAGCTTTATATCTGCGACTGATGTTTTGAAAAGCATGTATCGACTGAGCATTTTGATTCCCAGAAAAACAGGAGAAAAAATCATAAAGGGATATATATATTTGAAATAAAGTATTACAAAAAATTAGAAATCTTTCGCCTAAAAACTAAAAATATTGTTTGCACTAGCCAAATTTATGTGAATTTCTGAGGAGGAGATTTCGAGATATGAGCTCCAAACAGAATAGAAGATACCTCACAACTATTCAGACGGTCCTTCCTATCAGAAAACCTATTCGATGCTGTGCATCGAATAGATCGTGCCGGTGCCCCATCTGCAGCCATTCTATTAACCCCTTGGGGACGAGCGACCGGTATTCGTGCCCCGTAAGGTGCTTAAGAATAGGGGATTAGTCTCAAAAGTAATTTTTTTTTTTTTTTTTGTAAATTTTGCCTTATTTAATCCGAGCATTTTCCCGATTCAATTAGGCAAACATTTCTGTCTAAAAAAAAAAAAAAAAAAAAAAAAAAAGAAAAGAAAAGAAGAAATTCCGAACAGTAATTTTTGGTTTATGTAATGACAGTCATCTCGTGATTAACACTAGAACCGCTGGAAATTCTACTCAAGTGATATAAAAATATTTTACACCAGAAATTTTATTTAAAACTATTTAACATATTTATTTAACTCATTTCTCCGTGGTATATATTTAACTTATTTTAGAAAGAAATTTCTGTCTCGAATCGCAATATTTTTATTTGGTACCGGTCAAAATGACCACAATGGCGGTTCTAGTGTTAGATAAAATAAATACTATTCAGAATTTCTAGTATAAATTCAGAATTTCTCAATAAAATAAGAAGCCAAAGTTGACAACTTTGCATATCTGTAGAAATTAAGCATAACTGAACAACAATTGAAGCTTGCCCTGTCGGTAGTAAATGTATCTATATTGCAATCATTTTTTCGTTATATCCCAACAAAGAGAAAATTGCTGGCCAGCAGCAAGATAGGTGAATGACCATTCTCTCTTCTTTGAATGACCATTTTCCAGGAAGATGGATTGGGCGAGGAGGTCCAATTCCTTGGCCACCCAGATCACCTGATATAACGCCGCTGGACTCTTTCCTTTGGGGATTTGTAAAGGGCAATGTTTACAGGAGGAGAGTGTCGAGCATTGATGACTTAAAAGCCAGAATTACAACCGCAATAGTCTCTGTGGATGCCGACATGTTTGCCGCTACCTGGCGTGAAATTGACTATCGACTGGATATTCTCCGTGCGACGAAGGGGGCATACGTGGAAGTTCATTGACAAGGGTCATGAAACTTTTTGAGTCTATCTAACCATTTATGTTATTAATTTTAATCTATCTTTATTATTTTATGAGTTATTAACTATATCAAAATGCGTCCGGGACTTTATAAACAACCTGTATATTTCCGCTCACAAATAAATGTAAAATGTAACAAATTTATCTAAACTAGCGACTTCTTATATTCATATTTGCTCATATAACGCTTTTTTCTTGACAGCGAAGGGTTAACTAATTTTTGCGGAAAAAATCATGAAAATGAATAAAGGATTGTCCAAAAATCAAGCAATTAGATCAAAAATTAGTGCAATTTGTGAAAATTCTGCAAATCTTCTTACCGAACTGTGTTTCAAGTAGGTAACTACATTCCTTTTTGTTGTGCTACAAATGATCTCCAATTTTCAAAAGAAGATGCAATCCCTTTGGATTAAAATAGCTGGATTCTCTTTTGGGACGAGAAGGGAATGTAGGGTGAAATTTTTGAGAAAGGAACAAAGTTTTGGAGGAAATAAAGAAACTGGACACTGGACAGTCAGCTATTGATGGTTAGGAGTATAGAAATTTTGGTTTGGTAGATGTATAATATTTTTGTAGAACTGAAAACACAATGACAGATTGAATGTGGCTGATTTCTTTTTGTATTTCTTTTGATAATTTAACATGTTTACTGTTACAGTACTCAGAAACATAATCACCAAAACAAAATTTCGTAATTTTTTTACTAAAAAAGGAAATGTCTCAAAAATCTAGAATTTCCCAACTCTAAGCTCAAATTTCCCAACTTCACATATATTGGGGGGGGGGGGGGGGGGGCCCTAACCCCCTCATGGCGACGCCCCTGGTAGAAGTCCAAATGAGAAGTAGAAATAGGAGAAGAAATAATACTAGCTTTAAGAAAGTCAAAACAAGGATTGGGACGCAATGGAAAGTTGGGTACACACAGCGCCCTCTACATACGCATGCATACATTTGCGGACATACTTTCCTATGTAAAATCGGTTTCCTGTCGTATCCCCTACTTCCCCACGAAATTTGAACGATAAGTTTTGAATCACCCTGTATATATATATATATATATATATATATATATATATATATATACGCTGGTGGAGAAAACTTAAGGACTAGTCACAAAATGCCAATTTTCAAGCGATAATTTTCACGCGAATACTCAAAAGGAAGTAATATAATTCAAATAATTACTATCCCTGCAGGACACGAGCCGTTAATTCCCAAATTGGCTCATCCGATCTCAGCAATCTGATCCTTTGTTAATATTAATATTTTGGATTACTTTACTGTGATTTTGATCAAATTTAACAAAATAAATCTATTTAAGTCATTATAATTGCATTCTATTTTACATTGCACTACTTCATAAGAAAATAAATATAATTATCTACTATATAAATATTAGTTTTAGCCAATCAGATTGCTGGGATCGGTTGAGCCAATTTGGGAATTAACGGCTCGTCTGCAGGACAGCTAGTCCATATAACATCTCATTCACGTCACACATGGTCGCAAGAATCACAGTCACTACGGCGAAACAAAAAATAGGAAATTCCATACGTCTCTTTTATCAGTCTAAAATGACTACTATATGTGACTCCACTGACAGGTCACTGTGACTGCTGCTTTGCGCCGAGTCACCAGGTGACTTTACAATGTCATTTCATTGAGACTCTCATGTGACTGTCATTTAGAGACTCAATTTCAAAATCATCGTGAACGTTGCATTATGATATATCACCAAATAATGTCACATTAAAATCACATGGTGACTTTCTGTCACATGACTTTGTCAAAAGGTGACAGATACCCTACTGTGAAGTCACTGTGAAAAGTGATGAAAAGTCACCATGTGACTTTAATGTGACATTATTTGGTGATTTATCATAATGCAACGTTCACAATGACTTTGAAATTGAGTCTCTAGATGAGAGTCACACGAGAGTCTCAATGAAACGATATTGTAAAGTCACCTGGTGACTCGCCACAAAGCAGCAGTCACAGTGACCTGTAAATGGAGTCACATATGGTAGTCATTTGACACTTATAAAAGAGACGTATGGCATTTCCTATTTTTTATTTCGCCGTAGCGACTGTGACTCTTGTGACCTTGTGTGACCTGAATGAAATGTTATATGGCCTAACTGTTCTGCAGGGATACTAATTATTCGAATTATATTACTTCCTTTTGAGTATTCGCGGAAAATTATCGCTTGAAAATCGCTTGAAAATTGGCATTTTGTGACTCGCCCTTAAGTTTTGTCCACCAGTGTATATCTATCTATATATATATATCCTTTTTTTTTCTTTTTTTTACAGTGTTATGTGGAAAATTATATTTTATTTTGGCAATTTATGAATAAAATATAATAAGTTGAAATTGTTGGGTTAATTTTGAAAATTACTGTATTTCTTTTTATTGACTGCCATTTAATTAATCACAGTCAAGTTAGTCTTACTTCATATTAGACTATTTGCCATAATGTAACAGTTGAAACTTGAAACCCTATTCCATGCTGTGCGTGCGCACAATGTCGTTACTACCCACTCTGCAGTCACGTTATTCTGCAGCCATTTATATGAATGACGGCCGTCAGATTGAGCATTTGTATTTCTAGCTGCATTGCAAACTTTGCTGCATGCATACCTGCGGGTTTGCCACTTTGGCCTTTTTTATTTTTCTATTTTTATTTTTTTAATTCAGAAATTCCGTACAGTAATTATTGTTTAACTTAATGACAGACATTTTGTGATTAAATAAAGTAAAAATTACTATTCAGAATTGCTGAATAAAATAAGAAGGCCAAATTTGCAACCTTGCGTACCAGTACAAATTGAGCATAGCTGAACAACAATTGAGTTTTTCCCTGTCGCTGGCAAAATTTAACTAATGTAACATTTTGAAATAATTTTTTCTTTATTAAAAAAATAATTCCCATGCTTTTCTGTATATTTATATGAAAACTGCATCGTTTTGTTGTCTGTATACTTTTCTTATTATTAAATTTTTATCTCTTCTGTGACTTCCGGGTCACCCTTGTATATCGATATAATTATTTTATTGAGTATTTTCGGTGCATAAAAACCACCACAGATTTTTCTGAGGTTAAAAAAAAATCCTCAAAAAAATAATCAAAATGTTAACCTATAAAACAATTTAACCGCTTTATTTTTACAGGCATCACATATACAAGAGTTTTCTTTTAACGAAAATTGATTTATGACTTCAGTATATCGGGATATAATTTATTATGCACATAAGCGTATTTACGCCATTTAGTAATTGCATGTTACAGAGGCGATAAAAGACGACATAAATATTTCATAAATATACATTATTGAGCGAAAACTAAAGAAAGCACGAAATATTCTTGTTCTCATAAATCTATCAGCAGAAATGACCCATTTTACACTTCATTAGCTAGTCACGTGTAAGTGTTGGAATAAATGTCCGAATAGAAGTACTAAGTGCTTCATTTTATTATACCGTACAACTTAATAAACACGATGTATATGTTTCGTATAAATAAATAAGTAAAATATGTTGTTATGTGTTTATTATATTGTCTAAGGCTGTACTCAAATCCAAAATTCCTACTTCCTGTGACATTCACCAATCTTAGACGTTTGAAATTAGCATATGCTCTTATTATTCAGAAACTATGAAATCGAGTAGTGTTTTCCATTTTTCGATAACGGAAAATCATCTTTCAGAAAATGCTGTCTCGCTTATCACTAAATATTTAATTCATTTATTGAAAGATTTAAAACACTATTGGATTCCAAATCACTTCAATAGTCAGGTCTGCCAATTTGCTTATCACTAAACATTTACTTGGGGATTCAATAATTATTGTCCCTAGTGTATATAAAATATTTGTACTGTGATAATTGTTGTGGAATATCGAAATTTGATATCTTAGATGCCTACATGCTTAATTTCAGAACCGTAGCTGCTATATTCACATAGTTTTGGAGGGAGGAGTGAAATGAACGGGGCGTGGGGGTAAAAGGCTGATTTTTAGCTTATGGGGCTAGATTTGTGACAGTGGATGAGACGTAAGTATACTGTCGTTTGGCCTCGGGATCATAGTGATGTAGCCACATCTCATCCACTGTTACGAATGTAGCCTCATAAGCTCCAAACCAGCATTTCACCCTCACCCCCCTCCTCAAAAACTCCCTCAAAAATAGTTCTTTAAAATTTCACCCCTCCCTCCAAAACTATGTTAATATAGCAGCTATCGTTCTGAAACTGAGCATATAAGCGTTTAAGACATTAGGCTTCGATATTCCACATCAACCATCGCAGTACATATATTTTATATACACTAGGGACAATAATTATTGAACCACACCCACGTAATTTATTTATTGAAAGATCTAAAACACTATTGGATTCCAAATCACTTCAATAGTCAGGTCTGCTAATTTCATGCTTTTATGTTAAAAATTATTCTGTGCATGTATCAGAAAGCTTTGAAATGTTGAGCGAGGATAAATATTTTTTTATGAACCGCTTTGTGTACTGTACTTAAATGTAAAAAAATGTTATTTAATATGTATCAAACTCTATGATTATACTTTGAAATTGCAAAAAGAAATTTGAAAGGGAAAAATATCTGTCTGATTCTATTGTGTCAGAGCATGCAGAATTATGAAAAATTGTAATGAAATGCTTCACAGAAAATATCGGAAAGTTTAACCGTGATCTAGCCGAGAAAGCTCTAGAAGATAAGAAAATTTTTAAATCAGCAAAGCAGAAACTGTGTGTTTACAGGACATATATCTTTGCACTAAATAGAGTAGATGCAAGAATTATCAAAAACCATAACGAAATCGTAAATATTGTCGAAAAATTCTAGATCAATCTAAACTGAAAGAGAACGCAACCTACTTAATCAGAGAAAAAAACATAACAGAAGTCGAAGAGATCATCCCAGTGATGAGGTGAAAGACCCAGTGAAAGACCTATTGAAGATGGAATCACAATTGACGTTATCAGAGATGCAGGAGAAGAATTTGGAAAAATGCTAGCCCTATACTGTTAGTCTAAAGAAGCCGGATGTAGACAGGAATAATGCTTTGATGGTGCTATTTTACAAGGAGGAGATAAATGGAAAAATAAAACTGTTGCCGGATTAGTTTAATATCAATGATTTATAAAAACTATCACCAAAGTTTTAACGACAAGACTTGAATCAGCCCCTGGCTGCATTCAAGCTAGAGGACAAGCAATATTCCAAAGAGGATTTAGCTGGGTCATATTCAGACAGTAAAAGAACTCATAGAGAAGTATAATGAATATAATTTACCTCTCTGCCTTATCTTTATTGATTATGAAAAAGCATTTGATTCTGTCAGAAGTAACAAAACCTTTGGAGGATATCATCATGGACAAACATTACATCAATATTATAAAGAAGATTACAAGAAAGCAACAGAAAACATCCGTTTGAACAGAGAAAAAGCAAAGCAAAGAAAAGGAGTTAGACATGGAGTCACCATTTGGGCTAAGCTTTTAACTGCTGTCTTAGAAAAAATGTTTTCAAGAAACTGGTTTGGAAAAACATGGAGATTATGATAAATAGGGGACACCTAAGTCATCATCGGTTCGCTAGTGATATTTTCTGTAATGGCCTATGGAGAATTGGGAGTGATGGTAGAAGATTTGGCAGAAGCCAGCGTAATTGTGGGATTAAAAATTAATTTTGAAAACACTAAGGTGATGTTTAATTCATTTGTACCAAAAAGAAGATAGTCTACAACAACACTGGGATTAAAAAAGTACCAGAACAGCAGTCGAACCTCGTTAATACGAAATTGAAGATTTTTTTTTTCGTGTTATCCGCGATTTTGTGTTAACCGTAAATTAGTCGTGCTATCTATGTTAAATATAAAAACTAAATAAATTAATCTACAAAGATAATAAGAAATAGAAAATGTATTTAAGAAATAAAACAAATTGGTAATCATTTTAGGGAATAATAAATTTATACACCTGCTAATCTTTTTTCTTTTTTCTTTTTTTTAGTAAGTCCGCTATTGAATTTTGCTTCAATTCCTATCGATTACTATGTTTTAGGTACGTATTACTTCACCCAAATTTTCAGAGCAACAGATGCACTATATGGCTAATGATGATTGGTCACTTGCGATTATAGACGTTTTGTTAAATATCTAGAAAAATACATGAGGAATTATCCTGAAAACAGAATAGTAATAGGTCGCATATTTCCGAGAAGAGTTTTTCCCGAAACTCCACTAGACCGTCAACAAACTGAAAAAGAACAAATATCTTTTGGATAACCCTGTAAAAACTAATGTAGCAAAAACATTCAAAGTGTAGAATTTGATTAAGAAGCTTATTGTAATAAGCTGGGTTCATTTTTATGAGGATAACATATATACTAGTAGAGAAATAAAGGTTTTTATAAAAACAGTTCCAAATTTTGCCAAGTTCTTTGCTTATAATTTGTAGAGTTCTTAATATAAAAAAAGTTTTTTTTTTTCAGAAAATATGACAAACAACACTGTACACATTACCCTGCAATCAGAATTAAAAAATAATAAAAACTGAATGAAAATGAGCAGGTTTACTAAATAATGCTTCACTGCGCATGCGCGAATGCAATCAAAATATAATGTGCATAATATATTAGATAAGTGTATAGAGCAACTTTTGTGAAAGTCTCAAAAACATAGCTTGAAAATTCTGAAAATTATCGTCGATAGAATAAGCTCGAAATCCGTTGTTCCCAAAAGGAAGCAAAAATATGAGGACTGTATCCAAATATTTGTTGATTAGTGCCAAGATAGCGTACACAATATTGCACGTACTACTATATTTTGATACAACCCCTCATCTTTTTTGCTTCCTTTTAAGAACAACGGATTTCGAGCTTATTCTATCGATGATAATTTTCAGAATTTTCAAGCTATGTTTTTGAGATTTTATTAAAGTTGCTCTATACACTTAACTAATACATTATGCACATTATATTTCGATTGCATTCGCGCATGTGCAGTGAAGCATTTTTTAGTAAACCTGATGATGTAATGATTAGTAAATTCAGATCTGGCGAAATATTAAATTATGTAACAAACCATGACATTTAATTTCAACTCCAAATCAATGTTTTAATTTACCACTCGAACAATAAAAAGATGCTAACTGGCGAGTTGAAAAAAAGATACTGGCGAGATTTGCACCTGGCTTTTTTTTCTTTCGGCACTTATGTCATATACGGCCCCATATTGGCGCGATTTTTTTCTGACGCCAATGTCATATACGCAACGGGTACTTGACTGGCGCCAAAGTATCGTTATTTTGCTTGATATGGTAAGCTGGATGTTGTTGTTTATGCTGTTGATGCGTTCCCCAAATTGGCGTTGGAAAAAAATCGTGCCAATATATATGTATATATATATATATATATATATATGTATATGACATTTGTTCCAAACTTTCATATGAAAGGCGAAGGGATCAGATCGTATTTGTTTATGGCATTTGATGACTTGAACTGTTATAATATAGATGAAATGATGGGGATAGAATAATATTTGGCGACTTATCACCCGTGCATGGATAACATTAAAGTATCAAAATGGCACCTAGAGTATAAAAAGCAAAGTGTTCCGCCCGGAACTGTTGAGGATAGTCACATGATTTAGACTATTGTTATAGAGATTGTTTTAAAATATCGGTTGACAAAGACTCTGAATGCTTAATTCATTTTATTTTAGCTTCTTTTCAAATGTTTAACTGATCCTCTTTAATCAAAAACGAAAACAACCATTGGATGTCTTAACAGCAACTGATTCTCCGTTAAATTTTTGCAATCAAAGGGAATTGAATGGAAACCCGTTTACAGGGAGATCTGCACAGCTTTTTCAGTATAATTTTTAATCTTCTCTAATATTTTTAAAACCCATTAGATTTTTAGATTTTCAGATTCTACGATGTCTGAACGGGGGTTGGCGAGAGTAGCTTGCAGGGGGCAGAGACCCCTAGTATATATATATTTATCTGGTACCAAGATAGAACCGAGATCGTATTATCCGGGTTCTGCTGTGCTATTTTTAAAAAATTACTGTTGTCTATTGAAGATAAATAGATAAAGCAAAGCGCAAAAGAAAAAAATAGACAAACTCACAAATAGAAAGAACCAGTATTCAAAAGAAATTTCTCATTTCTATTTGAAACTTACGTGCAACGCGTTAGGGCTAACATGACGTTACGCGTTGTACCTCAGGTATTTGTCTTGTCTAGATTAGAGCCTCTAGTCTAGATAATATGATGACGGAAAGAACATACGTCATGGGCGTCAGAAGGTTAATCATCACCAGCTTTTTAAATTATGAATACTAGCTTTATTTCGACCGCGGTAAGTTGGATGGTGACAGTGAAGAAGCTCACGATTCCGTATTGATGGAAAATTAGATTCTACTGGGTTCTTGTTTTAGTTGTCACCGCTGTCAGTGAATAAATTAGCCTAAAGTTACGTAACTCAGAAGCAAACCTATCCTGGTCGAGGTATTACTAAATAATACAAATTTAAATGAAGATATCTCCAAGCATTTACAGAGATATAATTCTAGAATATTTACATAAATATTTGTCAGATTTTACTCAGCGACGACTCCTTTTTACAATGCTGCTTTTATAGAGGGGGCGGGGGGGGGGGCGGAAACTTAAGAGACCTTATACATGAATCTACTTACTGAAGTTACGATCTGTGTCATTTAATTTCTCACATTCGCAAGGCTATTTTTCAGCCCTTAGCGTAAAGTATGGAGATGCTTAGGTAATAATTGCATACAAAAGTTGTACAAATAAAGCTTATTTGCTTGGCGAGGGCTGCGGAAATTAATGATTTGCGGCGATTCTTTAGCAAAATGAATCTCTTTTCTTTTTTTCCTAAATGCATTGTACAAAGCTGTCACTGTCTGTAACATATTCGTTTTGTTTTTTTAAGGTATCACATTAGTGAGCAGAGGTTTTTCCATTTATTTATTTTTTTTTTAAAGCAGAACAGGGGAGAGGGTGTTATTAACAATGCTTCCTTTATATTTTAAAAACAATTTTTTTTTCATTTTCTGAGATGGCCATTTCCTATAATATTGCTATCTCATTGATGAAAAACTCAACTTTTTGAAATTATATCTGTTATGTAAACCACGCTGAAAGAGTTTTATACTGCTTATATTAACCTCTTCAAGGGCAGTGGTTTATTTTTGAACCACTTAATTTTAATTCCTAAATGACACATTGGCACCAGATTATTGGAATGAAATTTTCCCTTTTATTAACCCTTTCCGGCACAGAAATATCCTGTTCGTAAAAGGATGAAATGATTGACTGACACCGGAAATTACAAACGACTGTTTTAGTAGACTTTTTTTGGGTAAGAAATTATTTTAGAAATTTTTAGAAATTGAAAATTTGTTACTCTAAACTTTCACTGTAAAAGCAAAATTTTACTAAAATATTCTTGGTGCCATTTGTAAGTTTGGAATTAAAATTAGGTTTTCCCAACGTGGGACCACTGCGTCGGAAAGGGTTAAGTACGTGAATAAAAGCTTTTGCTTATTTTGAAATAAGTTTGTTTTTAAATTCAGGTGTGATTCACTCATTTCAGAATTTTACGAATAGAAGTATTTTGCCCCTGGAAGGGTTAATAACCAACAATGCAATAAGAAAAGAAAAGAAACTATTAGCTGGATAATTATTTTTGAGCACTGTGTTGATTTTTTGCGTACGAAGACTGTCACCTGGCCAGGACGCCAACCGCTAGGTTTATGGACTAAATGTCCTGGCAGCAAAACCCCTCCACCACCCAGTTCCTCCTTACCAAGGAAACGGGCAAATCAGCGGCATTTTTTTTTTTTTTTTAAACTTAGAAAAATTACAAAAAAGCATACACCTAATGCTTAGAAAAAAAAGCATCTCGCTTTGACAAAATAACAATAAAAAATAATAACAAAAGGAGAGTTTAAGTTTACTCACAACTTCACAGACGAGTTAAGGATATAGCAGTGAGGGTTTAAGATAACCCACAACACCTGTAAATGAAAATGTGTGTCAAAAGTCTTTGCAGAATTTATGCAAATAGTTCAACTGTCTCTCAACAATGTCATTGTATATTAAGAGTCAATATGTAAATGAATACACAGTTCTAAAGTCACTTAGATCCATAGACTCATAATAATATGTGTCAAGAAATCTTTGCAGTATCTATGCTAAAATTTCGAATGTCTCTAAGCAATATCATTGTCTATAAAAAGTCATAAAAAGAAACGTTTTCTCAGTTCTAGAGTCACTTAGACCCGATAGATACCATCTCATCCAATAAGCACCACAAAGTTCAAGTCACTGTCAAAAGTTCCTTTCACATTCAACATTGTACAGCACCATTAATGTCAAAGTTTTAGCACAGGTATTTTAAAAATAAAATTAATATTAATTAGAACTGTTAATATCAGTCAACAGCAGTATATAATGATATACATTGATAATCGATATATTAAGCAGATCAGCATAGATGAGATGATAGAAGAGCACGTTAGAAAACACTGGAGATCCTCACTGCAAGGTATCTATAATGTTTGCATTCCATGGGTAAATACCATTCTACAAAATCCGCGTAGCTTCAAGAAAAACCTGTAGAAATATACATTGAATAGGAAATGACTAGTTCAGTATCTAAGTTAACAAATGATATCTAACAGTATCATAGGTAAAGATAGTATGAGGGAAATAAGCAGCTCCGCCCTATATATATTGTGATAAAAACTCCATCAGGTGAACTGAGGAATACTTGCTCTAATTCTAAGATTTTGTGCTGTTCTTTTTCCAGTTTTTCCATAATACTGTGCCTTATTTTCTGTACTTCTTAAAGACACTAACCTGTAACTTGATTAAGCTAAACTGCTGTTAACAAGTTATTCCAATAGACAAGTAATAACGCCATTTGATTTTATAAAGTGATTAGCCACTCTTATCTTCTCACAACACAAACTACCATCAAGAGTTCTGTCTAGCCACTACTATTACAACAAGACAAAGAGCATAGCCAACTCCGTGAATAACATGCCTGCACTTATCCTTAATAACACACTGTCAGAAATGGAGACACGTAAGAAGTGAATTGAGAAGAACTAATATTGTAGTCTTTAAAACTGTCTAAATAAAAGGATAGTCCTTATATCCAGCTTAACTAAGATCAATCATATTAAAAGGATAGTTCGTGTATCCAACTTGTAGTACATAAAAGATACCGTATATTCATACGTAAAGAATGAGAAGATGACCAATTAATAATAATGTAATACATAATGAAACATACAGCTCTATAATTCAGTAGATGTAACTTAGAGTTAAAACTTATATTTTATAAACGAGAAGTGAGCATTTAATGAGTTGTAAATATTGCACAGTTTATTGTAGTTATCTGGATTAAAAAGAACTCTTTTAATATTCGCACTTACAGTAATAGAGTTGTCGAAATGGAAGAAGTATTGGACGAGCGGGCATCTGCCAAAAAGATAATGTTTTATGTCACCGCGCATACCACAATCACAATTTGGATTAGATCTTTTGCCTATTTTAAATAAAAATTCCGGAAAGCTCCCATGAGAGGTCAGGAAATATTGGATAACTTGTTTTGAGCACACAAACTTGGTGTCTACCTTTTTCAAAATGTCATAAGTCTCTCTTCCTTTTACAGAGTTCTTCCAATATTCTTGCCAGTCCATCAGCACTTTTTCTTTACAGTACCGCTTAACGAGTGAAACTGGGAAATTCTGTATGTCTTGTTCGTCTGCTTGATTAACCAAAGTGGCACTTTTAGCTAATTCATCTGCGCGCTCATTACCTGGGTTACCAGCATGAGCTTTGATCCAGCCTATTGTCAGGAGTTTATTAGCGTTTTGTATCAAATTATCAAATATATCTTTAACAATCACGTTGATCGGAAAGGTCCTCTGTAACACCAAGTAAGATGCTTTACTATCTGTAAAAATTATTACTCTATGAAAACTTGAATTGATAAACCATGTTACTGCGTGTTTTATTGCTACTAGCTCGGCCTGATAGACTGAGTTCTTTGCATGAAGATTAATCTTAGAATCGAAAATGAAATTAGAATCTACGTATACTGTAAATGCTGCACCGACACCGTTGCCCATCTTTGATCCGTCTGTATAGATAACAGGAATATTCTTAGCAATAAATTTCTCATCGTTCTCTTCAGTAAAATAAAGATTTAATAAACTATTATAGTATGGAAAACTATTAGTTGTGAGGTTTTTCATTATATTATCTCTGCAAATTATATCTTCGCCAATTTTAATTTTATTATCATTAAAGATGGTATTATATTTCATACTATTGTATTTTAGTTGGATATGTAATGGTGCTATTCCAGTAATAGTGCAGAGTGCATCTGTTGAGACTGTTCTATATGTAGAGGCAATAGACATGAGTCCAATCCTTTGGCACGAACTTAATTTCCTTAATGCATAGGATTTAAGATCGTTATACCAGATTTCTGATCCGTATGTAATTTGTTTTTCTATAATTTGCTGATACCAAATTTTTCTTATTGCTGCACTTAGACCCTTATCTCTCTTTGTAGTTTTCTTAATTGCCAGCGTATAATTCCTTATCTTCTCACGTATGTGTTCTAAGTGATTTATCCAATTGAATTTTCCATCTAGCACGAACCCCAAATATGTAAGTGAGTCTCTGACTGGTATTGATATATTTTGTATTTTGAATATAGGACGCCTGTTTTCCAGATTGTACCTGCCAAACATTATGCATAGACATTTCTGTATACTTATGGTAAGATGCAATTCTTGGCATAAATTGTAAAAGTAAGCTAATTTATTATTTAGGTTTTCTTCCAGTGCGTTTCTTGTGTCTCCATATTCAATTATTACAAAGTCATCTGCGTATGAGAGCAATTCTTCAAAGTAAGTCTTGAATCTTTTTATCAGAAAATCAGCTATAAAAAGCCAGAGCAACGGGCCGATGCAACTACCTTGTGGACATCCTTTATATATATTATACCACCGTATTCCGTTAGAGAAATTAAAGCCTATTTTACGATTTGAAATATAATTTCTTAAGATATCTTTTAAATAATTTCTGATAGGTAAATTATCAATAATCCTAGCCAATATCTGCCAGCTAACCGCATCAAAAGCGGCTTGAATATCGATCGATGCCATTGTAACGTACTTGTATTCTCTTAATTTCCTGTTAATTAACATTTTCAGATCCTTTAGTGCTGTAATTGTGCTGTGACCTTCAGGGAAGCCGTGTTGTGCTTCATCCCAGTATCCACTATTTTCCAGTTCCGGGACAATTCTAATTTTAATAATTCTCTCTAAAATTTTTCCTATAATTGGCAATAATGTTATTGGTCTGTATGATCTTGTGGTACGTCCGTCTTTATTCCGTTTTCTAAAAAAGATGGCAATTCCCATTTTCCACTGCTGGGGAAAATGTCCAAGCTGTAAGCAAATTGTAAATAATCTTCTTACGTAAATATTAGCAGTACGGCAAAGATTTTTAACTATTAGTGCATCGAATAAATCGTTTCCTGGAGCTTTATTATTGTCTTGCATATTAAGAGCGTATTTCAGTTCTCTGCTTGTCACTGGGCTATTAAAGTCTGGAACACTATGCACTGTATCAGATATAAATTCATAGATGTCTTCCGGAACAGAATCTGTTGAAAAATGTTCTTTCATTAAATCTTGGGCTACTTCGTTGTATGAGTCAAAGGTGGCCGAGTCCTCTAAGCGTGTAAAAATCAAATCATTATGTTTTAGGTTCTTTCCCGAAATATAATTATGTAACCTTCCGTAGGCTTCATTTGTTTTCTCACAGTAAACAATCCAACTCTTCCTCTTGGCCGACTTCACATTTTTCTTATAATCGTTTCTGTATTTTTTATAAAGATCAAGTAGTTGAGTATTCTCTGGATTCTTTCTATGTCTTTTATAGCTTGCAGTTACCTTGTTTCTTTGAATTCTTAAACTGTCTGTATACCATCTGATTACTGGCTTATATGATAGTGATCCTTTGCGAAAGCATTCCGAAGAGATATCATCAATCTTACTCATAGTATCATTAATATGTCTTTCTAACTGGTTACTGTTCTGGACTAATATTAGATCATTCAAAAGAGTATTTTCAATACTTTTAATCTTGTTATTAAACTTTGCAAAACTTTTATTTTTTGTTTTAAATCTAATATTCTGTTTCAAATCTGGAACATAGTCAAGCGTAAACTTAATATAGCGGTGATCGCTAAACGAAAATGTAATATTGTCCACAGACCAGTTGATAAATTTTTCACAGACATTTACTCCCGCCAATGTGAGATCCGGCCTACCTTTTAACGGTCCTTGTACGAAAGAGTGAGGTGCATCTGGGTCGTTTACTATGCTTAGGTTCTTTTCGGCAAGATGTTCCAAGAGAATCTCTGAACGGACAGTCTGTCTGGTGTAACCAAATTGTAACAGTGGAACGTTGAGGTCACCAGCAATAAGGATGTCATCAAAATTATGAAAGTGATTGCCAAGGTCAGTCAGGTCTTTATCCAAGTTTCCGGAAGGTGAGGAGTATTGAGAACAGATATAAATTATACTATTTAAAATATTTAATGATATAGTAACACTATTACTCAAAACCAGACTATTTATAACAGCATATTCCTTGTTAGTTATAAAGATAATTGCATTGTTATTAGAAGAATGAAAAGAAGGCCAATCAGGTGGAATTCCCTGTACAACACCCTCCAGAACGTAAGGATCTTGACACGCGATAATATTTATATTGTTAGAAATAGCATAGTTGACCATAGCATCGTTGGCATCGGAACAGTGGTGTAGATTGATTTGTAAGAAATTAACTCCAGAGATTGACACAGGGATGAATATACCGCCCTTAGCTACGCCTTGGGATCAAAGATTCTCTATATTTTATGAACACTGGGCATTGTACGCTATCTGCTCTGTGTTGTGCTTCTTGTTCTGTATTTTCAAAATAACAGTTTGAGCAGCTTTCTTTTGTCGATTGGCATTCTTTAATATTATGTGGCCCTGCACATTTCTGGCAATGTATTTCTCCGTCACATCGATTTGCTAAGTGTCCAAACTTTTGACATTTGAAGCATCGGGTAATAGATACAAATTCAACCACCCTGTACCTCTCATAGTCTATGCAAATCCTCTTTCTCTCAAGGAGGAGATCTTTACTCTCACTATCTACGTCCAATAACCAGTTCGTTTTCCCTTGTTTAGTTGCTATTTTCTTGACTACTCTCACTTCCCTTCCAGGTCTCCTGAAGAGTTTTTCTAATATATTCTTTGTTGTGGAATCCAATGTTACTGATTCTAACTTATCGTTTAGCCCTGTGTAAACATCTTCTACTCCCCCTTGCACAATATGTGACTCCACTTCTTTCTTTACCGTCGCTTCATCTATAACAGGATCCAAACTAAGCAACAGAACTCTCTCCCTACGTCTCACCGGGACACTAATTTTCGCCACGTCCTTCACTTCTTGAGCATCTTTCATTATCTCACCCACTGTGTCTACCTCTTGTTTATTTCTATATTTCATTATAACCTGATTACTCTTAGTAACCAGTACATCTGACGGCGTTGGGAGTTCCTCTCTTGATTTGCAAATTGATTTGACCTTGTCTTTTAGATCATTAACGTCATAAGTATCTATGTTTGGCGTAATCATTACTGTGAAATCTCTCCTCTTCTGCTTGTAGATGGTCTCGGTCTTTCCTTCGTCTCCTCCACTGAACTAACTGAGGTCCTTGAAATCTTCTGGGCCATGTCTGCTAGTGCGTTACAGTATTCTGCTCGGTCCTCCAATCTTGCTCTCATCACTTTATTTTCGGTATGTATCTCCGTGCATTTTTTCAGTATATAGTCCATTGCTTTCTTAATGTTTGAAACCAGTGGAGCCGTAACTTTGTCGGATCTAGACCGCTTATACTCCAAGACATCATATACACTCGCTGTCATACTTTGCATCTGTTCTACAAATTCTTTTCCTTCGCAATCCTTTATCCACTTCTCTGAGTCCTCCATTGCTGAATCAAACAAAAAATCTACAAAAAACCAACTAAAAGACCCTCTATCCTACTAAAAAATCGACTAAAAGACCCTCTATCGAACAAAAACCCGTTCTCCAACGACGTCCAAGAGTATGATGACAGTGAGAATAAACTTTCAGTATATGTATAAGGGGCCAATGGCTCTGAAACAAAACTAATGATCCAAAATAGTAAATGAGTACAATAACCAACCAGGAAAGCAACGAATAAAACGAACTCCTTTCCGAAAGATGAGACGCTACAGAAAAATAACTATAAACTTCAAAATAGCACTCCCGACAACAAAAACGTAAACAAGCTACTCCGTAACCATAGCAATAATAATAATAACACCACAAACTAAAAATAATTACACACAAAAACTGTTGTCCTGACAACCAAAAATAAACCAAGCTCTAGTAATCCACTATCATGTGACCACAACAGGCTAAAGGACTAAACAAAACACGTAATAAATTATACAGACACCTTAATCATCCCTTCACCATAGCAACCACAAAAACAGCAAACACTCAGGCTACTCAAAAAATCTAAAAATTAAGCCACTCTAAACCGACACAGTATGCAGGATAACCAATGGTATTCACAAGTTACAATCGCAAATAGTAAAGATATCAACTAAAACAGAATCATGAAGGCTGACAACTCAACAGCACAGAAAATCAAAATGGCGATGACAACATGGCAAAAACAGAAAAAAAAAGAAAAGTCCACAGGAAAAAATATCAAAAGGTACGTTTGAGTGTGCTTTATAAATATTATAAATGAATAACAAATATAGCCGATTAAAGCTGAGAGTGTAAGCAATAAGATACAACAGGTTATAATAAAATCAAATGCATATATAAATAGTTATAAGAAAAATAGAAAAACTTAGCAATGGCTGACTTTGCCACGCGGAAGAAGTATTCAGAAAGAAATTTTTAAAAGTAAATTTAAAAACTTAATAAGCATAGTAAAAGAATATAAAATATAACCGATTAAAGCTGAAGTAATATGCAATAAGATGAAGTAGGTTATAATAAATTTAAATGCATAGATAATTAGTTATAAGTAAAATAAAAGAACTTAACAATGGCGGACTTATAGTCACGCGAGAAATGCTACAGAAAAAATTATTAAAGTGTTATAAAATGAAAACTACTTAATATAATTCAACATAACTTTAACAAAATATATATGTAAACAATAGGAATAGGAATATGCTAATTATAGAAAAACTGGCTGAATAATTTCCAAAAAAATAAGACTTTGTTGAAGAGCTCCAGAAAAATGCGACTACACACTCAATGGCGGAGAGGGAGCGAGAGTTGCGTACGAAGACTAAACATTTGAAAGGCTCGGTTGCAGTGGCGCACCCTCTATTACTCGTTGGAGAGTGCTATAGTATTTTATAAGTAGACCTTGCCCGGCCCGCTAGCCGAGCTCGGTCAAATTTTCTTTCATTCGACTCGAGAAGGAACGGGTTCTGCCGGGCCCAAACTTGCATTTCTTTGTGCTGGCTTGAGAGGGATAACTGCTGGAAGTGCTTTTTTAACACTTTCCAAAATAGTTGAAAACTATTTATAAGTTCGGCTCGTCTGTTTGTCTATCCACGCTCTAACTCTCCTAAATATACTTCGATTTCTACGATATTGATATACTTTATTGATATTTAACATGTCATGTCTCTATTGAAAACGAACTATGAAGTATTTAGAATTCGTTTACAGAGACACTCAAAAGAATTCCTTTTTATATGGAAAAATCGTTTGGAGTGTATTTTAATGATGTTGCACTGTTCCAAATATAAATAAATGCATTTAGCAGGTGCATGTACTAAAACATGCTTTCTGTAGAACATGGAGTGCAAAGCATTTATTATTTATTTACAGGGTCACACAAAAGAATTCAATTACTTACTGGTATATGGAAAAAATCGTTTGTTTGACGCATGATTTTTCCTTCTTGTCAGTCGTGGTATGCGTTTTTAAATTTAAAACAATATTTTGCCTATTAATTGGTGTGTATGAATTGTATAGATCATATATAGGGCTGCACAAAAGAATTTTAGTTTCTTTTCATGACGGAAATTTCTGAAGGGGAATTTTTAACTGTGTTATGCATTTCCTAACTAACTAAATTTTAGCGTACTGTACAGTGTAGACACAAATCTACAAATCTGAACAGACACACAGAGCTAGACAGAAGTTTTGTAGTCGTAAAAAAACCAGAGGGTATATACGCTATAAGCAAATGGGTTACGCTAAAGTCATGAACGTTATACCTGGAGTATACGCCAGAGCATTATTTGAGAAACAGAGGGTATACGGAACTTCATAAAAAACTGATAGTGTGGAAATCAGCTATTCCAGTAATACAGGGTTATTACAAATGAATCATCGGGTTTTGATACGTTACTACGTGCGAACTAGGAAACGCATATGTTTCCATGACAACTCAAACCAAAGGGCGTTAACTACAGTTTCGCGCCACGTATGTGTCATGCGCGTGTGGTTGCCATGGTTGCTGCGCGAATGTCATATTCAAAATGGCGACTGGACAGCAGAAAACGTTTTGTGTACTAGAATTTTCAAAGTGTGAATCGCTTATAACCGCTCAAAGAGCATTCCGGAAGGCATACAAATGCAAACCACCAACCCAACAAAGCATTCTGCGCTGGCATCGACAGCTCAAAGAAACCGATTGTTTATGTAAAGGCAAAAGTTCCGCCGACCAAGAGGTTACTGAAGAAACAGTGAACCGAGCTAGAGAGAGTTTCATCCGTAGTCCAAAGAAATCAACAAATCGCGCTTGCCGCGAACTTTCCATTCCACACCAACTATGTGGAAAATTCCTGCTGTCCAGTCGCCATTTTGAATATGACGTTCACGCAGTAACCATGGCAACCACCACGGACTCGACACGCAGTGCGAAGCTGTTGTTAACGCCCTCTCGTTTGAGTTGTCATGGAAACATATACGTTTCCTAGTTCGCACGTAGTAACGTATCAAAACCCGATGATTCATTTGTAATACTGTACTTAAAAAAGGGCTAAAATATTGGATCCCTTAAATATCAAACGATGCTGAAATCCAAAGCGTCGATCGTAGTGACATCTGCTAGATATTTTCGAAAACTCCAAGACCATTGGGTCTAGACGCTGTAATAATACGATGTTTAGACTGAAATTTGAAAATATACCATAGATGTCGCTGCGATCGGCTCTTTGGATTTCAGCTTCGTTGCACATTTAAGAGATACAAATTTTTAGCACTGTTTGGATAGTAGATTTCCACACTATTTATTCTATGAGCTGTAATAAAAGTGCAAAATAAAACAGTTGGCGATCATTTACAAAACTTATTATAAAACGATAAACGAGGTACGTATAACTAAAACATTTTTTAATTAGATGAGGTTTGTATAATTAAGAATGCGTTCTGTATTATTGATGAATTAATAAAGTCTGAGTTCAGAATCGGGCCCTAAGAATAAGATTGTACAGGCGAATGAGAGCCACTCCATATGTTTATATGCCTTCGTTCACATCAATGCTGGGTGATTTCAGTTGTGGCCAACGATTGAGCGCCTATTGCTTGCAGCGCCATCTATTGATGCTATTAGGAATTAAAACCAAGAATCGCAGTAAAAACACTCTTGGCATCTTACATACAGACGTGTGAAAATTATTATAATAATTGTGATTTTTTTCAGTTTTTCTTGATATATTGTATATACTTTCAATGTTTCATCAAAGATAATTTGTTTTGTTTATCCAGTCAATTTTTCACTCCTTTAGAATAGTTTTGGGGATATAGTTTTGTTAAATGTTGTCATTTTAAAAAAAGAAAAATATTTGATCCAAAGTAATCAAATTGTTTGCATTGCATAAAGGATTTTTTTGATTAACAAACGAATTTAAAATAAAAATTTTAAATTGTCTGCTTGAGGTGCTAGTATTTTCTTTCTTTTCTTAAATCGGCATTAGTATTATGTCATTCTTAAAACAAATCTTTTCGCTGTTTTGATCAGTTTATACTGATTGCTAGCTTTCTTTTCGTTTGTGGAAGGATTATTGCTTGATTATGGGTAAAGCAAGTGATATTTCTCCTAGAAAACTAGCTGTGGTAAAGTTTTCACTCCTTTACTCCATACTCATCCAAGAAAATCACTATACACGGGATAAAATCGCTAAAAAAGCAAACATTTCGCACGTATCTGTGTGTAGAATAAAAAGATCTTTGGACTCCAAATGTGAATATGAAAATTCTAGAGTAGGGAAATGCGGAAGGAAAAGTAAATTTACTGCAAGAACAGAAAGAAAATGAATTCAGATTGCTAAAGCTAACAGAAGAGTAACTAGTCAAGAACTAAAAATCTCTTTGCAAGCATATGGAGTGAATGTATATGATTCTTCTATTCGTACAACATTTTCCCCTAATTGCATAGCACAAACGGTTAAACATCCTACTAAAGTAATGGTTTGGGAGCGTGATGTCTGCTCAGGGTACTGGACGTTTATACATTGTAGAAGGCATGATGGACCAGCATCAGTATAAAAAAGTGCTTGAACAAAGACTAATTCCACAATTAAAAGACTGGTTTCCAAATGGACACTTCATATTCATGCATGATGGAGCTCCGTGCCATAAAGCTTCATCTGTGACCACATATTTGGATGAAAAAAAACATAAAAACACTTTCATGGCCTGGAAACAGTCCATATATGAACCCCGTCTTTGGGCCAATGTAAAGAAAAAAATAAAGAAATGAAACGTCACAAACAAGAATGGTCTGATAGAAAGACTCATCCAAATTTGGCACCATGACAACGAAATACAACTTAATTGCCAAAAATTCATACAAAGTATGCCAAGATGTAGCGAATCTTTAATAAAAAACAAGAGGATGCACACTAAATATTAAATGTATCGATATTTTTTTAAATAATGTATTATTTCTTTAATATAACAAGATTTTATTGTAAATTTCACAATTATTCTAGTAATTTTCACACGTTTGTAAATATCCTGCAAGAATTTTTTTAAATAGCTGTCACCATTTCCAAGATATTGAATTTAAAAAACAGTTAGTCCATTTTAGGACACCCGGTAGATGACAATAATAATTAATGCTCTATGCATTTAAAAAAAAAGTGTTAGGACACAGGACAAATCATTATGTTGTTATGTGCAATATAAAATACCTTAGCCTAAAAAATATTAAATAGTTTTCTTTTTATCATCAACAAACGAGGCATTCTCACAATCTTTTGATTTTTAAGTCCCTCAATAATAATTTTCATTTTAGTACATATTCTTGGGGTTTTTTTTAATTATTTCTTATACTGGAAAACATCCCATTGCATGACTGCATAACAATATTAACGAGATAAATAATTTTGGACGATGTTGGGGGTCTAAATATGCCACGAATTTCCTATACCGTTCCGTGTCCCTGATGCTGATTTTTAAGTTTGGAGCTGTCTGTATAAAATTGTTTCAATAAAAGTAATTCAATGTAATTTTTTTTCCGAAACTGGGACTATTGTTTTATATAAATGTGTAGCAAAAAATTAACCTGCACACATTTTAACGGTTGTTATTATTTTTTTTTAACTCTGTCCCTGGATTTTAGATTCCTTACCGTCCCTCTTGCTAAAATTATACAGAAAATCACTTCAGATGTAGCCACAGATTTTTTTTTCAACTTTTTTGTGATGTAGAAGTATGCTAGAGAAAGAATGGCTAAAATTCTTTGACAGGAAATTTACTGCAGAATTTAAATCAGTATATAGATATCAATTTCAAGCATTGTGGCTTTATTGGTAGTCTTACCATCCCCAAGGTTTATTCTTGCACTTTTCGACGTAAATTAATTTTTTTTTTAATTTAATTTAATGTAAGTAACTTTTTCTAAAAATCAATGAACATTGTAGCTATCACTTACTCTTAACATGATTTGCCTAGAAATAAGTGGTAATTTCCCTTACAGTCCCATCCTTACCATCTCTTTTTTTCCTCCCCTTACCGTCACTTTTTCCCTATACCATGACCTTTTTTTTTTTTTCTTCACTGTGTCTTCTTTAACATCCCTTTAAGACAAAGTTATACCAAAATTTTGTACTAAAAGCACTACATTGCTGTTATTTCCTATTTGAATGTCCTGTGGGTACTGTGAATATTCATTATAAGTAAAAATTTAGAAGAAAATAAAAAGTTATAGTGGTAAAATGGTAAGGAAAATTAAACTCGCAAGTTTAACTTAAACCTCAGTTAAATTAAAAAAAAAATTCGCTGCTGACCATTTTTTCTTTATTTTGAATCATTAAGGCATTCGTCTATAAGTTTAAAAATGTTATTTTAGTAAGTTTAATTTCACCAGATTCTTATTGCTGAAAGTTAAAAAATTGTGAGAATGCCTCAAATGCGCAGTCAGTGTAAAACATTTGGTTTATTTGTTTTCTGTTCGATTTTCATCATATCATCAAGAACATACGTTTCCGCAGAAAACTGCAATATTGTCAAAGTAGGGTAATTTTATTTGTTTGTACAGTCTCTGGATATATGCCAAATATTTTCGCCAACTTTTAGGGAAAATTCTAAAATATTTAGCACACTTTAGCCTTTAAATTAGTCTTATCATGCGTGAATTATTTTTAAATGGATGAATAAAGTACTGTGCACTTAATATAAATTTAAAATAGATTATCAAGAACAAATAATATTGTATTTTTAAAAGTCTTAAATTTCTTTGAAAATTACAAAACGAACCTCATATGAGGTTTACAAGCAATAAAAAAATTATTACTATCGGTTATTAAACAATTTTTTGAGATAATTGAATCGCTGGGTACATTACCGAAAAGTAGTGAGGGGGAGGGCTCATATTCTTTTTTATATACAAGAGCAGAAATTCTTTTAAAAAAATTTCTCTCACATAGAACAAAAAGGCGGATTTTCCAGGATTCGAAAGGATTCGAAAGGAAAATCATATTGGTATCTATTGCTGTATTTCACAATCATTATTTAGCTTCATGGGAGGTTTATATATCTATATTATAAAGCAAAAACATGTCCGTCAGTAACGATGACGTCATACTGATAAGGGAAAAACCTGGACAGTTTATTTTTCTTTTGCTGCAATTTTTTTAACTTGTAAACATCGCACAATTTTCAATTTTCCACTGTCGAACACGGAAAAAATGTTCTTTCAAATGCAATTTGTGTGAAAACTGCATCTCAAATTAATTTTTTTTTTTTTTTTATCGTTTTTAAAATTTCCAGTTTAACTGTTAAGCATGATTTAAAAAAAAAAAAAATCTATATCTGTCGCGTGCGTTTAAACAATATCAATAGTTGAAATTTTGCTTCCGGCTAATATTCCACAACGAAATTAAAACTTCATGGATCAATAAATAAAATAATATAAATAAAACACAAATTTAACTATCATATATAATCGTATTACGCGCTTAAACCACTGTAATTATCAGAATCAAAAAGGTTGCTGTATGTTGCGACCTTTGCCGATTTCTTCGGTTATTTACTCCTGACATATGGTTAATACTAAAGTACTGCTTTTTTAATAAATTCAAACTTTATTTGAATACATTATGGACACTATTAATATAAAAATTCTTTTTAGTACTGTTAGTGGGCAATCTAAAAATATAAATATATACAATCGAACTCGGTTAATACGAGAAGGAAGGGAATTATAAAAGTCCCCGTATTAACCGTTACTCCTAATATCCGGGAAGATAATAGAAATCTTAAAAATACACACATAATTAAATTAAAACTATTATTAATTGCTCTGATTATTTAAATGGTAAAATGAATTTAGCTCCGAGCTAATTAAAAAATATTAAACAATTTAAAAAAAAATTACCGCCGAAGCGCTACCGTTAGTGATTTCTGATTGGTTGTGTGCGAGCCGAGCTTCCCAGCTACTAACGTCTAGTAAGACATGAACAAAAGAACTAATGCAATCATAAAGCAGAAATCGTAAGTGTGAAAGGCGAATTCCATTGTTCAGAGAGAAATAAAATGACGTCAACATGATTGTACAAAAGGGAACCTTTTTTTTGGCGGTGATTGTTTTTTGGAAACTTTCTGTTTTCATTCTTGAGATTAAAATCAATAAAGATAAAATTTCAAAAAGGAAATTTGATGAACAGTGTTGCGCGCTATGGATCTTACAGTCATGTGCGGGATTCCTTTATTAATTTTGTCCTTCTTTTCGGCCGAATTCAAATTGAAGTGAACCATGTTTTCTCGTAATTAGACGATTTTCTATTTTTGTAGCTCGTAATAAGCGGGAAAATATCAATATACTTTAAATGATGAACTTTTCTTAATATGCAAATTGTTCCCTTTAACCGTGTCCTCATATTAGCTGGACGCTTAAAAATTTTGATAAAATTAAAAAAAAAATATATATATATATATATATATATATCGAAGAAAAAATAGGCCAATAAGCCCCGGTCTACCTTACATTGCATTGTGCACAAAGAACTTAATACAACCCCCACCCCCCTTTCAAACAAATAAGAAAGAAAGAAAGAAACATTAAAACTGCTTATATTTGTCTTATGTAGAGGCTAAATAACTGCAAATAATCCAAAAACTGGAAATTTCTCCGGTAAGATCCTATCTGGAATCGAAGTGTTAAACTAATCAACGCACCATAAAGCATAATAACAACACACCTATAAGCTAAATTTAAACGCTCTTAACTTTAGTTTATATTATATGCAGTATGATTTATCGATTCCACTTTCAGGTATCAAAGAAGGAAAAAACAAATTTTCCTCTTCATACTGAAATGAAAAATAATTCCGGAAGACTAATACGATTTATCTCAAATGTTAGGAAAAGGTAAACTTGGATTTATTACAAAAGTCCTTCGATTTTAAAGTCTTGAAATTTTTTGATATCAAAAGGAGAAGTGAATTATGTATTTATGTAAAGATTCCACATACATTTCTAAAATAACGGATGCTGGTTTTATTTTAGGTAGCTTTCATTACAAAAAGCTACCTATTGCAGCCGTTCGGAGGAAAGCAAATTCGAAAAATTTTGGTATATTTTCATCTATCATGACCCCCAGACCCTGAAATCACCCTCCGTTCAAAAGTTGATGTATATATATATGATCTTTGTCACACTGTAACTCTAGTATTTATGAACCGATTTGGATGTAACTCCGTGTGTACATAGTACATACCATTGTCTCGACCGAGTTCGTTGGCCAGCTTCATCCGTCATCTTGTTTCAAAATGGCGGCCATTTAAAAAATTTAAAAAAATTTAAATTTTAAATGTAGTACCAAAAAATTGAAAATTGAAAAATATTTTTTTCTTATGTGTTTGAACTTTATACAAATATTCCGGAGCAGTTTTTGTTTTGTCTATATCTTAAAAAATTGCTGAGTTATAGCACTTTGAATTTCTAGCGTGGCTGACATTTTGAAACGTCCTGATTTTTGTCACGCGATAACAGGCGTATTTATGAACCGATATGGATGTACCTTGGTGTGTACAAAGTACATAGCAAGGTCTCAATCGAGTTCGTTGGCCAGCTTCATCCACCATCTTGTTTCAAAATGGCGGCCATTTAAAAATTTTTAAAAAATATAAAATTTGAAATGTAGTACCAAAGAATGGAAAATTGAAAAACATTTTTTTCTTATGTGTTTGACCTTGATACAAAGATTCCGGAGCAGTTTTTGTTTTGTCTATATCTTAAAAAATGGCTGAGTTATAGCACTTTGAATTTCTAGCGTGGCTGACATTTTGAAACGTCCTGATTTGTGTCACGCGATTACAGGCGTATTTATGAGCCGATATGGATGTACCTTGGTGCGTACAAAGTACAGACCAATGTCTCGACCGAGTTCCTTGGCCAGCTTCATCCATCATCTTGTTTCAAAATGGCGGCCATTTAAAAAAATTTAAAAATTTAAAAATTTAAAATGAAGTACCAAAAAATTGAAAAATGAAAAGGATTTTTTCGTATGTGTTTAACCTTAGTACAAAGATTCCGGAACAGTTTTTGTTTCGTCTATATCTTAAAAAAAAGGACTGAGTTATAGTCCAGGCAATAGTAAATTTTACCTAGCAAAATTAATTGTAGTACTAGAAATCGGCTTTCTAGATGTTTTTTGGGTCGCTGAATCCGAATTTGTAACTTCCCACCAAAATTTCCCCGGCAACCTCTCCAAATTTTGGTAAAAAGCCCCCCAAAAAAGGTTTTTATTAAAAAGTAAACGTTATAGAGAAAGTTTGGAGGGAAGATGGGAGGGCTAATGTAAACGTATGAGTGGTTAAGTGAAATTGCGCAACTTAGTCCACGCAGCACTGCGGTGCATGTTCCGAGGCAGATCCCCCCTTCCCCTTCATCCTAAGTCATAATGTCATATATCTAACTTTTTGGAAATTTTGTCTACTTTCTGAATTTCTAGATACTTTTTCAATAAAAACTTTTTCAATTTTTTTAATAAAAACCTTTCTTGGGGGGCTTTTTACCAAAATTTGGGGGGGGGGGTTGCCGGGGGAAATTTTGGTGGGAAGTTACAAATTCAGAATCAGCGACCCAAAATACATCTAGAAAGCCGATTTCCAGTACTACCATTAATTTTGCTAAGTAGAGTCCCTATACGGTCTCTATTGCCTGGACTATTGTAGCATTTTGAATTTATATTGTGGCTGACATTTTGAAACGACCTGATTTTGTCAAGCGATAACAGGCGTATTTATGAACGGATATGGATGTACCTTGGTGTGTACATAGTACATACCAATGTCTCGACCGAGTTCATTGGCCAGCTTCATTCGATATCTTGTTTCAAAAGGGAACATTAAAAAAAAAATTTAATTTTAAAATTTAAAATGAGGTATCAAAATATTGGAAAATGAAAAAAAAAACAATTATGTGTTTGACCATGATACAAAGATTCCGGAGCAGTTTTTGTTTCGTCTATATCTTAAAAAATGGTTGAGTTATAGCACTTTGAATTTCCAGCATGGCTGACATTTTGAAACGATTTGATATTTGTCACGCGATAAGACACGTATTTATATTAACCTATTTGGATGTAAGAACGCATGTGGATAGTATATAGCAATATCTCGACCAAGTTCGCTGGCCAGCTTCATCCGCCATCTTGTTTCAAAATGGCGGCCATTAAATTAAAAAAAGATTATATTTAAAGTCAGGTGCAAAAAAATTAGAAATTGAAAAAGGTTTCTTTCTTAAGTGTTTGACCTTGAAATAAGGATTCCGGAGCATTTCAAGTAGCTTTCATTACAAAAAGCTACCTATTGCAGCCGTTCGGAGGAAAGCGATTTCAAAAAATTTTGGTATATTTTCATCGATCATGACCCCCAGACCCCGAAACCACCCTCCGTTCAAAAGTTGATATATATATATATATATATATATATATATATATATATATATATATATACATACATACATATATAACCGATTTGCTTATATCATTGAATTCTGTACTCTTGAAAACGTAATTCAATATATAAGTTTTTCAATTTTTTCGGAATCCACATTCTTCTTTTTTTTCTTCCATGTTAATTCTTGTAATTAGGTATACGGTACTTTATTTTACACATGCAGTTCTATATTGTTGGTTTAAGGCGTGTAGTCAATCATTCACAATATTGCAGTTTTTGATGATGGTCGGTGACGTTTAATTAATGGTTATATATATATATATATATATATACAGTAAAATCTGCCTAAGGCGGACTCTGTGTAAGCCGGAAATCTGTCTACGGCGGAAAATTCTTCAAGTCCCGGCGAACCCATAGAAAATTACATTAACTCATGCTGCATAAGGCGGAATCTGTCTAACGCGGAAACGGAAAGGATTTTAAGGTCCCACCGAAACCAAAATTTTGCATAAGGCGGAAAAAAGGATATTTTGAAAATGAAAGGCATTTCGTTTATCAAATTTTAAAACTGTTGTGTCAAATACTCAATGTCGAGGATGTCAGTTAAATTCCGTAACACTTTGAAAAAGTTAATTCAAAAGAGCAGAAACTGTTTAAATTTGAAGGAATTCTTGCTTATGACATTTTTTCTTATACAAAATTGCATTTAAAAGTTATTATTTCTAGTAGAATGCAAATTTATGAAAATACATATTTGCTAAAGTACAATATATTATATTTTAAGGTTGTACTCAAATTTAAAATTATAGCGTTCTGTCTCATTCTCGAAGTTTATTACTTTTTGTGTGTAAATTCATATATAATCAACAATATGCATGTTTTTGTTTCTACCTTACCTGTGCGAGCACGCGCAATTCGCATGTATTACAGCAGTACTAAAAAATTGAATAGCGTTTCTCATTTACCTATAAAGACAAAGCATCTTTCAGAACTTCAGTTTTCAATCGATTGTCGAGTCAGGAAAATCAATGAAAAATAATCAAAAATCGAGATTTCTTTTTTTTTTTTTTTTTTTGATGGGGAGGTGGGAGCTTTTTTGCATAAGCCGGAATATTGTCTACCACGGAAAATTTTCTCAGTCCCAACCGATTCCGCCTTAGACAGAGTTTACTGTATATACATATGTATATCTGATCTTTGTCGCACTATAAATCTCGTATTTATGAACCAATTTGAGTGTAACTCGGTGTGTACATAGTACATACCAAAGTCTCGACCGAGTTCGTTGGCCAGCTTCATCCGCCATTTTGTTTCAAAATGGCGGCCATTTAAAATTTAAAAAACAAATAAATTTTGAAATGCGGTACCAAAAAATTGAAAACGGAAAAATATTTTTTTCATATGTGTTTGAACTTTTTACAAAGATTCCGGAGTAGTTTTTGTTTTGTCTATATCTTAAAAAATAGCTGAGTTATAGCACTTTGAATTTCTAGCGTGGCTGACATTTTGAAACGTCCTGATTTTTGTCACGCGGTAACACTCGTATTTATGAACCGATTTGGGTGTAACTCGGTGTGTTTATAGTACATACCAATGTCTCGACCGAGTTCGTTGGCCAGCTTCATCCGTCATTTTGTTTCAAAATGGCGGTCATTTAATTTTTTTTTTAATTAAAATTTTAAAAACGGTACCAAAAAATTGAAAATGGAAAAATATTTTTTTCTTATGTGTTTGACCTTTTTACAAAGATTCCGGAGCAGTTTTTGTTTCGTCTATATCTTAAAAAATGGCTGAGTTATAGCACTTTGAATTTCTAGCGTGGCTGACATTTTGAAACGTTCTGAATTTTGTCACGCGATAAAAGGCGTATTTATGAACCGATTTGGATGTAACTTCGTTTATACATAGTACATACCAATGCCTCGACCGGGTTCGTTGGCCAGCTTCATCCGCCATCTTGTTTAAAAATGGCGGCGATTTAAATTTTTAAGAAAATTTTAAATTTGAAACGTGGTACCAAAAAATTGAAAAAATATTTTTTTCTTATGTGTTTGACTTTGATAAAAAGATTCGGGAGCAGTTTTCTTTTCGTCTATATCTTAAGAAATGGCTGAGTTATAGCACTTTGAATTTCTAGCGTGGTTGACATTTTGAAACGTCCTGATTTTTGTCACGTAATAGCAGGCGTATTTATGAACCGATTTGGATGTACCTTGGTGTGTACATAGTACATACAAATATCTCGACCGAGTTCGTTGGCCAGCTTCATCCGCCATCTTATTTCAAAATGGCGGCCATTTAAAAAATGAAAAAATGAAAATGAGATACCAAAAAATTGGAAAATGAAAAAAATTTTTTTTTTATGTGTTTGACCTTAATACAAAGATTCCGAAACAGTTTTTGTTTCGTCTATATCTAAAAAAATGGCTGCGTAATAGCATTTTGAATTTCTATTGTGGCTGACATTTTAAAACGACCTGATTTTTGTCACGCAATAACAGGCGTATTTATGAACCGATTTGGATGTAACTTGGTCTGTACATAGTACATATCAATGTCTCGACCAAGTTCGTTGGCCAGCTTCATTCGCCATCTTGTTTCAAAAGGGTTGCCATTTACAAAAAAAAAAAATTAATTTAAAATTTAAAATGAGGTATTAAAAAATTGGAAAATGAAAAAGATTTTTTTTATGTGTTTGGCCTTGATACAAAGATTCCGAAGCAGTTTTTGTTTCTGAAAATTTGTTCTTTTGTTTATATCTTAAAAAATGTTTGAATTATAGCACTTTGAATTTCTAGCATGGCTAACATTTTGAAATGATCTTGTATTTGTCACGCGATAACACACGTATTCACCTATTTCGATGTAAGAAGGCATGTGGATAGTATACATCAGTACCTCGACCAAGTTCGCTGGCCAGATTCCTCAGCCATTTTGTTTCAAAATGGCGGCCATTAAATAAAAAAAAAATATATGTATTTAAAGTGAGGTGCAAAAAAATTAGAAATTGAAAAAGGTTTCTTTCTTAAGTATTTGACCCTGATATAAGGATTCAGGAGCATTTTTTGTTTGTCTTTACCTTAAAAAATGGCTCAGATATAGCAGTTTCAATTTCTATTGTGGGTGACATTTTGAAAAATCTGATATTTTGCATGCGACAGCACTCGTATATATCAACCGATTCCGATGTGAGTGAGCATGTGCACAGCAATTACTAAGGTCTCGATCAAGTTCACTGGTTAGCCTCATCCACCATGTTGTCTTAAAATGGCAGGCACTTTCATAAATCGCCGAATTTGGCAGCCAAATATAAGTTACTTTAAAGAAAAGCAGCTTGGATAAAGCTGACTAATTTTGCGAAATTCTGATTCATTATATTGATAAAAATGAGTATTGAATCTCCTATATTCAGTTTCCACTAAATTGAGCTTCGTGTGTTTGAATGATATAAGTTGGCTTTTTAAAAATAAGGAATATGAAAGCTACCTCTTCCTCCCTGCGCTGGCCGGAAGGACTTTTTTTAGATATAGACGAAACAAAAACTGTTCCGGAATCTTTGTATATTATGGTCAAACACATATGAAAAAAATCTTTTTCTTTTTCCAATTTTTTTGTACCTCATTTTAAATTTTAAATTTTTAAATTTTTTTTAAATGGCCTCCATTTTGAAACAAAATGGCGGATGAAGCTGGCCAGCGAACTCGGTCGAGATATTTGTACGTACTATGTATAAACCAAGGTACATCCAAATCGGTTCATAAATACGCCTGTTATCCCGTGACAAAATTCGGGACGTTTCAAAATGTCAGCCACGCTAGAAATTCAAAACGCTATAACTCAGCCACTGTTTAAGATATAGACGAAACAAAAACTGCTCCCGAATCTTTTTATCAAGGTCAAACACATAAGAAAAAAATATTTTTTCAATTTTCAATTTTTTGGTACCATATTTCAAATTAAAATTTTTCTTAAAAATTTAAATGGCCGCCATTTTTAAAGAAGATGGCGGATGAAGCTGGCCAACGAACTCGGTTCAGACATTGGTATGTACTATGTATAAACGAAGTTACATCCAAATCGGTTCATAAATACGCCTTTTATCGCGTGACAAAATTCAGGACGTTTCAAAATGTCAGCCACTCTAGAAATTCAAAATGCTATAACTCAGCCATTTTTTACGATATAGACGAAACAAAAACTGCTCCGGAATCTTTGCATAAAGGTCAAATATATAAGAAAAAAATATTTTTCCAATTTAAATTTTTTGGTACCAATTTTCAAATTTTAAATTTTTTTAAAAATTTTAAATGGCCGCCATTTTGAAACAAAATGGCGGATGAAACTGGCCAACGAACTCGATCGAGACATTGGTATGTATTATGTACACACCGAATTACATCCAAATCGGTTCATAAATACGAGAGTTACAGTGTAACAAAGGTCAGATATATATATATATCAATTTTGAACGGAGGGTGGTTTCGGGGTCTGGGGGTCATGGTCGATGAAAATATACCAAAATTTTTTGAAATAGCTTTCCTCCGAACGGCTGAAATAGGTTAATAGGTAGTTTTTTGTAATGAAAGCTACCTAAAAATTAAATTTAAAATAAAGTATCAAAAAATTGAAAAATGAAATATATTTTATTTATGTGTTTGACCTTGAATAAAGATTCCGGAGCAGTTTTTGTTTCGTCTATATCTAAAAAAATCGTTGTGTTATAGCACTTTGAATTTCTAGCATGGCTGACATTTTGAAACGATCTGATATTTGTCACGCTATAACACATGTATTTATTAACCTTCTTGGATGTAAGAAGGCATGTAGATAGAATATAGCAATGTCTCAACCAAGTTCGCTGGCCAGCTTCACCCGCCATATTGTTTCAAAATGGCGGCCATTAAATGAAAAAATATATATTTAAAGTGAGGTGCAAAAAAATTAGAAATTAAAAAAGGTTTCTTTATTAAGTATTTTACCTTGATATAAGGATTCCGGTGCATTTTTTGTTTTGTATTTATCTTTAAAAATGGCTCAGATATAGCAGTTTGAATTTCTTTATGTGGGTGACATTTTGAAAAATCTGATATTTTGCCTGCGGCAGCACTCGTACATATCAACCGATTCCGATGTGAGCGTGCATCTGCACAGGAATTACCAAGGTCTCGACCAAGTTCACTGGTTAGCGTCATCCATCATGTCGTCTTAAAATGACAGGCACTTCAAGATATCGCCGAATTTGGTAACCCAATATAAGTTACTTTAAATTAAATCAGCTTGGACAAAGCTAACTTATTTCGCGAAATTCTCATTCATAATGATTTAGTATTGATAAAAATTAGTATTGAATCTCCTATTATCGGTTTCCACCAAATTGAGCTTCGTGTTTTTGAATAATATAAGCTGGCTTTTTAAAAATAAGGAATATAAAAGCTACCTCTTCCTCTCTGCACTTGCCGGAAGGACTTTTTTGTTTTGTATTTATCTTAAAAAAATCTCTCAGATATAGCAGTTTGGATTTCTTTATGTAGGTGACATTTTGAAAAATCTAATTTTTTGCCTGCGACAGCACTCGTATGTATCAACCGATTCCGATGTGAGTGAGCATGTGCACAGGAATTACCATGGTCTCAACCAAGTTCACTGGTTAGCCTCATCCACCATGTTGTCTTAAAATGGCAGGCACTTCAAGATATTGCCGAATTTAACAATCAAATATATAAGTTACTTTAAATAAAAGCAGCTTGGATAAATGACTAATTTCATGAAATTCTCATTCATAATGATTTAGTATTGATAAAAATTAGTATTGAATCTTCTGTAATCGGTTTCCACTAAATTGAACTTCGTGTGTTTGAATAATGTAACCTAGATTTTTTTAAAAAAGGAATATGAAAGCTACCTCTTCCTCCCGGTACTGGCCGGAAGGACTTTTTATTACTATTATTATTTTTTCCTGGAAAATTTTCGGATTAATCAGTTGCGAAAATGCATATTTTGTTTTCTATATCCAAGAAGATAAACAGGGGTATTACAAACGATTGACCCGATTTTAAAAAATCATATTTTCGAAACTACTGCACATATTACAATAAGTGATACATGAATTTAAAGAGAAATATACTAAGTTTTTAAAAGTTACAAATGTTTGATGTGTGAAACTTTTGTTACACGGCATACGTCCAATCAGTAATCGCGTTCGTTCCAAACATTTTGTAGCTTCGCTCTGTCAATGGTTCTGTAAGCTTCACAAATGCGTTCTTTAAGTTCTGAACGCTTTGTTTTTGGCATTGGTGGTACATAAACAATGTCTTTGACACTGTCAGAACTTAAAGAACGCTTTTGTGCAGAACTCAGAACCATTGACAGAGTGATGATGCTACAAAATGTTTGGGACGAACTGGATTACAGATTGGACGTATGCCATGTAACAAGAGACTCACACATCGAACATTTGTAACTGAAAAAAAATTGGTCTCTTTAAATTCATGTATCACTTAATGTAATATGTGCAGTAGTTTCGAAAACATGATTTTGTTAAATCGGTTCCATCATTTGTAATAGCCCTGTATATTTAAAATAAATATATTTTCGTTATATGCAAATTTAATACCAAAATTCGAGAAACATTAAATGGTTTTCTTCTTAACATTGTGATATCGTGTTTTCAAAAAATCGACCGGGAGGCAATCAGTAAATGTTTCCGGGCAGTACAAAGGCCTTTTGTTGAAAGAATTCTATTCAGAGACTTTATTGAAAGACTTTGGAATCCAGGGAGCGCGTAACAACGGTTATATTTACCTTGAAAAAATGTCCAAGAGTGTGGGAAAAAGTAAATTTCAACATCTTGGAGAAATATTTTGCAAAGGGAGTCATGGAGCTTTCATGAGAAAAGCAGTGATGTCATGAACGACCAATGGAAATAAGTTACTCTAGTCCCTGGCTGGGGGCGAGAGAAAAAAAAAAGGAGTGAGCCTTAGAGAGCGAGTATCGGCAGTTGAACTTGAATTTTGAGTAGAGATAGTTGTAACATTCTACTGATGAACATTGAATACGAACAGAAACACTCATGTGGGGTGTTTTTTTTTAAATATATTAGAATGTGTTCTGTAACGTGAGAGTGTCTCATTAGTTTATGTAACTTTATTATTATTTTTATTTACTTTAATTTAACTATTCTAATAAATAACCGATGGAAGATAAACATGTGTTATATCCAGTACTGTAGCCCAGTCCAGTATGCCGTTCCCAGAAATATTTGGTTTGTTACCGTAAAAAGAAATATATATATATATATATATATATATGTATCGTAAATAAGCACTTTTTTTTTTTTTTTAAGCGAAACGGTAATGTGTGCTAGTTTTAAGAAGATCCATTTCACCTATATTCATCAGCCGCTTTAACCGAGTTATTTTCTTCTGATGGATTGATGACTTCCATTGTTATGAAACAGCCATTATAAATGAAGTGTTAGGTGAAGATGAAAGAGCAGTCGTAAAAAGTTAGAACTCTGATTTTCTGGTCAGAATGAAAAAAAAAAAATGGCCATTTTTTTTTTCAAAAAAATTATGGCCATTTTTTCACCCCATTCTGACGAGAAAATCAGAATTCTAACTTTTTACGACTGCTCTTTCATCTTCGCCTAACACTTCATTTATAATGGCTGTTTCATAATAATAGAAGCCATCAGGCCTTCAGAAGAAAATTATCCATTCCAAAGGTATAAGTTCGATTGAAAAAACTGTTTAATACTTTGAGCAGAAAGAAGAGGCTACACCTGCAATTTTCATGACACTAATAGAACCACATAGCTGCCAATTTGTACGCTTTCGTTACCTCTAAAATTTAATACAATTTTTTGTCATATTTACTCGTTGACACTTGTTAGATTTCGGCGATTGAATTAGGCAAAATTTACGTGTAAGTTATAGTGGTAAGAAAAAAATCTTAGAAATTGGTAGTTATGCAGTAGCTTAATACGCAGCAAAACTGACATTCAACAAACAAAAAAACTATCAAGGGCTTTTCCAAATAAACAATTTCATTTCCTGTTTTTCTTAAAAGTAACGGTACATCAGTAAAGTACAGTACATCAGTAAAGTACATCAAAGAAATGTTACTAGTACCATAAAAATGAATGAATTAAGTGAAAATTTATATTTCATCTCCTTAGTTGATGAATATTTGTGAAAATACGGTTTATCCGAGTTTTTTGCTTATCCGAGGTGAGCTTAGTCCATATTAACTCGGATAATCGGGAGTCTACTCTAATAACTATAACTGTTAATTGAAAAAAGTTGGCTTTTGGCTAAATGTTTTAAATTGGATTTTGGCTTAGCAAAAATCCGGTAGCATCAACATCTACTCTATAAAAAGGTCATGAGCTCCCACAAATATTTTTTTCCAACTACAACACTGGTTATATATGAATCTTTTTTATTTACGATCTGGGAAGAGTGAAAGCATCGGTCACTTCACCACAACATGAACAGATCTATTTTCGAAGTATAAAACCTTTTATGAGTTAAAATTTTCCAACTGCATGGAAAAGTGCCTAGGCCAGGAGTCGACTTTTGACTTAAATGGTCAACGCTCTGCCTATTGAGCTACCTGGGCCGACAACACGTGGGTACATTCCACTCAGATAACAGTTTTGGTAATAGTATCCGGTCTGTCATGTAGCCAGCTCAAAAGAATATGCCGCAGGTAATGAAACTTTGATATAAATAGAGCAGAGTTGCAAAAACGCAGGGTTTAAGGTCTTAGGTGTGACGTCAAGTATAAAGCACATTGATCAAACAGTTCAATTTAAAAATAACAGCTCCACATTATTAATTCAGCTTGAATGAAAACTTAAATAATAAGGACATCTACATGTACCTCCAGCCTTTGCTGGGAACTTGGTACCATTAACATATTACTAACATAACTGCTATATAACTGCAGCAAAGAGTAAGCTTAAACTCATCAGTTCAATCGTCCTTTCCACCACACGCCATGGAATTGTTTCACACAAGATATACTTACTCAGTAAATAAAACTGGAATAAAATTATACATACAGTTACTGTTAAAAAAGTGTGCCTTTACCACCGAAATGGAGAAAGAAAAACCGGTTTGAAAAGATATCACTTCTGAACAAACCACACGTCATATTTCGGGGACAAAATTTTGTCCAGATTTCCAACAAACTCCGTTAAAGAATGCATACATAGATACACTTTTTACACTAAATACGTAGATATACTTTTCCACTAAAACGTTTTAAAAAGAATAAGACCTTTTATTTGTTTGTATGCCGCCTAATTTTCATTAAGAACTTAAACTTCACCAACAAATGGTAATATTGCCCATTCTGACTGCTTAATTGTTTGCACTCTGCAAAATTTTTCAAAAATTTTCACTTATATAAAAGAAATGTGTAATAGTGTAACTATGTAGTTATCTACACGATTCCGAAAACTTTCCACGTTCTCAAAAATCGATACATTTTTCGAGAATTGCAGAAACGTTTTAAATTTAAAAAAAGAAAGAATAAAAAAAGACGTTTCTTTAAATTTCTGAAATCTATTATTGATTATTCTCCTAAAGTTTTCTGATAATTAGATTGGGTATTGGGAAAAGAATAGTGGGTAACTGCGTTGCGTGGGTACAATGAATTTTCGAAAACACTTTTTCTGTATCATTAAACATAAACATTTCTGAAATTTATTGTAGTGGACATTCCAGTCTTTATTATTTAAATTGATCCTTTTTCTAATTTTAATTGCTAAAAGACGTAAATTAAAACTTTAAAAACAGTAAACATAAGTTTATTCAACTGTTTACATGTTTCGTATCTACCCGAGTCGTTTTCACAACAATTAAATAACAAGTAAGAAAAATCATGCGTTATGCATAGATTATGAAACACTTTCCAACACTTCCTGGAATGCTTTAACAAGACTTCGTTATTTAGGGAAATAAGGTACATAAGTGGACTAAGTAAACATTTTAGAAAACTCATAAACCATTTGAAAAACTGATTTCAGCAGTTACCGTCCGTAGCAAATATGTATTCCAGTTTTTTTGAACAGCTCTGTATTTGATCTCTAGATTGATATATATGCTGTATGATGGGGAAATTTAGTTTAGCGAGAAAACGAATAACAGGTTGAAATTTCTCTTTCAGCAATTTATACTATTAGATGGAAACATACTTGTATACTTTTATACAACCCTGTAGTTAACCAACACCTTTATTACACGCACTATTTAGCTAAAGTTTAATTCAAAGTAAAACACTCTTAAAACTGCTGGAATCACATTTCCAAAAATTATCATTTATAGACGGCCATGTATCCAATTCTTTGCGTGACCCTGTATATAATTTTATCTATATTCTACAAACATTTCTTAGTAAAGTAGATGCAGTTCAGCGTAAAAATGCACAACTCATTTAAAAACCACCTTTAAGCAATTTACAATCATACCCAGTAACCATTACGAATTCTTTTGTGTAGCCCTGTATATCAATTACAGCATTTATACACACCATATACAATGCATAAATATAGTGAAACATAAAAGCACATAACATAATTAAAAATGCATTTTCAGAAATCATCGCTACCGTACAGTACTTCGGATACAATATAGTATCTAAAATCTTTTGTGCGTCCCTGTAAATGCTATGCAATTCGTATTATAGATGAAATAAGTTATAGTAAACTTCAGCGACGTATATCAATTTCATTATACATGAAATAATTTAACATAATTAAAATACGCCGGAAAAAATACCCTCCACCCCTATATCATTATGTAACGGAATTCTCTTGTGTGGCCCTGTAAATGAATAATAATTATTCTTTGCACCGCATATTCCACGGAATGCATATTTTAGCGCACTTGATAAATGCATATCAATTTTATTATGTTTGAAAGCATGTAACATCATTAAAAGTCATTTTAAACAATTTTTTCCCATAGGCCGTAATGTAACGGTAAACTTTTGACTGTCCCTGTAAATGAACTAAACATGCTACAAACTTCATTTGAAATAGGCTTCGTGCTATGGTAGAGGTCACTAACATAAAAAATTTCCAGAACGATCCGAGTATATTTACGTGAGTTAGAGCGCGTACAGACGGTCAGACAGCTAGACAAACCGAATGCATAAACACTTTTCAACTTTGTTGGAAAAGTGTTTATGCATTCAAATGTCCACGTGCTCTTTCATATGCACGTTATTGTTTTATTTTACTTAGATGTTTATTTTAATTTTCGTAATCATTGAGTAACTCGAGCCATTGGTTTTGTAAGTTAAATTATGCTACATCGTTACATATTGAATTTTTGCGTCTCACAATCTCTACGGTTTCTCGTTTAATGGAGGCTCTACATAGATTATATCAAGGAAACCATCCAAATAAATTTCAATGAAAGTAAAATAATTTTTCCCTCCAGTCTGTACTATCCATCCATAAACCACAGAGATTGTAACACACAAAAATTCAATGTGTAACGATGCAGCATCATTTAACTTACCAAAACTATGGCTCGAGTTGCTCAATGGTTACGAAAATAAAAATAAACATCTAAGTAAAATACTAGGTTGAGCAAAAAGTTCTGGGAAGTTTTTGAAAGTTGCATTGTTATGCGCAAATTAACATCAAAAGCAACAAGGATTATTCTTCAAAGTAGAGATCATCATAGTCCATGACTTTCTGCCATCATTCTGCCAGATACCGGATTTGCTCACTGTAAAAAAAAAAAAAACGGACAAAAATGCGGAAATACTACTGGCAATCTAGACGCCAGTACTATTTCCGTGTTTTAAAAGGAACTTTTTCCCGGTAAATTACAGAAAAATTTCCGTTTTTTTGGGGGGGAATTTAACGAAAATTTTTCTGTTATTTACCGGGAAAAGTTCCGTTAAAATATGGAAATAGTACTGGCGTCTAGATTGCCAGTAGTATTTCCGTATTTTAGTCCGTGTGATGTAGATCACTTATAATTGGATTTTGTAGAACTTAAAAAGTACATTAGTTACTAAATTATTTCGTTTTTTAATTAAACTCTTAATTTTCTCTATGATGCATTTTATCCTTATCGTAAATCACTTTTTCAGTTTAAGGTAGTTTTCATTTTATTCGTAAAGTTACTACTATTCGCGCTATAATGCATTTCATCTTTGTATAGATAAAATTTCGTTTTTAATGAAATTATTTACGAACATCTGTCTGTAATAAATTTTAGCCGTTACAGATTAAATATTAAAAGAAATAGATTACACCATCTTTACGTTTTAAATCTCTTATTTTTTGACAGTCAGTTAATCAATATTGCATTGATTATAGCTATCATAAATTTTATTTATCCGTTACCCTGCTAAATCAGTTGGCCATAAATTTAAAGGTATAACTCTAGGTAACTAACTTGTTAATTCTTTTCACTCTAGGAATAAATTTATAGCTGTAATTTCCCAGTAATATTATTTTGTTTATTTGTATCATTTAAAGGTGAAGTTCATATCTTTAAGCAAATGTGTTTATCCTTGAAAAGAAGCCAAAATCATTAATCGAACAGATAATGTATGTTTGGTGTCTATATTAATATTAGAATGGTTGTTTAAAGGATTTATTGAAAATAATATTACATTCTCTATGGGGTGAGGCAATAAATTCTCAAAATGTTATTATATTAATTCTTAATTTTGTTTGGCATTAGTCTTGCCAATGATTGCGCCTCTTTTTACCATATTGGCGAATTGTAGATTTTTACATGCCAATGTAGTAAAACTGTATTGCTTGATTATGTTGCCTCTCTCTTGCGATTGGATTCGCAACTCTGAACATGTAAACAAACTTTTGCTGTTTTAATGGGCCACCCCTGCTGAAGCTTTTGATGGATCGTAAAGAAATAAAACATCATAAAATATGAAGCTTTTTCTATTCATTTCTCCTAATGTTTCAGGATTGGAACCCAATAATGGGTTTGCGAGAACGTCGGGTACATAACTACATACGAACCGGCCTTACATGTTACAGATCTCGTCACCAAATAAAAGTATGGGGGGCTTTCGCCCTACCATAGTCAGTTTTTTTTTTTTTTTTTTTTTTTTTACAGTGTGGAAGTACCATTGCGACTCCTTGGAATCGAAAAACTCTTGACATGCTTCTTCTGTTGGCAAAAAAGCCACCTCTACTTTGCGCAGTTACACGCGCGCTGATATTTAGATAAATAAAATAAATCAGTAATTTTGTCCTTGCATAATAAATCAACTAAATATAACGATATAGGTAATTTCTTTCTGTTGTTGCTCAGCAATTCCTCCTATGAAGGATGGTCCGCATTTAAATCTGGTTCGCCGTATCCATTTGTCAGGAGCACCTGTTATCCCGCTTTGCTATAGTGTTGTGTAAAAAAAAAAAAAAAAAAAAAAAAAAAAAAATGTGGAAGTTTAATGTTTTATCTTATTTAAATGAATGCACTTGAGGCATTTTCTTTGCTGAATTAACTAATATATTATTAACACTTTAAATTTACATTTTAAATTAACTACACATACATTTGTATTAGGCTGCTTTTTGCAGCAACAATATTTTACTACATCTTTTCTTATCAAAATTTATAGAACAACTAAATTAAAAATAAGAGTGTTTATTTTAGCCCTTTACAGTTCGATGACGTGCAACTCTTGCATCATGCGTGGGCTGATATACGAACATATTTCACTTATTAATGTTGTTGTTTATTCTGAATAGCATAATTTTGGAAGATATAAAGAGAGAATTGATTACGCAATGGTTTATTGCTACTAAATTAGTTTATTTAAGTATCATAATGTTTTTGTGTCCTTGAAAATTATTGCTTGTTTAATATTTCGAAAATAGTTTACTATCAATATCTGAGAGGGTTATAAATCCATCATCTTCAACTTCATTAAAAGATTCAAATCGACGGCCCTTGAAAAAGTGTTACATTGATCAAAAGAGGCCATAATCGGATGGAACCACATCTGGACTGAACCGAAATTCCTAAACTCCTATAGAAATATCACTAGTACTCCTATATATGATACAAATTCTGGTAACTATTAGATAAAAAATTTCCCATCTTCAACTTCATTAAAAGATTCAAATCGACGGCCCTTGAAAAAGTGTTACATTGATCAAAAGAGGCCCTAATCGGATGGAGCCACATCTGGACTGAACCGAAATTCCTAAACTCCTATAGAAATATCACTAGTACTCCTATATATGATACAAATTCTGGTAACTATTAGATAAAAAATTTCCCATCTTCAACTTCATTAAAAGATTCAAATCGACGGCCCTTGAAAAAGTGTTCCATTGATCAAAAGAGGCCCTAATCGGATGGAGTCACATCTGGACTGAACCGAAATTCCTCAACTCCTATAGAAATATCACTAGTACTCCTATATATGATACAAATTCTGGTAACTATTAGATAAAAAATTTCTCATCTTCAACTTCATTAAAAGATTCAAATCGACGGCCCTTGAAAAAGTGTTACATTGATCAAAAGAGGCCCTAATCGGATGGAGCCACATCTGGACTGAACCGAAATTCCTGAACTCCTATAGAAATATCACTAGTACTCCTATATATGATACAAATTCTGGTAACTATTAGATAAAAAATTTCCCATCTTCAACTTCATTAAAAGATTCAAATCGACGGCCCTTGAAAAAGTGTTACATTGATCAAAAGAGGCCCTAATCGGATGGAACCACATCTGGACTGAACCGAAATTCCTGAACTCCTATAGAAATATCACTAGTACTCCTATATATGATACAAATTCTGGTAACTATTAGATAAAAAATTTCCCATCTTCAACTTCATTGAAAGATTCAAATCGACGGCCCTTGAAAAAGTGTTACATTGATCAAAAGAGGCCATAATCGGATGGAGCCACATCTGGACTGAACCGAAATTCCTGAACTCCTATAGAAATATCACTAGTACTCCTATATATGATACAAATTCTGGTAACTATTAGATAAAAAATTTCCCATCTTCAACTTCATTAAAAGATTCAAATCGCCGGCCCTTGAAAAAGTGTTACATTGATCAAAAGAGGCCATAATCGGATGGAGCCACATCTGGACTGAACCGAAATTCCTGAACTCCTATAGAAATATCACTAGTACTCCTATATATGATACAAATTCTGGTAACTATTAGATAAAAAATTTCCCAGAACTTTTTGCTCAACCTAATAAAACAATAACTTGCATAATATCAAAGAGTACATGGAAATTTGAATGATGGCGTTTTATAGATCGTGCAAATTAAGAATATTTTTATTTATTTCTTTGGGAAATGACTCGGGAAGAGTCTAACCATGTAAACAGTTGAATAAAGCTATTTTTGCTATTTTTAAAGTTTTAATTTACGCCTTTTAGCAATTAAAATTAGTATATTGTTACAAGATGTTAATTTGTTATATATTTCATCATTTTTCATAAACTAAATTCCATAAACCAGTGTGGAATAAACTTAAATAGCATGAAATAAAAATAAGAATTTATCTATACTGTTTTCTAATGCAGGAAAAACGAAAAAAGTAATTTTCACTTTTCATACGAAAATAAATTTCGTATTATAATCCAATTTATCACAAATGACAGAAAAGGTAAACTTGGGTTTATAACAAAATATCTCCCACTTTAAAACGTCGAAATCCCTTGATGGCAAAAGAAGTGAAAAGAAAAAAAAATATTTATATAGATAAAATATAAGAATAGATAAGAAGATGAGTAAAAAAATATAAGAATAAATCAAATAAAAATAGAAAAAATAAGGTTTACCTATTCTATTTGCTAACGTAGAAGAAAGGAGAAGGGGATTTATTTATTTTTTGTACAAAGTTAAATTCCATCGCATTATATAATTTATCTCAAATGTTAAGAAAAGTGAACTTGGGTTTATTGCAAATTTCCTTCCATTTTAAAACCTTGAAATCTCTTGATGTCAAAAAGAGAAGGGAATATTATAAAAATAAAATAAGATTTATAACGATAAAATATAAGAATGGATAAGAAAAGAATATAAGAATAGATTAAATAAGACATTTACTTTCTGATATATGATAAAGAAAAAGTAAATTTCTCTTTTCATTATTCTGTAACGCAATACAGTTTATCCTAAATGGTAAATATGGAATTATTGTAAAATTTCTTTCACTTTAAAACTTTGAAATCTTTTGTTGTCAAAAAAGATAAGTGAATTCTATTATTAGCTCATAATGCTAAATGAATACTTTGATAGATGCAGAAAACGCTATTATTCACGCCTTTAGGAGATTAATATGTGGAGGAAAATATCGCAAAGATTATTTATTTATTTATTTATTTATTTTTTAAGGTAGCTTTCATTACAAAAAGCTACCTATTGCAGCCGTTCGGAGGAAAGCGATTTCAAAAAATTTTGGTATATTTTCATCGATCATGACCCCCAGACCCCGAAACCACCCTCCGTTCAAAATTGATATATATATAAATATATATATATATATGACCTATGTCACACTGTAACTGTCGTATTTATGAACCGATTTCGATAAAATTCGCTGTGTACATAGTACATACCAATGTCTCGACCGAGTTCATTGGCCAGCTTCATCCGCCATTTTGTTTCAAAATGGCGTCCATTTAAAATTTTTAAAAAAATTTAAAATTTGAAATATGGTACCTAAAAATTGGAAATGGAAAAATATTTTTTCCTATGTAATTTACCTTTATACAAAGATTCCGGAGCAGTTTTTGTTTCGTCTATATCTTAAAAAATGGCTGAGTTATAGCATTTTGAATTTCTAGCGTGGCTGACATTTTGAAACGTCCTGAAATTTGTCACGCAATAAAAGGCGTATTTATGAACCGATTTGGATGTAACTTGGTCTGTACATAGTACATACCAATGTCTCGACCGAGTTCGTTGGCCAGCTTCATTCGCCATCTTGTTTTAAAAGGGTTGCCATTAAAAAAAATTAAATTTAAAATTTAAAATGAGGTATTAAAAAATTGGAAAATGAAAAAGATTTTTTTTATGTGTTTGGCCTTGATACAAAGATTCCGGAGCAGTTTTTGTTTCTGAAAATTTGTTCTTTTGTTTATATCTTAAAAAATAGTTGAATTATAGCACTTTGAATTTCTAGCATGGCTAACATTTTGAAGCGATCTTGTGTTTGTCACGCAATAACACACGTATTCGCCTATTTCGATGTAAGAAGGCATGTGGATAGTATACATCAATATCTCGACCAAGATCGCTGGCCAGATTCATCAGCCATCTTGTTTCAAAATGGCGGCCATTAAATTAAAAAATATATATACTTAAAGTGAGTTGCAAAAAAATAGAAATTGAAAAAGGTTTCTTTCTTAAGTATTTGACCTTGATATAAGGATTCAGGAGCATTTTTTGTTTGTCTTTATCTAAAATGGCTCAGATATAGCAGTTTCAATTTCTAATGTGGGTGACATTTTGAAAAATCTGATTTTTTGCCTGCGAGAGCACTCGTATATATCAACCGATTTCCGATGTGAGTGAGCATGTGCAGAGCAATTACTAAGGTCTCGACCAAGTTCACTGGTTAGCCTCATCCACCATGTTGTCTTAAAATGGCAGGCACTTTAAGAAATCGCCGAATTTGGCAGCCAAATATAAGTTACTTTAAAGAAAAGCAGCTTGGATAAAGCTGACTAATTTCGCGAAATTCTCATTCATTATATTGATAGAAATTAGTATTGAATCTCCTATATTCGGTTTCCACTAAATTGAGCTTCGTGTGTTTGAATAATATAAGTTGTCTTTTTTAAAATAAGGATATGAAAGCTACCTCTTCCTCCCGGCACTGGCCGGAAGGACTTTTTTTTAAATGTTCTATGCATGTAAGAAAAACATTTAAGTATAAAGCATTTTTCTTTTGCTATATGTAATTTAATACAATGACATAAGCAGCTACTAAATACATATATAGCAAATTAACACCTTGTAATAATATGCTAATTTTAATTGCTAAAAGATGTAAATGAAAACTTTAAAAACAGTAAAAATACGTTTATTTCGACTGTTTACATGTTTCGACTCTACCCGGGTCATTTTCAAAACAAATAAATAAAAGTATTCTAAAATTGCACTGTCTATGAAATGCCATCATTCAATTTTCCATGTACAGTAGAACCTCGATTATCCGAAGTAATTGGGACCGGCCCTCTTTCGGAAAATCGAAATTTTCGGATAATCGAGAATGCTTCAATTTTTAGATTAAGTAGAAATAAATGCAATATTTCTTATTATAGTACCAAGTGCTTAATAAAAATAAAGCAATAGCAAAATAGAAACAAGAATAAATTACCTGAATTTTAATTTTGAAAGTAAGTACCTTTTACATATATCACATGTTTTTGAAAAAATGTTTTGTTTATCGCAGTTTCGACTGACTTTGTTTTGAAGCTCTATCACGAAGTTTTTTAGTATTATTCGTTCACAAGTATCACAGTCTTTCTGCTGCTCTACCAAACCTTTTGCAAAACATTCAAAAGCTTCAGAATTGCTAATTTGTTCGTTTTCTTCGTTCCACTCCGCAGCTTACGGGATCTCAAGTTAAATTCGAAGGAACTATAAGAAAGGGGATCGAAAATATTTACATGTACTCGAAGTTCGGAAAGGACCGCTTGCACACAAGGAATATGACAGTTTAAAAAGAAAAAATCTTTCAAAATGGATTTCACACACAAGAACTGTGATAGTAAAAAAAAAAAAAAAAAAAAGCTTTAAAAATGGATTTCGGTTAACAGAAAGTTTCTGATAAAAGAGATTCTACTGCATTCTTTCATATTATGCGCATAAAATAAACATTCAGAAGTAAAATAAAAAATAACGCGAAGGAATACGTGGAAAAATGATTGATGGCGTTTCATAGACAGTGCAATTTTAGAATACTTTTTATTTATTTGTTTTGAAAATGACTCGTGTGGAGTCGAAACATGTAAACAGTCGAAATAAACTTGTTTTTACTGTTTTTACAGTTTTAATTTTCACCTTTTAGCAATTAAAATTAGTAAAGTTACTAAATACTTTTATATTTAGCAGCAGCAAGTGCACTTTTAAATTATAAAAACTTTTATTTGTTTATATGCTATCTAATTTTTATTAAAAGGGTCATGCTGCGGAAAACTACTTTTTGCGTTTAAAAATTTCAATTCTGTATATTATTTAAAACCAGGCGACCGTGCTTAATTGTTTCTACGGTATAAAAAAGAATTGCTGAACGTTTACCGATGTAAAAGAAAAGTTTACGAATATTCAGCGTAACTTCGTCGTTGCCCATGGCATCAGAAATCCTTGCTTCATTTTCAACCATTTAAAGTAGGATTAATCAAAAACCTCAGAAAACAAATATATTTTCGATGTTTATGAAAACTTGTTAAATTTCAAAATTGGCATTTCTGTTAATTTCAGAAACTTGTTTTCATAAACATTATCAGGAACTATTCTTCATTTTTAGGGTTTCATACTTAAAAAGTAAAAGTGGAACCATTATAAGATCACTCGTGTGTCTGTCTGTCAGTGTCGCGGACAGCTCCCTCTGTATCCCTTTACAGTGACAGTGACACCTGAATTTAACTAAAACTTTTACGTACCGAAGTGAACTGAATGGAACTGAAAAAACCTTTAGAATAATGTTTTATTTTTTTTTGAACGGAGTTGCGCCTCTGTTATGATTCGATTAAAAGTTAAAGCATTTTAATGTTAAAGTCCTATAATCTTCTAAATATGTTGTAATATATTTGTAAATAAGTATTTAAGATTAACCGAGTGATGTCTTATTTTAGTAGAGTAAGTTGTCAGTAGAATTAAGTCTAATCAAAATCAGGCAGAACGAATATCAGAAGCAAGCGGAAAACTTACCTGACGGAAAGGGTAAGTTAAAGATTTATGACATTCTTTTTTGTGTAATTTGAAAGCTTGTTATCAGTCACAGCCGCTTTTTCTTTAAACTATGCAACATGAAAGTTCAAATTTCACAGAAGTAATAAAGGTTATTGCCCACATATTTATAGATTATTAGCCATTCACATTCACAAATTTATTTAGAAAAACTGTAAGAGGGCTAATTAAGTTACTTGAAAATAAAAATCTTTTTTTTTTCTTTTTGTATATCGTGTGGCTATCGTGTGAAAGCTCTCGTAACTCCGAACTCAAAAATACATTTGTTTTAAATTTAGGTATTATATTTTCAGAGATATCATTAAAAATGTAATAAAAAAATATTCCCCGCCCTACTGAAACTAAAATTATAGAAAAATTAGGAGGAGTAGGAAATTTTTAAACCTTGGAGAAAAACTATTGGCGATTACTAGGGCTGGACGATATCAAAAATTTAATATCGCAATATATCAACGAGTTAATATCAATATCGGTGATATATCGCGATAACTACTTTAAAGTGTAAAGGGAATAGAAAAATTTCTTATTGCTAAAGACAAATGGTATAGTAGGAATAATTTTATTGCAAATAGCTGTAGGAAGCAAAGAATTAATGTTTTATACCTATTTGCTCACGCAATATTCTTTAAATATATATATATATATATATATGATACAAATAAATACTTTAGAAAAAGGAACCAATATTCGTTATCTATTTGCACTTATATCATTGATTACATAGTGGTTTTCTTTAGCTTGTTCTCGATTCTTCCTGTTTTATGTATTATTTATGAATAACTTTTTAACTATTTAATTTTATCGCGTAAACGGAGAATATTATTTAAAAAAAAAAACTTTACTAGATAAACTAAAAAGTTCTCAATTTTAGGACGTTGATGATTTTAAAATGATTAAAATAAGTGAAAAGCAAAAACTGAAACAGATTTAATGTCATAATTGCATGTACTCGTAATTAAATAGTCTTCAGTGAATGACAGATGCAGCAGAAATTTTATTTTTTAATCTTTTTCTAAGAGTATCAATACATTCTTAATAGTTAAAATATTAAGAAAATTTCTCTGTCTTTATACCTTCATATTTGTTTATCTATGGATGAATAAAACATTAAAATTTTTAAAATATACATATTCAAATCCCATTTGGAAATAGACCTATGCTAAGGAAAATTCACTTTTTTATAAATATTTTGTAAATAACATCTAGACCCATAACAACATATTTTTCCAGAAAGAAACTAACAAAAAAGAAAAACTTACCATAAAATTCTACTTGATTACGCAAAATACTCGGTTTGATATTTAAATCTGTTTTTTATTTCGAAAGTGCCACTGAATTTAAAATGAAAAAAAAAATGTTGCAAATGAAAAAAAAATAGAAATAAAATAAAGTTATTGGCTAACAAAAACAAATACATAAACAAAACAATCGATATTCTGCATTAGATTTCAAGAAGTTCGAAATCAGAGAGTCTTGGTTAGTTCAAAGAAACCATTGCATTATAAATTTATGAAAATACTCATAACATTTATTTTAAAAGATTAATAAACAAAAAAAATTAAAACATTAATAATCATATAATTATTTACAAATGAATATACATCTTATAGATACCCACGCCTTGTCCGGATGGCTTTTTAAAAAGCCGTCATGACAGAAAACTCCACCTCCCCCCCCCCCCTCATTTTAGCGCGAGAACACATTATTCAAATTCTATTCTTTTAAATGGTATAAAAAGGACCTTGAAAGTGACATCAAGTTTGTAGTGCTTAAGTGCAGAGAAAAAAAACAGTTGCAAGCAAACAAAAAAAGAAAAAGAATGAAAATCAAAATCTTCTTTTCCTTACTGTTAAAAAAATAATAATAATCAATATATCCATATCTCCTATGTAAATTCACCGATTTCTTTCAAATTTTCAGCTAGTTGAAATAATAGTAAATTAGGCTGTGTAAGAAATTTTTATTAAAATTTAATTATTTATTAGAAAGTTACAACGCCTTCCCGAAACTTCGAATGAAAAGCAGGAGCGCATCTGCAGTTTGTTTTCGTTTATTCACCTCGCTCCGAGAAATCGGAAGTCATATGTTTACACAATCAGATCATTATGTTTTTCAATGCAGAAAGAAACCATGGATAGAGCTTTTATTTGTTTATTTTTTCTTTTTAACTCAAATATCTACTTTAGTTTTATTATTTTTAAGTACTATCTTTTTTCAGTATTGTAAACGTGTTTCTGGTATAAATAATTTGCGGGGAAAGAGTGTTCAATGTGGATAGATTTTTTTTTCTTACATTAAAAAAATTCGCTATTAAAACATCTGCTTTAATATTATGTTTTTTTAGTATTGAAAACGCATTCTTGACGTAAATCACGCACTGTTTTTTGTATTTTGGGAGAGGAGGTGGGGTGGAGGGCGGCGGTAGATATATATATATATATTTTTTTTAATTAAAATGAAACGAAATTCGGAATCGCCAAGGTCCAATGGGTGCTGGATTTCGAATTTTGTACCGCATATTTATGTATAAAAATTAAAGTACTGGATTTTTCAGATTATTTGTGCGTCTGTGCCGGCCATAGAACATGGTATATCAATTTTAGTGATCTTGATCTGATCACTTAAGCAATTATAAGCACTAGTGTTGACTCTAAGCTGCTTTAGCAGGGCACAGCGGCCGGCGGCCCTTTTTAATTCTATTTTACGCCTGGCGGCCCTTTTTATTTCTATTTTGCGCCCAGTGGCCCTTTTTATTTCTATTTTGGCACCCGGCGGCTCTTTCGAAATTCTTCCGATGCGCCCGGCTGCCTTTTTAATACTTCCTATACGCCCCGTGGCAATTCAGTTGATCTCGGAAAAGTATCACAAATTCTAGGGACTCTAAACAAACCAGCTCAAAATATTTTTTGTAAACAAGGTACAAGTGTGCCCTTTTTGAAAAAAAGTGCCCTTTTATTAGAATAGTATTCCCTTTTTGAGAAAAAGTATCCTTTTTCAGAATATTGTCCCCTATGTGAAAAATTCCCGCCCGGCGGCCTTTTTTTTCTAGCGTCAACACTAAGCACGTAAACCTATAAAATTTTTAATGTAAATTAAAATGAAAGGAAAATGTGGTTAAAGAAAATCCAAACTTTTAAACAATGAAAAAAGAAAATAGATTTTTAAATTATTACTCTGTAGTTTTTTAAGCAAAAATAAAGCTTCAAAATTTCTATTAAAAATGTATTATATAACTATTATTTTTACCATAAAATAGAGAGAGAAAGGTAAAGTAAGGGAAACTATCAATTCGACGTATACTACAAAAAAGTTCAAACCCGACCCAGTCTTCAAATTAGATTCTTGCATCGTCTCAGGTTACCCGAACCCGACCCGACACGCGGTTCGTGTAGACCAACCATTTTAAAAGAAAGTCAGGAATATATTTTATGAAAAAAACTATATAACTGAACATTAATGAGTGCATATGTATTCAATTTTGTACTAAAAAGATAAATTTGATATTACAGAATAATTCTTTTTTATATTGTATTAAAATATGAATTTATTTTCTTCCACTTCGAGTTTGTGATGAAGTGTGCCGGGTGTCGGTCGGGTTGACTTTAAGCAGAGTTTTCGGGTTTGGCTCTGGTAAGACGCGACCCGTGCCGCACTACACCCCGAGTGAGCAGAAAAAAAGGCCGACCTAGCCTGCATGTCCAGAGCAAAAAGCAAACACGGCTTCAGTCTAATGACACGAAGTTAATCCAAGCGTTCCAGCCCAGTTTGCAGACATCCAGTATAATGCCATTTAATAATATTACATTTACAGACTTTAAAAATAAGGCCCAGATGTAGTAATATTTTTTATTTTTATTGTTCTTTTTTATCTTTTTGCTCATTTATGTCATTTTTTAAAACACGATTTTTTTTTTGGTCTTATTTAAAATTAAAGAAATTATATAATAAAAAAAAAAAAATCAGAAATATATTTTCATTGAAAAATTACAACTGGAATTCGTTTAACTAATTTCCACGCCCGTGTGAATATTATCAATAAAATCAATCAGTAAAGTAAATCTTATAAATAAAGTAAATCAGTAAAATAAAGTAAATCAATTCTTACCTTGAATGTAGTCCATCATATTGTAGAGGATGATTATAGCTAAGATGGCTCCATAAATTAGAAGTAGCTTTTGCAAATACCGGTCGAACGCATATACTGCATACCGCAGTTTTTTCATTTATTACTTCACCATTTTAATTACTTGGGCATCCAAAATATTGCCACACGTTACTCTTAGCCTCTTTTTTTTAAATCACTTGATTATAATTCGGGCAATTTACCCGACACCGTACGTTCATCTTACTATAAAATATAAAATCACTGCAGATAACTCGCTCGAGAAGACCATACGAACGAGCATTGAATGAAGCCTATAGACAATAGCAATTATTGACTCACAATGAACAGATGTTCTAGCTCATGTCATTGGCCAGGACGTATCAAACTTGATATGTTCTAATATGTCTAGACCAATAGTAGCAGCGAAATTAAATCAACAACGATTAAAACATTATTCAGTAACGAACGGACATATGTATGTTGATATATTAGAATATGAATTATTCTGGGTCTGGGATATCAACGAAAGACAGATTATCACAGGAGGGAAGTTTAGAATAAAGCGGGGCTGCGAATAAATGCATCTATCGGATGAGAGAAAGGATTGAAGAAGTCATTGGCCAGGACGTATCAAAGACTTGATATGTTCTAATATGTCTAAACCAATAGTAGCAGCGAAATTAAAACAACGACGATTAAACCATTATTCAGTAACGAACGGACATATGTATGTTGATATATTAGAATATGAATTAGTCTGGGTCTGGTATATGAACGAAAGACAGATTATCACGGGAGGGAATTTAGAATAAAGCGGGGCTGCGAATAAATGCATCTATCGGATGAGAGAAAGGTTTGAAGAAGTTATTGGTTACGCATTATTCGGCGCTTTTTCTTCTTGCGGTTCGAAGTCGTGATGCGGGAAAAAAATGTTATTGGGATATATAAGTAGAGCCAGAGATTAGATATCGCTATTGGGATATATCGTTAGAGTCAGAACTTACATATTGTTATTGCGATAGTTAAAAAATATCAATATTTGACCGATATATTGATAATTAATCCAGCCCTAGCGATTACCCTAGGTCACATAGTTTTCGAGAAAATCGCATTTTTATGTTACATACAAGTTTCACTTTGCGGGCTCTCAGCAAGGAAGTTGAGGGGAGCTTGAGATACCTATCTTCGCGGAAGTATAAAAGGATTGTTGATAATGATTTTCGAAAGAAATTGTCGGTAATTAGCCAAGACATTAACGTTTAAAGACACTGACGGTTTAGACATACATAAAGGCACGGGCAACGTACTGTATGCACTATCGGTTTTTAAAGCCTAGACAACAATTTTTAATGATATATTTGTGTAATGCAATGCCCAGTAGTAGTATAAAAGCAATAAACGTCAAATTGTTAAATTACATTTACTAATTAATATATTTCTTGAACGGAACCCTTTGTGCGCTAGTAATACTCGCACTTGACAGATTTTTTGTACATTGAACTGTTATACTTAAACAAAGACTTTATTACAGTTTTTTGAAACCTAAATCATATGGCAATTAAAGAAATCTCTCTGGTGGAATTAATGTTAACTAGTGTAAAATGTCCAGGCCACGAATCGACTCTAGGAACGAATTATGCTGTAATACTCTGGTCGACTGTTGTTCTCTCAGTTGGAATTAATAAATTCTCTCATTAATATATTATTAGATAAACTAATCGCATTTTATTAACAAATATATATAAGATTAACTTCGCAGATTAAATTCAAACGCGATGTAAATATAGTAAGATTTATCTATCTATAGGAGAAATAAAAAGTAAATTTCCGTTTTCATATTAAAATAAAAAACAATTCCAGAAGAGTAATGCGATTTATCCTAAATGATATAAAAGGCAAACTTGGATTTATTGCAAAATTCCTTGCACTTTAAAACTTTGAAATCTTTTGATGTCAAAAAAGGATGTGAATTCTATTGTTAGCTCTTTTAAAGATTTATCGCCTATTGCTGAAAGAAGGATGCTGCCTTAAAACTTTTTTCTAAGAGCTTTGACAGCTATAGAAAATGATATTACACACACCTTCTACAGATTAATACATGAAAAGTACATATTACGAAAAGCATATTTTATGGTCTATGCGTTGTGTTTATTTAAGTCTAAAACATTATTTTATTTTGTTATATGCATTTTCATACCATAGCTTACCAAATACTAAACAGCTTTCTTTTTAACACAAACATACTTGTACTTTTTATCTATTTCTATACTTTCTGATTTTCATTAAGAACATAAAATTTCACAAATACGATTTAATATTTTCAAACATGATTGCTTAATTGTTTGTACGAATCGAGGGTGATTTAGTTGATTGATTATTTATTGCTACAACAATGTAAAAGCTCCAGAAACATGGTTGCCAACCTCCGGCTTTTTTTAAAATTAAGAAAACAGACTTTGAACCGGAAAATTTGTTTAAGTAAATGTGCCTGCCATTAAATGATATAGTAATTTTAAATTTACTTATTTTCGTTAATTAAATAAATTTCTGGTTCGAAGTATAATTGCTTGATTTTAAAAAAGCCGGAGGTTGGTATGTATGCAGAAATACTCCAGAAAAAAGTTTAAAATGAAAAAACCCATAAATCTATGAAATTTATTTTCAAAGACGAGTTAAATTAACACATCTGCCTGAAAGAATGAGCTTTTTAATTGTGATAAAATAGAGTAAAAGATACTGAATTTTGACTAACAAGGAGAAGGTCCGAGGTTGGTGTCACCGAATGCGATGAACATTCCACAGAGTATAGTTAATATATAAATATATGACCGCCATAAAGCACAGCTACTAGGGGGTCTTGAGAAAGTAAGACGCAAAGAATAAACTACAGTTTATAATCGGATAAATTTCCCCCTTTGCAAAGCGGTTCAGTAGCATGGTCGGCAGCATGCGGGATTTGCGATATTTCTACCCCAGTTGAAATCCGACTCGGACTTGTTTTTCGGAACGGAATTTTTATGAATCATTTTCGAACCACAATTGAAAAAATATGTATAATAATTGAAATTTATGAAAAATATGAATTAAATGTATGTTTTGTGACATATAAGTGCTATTTTAACTACGAAATTTTGCATGTTTAAATATGTAATGAAAAGAAAAAAAAAAACCAAAAAAAAAAAAAACCCGCATATTTATGTTTATAAACCAGAAATTTTTGCTGTTATTTAAAATTATTAACACTCATTTCAATGAATATCTAAAATTTTTAACGAAGAAATAAATTAAAATAAGTGAACAAATGCATTATTTCCATTTTGTTTCCTCATTCAAATACTTCAAATATTTCATGGTTTATTAAAAATATGCTTTTATATTTTTAATATGTTTTTTTTTAAGTCTGGAATTCTTGATTTTTTATTAGAATAATTGTCTACGTAGTAATTTCTTTCGGAAATCAATTTTTTTTTTCTTGTTTCATATTTTGATATAATGCAGTTTAATTATATAAATACAATTTTAACTGCAAATCTTAGCATGCTTATATATTTAATGAAAAGTAAAGATAAAATAAATAAATAATAATAATAATAACAAACTAAAAAAAAAATCAATTGGAACTTTTATAGACCATAAAATTAAACTAATTTTAAAATTTATTTACAGTTATTTACATAAATAAGCTACTATTTTTTACAGTGAAATAAATGTATCGTTTTTTACCAATTTGTTTTTTAACTTTTGAATTTTTTAAATCTTGGATTCTTATAATTATAGATATAATAACTGTCTTTGTACTTAAAAATAAGTTCTAAAAAGATACTGAATTGCTGAAAATAGTTATTACGTAGGTAAAAATTACAAAACCAAAAGTCCGAAAAAAAAAAGGTCATATTAAGAATTTTAAAAAGTGTATTAAAAAATCATCAAATATTCGAAATACTTTCATATAAAAAGAAAATTAAAATAATATAATTATTCACGCATTTTGTATCACGTGTTTTAATTCATTTCTCTGTGAAAAATAGTAGATTATTTTAGTTATCCATTGAAATAACTGTAAATAATTTTAAATAACAACAAAAAATTTCTGGTCTATAGACATATAAATATGCGGTTTTTTTTTTGTTGTTGTTGTTATATATTTAAACATGCAAAATTTCGTAGATGCGGGTAGAAAAATCTGAAATCCCGAATGCTGCCGACCATGCTACTGAACCGCTTGCCAAAGAATTTATCCGATTATAAACTGCAGCTTAATCTTTGCAACTTATCCGATAATTTTTCTAGAAATTTATCCGATTATAAATTGTAGCTTAAAATTTGCGACATATTTTCTCAAGACCCTCTGGGATTTGCGCCTTATGGCGGTCATATTTATATACTAGCTATACTCTATCGATACACGAATGTTCATCGCATTCGGTGACACCAACCTCGGACCCTCTCCTAGGAAGCAAAAGAGTGTTTTCGTTTAAAATAAAAGCCTGAAGGAATTAACATTAAAAGAGAGGGGAATTAATTAAATTTTAACACATTTAAATTAATACATTATGCATAATATATGATTACATCATATGCATATATATCAAGTGACCAAACTCATATTCTTTGTGCTTATTTAAATAGATCTTGATTAAATATACATTATGTACAAGAATGGCTGGGATTTTACAGACGCGGTCGCGGTCGGCCAAGTGCTCGACTGTAACCATGGGTAGGCTGAAGTCGTCTGATCCTGACAAAGTTATTTGAGACAGTATTTAAATGGAATTACTCATTTCAACAAGTGAATTGTGCAACCGGGCTAATTTTATGGCATGCTGCTAAACGCTGACACAACTCTTTTCCTTGTTAGACAACTTTCGCCCTGTCAGCGCCATTAAGTGCTGATTATTGCTTGTTACTATGCGTTTGCTGTTTCTGGATGTATCTGGATGCATAACTGCTCTCGGTCGATGACCTAACCCGTCTCTGACATATACTATATCGAAATCTTCTTCGGGAAATGCGAATTTTCAAAGTTCCGTTAAATAAATAAATTCTTCTCAAAAAATTTTCTATTTCTAGGTATCTTTAAAATAAAAATAAAGTATTTCAAATGAAAAGCAAATTTCAAATTATTTGCTTAAAAGGCGCAAAGGCCAACCTACTGAAAAAGATGGACTGGGACTCGAACCCGGGCCATCAGTATAGCGCACTGACGTTCTACCGACTAAACCACTTGGAACGATACCCAGCTTGGAATTTCTCACTATTACAGGTTGGCAAGGCTACAAACGCAGCACAAGATGGAATATTTTCCGTGAGCCACCGACATGGGGCAAACACAGACACTTAATTAAATCCAGCATCGATTGAATCTATATTAATAGTGAGAAGTTCCAAGCTGGGTATCACTCCATGTGGTTTAGTCGGTAGAACGTTAGTGCGCTATACTGATAGTCCGGGTTCGAGTCCCGGCATGGAATCTTTTTCACTAGGTTGGCCTTTGCGCCTTTTAAGCAAATAATTTGAAATTTGTCTTTCATTTGAAATATTGTATGCAGGGCGAATGTTTCTCTGTCTGGAAAAATTTCCAGTTATTAATAAAAATAAAGTTCGCAAAATAAAAAATTCTCAAAAAAAAAAAAAAAACTCTATTGCTAGGTATTTTTAAAAGAAAATAAAAATTACTCGCAAAATTCATGTATCACGCGGAAAAAAATATATAAATAAATAAAAATTCTCAAAATAAGAAAAGATTTTTCTTAAAAATACATTAAGTTCGAAAATAAAAATATTTCCTCTAAATTAAAAATTAAGATCGCGAAATAAATTAAGTTCCCAAAATAAAAAGAATAAAATTATTTCGTACGAATTTTGAAAGTTCCGCTAAATAAATAAAATCGCCTCTAAAATAAAGTTCGAAAAATAAAAATTAAGTTTGAAAAATAAATTAAGTTCGAAAAATAAAAAATAAAATAAAAAGTACTCACAAAGTTCATATATTGCGCGAAAAAAATAAATAAATAAATAAATAAATAAAAGTTCTCAAAATATAAAACATTTTCCTAAAAAATAAATTAAGTTCGCAAAAATTTTCTATTACCACACAATAAATAATATAAAATACCATCGTACTATAAGACGATATCTCCCAAAAAATATTTCCGTTCAATATTTTCAGTCTCGCTAATTCATTCATTTCCCGACTCCGTACTCTAACACGCCTCCCTCTTATCTTCATCACCGAAATGCGTTTCCGCCACCACCGAGTCTTATGAGCGCGCTCTCTCCACATAGGCACAAGCCACCACAGTTGCTTCCGCGGGCCACCACACACCTCTACAACGCAACGCGGGTGACGACGAACACCCATTTTTATAGTACTAATTTATATAAAAATTTAGCCTTTATTACTTCAGCCAATTTGAACTTCCCACGTTCCATAGTTTACGAGTAAAATGGCTGTGACAGACGGACAGACAGAACAGGAATGATCTTATTAGGCTCCGTTTTTACTTTTTAAGTACGGAACCCTAAAAATACAGAGACAAAGGAGTAAAATTTCTATTTAAAAAACTGGTAAATTTAATGAATGTCGCAAACATTCCTTTGAAAAAAGATTTGCTTTTGTTTATTTTCCATCTCGGGAAATATAATCGCAAATACTAAATGCTTTTTCTTTTTAGCATCAAAAAATTTACTTTTTTCAAATCGTAAATCCTTTTGTTTATGCTGTGTGATTTTCATTAAAAACATATGCTTCATCATTAAGGAAATGCATTATAATCAAGCTCGGCTGCATTTAATTGCTGGTAGTGTCTCTGGATTTGTGCCAAATGTTTCAGTCAACTTTTAGGAAAACACCAAAATAGTATACTTTTGCCTCTAAATTAAAAGGAAAAAATACTAAGCATCCAGTCTTTTCTTCTTATTTTCTCGAAGGTTGAGAACTGTTTTAAAACTTACGTTTTGGACTACTTATTACAATTTTGAAATATTCTTTCGTCAACCAAAATTTTAACCTACAAAACATAAAAATTATAATTACACAAAATAACGTAAAATCTTCGTTTCAATGCTTGTCGCTTTCAGAGCAAATAGTTTAAAACTTTCTAAAGGCGGGGGGGGGGAGGGGGGGATTATAGCTTATATAGAAGACATTATTTTAATTATATAATATAAAATATATATGTACATAAATAGTTAATTTTAATACGTAACAGTATAATGTAAAGGAAGCAATACAGACATATTATGAAATATTTCTAGTTTATCGGTTTTAAGTAATAATCATTTCACAAACAAATATACATCCGATGCAACAAGCCTAAGCACTTGTATAACGAAATTTAAATGCTCTTTAATGTTTTTATATATTTAAACAATAAAATTTGAACACAAAAAAAGTATCTTGCTATAATAATAAGCAAAAACTATGTGAACTTCGATAAATATAAAAGCTGTAATGTGCGGGAAAAATCACAATGCATTCAAAAAAAAATTTAATAAAATTTTGCTTGTCTACGTATTTAGCAATTCAAAAAGATTGACAAAACACTGAAATAAAGCAAAAAAGTTTTAAAAATTTTGTAACTCGGAAAAAATAAATACAGTAGAACCTCTTTTATCCGAACCTCTTTTAACCGAAACTCTCGGTTAAGCGAAATCCATTTTTAAAGCTTGCTTTTTTTCTTTTTTTAACTATCACATTGACCAAAGCGAAGAAGAGGACAACGTTGTTGGCGTAGAAAACGAACAAATTAGCAATTTTGAAGCTTTTGAATGTCTTGCAAAAGGTTTGGCATGGCTGGAGCAGCAGAAAGACAGTGATACTGGTGAACTAATAGTATTAAAAAGACTTCGTCATAGAGTTGCAAAGCAAAGACAATCGAAACTGTGACAAACAAAACTTTTTTCCAAACTCTTGTGAAATATATAAGAGGTACTTAATTTCAAAATTAAAATTCAGGTAATTTATTCTTGTTTCTATTTTGCTATTGCTTTACTTTTATTAAGCACTTTTTATCGTAATAAGAAATAGGGCATATATTTGTCCTTAATCTTAAAATCGAAGCATTCTCGATTATCCGAAAATTTCGATTTTCCGAAAGAGGGTTGGTCCCGATTACTTCGGATATTCGAGGTTCTACTGTACATTTATCTAAATAAAATGATGATACGAACCTGACTTTACTTCAATAATTATAAAATAATATCAAATAAAACATATAAAACTGACCAACTTTTAATAAAATGTTCTGAAGCTCAAATAAGATTACATAGGTTAAATTACAGCTCATTAAAATAACAATCGGTCATTTAAAAACTACTGCTAAAGTATTGGTGAAAAAAAAAATGATGAATAAAAAAGATTTTTTTTTACGAATAATGCATAAATGAATAAAATATCAACGAGTCGCACATTCAAGTGATGTGTTACTATTTTCAATGGTAGTTTAAATATTTGATTTGAATTCGAGTTTTCGAAAATTTTAATTAAGAAACTAATTATAATTTTAGTTAACATTGTACACAATTTATTAGATTTATAAAGCCGTATACGAAATGTGAAATATATTCTACAGTGAAACCTCCGGAGTGGACTACTTCCATAAGTACAGTCGTGGAAAAAAAAAAGTAAACACCCCCCACTAACTCTCAACAAATTATCGTAGAAGAAAGTTACTGGTACCGAACGATTCGAAATAAAGTCTTCTTTTAAATGATAGAGATAAAATTTGCTTAGAGGGCCATCTACATATTAAAACGAACCATAACTTTGTTTTTTTTCAATAGCAGTATACAATTCTGACAGCATAAATGAACTCTACACCTTTCAATTAGCCTAAAAACAAATTTTTATGCAATTCTTACCATAAGTTTCTGACAAATTAATTATTTTAAAACGAGCGTATTTTAAGGGCTGTATCCAAATTGAAGTTCCAAACTCGATTGTTAACCGAGAGAGCCCCCATCTTGATCAAGGCACCTTAAGAAGTCAATGAAGCCTGCTAGATTACGGTACAGCAGAAGAAATTTCAAAATATCTACTCACTTCAATCATAGACGGCCCCTTAAACCATCATTTTGCCGTTTTTTAAGCATAATTTGAAAACTACTTGGAAGAAAAATGTGAAATTTGGGATTTTCATAAAGCAGGACTTAATAAATCTAAATCCATCAAAAAAATTGTAGGTTGCAATTCATAATTTTTTCGAATATTAATTTCATAATTCATAATTCATATCATAAAATTATAAAAATTGCAAATTCAGCGTATTTATGTTTGGGTATATTAGTTTTATTTCTAAACAAAAAATTAGCACATTAGGAGCGTAATTTCAGAAGATATAAATAAAAATATGAAAATGTAATTTAACATTAGAAGCACTAAATTTTGAATGTTTATAATTCAAAAACTTATCATTCAAATGACTTGAAATTTGGTGTCTAGGCATAGTTTGAACTGAAGATTTGAAATATCTCGTTAAAATTGGGTATTGCCATTGAAAAAAATGAAGTTTGGGTTCGTTTTAATATGTAGATGACCCCCTAAGCAAATTTTATATACGTCATTTAAAAGTAGACTTTTTTTCAAATCGTTCGGTACCAGTAACTTCCGTCTACAATAATTTGTTGAAGAGTTAGTAGGGGGTGTTTACTTTTTTTTTTTTCCACGACTGTACATTCTTTCTGGAAACGGAATGTATAAATAGAATTGACGTTATGATCAACAACTTGGAATCTGCTAAATTGGATTCTTCCCCCTTATTAAAAATAAGAGTAATTATGATATATTCCGGCAATTTTATTTAAGAAGTTCTGCTAGTAGTACTTATCCCGGCTGGAAAGAGCTATAAATTTCGTGTCTAAAAACCAGTGTTTATAATTAGTACATTTAAAATAGACCAAAAATTGACTACAAGAAGCCAACTGGTGTCGATTCACAAAAATTTGGGAAGAACTTCGTTTTGGCGCTAGACAAGAAGATCCGATTAATCTCCAAAAAACAAAGTTGTTTTACGATGCTTTGGGGGCAGGGCTTAATTTGCGTCGGAGCTCACAAATACAGGGCTCCGGAGCCCAGTGAAACAGCGCTTCCGAAAAACCGAAGCCTAAATTACCCTTTACATTCCTTTTCATCTACAAGTTTTTGCATTCTTTTTTATCAAAACACTTATATGTGACGTAATGTGTCGCACACGTAGGAGATAGAGATAAAACGGACTCAATTTTCATATCAGTTTTGAGGCTTGGACGACTCGAGCTCAATCTGTCTTATATTCTAAAGTTTATTTATTCGTGTATAGAAAAAAAAACTTTTCCTCCTTCAAAATTAAGTATTATATTATATTTGAAATCATTTTAATGCTATTTTGATCAGAATGAAGGGAAAAGAGGAATTGTGTTTTTCTATTCTAGTGATATTTGCAAAGTTATATCGGCAACGTGTTGATACGGCGCCACTCAAGAGACTGAGCGATGAATTTGCTTTCAATTCGATTTTCTTATGTGACGGTAGGATAATTTAATTTTTTTTTTAAAGATATCTAGCCTGAAAAGAATATTTTCTGTTGTTAGCCAATAAGCATCAGCTTAAGCTTTTATTTGTTTGAGGTTTTTTTTTGTCTTCTATTGCGTACGAGTATAAAAATCACGTTAGTGATTTTTCTGTTTATTTTGTATCATGAACGCTTCCCATCCTAAGGCTCTGCTCTGTTCATTTACGGAGTCATTTTCATTTGTAAATAGATATAATTGCCATTGCCATGTATTGCATTCTGATGGAAAGCGTTGTAGTGTTACCCCTTTTTTCTGTAAAAGCATTGAATCTTTCCGATAATGGCGTAAATTTTTTAATTTAATTTGATTTTCAGGGACTCACCACAATAGATTGTTATACGGAAGGAATCGATTATAGTTTAAGATATGCACCTTATAGGAAATTGAAAAACACTGTTCCATTCTTCAGCAAATAAATATTAATTTCTGTAAATTTCATTCATTTTTTCATAAAAATGCATAGCTGCTAACTATCTCTTTTTTTGTGTTAACAGTATTTCCGAATCATAATCCTTACCATATATAATTGCCGAAATAACAATGAATCGCAATTAATTAACTTTACAACTAGGCAAAGATTACTATTCGGAAGGAGTGATAACTAAAAAATGGAATAGTTGACAGTGTATGCTGATAGATATATTTAAAATTTTTATTCTGCTAAAGAAAAAAATATGCTTTAAATTTTGCAAATTATATACGAAATATGGAGTGACAGGGGGCGAAGGGTGGGGGGGGGGGGCGGTACAGTTGTAGTACAGGTACCGCAGAATATTAGGACTCCGGTACTTTTTTTGTTAGAAATTAAGCCCTGTTTGGGGGGGGGGGGGAGGAGGGAGTTAACTCAGGGTAGGGAAAAAACTAAAAAAATTTAAAGTAGGTCAAGTGAGGCATCGTATATTATGTATTTTTTAATTTTGAATCGAATGACGCCATGATACGATTATTTGTTACAAAGTTAGGCAGGTTGTGAATGCAAAATCGAAAATTATAGAGGAGAAGGTCCAAATACCGGCTACTAGTTGTTCTGAGAACTGAGCGCACCGCAGCCCAGCGGCGATAGGTAGAGTTTGTAACTTTGATTGAAAGAAGAAAGTTACGAAAAGTACGTCCTTGAAGTCTTTCTCATTTACAAACAGTAAATTCAAAAGCGTCGATACGACGTAGTCTGGTACATCAAAAGTTTTTCAGATATGTGTTTCTCATTTTTTTTAATATACTGATCGTATATTGGCTTGAATTGGTGATTAAGTTTTTTTCTAGACATATTTAGCTCTCAATTGCCGCGTGCACATTATTTGTATTTTATTAGTATATGAATGAGTGATACCGGTTTTAACTTAACCATAGCTGTAGTCCGAATACCGGCTACCTAGAGGGGTCCAAATACCGGCTAACCGGTTTTTGGACCTCTCTCAGTTGCTCTGCTTGAAGGGGAGGAAAATAATTTAAATAATTCCATAATTAATAAATGTATTTAAATGGTTCAGAAATAGTTCCAGTCCCGTTTCGCAATATGAAAAAAAAGCAACCGTGGCCGTAATCTTCAGGAGCGACACTGGTTACAGGACCACTTCACAAAAAAGTTCTGTAAAACACTCCAAAATTGTCTGCAATAAATGTGAAGAGAAAAAAAAATGACGGAAAAAATCAGGCGAAAAGGGTCGAAATTGGATTTTTAAAAAGTGAAAAGGAAGCTATCCAACAGAGGAAGATTATGCAATTTGTGTCTTCTGCATGGGTGCTTTCTCTGCGGGCAATAATGGGGGATGGTATTCTGGGTTCAATGTTAAGAATGCGATATGTGGGCCTATAGCGACTGCACAGACGTAGAGAGTGATATTGTTTGTGATTTTTCACATAAAATAATTCACATTTCAATCAGCATGCTTTATTTTGTTTTACATGTTAGAAAACAAAACTAGAAACATAATAGAAAGAAGATTGTGAGAGATAGTCGTTAAGAATTTTATAAATTTAACAAAAATGCTTGTTGACTAAAAATTATGTATTTTTCTGTGCATAAGAAATGTTATTAATCAATAAAATTTATTAATATAATATTCTTATTGCTTAGTAATTGTCATTAGCTCTATTTGTAGATCTTTTGGGGAAAAACCTTAGGTAGCCGGTATTTAGACTCCATCTTCAAAACTCAAAATTTGAAGACTTTTGGAATTTTCCTTTTTATAAACAGAAAACGCCTTTTAAACTGATTTTTTTTTCTCTAAACAGGTGTAAAACATGTCAAGGTACCCTGCTGTCTTTTTTTCTTTTACTAATTTTGAAAATTTTATGATCTAGATTGAAAACAAAAGTGGTAGCCGGTATTTGGGCCTTTTCCTCTACTAAAGTAAATTGGTTTTTACAGCAACAACTGGGCCACCCACGAAAATTTGGGAAAAACTTCGTTTTGGCACTAGAAATGAAGACCCGATGAGTCCCCCAAATATTAAATTGTTTTACATGTTTTTTGGTGGGAAAGGGGGCGTTTCACCGCAGGGGGGTAGGAGAACTCAAAAGTTTTTAAGTACGTCAAGTGGGGTATCGTTAATTGTGTATTGTTAATTCTGAACCGAATGACTCTATACGAATGTCGATAGATTTTTTTTTTACAAAATTACGACAGATTGTATGAATACAAAGTTAAAAATTATACTTTAGTGCAGATTAAATAGATTTTTACAGCAACAACTGATGGCCATTCACGAAAATTTGGGGAAAACTTTGCTTTGATATTAGAAATGTAGATCCGATGAGTCCCCCAAAAATAAAGTTGTTTTACTATGTTTAGGTATAAAAAATTGTGCTCTTTCATAAAGTATAATTTTTGACTGCTGCAACTTTGTAACAAATGATGGTACGGGTGGTGTGCCATTCGATTCAGAATTAAAAAATACATAGTAAACGATGTCTCACTTTATTTACTTTAAAATTTTTGAGTTTTCCCGCCCTCCCTGAGTTAAAAAGTCCCCTTTTGCCCCTCCTCCAAAACATGGTAAAACAACTCTATTTTTTGGAGACTCATAAGACCTTCATATCTAGTGCCAAAGCGAAGTTCTTCCCAAATTTTTGTTGAATGTCAATCAGTTGTCTCTGAAAAACGCTACTTTATCTGTACTAAATAAATATCAACCGTATCACATCATACCGTAGAAAAAATATTTTTTGTTTCCAACTGAAAGATTTAAATCACCCGAAATTGATATTTTAAATACCTGCTCCAAAACATATAAGCTTATAACAAAAAAAAAACTATAACAAAACTATAAGTTGAAATTACAAATTATTTCACATGTCAAAAGGTGTGCTTACACCTGATGTGTAATAGTTATTAATCAACTGGTATATCTTATTGGTATTTTTTCTTCTTTTGTTAAGATTTTCAATCAAAACAATTAATTACTTTTATCCATTGAAACAATCAGTGTTTAGTTATTTTTTTTTATTTAGAAATGTATAATATCATTCATGTTTATGTAAGTGTATATAATTAACGTTTAAGAAGTATACATATACGCTTGTAAATAAGCAGAAAATTCATAAGCACTTCAATAAGCTGGGCACCTGATCTTTTTCTGAAACCACAGATGTCCAACTTGGAAGAGTTATCACTACACATACACTCTCAGAAATACTTTCTTCAATTCACGAAAATACTCCTGGCAGCAGGGCTATTGGAATATTTCCGTTATTTGAAGAATTCTCGTTTCTTTCCTTCTCTGTGACAAGAGAGAAAATATCCGCCAATTGAAAAAAATTTCGTTCTTTTTTTCCGTTGTTGGAGAGAAATTTTCCGTAATTTGAAGAAAGGAGTTTTTAAAAAATACCTTTCCTTCTTCTGTGGCTGACCTTCGTGTTGAACCTGGGGATCGGACTGCTTCGAATGCCACAGATCGCTTGTTGACCGTCGAGATAGGGGTTTTCTTTAAATGAGGACTTGGTGAGGCTTGATAAATTTCTTGTTCAGAAAGCTCGTAAATTTAAACTAAATTTAATAGAGGATAAAAATGGGAATTAGAGATATTTGTAATAAGACATAATTTTATTTTTTAGATTTTAATATGAATATTTTTAATTAAATCCAAGAAGAAATTTTTGCTTTTTTTGAGTAAAATCGATTATTTTTTAAAAAGTTAATTGAACTATTAATATATTTTTTTAAATGTGTTCGTTTAGAATATATTTTAAGTGCGAATATTTTTTTATTACTGTAAAAAATAAATAGCGAATAATTTAAAATGAATGAAAAAATTGCTACTTTCTTAAGTTCGAAAGCATTATTTTTGTTTGTTTGCTTTTAAATAAATTTAAAATTTTAATTTGTTGAATTTTCCGTTTTTCATTTTAAAGATAAATTCGAACTTTAGTATTAATAGAGCCAATACGCATGCGTGCAAGGAAATTTCTCTGTAAAGTCGCTCAAACATAGCACAATTAAATTATTTTAGTACGGTATAAGCTATATGTAAATATCTATAGATGTTATACAGAATAGCAGAGAAAAATTCGAATAAATTAACGCATATGGGCGGTAATTGCTGAAAAACGTTTCCATTTATGTTACGTGTTTTCTAAATTGTTTAAAAGTTATTTTCTTTTATCACGCGCGAAAAAATGAGGTTTCACAATATTATTCTGATAGTGTTGTTTTCCAATCTGTGCGTGATGTGTGCTTTTTTTTCTTTCTTGTTCTTGTTAGTTTTAAAGTATGTGTGGTTTAAAAATACTATCTATTGAATATTACTTTTTTTTCTTTAATCTTGCACAGTTCAGAAAGTTTTCCTACAAAAATATTATTATTACTATTATTGTATATGTGACAGATTAGATGATTTTTCAATTTTCTTTATCTTAAATATGCCTCTACTGCAAACCGGTAATTCTCCATTTGGATAAAAATAGGTCAAATTTCAATCAAAATAACCCTGGTGAAAAATCAAGCTAAACTGCCAAACAAACTTTTGAGGCAGAAATGTGTGCTTGGTTGGATTCCAATTTCGAACATCTTGGATTAATTAACATAAGAACACCGAAAGAATGAAATCGAAGTCCCAGAGGTCATCGGATCATTAAAAAAAAAAGAAAAAAAATGTAGTTCGACTTACTTAAAAAAAAAAAAAAAAAAAAAAAAAAAAAAAAAAAAAAAAAAAGATTTATGATACTTAAAGGAAAATTGCTGTCTTTAAAACGTGAAACCGATTACAACAAACGTTACATTTTTCTAAGGCAAATTAATTGTACGCAGTTAAAAGTAAATATTTTAATTTATAAGAATAGATTTATTAAAGTATTGAAACTGTTAGATTAAAGCTGACAAAGTTTATGTTACTCATGACATTTATAAACATAGTATATTTAAATTTGCGTCTATAATCATTTGAATATGATCAAATTCAAAATAACGCCAGATTTCTTTTCTATCAAATGTTTTTATTAAATATAAATAAGTACTGCTTCCTGAGTAACAGAAATTACATTTTCCTAAGACAAATTAATTACGTGGAGTTAAAATTAAATATTTTAATGCATCAAAATATTAAAACTAATAAAGTCTATGCTACTCATGCTATTTAGAAATATAATCAATTTAAAGTTGTGTCTGTCATTTCATAGCTAAAAAGAGGAGGTGGGAAGGGTTGACCTAATTGAGAGAAAAAAGTAAAATTGGAGAGAAATTGGTTTAAACTAAATAGTAATTTAATCATTACTGTTTTCCGGAGCAATGACGATAACAAAATGTTATTGCCCCGTATGTATAATGCAAAATAAATAAATAAATATGTAAAGTTTTTGATATTGAAAACTCAAGAACAATTGTTTTTACTCTAGAATAATATACAAATTTTAATACCTGAATTCTTCGAAACATGACTGCTTTTAAAATAACTTGATATTACCCGCTTGATGGTAAACAACTTGGTGGTAAACAACTTAAGAGGCTACTTCACTCACTCGAAAACACCCGCTCACTAATCTTAATGACATGGAAGAATATTTTTTAAATATCTCGTTTGCATTTCAGTATTTTATTTTATTTATTTATTATTTATTTTGCATTGGATAGCTGAGGTTCATCTCTACAAAGGCCTTTTTTGTACTTTTTCGATTTTGTTTACAGATTTTTTTCAATTAGGATATTTTCACTTTCGAAACAAAAAAAAAAAATGGTTTTAAAACATAGAAATGCAAACGAGGTATTAAAAAAATTCTCCCATAGGATTAACATTAGCGACCGGGTGTTTTCGAGTGAGTGAAGTAGACCCTTAAACATTCCATAGAAGCAAAAAAATCACAGTTTCATTAAAATGTCAGAAACTTTTACAGAATATTTGTTAGCAATAATTAAAAGAAATAAAAACTTTTCTTTTTAAAGCCGGGCCGAGGATATGTTAACTCTCTTTACACGGTTACATGACAAGAAAATATTTTCCAGAAAATTTAGTTTCATATCCAAAAAAGATCAACTCCAAGTTTATTTTTCTTAAAACTTTTACAACTAAAGAATATTTTGGAAGTTAAAATTTCATTAGTTTTTTCAAATATGAAACATGTAACAGAATTACAATACCAATAGATAGCACCACAGATTTTTATAAATATTTTTTGTTCTTTGTGGGTTTTTTATTATTATTATTATTTCTGTTTTATTATTTTTTACGAAAAATAATCACCTACTCTTTTTAGTCTATATGACTTATCGATCAATTATAACAACAACAAAAAAAAATACAAAAAAATTGTAGATAATTTTCATTTATTTAATAGATAATTACATGCTAAAGCTTTTAATTAAAAAATTTAGATACAAAATCATTAATTTAAAATGTGTGATAATTACTGGATAGTAAATTTTACTTACAGTGGCGGAGTTCAAATCCACTATCCCTTTAGAGAACCTGAATTCCTGTTTCTGGCAAATTTTATTTTTTATTTATTTTGTCATCCAATTTTATTTTTTAAATTACTTAACTTCATAGATCACTCAGTTATCTGTAAAATATGCAATGCGAACTTCGATATATCCAGTGGGTAACAAAAAATAAAACGTTTAACGCTATAACAATTTCACACCGTTAAAACATTTGATAAAATTTACCCTATATATTTATGCTATTTATCTCCAAATATTTCCCAAGTACCTGTTTGTGCAAAAACAATAAGCTCTCTATCTGGATTAAAACAAGTTAAAGTTCAGTAAAATTAAATCTCATGAAAATCAAATTAAACATTTGAACCTCCAAGGAAACCATTCATGTAGAAATATTTGCTTTGTTGGGTTCCAGTTTAAAAGATCTTACATTAATTAAAATACGAACGCCAATTTCAAATTTATAAAAACACAAGTGAAGTTTTAAAGACACCGGATACGTTTATTTGCTATAAAATGAAATTACAATTGTTTTCGAAAAAGAAACGCTTTTTGAAATTTAAAGCAAGATTAGTGGTTTTATAGTGTTATGAAGCTTGAAATCTGACTTTTTTGAAATGCAATTACATGCTTTAAAATAATTACAGAAGTTTTCCCATTTTTTAAAAAGTGCCATATTAAAAAGTTAAATTCACTCAATACTCTTCATTTCCGATATTTGTCACGGCCCCACCAGTGGCTGAGAGGTTATGCTCTCGAAGCTGGTAGACGGGAGGTGCTGGGTTCGAACCCAATCGCGCCCGTCGGCCTAATCGTTCGGAGTTTTCGTGGTTTTCTTCGAACCGTGGATTTCCATGCGTTAATACGGATTAGGTTCCCTTAGAAAGACCTCCACGGAAGGCACTCCCCCCTCGGTCCTATATCCCTCATGTAGATAATTGACCGTCAAAAATCAACTCAACCCAACCCAACCCGATATTTGCCACAAAAATTTTTAATATTTATTATTTGATTCTGTATTTGTTTAAACACTGTTAAAAAATATTTTCATTGTTTCATCAGCGCATGTGCATATTAAATAAAATTTTTAAAGCATGTTAGCTTTTATTCAAAACTTTTCTTAATAAAATCATTCTTATGCTTTAACATTACTTTAATAAAATATTTTTATATTTTACGAATAATAATAATAACAAATATAGTTAAAATTAATATTTAAAAAAACTATTCATCGTTTGATTTTAATTCCTTTTTTTTATTATTATTATTTAAACAAGGTTCGTAAGCCTCAGGGGATTCGGGGGATTTGAACATTAGGTTTTTCATAAACTAAGGTTGCCATATTTAAACATAGAATTTCTTGATTAAACAATGTCAATATTATTTTACGAAAAATCTGGTATTCAAATCGCCTACCCTAGAACATATAAACCCTGTTAAATTTGATATTTCGCCTAATTATCGGTATATAAAGATAATGCGCTCGCGCTAATCGAAAATGCATTATACAGGAAAAACTGCAGTAGATCCACAGCTAGCTTTCTCAAAAACCCAACATTCATAAATAGACAATATTATAATGTACTATGATTTTGTTTATTATTCTTAGAAATACATATTAATGCTTAATTTGAAACTTTAAGGAAAGTTTATTTAATTTTTATGAATTTCCATTAACATAAGCATGTGAACTAATTTAATAAGCAGCTGTCGAGAAATATTGAAAATATTAATTTTAATTATGCATTACTACAGTTCTTTAAGCTATTTACGTTTATACTTACCATTAGGTTATTAAAAAATATACATATTTTGATTTAAAACGTATTGCTATTAATTTGCATAATTCCTCTGGATCTATATTTATCAAATGCTGCATAAGAAATTTTAATTTTTGAAAAACCTCTTAGAGTTCTTCAATGTTATTTCTTTTTTTCGGCATTTTCTTCAAATTTCATTTTAAAAAAATGACGCCATCTTGCTGGGATAAAAAGGATCACCCATTTCGTGCTTTACACATTAATTGACCCCCCCCCCCCCCACACACACACTAATGTAAAGAGAGCATCTAAAAGGCTTACTGCACTAACTGAAAATCGCACTAACCAAAACCACACTAAGCAAGAGATACCTGTACTACATACAGTACATTTGTACTGCGATGCATATGGAGAGCTAATTAATCTTTCTTGTTATTAAAAATTTACATCATTACAGAAAATAAACATTTTCTTCCTGCTAGAGATTAAATTTTTTCACTCTGCACATGACAGTTTAGTACAGATTTTTCTAATTTAATTTTGTTTAAGTATCTGTGTATGTTAACTCAGTAAATTTTCTATTTAATCAAAACAGTTTCATCTTCAACCAAATTAAATTTTGATAGAATCAAGTTAAACACAGAAGCAAATTAAGACAGAAATATTTGCTTTGCTGAAATTTAATTTTAAAAACCTTAGATTAACTAACATACGAGATACGAACACCAAACTCAAGTTAAGCAAAACAAGAACGAAAAATAAATCGTCCGACATCGATTATGAAACACTTTTCAACGCATTCAGAATACTGTAACGAAACTTTACAGTTTATTAAGGTGAAAGATGTCTAAATAAACAGTTTAGAAAATACATTTGAAAACCCAATTTCTACAATTACCATCAATAGTTGAAAACAATGTGAATTTTCTTGTGCAGTCCTGTATGTAATCTATAGATTTGTATGTATACTACATAGTATGCTAAAAGTTAGTTCACTTAAACCCGTACAGGGGTCGATCCAGGCAAAATTTGGGGCCTATTTAGAGCCCCTTCACAAAAATAAATTTAATAAAATGGGCCCCTTCACAAAAATAAATTTAATAAAATGGGCCCCTTCACAAAAATAAACTTAATAAAACAGGCCCCTTAACAAAATTCTTTTTAGTAAAATAGACCTTCTACGTTACATTCTTTTTCATAAAAACTGTTTTAAAATGTGTAATTTGTAAATAAAACCACCTCACGAAAAACAAAAATTTTAGCAAAGGTATTTAAAGAATGTTTTTGTTCATAAATTCTTGGTTCGAATTTTAGTAACTGGATTTCAACTTTCGTTACAAAATGTTATTTTTCACAAAAATATAATAAAATTCACAAAAATATAATAAAATTCACAAAAATAACTTCTACTTTTCACAAAATGGGCCCCAAGAATAAAAATCTGCATCGACCCCTGCCGTAGTGTAAGAGTTGTGGACAATGCAGTGCACAAAAACCCGATCGCCAAGTCTACACTCTTCGAGTAATCGCTTGCCGCCGAACTTTTAGACAAGCGAAAATGGCAACGAAAGCATGGCTGCGGAGTCCGTGGGGAAAATGGCCGACTCCGACCAAGGTCTTCTTGAATACGTATTCAAGAAAGCCCTGCTCCGACTCCTATTCCGACTCAGGGATGGCAACGCTAGTACTCGTTCTGGGGTACTAGTATTGCCTGTTGGTTAAAATAATGGTGGAATATAAGAAAAATAAAGCTAAAATCTCACTATTTTGGCATTGATTATCTTTTTAGGGCTTCAAAAATAAAATCGAAAAATTTTATATTTTCCGCTTTATTAATTTTATAATTTTGCCCCCGCAAATACGAAAAATCCAGCTATCGAAGTCCAAAGAACACAAAATGGAAATTTTATTATTTTGGATCTGCGGACTGAGAAGAAAAAGTGAAATCGTTATAATTTAGTTGTTATTTTGCTCCTCCAGACTCGAAAAACTTATATGGGAAGGAGGAAAAATAAAGATGAAAATTTTATTATTTTGGAAATAATTCGGATACCGTGGATTCTAATGAAATAATAAAACAAATTGCATTTTTAAAATTAAGTTTACAATTTTGGCTTTATTTCGGGTTCTGCAGACCTGAAAAATCCGAAATTAAAAAGGTGAAAGATAATGAATTTTCACTATTTTATTGTTACTTTGGGTAACGACGATTCAGAAAAAAAATATATTACAATTTCATCTTATTTTGACTCCAGTGCACAAAAATAAATAAAGAAAGAAACGGTAATTTAGAATTTTGACTTTTGGTCATACAGACTGGAAAATTTTGAGGGGGGAAAAAAAACGGAAAAAGGCTTCTATTACAATGCAATACCTGATTCTTAGTTCTTTTGCCTCAAAAATAGCACAGATTTATAATTTTCGCATTACCTCCGGTGGGAGATTTGCTTGAGCCGGAATTTTAAGGCCCGACCTCTAAAACGTTCCGCCGTGCTTTTATATTTATTCTCACTCCAGTCATGCCTATTGCGTATTGTAAATTGTTCCTATTTTATCGGCGTAGTTTGATCTTTTCAAATTTGTTATATTGGGGTTGTCAGCCTGCTCAATTTTTTTATCAGTCTGATCCGACTCATTAACATAAATTGTCTTAATTCTACTTACAAGGCCTGTTTGAAAAATTTCCTTCATTTTCCGGGCCTTGGGTCCTTTCAGACTTTTGTACCTCGGGTGCTATCCGTAAACCCCAAAAATACGAGGGAAGGTACTTATATACTGAATGTAAAATATCTACTCCAGTTATGAATTAAAACAGTTTTCATCTACCCTGTACCTACCCCTGTATCTATTTTGTACACCACAGTAAATCGGTCATCTTTAACTTGAGTATCCTGATATAGTCCATAAATAACAATAATAATTCATTTTATAGATTTAAAATTACATATAATTAGTTTAATTTCACTTTAAAATGTCTTACAAAAAAATCTGGAATCGGTATCGGCTTTTATGAAAGAACCGAAAGACGGAACGAGGTGGCGGGAGAAAAAGTTGAAGTGTAGAATGTTGCATTTTTATACCTTGTGAAATGGAATTAATATACCGGGTGTCCCAAAAAGGACTGACTGATTTTAAAATTCAATAACTTGCAAACGGCTACAGATATTTAAAAAATTCTTGCAGGAGGGTTATGCATAAGGTCAAAAGTTTTTTTACAGTGATTTTCGATTTTAGTTAGAATTACAAACAATAGATGGCGCTGCGATCAATAGACGCTGAATTCAGGCTGGATTTTTGGTACTTCGTGGCCCGGATAATACATTTCCATCTCCTTTTTCAGCATGGAACAAGAGAAAGGACCAGAAATCGAGCCTGTATTTAGCGACTATTGCTTACAGCGCCATCTATTGTTTGTAATTCGAACTAAAATCGAAAATCACTGTAATAAAACTTTTGACCTTATGCATAACCCTCCTGCAAGAATTTTTTAAATATCTGTCACCGTTTGCAAGTTATTGAATTTTAAAATCAGTCAGTCCTTTTTGGGACACCCGGTAGTATCGTGTTGAATGTTAATTGTGTTGTGTTATCAGTGCTAATAAAAGTGTAAAGTGTTACCGGCAAAGTTATTACTAAAAATCTACACGCATCATTTAGGTAACATGAAGCACGGTTCGCTTCATGAATTCCATAGGCGTAGGAGCCGGGGGAGCTCTGGCTCCCCCTAGAATATTTCAGACGGGCTCAGCTCCCCCGGGAGAAATTCTCGCATCACTCGCATTATGATACATTTTTACATTAAAAAATAAAGTCTACTTTTTGTAGGGAATTCAAACAATAAACAGCAAAGAGAAGAGAGAAAGGGGGAGGTAGAGGTTTACAAAGGCCCGTACTCGGCCAGGTCCGCGGTCCGGGTCTGGGCGGCAGATTTAGGATAATTTTTTCAACAGGGCGGTTCGATAAAAAAATTTAAGTGGGCCTGCCGGCCCGATATAAAAATTTAAACGTCTATCTGGAAGAATTGAGAACAATTTGTCCGGAAATTGAATCATGGTTGTCCAAGCGCGATACATGGACCAGCCAGGACATTCAAAATGAAATTTTGGAAATGTTGGCTCACTCAATGCAGCGTGCACTGCTAGAAAAAATGAAGGATGCTAGTTTTTTTTTTTTTTTTTTTTTTTTTTTTTTTGGCATTATTGCTGACGGAACATCCGATGCCGCCGAGAAAGAGTAGTTCTCAATATGTGTGCGATACTTGACGGAACATTTGGAGAAAATGGAGGACATGTTGTTAAGACTTTTCAATGCTCCTGATACTACAGGGAAAATACTTACTAAACTCATAAAGGATGTACAGTCGTGGAAAAAAAAAAAAGTAAACACCCCTTACTAACTCTGCAAAAATATATCGTAGAAGAAAGTTACTGGTACCACATGATTGGTAATAAAATCTACTTTTAAATGATGTATTTAAAATTTGCGTAGGGGGCCATCTACATACACTATATGGCCAAAGGTGACCGGTCACTTGCGATTTTAGACGTTTTCTTAAATATATAGAAAAATACATGAGAAATTATCTTGAAACTCCAGGTGTATAAACAGAATAGTACAGGTCATATATTTCCGTTAAGATTTTTTCCCGAAACCCCATAGGGGACCGACAACAGATTGAAAAACAACGAATATCTTTTGAATAACCCTGTAAAAACTGACGTAGCAAAAGCGTTCAACACAGTAGATTATGATCAAGTGTCTTACTGCAATAAACAGTGTTTATTTTTATGAGAATAGCATGTATATTCCTAGAGAAATTAAAGTTTTTATAAAGAGTCCCAAATTTTGCCAAGTTTTTTCCTTATAATTTGTAGAGTTCTTAATATAAAAAAAAATTCTTTTCAGAAAACATGAAAAACAATATTGTACACAATACCCTGCAATCAGAATTAAAAAATAATAAAAAATGGATGAAAAATGAGCAGGTTCACTAAAACATGTCTCACTGCGCATGCGCGAATGCAATCAAAATATAATGTGCATAATGTATTAGCTAAGTGTATAGACCAACTTTTGTGAAAGTCTCAAAATCATAGCTTGAAAATTCTGAAAATATTCGTTGATAGAATAAGTTCGAAATCCGTTGTTCCCAAAATGAAGCAAAAAGATGAGGGGTTGTATCCATATATCCATTAATTAGTGCCAATATAGCATATACAATATTGCACGTACACAATACAGTTTTTTCACAGAATTTGGATACAGTATACCCTTCATATTTTTGCTTCATTTTGGAAACAACGGATTTTGAGCTTATTCTATCAACGAATATTTTCAGAATTTTCAAGCTATGATTTTGAGACTTTCACAAAAGTTGCTCTATACACTTAGATAATACATTATGCACATTATATTTTCATTGCATTCGCGCATGCGCAATGAGACATGTTTTCGTAAATTTGCTCATTTTTCATCCAATTTTTATTGTTTTTTAATTCTGATTGCAGGGTATTATGTACAATGTTGTTTGTCATATTTTCTGAAAAGAACTTTTTTTTAATATTAAGAACTCTACAAATTATAAGGAAAAAACTTGGCAAATTTTGGGACTCTTTTTTATAAAAAACTTTAATTTCTCTACGAATATGCATGCTATTCTCATAAAAATGAACACAGTTGATTGCAATAAGACACTTAATCATAATCTACTGTGTTGATTTCTTTTGCTACGTTAGTTTTTACAGGGTTATCCAAAAGATATTCGTTCTTTTTCATTTTGTTGACGGTCCCCTATGGGGTTTTAGGAAAAAATTTTCACGGAAATATATGACCTGTACTATTCTGTTTACACACCTGGAGTTTCAAGATAATTCCTCATGAATTTTTCTAGATATTTAAGAAAACGTCTAAAATCGCAAGTGGCCGGTCACCTTTGGCCATATAGTGTATTAAAACGGACCATAACTTTGTTTTTTCAATAGCAGTACACAATTCTGACAGCATAAATGAACTCTACACCCTTCAATTAGCCTAAAAAGATATTTTTATGCAATTCGTACAATAAGTTTCCGAGAAAATAATTATTTTAAAACGAACGTATTTTGGGGGCTGCATGCAAATCGAAGTTCGGTACTCGATTGTTGGCCTCGAGAGCCCCCGTCTTGATCAAGGCATCTCAAGCAGTCATTGAACACTGCTAAATTACAGGATAGCCTAAGAAATTTCAAAATATCTAGTCACGTCTATCATAGACCGCCCCTTAACCCTTTGAGGACGAGCGACCGGTATTCGTGCCGCATAAGTTGCTCAGAATCGGTGATTATTCTCACCAGTAAAATTGTATTGTAAATTTTGCCTTATTTAAACCGAGTATTTTCACCGATTCAATTAGACAAAAATTTCTGTTTCAAAAATCCGGTAACTAAAGATTAAAAATTCTGTAAAAGACGCTCGTCCCGAAGGGGTTAAACCATCATTTTGCCGTTTTTTAAGCATAATTTGAAAACTACTTGGAAGAAAAATGTGAAATTTTGGATCTCTATAAAGCAGACCTTAATAAATCTAAATCCATCAAAAAAATTGTAAGTTGCAATTCATAATTTTTTCGAATATTAATTCCATAATTCATATCATAAAATTATAAAAATTGCAAATTGAACGTATTTATGTTTGGGTACTTTAGTATTATTGCTACACAAAAAATTAGCACGTTAGGAGTATAATTTCTGGAGATGTTAATGAAAATAAGAAAATGTAATTTAACATTAGAAGCACTAAATTTTGAATGTTTATAATTCAAAAACTTATCATTCAAATGAATGTAAATTTGGTGTGTAAGCATAGTTTTAACCAAAGATTTGAAATATCTTGTTAAAATTGGATATTGCGATTAAAAAAAAATGAAGTTTGGGTTCGTTTTAATATGTAGCCCCTAAGCAAATTTTATACACATCATTTAAAAGTACACTTTATTTCCAATTGTTCGGTACCAGTAACTTTCTTCTACGATAATTTGTTGAGGAGTTAGTAGGGGGGGAGGGGGTTACTTTTTTTTCCACGTCTGTACTTCAACGTTGCAACATCGATCTCGAGAAATTTCGTGGACATTGTTTTGACGGAGCCGGTAATATGAGTGGCATCATGCGAGGCGTCCAAACAAGATTCAAGGAGTTGCAACCGAAGTCTTTTTTCGTACATTGTGCAAATCATTCCTGGACATTGCACTGCAACAGGTGGTGCGTTCCAACAGGATAAATGCAGATTCCTTAAGTTTGATTAAGACGATATCGAATCTGATTAGAGAATCGTCCAAACGGAGAGATGTCTACATGAACATCGTTCTTTGCCCAACTAACAATGAAGAAGAAAGCAACATAAACTTAAAACCAAAGCAGTTGCTTTCTCTCTGCCCGACCAGATGGGCAGTTCGATTTGCTGCAATATCGAGATTTGTGGAAATTTATCCAAGAGTGTTAGAGACTCTTGATGCATTGTTGAAAGATCCAACAGCACTCCGTCGTGAAAAAAAGGCTGAAGTTAAAGGTTTCATAAGAAGCTTGAAAAAATTCAAGACATTTGTTGGCATGAACATGGACAAGGAACTTTTTGGCCCTTGCGAAATTCTGGCGAAAGTTCTGCAAACAGCTGGATTTCCTACCGCAAGAGTCAAGAACGCCGTTACAACGTTAGAAGAAACCATACAACGTATGAGAGAGGATAGCCATTTCGAAACTCTCTACAAGAAATGGGAGAGAAAAGCGTCCACATTAAATTTGGAAATGAAAATGACGAGCGACTCCAGACAAAATATAGTTCCAATAAGATATGAGCATACAAGCCATCCCTCCGCTCCAGCACAACTTGGACAAGAAGAAAAACTGCGAATAAATTTCAGAGAAGCATTGGACCTTATTACCAATGAATTAAAAAAACGATTTGATCAAAAAACTTTTGACTCTCTCATAAACATCGAATCCAAATTCACGGACACAGCTTTAACCACTTCAGAAGATCTGAAACAAAAGCTTGGAATACATGCTGATGATTTTGACTTGACAAATCTTTCTGCTCAGTTGACGTTTCTACTAACACTAATCCCGGACATAACTGACAGAAATGCGTTGTCGATCGCAATTAAAATTATGTCATCGGAGGAATTACTGAAGAAATTATTTTCTGAAGTTTATCTTTTGGCAGAATTTAGTTTGCCGATTCCGACATCCGTAGCAACAGCTGAGAGATCTTCCAGCGCTCTTTGACGTCTTCAAACACACCTCCGAACAACAATGTGGTCAACAAAGACTCAACCACTTGATGCTACTGTATATTTACATTTTATAAAGAGGAAGCCTTTAAAATTGATTTGGAAAAGATTCGGGATCGTCCATAAATTATGTTTCTATGTATCAAGTATATCTAATAAAAATTATTTTAACTGGATTAAAGAGTTGGTGATCTTTTGATATGCTTCTATTTTATACTCCTGTTTGTGAAAAGTGCAACAATACTATGAAGGAATCCTCCGAAATGAATGAAATTATGAATAAATGATCCCCGCCACTAGCTTTCCACAATATGCCCCGGCTCCCCCTAGTTGTACAAAGTTCCTACGCCACTGATGAATTCGATTGTTATTAGAACCTACGAATGCTGAATGTTAACTCATAGCACAGTTTAAAATTCCCGTTTAGCAATTTTTGTCAATAAACGGATATGTACTTGAGATTGTTTGAGTACCCCTGTATATGATCGATAGAATTTATACACACCAAGTAATATACAAAAGACAGTTGAATTTTAAAACGCGTACTACAACTGAAAACGCGCTTCCAGCAATTATTCTTAATAGGCAGTATTGTACCCAAATACTTTTGTGTGTCTCTATAAATGAACGATAAATTCTATGCACACCCTATTCTACGGTAAGAGCCTTGTAGTACACCTCAGTGATATATATAAAATTCAATACGTTTTAAACAGTTAAATAACATGAAAATACTTCCCCATAGGCGAAAATACGTCGCAAACTTTTTTCCTCCATAGGCCGTAATGTAACAGAATTCTTTTGACTGCACCTGTAAATGAACCGTAAATGCTACATACTTCATTTCGAATATCGAACATGCCATAGTAATCCCAAATAACATGTATCAATTTCATGGAAATCTGACTATATTTACGCGAGTTAGAGCACGGACAGCCAAACAAACTGAATTCATGAACACTTTTCAACTATGTGGGAAAGTATTAAAAAGGTATTGTAATTTTACGTGTTCCGTAATTTAGTTTTCGTATCGTCATCAATGTACAAAATAATCGGTCAAGTACGAGTTTTATTCGCGCTCGAAAGGTTCCGTACAACCATGACATTGTACGAAGTTTAAACTTGGCATTTTGCCAAGCGAGCTTCGAAAGCAGGTCGTAATATTGCAACGCCCTACAGGTCCGTGCCGCTATTTTCTAGATATGTTTTTAATTATTATCTAGTTTCATTCGTGACTATTGTTTTCGAAAATCCTTAACAACCCTTGGATAATTCCGAGTCAATATGTACCTCGAAAGGAACTCAACTCCCCCGCTGGGCACCCGTAAAGTAAAATTTGTTTGTAACGAAAAAATGCGATTTTCTCAAAAACTATTGTGACCTAAGATAATCTGTATAGTTTCCCTCCAAGGTTTAAATAAACTCCTTCTAACTCCAAGTTTTTCATGATTTTAGTTACAATAGATTCAGAAATAGGGAGTGGGGATTGGTTGGTTGGTTGGTTGGTTGCTTTTTGACAGCCGATTATCTACTCTAGGGATATAAACCCGAGGGGGGGGGGGGTCTTTCTGAGGGAACCTAACCCGTATTTACGCATGGAAATCCATGGCTCGAAGAGAACCACGAAAACTCCGAACGATTAGGTCGACAGGCGTGACTGGGTTCGAACCCAGCACCTCCCGTCTACCAGCTTCGAGAGCAGAAGGAGTGAGGATTGGAAAACATATTTTTGCAACACATTTTCGCGATATCTCTGAAAATATAATACCTAAAATTAAAAAAAATATATTTTTTTGAGTCCGGTGTATAAAATAGAGGTCTGCACGGGCCGGAATTTCCAGGCCCGGCCCCGGCCCGAACGAAAGCTATCTTGGCCCGGCCCGGCCCGGTGTAAAAATTGGAAGTTCGGCCCGAGCCCGGCCCGGCCCGTTCGCATTTTTACAGTTCTCGGCCCGGCCCGGCCCGGCCCGTACAAAAATCAGTGAAAATAGGCCCGGCCCGGCCCGACACAATTTCTACAAAAAAGAAAAAAAAATCCGTTTTTTCTCAACATACAATTAAGATTCTTTTAATGAATGCTACATACATATTTATGGGAACATTTTATAGTATATTTTACATTACTATGATGTTCGCAAAACAGAAAACACACAATAGTAAACATTAACGATTACTTACAGTGTTTTAGTCATCGTGTCTACAGACATTTCAAAATGGAAATAAGGATTCATTAAAAGATTAATGTAGTTCAGAATAAAGGATTAAAAACATGATAACTTTTGAAGCTGTATAATAAAAAGTAGATTTGTGAAAATATTTCTCTCATTTTTAAGGCTTTTCTCAAATCCAAAGGGGCTACATTTCGACACATTCATGAATTCTTTTGTTTTCGGAAACGCGTAAGATTGGCAGGTATTCTTATTCAGAAGCTATGTAAATGTCGTTTTTTTTCATAGATAAAAGCAATATATCTTTCTGAAAATAAGGTCGAAGTTAGCGTTTTGAATCGAATTTCCGGAAGCGATAGCACAGGAAAGGAGAAAAACGTACAGTCACGTGACAGGAATCTCTGTTATCTCTGTAAGTAACTTACCAAATATGGAAAAAGCTATTCGTTTCCAAATGCCTTCAATAGGCATGCTGTCAATTTTATGCCTTTATAGTTAAAAATTTTGTCAGAAAATGTGTGTGAAAACTTCGCATTGTTGAGCAGTGAATATGAGAACCACCTTAAGGTATATTTCCAAAGATACTGTTAAGAGAAGTTCATTATCACTATTAATACTACAAAACACAATGACTGTTCTACACATCGATTAAGACCAGTCTGGGATCGATTAAGACCAGTTCCGTCCCGGCACGAGTCTGCTGAAAAAAAATTAAATTCGGGCATCTTGTAACTGTACGATGCCGATCTCTACGATGGACATGTTAAATTTCTGTATTGATGTTGTTAAACTCGCATCGGCTCGTGACGCACTTTTATACTTCTCGAGAAAATCATATTCCTTGAAAATGGCTCGTATTTTATCTGCTTCACTTAAATTCTTATATCGGGCCGACAGGCCCGATTAGTTTTTTTGCCGGCCCGGCCTGCGGGCCGGGTACGGGCCTCGGGCCAAGCCCGGGCCCGTGCAGACTTCTAGTATAAGATCTCTCAAAACCTACCCCACGTAATAATAATAATAATAAAATCAAGTACTTTAATTAGTTTACCTAATTTTTTCCTAAAAATATGTGTGAATGACCAATAATCTATAAATATGTGTGTCAATAGCAATTATAACTCTGCCAAATTTGGACTTTAGACGTTCCATAGTTTTCGAGGAAACGGTTGTGACAGACTGACAGACAGACGCACGAATGATCTCATTATGGTTCCGCTTTACTTTTTAAGTATGGAACCCTAATATATGACTTAACTAACATCTTGAGAGAAAATGTTCTCCCAAGCATCGAGAAGTTGGGCTTGTCCGGAAACTGTCCTTTCTAATTCGACAACCATCCTAAGAATATATCGAAAATACCGCGTGATCCAAAAGTCAGGAAGAATTTATAAAATTAATAATTTGAAAATGAATAAAGATAAAAAGTTCTTCCGGCCTGTGCCGGGAGGGAAATGTAGCTTTCATATTCCTTGTTTTTTAAAATCCTTCTTCATTTACTCAAGCACACACGACGCTAAAATTAGTGGAACCCGATTATAGAAGGTTCAATACCAGTTTTTCGTCAATACTGAATATGAATGAGAATTTCGACAAAAAGTCAACTATAAGTTGGCTTCATTTAGAGCGATTTGTGTTTGGTCGCAAAATTTGGCGATATCTTGAAGTGCCCGCCATTTTAAAACAACATGGTGGATGAAGCTATCCAATGAAACTGGTTTGTATGAAACGGATTAAAAAGAAGCCGGGTTTTTTATGACGAAAGCATAAAACGAATGCATGAATAGCTCTTTTTTAGGGTTTCGTTCATCTGACGAAACCCTATTCGTCTCACTCCTCTGTCTGTCTGTCTGTCCGTCACAGAGCCCGTTCTCTGAAACTATATATGTTGGAGGCTTGAAATTTTGCATACACCTCACATCAAACGGCAAATCCTAAAATTTTGAAAAAGTCTTATATTTAACCCTCTGGGCTCCAACTTGTGTATTTTAATCTTTTTGTTCTAACTGAGCCCATATTTAATTTGAAGGCATGAAATTCTGCATACTTATAGCAGAACACTTGTGATCACACGAAAATCATAAAATTTTCAAAAAGTCTTATATTATTCACCCCTCCGGGTTCTAACTTGTGTATTTTAAGCAATTTTTCTAACTCAGCCGCTAGTTAAGTTGGAGACTTGAAATTTTGCATACTTATAGCAGAACACTTGCGATCACACGAAAAATCATAAAATTTTCAAAAAGTCTTATTATATTTACCCCTTCGGGCTCTAACTCGTGTATTTTAAGCATTTTTTCTAATCTCCCCCCATTGCACCAGGTGGGTACATTTCTAACTTTTGCCGACACACCTTTGACCACTCTTTTATATTATGCACATAGCCTTACATATTTTAGTTCCACTTTTTACCGACAGGTGGCGCTTACCTATCTCGAGTGCTATGGGCCCGATCCCCTCGACTAATATACCTACGGATACGTTGTAAAACGGAGTTTCGTTCGGATAGAGGTTTGTTTAGAATAGAGTGCGCCCCGTGGTTGCGAAATGTGGAACTAACAGATTTCGCAAAAGGATAAAGTGTTTTGAAAGGAATATTAAACGAAACCCTCTGTGCGATGTGTGATCACACTTACCCACTTGTTTTATTACCAGATGGCTTTCAAGTAACAAGTCGCTTACAAGTTATGAGTAAGCTTTGGAACTGTTCAACGTGCTGTCCGTCATTCAGCGGGGCACGTCTATCAGACGAGTCACAACACCGTTCACAACATTAACCCCTTGAAGAGCAATGATGCATATTTGTACCACTTAATTTTATGGCACCAGAGTTTTTTTTTTTTTTTTTTTTTTTTTTTAATTTTCCTTTTACGTATGAGAGAAAAGACTTTTCCTTATTTTCCAATAAATTTTTTCATAGATTCCGGTGTCAGTCAATCATTTCGCTATTTTAGCAAGAGAAGTACTTTGCCCCTGAAAGGGTTAAGCAATAGAAGACACATATTGGCTGTTGGCATCATTAAATGCTGGCAATGATGGCTGTTTCAAGTATTATTTTTTGATCAACCATTTGCATTTATTTAAGCATTCTTTTTTGCCTTCGTTAAAGATCGCTTTTTTCACCATCCGTTTGGGCTAAACTGCATCTTTTTATCTCTATTCGTTTGCGAATTATTGATTTTTAAAGTTGCTCCTTGGTGAAATGATTGGTGGATGAATGGTGGAATGATTGATGTTGCCAGTCAATCATTTCACCATTTTAGCGATAGAAGTAGTTTGTCCCTGAAAGGGATAAGCAACATTTCTTGTGGTATAGCAGGTACGTATTGGCGGATGGCCTCTTCCAATGTAAGCAATCATGGTGGCTTAAAGCATTCTTTTTTGCTCAAGATTTTGCATTTATGAAAGCATTCTTTTTTGCTTTCGTTATAAAAATAGTTCGCCTTTTTCTCATCCGTTCAGTGTAAACCCTATCTTTTTATCTCCACTCGTTTACGAATTATTGATTTTTAGGGGTTCATTCATCTGGCGAAACCCTATTAGTCTCACTCTTCTGTCTATCGGTCTGTCCGTCACAGAGTACGTTCTCAAAAACTGTATAAGTTAGAGACTTGAAATTTTGTATACTTATAGCTGAATACTTCCGATCACACGACAAACCATAAGATTTTGAAAAAGTCATATTAGTTTAATTAACTGAATTAATTTAGAGACATCCAACCATTTTTGCGATTTACATTTAAAAACATAACTTTAATTTCAGTCCCTTTCATTCGTGAGCTAGGTGGCTCCGCGGTAAAGCATCTACCTGCTAATAAAACATTTCCTTGTTCAAACCTCGACGTCTGAGTTTGAAAATCCCCCGCCCCCGTGAAAATTTTCCGCCGAATCAGACTTCATTATCTAATAGATACAATTTTACAGACTTTTTGTATTTTTTGCCCATTTTAAGGCCAAAATTAGTTGTAAAATATTTTATCAATTATTTTTTTAATCCAAATATTCTTTTTCGAAAATTTGCGAAATTTTTAATTGACTGCATTTCATTGTATGGCGCATTTATTTAAAGTTCAAAGACCTTTGGTATTTTTTTGCCATTTTAAAGATTTCTTTTTTTGTTTAGCTAAAATTAAATCATTTAATTAAATATGCATTTCAGATATACAAACATATGCTGTTACAATTGTCTGAAAAGCAGTTCTTGAATGACTTTAATTTCATTGTAAAAATTATCTGTCAATTGTAATAATTTTAAAATTACATTTAATGGTGCTGCATCTATGTTCTTATTGAAAGAGTTAAGGATGTAATAGTTATAAATTAACGATTTGGATTTATTAATAAAAGGATAAAGTTTCTTGAAAGGAATATTCAACGAAAACCTCTGTGCGATCTTCGATCACACTGTTCAAGTTGTTCCCGTTTCTTTAACCACCCGCTAGTAAGAAAATGTGGCTTTTACATCGAATTTCCACGCTTTTGGTCATCCACTATAGACTCCAGACCTTTACCCATTGAACATTTATGGTACATCTAGAGAGAAAAAAATAACGTCAGAGAGTGACTTCAAATGAAAAAAAAAGTTGAAGAAAACTATAAAAAAAGGACGTAAAATATCACGTGAAATAAGAAGAATTCTCGTGAATATTATGCTTAGAAGGAAACACTGGTCAACAAATTTGAACTTTTGCTCTGTCCTAAAACAGAAATTAGTTGTTTTTTATGCGGTTTTTTTGTGCTGATTCCGAATCTAGTTTTAGATTTACTCCAGCACGTCGAGTTTGAAAGATATTTGCATATTTCAATTTATGCAAATTTAGTAAATTTTATACAATTATTTGCAAATTTAAGATATAAAGCAATATCAGACAGGTTTTTTTGTTTTATGTTATGATTACTAACTAATTTACTTCACAAAAACGTTGTTTCTGAGATTATACTGACATGTGACTGTGAAATATTGTACCTAGTTTGCATATTTTTCCTTTTTTTTTCTAATAATGTTTTTTGACGTTCAAATATTTCTGCCGCACGAGTACGCTAATATATTCCTGTTTTTTGAGCTGATTTCAAATGTTGTATCTGTTTTCTTCTATCACGTCTAGTTTAAAAAAAAAGGTGAAATTCTAGTTTTTGGTCAAAAAAGCCAGAAATAGCTTTTTATGATACTTTGTATGATAAACTTCAACTAGTTAGGATCAGTGGCGTAGCTAAGGTGGGGGGGGGGGGCAGGCAAAGGGGGCGACCGCCCCGGGCGCCGAGGCCAAGGGGTGCCAAATTGAGAGAGTTTTAAACCAAAATTGACTCACATATTTTGACAATAAATAAAAGTTTTTGATTTTTTAAATACCTTTTTTGTGTGTGTCTCTGTGTTAATGTTTTCTTTAATAAGATACTTTGTTATATCCAAATAATGAAGAAAGAAAACGCTTTTGTAAATGTTTCTAGGGATAGCTCAACACACTTGGTGCCTAAGATAATTACGTACCTGAATTGAGGCGCAAAGTGATTAAATAGGGGGCGCCAAATCTAGAGGAGCTTTAAATTGAAATTATTTCACATACTTTGAAAATAAAAAGAATTGTTGACCTTTTCCGGTTGTGTGTGTGTGTGAATGTTTGGAAGAAATTTAGTGAAGGTGGGGGGGGGGGGGGGATGGAGAGACTCATAATTGTCAATCGCTGATGGAGGTTTCTAACTGTCTAGCCTCCAGTTTATAAATCAAAAGGCTTGTTGGTGACTAGGAGTCACATTTCTGGTATCAAAAGGACATTGTTCATTTATATACTAGTTGACCCACCCGTAGATTTTTCCAAACGAACCGCAAATGATTAAAACTTCTATTCAAATTAAAAATTTAAAAAATATAGCGAATCTCTCAAAATGAACCTCTGGGATGAGTCTCCACTGTCTTCGACAGCGTAGACTGGACCTGCTTACGCACGCATCTCTAACAAGTAAAAACTTACATTCAAATTTATCTCTTTTAAAATGGATCTCCGAAAAGGGTCCCCACTTTCTGCGTCTCCCTCTCCGTATAGCAGGCGTGCTGCATACGCGCCGGAAAATCTTAAGAAAATCGTGAGATGAGTTGAAAGAAAAAATTCCGTAGATGTCGGGCCCATGAAACCTCAAATAAAAATGACCCTGGCGGTGGAAGGTAAAACTAAAAGCTGTAAGACAATCCAAAACCAAGTTGAAAGAGCAAAACCTAGTTGAAATCGAGTTCATAGAACCCGAGATAAGAATGCGTGCACTGGAAGGTGGAGCTAAAAGCTGCATGAAAATCGTAAGCTAAGTTGAACGAACCCCGTTGAAATCTGGCCCATAGAATCCGAGAAAAGAACGCGCCGTTAATGCTCGATAATGGTGAAAGAAGTCTATATTTTGGAAAACATACTTTTAAATGTAAATAAAGAGGAGAAACCCTTGTACACGAACTCATATCACGGGACTCTTGCCACATAGAACTCATTAGTAATATTTCAACAAATTTATAAAATGCTTTTAAATTATGTTTTTAACATTTGTCAACGTTTAATAATTAAGTCGATTATCTAGTCTTATGATATATCATATAATCTCTGATCCATAGAATTTAGGAAATTAAATGGTGGGGTCGACCGGAAAAAATAACGCTTTTTAGTTAGGCTTTTAATGAATGTTCGTCCCTGTATGGTTCTTTCTCCGAACTTTTGTACTGTTGGCCGTCAATTTTTGAAAAAAAATTAAGAAAAATATCCGACCCAAAATTTTTATGCACAGGTGTGAAAATTTTTCTACATGTGCTTTGAAAGTTTCAAATCGATATCATAATTAGTTTTCTTAATTTTCGTTGATTAGTGAAAATTCTTAATTTCTTTCATTTCGTCTGTGAAATCAGGTTCAGATGTGTGCGCGATTTTGCCATTTCGTGAAAAAAATCGTCTTTTTGATGAGTTTTTAATTAATATTCTCGGCTAATTATTAAAAGATTAGAAATCTGAGCCTCATGTGCATCAGGACCTGCCTTGGACCACCCTCACCCAAATTTTCCGACTTGCACGTACGGCGGCAGACATTTCTAGCCACAGGGCCGTAGCTAGGGGGGTGCTAGGGTAGGCTCAGCCCCCCCCCCCCCTGAAAAATAGTCCAAGGTCAGCAAATGGGCGGAAAGAGAAGAACGTGAAGAGATGAATTTAAGTGTATCATCTTTGGTTTAATGATACTCTTGAAAAAACCGATAATATTTTCAATCGATAGCTGAAATCTTACAATTTTTGGTTCTAAATGAACTTGTATTATGGGATATTTATGGTATAGATGAGCCTGGGGAAATTAGTTTATTTAAAAACCTCTTTAAATACGCAGTCAAAAAGGACATGATGCTTGCAGAATGCGTCAAAGCTGTGCCAATTAACGCAACGTACACATCACCTGAAATGCAAAATAATGTAATACAAATCCTTGCTGACATAGAGTCAGAAGATACATAAAATTATATTAATAATGCTGATGTTCCCGGGTTTTCGATTTTGGAAGACTGGACATATGATAAAAAAACAAGGAAAATGTTGCATTAAGAGCAAGATATGTGAAGAACAGGAAAGTAAAGGAATCAATTATCGCATTAAAAAGTTGTTCTGACTTGGATGCAAAAACATTTTCTGATTTAACTTTAAAGGTCCTTCTTGATTGCAATTTAGATAATTCTAAAATTTTGAGTCAATGTTATGATGGCACTGGAATGAGCTGCATGAGCAGTGGAAAAGGTGGTGTCTAAGCAAATTGCAGAAACATCTTAACAGGAACATCCCATATGTAAATTGCTGTAACTAAAGGCTTCATTCAGTAATCATAAAGGCAATAAATGAGGTAAGTGAAACCAAACAGTTTTATGATCAATGTTTCATATTGTACAATTTTTGGGAAAAGGCAGCATAGCTAAGAAATATGAAGGTCAATCCCGTTTGTTAGAACAGCGATGGAATGGACATTTACATGTTACAGAAATTGTCTATAAGAACTATAAATTTTTTGTTGCATATACTAGAAGAAGTTTACTTATTTAAGGTCAAATGAAATTTATGAAGAAATATTATCTAATGGCCACTGAATTTCTTAACATATTTAAAATGAAGTTATTATAAACAGTTTAATAAAAAACATAGTGCCTACAATATGAATATGCACTAATTTATCTTTCTATATAATACTTTGTTTGATTATATATATTTGTGTGTGTTTGTTTGTGCGTGCATGCGTCAGATAGAAAGAAAAAATTTGAACCTCCCCTACATTTTCTTGAGCCCCCCCCCCCCCTATTATTCCCTTCTAGCCATCTATGTCACACACATACAAATAGATTAGTTTTCACACTGATTTTTGCATTCTTAGCATTCCGTATGAATATTTTTGTGTAATGGGGGCTTCTGTGAACCAATGCAAAATGGATTTAGCTGGAAGAACAACAAGTAAAAGATATTATTTCTTCTTTATTGGAAATTCCATTTTTCTATCGAATTGGCATTGAGAAAAGCCAAATAATAAAATGTGGGCGACCTACGACTTGCCCCCACATTTTCCCTTCTTAAATCGTATAAAAAAACAAAGATAGACTTTTCAGTCTTCCTAGTATGACCGGTACAAATGGCTGTTTTTATCGTTTTAAAAGTTAAATATATTTCATATATACTTAAATTCAACGCAGATGGATTAGAGAAAGTTATATCTATATCTATCTGTGTAAGGAATAGCTGGGAGATTATTAGGTGAAAAGAATGTGACTCGGGAACCTCTTTGTGAATCGAACTCCTTTATTTCGTCACTGCATCTTACAATCGTCTTCGTTTTGTGCGCTTTCTTGCTAATATGTTGAGGCTAATATTTTTCAGCAGCTGACGAAGGTATCAGTTTGGAGAATATTTAGCTTAATTAACTCTTGATTGACCTGTAATCAAGACTCGCACAATTCCCGGGTCCCTGACATACAAGGCTAAACCGCAAACGATAGAGAATTGTCCAAACGTCAGCATTTTCTATATTAAGCTACTTTCTGATTTTAATGGTGAACGTAATAAATGTTATGCTTATAAACAAAGTTACAAGGGGCTAAACAGATTTTAGAAGATTTAAAGTTAGGGAAAACATTTTACGGATTTTAATTTAAATTTTTGAAATTTAATTTAAATTTTGAATTTTAATTTCTCCCTTTCATCTATATATATAGTATATATCTTTTTCTATAGATATCTGATCATTGTCATGCGACTGCGCTCATATTTATAAACCGATTTGGATGTGATTGAGCATATGCTAAGTGTTTATGATCTCGACCAAATTCGTTGGACATCTTGATCCGTCGTCATGTTTCAAAATGGCGGCTTTTTAAGGATTTCAAATTTAAAAATATATATACAAAAATGCAAATTTATTTCTTACATAATCGTTTTAGTCCTTCATTGAAGGATTCAAGAACATTTTCTTGGTTTCCCATCTATCTTAAAAAATGGATCAGTAGAGCAATTTGAAATTCTAGAGTGGTTGCAGTTTTGAAACAAGAGATTAATTTAGGAATTTTAGCAGATGTGTTTTTTTGAAAATTTATTTTCAGTGTTGCTACTCTCATATGCTTAAAACAACAGTCATATCCGTGAACGTTTCGCTAAATTTTTGGAAATTCCTATTCAAATCCAGCATTGACGAAAACTAAAAATTTTCTATAATCGAGTTTCACGTATTTTAGTTTCATGTGTTCAGCAAAATTAGCTGGATCTTTAAAAACAAGGAAGAGTGCAGCTGCCTTTTCCTCCCGGTACAAGTCAAAAAGACTTTTCTTTCGTCTTTAGGAAAAACAATGTAGTCTTTTTTAATTTGGGGGGGGGGGGGCGCAAAATTTCTTCCTGCCCCGGGCGCCAAAAAACGTAGCTACGTCACTGTTTAGGATAGATTCTACTACTTATTTTTTTTTTTCAATTATATAAATTTTTGTTTATGTCTCTGATATGAATCTGACCCTGTTCACCTTCTTGTCAATGAATTACACACCCCTAAAAAGCATCTTATATCAAACCTGTGTTAATGCCGTGCAAAAGTAGAAATCCATCTTACTCAAAAACTAGACATCACATAAGAAAACAAACTGCAGATTTGTAATCAGCATAAAAATCTAGTCTAGAAAATATTACGTCAATTCTGTGGCAACTATTTTAAAGTTGATAGTGATGTAAACATTACACCATTGAAAAATATGCAAATTAGGTTTAATAACTGATAAATAAATGTTAAGAATATGCAAATCGTGACATTTATCTGAAGCAAATAGTCACGTAGTCATTATCTAGTAAACGTAATTAGATGTGACATACATTGTATCTAAAATTTGCATAAAATAGCACAAAAAAACTTAAATTTGCATAAATTTAAATATGCAAATTTCTCAAAACCTGGACCACCTAGAGATAAACGGAGAGCATATTCGGAATCAGCGCCAAAAACTGATCTAGAATCAACGAATTTTAGTTCTAGGACAAAATCACTGTTGCCAGTGTAAAAGTAGGTTTATAAAGCAAAATGAAAGCTGATTAAGGATCGAATGAAACAGGTTTTTAAGATCAAAACCGAATTTCGGTAATTTTCGGCCGAAAACGAAAATGTCCAAAAATTTTTAAGCAATTAATACATATATAAATATATATAATTATTAATTAATTATACCTGTAATTTATAAGCGTGTCCCAAGTTGGCTCTCTGTACCTCTGACCATAACTTTTCCATAACTTATTTTCATATAAAACAAAATATAATTAATTCATCAACGACACAAAATGATTTTCTAATTATACGAAATTCATCTAATTAAAAAATGTTTTATGTATAATACCTCGATTTATCTTTTATGATGATAATCATCTGTTATACTAAAACTTTCTCAAAGAGTATTCGAAACACTTCTGCGGTTTCGAACTAAAATTTTCCTATTACTGCTATGAATGCTGCTTGTAATGAGCACGTGAAAAGTGTCTTCAAAGTTTAGTCATATAAGCATTTCTTGCTTTATAATTTGCATTGCACTCTCGTCTTGAGTCAGTCATGACTGATAATTATAAATAGTGAAGTTCTGGCAATAAATAAAGAGTGTCTCATTTGAGCCAATGCAGCTCAAATCAATGAGTAATGTTGAAAATTCCCGAAGGAAGAAACGAGATTTTTGGACTACATATAGTTTTTCGGTCCGGCCGAATTTTCGGCAGCGTTTTCGCCAAAAACGAATTTTCGACGAAACTCAGATTTTGGGCCGCAAACGAAAACGAAACCAAATTTTCGGTCAATCTCTAATAAGAATAATTTACTTCTTAATTTTTGTTATTCACATTTTCTGTTTACTTTCTTTTCATGCATAAAAAGGGATATAATTTTATTTAAAATGAATTATTTCTTGTTATACTTTCTTTTGGTTTAATATTTATGTAAGAAATTTCCCAATTTTTATTATTTTTAAATATTGATTTGGGCCAACCTAATAGGTTCTCTATTTGAATTAAACCAGGTTAATCGTGAATTAAATTAAATCTGATAAAAATAGAGTATAAACCCAAAAGCAAACATTAAACAAAAATATTCATCGATTTCTAATTTAAAAACAGCCTCAGATTAATTAAGATACGAACGCAAAATTCAAGTTAAGAAAAACAAAACGGAAATTCTACGAGCACCGGATGTATTTTTTTTTTTTTCGTTTTTATGATATGAAATATCATCTGTGACGGGAAAAAAACTTTTCAAATTTAGAAAAAATGTTATCTTTAAAGTGGTTTACAAAATTTGATACGAGTCAAATTACATTTGAAATGCAATTGCCTGTGTTTAAAGTAATAGTAAAAATTTTAATTTTTTTAAAGTTCCACGTCATGAAGTTAATTGGAATTCCGTTTCTTGTTTTTCGATTTCCGATGTTTGTCAAAGGATTTTGAAAATATAAAATTAATCTATTTCGAGTTCTTCCAATTATTTTTTTAATGTATGTTTAACTTTTTCAGATCTTAATAATTAAAAAAAAAAAAAAAAAAAAAACAATAGAAAATTAGAAAACAGGAATCAGGAATTCTGCTTTTTCCGGATTTAGTGCCGCCCCCGATGAAAACAAATATCTATATAAATAATACAAAACACATTTCAGTTTTAAGGCTTAAAACAACACACACTTTTATTTTATATAAAAGGATGTCATTCGCATCCGCTGAAGAATTCCACTTTTACAATCCACTCTTAAACAACATCTAACAGAAAAGTATGCATAGAACGTCACTATCGCAGAATAATACATAATTCCAGGCAAAACGATGTCGTCATTCAAGAAACTCGACCAAAAAAAATCGGCTATCTAATGATTCATATATCTTCATTTGTTTGTAACATTTATATAGATACTTAAAATTAAATATAGTTTATAATAGCTCCATGTTTTATCAGAAATCATTCACTTATATTTTTTCAAAAAACACGTATTTTAATTACATTTTTTTTTTCAGTTATTATTGAAAAATGACAACAAAAAGATACAATAGTCTAATTTTTTTCGAACTATTTTTCCTTTACTTTCTACAGAATGGAGTACCTCAGTTGCCAATATTAAAAAAAAAATCCTTAAAAAGTACAAAATAATTAATATCTCAAAAATAAATTGAGATGCAGTTTTCAAACAAATTGCACTTGTCTAATTTTTTTCGAACTATTTTTCCTTTACTTTCTACAGAATGGAGTACCTCAGTTGCCAATATTAAAAAAAAAATCCTTAAAAAGTACAAAATAATTAATATCTCAAAAATAAATTGAGATGCAGTTTTCAAACAAATTGCATTTAAAAGTACCCCCCCCCCCGCCCCCCATAAGATGGTATAAAAATTGAAAATGTGCGATGTTTTGAAGTTTAAAAATATTGCAGTAGAGATTATCCCGTAGAAATGATACATCTGCTTTGTTTTATGCCTGGCTTATATTATGGAACGTTAATTTTTAGAGACGGACTTTAGTTGTAACCGAAAGAAATAGTATATCGGGGGCTAAATAAACCTACCAAATATTTTAATGCATGTGTAAAAAGAACCCTCTTTTTAGGTGCGTTCGTAATTATATAAATACGTAGCACCTCTTGTCGTCATCTGGTCCGTCTCTCCTTATGTATGCATATAGCAGCGAAAAAACTACTCAACCGAATGGTTTTAAATTTAATAGCCTATATATAATCGTTGCAGAATTTTGTTGAGTCATTTCAAATTTTATGGAAGTCGAATCAAAACTTAAAAAGATATTAATAAATGTTTTCCTCATTTTATTGAATCCTATCATACGTAATTAATTCAACGATATCCCATGATAAGTAATGATTCTAGGTTTCCATGGTGATTACGTCCTATTTAAGATGGAGTCCTATTATTTCCGTATTACTGAATTTAATATAAATACAATCGTAATAAATTTTGTATTCCTGCATTTTTGCACAAGAGTGCAACAGCTATTGATCCAAGATCTCAATATTTATAAAACTTTATAGCACGAACGTGCCTCATTTGCCACGTTTGACGTACAATTTCCGACTTGTTTTTTTTTTTTTTTTTTTTTTCCAAATTTTCTTACTGAGATATGCAATACGTCGTTTTAATTTTCGGAGCACAGCTCCGGCTTCCCTGCAAAATTTACACTTATTGTTAACACGATAGCGTCCAAAATATTTGTCGTATCGACACAAAAAATTAAATGGACGTTGGTAGGGCCAAAATCTCGGTGCGTATTGGAAATCATAAATATTTGTCAACCCTAACGGCATGAAATGTCTGCTAAAAATTTTCCCATAGAGATAGCATTGCCGGTTTAAATCTATATATTTGAAAGATAAGGCTTTTCTTTTTTAGCCATCTACCTTGAGCTTTTTTCTGAACCAATTTTAATAATTCTTTTTTTAAATGAAAGCTGTTTCTTTGTAGGTTTGCGGCACTAGATAATTTTTTTAAATATTCCCATTTTTATATTTAAATTTAAAATTTAAAAATTTTCTATGATTTTTTTTTTTCAAAATGATAGCAATTGGATTACTTCCATTGTTGTAAAGAAAAGAAAATTAATAAAGTATGTTTATCTTTATCGATGCCATTTTATCATAAAATTCAAAATAAACTTTCTGAAAAAAACTGAAAAGAAAATGACGTCACGCTTTAAAACAATACTCATGTTTCCGCAAAAAGCTGTTATAATTCAATTTTTCATTCATTGGGTTTGAGACGCTTGGTGAAATGCTTCAATGAAGCAAAATGACATCATATTTAATTGAAAACGATCATTTTCTCTGAAAAAACGAAATATTTTACTACGAACGCCTGTAAAAGATATAAATTTCTGGAATTTTACTCGCCGATACGGAGATTAGAATCACAAGTCAAGAGTGCGAATGTTCACATGCAATGTCGTAGTTAACAAACTTGATTTCAAGTTTGGAAATATATGTATTAATAACTTATTGCGTACGGCGAAATTTCTGAAATGGTGAATGTAAATTTGAGAGATGCGTATGTAAATTTTGAGGCGATGAAATTGACGTTAAGTTTAGATTTCACGCGAAAAATAATTCTAGGATTGGCCCATGTTGAAATCATTTTTGCTGATTTTCAATCGGTAATTTCAAACATAAGAGCCTCAATGGGTAATTTCATCATAATTACTTATCTTGATTAGGTTGTAGCGATCTCATCTCACATGATCAGTATAAAACGAGTTATTAGCTTAGAGTAGCTGGCTTGGCCTTTTGCTCGATGCTAACGTTCTCGCCTCCTGATAATGAGATCCCTGGTTCGTATCCCATCGGCGCCACTCTCTCTAAAGTGGTGACCCGGACAAACACGCAAAAACAACCTTCAGCAACAATCATCTCTTCTCATAACCAACAGATGGCAGCTCTAAATAATCATCCCCTGCATCCAAAGCCTGTATAACGCTCACAGCACAAAGCCTGTCATACTGCGCATCACATGTGCGTACGACAGCGTCATTCACGAGTGCATATCGCTCGTCAGACGTCAGCAATACGTCTTTCTCACTGGTGATGGAGTGTGTAGCGATCTCATCTCACATGATCAGTATAAAACGAGTTACTAGCTTAGAGTAACTGGCTTGACCTTTTGCTCGACGCTAACGTTCTCGCCTCCTGATTATGAGATCCCTGGTTCGTATCCCATCGACACCACTCTCTAAAAGGTATACTAATACATTTTAATTTAATACGTTGAACAGTCGAAGTTTATGGAATTAGTATTTTGGTAACTTTAAATGAAAAATAATATTTGTTGAGAGTAAGTATTAACTAATGTATGAGTTCCTTTTTAAACAATTTCTTTCGTCAAAATACGACGGGTTTCTTCTCGTTATTAAACAAAACATTAGCTCCATTGTTGTAAATTATGCATTTTAACCTCATCCGAATCGTTGTGGCGTCGTAAATAATTGTGACCTGAGATATAGATTGACTTTCAGAAGCACTACGTCTTCTTTCTACGTCCGTAACGACCCCCTTTTCTTTTTTTTCAGTGAGAACCTTTTATTCTCCATAACCCACCAAATCGATGCAATTCATTTTGAATTTTAAATTAAGAGAAATGAAAAGAAATCGAAAACAGGGAATACGATTTTGGGTCTTAGCCGCATGGTAACGGATTTCGTATTAGCCGCATGGCTACGAGTGATAAATCAAAGAAATCGAGAAAAATATAACAGGGTTTTGTGCGGATTAGGGTATTTTCCGGGAGAGTTTCCAGTATTTTTCTTATAGAAAAAGAAATCTAGGCTAAACTGGTGAAATTTCGCATTCTTATAAGGAGAGATTTTCTGTAAGAAAACAGCGGTGCAGAAGAATTTCCTGGTCGCAAAATTCTACGAGTCGTACGAACCCTGATATAATGTCATGTATATATTACTTATATGTATGTATTCTTATGTATGTATGTTTATATCCAGATGTATGCATGTTTGTATTGGGAAATTTCCGCAATCGGGTTTGTAGACAATTTCATAATTTAGCGAGCGTTGTTTGATGCGCAAATTTAACCATTTGGTGGCGGTCCCAATTACAGAAGGTTACTCATTTTTTTTAAATTCACTGTAAGTGAATGTGCTGCAACTGAAATGCACATGGACATTATCCGTATCCTTCCAAATCGGTGCAATTCATTTTGAATTTTAAAATAAAAAGAAATCGAATACGGAGAATGCGATTTCGTTTATTAACCGCATGGTAACGATTTCAGTATTAGCCGCATGGCTACGAATGATAATGAAAGAAATCGAGAAAAATATATCATGTATGTAGTACTTATATGTATGTTTTCTTATGTATGTATGGTTGTGTTAAAACGTATATATGTTTGTATTGAGAAATTTCCGTAATCGGGTTTGTAGACGATTTCATAATTTAGTGAGCGTTGTTTGATGCGCAAATTTAATTATTTGGTAGCGGTCCCAATTTCAAAAGGTTATTACTTTTTCTTTTTAATTCACCGTAAGTGAATGTGCTGCAACTGAAATGCAAGTCAACATTTTTCGTAACCTACCATGCGATTCACTTTGAATTTTAAATTAAGAGAAATAAAAAGAAATCGAATACGGAGAATACGATTTTGGATGTTAGTTGCATGATAACAGATTCAGTATTAACCGCATGGCAGCGAATGCTAATAGAAGAAGTCGAGAAAAATATAACGTTATGTATGTATTACTTATATGAATGTATTCTTATGTATGTTTTATTCAAAGAAATGTATGTTTGTATTAGGAAATTTCCATAATCGGGTTGGTAGAAAATTTCATAATTTAGTGAGCACTGTTTCATGCGCAAATATAACCATTTGGTAGTGGTCCGAATTACAGATGGTTACTCATTTTTTTTTTAAATTCATCGTAAGTGAATTTGTTGCAACTGAAATGCGAGTTAACATTCTGAAGTGAACGAGATAAGCCTTTTTGGCCTAGATGTACACTTGAAAACAGAAATGTGTACATAACAAAATAAAAATTCCTAAAAGAGTAAAGAAAAAGTAGCTTACTTATTTCTTGATTTTAAGATTTTAGTTAATTTTACGGTTAAATACTAAGCTAAAATGCAAAGAACCCGATTAGAGAAGAATTATCAGTGCTGAATTTCAGTGGAAAATTTGGCCAAATTTGGCAGCTACAGCCAAATTCGCTGCATTTATATCAACATATTTTTGGTCGCCAAATTTGGTGAAATTTCGCGAAATGTCTCCAAGCTTGGCGAAAATTTTGGAGTTCATGTATATGACTATATAATTTTATGCTTATAATCGGAAAATGGATACAACAATGAAAGATAATTCGTGAGAAATCAACTTCACTAAAAGTCATAAATCATTCCGTGATTTTTTTTTAACCTGTTGCCTAGATGTAGTGTACATTTTAAGAAATGTACATATTTTTATATGTGTAACATTATACACAAAAGTTTCGAAAATGCCAGTTAAAAAAAGCAATTGAGATGAAAAGAGTTATTCAGCGTAATTCTATGTGGAAAAGTCACATAAAAATAACCCATCTGCCTACGAGTAATGCGAATAACGATGTAACATAAACTCAGATGAACAAAAGTATCAAGTTTGATAGAGGAGTATAGCAGATTACCCATGTGTACGTGTTACATACGTGTTACAAATCTTTGCCTTATACCATATTAAATAAGTCTGGGCTATGCCAGACATACAAAAGTCTTTGAAGGGGCTTTGAAGTTTTCTGCCGTTAGCTCGATGGATCCAGTTCCAATTTTTGATTGTCTCAAAGATCGGAGCTACATTAAACAAATCGAAATCGCTCAACACATCCCCGGTGGTTATTCTTTCTCTTTACCGTAAACTCTTTTATTCAATGAATTCTCTTTACTTTTAACATTTCTGAATTATTTTAAAGAACAACAAATCACGCTGCATGAAAATTTTGATAATTCTGACATCAGATTTACAGATGAGCAGCAGAAAATACTTTAGTTATCCACAGAACAGCTTTCGTCATTGCAAACAAAAGTTACAATTTTCCCTAAGTCAACTTTTATTATTGGAAAAGCAAGAGCTGGAAAAAGTAGGATAATCAAAGAAATTAGTAAAACAGTCATAGAACAGTTAGGATCAGAAGCTGTCATTCTTTTGGCACTAACAGGTACTGCTGCGCCTAATGTCGAAGGAAAGTTAATTCACTCAGCGCTTAAAAAAACACCAGGTTTAAAATAGTTCGCTGATTTAAAAAGTCAAAAAGAAAGAAATCTACAGATCAGCATGGATACAGTATTATTTATCTTTATTGACGAATTTTCAATTGTCGTCTTATGGCTGAACTTGAACAAAGATGTCGCAAAGTTACTTTGTTTAAATCCTTGGAGGTATTAGGTACTTACATCCTGTAAAAGGTATCCCTCTATATAAGAGATAGTCTATAAAAGACATTTTGGCTCTTCGCAGACAAAAAATGCCTAGAGCTTTTGAAAATTGCCTCACATTAACAAATTCATTGAGAGAAAATGACGATCAGCAAAGACAGTTTCGAAAGACTCTATATTCGCTTTGCGTGGGTCATGTTTCAGACTACTCTCATCCCTTATGCAACGGTGGGAAGTTACACTGCTTCCGGCTCAACTAGAAAGATTTCAAGATGCTATATGTCTTTTTTCCAAAAACAAGCAAGCGAAAGAACATAATCAAGAAGTACTTCTTGAATCAAAGTGGTCAATGACAAGAATATTAGCAGACCGCAATAATTAAAAGTAAGATGTAGTGAAGATGATCACGTGTTTGGACTTCAGGCTGGACTTTTTTCAGGAGTTGGATGCAGAGTTATGTTACATACCAATATCTGGATGGAGTGGGGATTGATAAGCGGTGTACTAAGTACAGTAAAAGATACTGTCTATGACCCAAAATTTCAACTCCCAGGCTTGCCACAGACTATATTGGTTCATTTTGTTGATTATCATACCACAAATTAGCATTTGAGCATTACCTAAGGCAACTGATGACTAAATTAAACACTATAAAATGAGGATTCAACGGGTGTTATTTCAAATTTAATTTTGTACTGTTAAACAGTAATCATGAAAATTAAACTTTTTTAAAAATTTTTAAATGTTATGTGTTAAGTTTATACGACTCCATGCTCAGACATTTCGGCCTGACGGATACTAGTTTTTATTATTTATACTTATTAAGATCGTTTTTATGTTATGAGTTCAGAAAACATAAGCATCTAACAATGCAAATTCGGAAAAATATTTTTTGAGTAATTTATTGACACTTCATCTAATTATCCTCAAAATATACAATCTTACTTCGACACGTGATGGGGCTAAAGCAATTTACAGTGCTTCAAATTATGGAATATCGAGACTTTTATAGAAAATAATTAACATCTTTAATTAACCTCTTTGGACGAGAACCCCCATAGTACTTTTCATCGAGTCGGATAAACCGATTTAAGAGTTATTAAATATTTTTCTGGTAATTTAAACTTTGGAAAACTTACCACAAAATAGTTTTAAAAAAACAATTAAAAAATTATTATATTTTTGTTTAAAGAGCTGCAGAACAGAAAAAAAATGTCAAAGACGGACTTTCCAACTAAATGTTAAAAACAGAAACGGTTCTGCTATCTATTGTTATATTTCACGAACTTTATTGGACACTGCAACCCGATCGCGGGTCGGGTCAGATCGGCACTAATTTATTTCGCTGCGTGTCGGTTTCGACTCAGGTCGGCACTAATCATTTCGAGTTTGGGCCGGTTTCGGGTTGGCTTTTGATTCCTGCGAGTCGGGTTCAGGTTAATCCCATTTTTCAAGGGATGATGCACATTTTTGTTTCAGGTCTTTCTTTCATTTCGACTTCCTGGTTAATACATGTCGGGTTTGTGTCAGGTTTTCTGTCGACAAAAATTACTTTGCCGATTTTGAGTCTACGGTTTTGTTTATTTGTTTTTTACCATGATTAATTCGGGTCGGGTTTCGAATTGACTTCGAATTTTGGACTTAAATAGGGTATAACCTGACTTGTGCAGAATTCTGTTTCGGGTCGGGATTGGACCCTATTTATCAAAAATAAATGAATTCCAGAATGTTATTTAATTTACATGTTCAATGTATACAGTAATAGATTTTTGATGTATGGAAATTTAGCTGTACCAGAACCTTAGTCTCCTATTGAGCACCTTGAGAAATGAACGGCATATGGGGCATTCTCACAAACTTTTGACTTTCATGTCCCTGAATAATAATTTTTTATTTAATACACTTTTTTGTGTTTTTTTATTTCATATACTTGGGAACATCCCAATGCATGATTGCACAACAATATTAACGAGATAAATAAGTTTTGAACGATGTTGGAGGTCCAAACACATGGAAAACTCATCTACTGTCCCGTGTCCCTGATGCTGATTTTGAAGCTTGGAGCTGTCTGGATAAAATTGTTTCAATAAAAATAATTCGATGTCATTTTTTTGTGAAACTGGAACTATTGTTTTATATAAATATGTAGCTAAAAATTAACCTGCACACATTTTTAGGGTTGATATTATTTTTTGAACTTTGTCCTTGGGTTTTAGATTTTTTACCATCCCTCTTCTAAAATGATACAGAAAATCACTTCAGATGCAGCGACAGAATTTTTTTCAAGTTTTTGCTCATACAGAAGTATGCTAGAGAAAGAATATCTAAAATTCTTTGACAGGAAATTTACTGCAGAATATAAATCAGCATTTAAATATCAATTTCAAGCACCGTGGCTTTATTGGTAGTCTTACCGTTCCCAAGGTTTATTCCTGCACTTTTCGAGGTAAATAAATAAAAAAAAAAATAATTTAATCCAATGTTAACAACTGTTTCTAAAAATCAATGAACATTGTGGCTATCACTTAGTCTTAACATGATTTTCCTAAAAATAGGTGGTAATTTTCCTTACCGTTCCAGACTTACCGTCTCTTATTTTTTTTTTTTTTACCATTTCGTTCCTTTTTTTACCTTTAACACCCCTTTAAGACAATGTTATACAAAAATTCTGTATTAAAAGTACTACATTTGTATTATTTCTTATTTGAATGTCCTGTGGGTACTATGCAAATTCATTATAAGTAAAAATTTAGAAGAAAATAAAAAGTTATAGGGGTAAAATGGTAAGGTAAAATTAAACTCGCAAGTTTAACTTAAATCTCAGTTAAATAAAAAAATTTTCGCTGCTGATCATTTTTTCTTTATTTTGAATCATAAAGGCATTCGTCTATCGGGTTAAAATGTTATTTTAGCAAGTTTAATTTCGCCAGATTTTTTTTTCCAAAAGTCAAAAGATTGTGAGAAGGCCCCATATATTTACATGAATATGAATGAATAAGAATATATATTTATATTAATATGAATGAATATATTTATATTAATAAGAATGAATATATTTACTTTAATAACCTCAAATATATAATTTTACGCATTTCTCTCCAATAGAAACTGAGATACAATTGTAATGTGCATTGCAAAAAACGAAGCATAGCAGTGCTCTTCTTTAGGCTGATGTCAGACGAACGTCTATTTACACGCTTTTTGTTTCAACATGAAAAAGAAACACCTCAGCTAATAAGGGTTTCTGTTTCGTGTTAAAACAAAAAGCGTGCAAATAGACGTTCGTCTGACATTAGCCTTAGTGATGAAAACCAAAATTGAATCAGCCTGATTGTTTTTAAATAGCATCTTACATATTAAGTTTGGGGAAATTCCATTCCGTAGATGCCGAGATATAGCTATCACACGAATCAAGAAAAATACAGCATAGCAGCGCCACCTGTTGGGCGGTATACACGAAAATATCATTATCCCCAATTAAGGTCCAACTAAATATGGAGAACAGCGAAATTTCGCGCTTCAGCTCTTGATGAGACAGATTGCCGGCCGTCTAAAAATAGTCAAATTTTATTCAGAACGTTCCGAGATGCGTAATTCCATTAATAACCGGAATTTTAAAATTTTCAATTTTTTTTTCTTCTTCTCTTTAATGAATGTAGAAGAAAGTAAACAAGGTTGACGTGACGTCAGATTGCACCCTAAAACAAAAGTTATCAGCACCCCAATAACCGCTCCTGTACACATTTCCGGCATCGTCTGCTTATTTACGCAATAACGGCGGACGACACGAAAAAATATGACTTTGAAAAGCGCGTTGACAATGCTGGTTATTTTTTTTTCTTCTTTCTTTCTTAACTCAACAGAACGTAAGGAAGAGGCTAAACAAAAAAGAACGTGAGAAATGGAAAGTTTATACGACAATTCAATCCAAAAAAAGCCGTCATTAGCTTTCCGAAACGACTACCGCAGAGCCCAGTGAGTGCCGGGTAGAATTAGAGAGCGGGTGCGTAAGCGAGCGAGCATCAGCCGACTTTATACAATAGGAGCATTGAAGAGCATTAATTTCTTTCTCGTGGAGAGCTCGGTCTGCCGCGTGAGAATACGGGATTTCAGTGGGGCCCAGGATTATCGGTGTCGAAGAAATTTTTCGGATTTTCCTAGATGGCGCAGTCGTCGGCGGAGGTGAGTATCTTCAGATTTCAGAATGAATTTAATTTGAAGTATTTGAACGCTTTAAAAAAGGTCGTTTGTACCATGAAAGATTTCGAAAAATAATCCCAATTAATTATATCCTTATTATTATTGCATTGGTTAATTGAATCTTTATTTTAAAACCAAATCATTTGGTGCAAAGCGAAATAGATAATTTATAGTTTGTACTAGTATCATAAAAGATTTTGAAAATTAATCCCAATTAATTATATCATTATTGCATTGTTTAATTTTTATTTTAAAACCAAATCATTTGATGCAAAGCGAAATAGATTATTTATAATTTAATATTATTAATTAAATCAATCTTAGTTGTCCGTTCTTTTCGCTTAATTTTTTATTAATTCATTTATTTCGCTTTATAAAACAAGTCTGTTTTTATAGATTAATGATATATATATAACGAAAAAAAAATAATTTTTATTTTGCATTAAACGTTTAGATTGAATGAATTAATTCAAGGTTATAGATTAATGAACTTTATATTAAATTTATTTAAGTTAATCTTTAATGAAAAACAAAACCATTTAAAAGATGATCGATTTATTATGATTAATATTATTAATTAAATCAATCTTAGTTGTTCGTTCTTTTCGCTTAATTTTTCATTAATTCATTTATTTCGCTTTATAAAACAAGTCTGTTTTTATAGATTAATGATATATATGTTTTTTTTTTTTTGTTTGTTTGTTTGTTTTTTTTAAGTCTATAGATTATCCCTGTGAAACGATTTGGTCGAATTCAAAGTATTCTTTCGTAATTATCTAGTGCTTTAGCGCAAGGCGCCCACAGGCTTACACTGTTTTGGAGCAGTATAAACGCATTTTACGCAAAATGACTTTTTTCAAACTGTGTGGGATCAGAACGTAAAAACTATAAAAACGATCTTGCTAATTTTTTTTTAGTTAAATGTAATATAATTTAAATATATATAGAAAACTATATGTAAGAGAAACGACACATTCACCTTAATACTTTAAGTTAAAACATGAATACATTAAAATGATTCTCAGTTTTTATTACTAAAATAATGTTATCATGTATGATAATGTTATCATATATCTAGCGCCTATTCTGGGAAGTTTTTTACCATCTGATTATTGGTTTTAATGTTTTAAAACCTGTAAATTGTATTTTTAGCACCTATTTTAGTAATAAAAACTGAGAATCATTTTAATGTATTCATGTAATATAATTTATTGGAGTTTCAACCATTAAAAAAAAAAAAAAATGTTTTTAGAAGCATGCCAAATTGCAAAAAAAAGGGGTCAGAAATGGACTTTTTTTTTTTTCAAATGACTGCCACTTTGTTGATTTTCTACTTTTTGACCTTAAGGGGGCTGCTCACTCAGGTTCCGATTCCCCCTCACTAATGTAAAATCTATGGACATTTGATGCATTCGTATATTTGAAATATCTCCTCGGGAAATTAATATTTTTAGCTTCTATTTTTTGTGTACACTTCTTGAAAGATGTCTCTTTTTTTCTTAGTTCTCAAAATATTTCTAAAGTATAGACTTAATTTTATAGGAAGTGTTAAAATCTTACTCACAGTTCGCCCGCTTGTAACACATAAAATATTAAATTTAGCATAGATTTCAGAAATATTTTGAAAACTAAGAAAAAAAGAGACAACCTTTAAGAAGAGTACGCAGAAAAAAGATGTTAAAAATATAAATTTCCCTAGAAGATATTTTAAATATACGAATGCATCAAACATGCATAGATTTAACATTATGGGGAGAATTCCGAAGATGAGTGACCAGCGCCCTTAAAGTGCTTGAAGCTTTCAACAATATTATCTATTTTCATAATTCTTAACGAAAATTGACTGCAAACGACTCTGGCGATGTATTGGATACCGCCCGATTAGAAGTGCACGGCGCGCATGCTAGGACATCCTCGAGCGACATCCAACTCGAGCCACATCATCATTTTTTTATTCAAAAATTTTTTTAATGTTCTTCAAATGATAATAAATAACATAAGAAAAACCCCAGAGCTAATATTTTTATTCTTATTCCCCCCAAAAGTGCTAAAAAACTCCCTTATTTCGACCTTTTAGCTAGGTAAATCCCACCTTTAATCAACGATTGATTTAATTATGCAATAGAAGATAAAACCATTGTTTATTACACTTTGCAAAAATAGTTTTTTTTTTTTTTTTAAATAAGAACCAATCTTGATCTATTAAACTTATTTGTTGAAAAAAATCAATTTTGGCACAAGTGACTTTGAGAAAATATCTTAATAATATATCAATATATCTTATAATATATTGAGATCATTTACAAAACAGGGGCAAAAAGAAACTATGAGAAATGGGTTTGTTTTAAAGTAAAAGTTAATTAATTTAGCACTAACTTAATTAATTTAGGATTGACTTAATTTATGCAATAAACAAGAAGAAAAAATCATGCGTCAAGCATAGATTATGAAACCTTTTCCATCACTTCTAGAATGCTTTAACAAAACTTCGCTGTTTAGTAAGATAAATGAGATACCTAAGTAGAAATTTTAGAGAACACGTAACACATTTGAAAACCATATTTCAACACTTACTGCAAATAGACGGAAAGATACTCCAATTCATTTATTCAGCTAAGTATATGATCTATAGATATATACAGTTTCTACATAGTATGATAAAATTTAGTACAGTTAAAAAACGCATAACACAATTCACTTTCAGAAATTTCTACCAATAGACGGAAACATACTTCAATTCTTTTGTACAGCACTGTAATATTACCTATACAGATTTTTATAAATACCACATATTAAGCTAAAATTTAATTCAGGTTCAAACTCACTTAAAAATACTGATATCACATTTCAAAAAATTATCATCCCAAGAAGATCATGCAATATATCTTTCCGTGGCCCTGTATATGATTTCATTTATATTCTACAAACATCTTTTAGCATACTAAACATAATTGAGCTTAAAAATTCACAAACTCAAATAAAAACCGCCTTTAGGCAATTCACGCTCATACTGGGTAGTTCTCACGGATTCTTTTGTTTAGCCCTGTATAATGTCTATAGCATTTTTACATGCCACGTAGTATCCAAAAATTTAGATAAACTCAAAAATGCATGCCATAACTGAAAACGTACTTCTATATATTATTGTTAATAGACAGTATTTTGGATACAGTACTGTATCCGAAATTTTTTGTGTGTACCTGAAATGGACGATAAATGGTATGCACGTCATATTCTACAGCACGTATCTCGTAGTAAATCTCAGTAATGTGTATCGATTTCATTATATTTGAAATAGTGTAACACAGTTCAAATACGCTGCAAATAGTTTTTTCCCATAGGCCATTATGTAACGGAATTCTTTTTTGTGGCCCTGTAAATGGATAATAAATGTTTTGCACTGCATATTCTGCAGATTGCATATTTTAGTGCGCTTCATAAATCCATACGAATGTCATTATGTTTGAAATGATGTGAATGTTTGAAATGATGACAATCGAAATGATTTTTTTCATTGACTGTAATGTAAAAGATAACTTTTGACTATCCCTGTAAATGAAGTAATGTTACACACTTCATTTTCAATAGCGATCGTACAGGTAGCGTTCATAAATGCCTATAACATATAATAGTTACCAGGCGATCCAAGTATCTTTATGAAAGTTAGAGCGGGGACAGACAAACCGCAACTTTTTTCAACTATGTTGGAAAGTGTCAAAAAAAGACCATTTAATTCATTCTGTAAATCGATTTGTTTTTCAAAAAAAGAATAACTTAATAAATTTAATATTAACTTAATTAAACAAGGATTAATTCGCTCAATCTGGAAGTTTAATACAAAATAAATGTATTAATTTCTTTTGTTTGAAATAAAATTAAAGAACTTGCTGAAAAAGAAGCATTTAATATGTTAAAACATAGCTGACAACCTTCCACTAATCCTCCGTAATATGTGGATTAATTTGACCTAGGTTAACCACGTTTCAAACAGAAAAATTTATTTCATGAATTTTTATTTATTTATAATTTTCGAATTCTACGCGGAATTTATTTAATTTCATTTCTTTAAAAAATTTCTGGTTCGAAAAGTGTTAAACCTTGGTTAAACTAACCCACATATTACGGAGGATTAGTGAGAGCTTGGCAGCTATGTTAAAATGTCACAAATATAAAAGATGTTATTACATATTAATATAGTTTTTAAAAACTTTCAAAATTTCGCGTCAAGCTCTTTCGATCAGACCTTGATTGTCATCAAAGCAGCTTTGATTGCGTACTCCAAATCAAAGCTGCTTATTAAGCTATGCTCCCGGGTTTGTTTCCGTTGACAATAGAACATTTAAAGTTTTTAGAACTTAATTATAAATTAATAAACTAATTTTAAGGCTTTTTTCTCGTTAGCCGCCCGGCCACAGGTGATAAATCGCCAAATATTCTTTGCGGTTACAACTGTATACGTGTTACAAGTTACAAAAGCAATGAAGTTATGATGCGCCAAACCACGTTCTCAAAAATATGTCAGCTGTGTGTAAAACTACAACATCGAAAATTTCAAATACTATATAGTAGAAAATAGGAATAAAAAACAAATAATATTGCATTTTTTAAAAATACGCTTTAGTTAAATAATTGTTGATATTAATTAAATATGATTGTTGAAAAACCAATTTATGAAATCTTGAATAGAGGGCTTAAATAATGCTTTTTTTTTTTTTTTTCTTTCTTTCTTTCCTTTTGCCTTACCTTAAAAAAGAAACAGAGCAAAAATTATATGTATTTTAATAAATTCACTAGTTCACACTTTCTATCCCCTCGCCAAATTAACGTATTGTAACGGTTTCATTGTTTTGAGGATGGAAGAGGGGGTGAATGTGATATACACTTATGAAATTAGGCGACATTTTAAAGGGAAACAACGAATGCCTATAAAAAAAAGGGCGTTTTTACTTTTATAACTATTTTATTATAATTTTAAAAAGTTAATAAAAAACGAAAATTCATATTTTTGGTATATTTTTTGTAGCCATCCCTTTAAATTGTAAAAAAAAAAAAAAAAAAAAAAAGTGAATAAATATTCAGATTATTTTCTTCTGCAAAACATGTTAACTTGCTGCCTTGCATTAACTACCAAAACAGCCGAAAGACAGTCTAAAAAATTAATACTTTCTATATTTGGAATAACATTTCAAAATAAAATCTTTGCTTTGAATATTTTATATTGTTTACGATGCATTTTGAATTTTTCATGTCACGATCAGTTCGAAAAGCAAACAACACTATCAGAAACAAAGTAAACAGCTGAAATTCGTTTTAAATTTCGAATAAAAAACAATTATGATAATTATTTTTCACTTTTCAATTAAAAAAAATTCCAATAATGTATTATTTGGTTATTAGAGCTAGTAAGGTATCATTGTAAAGTTTTGAATAGCAAATTATTATGCAGGTGCATTTACAGGTCTTTTTTCACAATTAAGATGTAATGAAAAATATGTTTTTATTCATATTTCTTTTGTCGTTACTAATTTTTTGCTGAACCTTGAAGTATGACAAAAAAAGGGAAAAAATACTTCAAGTTTTGTGATAGTGTTTGTTTATAATATTCTTCGAGTAGTTTAAGTGATGTAAAAGTTTACAGATTAATTATCTCTATATGTATTAATGAAGTTCTGGATATTCTTCAGCCCGTAAATAGTGATGTGTGATATAATAAAGAAAATATTTTAATCGTTTTAAAGGCAGGAATTAGTAAAATTGCAGCTCAGGATTTTTTACGTTTTATAATACAGTAGAAGTTCTTTAATCCGGCACGTTCGGGCTCACAGTCGTGCCGAATTAGCAATTTTGCCGGATTATCGAACGTCAATGCATTTTTTTTTTCACCTACATTATCAACGTGTGCAAATTGTATAAATATCTGACAAATACTGTTTTATATTTCGTCATTCTAACAACTGTGAGCATTAAAGAAAAATATAGAATACAAATTTAAAATCTAATTATTTAATATATACTGTAGGTTAGTTGGGGCAACTGGGACATGATTTTACAATGTGACTCTGGAGCTTCTGACAATTCAGCTTCAAAAAACTAATGTTCATTTGAATTAAAGTCTGAACTTCTGTAAATGTGTTCAGTTAGGTTCCCTCTATCAAACAGAAATGATCAAAATTTCATTTTAATATTTAAAAATATAAAAATATGCATATTTCTTCTTTCTTTTCTCATGGGTCCAGTTGCCCCCAAAAATGGGGTAACTGGACCAGTGGGGGTCTATGTTCACACGCGTTCATATTTTTTCATATCGGATATCAGGTCCTGTTTGAAAAAGTGTAAACAACTTTAAAAAATTTAAACCAGACAGATCATGTAAATTATATGTCAATAAACAGCGTTGTAAGGGAAACCTTTGCTGTCAATGTGTCTAAAAAAAGCACTAAAAGTGAAAATATTAGATTTATTTATACCAAAAACATAAAACTTAAGGAAGTACTTATGTACTTTAGTATAGATAATAAGTATAAAAAGTCACATGGCTATTTTAAGGAAAAAAATAGCAAGGTAAATCTATGAACAAACGGCTACGTAAGTACTTAAGTACTTTATCCAGGGGTCGCATTATGTAGGAAAAATTTTATTGTTCCTACCAGAACCCTTACAGAAAGGTGCGATGAAGATATTATTTTCAAAATAGTGGTAGGAACGATAAAAGTTTCCCTATAGAATGCGACCCCTGTGTAATAGTACAATTTCAAGGTCTGGCTATCTCGCTTTCAGGAGCAAGGTACTTGCATTCGCCAAATGTTGAAATAATTTAATGACACCAATATTTACAAGAGAATTTATCTGAAAACAAGTAAAAGTATATTTTCGCGTACTTAATAAAGGTGAAATTTTCATTATAAAATTCAGGTGCCAATGTGGCAATTAGGAATTAAAATTAAGTGATGCCATAACGGCATCACAGCCTCTCAAGGGGCCAAGAAATTTGGTTTGATACCACTCAATATGCTTTTTACTTTCTTCTATCTTCAATAGAAGAAAGTATTGTAATAGAAATTTTTTTCGACTTCCGGTTTTCGACGGATTTACATGTTTTAGGGGTCAGAGATCCCAAAAAACATGTTTATAGAAAATGTCTGTCTGTCCGTGTGTCCGTCTGTCCGTGTGTCTGTCGCCATTGTACCATCAAAAAGTGTATGAAGTTATGCATAGAATTGAACCAAATTTTTATGTTAAGTTTTTGGCTATGGCAAGCAGATCCTCCTTGAATTTGGAAACAATTCGCCGGTAGGGGGCGCTGTAATAGCGATTTTTGTGCGATTTTGAATATTGTACCATCCGAAAGTATATGAAGTTATGCATAGAATTGAACCAAATTTTTATTTTAAGTTTTTGGTTATAGTAGGTAGATCCTCCCCAAATTTGGAAAAAAATCGCCGGTAGGGGGCGCTGTAACAGCGATTTTTGTGCGATTTTGAATATTGTACCATCCAAAAGAATATGAAGTTATGCATAGAATTGAACCAAATTTTTATTTTAAGTTTTTGGATATGGCAGGTAGGTCTTCCCTGAATTTGGAAAAAATTCGCCGGTAGGGGGCGCTGTCGCAGCGATTTTTGTGCGATTTTGAATGTTGTACTATCCAAAAGTGTATGAAGTTATGCATAGAATTGAACCAAATTTTTATTTTAAGTTTTTGGCTTTGGCAGGCAGATCCTCCCTCAATTTGGAAAACATTCGCCGGTAGGGGGCGCTGTAACAGCGATTTTGAATATTGTACCATCCAAAAGCGTATGAAGTTATGCATGGAATTGAACCAAATTTTTATTTTAAGTTTATGGCTATGACAAGCAGCACCTCCCTGAATTTTGAAAAAATTTACCACTAGGGGGCGCTGTAATAGCGATTTTGCATATTGTACCATTGAAAAGTGTATGAAGTTATGCATAGAATTGAACCAAATTTTTATTTTAAGTTCTTGGCTATGGCAAGCAGGTCCTTCCTTAATTTGGAAAAAAATTGCGGGTAAGGGGCGCTGTAATAGCGATTTTTGTGCCATTTTGAATATTATACCATCGAAAAGTTTATGAAGTTATGCAGAGAATTGAGCCAAATTTTTTGCGTTTCTTTTTGTTCATGGCATGAAGGTCCTTCCTGAATTTGGAAAAATTCCGTTGGAAGGGTGCGCTATAATTACGATGTCTGTACCATTTTCTTTATTGTACAATCGAAAATTGTATAAAATTATGCATACAAATTGAACCAAATTTTTTGTCTATGTTTTTGGCTTTGGCCAACAGGTCCTCCTTGAATTTGGAAATATCGCGCGGTAATGGGGCTCTGTGATGGCGATTTTTGTATGCTTTTCTAGATTTTTCGTAGTTCTATTGTCCATCGGCGGCTCGTGCAAAGGCGGGAACTCACTTCCTGCTAAGCCGGCTATTCACAAACATCTGATTGCAACAGAATAAGGAAAAACTATTAATTTTAACAAATATCATGATATAGATTAACTCGTTTTTAGTTTATTTAATTGACTGAAGCAGAAATTTAAGATGAAAATCAAAGTTGGTATAGTAATGAACTAATAATATTGAAGTATTAACATGTGTAACTAGTTTTTGAAATATTAAGATGTATAAGATAGAAGAAAGTTTTGGGATTGGCACATCCAACTAGTTTTAAATTTCATTACATAATTTTAATAAGGTATTCTATCATTTTCTTTACTGTGAGCAAAAAACCATGGAGAAATTTACTTCGCGTAGTAAGAGAAACACATTTTTTTTTTATAACTATTGGTGTAACTGGATCCAGCATGATCCAGTTACCCCGGATACATGTCCCAGTTACCCCATTCTTGAAAAATTTATGGGGTAACTGAGACACCGGGCTTACATTTGAAACATGAAGTAAATATGTATAGATACCTAATAATATTAATGTAGTTATATGTCTAATCTTTAAAAAAAATGATTGTTTAATAAAAGTACTTACAGTATTTTAATAATCAGCCGAGGAAGTTCAACCATATAGACGTTGTTTTTTAAAAAAGAAACGTAAATTTTTGACAACCTATCACAGCAAAGTGAGAGTTATGATTGAGTTGATACACGTTGTTTTAGGAAGTAGAGATTAAGGGGCATTGTTCATTGTTCACAAAAGCTAAAACTTAAAAACACCAACAGTTTTTTTATAAAATAGCCTATGGCCCAGTTACCTCGTGGTTCCAGCTACCCCAACTAACCTTACAATGTAATGTACGGTCGTGGGAAAAAAAAGTAAACACCCCCTACTAATTCCGCAACAAATTATCGTAGAAGGAAGTTACTGGTACCGAACGATTGGAAATAAAGTCTAGTTTTAAGTGATATATATAAAATTTGCTTAGGGGACCATCTACATATTAAAACGAACCATAACTTTGTTTTTTTCAATAGCAGTATACAATTCTGACAGCATAAATGAACTCTACACCCTTCAATTAGCCTAAAAACAAATTGTTATGCAATTCGTACGATAAGTTTCCGAGAAATTAATTATTTTAAAACGAGCGTATTTTAAGGGCTGTATCCAAATTGAAGTTCAGTACTCGATTGTTAACCGAGAGAGCCCTCTTCTTGATCAAGGCACCTTCAGCGCCACTCACACAGTCAATGAAGTCTGTTATATTACAGGATAGCATAAGAAATTTCAAAATATCTAGTTACTTCTATTTAGACAGCCCCTTAAACCATCATTTTGCCGTTTTTTAAGCATAATTTGAAAACTACTTGGAAGAAAAATGTGAAATTTTAGATTTCCATAAAGCAGGACTTAATAAATCTCAATCCATCAAAAAAATTGTAGGTTGCAATTCATAATTTTTTCGAATATTAATTTCATAATTCATAATTTATATCATAGAAGTATAAAAATTGCAAATTCAGCGTATTTATGTTTGGGTATATTAATATTATTGCTACACAAAAAATCAGCACATTAGGAGCATAATTTCGGGAGATATAAATAAAAATATGAAAATGTAATTTAACATTAGAAGCACTACATTTTGAATTTTTATAATTCAGAAACTTATCATTGAAATGACTTAAAATTTGGTGTCTAGGACTAGTTTGAACCAAATATTTGAACTATCTCGTTAAAATTGGGTATTGCCATTGAAAAAAATGAAGTTTGGATTCGTTTCAATATGTAGATGGCCCCCTAAGCAAATTTATTTAAAAGTAGACTTTATTTCCAATCATTCTGTACTAATAACTTTCGTCTACGATAATTTGTTGCGGAGTTAGTAGGAGTTGTTTACTTTTTTTTTAGACGACTGTACATATAGGGTACTGTATATGTCCATTACATTGTACATATAGTAAAAAATTAATATAAAGATTACATTTTTTAAAAGTCTGTGATATTATGTTGCTTCCGTGATTAGGATTTCTTAGTCAAAAAATCGTTACGGATTATACATAGATTTGTGTGTTCAGCAGCGTTGTAGCTTTTGTTCGATTAGTCAAATTTTGTGAATGTATCTAAGGGGGTAGTGATCTAAAGCATCAGAAACCTGTTTCCAAAAGGCTTTAGATTCTTCTGCCACGGCTCCTTCTTCATCCGATTCCACTTCCTGAATATGGGCTTCTTGTGTGTGTTCAAATCCTAGTGATCCCAGTCAACAGTGATCGTAGGGGGAAAAAAAAAAAAATCCGCGGGCTCGCGTGCCGGATTATAGAATATGTCGAATCATAGAATGCCAGATTAAAGAGCTTCTACTGTACTATTCAAATTGTTGAAATTTTGTCAATATATTTTTCTCGCTTTTCTATCTTTCATTGTCGCTAAATGATTTTACGGAAAAATAATTCCCATGCTGAACTTTCGCCTAAATTAAAAGCATTCTTAGATACCTTAAGGAGAGCATCATAATAACCAGTAGCATCAACTTTTGAAAAATATTGGGAGGGCTCAAATTTTTTTTGAGTAAAATAACACATACAATTTTTTCACCTTAGTGCGTAGACAGAGAGTGCAGACAGAGGCGGGGCAGGATCCAATGAGTAAAGACGATAATTCAAAGTTGAATTATGTTTTCTAAGCAAAATATAAATTATATTTATTAAATTACAGTAAATTCTGTCTAAGGCGGACTCTGTGAAAACCGGAAATCTGTCTAACGCGGAAATTTTTCAAAGTCCCGGCAAACCCAAAGCAAATAACATTAACCCATGCTGTTTAAGCCGGAATCTGCCTAACGCGGAAACGGAAAGGTTTTTAAGGCCCCACCGAGCCGAAAATTTTGCATAAGGCTGAAAAAATGATATTTTTAAAATGAAATGCATTTGATTCATGAAACTTTAAAACTGATATGTATATACATCAAATAGTCTCGAACACTATTAAATTTCGTAATAGATTAATAAAGTTAATTCAAAAGAACCATATTTAACTTTATGGTTAAATATGGTAATTTTAACCATATAACTCATAATGTGTTACTGAAGAATGATTGTTAAACCGGAAGTAAAAATAAGCATCGATAAAATATTATTTTCCGTCTCGTCAGAAACTATGTTAAAGTTTAGGTATAAGATTGTATTTGTTGAGGGGAATATTTTGCATTAAATTTCAGAACTGAAGCAATTTCTAATCAGTGCTATTTATTTTTGTGTTCGAATAATGTTTTTCAATAATATTTAAAAGTATAAATTTAATAAAAAGTTTAATTTCATTAAAAATTTATTTTTAAAGAACTGTACTAAAGGTTACGAATGTAAAAAATATGTAGCACGCGAGCATTTTTCAAATCAAATTTTACTTATTTATTTATTTATTTTTATTTTATTTTATTTATTTATTTATTTATTTATTTATTTATTTATTTATTTATTTTTTTTTTTTTTGGGGGGGGGGGTATTTTGCATAAGGCGGAATATTGCCTACGGCGAAAAATTTCATCAGTCCCGATCAATTCCGCCTTAGACAGAGTTTACTTTACTGTATATTTTCAAGTGTACTTCTTTATAAATACATTAATATTTATTATAAATAACATAAAAATTACTAACTGTGAAAATGGAAAATTCTACATGCCAATACACTTTAGTCATCCATTGCTTTACCAATTCAAGATATTAAAACAGAAGAAAAAATAAGCAGGAAATTTGTTTGTCAGAAATCTAATTATACATCCGCTGAAGAGACTTTCAGATCTCCTGCAAGTCTAATGAATGTCCTTACTATTTTTCAAATATAATTATTTTGAGAACGTCAATAAAACCAAACTTCATTTCAGCAATTAAATAAATAATTAATTAACGGATTAAATCAACCGAAATTGGATGGGCTAAGAGATCAAATTATTGGGTGGGCTCGCGCCACACGGGTCCATATAAGTTGGCGCCATTGATAATAACTGAAGTTATCGAAACTTTAAAAGCTGTGCATAGCACCGCAATTATTACTCTACCGCGCGATTCAAAATAAAGTTTATGGCAATTATCTCTTATGCCTCTGTTGACAGTGTGATATTTCCTATTATAAAAAGTACACAAATAAAGTACAGCTTTTAGATATGACATTTATTTTACAATTGGATGCATGGATATAAAAATACGAAACTTTTTTTTATGCGGTCTGTGGATCCTATAACTTACATTTAAAAAAAAAAAAAAAACATTTCTCTGTGCTCTGACAGGTAAAACAATAAAAATTCCATCCTTCTACAGCCAAAACTCGCCGAGTTATCGCATTAAGAATATTATGAAATTTCGGAGCTCTCGCGTAATAAGGTCACTCATGCTAAATTCACTCATAATTTCACTCATGCTAAAACACCCGCTCGCTAATGTTAATCCTATGGAATGCATTTTTTAAGATAGCTCGCTTGCATATCAACATTTTTAAGTGGTTTCTTTTTGCACTGAGTAGTTGAGGTTGATCTGTACAAAGGCCATTTTGTACTTTTTCGATTTTCTTTGCAGCTTTTTTTTTTTAATGAGAATACTTTCATTTTCGAAGCCGGTTCCGAAAGTAAAAGTATCCTAATAAAAAAAAATGTTGTAAACAAAATCGAAAAAAGTAAAAAACGACCTTTGTACAGATCGATCTCAGTTTTATTAGCATCTTTCTGTTTAGAGAGCTACGATTTTTTTTATTATTATTCAAAGCATCATAACGCGCTGAGTTTTGCTCGTGGAAGAATGGAATTTTTACTGTTTTACTTGTCAGAGAATTGAGAAAAAGTTTTCTAGATATAACTTATAGGACACAGTAATCGCATTAAAAAATACTTTCGTATTTTAATATGCAAACATCCTCTTAAGACCAAGTCAATAGGGCATCATCAGGGTTTGATACCCCTCTGAAATTTGTCAGGATAACAATAAATAGGCCATTAACTATCCATGAAAATAGTCAAGATTCGAAAATCAACTACTATCAAGATTAAAAATTCTAAATTCAAATCATAATTCAAAATTACGCTAGTTTATAGTTTGATTCCGTTGGAAAAATAAATTCTAAGAAATCTTTAAAATTCATTCGTATTTTTTTGGAATCGTACTAAAAATGGAGTAAAAGCAGAATGTCAAAGTAAAATGCCTACAACATATCGATACAAATCGCCAGACTTGTTTAGCCCAAATTCGTGAAAAATACAATAAAAGTCATTTTGGATTTTGAGCCCAGATTTTATTCTTGTCTTATTATAGATATGATTTTTACTGATTGAATAAAGGCACGTGTTAAGAGTCTTTATTGTGAATTCAAATAATTCCATTTAGTATAATTACAAAACAAAACATTGCATCCCCTTTTTCATTGCAAATAAAATTATAATCTCATTAAAGGCTGTTTTCAAATCGAAAAGGGCAACTTTCTGATATAAGTTTTAATTTATTTTTGTTCGAAAATGCATGAAACTAGCTGGTGTTGTTGTTCAGAAACTATGTCATTGAGCTGTTTTTTTCATTTTTTTGCAAACGCAATAAATCTTTCAGAAAATAGTGTCAAAGTGGGCGTTTTGTACCGAATTTCCGCGCGAAGGAAGAAAGAGCACTCAAGAGCGGGCGAAAAATGGGTTTGTCACGTGATCAAAATGGCTTATAACTCAATAGGTAATTGATTGATCAAAAAATGGAAAAAACAGTTCATTTCCAAATCGCTTCCATGGTCAGGCTTTCCAATTTTATACCTTTCCGCTAAAAAATGAATTTGTAAATGTGTCAAAACGTTTTGCGCTTATTGAGCAGAGCAGTTAAGAACAGCCTTAAATGCTTATTCAGTTAGAATTGATGTTAGTGTAAACCAAATTAATGTTTGAAATGTACAGTCGTGGGGGGGGAAATAGTAAGCACTCACTACTAACTCTGGCAACAAATTATTGTAAGAAGAAAGTTACTAGTATCAAACGATTGGAATTAAAGTCTACTTTTAAATGATGCATGTAAAATTTGCTTAGGGGGCCATTTACATATCAAAAAGAACTCAAACTGTGTTTTCTTTTCTATAGCAATACCCAAGTTTGACATCATAAATAAATTCTACACCCTTCAATTAGCGTAAATACAAATGTTCATGAAATTCGTACGATTAGTTTCAGAGAAATTAATTATTTTAAAATGAGCCTATTTTAGGGGTTGTATCCTAATTGAAGTTCTGTACTCGATTGTTTAAATGCTACATAATGACTATATCACTTCTATTAATGTTTTATTTCTTGTCAATATGGCCAATATGTTTCAATAAAATGAATAAAAAATATATATTTTTTAATTATGCTTTTTTGCACTTCATAGATGGCCCCTTAAATCATCATTTTGATCTTTTTAAATCATAATTCTAAAACTACTTGGAAGAAAAAATTTAAATTGAGAATTCGCATAAAACAGGACATAATAAATATAAATCTATCAAAAATATGTATATTGCAATTCATATTTTGCACATCATAGACGGCCCCTTAAATCATCATTTTGATCTTTTTAAATCATAATTCGAAAACTACTTGGAAGAAAAAAATTAAATTGATAATTCGCATAAAGCGCAGGACATAATAAATATAAATCTATCAAATATATGCATATTGCAATTCATATTTTTTTCGAATATTAATTTCATAATTCATATTATAAAATTTTAAAAATTACAAATTCAGTGTATTTATGTTTGGGTTTTTTTTTTTTAGTATTATAACCACACAGAAAATTATCCCATTAGGATTATAATTTCAAGAGAAATTAATAAAAACATGAAAATGTAATTTAACTTTAGAAGCTCTAAATTTTGAATGTTTGTAATGCAAAAATTTATCATCCAAATGACTTGAAATTTCGCTTCTAGGCATAGTTTGAACACAAAATTTAAAATATATTGTTAAAATTAGATGTAAGTCATTGAAAAAAAAAAAAAAAGTTTGGTCTGGTTTTGATTTGTAGATGCCCCCTAAGCAAATTTTATATACATCATTTAAAAGTAGACTTTATTTCCAATCGTTTGGTACCAGTAACTTTCTTCTTCTATTATACCGTGTTTACTCGCGTAATAGTCGCACCCCCGCTTTGAAGCAGAAAAAAAAAGTCAAAATATTTTCTTCACATAAAAAATCGCAGTCGCGTATTTGACTTTCATCTAGAAAATAGAAAATTATCAGCTGTTCTCTTTCCAAAACTACAGTACTCATAATGGATTCATCTGTTCTGTCACTCCCATTGACATAACCGATCTCCGGTCTTCAGATACCGATTCGCATTATAATAGCGATACTGATACCTTCAGTGAAAGTGACTTATTATGAGAGTCTTTTGTCAGAATTTTCACAAAGATTATTTCTAAATTTCATGTCTATAAAAATATTACCATAAAAGGAAAATTTAATTTATAAACATTATATAATTTTTTATAATTTTTATTTAATAAACATTTATTTATTTAATTTTAATTTAATAAATTTAATAAACAGCATATAATGTGTTTTTTTATACCATTAATGTTTTAGCATTAGAGTGTACAATATTGTGTAGTAGATTTGCTCACGTAATAGTCGCACTTAGACTTTCATAATGAAGAATTGGCAAAAAAGGTGCGACTATTACGCGAGTAAACATGGTAATTAGTTGCAGAGTTAGTAGGGTGTGTACTTTTTTTTCCCACGACTGTACATAAATGTTTTATTGACAAAAATATCTTTCTAGCAGCATATGTCGAAACAGATGAGTTTGTGGATATATTAAATTACTTTCATTGCATTCTTCACGAATTTGGGCTAAACAAGTCTCACTGTCGGTTTCTATATGTTGTAAACTTTTTTCTTTTTACATTTTGCTTTTACTCCATTTTGTGTCCCATTCAAAAAAATTCGAATGAATTTTAAAGACTTCTAAGATTTTGAATTTATTTTTCCAACGGAATCAAACAATAAATTAGAGTACAGTTTTGGTTTTTGTATTTTGACAGTAGTAGATTTTCGAATCTTTATTGTATTGGTGGATAGTTAATGGCATATTTATTATTATGCTGACAGAAATTTCTGAGAGGGATCAAACCCAGATAATCTCCTCCCCCACCCCCCATTGGCTACGGTCTTGAGGTGATATTTGCATATTAAAATACGAAAGTAGTTTTGTAGTCCTATAAGTTATATCTAGAAACATTTTTTTCCATGCTCTGACAAGTAAAACAGAAAAAATTCCATTCTTCTACGACCCAAAACTTACGAGTTATGATACTGTAAATATAAAAGAAATTCGGAGCTCTCAAAAAATGGAAAGAGGCTTCTTTAATGCAGGAGAGCTCCGAAGTTTCATAATATTCTTATTCTCGTATTCACCATCAACCTCAACCTAGAAAACCTCCGTCGAACCCTCAAATGGAATTCCATATTAACCTGATTGGACTTGATTGCTGTCGAAATTTAATCAGATCAATGATAAATACTATTTGAGCGTTCGACCCAGGATTTATCGGTTAAGGTTGATGATGAATACGAACATTAATGTCGAAACTCGCGAGTTTTAGAGAATGGAATTTTTATTGTTTTACTTATCAGAGTATGGAGAAAAGTTTTTTTATGCTTAACTTAACTGTCTCAGAGACTGTATATATAAAAAAATAATAATAAATTTCGTATTTTGATATGCATACATCCAATTGTAAAATAAATGCCATTGTAAAAGCTGTACTTTATTTGTAGGCCTTTTATAATTGGAAGTATCTTTTTGTCTACAGAGGTGTAAGAGATAATCGGCATAATCTTTATTTTGAACCACCTGGTGTGCCTGCATTATAAACCTGAACACGCTATCTTGTAGAAAAACTGCATTAATCGAATTATAAATCTTTAAAATATGTAATTGGAGCAACATTTTAAGCAACGAAATTTACTTAAACTCGATATTTATTAAAATCACAATGACATCAATAGTATAAGTTTCTGATTCAATTCCTGTTTGCTTCTATCATAACTACTCATTTTCCTTTATATAAAATGTTACATAACATTTTTAAAAATCTCTGGCTTAATCCCTTTGTCTTTATATAACAAAGGAAAAATACTCCTAAGGACATATTGACATTTAGCCCATTGAAAAATACAGTTTCAGGATGATTATACCGATATTTAGCGATCATGTTACTTTTAGATTATGTTACATTTGAAATTGGATTATGTTTAACAAAAACACGTATTTCAGTGAGCCGCTCTTTTTTGTGAAATGCTTGACAATACAGAATAATCGGATTATCTTTCGAAAGAGTTATTTGTATTTTATTCATTCTTCATTAAAGATCGAATGTTAAAAGCAGCAGACATTTAAAGAGCAAATTTAAGTATTATTCGGACTAATGAGTTCCGAGCGCAATCGAGATAATGGACAGATATCAGAAAACGTTGCGACGGGGACATTCGCTACTCTTAAGGGTGTATTCGAAAAAATATTTTTCCCCCTTCAACAGCTCGAAATTTTCTGAGACATTTTCAGACTCATTTTTAAAAGTAAAAACATGAAACTTGCTGGGATGATTTCTGAAGACATGTTTAACATGCCGTGTGATTTCATTTTCAGCTCAATTAATTAGATTTTTAAATAATTATTTTCTCAGTATGACCATTTTTTTCATTCCCAGATCGCCCGCTTCGGAAAATTCGGTTCAAAACGCCAACTTTGACAGCGTTTTTTACAGTATTTTGTGCATTTATCAAAAAATTAAGAAGCATGGCACATTATACAGTTTTTAAATAAGAGAATTTCCCAGTTTGATGCGTTTGAAAGCAAAAATGAATTTTAAAATGAATCAGAAAATAGGCAGTTTGGATCGGAATACACCCTTAATAAAGATTCTCTGCAGATACTTTCTTTAAATGCGGATGTCGACTCTTCGTAACCTAACAAATTCTGCGTGATTGATTGTAATTTTTCTTTCGATCCTTTAAGTTTCTAAGGTTTCGTGGCCCACCGTGGCTGAGTGGATAAGGCACCAAGCCGCTTCGCTTGAGAGCGTAGGTAGGGGCGGGTTCGAATCCCGCCGGCTCCTTTGCACACTGTTTGTGGAGCCCTCAGGATGTAATTCTCTGGTGGTGTAAATTTCATTGTGCTATCTCGTTCCTGTATATCGACGATGACTTATAAGCGGGTCCTGGTGTCAAGCACTCAAGTCTCATGTATGTGTTCTAAGGTTGCGAATGTTCACGATAAAATTGGAGTTTTCTTATTAATTTATGAAATAGGGCAATTATACACTTAATAAGGGATACTCTTAAGGGATATACACTTAATATTATAATAAGGGCAATTATACACTTAAAAATCTGCAGCGTTTGCTGCATAGTTACTCCACCGCTTTTATAGAAAACGATTACTATACTATGGATAGATATATAGACTATATAGACTATACTATGGAGCATTCTCATTGATCAGAATAGAGATATTCTATAAAAGCGGTGGAGTGACTATGCAGCAGATTTTTAACAGTGTACTTGGTTAGATATTATAAAATTTGAAGATTCAACTGAGTTATATGTGTGCTAGCAGCAACATACCTCATTCTACTGGAAACCTGCGTTGCCAAGCTTGCTTGTCCGTTGGGTAGCGTGCTCGTTTTTGACGGAGTTTTCAGCGAACCCCTTTGTCTGACATAGATTAGAATCGAACTCATCCTAGTTGAGTATCGAAAGTGATAAGTTTTGAAATTCTGACATAGCTAATGTGCCCGCCGCCGGTTCTGTATGAATGCACATATGTACAGTCGTGTAAAAAAAAGTAAACACCCACTACTAACTCCTCAACAAATTATCGTAGAAGAAAGTTAATGGTACCGAACGATTGAAAATAAAGTCTACTTTTAAATGATGTATATAAAATTTGCTTAGAGGGGCATCTACATATTAAAATGAAGTCAAACTTCATTTTTTTTAAATGACAATACCCAATTTTAACGAGATATTTCAAATCTTCGGTTCAAACTATGCCTGGACACCGAATTTCAAGTCATTTGAATGATAAGTTTTTGAATTATAAGCATTCAAAATTGAGTGCTTCTAATGTTAAATTACATCTTCATATTTTTATTTATATCTCCAGAAATTATGCTCCTAATGCGCTAATTTTTTGTGTAGCAATAATACTAATATACCCAAACATAAATACGCTCAATTTGCAATTTTCATAATTTTATGATATGAATTATCAATTATGAAATTAATATTCGAAAAAATTATGAATTGCAACCTACAATTTTTTTGATGGATTTAGATTTATTAAGTCCTGCTTTATGGAAATCCAAAATTTCACATTTTTCTTCCAAGTAGTTTTCAAATTATGCTTAAAAAACGGCAAAATGATGATTTAAGGGGCCGTCTATAATAGAAGTGACTAGATATTTTGAAATTTCTTCTGCTGTACTGTAATCTAGCAGGCTTCATTGACTTCTTAAGGTGCCTTGATCAAGATGGGGGCTCTCACGGTTAACAATCGAGTTTGGAACTTCAATTTGGATACAGCCCTTAAAATACGCTCGTTTTAAAATAATTAATTTGTCAGAAACTTATGGTAAGAATTGCATAAAAATTTGTTTTTAGGCTAATTGAAGGGTGTAGAGTTCATTTATGCTGTCAGAATGGTGTACTGCTATTGAAAAAACAAAGTTATGGTTCGTTTTAATATGTAGATGGGCCCCTAAGGAAATTTATCTATATCATTTAAAAGTAGACTTTATTTCCAATCGTTCGGTACCAGTAACTTTCTTCTACGATAATTTGTTGAGGAGTTAGTAGGGGGTATTTACTTTTTTTTTTCCACGACTGTACGTATACTATGTACGTAACGCGATAACTCTTGATAGAAATATCCGATTTGCTTCAAAAAAATTTCTAGGTTCATTCTGATAAGGCGCTTCCCTGATTAATTTTGAGGGTTCGTTGGTTAAGTAAGTATAAAGGGGGAAACGGGGACTATTCACCCCCCTTAACTTAGATAAATGGATTTTTCATGCAGAATTATCAGATTTTCCTCTAATTTGGTATACCGGTTAATTCTGATAAGGTGCCTCCCTTTGTTTAAGTCTAAAGGGGGAAACGAGGGGCTACTACCCCCTCTAATTTAGGTAAATGGGTTTTTCTATCCGATTTGCTGCAAATTTGGTACACCGGTTTATTCTGATAAGGCGCTTCCCTGATTAGATTTGCCAGTTCATTGGTTAAATATAAAGGGGGAATGGGGGGGTAATACCCCCTTTAATTTAAATAAATGGGTTTTTCTGTCCTATTTGTTTCAATTTTGGTACACCGGTTTATTTCGATATGGCGCTTCCCTGATGACATTTGAGGTTCATTGGTTAAGTATAAACAGAGGAAAGGGGAGGGCTAATCCCCCCTTAAATTATTTTTCGAGGGGAATTTTCCTTTGAAATAAGTGTATAATATACAGTTAGTGTGAATAGCCTGTGAGCTGAATGCCACCAGTTTAACTGGGCACTTTTCTTTTTTATTATTATCGTGAATAAATTTTTTTACTTATTTAATGCATTGATTCTTCTTTAACAGTTGCATGAACGAAGCAACGGACAACAACTAGTTAAAGAAATAAATAGAATATTATGTCGCTGACTGGCTTTTCTTATTAAAATCGCGTTTTCGTTCCATCGGAGCTATCAATAAATGAGTATACAGTGAAAGTGAAACTACTGTGTCACGAGTAATGTGTTCTGAATGTGTGAAAGCAATCCGGATAATTGGGTAATCAAGAGAAAAGATATAATGTTGTGAAATAACGATTTTTAGAAAATCGCTTATATGTAATTAAAAAAATAGGTCTAATGTATATTGAATATAGGAAAACTATTACTATAGACATTTTTAAAAATACAATAAAAAACTTAGTGCATTTAAAGCTATTAGTTGATTGAAGCTATCCGTCAATTTAATTGCTTTTACGTAGACATGTAAATTGCTCAGTAAATTACTCAGTACGTAAATTACTCAGTATGTCTGAAAATGGTGAGAAATACTGACTTAAACTGCCCAGACTTCGAAAATTCTAATTAAGCATGTATTTTATCGTTTGTTTATGTAACAATTTAAAAATTAGATACATACTACATATATTGTTTTTAAAAAATGTGTTTTTTTATCGCGTTTTTAAAAAAATATATATTAATTCGGATATTTGGCGATCCGGATGGCTAGAGTTCGGAAAAATGGAGTTTTACTGTACTATATATTCCGTTAAAAAATTTTTTTTAGCTTTTAGGTAGCTTTCTTTACAAAAAAGCTACCTATTGCAGCCGTTCGGAGGAAAGCGATTTCAAAACATTTTGGTATATTTTCATCGATCATGACCCCCAGACCCCGAAACCACCCTCCGTTCAAAATTGATATATATATATATATATATATATATATATATATATATCTGACCTATGTCACACTGTAACTCCCGTAATTATGAACCGATTTCGACGTAATTCGGTGTGTACATAGTACATACCAATGTCTCGACCGAGTTCGTTGGCCAGCTTCATCCGCCATTTTGTTTCAAAATGGCGGCCATTTAAAATTTTTAAAAAATTTTAAATCTTGAAATGTGATACCAAAAAATTAAAAATGGAAAAATATTTTTTTCTTATGTATTTGACTTTTATACAAAGATTCCGGAGCAGTTTTTGTTTCGTCTATATCTTAAAAAATGGCTGAGTTATAGCATTTTGAATTTCTAGCGTGGCTGACATTTTGAAACGTCCTGAATTTTGTCACGCGATAAAAGGAGTATTTATGAACCGATTTGGATGTAACTTCGTTTATACGTAGTACATACCAATGTCTCAACCGGGTTCGGTGGCCAGCTTCATCCGCCATCCTGTTTAAAAATGGTGGCCATTTAAATTTTTAAGAAAAATTTAAATTTGAAATGTGGTACCAAAAAATTAAAAATTGAAAAATATTTTCTTCTTATGTGTTTGACCTTGATAAAAAGATTCGGGAGCAGTTTTTGTTTCGTCTATATCTTAAGAAATGGCTGAGTTATAGCATTTTGAATTTCTAGCGTGGCTGACATTTTGAAACGTCCTGATTTTTCTCACGTAATAACAGACGTATTTATGAACCGACTTGGATGTACCTTGGTGTGTACATAGTACATACAAATATCTCGTTCGTTGGCGGGCTTCATCCGCCATCTTGTTTCAAAATGGCGGCCATTTAAAACATAAAAAAATTTAAAAAAATTAAATGAGATACCAAAAAATTGGAAAGCGAAAAAGATTTTTTTTTTGTATGTGTTTGACCTTAATACAAAGATTCCGGAACAGTTTTTCTTTCGTCTATATCTAAAAAAAATGGCTGAGTAATAGCATTTTGAATTTCTCTTGTGGCTGACATTTTAAAACGACCTGATTTTTGTCACGCGATAACAGGCGTAATTGTGAACCTATTTGGATGTAACTTGGTCTGTACATAGTACATACCAATGTCTCGACCGAGTTCGTTGGCCAGCTTCATTCGCCATCTTGTTTCAAAAGGGTTGCCATTTAAAAAAGAATTAAATTTAAAATTCAAAATGAGGTATTAAACAATTGGAAAATGAAAAAGATTTTTTTATGTGTTTGGCCTTGATACAAAGATTCCGGAGCAGTTTTTGTTTCTGAAAATTTGTTCTTTTGTTTATATCTTAAAAAATGGTTGATTTATAGCACTTTGAATTTCTAGCATGGCTAACATTTTGAAACGATCTTGTATTTGTCACGCGATAACACACGTATTCGCCTATTTCGATGTAAGAAGGTATGTGGATAGTATACATCAACATCTCGACCAAGTTCGCTGGCCAGATTCATCAGCCATGTTGTTTCATAATGGCGACCATTAAATTAAAATTATATATATATTTAAAGTGAGGTGCAAAAAAATTAGAAATTGAAAAAGGTTTCTTTCTTAAGTATTTGACCTTTATATAAGGATTCAGGAGCATTTTTTTGTTTTTCTTTACCTTAAAACATGTCTCAGATATAGCAGTTTCAATTTCTATTGTGGGTGATATTTTGAAAAATCTGATTTTTTGCATGCGACAGCACTCCTATATATTAACCGATTCCGATGTGAGTGAGCATGTGCACAGCAATTACTAAGGTCTCGATGAAGTTCACTGCTTAGCCTCATCCACCATGTTGTCTTAAAATGACAGGCACTTTAAGAAATTGCCGAATTTGGCAGCCAAATATATGTTACTTTAAAGAAAAGCAGCTTGGATAAAGCTGACTAATTTCGCGAAATTCTCATTCATTATATTGATAAAAAATTAGTATTGAATTTCCTGTATTTGGTTTCCACTAAATTGAGCTTCGTGTGTTTGAATGATATAATTTGGCTTTTTTTAAATAAGGATTATGAAAGCTACCTCTTCCTCCCGGCACTGGCCGGAAGGACTTTTTTGAATCTCACTTTTTTCCCGTTCGCTGGAACTTTTTTAGCCCCCGGTATGCTATTTCTTTCTCCCAGCTTATTTTGTGTCGTCTCCAAAAAATAACGTTACGTTGTATAAGCCAGCCGTAAAACAAAAGCAGGTGTATCATTGTAGTGTTAAATTGTCAACAGCAATTTTTTAAACTTCTAAGTATCGCATATTTTCAATTTTTATACGTCGTATTGGGGGGAAAAAATACTTTTAAATGTAATTTGTTTGAAAACTGCATCTCCATTTATTTTTCAGAAATTAATTTTTTTGTAGTTTTTAGCGACATTTGTTTAATTTTGGCAACTCAATTTCTGTAGAAAGTAAAGGGAAAATAGCAATTATATCTTTTTGTTGCCATTTTCCCATAAAAACTGAAAAAAAGTGTAATTAAAATACGTGCTATTTTAAAAATATATTAAATGAATGATTTCTGATAAAACATGGAGCTATTATAAACTAAATTTAATTTAAGTATCTATATTAACATTACAAACAAATAAAGGCATATGAATCATAAGATAGCCCTTTTTTTTTTTTTTTTTTTTTTTTTTCCTGACGAGTTTCTTGAATAAGGAAATCTCTTTTTTTTTTTTTTTGATAAATCGAAGTTAAAATTCTAGTGCCCAATTCACCTTGAGTTAAATAGTTAAATTCATATTCTTTCTCATTCATACTCTTTTTTTTGGATTTGTATATTATTCAGCGGTAGTGACGTCCTATGCGTACTTTACTGTAGATGTTGTTTAATACTGGATCGCAAATGAGAAATTCTTCAGCGGATGCGAATGACGTCATTTTTTATATAATAAAACCGCGTGTTTTAAGTCTTAAAATTGAACTACAGTAGAGTCCCGATTATCCGAGTCCCGCTTCGCCGATTTGCCGCTTTAACCCAGAAATTTTCTTCTGATGGATTGATGGCTTCTATTATTATGAAACAGCCATTAGAAATGAAGTGTTAGGTGAAGATGAAAGAGCAGCCGTAAAAAGTTAGGAAAAATGGAAAAAATAATTAAAAAAAAAAAAAAAAAGGCCATATTTTTTTTCTTCTCATTCTGACCAGAAAATCAAAGATCTAACTTTTTATGACTGCTCTTTCATCTTAACCTAACACTTCATTTATAATGTCTGCTTCATAATAATTGAAGCCATCAGTCCATCAGAAGAAAAGGATCCATTCCAAAGGTATAAGTTAGATTAATTCGGATAATCGGGAGTCTACTGTATCTGTATTTATGTACATTTTCATTTTTCATCGGGGGTGATACTAAATTCTGAAAAAGCAGAATTCCTGTTCTCTAGTAATTAATCCTTCTTGCTTTTTTTTTTTTTAAGTATGGGCCTTTCAAATAAAGAAGAAATAAAGAAAGATTTTCTAAAACTCACTAGTAGATTAGAAGTTATTTTGTGCATTGTTAATTGGACACTGGATTTTAGAAGATTGATATTTTCAACGTTGCTTTCATTATTTTTCAACGGAAATATCTCGTTTTTAAACCGTTGTAAATTTATTGTTCCTTTTTATAACGTTTCAAAAGCAGACATATTAGTTTCCGCGCGATGTATTCGCAACGTAATGGAAATACGTTTTCGAAACGAAATGGGATGATATTTTCACAGCAGTTTAAAAATGAAAGTGTTCTGTTTGGAACAAGTAATGAACACATTCAAATTGTAAAAATTTTCGCCTCCCTTGACACATTCACTTTCAATATATTTACTTGGAATCTGTTTTTTACTTTTAAGAAACAATGGGAAACATATTTATTAATCTGACTCACAGGGGGCGAAACCCCGGTTTTCCGGCAAAAATTCAGCACCCAATATACACTTATATGGTTATTAATAATCGGACACTTTCAATTTTAGACATTTTGTCGAATATTCAAAGATATACTCGTCATATTCTTCTGGATCTTTATGATTGTAAAAAATACGTTTGACCTCATATTTATCAACGTCGATTTCATAAGGAGGGCAATTGGGGGAGCAACAAAAATTCAAAGAAAAATAATATTATTTGGGATCACCCTGCAAAATAAAATGTACGAAATGATTATCGCTACAGCATACAAATATTTGAATATTGTACAATATGTTTACTGATTTGTGTAAGAATAGCCACGTATATTCATGGAGATGCAGCGATTTTTTCAAAATATTCTTGAATGTTTTTTGCTTATATCATGCGGGGTTTGCAACCAAATTTAATGCCAGTTTCAGAAAATTTGGCGTTAAAATTTGGATATATTTCACGTATCATGTTTTAATTAATAACATGTTAATCCATATTCTGCTTTATATATTGTGAAAGTTTTTTTTTCTTATGTATGTTATTTTAAGCAAATTCTTTAATTACCCCGTTTGTTATTTTGTCAAAATCTTTTACTGTGTCTCTATATCTCTCTATGTAACATTTCAGATGAAATCCCTTATTTCAGTCTATGTTTAATGTGTGTGCATTCATATTTTACGTCAACCCTATACCTAGACCTCCATACCTAAAAGAATCTATGAGGTTACTAAGAATTTTCTAGGAAACTGGTATGCCTAGAACTTTTTATGAAACTGCAACAACAACAAAAAAAAAAATCATGTAACAGATTCACGTTTATTCTAAAAAAAAAAGAACTGTGTTACTAAGAATTTTTTAGGAAACTTAGAGGCCAAAAACTTCTTATGTAACTGCAACAACAACAAAAAAATCATGTAAGTATCCAAGGTTACCGATAAATTTTTAGTAAGCATACATATTTCTGTAGCTTTACAAAAACTAGTTTTGTGATTTACATCTTTTTTTAATTTACAGTGTACACTGTAAAAAAAACGGACTAAAAAACGGCGATTCTACTGGCAATCGAGACGCCAGTACTATTTCTGTATTTTAACGGAAATTTTCACCCATAAATTCCAGAAAAATTTTTCTGTAACTTATGGGAAAAAATTTCCGTAAAAATACGGATTTCTGAAATTTATGGGGGGGGGATTTCCGTTAAAATAAGGAAATAGTACTGGCGTCTCGATTGCCAGTAGGATCTCCGTTTTTTAGTCCGTTTTTTTTTACGGCCCCACCAGTGGCCGAAGGACCAGAGGTTCTGCTGTTGAAGCTGATAGACGGGAAGTGCTGGGTTCGAACCCAATCGCGCCCGTCGGAGTAATCGTTTGGAGTTTTCTTGGTTTTCTTCGAACCTTGTATCTTCAAGCTTAAATACGGGTTAGGTTACCTTAGAAAGACACCAACTTACGGCTTATATCCCTCGTGTTGATAATTGACCTTCATAAACACAACCAACCAACCAACCAACCGGTTTTTTTTTTTTTTTTTTTTTTTTTTTTTTTTTTTTTTTTTTTTTTACAGTTTACAGATAAAGATTTTAGTAAGCTTACACCTTAGTAACAGATTTCTGTAGCTTTTACAGAAACTAGTTTTGTAAATTTCCAATTCTTTTTTTTTACAGTGTACTAATCTTTTAGAACAAATAAATTTAGTTATTTGTTGTGAAATTTAAGAAATCCATTTTTCAATCTTTTTTAACTCAAAAATGAAACGTTACTTTTTTTTTTTATCTGACAAGCTATGTTAAAAAACACTACCCACCTTAATATAGCCTTCATATAAATGTTGGAAGGACAGAAGAGTCGCTAAAACGGGAAAAAAAAACAATAAGATTTGAACGCTATTAAAATGTGCTTTAAAATTTTGATAAAAATTTATAAAGCTTAATAAAAGCTGTGGAATGTAATGTATTTTTAGCTAAAACCTTTTATCAATACAATATATATATATATATATATATATATATAGCTTTTTTTCCCTTTCTCTTATTACCCCGTTTGTCTCATATTACCCCCCCCCCACACACACACACACACGCACACACACACACCTTTCCCTAAACCTTTATTTGCTTTTATTCAGTCTAAAAATCTTTAAATGACTTTATGATGTCAGATTTAATAAATTCACAAATTTATAGTAAAACACTAAGTCATAAATAACTTAGTTACCCTAATATGTTTTTCTTTTTCATTGTAAATGAGAACTATCTACTGCAGTTTCCACTGCAGAGTTTATTTTAGTATTATTACTATATCTACTCTTTGTCGAAAATCACTGTAAATGTTCGCACTATATATTTTTCTCTGTTCTACTCGTCTCCCTTAACCTTTGCCAAGATTATTTTACTATTTTATTTTTAGTCTTAGAAAATCGATTGATATGACTTACCTTTTAAACATGCCAAATATCGGCTTTCTGTTTCAGGTAGCTTCCATTACAAAAGAGTATAAGAAGCTACCTATTGCAATCGTCTGGGGAAAGCAATTCCGGAAAGTGCTGGTATATTCACCGATTATGATCCCGACATTCCAAAACAACCCTCCGTTCGAATTTTGATTTATATACACACACACGCATATATATTTTCATATAGGGTGTCTCAAAAGTCCTTGACACATTTTAAAATTCAATAAAAAATCAAGTACAGTAGAACCTCTTTTACCCGAAACTCTTTTAACCGAAACCCATTTTGAAAGCTTTTAATTTTTTTACTATCACATTCTTTCTGTGCAAAATTCATTTTTAAAGGTTTTTTTTTACTATCACATTCCTTGTGTGCAAGTGGTCCTTTCCGAACTATGAATACAGATAAATACATTTTGGATCCCCTTTCTTAGAATTCCTTTGAATTTAACTTGATCTTCTGTAAGCTGCGGAGTGGAGTAGAACACAGTAGGAGAAGGGTGAACCGGAATGCGTGAATGTGGTCTAGCAGGTGTCTCTTCTGTTCATTATGTAAAAGGTACTTAATTTCAAAATTAAAATTCAGGTAATTTTTTCTTGTTTATATTTTGCTATTGCTTTATTTTTATTAAGCACTTGTTATCATAATAAGAAATAGCACGTATATTTGTCCTTAATCTTAAAATTGAAGCATTCTCGATTATCAGAAAATTTCTATTTTCCGAAAGATAGTCGCTAGTCGGTCCCAATTACTTCGATTAATCGAGGTTCTACTGTAATTGTCGTACAGGAGTGCGGTTTGGACTAAAATGCTTCTCACGATGAAAAGTTTTTTTTAAAGCGAATAAAAAAAAATTAGTTCCTTTCATCTCTAATAGATGGCGCTGTACCTTAAATTAATCAGAAAGAAGCATAAAAAACTCAAGACAATCAGTTACAGATCATTTTAAATTGTCAAAATCAGTTAAAGAGTAATAATTTGTGCAATCCATTAGCATTGTTCAATGAGTGCACTTTTTGTAGCTCGAGCCACATTCAAATGGAACTCCAGTTCGATCCATAGATAAACATACAAAATAGCACACTTAAGGCAAAATCTGTAATGGCAACAGTACAGCGCCACTCATAGAGTAAAGAGAAAGAACTGTAGTTTAGATTCTTTCCGGCTGTCTCTTTCGAGTTGTCGTCAAAAACTCCGGGTTCGATTCCCGGCTTAGACATTTTTCACGTTGGTTCTACGCGTCGTTAGCAATGTGATACTTCACGTATTATATATTCAATAATTTCGAGAGTAATTTCACTGCTGAAAATTAATTGAAAAATTAATTAAGATTATATATGTGTTCACCGATGCTGGGTTTGTTTCTGTCTCATGTTTTGCCGCAGGTTTGTGTGCTCATGAAGATTATTCCATCTTGTGCTTCAGTTATAGCCTTACCAAAATATGTGAGAAATGCTAAGCTGGGCATCGTCCTTAGTAGCTTAAATGGTAGAGCACTTGGAGCGCAATTCCAAGGGTTCCGGGTTCAATTCCTGGCTTAGATATTTTTCACATTGTTGGTTCTACGCTTCGTTAGCAATGTGATAATTCACTTATTATATATTCAATAATTTCTAGCGTAATTTCACTGCTGAAAATTAATTGAAAAATGAATTAAGATTATAAATGCGCTTTTATTTTATCAAGCAACATGCAAACAAATGAACTTTAATTAGAACTTTATAAAACCACAGTTTCTTAGCAAGAATATTTGGGAAGAGTGATTTATTTAAATAAACTTATGTTTCTCCCTTCCGTAATAATGAGAACCATCTTCCAGAGACTGTTTCTACTTCAACATCATCTTAATATTCAGACTGCACACTCCTGGCAGGAAATAATTGCGAAAGTTATACACATTTTTTATTGTAGTAAACCTCACGTGTCTACTTAGATATTTTCTAGGATTAATTTATTTAGTCCATGTTTTTAGTCCAAGAAAATCGATAAGAAGAAGAAGAAGAAAATATTTTGCTGTGGGTCTTAATCTCTAGGAATTCAGCTGCAATTGACAGAATAGTTCATGGCATGTTTAAAAGTTTTCAAGACAAACAAGAAATATAGCTCTTAACCTTTTAAGCGTAGATTTAAAACAAAGGCTGGAGAAACTATGTTATTACAGCGTAGAGGCTTACACAGGCCCGAGGCCCATACCCGGCCTGCGCGACAAAATATTTAAAAGTGCCGGGCCGGTAAAAAATTAAACGGGACGCCAGCAGATAAAAAAAGTTAGCGGGCCGACTGGGCCGATATAAACTTAAACCGATAAATATGAACTAATTTTCAATGGATATAACTTTCACGAGAATAAGTATAAATGTGCTGAAGAAGTCGATGGTAGTTTGACACCATCAATTGATGGTGTCAAATTCTATATATATAATATAATATATATAATATATAAGTTTCTATATTAATATAGAAATATAAGATGTTTAGTTTAGAGATTAGGCAACGGATAGTTACATCACGTCTGAGCCTGGGCTTAATTTTTTCGGAAGATTCGGCAGGGATCAGGCTTACATTTTTTTCTGCATAGTAGGGGCGAAACTGAACTTAATTGTCCCCAGCGTGTCGAGCACGTAATATGTTTTGTAAAAATAGTAATAATGATAACCAACTTCTGTTAACGGAATAATTGGAAATGTACCTTATACAGAGAAATATTTTCAAAAATCTATTTTTTATTATGCAGCTTCAAAAGTTTTGACCCTCTTTTTTTTCTTTTATTCTAAACTACATTAATTTTTTTAATGAATCTTTATTTGGATGTAATAGTTCAGAGTCTAAGTAATCATTAATCTTCTGTCTTGCGAATACATATTAATCTAAAATATACTGTAAAATTTTCTCATAAATATCTATGCAATACTCGTTAAAATAATCTTAATTGTATGTTAAGAAAAATTGGAATTTTTTGTAGAAATTAAGTCGGGCCCGGCCAGAGCTAATTTAATTGATTTTTGTACGGGCCGGGGCGTGAGCTATGAAACTTTAAACAGGCGTGCCCCGCGCGCCGAAGTTTTAGTTTTTACGCCGGGCCGGGTCAAGATAGTTTTCATTCGGGACTAAAAAATCCGGTCACTGCAGACCTCTGTTACAGGGTGAACCAAATGCTGTGAGGCAATTTTACAAATTATTGACTATTAACATAATAATTTTCTTTCTTTCTTTTTAAATTTAGAACATGAATCTGTTTAGGAAAAATTTGGGTCCTTTAAAGGACCCTTCACCGACTTCTTCGTTTTAAATGTAGATTTTCCATAAAACTTTTCCATTTCTAAACTGTACTTTTCACATTTTTAATAATTTTTAAACAAAATTTTATCTTTTAACGAAAAAGCTGAAGTTGCCAAATAAGCTACTATCTAACGTTTTAACGCATAAAGGATCTTGTTAAATACAGATAAACTGAATCTTGTATATAACGATAATTGCAAATTCACAAAATTTTGACTTTGGTTTTTCACAAATATAAACAACTTTTCACAATTTATCAAAAACAGGACCCTGTGGAAAAAATCTGGTCCGAATCCTGAAGAATTTATACGCCCTAGAGTTCTATGCAAAGAACTTAGAAATATGAAAAAGTAGCAGTTAAAAAAAAAAATCAACAGTAAGTTAGTGTGAGCTCAATATTCTGTAGTGTAAAGACAAAGCGCGGCCTATCTATGCCAAAGAAGCCAGTTACAGAATCTTGTTGTCCAAAACATATCAATAAACAGCATATAGTCATCTAGGGCAAAAGATTTTTCACATTAAAATGTCCGATTGAACGTTTATTATGGATTTAACTTTCATAGTTTTGCTCAATCATGTATTTCTGTTTTACAACACTTCTCTATGTTAAAGAAAAAATAGTCAAAAGCTGTCAGCTTTTAAAACACGCAGTGCAGTACTTTTGTACCACGCTGTATTAAAAAAAAAAAAAAAATCTCTTATGCTCAATACTTAACTGGGTTTTTTTCTCCCATATCTCAATATTTCCATTTCAACGTTATTTTTTTATTCAAATTATTGAAAAAAAAAATCTTACAGTTCGAGACTCTGATTTTTGCAAAATATCTCCCGTCCAAAAATTTGCCGCCTGGTAGGCTTAAGCCTATTATCAGTCCATTGGGAAATTCGCTACTGTTAATATCTTGATGAAAATGGACTTTCCGTCTACAACATGTTCCAGAGGCAAATCTTGTTAATCTCTGTTCGTGCTCTGTTCGTGCGACTGCAATGAACAGCTCCCTTTTGAGAAAGTCACTATAGGTCGCAGTTGATTCCGATTTTGTAAAGATACTAATGCAGCCTTTTACGAACGACTCTTTTGCAAAATCCTGAATGGCACTTCCATTTCATGTGTAACTTAATGCATGCTGTAACTTCCATGTGTTCCTTTCATGGTTGCTTCCTCCATTACCAATGCAATAAATTCCTGAGGTTTTTTTGCATGACCAGCAGGCTTTCTTCCTGCTCGGCTCAGGTACAAGTGACAACATATGTGGCTTGAAATTTCATTGTTGAGTTTTTTTTAATCCCTTTTTCAAACTTTAAGCAGTAATTGGTCCTTTTCGTAATCCTCTTAAGGTTCAATGTTGTTTCATTGCATGCCGTTCAATACTATTACATTGATAATAGCACATTCTGAGTGAAGCTCGGTCAAAGATAAAGACATCGCTTACTTGCAACAGCTGAAAGTTATGCAGAAAATACACAGTTTAATATAGCTAAAAAATTATAGGATACTAGGGGGTTCAGCTCCCTGCGTGCTACACCTGCGAACTCCAGTTCAGGCTTCGCAACCTCTAAAAACATAGCAATGTGCCCTGTTTAAAAAATATTACCAAGTTACGGAAGATTGAATAATATTATCACTATAATGGCAGCTATCTTCTGTAATCGGGTTGCCATTATTTTCCATTTGCATGGTTCATTTTTTGGTTACCAATGCCCTCATCCACCACTGTCGTGACTACTGACGGCTGTTTTCAGGATTGAAAAGTAAGATCAATTACACATTTGAAAATCAATTTGTATAAAATTGTTTAGGTTAAAAATGTTGCTATCTTTCTGACTTTTATAACGACGCTACGGACAATATTCTTCCTTTAGATTCAAAGTTAAAAAGCTCCGTCTGCTCGGGAACAGCTTTTAAAACCACCCTATTGAAAAGCATAATGTTTTGAAATTTTAGACTTATATTTTATGTTTTGATCGCATTTTAGATGTTTTCAGGAACAGGTATAGCTTACTCGTGAAATATTTTCTCTATTTTAATACAACATCATGCATATTTTCATGTTATTTTTGCGATGTATATTGTTTATATTAATTAATAAGAATATCCGAATTTTTAATATGTATTTATCGAATATAATTCGTATAAAATAAATCGAAAGTATTTTGTGCATATATACCTGTATTTATGCTGCATCAAGTGATGTAATATATAAACAAATTTGCTAGCCGCACAACTTTTATATCATGTGACGTCACATTAAAATTCGCCGGAATGAAAATACTTTTAAATGGATCGTTTTAATATATGACGTAATTTTCACTACTGAATGCATTTCTCATGTAATTATTTATTTATTTTAATGTTATTTTTTTCTCTTTTAAGACTCACGGGTACATATATTATTTAATTTAAAATGTTTGGGAATATTATTATTTGAACTTTTTAAATATATCCTAATATTCACCATTAAAAGTTTTTCACGCCTAATATTTTAATTATTTTAGGCACTTTAAATATGATTATCACCTTTAAATACGTTTTGCGTGTAAGAATTTTATTATTTCAAAGTTTTCGTATTTTTCTAATATTTACGCGTAAATATTTTGACGTAATTTTCCCTATTTTCTGCTTTTAACACGTGATCATTTAATTCTTATTTTTAAATTTTCTTTCTGTTTTTAATAATTTCAATTTCAATTTGGAAATGGCAACAAAAAATAAATCTAATAATCCTTTTCGTTTTCCCTTTTCTCTCTTATTTCCGCAAAAATGGAATATATATATATATGTATATATATTACGTCTATGGAATTTATGTTAAAGTTGAAAATCACAGACGATTTTTGGTTTCTAATGTAAACTGATTCTTGACAATCGAAATGTGAAAAAAAGGTTTTATTTTTTGAAATTTTTCTGAAAAACGTAATTTAATCACAAAATCACGATTGAAGTAAAAGATAAATTCAATTTCAATTTGAAAATGACGAAAAATACAAAATCTAGTAATCCCTATAGTTTTCTCTTTTCTGGCTTTTTTCGACAAAAATGGAGTAATTGCCTTTTTTGGACAAAAATGAAGTAATTTAGTTGCCATCATTACAGGAATGTAATTAATATCAGAAAAAAATAATATTTCGAAAACTAATTCAAATTTTAAAATTATAATACCACTTTTGACACCTGTGGATCAATACGGGTAACTAGTGTTAATTTCACCGCCAAACATTCCATATTTTAGAAAAAATGTCTGAGGAACATAATCAGTCGTTTCATATATTCGTTTCATTAGGATTTTATATAGGGGAGACTAGGTAGGGGTGACCATACGGGAGGCTTGACCCACCCATGAGTTTTCATGTTTAAAAGAATTTCTGAGTTTTATCAATAGGTGTCAACCAAAGCTACCGGAATGCTCAAACAACAGTCTCTGTTTCATACAGACAATCGAGATAGGCATGGAAAAAATCAATTGTGAGGCGTTTTGAACCTAAAAGTTGTGTTTTGTAGAAATATTTTGTAAGCTTTTCTCAAATAAAATATATCATAGGAATTTGAGTAAGTAGGTTTTAAGTAATACAGAAATATCGAGCTTTCATTCCAGGCATAAAGATTATACAGTAATTTAGGCTTAACATAACAATGTGCTCTTTTTTAGAAAAAGGCTATGTGGGGAGGCTTGACCCAGTCAATGGGAGGGAGGGTTGACCACGTGTTCAAGGCTTCTTTAACATATTCACGGCGGGAAACGAGAATTCTCGTTTTCATTCAAAAAACAACATTGACTAAGGGTGTGGCTTCTATCTTACAGAAAATGAATTTATATAATGTTGTCTATATTTTTTTAGATTCTGAGAGGTTTTTATTAAGATCGTTCATTGAAAGATATTTACCGACGCATAAACTTGAGACACCTATCTAGAACACCAATTTATGAAAGACTTTCAGAACAGGGAGGAGCTTCTACTGTTTTAAAATTCAAATTTGATAAAAATTGCCCGTCGGCTATGTGTTAATTAAGGGGTTTTGGAAATATTTTTATTATATACCGTGCATAATGAAAGATTAATGGTTATATATAAAAATGAATGTAAATTTATTCTGCAAAGGTACAGTAAAATGGGGTGATGGAAAAGAAAACGTTTAAAACTGATTAAAGAAAGATGTAAAAAATTGCTATTTGTATCGCACGAAAAAAAATTAATGAAATATAAATGGGAAAGTTGATAGGAACTTTTTTCCATTTAAATATTACTTACAATAGGTAAATAGAAACAGTGAAAAATACTAGAAAGTACGAAAGCAGCAGTCTTAACCGTTTCATGGGCAGTCGTATGTTTATGAAACCACTTTATTTTAATTCCCAAAATCCACAATGGCATCAGAATTTTGCTAAAATCTTTTCAATTCAATATGTATGTGAAATATAGCCTGTTTCACATTTCCAAATAAACTTGTTCGTATATTGCGGTGCCAATCATTTATTTCAACATTTTAGTACTGAAAGTACTTTGCCTCTGAAAGGTTTAACAGATGTTAATGATAAGTTAAGTACTCATGCGGCTGCAAAAGAACATAGCAAGAATCGAAAAACTATTGGAAGGTACGTAGACAAATTTCAACACAATGTATAGAGTGAGATGAGGCCAAACTATGTGATAACTAGAGTTGTCAGATCGCATGTCATAGAAAGTAGGGCAAGGAGACAAATAAAAAGCGCGACAGTTGCTTCTACAGGACTTAATAATATATGAAACCTTATGAAAACGGAACTTGTCTCTAACGGAATAATGGTTTAAATATTAAAATTTTATTTTTCCTGCTGTAGAATTATACCTGCTCAGACAAAATACTACATAAAACCAAATTTACCCCCTCTGACATGCGATTGCGCCTAAACAGGTTTGTTGAAGCCTCATATTTAAAAAAATATTTTTTTATAATAATTAAATCATGTAGCATAACGTTATTTCACCTTTTTTTAATCAGGTTTTATTTCTCTTCACAAATATTTCAATATAAAACAAAGTGGGTCAAGCCTCCCTTATAGTGGGTCAAGCCTCCCGTATGTGGGGAGCTTTGACCCATTATTTTCTCATGATTAAAATCAATCATTTTTCAAATTTCTTATATATTACACTTATGTAGCAATTTTATTTTGATAACTGATTGTATAACGAATAAAATGATATATAAAATTTTATTCTACGTTCAATATTTAAAAAATAAAAAATCATTTTGTAAAAAGTGGGTCAACCCTCCCTAGTCTCCCCCATCTAGGGTTGATGGAATGCGAATTTGCATAAATCGGTAAAGTTAATTTTTCTAGTTTTTTTTTCTGTTTATTTATTTAATTTTGCGCTTGTTGCTTGCCTTTGACAAGCTATTGCTAATTTATTTACATTTTTAAAGAAGTATTTTCTACTTCATAAGCCGTTATGTTTGCCAATTGTCACAGATACCGGAATACTTATTGAACGAAATATCGTGGTCCTAAATACAGTACACAGCGCTATTTCTTTCCAGCTGGTGACTTTTTAGAGCATCCCCCCCCCCCCCCTAAGGATATAAAATTCATTGACTTAAAAAAAATATTTTTTTTTTCAAGTTTAGTTACTTTTGGTGTAGTAGTTGTCATTTATACAGGTTTCAAAGTAAAACTGTAATTCTAATCATCCTGTATTTCGAGTTTACAAATTAGTCGAAATAAAAATTTTAGCCTATTTACTTGAATAGTGTTTAAAGATTTATTCATTTTTTAACAGATTAGCCGAATGAAAGTTCCAGCATTGTTTCTGATAATTTATTTCATATTTACAAATTATCTGAAATTAAATATTTAGGGGATTTTTTTGTAAAATTCTGTATTATGATTAATTATTTATTGACAAATCGCCGAAATAAAAGTTTCAGAATATTTGCTGAAACGTCGTCGGATATTTTATTCCGTGCTTACAAAATAGTTTAAGGGGACTTAGGACCTTTAAAATGTCGAAAAGCGAAAAGAATTGACCATCTTTGTCATTTAATTTTTTTTTAAGTATACGTTACAAACAAATAATTTTTAAAGGCAGTAATAGATACATGTTTCTTCTTTCATTTGATTTTTTCCCTCAAAACTTTTAGGCAAGTTTCGAGCAGAAAATTGGAATCACAAATTGCGCGCACGATTACAAAAGTATTTCTGCATATAAAACAATACTGTTGGTATGTAATTATACTATTGTGCTTACACTGAACCCCGCCCCCCCCCCCCCCAAAAAAAAAATGCATTTTCATGTATTAAAAATAAAACTGTATTCTGCTTATTCAAAATTATCGAAATAAGCAAAATAGCACAAAGAAAAAATAACTTTTCAACAATAAACCATACCATTTCCGTGCTCTAACAACTAAAACGAAAAAAAAAAAATAAAATAAAATAAACAGCAATTACAACAAAACTAGTCGAATGTGCCAATCCCAAAACTTTCTTCTATCTCATACATGTTAATACTTCAAAATTCGCTATCACAGTGCCAAAATTAAATGGCAATTTATGCTCATCATGAGGATTCTAAAGATATGAAATTCCGTGCATTAGTATGTATTAGTGAGATATGACTATTGCTAAAATCGTGGCGCTACCTGTTGGATGATTTACACCAAAACCTAATCAGCAACAACTTATGTCAACGTCTAACTGAATCAAAAGCTTGATGAAAATCCGTGCATTTCTTAGATCGAGCTATTACGGAAATCGTGAAAAATCCAGAATAGCAGCAGCTCCACCTGTTGGGCGATTAACACCAAAACATAACCAACAATAACTTGTGTGAACGTCTAACTGAATCTGTAGTTAGATGACAATTCGAGCATCAGTTCTTGAGATGGAGCTATTGCGGAAATCGTGAAAAAAGTAGCATAGCAGCGTCAGCTGTTGGACGATTTACACCAAAAAAGAATCAGCGCCAATATTTATCAAGGTATACCTGAATCTAATGTTTGATGAAAATTCGTGCATTAGTTCCTAAGCTAGAGCTATTGCGGGAATCGTGAAAAAGGCAGCATAGCAGCGCCACATGCTGGACGATTTACACCAAAACGTAATCAGAACCAACTCACATCAAGGACTAACTGAATCTGAAGTTTGAGGAAAATCCGTGCATTAGTTCTTGAGCTAGAGCTGTTGGGGAAATCGTGGAAAATACAGCATAGCAGCGCCCCCTGTTGGGCGTTTTACACCAAAAACTAATCAACACCAATTTATATCAAGGTCCAACTGAATATAAAGTTTTGTGAAATTCCGTGCATTAGTTCTTGAGATAGAGCGCCCACAAAATTTGTGTCACAGACAGACATTTTGTAAAAACATGTTTTTCGGGATCTCTGACCCCTAAAATGTATAAATCCGTCGAAAACTGGAATTCGAAAATTTTCACGAATCTAACGCTTTCTTCTTGTAAAGAAAAAAAACTCCGGAAAGTAAAAAGAGATGAAAATTTAGATTCTCTTTATAAAGTCCTACCATACACTATATATCTTGAAAATTTCATGTAATAGCTTTGAAGAGTTTTTTAACCACCGTGTGTGCAATGCCCCTAAATCACATAATGACTTTAAAATTCTCCCTTTGAAAATATTCCATATTTAACAACTATTAAGAGTGCCAATCATTTTGTTTTAATGTGTTCAGAAATGATTACTTTTACCATATATATATATATACAGACGTGTGAAAATTATTAGAATAATTGTGAAATTTACACTAAAATCTTGTTATATTAAAGAAATAATACATTTAAAAATATTAACCCATTTAATATTTAGCGTACACCCTCTTGTTTTTACTTTCTTCTATCTTTACAAGAAGAAAGTATTGGATTCATGAAAATTTTCGAATTCCGGTTTTCGACGGATTTACACGTTTTAGAGGTCAGAGAACCCGAAAAACATGTTTTTACAAAATGTCTGTCTGTGACTCTGTGAGTCTGTCTGTCTATCTGTCTGTCTGTCTGTGTGTATTTGACACAAATTTTGTGGGCACTCTATCTCAAGAACTAATGCACGGAATTTAATAAAAATTGTTATTCAGTTAGTCCCTAATACAAATTGATGCTGATTAGTTTTTGGTGCAAATCGCTCAACAGATGGCGCTGCTATGCTGCATTTTGTATGATTTCCGAAATGGCTCTATCTCAAGAACTAATGCACGGATTTTCATAAAACTTCAGATTCTGTTAGTCCTTGATATGACTTGATGCTGATTACGTGTTGGTGCAAATCGCTCAACAGGTGGCGCTGCTATGCTGCATTTTTATGATTTCCGCAATGGCTCTATCTCAAGAACTAAAGCACGGATTTTCATGAAACTTCAGATTCAATTAGTCCTTGATAAGACTTGATGCTGATTACATGTTGGTGCAAATCGCTCAACAGGTGGCGCTGCTATGCTGCATTTTTTACAATTCCCGCAGTGGCTCTATCTCAAGAATTAATGCACGGATTTTCATCAAACTTCAGATTCAGTTAATCCTTGACATGAATTGAAGTTTTGTACAGTTTGGTGTAAATCGCTCAACAGGTGGCGCTGCTATACTGCATTTTTTACAATTTCCGTAATAGCTCTATCTCAACAACTAATGCTTGGATTTTCAACAAACTTCAGATTCATGTATACTTTGATATGAATTAGTGCTGTTTGTGTTTTGGTGCAAATCGCTCAACAAGTGGCGCTGCTATGCTGCACTTTTCAGAATTTCCATTATAGCGGTATCTGAAGAACTAATGCAACAATTTTCACTAAACTTCAGAATCAGTTAATCCTTGATATGAATTGACATTTTGTACATTTTGGTGTAAATCGCTCAACAGGTGGCGCTGCTATACAGCATTTTTCACGATTTCTTCAATCGCTGTATCTCAAGAACTAATGGACATATTTTCATCAAACTTCAGATTCAGTTACTCTTTGATATGAAATGATGCTGACTACGTGTTGGTGAATATCGCCCAATAGGTGGCGCTGCTATGCTGCATTTTGCACTATTTCCTCAATAGCTCTATCTCAAGAACTAATGCACGAATTTTCATCAAACTTCAGATTCACGTACACCTTGATAAATGTTGATACTGATTATGTGGTTGTGTAAATCGCTCAACAGGTGGCGCTGTTATGCTGCATTTGTCATGATTTGCGCAATAGCTCTATCTTAGGAACTAATGCACGGATTTTCCCCGAACTTCATATTCAGTTAGACATTAACACATGTGGATGATAATTAGGGTCTGGTGTAAATCACCCAATAGGTGACGCTGCTATGCTGCATTTTGATGGATTTACACGATTTCATGGACAGTAATATCTCAAGAACTAATGCACGGAATTTCATCTTTTTAGAATCCTCATGATGCACTGTGATAATGAATTTTGAAGTATTGACAAGTATGAGATAGAAGAAAGTTTTGTGATGGCCACAACATACTAGTTTATTAAAGGTTCAATACGTCTTGGCATATTTTGTATGAGTTTTTGGCATTTAATTTGTATTTCGTTGTCATGATGCTAAATTTGGATGAATTTTTCTATCAGAATATTCTTGTTTGTGATGTTGCATTTCTTTAATTTAGTTAAAGAAAACATTTTCATAGCCTGGAAACAGTCCAGATATGAAACCCATAAAGAACCTTTGGACCATTATAAAGAAAAAATTAAAGAAATACAACACCACAAACAAGACTAGTGTGATAGAAACACTCATCCAAATTTGGCATCATGACAACGAAATACAAATTAATTGCCAAAAACCCATACAAAGTATGCCAAGACAAGTATGCTATCATTTCTTTAATAAAAAACAAGAGGATGCACACTAAATATTAAATGTATCAATATTTTTTAAATATTTCTTTAATATAACAAGTTTTTATTGTAAATTTCACAATTATTCTAATAATTTTCACACGTCTGTATGTAATATTAACAATATTGTAAAAAATGAACTTAATCTTGCCACAGTAATAAAACAGTATATAAATTTGATTTACACATTGTAACAAAAATAAAAGAACAAATTTTAACTTACAGAGATGAAAATCCCAGCAATGTTGACCTAAAATTTGTTTGTTCAAAATAAAAAATAAAGATTTTTTTTTCTTGAGTACACACTTGCACATTTCTCATTTATGATAGGTGAAATTTAGTAGATGTCTCCGTCAAGTGTTCTAATTTGCCACCGGGAGGCGATATTAGGATATGAGACTCAATATAGTATTGGGTGAGTGCAAAAGTTCTACCCGTTTTGAGCATATGTAAATATCAAGTGGAATACAGTCGCTTCAGCTTATGTTTCGAGGTCAAAAAAGTGCATAATAACGAGTAAAGCAGTTGAGTATGTATAGGCACAACATTTGTCAGAAGAACTCATGCGGAACGGGAAACAACATAGCAAGCAAGCAAGACCACGTCAGACATTGTTTACGGTACGAGTATGATAAAGCCGTTACAGCAGCCAGGGCTTACCACAGCGTTTGTCATGCGTATGTGGAAGATGCCTCGGACGATAGCACCTGCTACCGTTGGTTTAGGAAATTCCGGGACGAAGACGGAGCTGTAAAAATCATGCCCGTTTTGGACGCTCATCAGTGGTTTCTGACCACGATCTGGACACAGTCATAGCAAATTCCCTACATCCAACAGTCAAAGAATTAGCCGAAACGTTCTCGGTACACAGAACAACAGTCAAAAGACGGATGCATGCGCTTGGCTTCATCACCTAATTCGATCAATGGGTACCACACCAGCTTACAGTACGGCAAAGATAAGAGAGGATCAGCACCTGTGTTTCTTTGCTTTCCTGTAATGGTATGGAACCATTTTTGAACCGAATTGTAAGGGGTGATGGGAAGTGGGTACTGTACCGTATTGTGAAGCATCAAAGGACCATGTGCCGATGTTGCAGAGGGTAACCCATCGACCTGAACAAGAGGACTCCAATTCCAAAATTGTTTTGCTCAGTGTATGGTTTATGCTAGGGGAATAATCAACTAGGAAGTCCTCGCACCAAACCAAATTATCAAGGCAGACCTCTACTGCCAACAATTGGACAAATTGTGAGCAAAACTCACGTCTAAGCGTCCATCATTCATCAATCGCAGAGGAGTTCTCTTTCAACACGATAAAGCCAGCTCTCATGTTGCTTAAAGGACTCGGCAGAATTTACTGGGTCTTAGTTGGGAACTTTTACCTCAGCCGGCGTATAGACCCGACTCTGAACTTTCGATTTATCACCTTTTTTTATTATTACACAACGCCTTTGCTCACCGAACTTTGAATTATGTGGAGACTGTAAAAACGGCGTTACAACAGTATTTTGACTGTAAAACAGAGGAGTTTTATCGGCGTGGTATTAACTTACTGCCAGACATATGGCAATAGGTCATACATAATTATGGTGCGTGCGTGAATTCATAGGTGCTTAACTTTTTGTGTTCTCTGCCTTTCTGTTTTCGCTAAAAAATGGGTAGAACTTTTGCACTCACCCAATAGATGACACTTCCGTATTTGGGATTGTAGATGTACATAGTGGACGAAAATTACGCATCGTAATTCCATTCAGCCAGAATCTCACTGGTTTTATTCTTACCTTGAGAACGCCACCGGCTCCAACTATTATTATATTTCCACAAGAACGTAAGATCCTGAATGGCTAATTGATACGTTTTCACTAGTATGATATAAACATATCGGTCTTAAGCAGCAGCCATACACTCGTTATCTAACTCAACCGAGAAATCAAAGTTTTGCAGTCGTAAAATCATGGTGGAAGATCAGGCCGACGTCCAGTGGTAATTTCCCGGAAAATAATAACCGAAGCCTTTAGATTCATCAAATATTTATTAAATGATCATAAAATACACCAACTCCACTAGATGCTACCCATATTCGGGCATTGATACGTCGTAAATAGAAACCACTAGATGTTAAATATTAGGACAGCATGATGAAGATACAGTAAACAAAGCTCTCCAGGTGACATGGAATATTTAAGCAAATCAATAATCGTAATATTATCTGTCTCCCAGCCAATGTAACAGGTTAAATACTTGTGAAAAGACACGCGTACGAATACATTACAAGTGAAAGAACCAATTCAGTAAAAATAGCCAAGAGAACGCGACAAGAGGCAGGCTACGATATGACTTAGCTACAGGGGGAAGGGGGGGGGGAGTACGCATGACGTCGATGATGAACTCTTTAGTCTCGGCGTCAGTTTAATAACGTAAACAAATGTTGGAGGGCTTGGCAAGGAATTATGGGAAATAGAACATCAGAGAACAAATTATATTAAATACATTCGAAACAGAAAGAATTTAGTTTCAGAATAAAATGAAAAAAAGTAATTTAATGGGTTTTATAAGATTAGACGAATGGATTTAAGGTTTTTAGAATATTAAAAGAATACGCATTTAAAGCATGGAAAAAAGATATTTAAGATAGTATTAAAGTTAAGTAAAAAAAGTAGATATTATAATAATTTGGAATAGTTTAATTAAGATAAAAGGGCGAAAATGTTTATTGTTACATATATATACTATCTACTAAAAATTGCATTTTTCGAAGGTATAAAAGCCTCAAGTGACATTAAGGGGTCTCACACCTTTTAAAGTCTCCGTCGCCAGTGCAAAAGTGATGTGGTTTCGATCGCTCATAACTTTTTAAATACTTATTGAAATTACATAAAACTTATTTTAAAAGCTGAATTGAATTTGAAAAAGGGAAAAATAATTGAAAAAATAATTAATTAATGATAAAAAAATCATGAAAATATTTACTTATCGCATTAATATTAATTCAATCTATAAAATATTTTTAGAGCTGCTTTTAACATAAGTTTTATGTCTACTCTATATATCTATTCTAAGATAAGTTATCGTGCGAATTGTGATAATGTGAAAAATTTTTGCAATGTTAACTTAACTGTATTTTTTATTATATTATAGGTATTTAGTTTTACATTTTATAATGTCTTAAATATGGCTTAAATATATTACAGAAATTTATTTAATTTCCATAAGTATTTAGAAAATTATACAAATTTGAAATTACATCACTTTTGATGCACTTGCGATGACGATTTTAAAAGGTAGGAGAGGTCTTAAAAGATTTTGCTTAAATGTCATTTATTCCTTATTAACAAATTAACCGAAGTAACTGTTTTAGGATATTCAATTAAACGCTGTTTGATTTTTTATCTTCCAAATTACATTAACACAATATTCTACTTCAATTTTTTAATTAAACGCTGTTCGATCCCCCCCCCCCCCCCGAGTTACATTAACTAATATTCTACTCCAAACATTTCAACTATACGAGTATATAAATGCATCGAAAATAAAAAGAAGGAAAAGGCTATATCATTTTAATCGAATAGCCTGTAAATGAAGAGACATCAACAGTACCTTACTTATAAATCCTTCATCTCATAACAAGAACTGAAGTGGAAAGTAACTTATTTAAACTAATTTGTCTCCCTTCCGTTATGAACAGGATTGCGGAGTCGGTGGGAAAAATGGACGGCTCCGACTCCGGTAATTTTAACAGATCCGACTCCGACTCTTTCGCTCAAAAATGGGCCGACTCCAACTCTACAGCCCTGGTTATGAATGAGAACTGTCTTGCAGAGAATTTTTCTACTTTAGCGTTATTTTATTATTCAGAGTGTACAGTCTTCGCAGAAATCAATGTAAAGGTAATCTATATAATTCTAGTCGTTCCTTAAATATATTACAGAGATTCATTTAATTTCCGTAAGTATTTGGAAAGTTATAAGTACTTGAAATTACATCACTTTTGCACTGGCGACGGAAAATTTAAATGGTAAGATACCATTTCAAAAGATTTTGCTTAAATTTCATTTGAGAATTTATTCCTTATTAACAAATTATCCGAAGTAACTGTTTCAGGATATTTCATGAAACGCCGATTGATTCTTTCTCTTCCAAATTACATTAACCATGATTCGTACGCCTCCTTGAATTTTGCAGACCAGAAAGTTTTTCGGCACCAGTATTTTCTTATAGAAAATCTCTTCTTAAAAGAAGGCGAAATTTTGCGTGTTTAACCTAGATTTATTTTTCTATAAAAAGATACTGGTAGTTTTCCTGGTGAAATAACGGTATCCGTACGAACCATGTTAACACACAATATTCTACTTCAATTTTTTTAATTAAACGCTGTTCGATTTCTTTTCCCCCGAGTTACATTAACTAATATTCTACTCCAAACTATACGAGTATGTAGATGCATCGAAAATAAAAAAGAAAAGGAAAAGGCTATATCATTTTAAGCGAATAGCCTGTAAATGAAGAGACTTCAACAGTACCTTACTTATAAATCCTTCATCTCATAACAAGAACTGAAGTGGAACGTAACTTATTTAAACTAATCTGTCTCCCTTCCGTTATGAATGAGAACTGTCTTGAGAGAGTGTTTCTACTTTAGCGTTATTTTATTATTCAGTTCAGACTGTACAGTCTTCTCGGAAATCAATGTAAAGGTATCTATATAATTCTAGTCGTTCCATGTATTCCTTGGTTTTTGACGGAGTTGTTTTACGTTATTTTATATTTATTTTGCCTATAATCTAAAAAAAAATCGATTGAACAGGGAAACTATTTATTGATTAGACCGTAAATTGCCCTCACTTAATTCTATGGGTTTAGAATGGAATCGTATTTTAATTTCGCACCAGAAAATTAATATTTTTAGGTGCGTTCGTAATTTCTCAATATGTAGCACCTATAGTCGTTATTTGGTTTGTCAGTCTGTCCGCATATAACAGCTCAAAAACTACCCAACCGAATGGTTTGAAATTTAATATACAGAATCGTCGTATAGAATTTTGTCGCGTCATTTCAAATTTTATGAAAATCGAATCAAAACTTAAAATGATATTAATAATAGTTTTCTTCTTACTATTAAATCCTATCATACGTCATTAATTCAGTGATATCCATCTATAGGTAATGATTCTAGGTTGCCATGACGATTACGTCCTATTTAAGATGGAGTCCTATTGTTTCCGTATTACTGAATTTAATATATAGAATCGTAATAAATTTTGTATTCATTTATTTTTGCATAAAAATGTAACAGCTATTGCACCAAGATCTGAATATTATAGTTATAGTACGTTGGAAAAGCCTGTGACCACTTCTTCATGCTATGCTCCTCCCGAGCCCCTCCCCCCAAATTTGCCCTCCGGGAGGCACTTTTCTAGATTTTACGATCATCATTCATGCCCCCCGAGGGGCAAATTTGGGGGGAGGGGGGAGGGAGGTGCATAGCATGAATAAGTGGTCACAGGCATTTCCAACAATATGTCACATGTGGGGGTCGGCAAAAGTTAGAAAAATGCCCCCCTTTGGGTCTACTATTGCGCCTCCTGGAATACACCCTCCCCCCTCTCTTTGAAATACCGTTTGCAGAAATGTATTACTGTGCACGGTGACTATATAGAAAAGAACTAATACAATGTTACAATTACATAAATTTCACTCAATTATTTCTATGTAAGGGCAAAAACTTACTGATACACCCTCGTAATTTTAATCCGAAAATATCTAAATGGTTTTAATACATTGAAATTATTCCAGAGAGAAACATTCGCCTTGCATACAATATTTAAAATGAAAAACAAATTTCAAAGTGATTGCTTAAAAGGCGCAAAGGCCAACATAGTGAAAAAAGATTCCAAGCCGGGACTCGAACCTGGGCCATCAGTATAGCGCACTGACGTTCTACCGACTAAACCACTTGGAACGATACCTAGCTCGGAAAATTTCTCACTATTATATGTTGGCAAGGCTACAAACGTAGCACAAGATGGAATATTTATCGTGAGCCACCGACCCGGGGCGAGCACGAAACATAATTAAATCCAGCATCGATAGAAACTATTTTAATACATGGAAATTATTCCAGAGAGAAACATTCGCCTTGCATACAATATTTCAAATGAAACAATGAATATTTCGAATGAATAAAATATTTCATTTGAAATATTGTATGCAAGGCGAATGTTTCTCTCTGGAATAATTTCCATGTATTAAAATAGTTTCTATCGATGCTGGATTTAATTATGTTTCGTGCTCGCCCCAGGTCGGTGGCTCACGATAAATATTCCATCTTGTGCTACGTTTGTAGCCTTGCCAACATATAATAGTGAGAAATTTTCCGAGCTAGGTATCGTTCCAAGTGGTTTAGTCGGTAGAACGTCAGTGCGCTATACTGATGGCCCGGGTTCGAGTCCCGGCTTGGAATCTTTTTCACTATGTTGGCCTTTGCGCCTTTTAAGCAATCACTTTGAAATTTGTTTTTCATTTGAAATATCTAAATGGTGCCAGAATTTTGGAATAAAATGTTATTTTTATAATGTACGAGAAGAAATTTTTTGCTTATCTTCAAATAAATTTCGTCTTACATCCTGAGGTCATTCAATTATTTCAACATTTTACCGAGAGAAGTACTTTGCAACTAAAAGGGTTAACACCAATTTTTTTCGCGTACAAACTAAAAGAAGGATTGCAATTGTTGTTGCAAAAGTTGGATGAAAAACCGGTTATTAATATTACCGGTTGTTACTGTTTATCGCTCATATGAGCTGTAAATTTTCCAAATGAGCGAAATGAGTGTCCAGGCCGGAATTTGAACCCAGGATCTTGGTTTAAGCTGCCAACGCTCTATCAACTAAGCAGTCGTGAACAAACCCGTCGGACGCAATTCAGTCAGACAACCTTTTTGGCGAAGACATCTATCTGATCTGTTATCTGAAGAAGCTCGACAGAATGAATTGCAGATAAAGAAACTCAAATAAACATTAGACACGTAATTGCACTTTATTATCTTAACACAATCAAAGGAATATATAGGTATAAAGCAATCACATGAGTTGTAATTTTCCAACCGAGCGAAAAAGTGCCCTGGCTGAGATTTGAACCCAGGACCTGGGGTTAAGGTGCCAATGCTCTTCTAATTTTATGGACAAATCTGACGGGAACAATTCACTCAGACAACCTTTTTGGCAACGACATTTGTTCTATTGTTCGAAATACCTCGACTTTAACTTTTGTTGAGGTTCTAAAATGCCTGTCTCTGATTTGGATTATTGGAAGAGAAATAGCTGTTTGTGTCGATTTTTCTTTTAGCTGTGGTTAAAACGTTTTGGATATTCTTTCTTGATCGCTATCATACCGGAAGCATAGGCAATTTCTCGCGGAAAATCGACTCAAATGAAGAATTGGCTCAGAAATTGCCTGAAAAGTTGTTGAATATGTTAGCAACTTAAGAAGAGTATATAGATAAGATTAAAAAAATATAATTTTCTTACGAAAATTTTGAAAAATAGGAATCCTTTCCAAGCTCATGAGACTAACTTACAAGAGAAGAATTTCATGTGTGTCTGATGTGGCTATCATAAGGTGGCCCGGGACACAAAATTTAATTTTTTAACGCTTTTCAACATACTTGAAAAGTGTTTATGAATTTGGCTTGCCTGTATGTCTGACCGTGATCTAACTCGCGTAAATATGCTCAGATTGCCATGTAACTGATATATGTTACTAACGTTTTTTATGGCACATTTGGTATTGAAAATTGAGAGTGCAGCGTTTCTAATTCGTTTACAGGGACATTCAAAATATTTCCGTTATATTACGGTCAATGAGAGGAAAATCGTTCGCATGTATTTTAATGAAGTTCTAATGTATTAAAATTGATATATATCACAGAGGTGCTTTACAAGATGCTTACTATAGAATGTGGTGTGCATAGCATTAATTGTTCATTTACAAGGACACACAAAAAAAGTCTGTTTACTGTCTATGAGAAATAACTGCTGGAAGTTCGTTTTCACTTGTAGTGCGCGTTCTCTAAATATAAGCTTTTGCACATTTTCTTATGTGTATAAATTCTACAGATTATATACAGCGCTGCGTAAAAGATCTGGAGTACATTTCCATTTATTAACAGAAACTGCTGAAGGAAACATTCTTCTGTGTTACGGGTTTTCTAATCGAATTAAATTTTACGTCATTTTGCTCTAAAAACTTGAGAGTACTTTTTAAGTTTAAAAAATATAAATACGATTTTTTCCCGGAATTTTTTTTTCCTCGGACCGCCTTATTATCCAAATCTTCAGCTGCAGGTTATAGAATACAGGATGACCCATAAATCCGTTCACATTTCAAAAATTCCTTTAAAAATCTTTAGTGACTCCACTCAATTTTCCGAACATTCGGTGTACGTTTCCAGAAAAAAAGAAGAAAAACAATTATGCATATGAATTTTTGTTTTAGTGGAATCGTAGTCCAGGGGAAATGTACCAAAAAAAGGGGTGTTACCTTGCAAAAAGTCGGGTAGAAGATTTTTTTCTGACTTGTTTATAATGATGCCAACATGAAAAAACCGGGTTTTCCAAAAAAATTTCTTAAGACCAAAAAACAACAAAATTTTGGGACTCTTTTGATTTCTTTTTAATATCTCGAGATCCGTTGCGTAGCATATTATTTGTCATTTACAGGCTTAAAGAGGACAAAATTCTCTACAAATATTTACAACTTTATTATACACTCAATAGCAAGCGCAGTACGCCATTTCAAAAATAAGACAATTTTTTCAATTTTCTTAAAAATCGTGAAAAACGCAGTTCTGCCCCGATTTTTTTAATATCTCGAGATCCGTTGCGTAGCATATTATTTGTCATTTACAGGCTTAAAGAGGACAAAATTCTCTACAAATATTTACAACTTTATTGTACACTCAATAGCAAGCGCAGTACGCCATTTCAAAAATAAGACAATTTTTTCAATTTTCTTAAAAATCGTGAAAAACGCAGTTCTGCCCCGATTATTCAAATAATTCCCATGGATTTAATCTTGTATGTTTATATATTGGTAGCAAATTCTGTGTTTAAGGGCCAAAACTAGTCTTTTTTGTACCCATGGCAAACATGTATTTGGTGACCCCCCCCCCCCCCCCCCCCCAAAAAAAAAAAAAAAAAAAAAATTACCACGAGAATTTTAATAAATCCCTAACAGCCGGATTTTGAAAATTTTAAGTGTGCAATCTCTAAATACGTAATGCTGAACTACGTAATCAGCTTTGTCAAATATTGATTTATTAAAACCTTGAAAACCGAACCGAAAGGAACTGAAATATATTCCGCTGTTTTCTCTTGAAAATATATACTTTTTTTCTTTAAAGACCGGATTTCGTATATACAGATTTATTTTTCAAAGATTTTACAGTAGTTGTAGTATTGAGGCCTTTAAAGTCACAATTATATGAATTATGAGACTAAATTAGTCACACAAAGACATTCTCAAGGTAATATTAAACCTATGGGAGCATTCTTGACAAACATCTCGCTTGCAATTTATTACTTTTAAATATTTTTTTTTTTTTTTTTTTTTTTTTGTCATGGGATACCTGAGATCAATATTTAATGTTGTGCTTTTGTACTTTTTCGGGTTTTGTTGCATTTTTAAAATTTTCAATATTTGGATACTTCCATTTTTGGAAAACTGTTTGGATCCTGCTCTGAAATTTAAACTAGTTTTTCTGTTTGAGCTTTAAAGCAATTAATAGATAAATTATTAAACTTAAAAAAAAAAAAATAAACAAGAATTCTTTCTTAATTGAAACTATCGTGAAAATAAGTTACTAAATATTGAAGTATTCTTTTAAACAATGCTTTGAAGTTAACAGTGTATACACTTAAAGTTACTGCCTAAATATGAAAATTGTCTCTCTGCCTTATTTTTAAAATTATATAAATTTATTGAATATAAAATGTCTGTTGAGATGAAAATAAAGACGTGGGTGTGCAAATAATAAATAATTTACTGTTACCAATTTTTAGAGATCGACATACCCGATTAAATCCACGGAGGACATTTGAATAATCCGGACAAATTACGTTTTTAACGGTTTTGGGGAAAATTTAAAAATATGTCTTTTTTTTTTTTTTTTTTTTTTTTTTTTTTGAAATGGCGTACTGAGCTTGCTATTTTGAGTGTATAAAAAAGTTGTAAATATGAAAGTTGTAGAGATAATTTAGTCCTCTTTAATATTGTAATTGACAAATAATATGCTACGGCAAAGGGTCTCTAGATATTTAAAAAAAAAAGTCCCAAAATTCTGTTGTTTTTGTCTACAGAAAATTTAGCCTTAAGAAATTTTGTGGGAATTTTGGCATCGTTATAAACAAGTCAGAAAAAAAAAATCTTCTACCCGATCTTTCGTAAGGTAAAATGTATATTTTCTCTGGATTATCAGTTGGATTCGAACGGAGTGTATGTGAGAGGAGAGGAAGGCAACTGTGGCATAGGAGGATAGTCGGGTCTTTAAAAAAAATTGCGCGACGTAATTAATGGATGATCCCTTATGGTGCAAAACGCCCGGTATTTTATATATATATGTATATATATATATATATATATATATATATATATATATATATATGTATATATAAATTGTTGAAAAATGAACGAAATTATGGGACAACCTGTTGTAATGCATGCATATTCTAAGATTTTGAAATGGATCAAAATATAACTTTAAAATGAGTAAATAAAGTCCAAAGGCATGAATGAATATTTCTTTTTTAAAAAAGTGTCTTAAAAAAAGTCCTAAAGAGTCTTAAAAAAAAAAAGTCTTAGGCAGCCGAATTTCTCTGTGATCTCTATATTTAGTGTGCAAGATTTAAACAATATTAAAATTAAAGGTATATATAAATATTTTACAGACATACATATAATAAATACAATAAACCCAACTGGAGTGAAAAATTATCCAGAGCCAGGAACCGAACCCATCGAAAGATTTATTTATATATACCTTTAACTGTTGAATGCAGGCGTTATTTATGTGTGTATGTGTGTTTTAATATATATTGTAGTATGTGTGCTTTATTATAATATTAAAATTATTTTAATAATGGAAAAGCTATTTATTAATAATGGAAAAGCTAACTTAATTCAAAGATATGATTATTTTTTTAATCGTTAAACAATGAAGGATTTTTTTAATTAAAATAATCATTATTTTTTTTAATTAACATAATCATTATTTAAAAAAAATCTTTAAATAAAATAACGGATCGTATTTAATGCATTAATAATTTCATAGAATGAAAATGGGTGAAAACTAAAGTTTTAACTTCCATTTTAAATGAGATTTGATTATGAGTTTCCACTTTAACGTCGAATTTATACCATCGAGGTGGCACTCAGAGCTGCACAAAGAGACCGTGGGCACCGGTAATAATTCCAATATGGGCGCCCCACCATAAGTGGAAACACAAAGGACTAGTGAAAATTTCCGTTTTATAGAAGTTATTTTAATTTTAGAAAGTATAATTGTATAGAATATGTATATATATATATATATATATATTGCTACTTGTTCAAGATTTAATAGGGTCATTGCAATTTTCTTGCGTGGTATGTCTTCGAATTTAATTGTTACTATAAATTAATATTGTTCATTATTACGGATCTTGTGCTGATTAATATTTTTATTTAATTCAATTTACCTGTCATGGTAAATTTATGCTTTTTTTGGTGTGTGGTCGATCGGGTACATAAAGAATCTAATTTTTAGCTTATGCTGGATTCTTTTACAGAAATCGACTATGCTTTTGCTTATATTGGTGTTTCATGTACCTTTGATAAAGTGAAATGCTATATAAGCTTCCGGCTCCATCCTTCCATTTGATCTATTATTTGTTTACAATATGTCTTTTAAGTGTTCAACATTATTTAGCTGGTTTTTTGTTTCATATGTCTTTAATAGATTTTTTTTTTTTTTCAAAATTTGGTGGCTTTTCATGTGTTAATATGGATTAATCGTATGCAATGTGCTAGTCAATTGGTGTATTTTGCTTAATTAGTATTACTTGTATAGGGTTCCATCTGTATTTTGTATAATGTTACAGTTATAATTTGCTGCTAAATTTATTAATTTATTAAATTAATTATTGTAATTGGAAATAGATGATGATTTGTAAATATATATAATATGTATATATAATATTTTGGGTGGGGGAGTGCCTGGACCATGATTTTCCCCCCGTTTATAGCAGGATTCCTTTATAAACAGGATTTGCTCTATTCAAAAATAAATTTGCTGGATAGTACTTTTTTAAAAAATCTATGTAGTATTTGCTTATAATTTTATTATATTTATTTTGCAGTATTATACAGTTTGTGATGCATTTGTAACACTTTCTCATCTAAAGATTTTAAATAAAAATTTAAAATATTGAAAACACAATTAAATTTTAATTGAATTCATCAATAAATTTTGAATAAAAAAGTTTGAAAGAAATAAAATTCGAAACCTTAACCTGTGACTTTACCTAATTTTCCACATGATTCCTGTTCGCGAGTCTGAAATTAGCCATATCATTAAAACAGGAGCACCATTTCAAAACTTTCTTGATATCAAATGAACTTTCAAATATTTGATATGAACGCAAGAGTGTGGGTCTTGAACCCGGCCCGTAAGGACATTCTAGCAAATTCTGACTTTTGAATTTTATTATTTGTTAGTTAGTTTAATTTAAAATTTTGACTAAAAAAATACGAGTCTACTTTTTTCTGGTATTTTATTTTTTTAACCAGGACCAAAGCCGGGTCCCCAAGAAAAGCCGCTTCTGCTAATTTGTAACCGGCCCTACCCCCCTCTGTACGATCCTGCTCTGCAATAATGTGCTATACTGTACTTTCTCAGAAGTCCTTGTACACATATATAACTTTAACTGTTTTATGTTATTAATCTAAGAAAATAGATTAAAAAGGGAAATTATTTTTGTTGGGAGCCAGTCTTCCAGAATTCCGCTCAACTGGTATGACATATTCCGAGAGCTTTAAAGACAAACAAAAGTTATTTGACAAAATATTGTTCTGATGCAAAAATTAAATTTTGCACTATTACAAAATTATGTAAGAAAATCACTTATTGTCATTAAACTAAAGTTGTGCATGCTAAAAATGATAACAGTATATTTAACCCTTTATGCCCCGGCGCTACTTTAAAGAACCGCTAAAATAACTCGTTATTAAATTCATTCAATACATGGATTAGTAGTAATACATTTTAGAACGAGTTGTATATACTTTACTTTATCTTATTCCAAAAGCATTATTTGTTGAAAAGAAAAAAAATATCTTTAAAAGTACGCTTTCGTTCTCATTTGCATCTCTTCAGCTTTCTTGACGTTAAAAGATTGTGAGTGAAAAGTTTCAGTTCGGGATTATTCCTATATTTCTATTGTAAGAGCATTATATTTGTACATTTCCTAATTCTATAACATACTAAAAAAATATTTTAAATAAAAGATTTGAGTGAAGTTATAAACATTGTACAAAATCCCTACAAATAGAAATTTAATTAATTCATTTTAATAGGCAAAATCCTTTTTCAATTTATTAAATGATTGTGTAAATTTTCTAATGTAGTTTCAAAAATTCACAAAAAATGCTTTAGAAGATGAAATTTTCATAAATTCACAATTTGTGGCATAAAGGGTTAAGGGCTTATAAATGCCTTCTAATAAACAGATCATCATATTTTATACACATAATCGATGATATTATCAATATCGACTCTGATAATTAAACTAAAAAAGTTATATTAGGACGTAAGTTTCAAAACTCGCCTTATCCAGAAAATCAAATTTTGGGAAATCTCGAAAAACCTCTGACTGCGTTCATTGGTTTTCATTCTAAACCAAGATTTTACAATGCCATAAATACGCGATAAAATTAGTGTTTTTCTAGATTGTAGTGTTTTTTCGATGCAGGTTCACCAATAGAACAGATAGATTGAAGAAACTCGATTTTGTAAAATTTCGATCAGGCGAGTTTTGAAACTCAAGTCCTTATATACCGGGTGTCCCAAAAATGACTGATGGATTTTTAAATTCAATAACTTCCAAACGGTGACAGATATTTAAAAAATTCTTGCAGGATGGTTATGTATGATGTCAGGAATTTTTGTAGTGTGATTCTTGATTTTAGTTCGAATTTCAAACAATAGATGGCGCTGAAAGCAATAGGCGTTCAGCCCAGACCCGATTTTTTGTATCCATTCAATACATTTTAATCTCCTTTTTTCTCATGGAAGAAGAGAGAGGCCGAAAAATCGAGTCTGGATTTAGTAGTTATTGCTTGCAGCGCCATCTATCAATGCTATTTGTAACTAAAACTGAGAATTGCAGCATAAAAACTCCTGACATCTTACATAACACTCCTGAAAGAATTTTTTTAATATCTGTCACCGTTTGCAAGTTATGGAATTTTAAAATCCATCAGTCATTTTTGGGACACCCGGTATATAGTAGCATTACTTTAATTTTCACTTTTAGCAAATGTAACTTTAGTTTAATTTATCATATTAGTTCAAAAAAGACTTAATAAAACAAGAACTTTTTTAAATGCATCGTATATGCCTAGAAAAAATATTTTTTGAAGAAATTAATATTTTTCTTTCAGATTAGATAACGTCGAACTGCTGCAAAAAAAGGGTGGCAAAAATTGCGTTTTATTTCTTTGCTTGTCAAAGTTTGCACATGGAAAGTTGCAAAATTTGTGGAAAAAGAAGAAAGAATCACTTCTTTGAACTACTCTTTGCTCTTTGTACTTTCTTCGCTCTTTGTACTTTCATGGTGTGTAAAGTTTTATTTTAATGAACATTATTCTCACATTGCTTATAAAGATTATCGAATATAAAGACTTTGAAATTTTTCTGATTGCAAAGGCTGAAAGGGGCTGGTCAGTCAGATATCAGATCCCCCATCGGTAATGTTAAACCTATGGGAGTGTGATCCATTCTTATTTTTAAAATATCGCTCCAGGAAATTAATGTTTTTGACTTCTGTGTTTCTGTTTACTCTTCTTAAAGGATGTCTCTTTTTTTTTCTAAGTTGTTAAAATGTTTCTAAAATATATGCTTAATTTAATATTTTTATGTGTTAGAAGCGTTTGAGCTGTGAGTAAGATTTCAACACTTGAAATTAAGCGTATGTTTTAGAAATATTTTTATAACTAAAAAAGAAAAAGACATCCTTTGAGAAGAGTAAACAGAAACAAAGAAGTCAAAAATATTAATTTCCCGGGGCAATATTATAAGAATAAGAATGCATTCCACTTCAGTAGCTTAAATATTAACGAGGGAAAATTGAGGTCTCACTGATCAACCTTTTAAGGCTGTTCTAAAATACAATCTGACTACTTTCTGACACATTTTTTTAATTCTTTTTTTTTTTCGCTAACGTATCCAATTTCCAAGTACTCTTATTAAGAGAATATATAATCCCATTGCTTTATTCGTTTTTTGATAAAGGCAAAACATGTTTAAAAAAAACTGTCAAATTTGGCACTTTTAACCGATTTTCTGGACGCGACAGCGCGGGAAACGAAAATGCTGCCGTCCCGAGGCAGCAATCCTTTAAATATCCCAAGATGTAGTTTACTTTATTGGAAAATGGAAATACTATTCTACTACAAATCAATTCAATAATCATGCCTACGTGTATCATGTTTTTATGTTTAAAAGTAAGTCTGTAAATATGTCATAAAATTTCACGTTGTTGAGCGGGGATTTATCTTTATCTTTATTTATTTTATTTATTTATTTATTTATTTATTTTTATTTATTTATTTATTTATTTATTTATTTTTGAGAACCGTTTTAAAGGTGTCGAAAACTGTTTTATAAAAACTTCCTGAAATAAATATTTCAACGTATTCAGATCAATGATTTAAAATAATTTGAGTGCAATGCGTGTAAATTGAATAAAAATTTAAATGAGCTGTATTTCAGTTGAGTTTTTTCTTTTTTCCATTCAATGTATTTTTCTTGTGAAAAAATAGTCTTTTCTACAAGATTTTTAACAAATTATTCCTGCTGTTTCTACATTCATTATATATGTACATACATACATATATATATTAACTTGAATAAATTCCTTTATTATTCATACATTCGCATTAGTTGTTAATAATTTGTATGGGTTTGTAATGGTTTTATGTACTATATATAGTCATTTATTATATAGAATATAATATATACAACATACACACACATACATATGTATATATATATATATATATATGTGTGTGTGTGTGTGTGTGTGTGTGTGTGTAACAATAAAAAAAATCGCCCTTTTACCTTTGTTAACTTGTTTCAAGTTCTTATAATATCTACCTTTTTACCTGTCTTTTAATAATATCTTTAATATCTTTAATATCCTTAATATTGTAATCCCATGCCTGTAATTCAGTGCATTACTTTATTTCCTATTCTAAAAATCTTAATCTGTTAAATAATGCACTTCTTTGTAAAAACTCACTAAATTACTTTATGCTTTCGTATTTTGAGACATTAAATTCTTTTTTCTTTCGAAGGTTTTATTAATACCATTTTATCTTTATTGAAATATCATTCCATATCCCAGAGTGCCTTGCGAGAGCTTCGCGGGCTAGGGTGTTTACTTTATAAAACTTCCGCCGGTAAATATTAAGTTCGATGAGCTACGCCGTGCGCCCCCCCCCCCATCTATTTTCTAGCCTATCTCTGGCGCATCCTTCCGTTCCGTTCCTCCCCTCTCTCCACTGGGTTGGTTCATTGATGTGTAACCGTTCGCGTTCTTTCCAGTATTTAAGATCTTACATCCTACATTCGCTTGGAGAGGAGATTTTTTTGTACATTTTTGAGTTGTTACTAACAACCCGTCACTTAGTGGTATGATTTTTAAATTGTGAGATTTCAATGCCTTTAACATCATAGAGCTTAATATGAAGTAGTACAGCTAGTTTTTGAGAGCCGATTGATTGTCTAGTGGAACTGTTATGAGATGTGTTTCCAATAAACGCATTTAAAGAATATGCTGCCCCTGTTATTTTATTGAACGGGAAATTCTTCCCAATGATTACTAAGTCCTGACTTCCACTTAACCACCACAACTTCACTACAGTTGTTGTCTGGAATATCTGAGGGTTGGTAAAGTTGAAAGCTTGAGTTTTACGTAGATATGCAAGAGTGTCGCAGGAGTTTCACATATATATACATATTAATTATTATTATTATTGTTTGACGATCTAATAAATTGAAGGATTGATCTGTTAGTGGTTATAGGGACATCTAAGTTATATTTCTTTAATTCACGCTTAATAATTAAAGCTATAAAGTTCATAAATGTGTTGACTCTAGTGAATCTTTTTTTCGATGTTTGTGCTGGTCTGATTGTATAAAATTTTCCGATGCTTTATTATGTTATTTTCATGTCATCCTTTTTTAAATGCAAAAAAGGATTTGCAGTTTATCATATCCATTTATAATGTATTAAGTTCTAAATTAAAATTAAGCAATTATAAACATAGAAACCAGATCTAAACAAACGATACTGTTGCCATTCAGAATCAAATTCCAGCAAACCTACAAACAAATGAATTACTCTTTGAATGCTTCATTAAAAAAAAAAAAAAAAATACAAGTTAACATCGATGCTGCTCTAAAAATATTTGTGGAAGTATATTAAATCTTTAAATATTTTAACTTTGTTTAAAACCTTAAAAAAGTATCCAATTAAGTTCTAAATTAAAAATAACGGAAAATTTTTATTTTATAAATCAGGAGCTTATGTTTCTTGCTAATTCTTTTGGTGCCATCTATCAGCAATTAATATAAACAAAAGAATTTTCTGTTGTAATCGTGCTTTTTTTTAATGCATTTTTTCAGATTTCAAGGCATTGCAAATAAAATGAATATTTCTTATAAATTCTCATTGGAATTGAAATATAAAGAATGTATAATACAGTAGTACAACATATTTTAATTATCTTGTAGATAAAATTATGAATTTTAACATAGTAAGTTTGTTGCGAAAAAAATCACATTAATGCAATTTATTTTCAGAATATTTAAAATTAACAAATAATGCGTTAAGAACTGTACATAATATGTCACTGTTCTTTGTTGTAAAAACTGTACCGCAAGTGTTTTGGAGTCTAATTTTGAGGTAATGAATGATGAAGCTTCAGTTAAATCTATGAAAATGTCTAACTGGAAAAATTAAAAAACAATTTATTTTTCCAAATAACAAAATATTATTAACGGACCAGTAAATTCTCATGTTCACTGGTCCTAAAAAGACTACCTACATTTATGCTTCAATTCCAGTGTGGTGCATTTCTCTTGGTAATTAATATTTTTTCTTTGATTTTGATTTCATGTAAAATTTCTTAAAATTGTTATTTTTATCTAACTCATGCATAATGATACTCAAATTGCTTTTTTTTTTTTTTTTTTTTTTTTTTTCAGGTGAGTACATTCTCCTTGACTGTAAGAAATAAATACGTATATAACATATGTAAAGTGTGAAATTCCAAGATAAGTATCTCAGCTTTTTTTTTTCTTCTTTTTCAGCTCACAGGCTATCACAGCCTGAGAGCTAATGTGCCTGCAAGTTCTGTATGTACATATATATGTACGTAACGCAATAACTCTTGATAGAAATATCCGTTTTGCATCAAAAAAATTTTCTAAGTTCATTCTGATAAGGCTCTTCCCTGATTAGTTTTGGCGTTTCATTCGTTAAGTATAAAGAGGGAGGAACGGGGGCTAATCCCCCCCTTAATTTAGATAAATTGGTTTTTCCTGCAGAATTATCCAATTTGTTTCAAATTTAGTATACCGGTTTATTCTGATAAGGCGCTTCCTGGTTAGATTTGGAGGTTCATTGGTTAAGTAAAAAGGGGGGGGATGAGGGAGCTAACTCCTCCCCCCTTAATTTAGCTACATGTGTTTTTCATGCAGAATTATCCGATTTCCTACAAATTTGGTATACAAGTTTATTCTGATAAGGCGCTTCTCTGATGAAATTTGGAGGTTCATAGGCTAAGTATAAAGGGAAAACGAGGGGCGATAATCCACCCCCTTAATTTATTTTTCGAGGGGCATTATTCTTTGAAATAAGAGCGTAGTATAGAATTAGTGTGAATAACCTGTGAGCTCAATGCCATCAGATTAACTGGGCATTTTTCTTTTTATTTCTTTTCTTTTCTTTTCGAACACAGCGTTAGAAAAGTAGTGTAATCATGGTGCGTGTGTGTGTATGAACACGATAAATCCCAAACGGTAATTCTGATTGAACTCGCATTTGGCGAATATGGTACAGACCACTGACACAAGCACTATGTAGGTTTTTATACAAAACGGCAGGTGGATTAGCTATATAAATTATTTTCAAACCGTTTTGTGACCGATTTTATCGGGAAAGTCACCAAGGAAATGTGATAGAGTATAATTAATATTTGAGGCGATATAGTCAAGCATTAGTGGCCCAGAGTTACTTCAGTTTCAAAACAGGAGGTCCATCTTTTGAATTCAGTTAATTCCATCTTATCGGAAATTTATCTGAATTTACTGTTTTCTATGAAATGTTCAAAAAGTCAAGTGGAATCAATTGAGATTTTTTTCTTTTTTTCTCTTTAAAAAAAAGTTGGAAATTGCACGTCAAACGTGGCAAATGAGGTGCGTTCGTACTATAACTAGTTTTATAAGTAAATTTTGCACGGCATATTGTAATGAATGTATAGTTTAGTACACTTCGTAAGTACATATCAATTTCATTCTGTTCGAAAGGCTGTAACATCATTAAAATGCACTTGAAATAATTTTTCCCCATTGACTGTAATGAAATGGAAAACTTTTGTCTGTCCCTGTAATTAAACTATGCATCCGATTTTCATAAAATTTGAAATGACTCGACAAACTTTTGCAACAATCATATATTTAAAATTTCAGACCATTCGGTAGGATCGTTTTGGCTCTGTTGTATGTGGACGGACGGACGGACATAGAGACAGATGGACTGACGGAACGACGACTATAGGTGCTACGTATTTATATAATTACGAACCCACCTAAAAAGGTTTACTCATATTATGCGTCTTTTTTATATATCAATATAAATCATCACAGCTACTTTACAGTCTCCCAGTAAATTTTATAAGTTAGAATAATTTTCAATGTTAGAATATTTTTCAATTTATGGCCAATTATTTGAATAAAAGTAGAGAAACTCGTATACTAATTATACTAGTTGAAAATCTTATAATAATTGCAAGAACAGGTCTAAAAGTTTCATTTATTCATTTCTTAAAATTTTAGTATATGCACTAAATACACTGCTCAAAACAATTAGGGGAGCACCTGGTTTTAACAAAATTACGCAAATATTTACACCGATAAGTACTGTAAAATAAAACATGCATAATTTAAAGCGTAGTAGAAAACAGATTAAAAAAAAAAAACTTCAGATAGAAATTAAAGTTTATGACGTCAAAAAGTAGAAAAAGGAGATAAGTGCAGAAATCGGGATTTTGCAGAAACATCTGTTTCACTGTCTCATTTGTGAAATTCAATTGCTCAGCTTGTGTTTTGAGAACAGATGACGTGAAAAGGTTACAACGATGTAATGGAAATTCATGGCTTGGCGTGTTATCGGGATAGTTGAACCTGGCGAAACACAGCGAAGTGTAGCGGACGCTGTTGGGGTCGCAAGAAGTGTCAGTGCAAGGCTGTGGAATCGATTCCAAGACACATGGAATGGTAGACATCGACAAGGCAAAATCGGCCATGCGCTACCGCAGAAACTGATGACCGATATATCCTGTTAACAGCTCGTCGAGATGGAACGGGCAATGCTAATCTGTTGCAAATACAGTTGCTCTTGGCCTCAGGACGAAGATTGTTCAGCCAAACAGTCCGAAATAGGCTTAATCAGGGTGGTCTCTATGCACGTAAGCCAATGGTCTGTATTCCGTTGATCTCAAACAACTGTGCGGCCCAAAGAAAGTGGGTAACTGAACATCGAGTTTGGAGGCAACGTTGTTGGAGTCAAATTCTGTGTACACACGAATCCCAATTCGGTCTCCATGTGACACCTGATGTGTTTTGGCATGGAGAGAAAGAGGCACTCAAACTAATCTCACATTTTTTCGTGAAAGATCACATTACAGGCGAGGTGGGTTGATGCTATGGGCTGGAATCAGAATAGGTGGGCGTACGGGCCTGCATATCATTCGGAATGGCACTTTGACGGTCTAAAGTTATACAGACGAGATACTGAGACCTCACGTCGTATTTTATGTTGCAGTAATTAGTAATTTCTTTCTTTCCATGCATGATAATGCCAGACTTTATACAGTTTATCTTGTGGAAAACATGCTTGAAGCTAAAACAATACAGCGTATGGAATGAGCAGCATGCTCTCCTGGCCTAAATCATGTTTGGACATACTCAGACGACGCATTGCTGTGAGACCAAGGCGTCCTTTTACTGTCCGGGACGAGGAGATTGCAATTCTTGAGCAGTGGAACAGTATTCCCCAAAGTCTTATCGATAACCTCATCGCATCCATGGAAAACAGGTGTGCAGCAGTCTTAGCTGTTCGAAGAGACCACACGCCATATTAAAAATCTTGTATCATTTCTAAACAATACTTTTTTTTATTATTTACATGAAACCAAATTGTTGTCCCAAACCATCTTTTCATGTTCTTTCCGTCTTTTCAAAGAATAAAAGATCCCTTACAAATTTTTTTGCGTCTTTTTTTTTTTTCTGTATTGCGCATTGATACGCGTGTACTATCCATTTTATGTCCATACTTGGCTGTCTTGCACTGTTCTCTTCACTTTTTTCCTTGCTCCCCTAAATTTTTTTGAGCAGTGTAGAAGCACGTAAGATAAATACGCCTCTCTCTGAATTGACGATTTTTTTTCTCTGTCAAGTACAAGCGGAATTAATTTTCTTTAACTTGGATTATGAAGGATTTGAAGTCTACTACTTCACTTACATAAGTAGTTTTTAAGAAAACAAAAAGCAAAACCGACTTCAAAGGATTGTTTCTAATCTTCTTTTTTTGTGGCAACGCTTTATCGTTATCTACTTTGCAGACCTACATAGGGCGGTATAACCCGAGCCTTTTTTTTTTTTTTTTTTTTTTTTTTTGGTCTACGTAATCATAGGCAAAAAATAAAGACCAGTAGCCAGTACGTTGGTCAGAAAATAAAGCGCTGGGATAGATGTTCGCAGGTTCGAATCCAGGGTGGTCTCGGGCGGTGTGCCTGTGCAAGGTTTTTACGGTTTTTCTTTGTAAGAGAACGATAGTTATACTCACTTTCTCTTCAAAAGTCACTCCTCGCACTCAAGGTGTCCCTCGTACATCAATATGGTCAAAATTGTCCGATGCTTAACAAATAGCCCATCTTTTAAAAAATACATACCTAAACCCGACTCTTAGAAGTCAAAATTCACTCCGAAACCAACCCGAACATGAAACAATTAGAGGTGATCGGATTCGAACCCGACCAGCCACAAAAAATGTTAGCACCGACTCGACCGGGCTTCAAAGTTGGGTCGTGCTTGGATAAAATCGGGTTACTGATCCGATGCAAGACTGTACTTCACGTTCATTTTAATTACCTATTTATGGAAAATATCGCTCATTTTGGTGCGTAGTAGACAGTTATTTGTTACATTTTTTACTCCCCCCCACCCCCCACCCCCATATTTAAAAAAAACAACAACACGATACGACATTTATTTTAAAAATGTAAATTAATGTCCTTAATATCATTTTTAAATTTTGTGACGATTGGTCAATTTTTATAACTAAAAAAAAAACAGACAAGTAAACAGACAGACTTATATATTATTGTTAGATCCTGATTATAATATTGCGGGACCACCTACAGGCTGAGATCTTTACAACAGAGAGAGAAAAAGGGAACATGGGGCCATTTGTTGAAGAGTTATGCGTAAATACAAAAGAATTGTATAACCTCCTTCGGACCAGAAAGTCGTATTAAAAAAAAGATAACGTAACCGGCTCATTACATATGGATCATGTAAGGATCAGGCATCTAACGCAGAGACTGTTGAACGCCGCACATTTAAAAATAAAAAAAATAAAATGGTATGCTGTGGCTGGCTGCCAATATTGGGCTTATATTTATTGAAAAAGATGGCAGCATTCTTCATTAGAATTACCTTTCTAATGTAATAATGGCGGGAAAGGGAAGATTGGGAGTGAATTGATATTGTCAAAGTTTTCTTTTAGACGCATCAGCAATGTTAAGAACTTCACAAATATAGATAAAAATTGCTCAGATTATGTAGTCTTTGTAAAACTTTATAGAATTTGTGTTATAGAATTTGAATGACATTACAAACCGATTTAAGAAAACTTTGAAGAACGAAAATCGAATTACAGATAGAAGAAGTCAGGAGGAAATTTTCGAATATTTGGAAAAATATTAGTTTTTATTCTAAAACTATTCATATACCATAAAGTCATCGCAACAAAATTACAAAGTCATAATAAATTATACTCATTCTTTCTGCAATGTTATTCTAAATCGTTTAATTGAAACGTTTTTACGAAATCCTAATTTCTTTTAATTTCTTTTTTGAAATTTCTCTATTGAAAACATGGATAAAGAAATTTTTTTATTTAGGAAATGGCCGAAAATTAGATTAACATATTTCAACACTTTTCATTTGTGATTAAATAGCAGTAGGCTCCTTAGAATAGCAGCCCTTGTTCATTTACCTATTGTTCATTTTGAGTAAGTTATTTAGATAGAAAATGGGTTTAATATTTTTCATAAACAGCGGGACGGAGTAGGGAATGCCTCATTACCTACACATTAAGCTGCGCATGCGTTTGCAAACCAAACTATCAAGCCGAAAATAAAACAAATCTTGTTATCTTGTTAAAATGTCTCTGTCAAGCAGTAGGAATAATATTTATTTTTTTTTTATTTATTTAAAGAGCACTTTGCGTTCCACACCTGCTATTAAAACGCAAGCTACACCTATCGACTGTATGCCAAGCTACATTTATCGATTGTATGCCTTGCTACAAGAAATCTTTAGATGCATTTATATAAACAATAAAAATTTAAAAAATAATAATAATACTTTTAAATCCCCAGGCTTTGTCAAATGTTTATGAAATTATTAAATTTCAATTTCTATAACGAATATGTCCTCTACCATATCTGACATATTTAAAAATTGGATTTTCAGAATTGTGAAAACTAAACTTTAAAAAGAATTGAAATGTGCGATTATACATGAATTTTTCTACTTTTCCACAATTTAAGTATTTTTTATCGTTCTATCAATCAGACTCCAGTTTTTAATTTTGTTAACCATATTAAAGAAAAACCTATAAAAGATTGAAGCAAATAAACAAACAAAAATAAAATTCAAATAAAACTAGCAATTAATTTCTTATAACAAAACTTTGAATTTTTAAATTTATATTTTCTCATTCTATGAAATTTTCATATGACAATTATACTAACTTCATGAAACTTTTCTATGTATGACAACAAGGTGTTACTGTTTGAACTTGTGTTTATCCGGTTTTTATAGCTAATTCAGTACTGGACCAGTATATTATTATTATTATTATTATTATTATTATTATTATATAATTTCAATATTGACGTTTTCTCTGATTCATGAAAATTTATTTCTTAATTAATTTTTCTTCTTAAAGAATAAAAATTCAATTTCACAGGTGTCAAGTGTTATACTGTACCATCCTGTAACAATACTATATTCCTAAATAAAATAGTGTTCGTATTTGCAATATTATCCATAGAAACTTGAAATACCTTAGTACAATGTAGGACACTTTGATTTATTTAGAACACTCGGTTTACCCTAAGGGCAGTTCTAATAGTCAAATGTGCTGAATCAGTTAATATTTTACGTAAGGGAGATTTAAATCCAAGAGCGTTAAGGTCATTTAAAAAAGCCTCTAAAGAATAATAACAAAAGACCTCTTAAGGTTTGGGAAAAAACAGCGGTTAAAGAGACTTAAAAAAAAAGCCCGAATTAAAATTCCCGTGGAACGCAGTAAGGATGTTTTAATATTAACAAAATAGAAAAATTTCTTATAAAAAATCTTTCAAGCAAGAAAATCGTTATACGGAAACTCAAAATTAAGTTTTTTACTGTGATCATCTTTCTGAGTTGAATATAACAAGAAATAAAAATCATGCGTCAAGCATAGATTATTAAACACTTTCCAACGCATTCAGAACAGTGTAACAAAACTTCGCCGTTTAATGAGGTGAAAGATGATGTCTAAGTAAACCATTTGGAAAACACATCACATATTTGAAAACCCAATTTCAGCAACTACTATCTACAGTCGGAAAATTATCCGAATTCTGAGATTTACAAGGGAACCACTCTTGGTGTTTCTCGCCCCTAGCAACGAGAACGAGACCTGGTGTATTTTGTAGCCCTATACATAAAAGTTAAAGATACGATAAAATTTCTCTGTTAAAATCATATTTTATATCTTTTTTATACTTTTAATTTTTTATTATTACATTTTTATTTGTTTATTTCACGCCAAAAGTGAGTTAAGCCGCCAAATATGGCGCTACAATTTTTCCGCCTACTTTACCCGGAGAGTAAATGTACAGTACATATTAGAATTATATCAGATTGCGATTTTTTTTTTATAATTGACAGCATAAGAAAGAAATATTAGGTTTTTCTTTTTTAACACTTTCCAGCAAAGTTGAAAAGTGTTTATGCATTCGGTTTGTCTGTCGGTCTGTCGGTCTGGCCGTCTGACCATCTGTCCACGCTCTTACTTCCGTAAATATACTCGAATTTTCATGCAATTGATAATCCTTATTTAAGGTCACCTAACCACGTTTGGTATTGCACATGAAGTATGTGGGATTAATATTTCATTTACAGGGCTACCCAAAAGAATTCCATTACATTATGGTACAGGGGGGGGGGGGGATCATTTGCAGAATATTTTAATGAAATTACGCTGTTTCAAATGTATTTAACCTGATATAAATCACAGAATTTCACCACAAGATGATTACGATAGAACAGGGTATTCATAGAATTTGTCGCTCATTTACAAGGACACACAAAAGAAATCGGTTACAGTACTGTCTTTGAGTAATGACTGCTGAAATGCGTTTTGAATTTCGGCATACGCTTTTAAATTCAACTGTTTTAATCCTATACAGTGCTGCTCAAAAAATTCGAATAATATTCCGATTGCGGACGGTTACAACTGAAATTGGGTTTTCAAATGTGTTACGCGTTTCCATACGGTTGAATTAGGCATAATATTTTAACTTATTAAATTATGAAGTTTTCTTACATTATTCTGAATGTGTTGGGAAGGTGTTTCATAATCTATGCTTGAAGCATGATTTTTCGTTCTTGTTTTTTCTATGCAGACAATAAATATATAACTAGTAAATATAATTCTATAAAAGCTTCCAAGATCATTGAAAACTATTTTTTAGTGAAATACAAAATAAGCAAACTATTTTCTTTTGAAAACGAATCGAATAAAGTTTCGAATGCTTAAAATGAAATTTTGCTGTATTAAATGGTCCCTTGATAAAAGTAATCATAAAATAAATTAATATTTTTACACAATTTAGAAAAATTACGGTGACTATTAGGTCGGACATTACAATTTCTACTGAAGTCCAAACCACTCCTCACACAAGACAAACAGCTATAACATTTGGATAGGATTGCGAATTTTTGAAAAGAAAACGGCAACTGTTTCCCCGCCGAAAATGTGAATATAATGTTGCAATTTTTCAAAATCAAATTTGTGGGTTCTTGGAGGAATTTTTAAACTTTTTTCAATATTTTATTCTTACTATTAACTCATTTTTATTTTTAAATGCTTTTCTTTAAGAAACTTCAATGTTAATAGTCTTAAGTCAATAAGTGGTCTCGAAAATTGCATTTTCAGAAAGTTATGCTGCTGTAAAATCAAGAAATATTATTTTAACAGTAACATTTTATCGATTCTCAAACTTCGTAATATAGAGCTTTGAAATGCACCAGGTCTCAATCAGTGTTCTCGCTGGCTTTTGACCAACATTAGCGATTTGGCGAATGAGAAATAAAAAACAGTAGCCAAATGAAAATAAATGTTAGCAAAATAGATTTGGCTTGGTACACTGAAAAATCTATCTTTTAACCCCTTATTGTATCCAGTTTTTGAATATGTTCTAAAATAACCTAATTGTTTCTAATTACTCAAAAAGTAGAAATTCAAAAATCGGCTACAGAATCTATTAAAATTAAATACATTCTAAATGCCCCCTAAATGTGTAAATGTTTCAGACATTCTTTTAGCAGTCTGAATAAAAGTTAAAAATAGCTATCTTTGATTTACCGTTGTGAAAACATACAGTAAAAATTGCTATCAGATTTCGACCGATAGAGAAAATTGACCGGCCACTGATACTTTACGTACAACTAATAAATAGTATTAGTTAATTTCAACACCACATTCCAGCAAAACGTTTCAATATTTGGCACTTGTTGCCAGCAATTTTGTTTATGTTTTTACCAGAGCGACGCCGGCGCATAGACAGTGATTAACTGACAAAAACCTATCGCATAATCCTTTTTAAGTAGATTTCGTATGAAATACTACCTATTGGGATCGTTCCTATGTTGGAATTTCTGAAAAATTTTTGCAGATCTACACCGATCATGACTCCTAGAACCCAAAACCACCCTCAGTAAAAAACTTTATATATATGTATATCTATCTATCTATCTATCTATCTATCTATCTATCTATCTATATATATATATATATATATATATATCACTTTCTTCTGGACACGATAACTTTCGTAATTCTGCCCCAATCTCTTCCAAACTGATACATAAAATCAAAGGGCATAAAATCTCGGTCAAGTTCGTTAATGGGCAAAATCGGACCAAGGGGATGGAAATAGGGAGGGGTTTTGTGAAAACCGAAAACCCCCCATAACTTCTTAATTTTTGTACATATCAAATCAGTTTAAAGTTTTTATTACTTCTAAAAATAGGGCCAAAATTTTATGTATCACAAATTTTTGATAAAATTTAAAATAGGCTCAAGGGGCGCAAAAAATATGGTTTTCGGGAGAAAAAAATTCCTCACTTCGTCAATTCTGAATATATCAAATCCAATAATTTTATTATACATCTCCTTAATATTATCTACAACTTTTATATTCACAAGTTTTTGGTAGGACCAATTCGTACCAAAAAAAAAAAAAACGAAAACAAAAAAGGGGGGTTGAAGAAGAAAAATTTTCATAACTCCGTCAATTCACAAGATATAAAATCTCCATGAATTTATCATATATCTTCTTAATATTGTCTTCAACATTTATATAGACAAGTTTTTGATAGGGTCAATTCTTAAAGCAAAAATAAATTAAAAATACATAGCGGTTGAAGAAAAAAATCATCTTATTAAGGGTGCATTCAAATCCAAACTGTCTATTTTCTTACTCATTTTTAAATTCAGTTTTGCTCTCAAATGCATCCAATTGCTAGATTCTCTTATTCAGAAACTATATAATGTACAGTAATGATCGATTTTTTGATAGACGCAGAATATATTTCAAAAAATGATATCAAAGTGGGCATTTTGAATAGAATTTCCCGAAGCGATTGTGTTAGAAACGAAAAATATTGCCCTACTGAGAAAATAATTGTTTATTAATCAAGTTTTAATTAATTGAAAGAATAATAAAAACACAGGTCGCTTATAAATCTTTTCAAAAATCACGTCAGCATGTTTCATATATATATATATATATATATATATTTTTTTTTTTTTTTTTTTTTTTTTTTTAATTATTAAAAATTAATCTGAAAATGTGCCAGAAAATTTCGAGTTGTTGAGTATGGAAAAATGTTTTTTTTAATATCGCCTTAACATGATTCTGATAAAACCAGCTATTTTATAAAAAGGAAATAAAAACTCGTCAAAAGCAGACAGATAAAACTGTTAAAGTGGATTTATATCTAATAATGATTTAGTTTTTGTTGGTGAAATTAGTATACTTAACTTCGAAATCTACCTCTGCCTGTAGGCCGTGCCGGCAGGGATTTTTTTGTCTTTGGCTGTTGCTAAACTGAATTGATATTGAGTTTGTGTCTCTATAAATAGAGCAGTGTAAATTGGTGATGGGCGATAACGAGATGTTTTTCTCGATTGTCTCGATTGTATGGACATCTCGATTTTTTTCGATTGTGTAATTTTTTTCTCGATGACTCCAGTTTGCCAATTGCTTTGATACATCATATATTATATATTATATACGTCATACATTTATCAAGAATCGTCTGCGGGTGAACTGGAATGAGTCGGTGTTAATAAAGACAAGGTTACGTCGCCCGCTAGTGGGCCCCTCCTTTAATCGGGCCCCTAAGTTATACGTAATCTTGTAATATGAAATCACGAACAGAATACCCGCTATATACGACACCGTATAGCAGGCGTGGTGTGCACGCACTACAAAATCTTGTAAAAAAATATAATCTCGAAACGAACGAACCTCGGACCGGATCTCTTGGGGGAGGGGTCAAAGTGAGCGGAAGGGCAAAGTAGCTGCATAATATGAATAAGCCGTCACAGGTCTTCAGGCCTTTCGAACCATATGTCACACGACGGGTCTGGATCTGAATTTATAAAAATGCCCTTCCCGGGGGGGCAAAGTGGGGGGAGGGGTGCGGGAGGTGAATAACATGAGTAAGTGGTCATAGGCCTTTCCAACAATATGTCACATGAGAGGTCTCGGCTAAATTTAGAAAAGTGTCCCCCGTGGGGGAAAAGTGGGGGGGGGCGATTACCGGAGGTGTATAACATCAATAAGTAGTCACAGACCTTTCCAACGATATCTCACATGTGGGGTCTTGGCTAAATTTGTAAAAGTGTCTCCCCGGAAGTGGGGGACGGACACCGGAGGAGCATAACATCAATAAGTACTCACAGACCTTTCCAACGATATCTCACATGTGGGGTCTTGGCTAAATTTGTAAAAGTGTCTCCCCGGAAGTGGGGGGACGGACACCGGAGGAGCATAACATCAATAAGTACTCACAGACCTTTCCAACGATATCTCACATGTGGGGTCTTGGCTAAATTTGGAAAAGTGTCTCCCGGGGGGGGGGCAAAGTTGGGGGGACAGACACCGGAGAAGCATAACATCAATAAGTAGTCACAGACCTTTCCAAAGATATCTCACATGAAGGGTCTTGGCTAAATTTGGAAAAATGTCCCCGGGGGGGGGGCAAAGTGGGAGGGGCTGTCACTGGAGGTGCTTAACATCAATAAGTAGTCACAGACCTCTCCAACGATATCTCACATGAGGGGTCTTCGCTAAATTTAGAAAAGTGCCCCCCGTGGGGGCAAAGTTGGGGGGACGGACACCATAGGTGCACAACATCAATGAATAGTCAAAGACCTTTCCAACGATATCTCACATGAAGGGTCTTGGCCAAATTTGGAAAAATGTCCCCCGGGGGGGCAAAGTGGGGGGGCTGCCACTGGAGGTGCTTAACATCAATAAGTAGTCACAGACCTTTCCAACGATATCTCACATGAGTGGTCTTGGCTAAATTTAGAAAAGTGCCCCCCGGGGGGGGGACGGACACCATAGGTGCATAACATCAATGAATAGTCACAGACCTTTCCAACGATATCTCACATGAAGGGTCTTGGCTAAATTTGGAAAAATGTCCCCCGGGGGGCAATGTGGGGGGGGGGTCTGTCACCGGAGGTGCATAACATCAATAAGTAGTCACAGACCTTTAAAATGATATCTCACAAGACGGGCCTTGGCTAAATTTGGAAAAGTGTCCCCCGGGGGGCAAAGTGGTTGGACGGCCACCGGAAGTGCATAACATCAATAAGTAGTCACAGATCTTTCCAACGATATGTTACATGAAGGGTCTTGGCTAAATTTAGAAAAGTGTCCTGAAATTTCATATATTATACATAATATTTAGCGGAGGGCTCCATAAAAAAATCCGATCTAAAATGATAAAAACGGAAAAAACTAACCCCCGCAGTGGGGGCCAAATTGGGGAGGGGAGGAAGAAAGTCTCATAATATGAAAGAGTCATCCGAGAGCTTTCAGATAACATATTACATGACGGGTCCAAAAAAGTTTGAAAATTGCTCCCCCTCCCTCCCCCCTTTGGGCCCACTCTTTCGCCCCGGAATTTACGCAGCCCCCACTTTAAAATTTTTATGTTCAATGAATAATATTTATTGGAAGACTGCATAAAAAACCTACATCTAAAATGATATTTAAATTTATTATAGAAATCGGCAAGGGTTTTAAAAATTTGTTCCCCCCCCCCCCCCCGAATTTCACCTTCGGGGGAAGAAAGGTTCATAATATGAAAGAGTTGTCAAAGGGCTTTTCGATTATATGTCACAGGAAGAGTTCGGTAATTTTTTTTTTTTAATTGCGCCCCACCCACTCTCACGTCCTCGGAACTCACCCGACCCACCTTCCCCTTTGAAATTTTTATATTTAATAAATAATATTTATTGGAGGGCTCCAAGTATGTGACAGCTTGGTAGGGCTAAAATAAGAAAAACATTGAAAATTAAAGCTTCATTTCATAGTTCATTGTCATGCCTATTTCTTTCTCCAGCTTGCCCCTCGATATCTCTTCTCGGCCCTTCTTGGCTGAGCGTGAAATGACAATCATCGAGAGTAACATTTCGGAGAAAGGACGAAAACTGATTTCTCATTCTCGACAATGTCATATGAAATGTTGAACAGAGACCGAGAGCGAGGAACGAGAAGTGACGAAGGAAGCAATCGGTGAGATATCTCGAAGTAAGCGAAAGGTTTGCCCTCGAGCAGAATGTCTCCTCGATATAAACGAGCAGTTTGCGTCCAGAAAATAGATCTCGAAGTGCGAGAGCTCTCTCTCGCACTTCGAGAGAAAGGAAGCTTTCAGAAGAGTCAAACTTACCGCGCTTCTGGTGTAAGTCATGATTTCCCAAAGGAGTACATGTTTTTTTCCATTCGCTTTTGTTATTAACCGATATGGGTTAGGAGGCATAGTGGTTTAAGTTATCAGTTCGAGTTTTTGTTGATATAGAAGTTTTCTATTGAATTTGGCGCCAGTTTGTCTTTGATTTTCAATGTTTCTCTTATTTTAGCCCTCCTAAGCTGTCCCATATCTCTTAATATTAGAATGCTATTGTTAAAACAAAACTGCACTGCAAAATATGTGTTTTCAAGATTTTAAGTGTCGCCTCAGGGAAGAGGATTTTTCAAAATTATTTTACCCCACTCATGTAATATATTAAAATAAGGGTAATTTCATAACCTTTCTAAATCTACCTTTCTTTTGTCAATCCACTGTTAATTTTAGACCCCTGGGCTTAAAATGTTCTAAAGGAATATACTTAGCGGTGGTTTTTTTTCGTACTCTGGTACGGTATCTTTCACTCATAGGAAAATTATCAAATTGCGTCTAAAATCGAATAAAAAATATGGACATGTGTTTCTTAATTTTAACTCCCTTCTTCGCCTCAAGAGGGCGCTTTAAAGTTTTGTTTCTTCAAACCTTTAGTATACTGTTTGTCCAAAAATTATAAAATTCACAAAATAAAGTGTTTTCACTGTTCCCTATCTTCTCGTATCAATTTTATTTTTACTACCACCAGGGGACGCCGCCCAGTGAAACATTTTACTTTTAGCCTCAGGCTATTGGTATTTTTCATCTGTTTTTCATAATATTTTGTCTCATTATTTTTCTTCCTTGTAGATACTATTCTCTAAGTTCTTGACCCATTCTGACCATTTGGGCACTCATTCTGGACCAGCTGTGGCCCATCGGGCCCCTCTTCATTTGTCTGGCTCTAATCACACGCTTCACTTGTTCTTTTACCATTTATTCATTTTCTTCAATTTTTTTCTTATTCAATGGTTCGGTTTTTTTTTTGTTTTTTTTTTTTTGTTTTTTTTTTTACCATTCTCAACTTTCCCTAGTCCTCTCTTACATCAAGTTAACTTCCATCCTTGGTCTGCCCTACTGTCAATTTGGGGCCTAATGCCCCTTCGGGGGGGGGGGGGGTCTTCTACCTTTTCCAGGCCCATCATCTAATACCACGTTGGTAAGGATTGGAAGATTAAAATTATCCGAAATACCAAAAATGAAGTCCATTGAAGTTTCATTTTAGTTATAGAATTCCCTATTAGCGATATATTTGTCTGTTTACCTTTCTATTTTTCGATAACACTCCTTTGTTTTCGATAAACGGAGAAATTCAACAGCATTAGACTCACTTTAGACATTTAGGGACCTTTAACTTGTATCAAACCTTTTACCTTTATCGAAAAGAGGGAAATGCTAATCGATTCTAGCTAATGCGCCTAAAATAAAAAATAAGTTTGTAAGTGTGTCAGAAAATAGCGCCTTTGGATTTCGATACAGACTTAAAGAGTCATGTTGGAATCACTTGGCACTGGAAAACAGTTTCCGTGTTAGACAGGTTCCCTCTTAGCAGGTATCTTTATCGTACTATCCTTACGTTTTTCGAAAGCAACTTTTGTTTTCGATCAATGGGGAAATTCCAGAGCATTTGACATTTAGGGGAACTTTAAACTGTATCAAACTTTTTGAGTTATCGAAAGAGTGGAAAGCTTATTTGATTCATCAAATGCGCCATAGTTACGCGATTTGGCCATTGCAGTTTCATAAAGAAGAAAGAGGAATTTATTCCAAAGCCAAATTTATAAAAAGACAATAAAATCTTTTAAAACATTTAAATAATGTTTTAAAGATAGATAAGTGAGTTGAAAGTATTTTCTTAATGTATTTAACGTCCCAATCGATCGTTATCTTTTAAGAAGCATGTTTCTTGACAGCATATTGGATCTTATATTTGAAATAAAGAATTTTGAATATTTCTGAGGGGCGGTGTTCATTTTGCTGGCATCTGGACCTACGCATATATGAAAAAATATTTGATAAGTTATGCAAAATTCAAAATACATATTACTATGCTCATACAATGTGAATTTTACAGCATTTAAAACAAATATTAGTAAGTATGCACATTTCATGAAATAAATTTATATAGAACATAATTAGATATTAATCCTTTAGAGTTTATTGGATTGTATTAAAATCTAGTATGGCGCATAAAATTCGAAGGATAAATACTATAGCGAAGATGGTGTAATATTAAAGTTGATTTGAAGTTTTGAAAGAACGCATTTTCAATAACAATTTAATTATTAAAACCGCTAGTGCAGAGAAGGAGGTAGGTTTAGGGATATTAATATCGCTTTTAGAACGCTCTAAAACTATTAAGATATATACAAAACCCGTTATATTAACATGATTAACAGATTTTTGAAGACTTCATAAGGGTAGTACTTATATAACAGTATCAACTTTTTGATAATTTTGGACCCCCTCCCCGGCAATGATATCGTTATCAATGTCTAAAAATTCTTTTGATTTTTGGAGTGATATACAAGTATGGTTACATTTATTTTTCTCATACTTTATTGATTCACATTGAAGTCAATAAAATATCATTTTACATATGAAATAACTTTATATCAAATTAAATAACACTTAAAAAAATAGTTACTATTTAAAAGAATTTAATAATAGCTTTTTTCGCATAATGCGTTCAACAATAATAATGTCTTCTTGCACTTGACCCCGCACGGTGTGTGTGTGTGGGGTGGGGGGGGGGGGGGAAACAGTACTTCTTATCAACGAAGCAGACGGACAAAATTCTTTCTCTTTTACTTACTATTAAACACAAAATATAATTTCAAACGTACTTCGCATGCGGTTTCTCTAACAGCGGATTATATATGCATACATATATTACAGAAGAATAGGAATGCCAAACGTTGGGGTATTCCATATTTTGGAATTAAATAATTTTATAATCATTTAAAGATTTTAATAATAACTTTGTATTCTCATAAATATAGATAACAGACTAAAAAAAGATATCATATAATTTTGATGTAATGACCAAATTACAAATAAAAAATGTAAATTCTGGTTGGGTAAAAAATGATATCGATATCAACAGACAAATCCCCCCTCCCCCTAGCGATATCTTACGATATCATGTGCCAGACGTCCCCCCCCTCCCCTCTCCTCTAAAATGATACTTTATATATGCACAGCCCTATATTAGGAGCCCCTCCATCAATTGAAAATTGAATGAAAGACAATAACAGCAAATTAAATTACTGCTTTTATTTTTTCCACCTCCTTTCTATTAACTTTAAATGAAGATTATAGAAGATAAAGTCATCGAGCATCTAAATGTTAAATTTACATTGATTGCTTAAGTTTTTATTGCACCCGTTTTCAGTTCCCATGTATTTACTGTAAAAACTGCTTCATATGCATGTAAAAGCAATGATTTTTAAGTGTTATTATTTTAGGAGTAGTGATGATTCAAAAGATCCCAGCTGCGCCGTTGCAAGAAACAACAACAAACAATATATCTGTTTGCACGTTCTGTGTTAAAATCTGTAGTTAGCGGTGGGTGAATAAGAAATGCGTCGTATCCCATAGATAAGGAGACGTCATCATTAAACTCGTTAACTTCAAATGTGAAACCTCAAAAAAGCAGAACGTAATGAAGAATTTATCGAGTCATTTCGTAGTAGTTTAATACTTTTTTGAAAAAGAAAATGGGACGTTGCTTTAAAAAATCTATAGTTTGGGAATTTTTTAATAAAAACTATGAAAACGATAAAGTTATATCAGTGCAATGCATGAAATGTAATGCAATTTTAAGGTATTTTGGAAATACAACAAATTTGAAGGATCATCTAAAAAGGAAACATCCTGTTCAATTATCAGAGGTTGAAGCACAACAGAATCCCACAAAAAATACTGATAGTGATGAATTATTGAATTCGGGAGTATGTAAACAAAATACAAGTACTTCAAAAATCAGCAAACACACAATTGCAACAGAAAACGTTTCTGCTTTTCCTGCAAAAAAATTTAAGCAAATGCGTTTGTATGGCGCAGCCCAAAAATCGGGACCTTCTAGAGAAGAATGCCATGAATTTGAAAAAGATTTAGTGTACATGATTGCCGTTGATTGCCAACCTCTTTCTATAGTAGAAAATCGCGGTTTTATTTTTTTTTATGAAAAAATATGTGCCTCATTTCAAGATCCCATCTCGTAAATTAATCTCAGAGCATGTATTACATGAAGTATATCAGTCATTAAGTTCTGAACTTAAAAACATGCTTAATTCCATCGAACATTTATCCATAACTACTGACATGTGGTCATCTGATAGCAATAGATCTTTTTTAACTGTCACTGCGCATTTTATTTCTGATTTTAAAATGCATTCTCCAGTTTTATCTACGGAAGAAATTGAAAGTGATCATTCAGCTGTAAGCATTTCACAAGCGACAACATCTTAAATAAATGGCAAATCAATGAGAAAGTTTTTACGGTTGTAACAGATAATGCTGCTAACATGAAGAAAGCTGTAACTCTTGAAACTGCACTCTGAGCGTGCACTCTTGAAATATACTAAAAACACACAGATTTTTTTTTTTTTACTATAGTATAGCCCAAAATTTAATTTAATAAAATTTAAAATATCATAACTCAGTAAGCTTGAACATACATGAAAGCATTTTTTTTTCTTTTTTTGCTTATTAGAGGTGCACGGAGTAAAAAAATCTAACTATAACTTACACTTATAAAAGTTGAACCGTGCAAAAATTTTAATTTTGTATTTTAATACGTATGCAGCAAATTGTAAAACCATATCTAAATTTATACTTGAAATTGAATGAGTTCTTGATTTGAATATTTTTTTAAATTGGATGTATGTTTCTGCCATCAGAGGTTTGAGAGATAATCACTATAACCTCTGATTTGAATCAGCTAGTATCACAGTATAGTACCACAGATACAGAGTTCTAAGTATAGTAAAAATGCATTATGCACCATCAAAACGGTTTACAAAATCAAGCCGTTTATCGCTCAAATCATTCGACCCAAACAAGACAAGTACGAGGAGATTCATTGGACAGGGTAAGGTTTTCAAAATGAGCCGTAAGTGTTTGGGCCGAATTGTAACCGGTTTTAGGGTTGCATTTTTGGCTTCAAGCAAAAGCAGCACATTTCATCAACATTAGTCTTAGTGCTCTGACCCTAGTATACTAGAGTCCTGCATCGGGACGAGCAACCCGATGTTACCCACACTCGACTACACGGGTCGGGTCAGAAGGTCAAGCTATTTCCTCTTTTTCACTGAGAGGCTACTTCAGTCAAGCGAAAAGACAAGACCCGCTTGCTAATACTAATCCTATGGAAGAAATTTATAAAGATATCTCTTTTGCATTTCAATATTTTTTATTTTTATTTTATTTTATTTTATTTTATTTTATTTTTTTTTTTTTTTTTTGCATTGTATAGCTGAGATCGATCTGTACAAAGGATATTTTTTTACTTTTTCGATTTTGTTTAAAGGTATTTTTTAATGAGGACACTTTTATTTTCGAAACCGGTTTCGAAAGCGAAAGCATCCTTGTAGAAAAAATCTGCAATCAAAATCGAAAAAGTAAAAAAAACGGCCTTTGTACAGATTGACCTCAGCTATTCAATGCAAAGAAAATCCTTTAAAAATGTTGAAATTCAAATGAGATATCTTTATAAATTTCTTCCATGGGATTAGAATTAGTGAGCCGACTGGAGTAACCCCTTAAGCCTAAATCACGAGCAAATAATTGCGATAGCAGAATTATCGAGAAAGCCCTATCACTACTATGAAATTTTCGGCCAAAATAATAGCTAAGTTTTCCAACAACTGTTTTTAGCTTCTCTCGTTATAATCGATTGTAAAACATCTCGATTGTAGATTCTAGGAATTAATCGATGGCTGTATCGATTGTGATTTTTTACGATGTCGATTTTTCTCGATTGTCGAATTCTCGAGAATCGCCCATCACTAGTGTAAATGGCACGGTGCGATTGAACATGTAAAGCTACATCAATCGTTCAGAAACACGGATAAATCTCGAGTATATTGGCACATACACAAACAGACCAGAAATTGAGCACTCGAAATTTGGCGAGTCTGATTGTTAGTTTACTCGCCAAATGAAATATTTTGTCGCGATTTGGCGCAATGGCGAGCGACAGCGAGAACTCTGGTCTCAATGCTAGGTGCGAGCAACACCAAAAGTGGTTCCCTTGTTAGTTGCTTTTACTGACACTTACACTTATTTGTTTTCTTTTCCTTTTTTTTCTCTTAAAAAATATTTTTTAAAATATTGTTCTGGATACCAATTCATACCGAATTTTCACGAAAGAATAAATTAAAAAAAGCCACATAAAAAAAGTACTTAAATTAAAAATAGCTTCCAGTCTTCCGTTTCTTTCTAAGTGCGAAAATATACATGACCGCATGATACCATAAAATTTATTTAATAAAATAATTTAATTATGAGAATTACTTCTCTCTGGTATTTAATTTATTTCATTTCTTAAGGAAAATTCCTGGTTAAAAGTAAGTTTATTTGGCTTAAAAAATCAGGAAGGTTGGCAACTATAAGAAAAATAAAATAAAAGCAGGTGATAGCTTATTCTGAAAGTTTATTTTTTAAATGGAAAAGAATGGAGTTTTAAACGTATCGTCCAAGAATATCGTAAACTTTTCCTGGTAAAAGATCTTCAGTTTTTGACAACTTTCTTTCTTTCTTTTATTTATTTATTTATTTATTATAAATATATCTGAAGAATCGACAGAAAACTGCTGTCTTAATCAAACCTAGACTTACTGTCTTACCTAAAGGGAATTTTAATAAAAACAGAAATTAGTTTTGTCAGAGCATTTAATAATTTTAAATTAAATATTTAAATTTTACTGCAAATGAACATTAATATTAATTTAAAGAAGAAAGAAGAAATCATGCGTCAAGCATAGATTATTAAACACTTTCCAACGCATTCAGAATAGTGTAACAAAAATTCGCCATTTAATGAGGTGAAAGATTATGTCTAAGTAAACCATTTGGAAAACACATTACAGGCATCCCTCGACTTACGTAAATTCGCACTTACTTAAGAAATTTTGAAAATTATATTTATGAACATACTAGCGCGTTTGATACGCCTTTGCATACTTTTGATAATTGTTTTATAAATAAAATATGCAGACAAAAACCACAACAATAATATAGTTTCATATATTAGATATACTTATATTTGTATTGGGATATACAATCAAATCTTTAACAAAACAAATACAAATCTGATTAAAATGAGCCAAAAAAATAAAAATAAAAACTCTGTTTAACCGTTACAATTTTCTTAGATGAATTCAAATCATGACGAAACCTAATTTTTAAGTTTCGGTGAAGAGGAACGAGTATATTTTTTCTTCCAGCTTCAGAGCTGTTTCGTTTGATGTAGATTCAAACTTGATATAAATTAATTCATCAATGTTGAATTTATAAATCCCATATTCCACAAGATACTTTTTATTTGAAAAGTATTCTTTCAGTTTGTTTTTATATTTTTTCATACTTTTATAGTTTATATCCAAGTAAATACAGTAGTATCGTGCTACTTTATTTATAAAATAATACTGTGTAAATAAGGTATATAATAATACATATATAACAAATATTGCAGTTTCTGACGAAATTTTACCTATAAGGAATTTACAAATTCGACTTACGCAAGCGCTAACGGAACGCATTACTTACGTAAGTCGGGGGATGCCTGTACATATTTGAAAACCCGATTTCAGCAACTATCATCTACAGTCGGAAAATTATCCGAATTCTTTGAGCAGCCCTGTGTAGAATCTCTACATTTGTATGTATACGACATAGTATGTTAAAATTTAATTGAGTTAAATAAACGCTTAAAACAGTTGAAAATTCCCCCTTCAGTAACTTCCGCCAATAAACGAAAATGTACTCGAATTCTTTCATGCACTCCTGTATGTGATCTACATAATTTATACACACAAAGTAATTTACAAAAAATTAGCTAAATTTAAAAAAAAAAACGTACCCCAGCTGAAAACGCACTTCTAGCAATTATCGCTCATAGAAGTGCAACCGAATTATTTTGTCTCCCTGTAAATGAACGATAAATGCTATGCGCACCGTATTCTGCAGCAGCATCTTGTAGTGCACCTAAGTGCTGTATGCCAATTTCCATTTGTTTGAAATAGTGTAACATCAATAAAGTACATTGCAAACTATTTCTCCTATATACCAAGTGTAACGGAATTATTTTGAGTATCCCTGTAAACGAACTATAAATGCTACCTGTTTCATTTTTAATAATGAACATGCCATGGTAAATCGCTATAACATATATCAATTACATGGCAACCCAAGTATATTACATGAGTTAGAGCACGGGTGGACAGACAGATGGCCAGACAAATCGAAGTTATAAACTCTTTAAAATTTCGAAATTTTAAAAACTGTTCTTAATGAGCATTTACGTCTTACTCTAAGTCACCTCCATTTCAAATTAAAAATTTCTAGTCCTAACAGTTTCAAAGACATCGTAATTTAGAAAAATCTTTTGTTCTTACACCAAGTTGGTTGCAGGAATGTCGAAAAAAACAAAAAAGGTGGCATGTTTTTAAGTACGTCTGGTTATCATTATAAATGCAGAAAGAATTTTTGAAATTGGTTCAGAAGTTTTGGAGTAATTGTGATTTTGTAATAGAAGTGACACAGGGGTTGAAATTTATTTTTCATCAAGATAAATGAATCTCTAATGGATTCATCAATAAATTCCTCGGCTATGATAGTGTCTTTTTGTCAGAATCACAGTGAAAACTCTTGTATATCGAAAAAGCATTTTGTTGTTGTTGTTGTTGTTGTTCTTTTAGAACACTTTTCCCGTACGATTCTGTCGACAAACATGTATATATATATATATATATATATATATATAACGTCGGCCATTTCTTGAAGTCCAAAGAAAGTATTGCATGCAAAAAGCACTTAAGTCGCTGACTTATGTTGTTTTAAGCAATGAACGAAAATTAGAAGATATTGTTTGGAAGAGGAAGGAATACACTGACTGATGTGGTTATTTACCAGATCATGGCTCTACCTTTAAGGAAGCATTTGCAACAAAATGTATATTTGGGAAAAACTTGACTTACGTGGTTTTTGAAATGACCGAGTCAATTCAAATCTGCTCTATCGTCTCTCTTTGCAAAGACATTTTATTACTCCGAGTCTTTCGCCTTCTACTATTTATATCAAAGAATTGAAAATCCGCTCATCTTTAGCTGGAATAATTGCGTTCTCTGCTGTAACTGATGAAGATAGCCTCTAATTAACTGTATTCAAAACTCCAGTGCATTTACTATTTTTTTTTTCCAAACTGTTGCACAAGGTTGTCTAAGAAAGGAATATTTCCCCAGGAATCTCAAAGAACCCCTTGTACCCCTCTTTTATGGAAGTGCAAAAATCGCTCTCCGAAATGGAAATATCTGGATTTAGAGAATCCTAAACCGAAAATTCTATTTGAAATCAAACCGAATCCCTAAAGAAATTTTCCTTGACCTCGAATTTCGACAAAACGGTTTCCGTCGATACGAAACCAGAAATTAAAACTAATTAATCTATATTTTGATACAATTATGAAAAATAGCCTGCAATTATATCTATAATATCATTTTTTTCTTTTTTTTTCAAAATAAGTCTATATATACTCATACATATTCAAATATGTATTGTTTTGTCTGAAACGGTATTTTGGATATTCTGATTAATCGGGTAAACTTTTTCTTTCGTTCGAGTCTGGTTATCGTTAGCCTTTTTCTTTTCTTTTCTTTTCTTTTCTTTTCTTTCTTTCTTTTCCTTTTTTTTTCTTTTGTTACGGGTCCAGTTTAGACTGTTGCGCTTCCGATCCGAATTGCAAATCGGGTAAAATCAGGTTATCAAACCAGATGCAGGACTTTAATTTTGATTCAATTTTGCGAGTCTATTTTATGACTTTATACGTAGTAATTTATATTTTATGCATTGGCAAAATGCATGAGCAGAAGATTCGTATCACGGAGAGATCATTTATTTCTATGCAGCAGAGAATTTCCACACCATGCAGCTAAATCTAATTTACGATGAATCGGAAAACAGGGATCACAAGAACGGGATTTCTGATTTCCTGAATTGCGTTCGACCACCTTTACCTCTTCTTCGGCCGTGAGGGTATTTTATTTTGCAGTTATTTTTAGACCGACTAAATCGATCGGGCGAAGAAAATTATTTCATAGCGACAAGAGGGCGCGACAGTGCCCATGTATCGGCGCTCGACCATTGATAAATTTAACATCCAAAACATCATCATAGTGACAGCACGTGGACGGATGGTGATAATAAGATGGTTTAGATTGCTCATTAAAAAAAAATAATAATAATAATTAAACATAAAAGTAGAAATAGTTTTAAAAACACGGGCTTTTCTAAGCATTTAATGTTTATCTTAAAAATGACACCTGATTTCATGACTGCAGTTGATGTTTTTCCGAAACATCTCCGTTACAATCATACATATTGTGTAATATAAGCTGTTTTTATATATAAGATTATAATACTTGAATTTCGTGTGGGCCCCGATTATGGAAAAATTCATCGTGAATTAGTGATTTGTTCAAGCGCGAATTAGTGATTTTATTTTTATTTTTTAATGTTGAGTTTCTGTTTTACGGTATGGCAATAGAGAAAAAACTTATTCGGATGTGCGAATCCTAATTCTTTCTTCTATCTCATACATACATGTTAATACTTCAAAATTCGCTAGTGTCAAAAATAAGTGACAGTCTATTCAGACCATGAGGATTCTAAAGGTAATAGTTTCACTGAATTGTGTGCATTTAAAAATGAGATATTAGCACCGCATTTCTCAAACAAATCATTGAATTTCAGAACTACCCTCTTAGATGTCTGCAACCAAAATTTCCAACCCAAAGAGCATAAAAGTGATACTTGTTGGGTAGTATACAGCCAAGCCTAATAAGGATATATTTATGTGAAAATGTAAAATGTTTATGAAGTTTGATTAAAATTCATGCATTACTTTTTGAGATATGGCTATCGCAAAAATCGTGAAAAATGCAACTTATGTGAACGTCTAACTGAATCTGAAGTTTGAAGAAAATCCATACACTAGTTCTTGAGATAGAACTATAGCGGAAATCGTATGAAAAAGGCAGCGTAGCAGCACCACCCCTTGCATAAAAACTAATCAGCACACGATAAAAGCGTACAACTTACAGGGAAAATGTACAATCTGACAACCCTATCCGGAGCCCAGAGGAACAGCGCTTCTGAAAAAACGAAGCCTAAATTATATTTTCCGTTCCCTCAAATCTCCAATCCTTCGTGTTCTTTTTTAACAAAGCACTTACATATGTGACGTAGCGTGTCGCACATGTAGGAGAGCATACTTATATCTATCGCTCGCAAGTGTAGACTCAATGGCTTCCGAACGGCGACTAGGAATGCTAGAATACGAAACTGCATCCACCATTTTTATGTACTACTCATGGTCGTGTTCTGTTTACTCCCTGCTTTTGATTCGTATTTGTAAAATATTCTTATTGATTAACTTTTTAGCTCCACGTGGTGCTTAGTTTGCGTCGAAGTTCACGCAGTTTGCTTCTTTATTTTTAGTGAATATTTAAGTATTAGTTGTAACACACCGGAACTTATAAATACAGCGCACCAAATCAACGGTGTGTGTTCCTTGGCGAGTAGGATTTTATGAAAATTATTCACTCATGATTTTAATGTTTTTGATTTGTTTATTTATTAGATTTTAATGTATATAAATCCTTATAGATATAGTCAAAATATATTAATAATTTTCTTTTGCTGAAAACGAAATTGCTTTAAATTTTGCAAATAATATATGAAATATAAGTATGTGTGTGAAGGGGGGGGGGGATACACCACGATTGATATTACCGCAGAATATTAGAGCTCCGGTACTTTTTTTGTTAGAAATTAAGCCCTGGTCTTGGCCTTAATGTTTTGACACGTTTATTTACTTAAAGAGTTGTGAAGTAGAATTAATAAATTACTTTTCTCTTTATTATTATTTTTTAAGAGAGTGATATTACAGTTGCACAAAATTAACTGTTCAATATGCAATGCTTAAAAAAATGTTTAAGATTTGCGCAGGGCTGCCACAGACGACTATTTTTTTTCTACCACATACCACTTTCGTAAAACAAAAGGCGCCCCACCAGTGGCCCAGAGGTTCTGCTCTCGAAGCTGGTAGACGTGAAGTGCTGGGTTCAAACCCAATCGCGCCCGTCGGCCTAATCGTTTCGGAGTTTTCTTGTTTTCTTCGAAACCTTGGATTTCTAAGTGTAAATACGGGTTAGGTTCCCTTAGAAAGACGCCCACGAAGGGCACACCCCCCTTAGGGCCTATATCCCTCGTGTTGATGATTGGCCGTCATGAACACGACCAACCAACCAACCTTAAAACAAAAGTTATTGACATACTGTTCGAGAACAATTGCAAGAGAAATATATTACAATATATATATATATATATATATTTTTTTTTTTTAATAGTGGTGCGAATAGAATAGAAAAATAGTTGCCTATGGCAGCCCTATATACGTAGTTTTACTGCGGCTACTAATGACCTCTCATTTTATTTGAGCTGTCCTATCGAAACATTTTTCAATAATCAGGCATCCCTGGTTGCCGAAAATAAAAGTTAGCAGCCATAGAAGAGATAGATTTAATTGTCAGGATAACATGTTTAAGATATCATGAAAAAAATAATAAAACTTGACACTTTTTGTTTTCATTAGAGCAGCCAAATACAGTGGTCTGCAAAAATAAAAGTTTTTTTCTGGCCTTTTAAATAAACGGTAGTGGCGTTAACTTATATGGGCCCGTGGGGCCCGGACCCACCCAATAATTTGCTCTTTCAGCCCACCCAAGTTCCATTATTCTGTTTTCGTTCTTAATTATTTTTCAATCGCTGAAAAGAAATTATTTCGTTGACGTGCATAAAATTATTTTGTTTTCAAATACGGTAAAGATAGCAATAACAGACACACAGGAGCCTAAAACACAGCCTCCACTCCCATTACCCCTTCATACTAAAAGATGTAGCAATCAATTTTCTTTCAAAACAGAAATTTCCTGCATATTCACGAATTAAGTTTTCTTCCTAAATGCACTAAATTCGGCCTACTACTGTACGTGGCCTACAATAGGTGCCTTATATTTTATCCGTAAAGATTATACATACCTTATGCTTTATCCGTAAAAGATTTTTTTCTTTGTTCTCCTTCTTAGGAATTTTTTTCTAATATCATTCTTTTTCTAAATATACGTTATACAAAAAGGTGCCCATATAAAAATCAAATTTCGTATTTTAATGTGCAAACAGCACCTTTTTAAGTAAATGCCATATCAAAAAGATGCACTCTATTTATCTGGAAGTATCTTTTTATTATCAGTGGTTCAAGAAATTGTATCTATTTTGAACCATCCGTATAGTTTAACTACATAGAACTATTAATATAAGTATTTCAGTGTATTTGCATTAAATGTCCGTTATTAATACTTTTTTAGTCCTCTACTTTTTAGGGGCATCTCTACTCAAGTTCCAGCAATAGTCTGCTAACATTGGCGTATTCCATCAGTCGTATGGTACCTTTTCCATTGTCGATATGTCTTGGTGAAATTGTTAGCCATGTTCGTCATTCACAACTCCACAGTTTGTAGAGAAAAAATCGACATGAGAGTGAAGAAAGAGAATATTTAGGATTATATTGCAACCCAGCTGCTGATTCTTTTGTAGCAGATTGTTTACAATCTCAACATAGTTCTCAGATCTCCCTTTGCGCAAAAAATCCATAAAATCCTTATTGAAATGGCAACAAACTTTAACATTTTCAGTTTGACCTAAATTTCACATCATATTTGGATTCTCCCATAAATTAAGATTAAAATTTGGAACTCCTAATGTTAAGTGCCTTTTTAGCTCACAGGCTATCAAAGCCTGAGAGCTAATGTGCCCGCAGGTTCTATATGTGCTTACATATGTATGTACGTAACGCGATAACTTTTTATAGAAATATCCGATTTGCTTCAAATTGTGGATATAACTTCATTCTGATAAGGCGCTTCCCTGATTAGTTTTGGGGGTTCATTGGTTAAGTATAAAAGAAGGGAATGGGGGGCTAACCTGCACCCCTTAATTTAGGTAAATGGGTTTTTCATGCAGAATTATCCGATTTGCTTCAAATTTGGTATACCGGTTTATTCTGATAAGGCGCTTCCCTGATTATATTTGGAGATTTATTGGTTAAGTATAAAGGGGGTAATGGGAAATCTACCCCCCACCTCTTTAATTTAGCTAAATGCTTTTTTTTGCCGATTTCTTTATTTTTCGAGGGGCATTGTTCTTTGAAATAAGAGTATAATATACAATTAGTGAGAATAGCCTGTGACTGTGAGCTCAATGCCCTCAGTTTAACTGTGCACTTTTCTTTTTTTTATTATATTGCTCAAAACAAACTGCGATGCGAGTAATTTTTTAAGTATAACTTAAAAACTACTCAATGGAATAAACTGTAATTTTAGATTCACATATTTGAAGCTTCTAGAAATCGATTTCTGTTTTAAAAAAATTATAGATTACATTAAATTATTAATTTAAAAATACATATTTCTGGAAAAAATCTTAACTTTGCACATCTGTATTTCCAATTCTCATGGTGATATTCGTATTCAGTCACTTAATTTTATACCGAATTTTAAACTTTCACTTCAGAGGTAATTTGATAGTTGTACAATTATATTACGAATAAAACCCATCCTAAATTTGTATTTCTTCTAATAAATGTATTACAAGGCATAACAAATTTTCTTTAATGATACTTTGTTTAAAGTAATGTTAAGGCATAAAGGATTGATAGGATCACGGTAAATAAATTATTTTTTGTCTACTCTATTTAGAATAGCATTTTAAGTGTAACAATACACATAATGTTTTTGTTTTTCCCCCTAATTTATGAGTGAGAGGGTTGATCTATATTTAGGTTGATCTGAGACACAAATATGTTGGAAATATCACATTTAGATAAATGACACGGTAAAATGAATATCTATTTCTTTTCTGTACTCAAAAATGAAAAGAAGTATGCAAAAAGCGTTATTCTTTCAGTAGATATACTATCAATTTTTACTTTCTTCTATCTTTACAAAAAGAAAGTATTGGATTCGTGAAAAATTTCGACTTCTGGTTTTCGAAAGATTTATACGTTTTAGAAGGTCATGAACACGATTTGACTATTTTTCGAAAAAATCTGTCGGTGAGTCTGTATGTGTGTGTGTATGTGTGTCTGTCTGAATGTGACACAAATTTTGTGGGCGCTCTATGTCAAGAGCTAATACACGGAATTTAATCAAACTTCACAGATTGATTTAGACTTTGACATGAATTAATGCGGATCAACGTTTTGCTGTAAACTGTATTTTTCAAGATAAAAACGCGATAACTATATCTCAAAAACTAATGCACGGAATTTCATCAAACTTCATTTTCTATTAAAGCTCGACATAAATACAGTTAAACTTCTTTTACAGGCCACCCCTATTCAAGGGCCACCTCTATTAAGGGCCAATATTTTATTGAACGACAAATTTTCCCATAGACATAATGTTAAATTTACTCCTATTAGGGGCCGCATCTACCCCTCATAAAGGCCAGATTTTTTCACATATGCCTTAAATCCTAAACAAAGTGTATTGAATTCTTGAACCAAAAGATAAGAGTTCAGCAAACAACTGCGCTTGCAACAAAGAAGGCAGGGGGAGATGGTGAGGATTTAATAACACAATGTAGGACAGCAAACTTTTCCACAAGTGAGATAAACAGGTATTCCCCACACTTCGTTTGACTTTTCAACCTGTAGGGGTTGGGCTGGAGAGGAAACTTGACCCTTTGTTGTGGGCCCACAAAGGATAACAGGTTATCTAGAAAAACTGATTCCACATTTACTAAAACTGTGAATGCATATTGAAGCACAAATTTTTACATCTGTCAGGAAACGCTAACAGAGATAAATGAACTAATATCTCATTCTAAGACATTCATAGATGCAAATTTAAGTAATTTGTTCGATAAAGTAAAATAATCATTAGAAACCAAAATTGTCTGCGAAAACATTATGAAAAAAAAATTCAATAGAAATTATTTTCAATCATGTATAGAGTTTGAAAATGTTAATAAACAGTTTTTTCACCTATATAGGTTTTGATTTCCTTAGTTTAGTTGTCGTTTTTTGTCACCCCTATTCAAGGGCCACCCCTCAAAAGAGCCAATTTTCAATGGAACGGCAGGTGGCCCTTACAGAGAGGTACTGTAGACGCGGATTAACTTTGGGTGTGAATTTGTCCAAAATGTGCCGCTTCTAAGCTCTGTTAACCAGATTTACGCGATAGCTATACCTTAAGAACTAATGCACGGAATTTCACCCTATTATATTAGACTGTGTTATAAATGGATACTTATTAGGTTTGGGTGTATATCACCAAACAGGTGTCACTGTTATACTCTGTTTTTCACGTTAGCTATATCTCAAGAATAAATAGATTGTCATTTCATTTTGATTGCAGACGATTTGCTTTATATAGAAAAAACTTTTGCGATGGCCCCAATAATATACTAATTAAATAGGGAAAAAATTACCCTGTTTACTCGCATAATAGTCGCACCCCCGTTTTGAAGCAGAAAAAATCGTCAAAATATTTTCTTCGCATAAAAGTCGCAGTCGCGTATTTGACTTTTATTTAGAAAATAGAAAATCATCAGCTGTTCTCTTCCCAGAACTAGTACTCATAATGAATTCATCTGTTCTGTTACTCCCATTGACATACCCGATGGTCACTCCATTCTTCAGATACCGATTCACATTATATTAGTGATACTGATACCTTCAGTGAAAGTGATTTATTATGAGAGTTTTTTGTCAAAATTTTCACAAAGATTATTTGTAAATTTTGTCTATAAAAATATTACTGTAATAAAAACTAAATTTAAAAAATCAAAAAACTCGACTGCTTAAAAAGCGAACTAATTAATTATTTCTCATCAATGTTAAACTATTTTTTATATTACTTGCCTAATTTTTTATTTACTTATATTGATGACTTTAAGTTGCGTTTAATTGTTAGTTCCTATCTATAAACGCTGTTTTGATGAGGCCTATAGATGTCTATGATGGTTAGAATTGCAGTAAAGCTAGAAAAACTATTACAGGCTTGTGTAATATTTCTGACTATAAAATAGTCAATGAAACAGCGTTTTCATTTTGAAAGACCTTTCCAATGATAAGCCACTCAATAGGGTGCTTTTTTTTTTCTTTTTTTTTTTTTTTTTTAAGTGTCTACCGCTATTTTGTATTTTACGGCCTCCATTTTGAATGTATAAAAACAAAACCTAGCGCCTATAACCATCGGACGGTTAAGACGAATCGATAGAGACCTCTTCATTAAAATTCATCCAGCCGGTGGGATGTTTCGAGGGTATAAAGAAATCCACATACCCAGATACGCGTGAAACACATAACCCTTCTTGGCAGTCGGGTTAAAAGGAAAATGGTATTTAATAAACAGCACATAATCTGGAAACCTTTAGTAAGTAAAATTTTATTATGTGTCTTTTTTTATACCAGAAATGTTTTAGCATTAGAGTGTACAATATTCTGTAGTAGATTTCCTCGCATAATAGTCGCACCTAGACTTTCACAATGAAAAATTGGCAAAAAAAATGCGGCTATTACGCGAGTAAACACGGTAATAGTTTTTCTTACTCCTAATTAAATTATTTTCTATTCATTTACGTTTGAAAAGTAATACATATAAATATACATTTCAAGAAAAAATATGAAAACAAAACCGCGTCAAGCACAGATTATGAAACACTTTCCAGCGTATTCAAAATACTGCAATAAAACATGACCGTTAAATAAAGTGAAAAAAAATATAGCCCTGTATATGATCTGTAGATTTGTATATATCCCTCCGAGCGTCTTGCAAAAGGGTAAAATTGTAATGTTGTTGTTTTTTTTTTCACTTTATTTTTAATGCTAAGAAAATATGATTCTTTCAACATTATAAAAAAAAACTCAATTACAAATATGAATGTAATCCTTGAGAGTACTAATCATTCTTAAATGTATTTAAAATTCATTAAATCTATAGAATTATATTATCTTAAATATTGCTTATATTGCTATGAAACCTGGAGCTTAGTGAACAGAATATTACGCCCCAAACACTTAGAGGGATATACTGCACAGAAAGCCAAAATTTAGTTCTGTTTAAAAATGCATAACACAGTTGAAAATTCACTTTCAGCAATTTGTGCCAATACACGCAGATTCACCCAAATTCTTTTGTACAGTCTTGTATATTAATATATACAGATTTTTATACACTCCGCATAGTAAGCTAAAGTTTAATTCGGATAAAATATGCATCACACAACAAAAAATCATTTCCAGCGATTTTCATCCATAAACAACGATGTATCCAGTTCTTTGCGCAGCCCTGTATAAAAATTAATTTTAATTCTAGAAACATATCATAGTATGCTATATATTCGTATAATATAGTTCTTCTGGAACATACATAACATAATTATAAACAACCTTTAAATAGTTAACGTCCATAGAGAGTAATTCACTCCATTTTCAATATACGGAATTTTCTGTAGTAAACCTAAATAATACACTATATAGCCAAAGATGACCGGTCACTTGCGATTTTAGATGTTTTCTTAAATATCTAGAAAAATACATGAGGAATTATCCTGAAACTCCGGTGTGTAAACATAATAATACAGATCATATATTTCCGTGAAATTTTTTCCAAAACCCCATAGGGGACCGCCAACAAATTGAAAAAGAATGAATATCTTTTGGATAACCCTATGAAAACTAATGTAGCAACAGCGTTCAAGCTGTAGATTATGATTAAGTGGCTTATTGTAATAATTTGCGTTCATTGTTATGAGGATTATGTTGAGGAATATTATGTTGCGTTCATTGTTATAATGTTTCACTGTGCATGCCCGAATGCAATCAAAATATAATGTCCATAATGTGGTAACTAAATGTATAGAGCTACTTTTGTTAAAAGTCTCAAAAACATAGCTTGAAAATTCTGAAAATTATCGTTGATAGAATAAGCTCAAAATCCGTTGTTCCCAAAGTGAAGCAAAAAGGATGAGGAGCTGTCCAAAGTGAAGCAAAAAGGATGAGGAGCTGTATCCATATATCCATTGATTAGTGCCAGCCAATATAGCATACAGAATATTGCACGTATTTTGGATTGTAAAGGATTTTATTATATTTGACGCACCTTTAATATGTATTTACATTTATTTGTATCTTATGAATTTTAACTGGTGTAATATTACACATTAGTGTGACCTAACATCAGTTATATCGGTTGAATTATTCAATAAAATGGAGGCACCAAGTCTGCCACCAATGTTATCGAGTAACGTTATATAATTTTTTTACAGTGTATCTTCCAGTGTGTTTATAAACGAACTAAGTATAAGCGCTACGTGCTTCGTTTTCATTTGGTATGACATGTCATGATAAATATCAAAAGTAGATTTACGAGAGTCAGAGCGTGGATAGACAGACTAACCGAATTCATGTACACTTTTCAACTATGTTGGAAAGTGTTAAAAAAATATATTTAATATCTAGCTTATTTAAGACATGTTTGGCAAAAGAGTTACCTCAGATCGAGTAAATAACAATATTTATAGTTATTTTTTAGCAGCTCTTACGTTTAACGAAAATGAAAGTAACATTAGTATGTGCAGTTTATGTCGTATTTTCATTTCGTGAGCCCTAAATATGCATAATATTTATATATGAATGTGGTTACACCCTTTACTCACGATAATCTAACGACTAGATAATTTGCTCCGCACTTAAATGAACTGCAGCTTGTTATTATATGCAAATAACATGAGGACATCTGAAGGGTAAGTTAGAAATCGAAGATCAAAACACCAAAGAGATGGGGTTTTTTCATTGTCAGTGGAAGAAGTAATTCTTAAAAAACTAGATAAATGCGAAAAGTTAAAACATCTCGAAAAGATTTTACAATGGACAAAACAAACAATGAGAAGAAAATAACAAACAAACAATGACAACTATTAAAAGTTATTCTTGTAGGAGATGAATGTGCGAATTTCTTCAGTATGCTCTCTCGTTTTAATACCGAATGTTGGTCGATGGTACTATACGTTGTTCCAAACAGTAAGAATTCTCAATTTTTGCACTTCATTCTGTTTAGCAGTTGAAACGATAAAAAAAAAAGTCGCATTTTGAAACTGTAACATTATTTAAAGTTTTCTCACAGTTTGAGACAGTGCAGTTCCGTATTTCGGTGACGCTCGGTATTAAAACAAGGAATAATGTTAAAAAATTCTTGATTTTATGTATAAATCTCCTGCGAGAATAACTAAGCTGTTGCCATTTACTTGCTATTCCCTTATAAAAATGTCTATCAATTTTAGGACGCCCTGTAAATAAGTGTAATAAAATTCATAATAAAAATCTGCGTTTTATGTATACGTATAGGTGCATATCTGTTTGTCATCTGATTTATGGATAAAACGTAATACGTAAAGATGCTAAATTTCGTATGTTTTACCCCTAGGCCCCGAGTTGTCGCACCCCATATTTTTTTATTTATTCATTTATTCATTTTTTTTTTCAGAATTCACCTTATATTTTTAGTAACTGTTACCTGTAACGTCGTTCATGAAGAATGCAAAGAAAGATAAATGCATTATTTAAGCAAAACATTTCACTCCAGATAATTAAAATTTTACTCTTTTAAAATTAAAGTCTTTTAAAGTTTGTTACCGATCCTGAATTTTGAACAGGGAGGGAGGGGAAATGATGGTACTTTGACCTAATCATATTAAACATTTGGGTTTTATGAATGGAACTGCAACTTTCTTTTAAAAAATGAAGTAATTTTTGTTAATATTTTCTTAAATGAACGGCCTTAAGAATTAATACTCGTCAAAAATTGTTTTTCGTGCAATCAAGTTAGTTTTTTTAGATTTTAAGAATGAAATGAACTATTTCCTTCTAATAATCACGTCATTTTCAACATGGATAATTTTCCGTTGCGTATTATTGTCATTTATTATCCATTATTAGTTCAAACTTTTTTTTTACTTTTTTCAGTTTTCAATTTAAAATTAAATCTTTATGTTACTTGTGCGCAGACGATAGACCGTCAAGTACTGATAATAATTTTCTTTAATGAATAAAAATTAATACCACAACTCAAGACCATTTTTTCCAACATCAAAACATATCAGTTTTATTTACCATATACGACGCCATATTCGTCTGCTTTCCGTACTTTCTCATATTCATGCATCTTGTAGTATTAAGAAATACTTGAAAATTTCAGTTTTATTTCCAATATGGCGTCATATTCATCTTTTTTTTATTCTTAATTTTTTTTTTTTCCTTTTTCACGTAGAAATCTATCAATTGAAAATTAATTATCTAGGAGAAATTATTATTCCGGATTTTATTTTTTGGCAATGAAAAAAAAGATGGTTAAATTTTATGGAGAAATATCGATTCTCTACCAAAATAATGAAATTTTGAATTATTAATATTTATATATTGAGTTATATTGAATGATAATTTTTGAATAAAATAAATAAATCATAGTCTATGTTCATTTCTGTGTTTATAATCCATCAATATGCAAAGATACAAACGCATTAATTCATCCGTTTTGACATTGACTTCAGTCAAACATTCATACACACTTTCATATTTATAATATTATTAGGATTAGGATTTTGCGTTCTCTGCGATTTTTTTTTCTTTTTTTTAAGTCTTTAGAGTGCTTTCTAATTTTCGGAAAACAAATTCTATGGCATTGTTATGAAAAGATCAAATACTTTTCATTCAAACATTACATTTATTTTAAAAAGCTTACAAATTTCCAATTTTTGGAGTAACTTTAACGACTCCGCTCTGTCTGTAAATCTTGCGTTTGTATTTTTTGCTACCTTGCAAAGTTACTTTAAGTTCTCCATTGCATTTTTCAAACAATTTAGAATATGTGTTCCATCCTACATAAATAACTGACTCTAGATTATCAGATAAAGTGCAGATATGAATAGCAAAGAGAAAAAAAAGGGGGATTTTAAGAATGTATATTTTTTAAATGCGTGAGAAAACGGACAGCGAGTTTCACCTATTAAGTGCAAGAAAAAAAAAAGAATTATTTTTTTCTTTATAAAGTTTTTAAATTGTGATATTCTTTAACCATCTTTTTCTTCTGTTGTACTCTCATGTCCAAAATTAAGGTCACAAACATAAAATCTATGAAAACTGATGAACTATTCACTATTTTGCAACGAAAGTTACCATTAAGGTACATTACAATGGAGAAAGAATATGGCAACATAACAATATGGAAAAGATTTTAATCGTGAATTAAGATTCAAGGTATATCAAAAAGTTTTAAATCGTGAATCAGAGATAAAGCATTCATCTCGAGAAAAGTCTGTCAATTATGGAGTGTGACCACCGTGCACTGCTATACAAGCCTCACAACAAGCTTCCATACTGTTTGTGAGAATTTCAATAAATGTTTGTGGCAACAAAGCGCATTCTTCCAAAAGCGCGGCTTTTAACTCCTGGCGGGTCTTGAGAAGGGGGGGGGGTTACGCCGTGTGATGGCTCTTCCTAGACCATCCGAAACATGTTCAATAGGACTGAGGTCCGGAGACCTCGAGGGCCAATTCATTCGGCGAATATTCTCTTCTGCAAGAAAATCATCAACAATGGGAGCTCTGTGTGGCTTCGCATTATCGTCCATAAACATGAAGTTCGTATCTACAGCACCCCGGGACAACCTCACATAGGCTTCAAGGACCTCATCCCTATAGCGATGTGAGTTGTACCCGCATCGAAATCGAGCTGTGGTGTACGACTGCCTCACATTATACCGCCCCAGACAAGGATTCCTTTGCCACCAAATCTGTCGATTTCTTTTACGTAGGAAGGATGATAGCGATCTCCACGTTCTCTCCAGATGAAGATTCGGCGAGAATTACTCTGCGTGATGAATCTCATTCATCACAGAAAAGAAAAAGCGTCCATTCTTGTTGTGTCCAAGACTGATGTCGTCGGCTCCACAACAACCGGGCTCTACTGTTGAATTCAGTGAAAGGAACACACCACTGGACACCGGGCGTTAGGGATGAGGTCTTTGAAGCCTATGTGAGGTTGTTCCGGGGTGCTGTAAGCCCGGACTTCATGTTTATGGACGATAATGCGAAGCCACACAGAGCTCACATTGTTGATGATTTTCTTGAAGAAGAGGATATTTGCCGTCTGAATTATCCCTCGAGGTCTCCGGGCCTCAATCCTATTGAACATGTTTGGGATGGTCTAGGAAGACCCATTGCACAGCGCAAACCCCCTCCCAGGACCCGGCAGGAGTAAAAGCCGCGCTTTTGGTAGAAGGGGCTTTTTTGCCACAAACATTTATTGACACCCTCATAAACAGTATGAGAGCTCGTTGAGAAGCTTGTATAACAGTGCACAGTGGTCACACTCCATATTAGACAGACTTTTTCCCGAGATAAATGCTTTAACTCTGATTCATGATTTAACACTTTTTGATATACCCTGTATCTTAATTCACAATTAAAATCTTTCCCATATTGTTATGTTGCTGTATTCTTTCTCCCATTGTAATATACCTCTGTGCCAAATTTCGTGGTAACACATTGGATAGTTCATCAGTTTTCACAGATTTTACGTTTGTGACCTTAATTTTGGATATGAGTGTAAATTACAGTTTTTTTTTAAATAAGTCTTCATGTATGTAATTGTCTAAGTCATGATCAATATTTTTATTCTGTATTCCATTGTCTGCTGAAATGTAATTTGAAAAGTGCTGTGCTTAACAAATAGTATATTCTTTTAAAATAATTTTAATTGTAGAATAAAATTGTTTTTAGAATCGAATGTTAGAATTGTTTTTAGAATTGTTGTTAGAATTCTTTAAGAAACATAATCTTTTCTTTCTTTCTTTCTTTTTTTTCTTTTTTTTTTTTTTTTTTTTTTTTTTTTTTTTTTGTAGAAATTGAGTCGGGCTTGATTAGATTGATTTTTACCAGTTCCGGACCATAAGCTGCGAAAATGTAAACGAGTTTTTTGCTTTTATACTGAACCGGAGCAGCCTCGGGCTTAAAAATTTCGGCCCGTTCAAAGTTCTGTGACCCATACGCTTATCATTATACAAAAATATGAATACCAACTGAACAATCAGAGTCATCTTTACATTTAAAAATAAATAACAGTACTTCACAAAAATGTAATTTTCTCCTTAACAAATGTTTTACTATTTTCAAATGGAATTAAATGGAAGTCGATATATCATAACATCGTTTAAAATATTACATTTATTTTGGGCAGAAGTGAATAGTTTTGTGCCTATTTTTGCTCGTACTAACCCTATTACTATGTCGAGGATACTATACTTTTTCGTTTTCGGGGCGATTAATTTTATCTAACTGAAACCGAAATAAAATAACAAAGGTTATTCTTCCATTATGTTTATTGGATCACTGTGGCCTCTAGAGACCACTGGAATGGAGCCTTTGACTTTCAGTGAATAACATTGTAAGTACTCGTTTATATTTATACAATGTGCTTTCAAGTTAGACGCAAATGGTATTAAATATATTTTAGAAGCTCTGGCGTTAATTGACGTTTAAAGAAGTAGAAAATTTTTAACTAACGCGTTGCTTTTTGTATGTTAAATCAGTGTAATTCGCAATGCTTACGTTAGTTGATTAACAAAAGTTACATTTTATATTCTAAAAAAATATATTTAAATAAAAAATATCATGTACAAGAAATATTATAATTAATACATAATCTTCATCATCATCATCGTCAACCGTTTTCAACCCACTGCTGCATGTAAGGTCTTACTATTGTATTGTTTTCCAGTATTTCCTGCATAGTGCTTTAGTTATCCTATTAAATCTAGTCACTTTCGGATTTCGTCGCTCAAACTTACGAGATGTCATCTTCGGAGATACCACTGTAGGGTATTTGAATTTTAAAAAAAAATACTAATGTTACTAGTATCAAAATCTAGATCACTTTTAAAAAGTAAGCTTTTCTGTTAGATGCAGCTAGAAAAAAATGACATTATTCAATACAAATTAAAATAATTTACACTTTTACCATAAACTCCATTGACATCGCGTTTACAAAGAGCTCCAAACACAATGAATGCCACTGAAAATGCTTCAAGTCTTAGAGATCTTATCTTATAATTTCATTTTTGGCAATTTTTCAAAACGCTTATCGAATTGGATTTATTTTAATACAGTTACAGAAAGCTGTTAAAATGCGGCTGACATTATCTGTTTAACAGTGTAAAAAGCTATTTCTGAGGACTGGAGGAATAAGAGCTCATTTTTTCAGCCCCAAGTCTTTTCAATTATGACTCATTCGAGCTTAAAAATTATTTTGTAAATAAAATATCATCGTAATAAAATCCCAGAGGTGCCTGAAGTTGTTCATTTGTTGTTGTTGTTGTTATAGTTGTACAAGATGACCAAGATGTAAAATTGCTGACCAGGATGTAAAATTGCCTAAAAATCAGCCAGTCGGCCATTTGATTTTCAAAAGAAAAAAAAAATTCGAATGAAAAATACTGCATAAATTTAGCTTTTTTGGAGATAGTGTGAAAAAACAAAAAACTTTTTGAGAAATGGAGTACAATTAAACTTGAATAATTCGAAGTTGAAGGGACCAGAGAAAAGTTCGAAATATCCAGAAATTCGAATTACATATATTCTCTCAAAAAGAAGAGATAAATAAAAAAGATTCACTACAAGATGAAATATTTAACATATATAAACTTTATCTAGGAATACTGCTATTTTTTTCATTAAATCAAACATTTTTTATCTTAATTATTCACCACTTTTAAGAAAATAAATCAGATATTTTTGATTGCTTCTTTGAATGCAATCTTTGAGTGAAAGCATATGGTTCCAACCTATTAATTAATACAAAAATAGAATTTTCTACATTAGACTGACAGTAAAAAAGCGTCCAAGGTATGGTATTAGTCTATGGGCTATGTAGGGGCTTCTCTTGTATTTCCTTGTTCTCTTCACCCGCAGATAAGTCCGTCCTCAGCTTGGTTGTTCTTCGCCAGTTGATCAATAATGTCCGCATCAGTTGCCTCACCACATACAGCCATATTTTGGTCCACGTTGATATAGTCCTCATACTAACATGATGGATCAGATTTTAGATCTTGGGGGATAGGAGTGTGGCCAAGTCTTGGATTTTGCCAAAGAGCATTTTACTTGGGTCAGAAAATTCCTTAGATATCCCCATATAGTGACATTCCAAATCACCGCCTTTCTTTTCTTTAGAAAGACCGCTGAAATAAACTGTTAAAATATTTTGAACCTTACCTGAAAAAAGTCTCAGGAATAATTTTTACCGCAAAACTTTTAGGGCAATCGTAAAAAAAAACTCGAATTATCCAAAATAAAATTCGAAATATCCACTACTTTTTACTTTCTTCTATCTTCAATAGAAGAAAGTATTGTAATCGAAATTTTTTTCGACTTCCGGGTTTCGACGGATTTACACGTTTTAGGGGTCAGAGATCCCAAAAATCATGTTTATAGAAAATGTCTGTCTGTCCGTGTGTCCGTCTGTCTGTCGCCATTGTAACATCAAAAAGTGTATGAAGTTATGCATAGAATTCAACCAAATTTTTATTTTAAGTTTTTGGCTATGGCAAGCAGATTCTCCCTGAATTTGGAAAAAATTCGCCGGTAGGGGGCGCTGTAATAGCGATTTATGTGCGATTTTGAATATTATATCATCGAAAAGTGTATGAAGTTATGCATATAATTGAACCAAAAAAATTTTTAAAGCTCTTGGCTATGACAAGCAGGTCCTTCCTTAATTTGGAAAAAATTCGCCGGTAGAGGGCGCTGTAATAGCGATTTTTGTGCCATTTTGAATATTGTACCATCGAAAAGTGTATGAAGTTATGCATAGAACTGAACCAAATTTTTTGTGTTTGTTTTTGGTCATGGCACGAAGGTCCTCCTTGAATTTGGAAAAATTCCGCCGGAAGGGGGCGCTTTAATTGCGATGTCTGTACGATTTTCATTATTGTACCATCGAAAAGTGTATGAAGTTATGCATAGAATTGAACCGAATTTTTTGTGCATGTTTCTGGCTGTGGCAAGCAAGTTCTCCCTGAATTTGAAAAAAATCTGCCGGAAGGGGGCGCTGTAATAGCAATGTCTGTGCCATTTTCATTATTGTACCATCGAAAACTGCATAAAATTATGCATAGAATTGAACCAAATTTTTTGTGTATGTGTAAAGCTATGGTTGGTATGTCCTCCCTGAACTTGAAAAAATTCCGCCAGAAGGGGGCGCTATAATTGCGATGTCTGCGCCATTTTTATTATTGTACCATCAATAAGTGTATGAAGTTATGCATAGAATTGAACCAAATATTTTGTGTATGTTTCTTGCTATGGCAAGCAAGTCCTCTCTGAATTTGAAAAAAATCTGCCGGAAGGGGGGGCGCTATAATAGCGATGTTTGTGCCATTTTCTTTATTGTACCATTGAAAAGTGTATAAAATTATGCATACAATTGAACCAAATTGTTTGTGCATAATTTTGGATATGGCCAACAGGTCCTCCTTGAATTTGGAAATATTGCGCCGTAAAGGGGCTCTGTGATAGCGATTTTTGTATACTTTTCTTGATTTTTCGTAGTTCTATTATAAAGCTCGCGCAGCGGCGGGAACTCGCTTCCTGCTAAGCCGGCTATTCGCAAACAGCTGATAACAACAGAATAAAGAAAAACTATTAATTTTAACAAATATCATGATATAGATTAACTCGTTTTTAGTCCGTTTAATTGACTGAAGCAGAAATGTAAGAAGAAAATGAAAATTGGTATAGCATCTCTATAATAATAGCCTAAGTCATGTGACTGTCATCAATAGTTCCGGGTTGACCGCTCCACTTTTTATATGCCAAACAGCCAATTTGGTAATTTAATGTTAGCCGGGCGCCGGTGATAAATCGCCAAATATTGTTCCATTGCCATCATATCATCAGTATTTTAATAGTCCAACTCATGCGACTGTCTTAAACAATTTTTCGCGAGGTAAATTACAACAAAACTTTGATGTTGAAATTAAATGTCATAGTTTATAGTATTATTTATTCCTTTTTTTTTTTTTTTTTTTTTTTTTTTAAAGAAATAAGAGAAAATTGAGAATCATAAATTTTAAGTATTTCCGTTTAAATTAAAGTTAAGTATTTTAAATAAAATGAGTGAAAGTATTATATTTTAAATGAAATTAATGAAATAAGAAAAAATACGACGGGTACAATGTTTGGCGATTTATCACCTGCATTCGGCTAACATAAAAATACCGAGTTCATGATTTCTGTATCAGAATGTTCCGATTTGGCGAAGGATTGAGCAAGTAAATTAAATTATGAATAAAAGTAACACGATGCAATGCTTAGCATAGATTTAAAGGCGACCAAACTGGTTGCCAAGGGCGGCTAGTTGAACTAATAATATTGAAGTATTAACACGTGTAACTACTTTTTAAAATATTAATATGTATCAGATAGAAGAAAGTTTTGGGAATGGCACATCCAACTATTTTACATTATTTTAATACAGAATTCTAGGGACCGGGCAAAAAATTCGAATTATCCAGAAATTCGAATTAAACAAGTTCGAATTATCCAAGTTTCACTGGATATGCAAATAAGTCATATATTCGAGATATCTTCAGTTGAAATTCGTTGTAAACAAACCGGCATTTGATTCATTCATTCAAATTATCGCTGCTACGTATTAAGCTCGAAAAACACTCGCATATGACAAATTTCGCACAACATATACTATTGAATGGCGTCAGTACTCTAATAACCAATCATACTTCAGAAGGCATCTTGGCTTAGTGTTCGTAGGGGAAATGACGAAATATGAAGCGTTTATCTCAGAAATATAATACTTATTTGTCTTTGGTAATTATGTGCTTTTAACTTTTCATAACGAAAGTCTTATTGTGCTTAGCTAGCAAGATCACAGAGGCAAAAATGATTTAGAATTATTTATTTATTTATTTATTTTTTACCCTTCTCCTAACTGGCAAGACAAAGCTCAAAAAGTTTTACTGCGTAGAGGAAATTCAGATATTATGGAATGGTCGGGAAATATGGAATACTTCAATATCTGGCCCGTACGGTGCTGCAGCCAAGCGTAAAACTGCCAAACTACTTCCTAGTATATGATGATGCACTATCATTAGTTCTGTTTCAATACCTGATGTTGGAATGATGCGGTAAAATCAAATCTTATTATCAATTGTTGCAGTTGTTTGCACGTAAGTTTTATAACATTCAAATGTAAGTATCTGTAAGAGTAATAAATCTTAATTACATCCTCTAATAACCGTATCACAATATATATTCCAAACGGAAAAGTCAAAACATATATTAAAATATTTATTTGCTCAAAAGACGTTGCTAAAAACACATTAAAAGTATATTGAAAACCTATACTGACATGTTTCAACTCCTTCACTGAGTCGTCATCAGAATGTGTAACAGAAATTATACGGAAATTTCAGTTTTCATATGCATTGTATTTGTAATTTCTGTTATACATTCTGATGACGCTTCAGTGAAGTAGTTGAAACATGTCAATATAGGTTTTTAATATACTTTTAATGTGTTTTTAGTAACGTCTTTTAAGCAAAAAAATATTTTAATATATGTTTGGACTTTTCCGCTTGGAATATATATTGTGATATATTTATAAAATTCGTTTTAAATATACGACCTCTTCGTCAGTGATGTTAACCAAGTTCTGTATTAAATTGAACAGTTATGTTTATTGCTATGTTAGTCAGTTAACCTTTATACTAATTTGTTGACAAGTAAAGAGGTTATTTTTTTTTTCAAGATGGTCTGTTCGTGTAATATGGAATATCAGCTAGACAATTGTTTCAAGACGAGTCTGGTGAAAATGAACAATCATTCCACTCTCACGTATCATCTGAGATTGACTTTTCACCAGGTCCACATCATCAGATGAGGAAAATGCAGTGTGCCTGTTTTGCAATGGAAAATATTCAGATGATGGAAGAGGGGAGGAGTGGATAAAATGTATGATGTGTGCGATGTGGGCCCATGTGGACTGTGGTGGGGCTGAAACAACACACTACGTTTGTGATTTTTGTAAAAATTAAAACAAATTTTGAAAGAATGATAATTTGTAGATGATATACTACTGTTGACTCATTAAATAATTTTGGCTATTTTTGCAAATCATGGTTTTTCTTGCAATTTTATTGGGTGAGTGCAAAAGTTCTACACTTTTTTTTTTTTTTTTCTTTTTCGGGCGAAGAACACAAAAAGTTAAGCATCTATGAATTCACGTAAGTACCATCATTATATATGCTCTCTCGCCATCTGTCTGACAGTAAGTGAATCCCATGCCGATAAAACCCCTCTGTTTTAGAATATCAAAACTGTTGTAACGCCGTTTTTACAGCCTCTTCATCATTGAACGTTTGTATATATATCAGTAATATTAAATGTAATATATATTAAATGTAATATTAGATGAATCTAAAAATCCATGCGCAGTCTTGTGTAATACACATTTGTAAATCTTTTTTTTTTTTTTTAAATGGGCAAAAATATCAATATATAAAAAAGTACTAGAGATTTTAAAAACTTCAATTAAAAAAAATTAAATTTTGATTAAATATGCAGTTAAATTTTTTTTATCTACTTTTAGTTGAACATTGAAATGCAGTGAGTTCATCATTTGAACCATATTTTTTAAAGTAAAAAAAAGCATGATGAAAAGGTTAACTGTCCCCTTAAAAATTCAGTTTCCGAATAATGTTCCTTATTTTCATATATTTCCAACATAAATTTTCTTCAAATGTAAACAACAAACCTTTTTAAATCCGTGAACTCTACAGATAATTTTTTACTGTCAAACCCTGAGCATCGTCAGATGCGTAAGTAAGTAGGTGCTTTTGTTTTCACTAACCCGTGTATAAGTCAACCCCTTTTTTATTTTTATTTTTTCCAAATTTCTTTGACTTATAAGCGAATACATTCAGTGATTGATTTCAAAGTGTTTATAATTATACAGGAATTTGAATTCGCGATTACATTCGGGGGAAAAAAATCGGAACAATCCATAACTATTTAATTCATTAAGTTCAAATCAAATTAAAAATTTGGTCAGAGATATTTTTCATAAAAGTCGTTTTATTAGCACGGAGAGGTATAATTTATCAATGAAAGGAATGGCGCGTCCTATATTTTATATGGAATTATCCCTTCGTCTATTTTTATATCAGTCAGTCATCGTTATTAAATTTATTCAAGCCAATACTGCATGACATTATTTAGAGCACTTTTGAAGGCAAACATTAACTTCTAAACCAAACTATGAGGAAATTTAATTACTTTTGAGCATCACTGATAAAATTATTCTACCTTTACCCTGTTCTAAGTTCATATTCAGTTTATCATTGTGGAAATAACATAGAAGATAATTTAATGATAGACCCTAATAGAGTAGCTTAAGTAATAATAATTAATGCTGTTCTAATTAATTTCCAAAATTTAACTTTTTATCAGAGTACGGAAATAAAATTGAGTGTAATGAAGAGAAATATAATAAAAAATAAAACACTTAGATTAAATGGTTCAATTAGCGCTTTTGTTAAATAAATGTAGAGGAAGTTAAGGTATTACGGAATACCATTTACATTTTAATTTGTAAGTCAACATTAAAAAAATTTGAGATACATTAAAAGTTAATAAAGTTAAAACTTTGGTTAACACATTTTTAATGCTTTTAAATTGGAAAAAATACATATCAATATTTAGATCTAAAAAAATAATTATATGGGTCCCTTGTTTCGAAAAGTCGAATTCACAATTAAAATAATTGACGCATTACTTCAACATGAAACGCCACTCTGAGATTTAGTTAGAAAAGAATGTTTAATATATACTTCTGTACTAAACGACACATATCTATTTACAAAATGAACATATTTACAAATTGATTAATGGTAAAAGAAATCCGCGCGGGGAAAAAAAGCAACACACGTACTTTTCCAATTAGCTTAATATGAACTCGCGCTTAAAACTATGGCAGAAATGAGCAGAAAGCCGGTTAGTGCTACTTACCTATCGAAATAGTCTTTAAATATTTATGATAGGCCCGTTACAATGACTCTTTTCGGGTAATATGAACTAGTCGTTTAACGTTGAATAGGATTAAAGGGAATATTAAAGTTGTAAGAAAAGTCATCATTTACAAGAATAACCAAGATTATTTAATGAGTTAATAGTAGTACATCATCTACAACTTATCAGATTCTTTTAAACTTTTTAAAAACAAAAATCACAAGTGTAGTCGGTAGTTTCGGCCCCACCTTAGTCCACATGGGCCCACATCGCTCCCATCAGACATTTTATCCACCTCTCCCTTCTTCCATCCTCTGAATATTTCACTTTGAAAAATAGGCACACTGCATCTTCCTCATCTGGTGTACAACATACTAAAAAGCACATCTCAGATGATTCGTCGAGATGGAATGATTGTTCATACTCACTATACTCGTCTTTAACCCTTTATCTACTGGCGTTACTTATAAGTACCATTAAAATAACTTGTTATAAAATTCATTTAATACATCGATTAGTTGTAATACAGTTTAGAATGAGTCATAGATGCATTACTTTATCTTGTTCCAAAAGCATTACTGGTTACACAGAACAAAAATATTTTTGAAAGGCCAAATTCTTTTGCCTTTGCATCTTTTCAGCTTTCTTGGCGTTATGGAAGGGCTGGAGGGATTTTGCAATTCGGAAACATTTCTATTTTTCTACTGTAAGAATATTATATTTGTATATTTCCTAATTCTACATAATACTAAAAAAAATATTTAAAATAAAAGATTTGAGTGGGGTTTTAAATGTTGCACAAAATCCCTATAAATTCAAATTGAATTAATCCTTCAAAATCCTTCAATTCTTCTAAAATCCTTCTAAAATGTGGTAAATGATTATGAAAATCTTCTAGGGTAGTTTAAACAATTCACGAAAAATGCTTTAGAGGATAAAATTTTCGTGAATTCATAATTCAGTACATAAAGGGTTAAACAGTTGTCTAGGGTGTATTCCATATTACCCGATACGCTTTCTTGAAAAAAATAATCTCCTCACTCGTCAACAATTTAGCATAGAGGTAAACGGACTAACACAGCAATAAATATAACTATTCAACTTATTACATAATTTTGTTACCATCCTTGACGAAGGGGTCTTATAATTAATACGAATTTTATAAAACTTACCTGCAAAAAACTGCAATAATTGAGAATAAGATATGATTTCACCACGTCACTCCAACAACACATATCCTAACAAAACTCACCTCAGTGCATCATGGAAGTACTAGGAAGTTGTTTGGTAGTTTTCCACTTGACTTCAGGAGCGCATGGGCCAGATATGGAAGTATTTCATATTGCCCGATCATTCCATAATACCCGAACTACCTCTATACATGCATGATGTGCTATTATTGCAATCACTTTTTCTCTTATTCGGTGATACGATAAATTGAGATCTTTATTTTCTTTCAATATGCATTTAAGAATGTTTTTATCGGAGTTCGTGCAGTGTTTTTTATTTGGTTCCCTATTTTGTGTAGAAAAATAAAAGTTATTTTTGTGAAAATTATTATATTATTTGTGAAAAATAAAATTTATAACAAAAGATCGAACACAGTTAGTGAATTCAAACTTTAAATTTATTATTATTAGCTTTCTTAAAACCTGCTGTTAAGATTTTCTTTCTGTGAGCTTGTTTTCTTTGTAAATTACATATTTAAAATTTTACCAAGATAAAAAGAATTATAAAGAATTTTTTTATGAAATTGAATTTTGTGAAGGGTCTCTTTTATTAAATTAAATTTTGTCAAGGATCTTTTTTTATAGAATATTATGAAAGGATGCCAATTAGGCCTTAATTTATGCCTAGATCCATCTATCTTTATGTACATATGGTGGAGGTGAAAATATTGCAGTATATTGCAAAAAATGAAAAACTTGTTATAGAACTAAATGAAATTCCGTTAGATATGACGAGTCAATAAAACTGAAATGTACAAACTACTACTATGTATGGCTTTTACTATGGTTGTTAAAGCAGGCTCTGCCGGAAATATATAAATTAAAAGTATTATTAAAAAATATTTTTCATAAATGCCATTTTATTGCCACAAATATCTATAATTTATCAATGCAAAGAATTACATGTCCTATATTTTGCATTGAATAGTCCCTTCTTTTATTTTTATATCAGTCAGTCATCGTTATTCAATTTATTCAAACCAAATGTACATCATATTATTTAGAGCACTTCTGAGAGGGAACAGTAAATTCTAAACCAAACTATGAAGAAATTTAATTACTTTTTAGCATCAGTGATTAAATGTTTCTCCTTTATCCTGTTCTTCCACAAGTTCTTATTTAATTTATTATGATGGGATTAACATACAGGATAATTTAATGATAATCCCTAATATACTAGACCAAGCAACAGTAATTAATGCCGTGCTAATTAATTTACAAAATGGAATTTCTTATCAAAGTATGGAAATTAAATTGCTTGGGATGAATAGAAATACAATGAAAACACTTGGCTAGAATGTTTGAATTAACATTTTATTAAATAAATCTATCCTATATGATACGTTATTGTTTCAATTACTTTCTTCCTTTTTCAGTGACGCAATAAAATGAGTTCTCAGTTCTAGTACTAGATGCACTTAAGAATGCTTTTTATGTACATCGAGTGAGGAAAAAAGATAATACTATGGTATATTGCAAGAAGTGAAAAACATGTTATAGAACTAAGTGAAGATATGGCATTCTGAATGAAATTGAAATATAGAAATTACTCCTATGTACGGGCTACTACTCTTTCCACAACAGCAGCATTTTCCGGAAACATATAAAAAAAAAGTTCACTCAAAAATATTTTTCATAAATTCGTTATATATGCCGTTTTATCGATGAGTAGGACTATAAATTTGTGAATGCATAGAACAAAGGGACTATTTTTACATCAATGAATCATTATCTCTCTGTGTCTTTTTATCTAAACGATGTTGTTTCCTATCGTGCATTAATTAAATAATATCGTTCATTAATAATTTTTAAATTCATAAAATCTTGGACTTAAGTATAGTCAAAAATATTCTTCATAAATGCCGTTTTTAGTGACGCATTTATTGACTATTAATTTGTGAATGTACAGAACGAAGCGACTATTTTTATATCAGTGAATCATTCTCTCTATGAACATGGTGCAATATGTTAGCTATCGCCGACCTTTAATTTCTCAACCGTTGGTCGTAGACATAAAGTTCCAATTACAAAAACGTTTCAAATGAAGTAAATATTCATGCCGTGGCATTATTTAAAGTAAAAAATCAATTTTATAAAAATTACGAAATCTAGCTTTTTATACGGTCCCCCAGTCCCTATAGTTATATTTAGTAAAAGTTTACACATATCATAGCACATATAACATAAAAAGTTTGACATCTGTACTACAATATTGACAGAGTTATTAAATTTCGAATTTTGAGATTTATGCACATGATTTTGTCTTTCAATGTGGGATCAGTTAAAAGATGAATTAAAGTAATTCGAGATCAAAATCAGGGTGCTATGTCTTTTTTACGGCGAAACCACCTTTAGCCGGTATCACCAAATCGGGGTATCATCAAAGAGGGTTACTTCATCTAAAAATTTGAGCTGACTTTTAGGGGTCGTATACAAAGCGAAGAATGAAATATTGAAATTAAACAGAAAAATAAATATAAATTTATTATAATATCGAAAACGGTCTACTATAAAAAAGGAATACATAAAACGCCGGAAAGTTCTATAGATACTGCTCAAAGTGTTCACTCACCATTGGTGGCAATGCACAATGAAATGCGTTACAGTACTTAGTCCTGGACACGTTAGAGCATAGCAGATGTGCAAACTGTGCGACAATCAAAAGGATGATGCAGCCTGGAAACCTCCACATCGCCCGGACAGTACGACACGTGTGGTGCGGTATATGGAGAATCTAGGACCCATCTTCTACGATGGGACCTTAACGGGCGATCGTTACCTGCATCTGCTACAAAACACAGTACGCAACTGCTATGAAGAGTTGCTCTCCGACATGCATGTCGGGTGTGGTTTCAACATGATGGGGCCCTCTCGGCATAAAACATCAAAAGTCCGGGCGTATCTGGCCAATTCGATCAACAGATCCTTGGATATGGTGGTCCGATATAGTGGCCACAGCGTTCACCGGACTTGACTCCCATGGACTTCTACCTCTGGGAATACACCAAGGCATAAGTCTATGTGACTGAGACTACTTCTGTGGTTTATCTGAAGCAGCGCATCATCCTTGATTGTCGCACAGTTTGCACATCTGCTATGCTCTAACTTGTCCAGGACTCAGTATTGTAACGCATTTCATTGTGCATTGCCACCAATGAAGAACACTTTGAGCAGTATCTCTAGAAGTTTACGGCGTTTTATGTATTCCTTTTTTATAGTAGAACGTTTTCGATATTATAATAAATTTATATTTATTTTTCTGTTTAATTTCAATATTTCATTCTTCGCTTTGTATACGACCCCTAAAAGTCAGCTCAAATTTTTAGATGAAATCACCCTCTTTGATGATACTCCGATTTGGCGATACCGGCTAAAGGTGGTTTCGTTGTAAAAAGGACATAGTACCCTGATTTTGATCTCTAATTACTTTAATTCATCTTTTAACTGATCCCACAACGAAAGACAAAATCATGTGTAAAAATCTCAAAATTTGAAATTTAATAACTCTGTCAATTTTTGTAGTACAGATGTCAAACTTCCTTTATTATATATGTTATGATATGAGTAAAATTTTACTAAATGTAACCATGGGGACTGGGGGACCGTATAAAAAGTTAGATTTCGTAATTTTTTTAAAATTGATTTTTTTTTTTTTACTTTAAATAATGCCACAGCATGAAACGTTTTGTAATTGGAACCATATGTCTACGATCAACGGTTGAGAAATTAAAGGTCGGCGATAGATAACATATTGCACCCTGTATATCTTTTTATGCATCTCTTTATTCTGTTTTATGTCATTAAATCATCATTGTAGAATTTATTAAACTCCATGGTTCATCACAATATTAGAAGCACTTCTAAAAACAAACAATAACTTCTAAACCGAATAAGATGAAACTTATTTACTTTTGAACATCATTGATAAAATGGTTCTTCCTGTATCCAGCGTTTTTCATAAGCTCTTATTTACTTTATCATGATGGGAAGAACAAGATAATTTAATAATAGTCTCTAATATACTAGCCCAAGCAAGAGTAATTAATGCCGTATTAATTAATTTACAAAATGGAATTTCTTATGAAAGTTAAAGTATGGAAATTAAATTGCGTGGAATGAATAGAAATACAATGTAAACACTTGAATAAAATGTTTGAATTAACTTTTCATTTAATAAATCTATCTGTACGATACGTTATTGTTTCAATTTCTTTCTTCCTTATTCAGTGACGCATTAAAATGAGTTCTTAATTCTAGTACCAGATGTATTCGAGAATGCCTTTTATGTGCATCGAGTGAAGAAAAACGATAATGCTATAACATATTGCAAGAAGTGAAAAACATCTTATAGAACTAACTGAAGATATGGCATTGAGAATGAAATTGAAATATACAAATTTCTACAACGTGCGGGCAATACTACTTTCTATGGTCACTAAAGCAGCATCTGTCGGAAACATATAAAAGTTTATTCTTTAAAAGTTTATTCAAAAATATTTATCATAAATGCCGTTTTTATTGACTTATTGACTATTAATTTGTGGATGCACAATGCGAAAAAGGTCTATTTCTATATCAGTGAATCATTATCTCAATACGTCTTTTTTATCCAAGCATTGTCTGTTTCTTATCCTGCATTAGCCTGTTCATTAATAATATTTTAATTTTTCAAATCTTGGACATAAAATGTAACAATTAGGTAAAAAATATTCTTCAGAAATGCCTTTTTATTGCCGAATTAACTATTAATTTATGAATGCATCGAACAAAGGGTCTATTTTTCTATTGGTGAATCATTATCTGTGTATATCTTTATATCCAAAGATATTGTTCCCTATCCTGCGTTATTCTGTTCCATAATAATTTTTAAATTCTTCAAATCTTGGACTTAAAATGTGAAAATTTGGTCGTAATTATTCTTCATGAATGGCGTTTTCATTGGCGCATTGACTATTAATTTCTGAATGCACAGAACGAAGGGTCTATTTTTATATCAGTGAATAATTTATCTGTATCTGTATATATTTGTATCCAAAAGATGTTCTTTCCTATCTTGCGTTAGTCTGTTCAATAGTAATTTTTAATTTCTTCAAATCTTGGAATTAAAATGTAAAATTTAGTCAAATATTCTTCATAAATGCATTTTTTATCGACGCGTTGACTATTGGTTTGTGAATGCACAGAACGAAGGGTAATTTCTTAATTCAGTGAATCTTTATCTGCATACGTTTTTTTATCTAAATAATGCTGTTTTGCTATCGTGCTTTAGTCTGTTCATTAATAATTTTTAATTCTTCAAATCTTGGACTTAAAATGTAAAAATTTGGTAAAAAATATTCTTCACAAATGCCGTTTTACTAACGCAGAGAACTATAATTCATCACTACAAAGCATGTCGAGTCCTATATTTTACAACAAATTAGCCCTTGGTGTAGTTTTATATCATTAAATCATCATTGTAAAATTTATTAAAGTAGATAGTTCATCACACTATTAAGAGCACTTCTGAAAATAAATAATAATTTCTAAACCGAATAAAAAGAAACTTAATTATTTTTTAATATCAGTGATAAAATGGTTCTTCCTTTATTCTGTTTTTCTCAAAAGCTCTTATTTAATTTATTATGATGGGAATAACAGACAAGATAATTTAATGATAATCCCTAAAATACTAGTCCAAGCAAAAGTAATTAATGCCGTGCTAATTAATTTACAAAATAGAATTTCTTATCAAAGTATGGAAACTAAATTGCGTGGAATGAATAGAAATAGAATGAAAACACTTGGATAGAATGTTTGAATTAGCTTTTCATTAAATAAATATATCTGTATGATACGTTATTGTTTCAATCCCTTTCTTCCTTATTCAGTGACGCATTAAAATGAGTTCTTAGTTATAGTACTAGATGTATTCGAGAATGCCTTTTATGTGCATCGAGTGAAGAAAACAGATAATACTATAACATAATGCAACAAGTGAAAAACATCTTATAGAACTAAGTGAAGATATGGCATTGAGAATGAAATTGAAATATGCAAATTTTCACGATGTACCGGCAATACTACTTACTATGGACACTGAACCAGCATCTGTTGGAAACATCTAAAAATTTATTCTTTAAAAGTTAAGTCAAAATATTTTTTCATAAATGCCGTTTATATTGACGTATTGACTATTAATTTGTGAATACACAGTACGAAGGGTCTATTTCTATATCAGTGAATCATTATCTCAATACGTCTTTTTATCCCAACGTTGTTTGTTTCTTATCGTGCATTAGCCTGTTCATTAATATTTTTTTAATTTTTCAAATCTTGGACATGAAAACTAACAACAAAGTAAAAAATATTCTTCATAAATGCCTTTTTATTGCCGAATTAACTAGTAATTTATAATGCATCGAACAAAGGGTCTATTTTTGTATCGGTGTCTGTGTATATCTTTATATTCAAACGATATTATTTTCTATCGTGCATTATTATGTTCAATAATGATTTTTAAATTCTTCAAATCTTGGACTTAAAATGTAGAGTTTTGGTCATAAATATTCCTCATGAATAGCGTTTCTATTGACGCAATGACTATTAATTTGTGAATGCAAAAGTATGCCAAAGTATGTATCCAAAGGATATTCTTTCCTATCGTGCGTTAGTCTGTTCAATAATAATTTTTAATTTTTCTGTTCAAAAATATTTTTCACAAATGCCGTTTTATTGACGCAGAGGACTATAATTCATCACTACGACGCGTCCTATATTTTACAACAAATTAGTCCTTGGTGTATTTTTATATCATTAAATCATCTTTGTAAAATTTATTAAAGTCGATGGTTCATCACACTATTAAGAGCACTTCTCAAAACAAATAATAACTTCTAAACCGAATAAGAGGAAACTTAATTATTTTTGAACATCAGTGATAAAATGTTTATTCCTTTATGCTGTTTTTTTCACAAGCTCTTATTTAATTTATTATGATGGTAATAACAGACAAGATAATTTAATGATAATCCCTAAAATACTAGTCAAAGCAAGGGTTTGCCGTACTAATTAATTTGCAAAGTGTATTTTTTTTTCTTTTATCAAAGTATGGAAATTAAATTGAGCGGAATTAATAAAAATAAAATGAAAGCACTTGTAACATATAAGAATGTTTAAATTAGCTTTTCATTAAGTAAATCTATTTGTGTGATACCGTTATTGTTTCTATCATCGTCTTTCTCTTTCAATGACGCATTAAAATAAGTTCTCAGTTCTAGCACTAGATGTATTTTAGAATATTTTTTTATGAGCATCGAATAAAGAAAGAATATGTATGCAAGATGTATGCTACGATGTATTACAAGAAGTGAAAAATCTGTCATAGAGCTAATTCAAGATATGGCATTAAGATTGAAATTGAAATGTACAAATTACTACTAAATGTATTGGCTGATACTATAACCAATAAAACGACATCTGTTGAAAACATAAGTTCCGACATAAAGTTTAAAATCATTAAAAGTTTTGTCAAAGTTATTTTTCATAGATGCCGTTTTTATTGACGCACTAACTATTAATTTGAGAATGCACAGAATGAATCGTCTATTTTTATATCAATGAATCGTTATTTGTATACGTATTTTTATCCAAACAATGTCGATTCCCACCGTGCATTAGTCTGTTCATTAATAATTTTTTAATTCTTCGAATCTTGGACTTAAAATGTAAAAGATTAGTCAAAAATATTCTTAAAAAATGCCGCTTTTTTATTAATGCATTGACTGTTAATTTATGAATGCACTGAACGAAGTGTCTATTTGTTAGAAAAATTTGTGAGTCTAACAGTTTTTGGCGTGAATCCACATGCTCCTCACTAATTCATTTACTATAAACGCAAACTGCGCGATGCCTCATCACAACAATAAAAGAATAATTAAAGGCCTTACCTTCTATGTATAGATATCCGTTTTTCAGCTCGCGGTTAGTCAGGGCGTCTAAGAATTATGGAGTATCCCGTATCATCATATATTCGTTTATCCTTACTCCTTCAGGTCACAGTGCATCAGGCTTAAAAAAGGAATCATGTAACAGACGGTGTATTGTGTTGTGCTCCATTGAAACTACTCATATTGTAGGAAAGGAAAAAAGGAGAAGTTTAATTAGAGATACTAAGAAAGAGATTACATTTTGTACGTCTTCACGTGTGTGAGGACGTTTTAAAAGTGAATATTACATATGTTTTTCCGCGCGTGTTACATCATTAAAATTGATAACCATATGGATGTATTTTCGGCACTTTGAGGTAATCAACCAATTATACATAATTGGATATTTATGAAAGTTACAAGGAAGTAAAGTTTGATAAAATAGTGTTCAGTGTAACAGTCAATTATAATGTTTATAAGTTTATAACGCGAACCAGAATAGAACATAAGTGCTTGCGAGTCTGGTTTAAAACATATCTCACATAAGGCAAAGAAAGATGAAGAGATGCAGTTTTCTCTGGATTTTACATCTGTCGACTACTAAGTGTTTCTTTTTCACTATGAACTCTAATGATGTTTTTCTGCAGTAGAAAGAGGGAGAAAATGGGTATCCAAAAATCTTGATAAGGGGATTATATGAATATATCTTCTATCAAGTTCCCCCTTAAGCCCCTAATCAAGATTGTTCTGTAATTTTAATTTGTCTCTGTTCTCTTGAAATTCAAGCTTTGGTTCTGGCTTCGTCAAGATATCTGCCAGCATTGATTTGCTCGGACAATAACGTAATTCTATGGTACGGTGAGCTGGTGTTCGATTCCGTTACATTTAAGATAGTTTTCTAATTCATCGTTGACATATTCCCCGCCATTGTCGGATCTGATGGCGTTGGGAATTTTCTAAACTTATTTTTGACGGATGAGATGTATTCCCTCAATTTTTCATATGCTTCGCTCTTTTTCGGCATTAAGTAGATAACACAAAATTTGGAATAGTCGTCAATGAATGTTATGAAGTACCGCTTTCCCCCTATGGTGGGTGTATTTATCGGTCCACATACGTCACTGTGGATTAATTCTAGCTCTTTTGTGGCTCTATGTGCGCCCGATTTGGGAAATGGGGCGTCGTTGGTTTTGGACTTTATGCATACCTCACATTCTTTGTCGTGTCGGCAGTTGTTTATGGTAATTCCGTTCACTAGTTGTTTTTGTACAATGGTTTTAATTGTTTCGTAGCTTCTGTGGCCTAACCGCCTGTGCCACAACTCAATACATTTTGTGTTTGAACACTTATGCGTAATGTTTACATGATTGCTATCAAATTGATTATCATTATTTACTTGTACTTCATATAAGTTGTTCTTTAATCTACCTTGAAGAATTACTTCACTGTTATGTATAATGTCGCATGTATCTTTTTCAAATTTAACTTGACATCCGTTTTTCGTTGCCCTGCTTACTGACAGCAGGTTAGTTTCGATTTCAGGTACAAACAGTACGTCACGAAGTATAATCTGCCTGTTGTTTTTTCCTGTGTGAATTACAATTTCCCCTGAGCCATATGAAATTAGTTTATTGCCATTCGCGACTGTTACGTTAGTTTCTGTGTCGCTAGTCATATTTGAAAACATTTCTTTGGAGTTGGCAATATGGTTAGAGCTTCCGCTATCGATAATAAAAGTTTGTTTATTTGCGGGTCGTTCAATTAACAACGCAACATTTTTATTTTCATTTCCTATCTGTCTTGTATCTTGCGGTTTCGCGGTTTTGGCCGGGGCATTTTCTTCAAAACATAGAGAGGTGGTGTGATTTTTATTTTTGTAAAATTTATTATTTTGTACTGGATTATTATTATTTTTCCGTTTCAGGAACCAGCAATCGTTGTACGAATGGTTCTTCATTTTGCAATAGGAACAAAATTTGTTACCTCTCTTGCGGTCTGTGTTAACTAATTTTTCTCGAGCCTTGTATGCTTTAGTACCATGTTCCGAGTTTTCGGAATTTTCAACTCTACGAGTATACTCATCAAATAATTTGCTTTTAATAAAGCTGGGCGTCAATTCATCTTCAATGAACGACTCTAACGCCGTAATCAATGTGTCATATGACGGCGGTAATGAGCACAAAAAGAGTACAGATATATGAGAGTCGGTAGCATTTTCTCCGATCGCAGCTAATTTGTCGATAAGTTCCATTAATTTCGTGATGTGTGCGATTAAGTTCCCTCCTTCGTTTAGCTTTGTGCTATACAATTTTCGAAGAAGGTGTAATTTGCTTGAGAGATTGGACCGTTCGTGAATATTTTTCAAAGTGTCCCAAGTCTCTCGAGCCGTGTTTAAATGTTTGATGTTAATTATCTGCCCATCTTTAATACTGAGGTTGATTAGTGCCCGTGCTTTCCTGTCTTTCTTATTCCAATTTTCAGTCAAAGGGTCTGGAGCTTGATCGGTAATGACATCAAATAGCTCCTCTCTAATTAAAAGCATTTCTAATTTAAACTGCCAACAAGAATAGTTATTGGCGTTAAGTTTTTCAATGGCTGCACTATCTTTTGCGAAAGCCATAATTTTTCTTTCCTTTAAGTCAATTAGATACTTTTTCCTTCACCTGACTACCGGATTTATTTATCTGGCTTAATTTGCCTAAATGGATATCTATATTTGTTTAATTTACTAAATGAGACATTAAATCAGTCTCATAATCAAAATATGTTAGAAAAATTTGTGAGTCTAACAGTTTTTGGCGTGAATCCACATGCTCCTCACTAATTCATTTACTATAAACGCAAACTGCGCGATGCCTCATCACAACAATAAAAGAATAATTAAAGGCCTTACCTTCTATGTATAGATATCCGTTTTTCAGCTCGCGGTTAGTCAGGGCGTCTAAGAATTATGGAATATCCCGTATCATCATATATTCGTTTATCCTTACTCCTTCAGGTCACAGTGCATCAGGCTTAAAAAAGGAATCATGTAACAGACGGTGTATTGTGTTGTGCTCCATTGAAACTACTCATATTGTAGGAAAGGAAAAAAGGAGAAGTTTAATTAGAGACACTAAGAAAGAGATTACATTTTGTACGTCTTCACTTGTGTAAGGACGTTTTAAAAGTGAATATTACATATGTTTTTCCGCGCGTGTTACATCATTAAAATTGATAACCATATGGATGTATTTTCGTCACTTTGAGGTAATCAACAAATTATACATAATTGGATATTTATGAAAGTTACAAGGAAGTAAAGTCTGATAAAATAGTGTTCAGTGTAACAGTCAATTATAATGTTTATAAGTTTATAACGCGAACCAGAATAGAACATAAGTGCTTGCGAGTCTGGTTTAAAACATATCTCACATAAGGCGAAGAAAGATGAAGAGATGCAGTTTTCTCTGGATTTTACATCTGTCGACTACTAAGTGTTTCTTTTTCACTATGAACTCTAATGATGTTTTTCTGCAGTAGAAAGAGGGAGAAAATGGGTATCCAAAAATCTTGATAAGGGGATTATATGAATATATCTTCTATCACTATTTTTATATCAGTGAATCGTTATCTATATATACGCCTTTATATCTAGAAGATGTTGATTCCTATCGTGCATTAGTATGTTCATTAATAAATTTTTAATTCTTCGAATATTGAACTTAAAATGTAAAAATTCACTCAAAAATATTCTTCATTAATGCCGTTTTTATTGGTGCACTGACTACTAATTTGTGAATGCACAGAACGAAGAGTCTTTTTTGATATCAGTGATTCATTATCTGCATACGTCTTTTTATCCAAATTTTCGCGATAAGCCCGTCAATTTTCACGTGCTCGGTAAGAAAGATAAAAAAAGACACAAAAACATAATATAGGAATGTAGACCACCGAGAGATGTTGGTAGGCATTCGTGTGTAGTGGGTGGTCGGGAAAGAAAATATTTCGTTTTAGCAATAAATGTGTCTCAGTGTTAAGCTACAGAATATAGTATTTCTAAATAAGGGGTTTGAAGTTTTTTTGAACATCTGGGAACTGTCATCAATATATTTCTAGTGAGATTAGTGAGCAGCTGTAAATATGTCCCATGTTAGTAACACGAGTTTCAGATTACGCCATAAAAAGGGATTAAGGTATTAAGGGCTAAGTTTTAGACCACACCACACACCACTGTTAGCGTTACTATAAAATTATAATGTTATGCAGGCGTCAGTGGTTCGGTTAGGAAAAATATAGAAAGAACTTGCGCCCCTTAGAAATTTTTATAGGACGAGATCATTTTAGGCGGGATTTAAGCATAGTGAAAATTTAAGGAAGAGATGAGAATTTGGGGAAGTAAGCAGAGAGGGAGTTGAGATTCGAGAGAGAAAAGATCCCCTTTTCTTTAAGAGGTTTTAAGAAGGGAGAATTTTGTATTCTCCGGTCTCTAAAAAAAGAATGCGGGTTTTTGCTTCCGTGCGACCGCATATGAGTAACTGATATATTTTAGTGACAGACAGTTTCCTATATAGTGCCATGGATTAAACCAAGGATTATGGATGACGATGCTTCTGACTAAGGAAATTAAGAGGTGAGCGGGAGAACTTTACGAGTAATTCTGGCAACCAATAAAATTTAAAAGATGCAATTATGTAAACGAATGAAAGTTAGGCATACTTGGCACCCTAGTCTCTATGAGTGTTAAATTCACAATCTATATAACCTTATTCATGCATATTCTTTAATATTAATATTTATATATACATAGGGAAAATTTACTCCAGGCATGTTGTTAATGCCTTTGTCATTTTGATTAATTAATAAATTAGTGTTTCATCCTCAATGTTTCCAGACCTATTTATTTTATACATCCGACTCTCGAACCTGGGAATAAAAGTAAAAACCAAACTATAAAGCCAACGAGTAGTCGGACAAAATGATGTTGTTTTTTTATCCTGCATTAGTCTGTTCATTAATAATTTTTAAATTCTTCAAATCTTGGACTTAAAAAGTAAAAAAGTTAAGTGAAAAATGCTCTTCATAAATACCGTTTTATTGGTGCGGAGGACTACAATTTTTTACCGCAAAGAATGTCACGTCCTATATTTTACAACAAATTATCCTTTGGTCTGTTTTTATATCATTCAATGATTTTATAAAATTTATTCAAGTCGATGGTGCATCACATTATTAAGAGCACTTCTGGAAACAAAGAATAACTTATAAAGCGAATAAGAGGAAATTTAATTATTTTTGAGCATGAGTGATAAAATGGTTCTTCCTTTATCCTGTTCTTTCGAAAGCTCTTAATTTATTATGATGGGAATAACAGACAAGATAATTGAATGATAATCCCTAATATACTAGTGCAAACAAGAGTAGTTAAGGTTGTTCTAGGTAATTTACGAAATGGAATTTCTTATCATAGTATGAAAATTAAATTGAGCGGAATTAAAATAAATAAAATAAAAGCACGTGGATGAAATAAAGAAATTAACCATTTCATTAAACAAATCTATCTTCAGGATGTATTATTCTTACTAACACTTTATTCCTTATTTAGTAAAGTATTAAAATGAACTCTCAGTATTAATATTAAATGTACCAAAAATGTTTTTATGTGCAGCCGTGTGAAAAATAAGTATCGCACAACTCCATGCTATATTTTTTGTCACAGAATTGTCAGAGAGAGATGCGAGAAGTACGGCCTTAAAAAATAAATGCGCACATTTACACGTTAAAAGAGGTATACTGATGATACAAAAACGATTTGTCTATATGTCTAAAATGGCATATAAATTGCCAAATACAGGCTTGGTGTGTCAATTTCAAAATATTCATTGTTCTGTGTATTTTGATGATGACACATTAAACTGCTTAAGTGTGTGAAAAGTTATTAGATATCTCTGATATACACAGTTTAACATGTAAATTGCACATAAGTACATATATATCTGTATAATATACAAAAACGATGGATTTTGTGTACATAGTACATATAACCTATAAGTTTGGGATGTAAATTTTGAACTAAATATTTTTATGGTCGCGAAACAAATTTGCATGAAAAACAAACTCGTGTGCTTGGTGTGTTTGTTCTCTTTCCAACAGATTTGTTTTAAGACCACAAAATAGTGTAACCTTAATTTACAAGAAACAGGATCGTCTGAAATTGTGTTTACTGAATGCCATCTCTCTGTTAGATTAGTTTTAAAGTCCTAAAACCACATGTTCAATTTATGCACAGAACCTGTATAATCTAAATAAATACACTGTAAAATAAAATTTCCTTAAAATACAGAAATTGTGACGCCAGAACTATTTCCGTATTTTGTCGGGTTCTTTTTCTGTCAATTTCAATCACAAGTTTTCAAAGATACATCTACATCAAGTGGAGAAATTCTCTGTTTAACTCAATCTACAATAAACAAGCAATACTTAATCGAAACGGGATACGAACTGAGGAACTGCAACTTTCTAAAGCACCACCTTGACCATTCAGCTACTATTACACAATCCAAGTTTTCAAGTATTGATATTTATTGTGTTCGCATAAGTACACAGATTTCTGTGTAATATTCTGTTGTTATACATATTTCTGTGTAATATTCTTACACATAATCCTGTGTAATATTCTGTTCTTACGCTTATAGCTGTGTAAAATTCGCACGCATATTTCTGTATAATATTCTGTTCTTACGCATATATCTGTGTAATATTCTTATGCATATTTCGGTGTAATATGCAAAATTTGTAAATTTACATAACCACATCAATTCGGGTAAATCTGTACAATTATCTACGTTTATGCACTTGTTTGAGTTTTAAAGGATGAAAAAATGGCACAATTCCATTAAACCGATAAACACACATAAATGCAAGTAAATTTTTACGACAAGGGTGTAAATTTTATAACAAAAGTATAATTTTACAAATTTACACATATATTTAAGTAAAAATAACTAATTTACACATTTATTTTTTAGAGTGTACGTTCGGAAATTCGTCTACTTTCCGAATATAAATGCAACGCAATAAAGGTCGTCTACATATTAGAATTGAACCAATTTTCATCTTTTTAATTCTAACATTAAATTTCCATACGTTATTCAAAATTTTTGGATCAAAGCAGCCTGAGAAAAGGCATAGAAATTTACCTGTAGGTACAGCAATTAAAGGCACATAGATTGGGCTAGACTGTGGGGTGCAGTATTCAATCTCTATAGTCCTGGTGTTCAATCATTTTTTAATTTAACTTTTTTTAGAGGGGGTGGGGGGTGTTGAATTCTTTTTACAAAATTCCATTGGCCGGATTGAGAATTTATTATTATTCAAACAGCCGATACTTATTTATGCCAGCAGATAATCGCAAAAAAATTCTGAATTTATAGCAGACTTTTTTATTTTGATTGTTTCAGTATTTTAGAGCCTATTTACTTTACATGTCTGTTAAATTCGTGTTTTATTTATCTATTTATTTGGGAAGTTTTAATTTCATATGGAAATTTAGTTACGGAATATTACCGGAAACAAAGAAATGCTGAAGTATTTACGTTGTTTGATGTGCAAAGGAGTTAATCTGCAGTAATCGGGTTGCACCTTCGTTTTTGAGATATTTTTAAAAAATTCATGATTGAAAAATATTTCAGAAACCATTAAAAAAAATCAATAAATTGAGATGCAGTTTAAAAAAAAATCACATTTTAAAGTTTTTTTTTTTAATTCGACGCTGTAAAAACTGAAATTGTGTGATGTTTATAAGTTAAAAAATTCGCGATAAAACGAAACTGATTGTTCCGGTCGTTGTCACCGTCGATATGGCGTCAGCATTACTCATGAGCATCAGCATTTTTCCTTTATAATATAGATTTGAAACATTTATTTTACTTTTTAAATAATTGATTTGTTGTTGTTGTCGTATTTTTTAGAAAAGATTATAAATACGAGGTGTCTACAACGTACTTTTACAATTTCAAATTTTTATTAATATATATATATACAGATACATCTATGGAAAATGGTAATAATAATAGGAGTATATATTGAACTTTTGTTTATACTAATGAATAAACCTCTATATGTGCACCACTGGTTCCACGAAGCACGTCAAGGCGATAATCGTCGATGTTTTTTTTCACCCCCGGTATGCTATTTCTTTCCCCCACCTATTAATATGTCGTCTCCAAAAAATAACGTTGCGTTGTATAAGCCAGCCGTAAAACAAAGCAGATGTACCATTGTACGGATTAATCTCTACTGCAATTCTTTAAACTTCTAAGCATCGCGCATTTTCAATTTTTATACCGTCGTATTGGAATAAAAAGTATTTTTAAATGCAATTTGTTTGAAAACTGCATCTCCATTTATTTTTGAGATATTAATTTTTTTTTTTTTTTAGCACCATTTGTTTAATTTTGGCAACTCAAGTGCTCCATTTCTGTAGAAAGTAAAGGGAAAATAGGTGGAAAATAGCAATTATATCTTTTTGTTGCCATTTTCTCATAAAAACTGAAAAAAATGTAATTAAAACACGTCCTATTTTGAAAAAAATATAAATGAATGATTTCTGATAAAACATGGAGCTATTATAAATTTAATTTAAAGTATCTGTATTAATATTACAAACAAATGAAGCCATATGAATCATGAGATAGCCCATTTTTTTTTTTTTTTTTTTTTTTTGTCCAGTTTCTTGACTGACGAAATCTCTCTTCTTTTTTAGATTTGTATTATTCAGTGGTAGTCACATCCTATGCATATTTTACTGCAGATGTTGTTTAAGACTGGATCGTAAATGAGGAATTCTTCAGCGGATGCGGATGACGTCATTTTATATAAAATGAAATCGCGCGTTTTAAGTCTTAAAATTGAATTACAGTAGAGTCTCGATTATCCGAGTTTCCACTTTAACCGAGTTATTTCCTTCTCATGGGCTGATGGCTTCCACTATTATGAAACAGCCATTATAAATGAAGTGTTAGATGAAAGAGCAGTCGTAAAAATTTAGAACTCTGATTTTCTGGTCAGAATGGGAAAAAAAAAATGGATATACATTTTTCAAAAAAAAAAAAATTATGGCCATCCCCCCCCCCCTCATTCTGACCAGAAAATCAGAATTCTAACTTTTTACGACTGCTCTTTCATCTTCACCTAACACTTCATTTATAATGGCTGTTTCATAATAATGGAGCCATCAGTCCATCGGAAGAAAATTATCCATTCCAAAGGTAAAAGTTCGATTGAAAAAAACTATTTAATAATTTTTTTTCATCGGGGGTGACACTAAATTCTGAAAAGGCAGAATTCTTGTTTCCTAGTTTTTATACTTTCTTTTATATATATACTCTTTCTATCGTATTCTTTATCCAATACTCAAGCAGTCTCTACAAATTTCTTGTGCCCACGTCCGTCAATTCTTGAATGGCGCAAAAAATTTATGGAGACTGGCTCAGTATTGGATAAAGCAAGGAATTTCATGGTTAAAAATCCCCCTTCATCAATTTCCACCAATAAGCTGGAATTTACTCGAATACCTTTGTGCAATTCTATATATGATCTATAGAATTTATGCACACCAAGTAATAGGCAAAAAATTAGTTGAATATGAAAATGCGTACAACAAGTGAAAACTCGCTTCCAACACTCACTCAGAGATGTATACCAATTTCAATATGTTTGAAATAGTGTAACATCATATCACACACAGCAAACGATTTTCCTTATAGACCATAATGTAACAGGATTATTGGGAGTACTCCTTTAAACGAACTACAAATGCTACACACTTCATTTACAGTGCCGAATGTATCATGGTAAATCTTAAACACATAGTACATCAATTACATGGCAGGCAATCCGGGTATATTTACGTGAGTTAGAGCGTGGAAGGCTAAATAAATTGAATCCATTTCAACTACATTGTAAAATGTTTAAAAAGAAAAAAGTCCCTAATGGAAAAGGGGAGCAAAAAGCAATGTTTACCTACCTACCTATCTCAAACACCAGTGAAAGTTAAAAAATATTAATTACAAATGATATTGTTCGGTTTAGAAACAAATATTTAAAATATTATTATTTATATATTTTTTCCCCTCTAAGTTGTGAAAGTTCCTATGAATCCTCCTATGTTCTAAAACTTATTATTTTATTATTAATCCAAACATGATTTTAACGCAAAAAACTGCATATTCGGAAGCTGCAATCCTTAAACGATCAAATTTATGAGAAGAATCCAGATGTTTCTTGGATTGGATCAATCGATCAAAAAAAAAAAAAAAAATCAAAAACAAATTTATTTTAGAAACTCGTGCATGATATTTATCCTTATTATTTATTAATAGAAATGTCACGTATTTATCTTTTATACTTTCTGTTTCGATATGCTACCATATTCATTTTTCATCGAGTCATTTTAATATAGATGTAAAAAACTTTCGTTTTCTGAGATTTATTCTCATTTGCAGCCTGAGACATGCAATCTTTCTTAATAAAAATATTAATAATTTGCTTTTATTAGAAATGCCTCAGCGAGTTCTCTAAAATTAAAAAAATGTATTTCATTTGAAGTGCACACAATACAAGTCTATAGTAATACGAGCCTAATATAATTCCGAGGCTACTACTGGCGAGTATTTTTATATTCTATTCGCACCACTATTTTATAAAAGTAATTTTTTAGTATATTTCTCTTTCACGTGTTAATAAAGGGTATGCTAATATATATATATATATATATATATATATATATATATATATATATATATATATATATATATATATTCCGGATAAGCGGCACGAGATAGAATTAAAAAATAATCTCCAGTGCCATCCCTGTAATTATAACCCCTTACTTATTACTATTTACATACTTTAATTTTCTAATAGTAATCGATTGTGACAAGGCTCTTAAAAAATAGATTTTTTTTTTAACTTTTTATTTATACATTAAAATTATCATAAATAAATAAGTAATTAATATACATTAAGAAATCATGCTATTCATCCTGATAGTTAGAATAATTTCATACAATAAAAATAAACATGAATTTCAGTTTATACAAATCAGTACGATATACCACTGCTGGTCAAGTGTTGTTGTTTTTCTTTGCTTGAAAATCTTTTGTAACTTTTCACCCTTGCAATAACAAGATCTTTCTTATTTTGTTTATGATTCCATTTAAAATTTGTATCAGTTTCACTAGAAGTCCAAAAAATCTATAATTTGAAATTTTGTAAGCTTCGACTTTCAAAGAGGAAGCACTAGTAGTATTAGTTAGCCGCCTACACTGTTAAAAAATTTTCAGTGAAATTACAAAGAATCTACTGGTAATCCATTCTCTTAAGCCTTATGTAAAATTACAGAGATTAGAAAAACAGAGATTCTGTTAAATAACAGAGAAATTATTCTGTAAATGTACAGTAGACTCTTTAAATTTTCATCGATAAAAATTCATAAGACTCTGCAAACTTATTTTTAATTATAGTAATTTAGTTGTTTGTTCTCGTAATTAATAAATTTTTAAACTTCGAAGATTCAGAATTTTTCGAGTAAATTTGAACTGCTGTACCATTTAATTTAATTTTTACAATATTATTTCTAGCCCACCCGGGATTCGATTCCCTGGTCCTCTGGGTTGGTTGGTTGGTTGATTGCGTTTATGACGGTCAATTATCAGCACGAGGGATATAGGTCCTAAGAAGTGGGAGTGCCCTCCGTGGGGATCTTTCTAAGGGAACCTAACCCGTATTTACGCTTAAAAAAACAAGGATGGAAGAAAATCACGAAAACTCCGAACGATTAGGCCGACGGTCGCGATTGGGATCGAACCCAGCCCCTCCCGTCTACCAGCTTCGAGAGCAGAACCTCTCGGCCACTGGTGGGGCCCTCAGGGTTGGAAACCACCACCTTACCGGCCATGCTATAGGAGCTGTTGCTAATGTATGCAAAGGATGTCTTTTATGATTCAGCGGGGAAATTCTTTTAATTTACTTTTAGTTTACTTTTAATATTAGAAAGCTTCAAGCACATGGTGAATAAAACAACTGCAAAATGGATGTCGATAAAAATCCCCACAAACTCCACGTAGACGAACTTTATCTTTCTAAAATATTCTAATTTTTAATAAAACAAATTTTATAATATTTCTAATAAAATTTTAAAAGTATGTATTTTGAATTGCAGATTCTCTAAAATGATGACTAAGAAACTCAATCGAATGCATTTATTCGAGTATACTTGTTTAAATTTACAGAGTCTCGGTTTTTACCCGTGTTTTTACAGAAATTTTTAACAGTGTATTTTTTTCCGTCTCTGCTTTCTTATATATGGGTGTTAAAAAAATGGCCTAGTTAATCTAAATCCTTCATTGTCTTTTTTTAATGTTTGAAATGACAAAAAACCGCAATTTATTAATGGAAGTTAGAAGAGCCCTGAAAACTGCACTTTAAGCATAAATCTAATTTTGTCTATACAAATGACAGACATCTTTATTATAGAAATGAAAGGCCTTTATTATTACTTTTTAACCTTTCAAAGGAGCCTCTTTTGTTTTATGATTCCGCTCCCGCTAATTCATATAAAATTTCTAAAGTCTTCTGAAAAATGTCATTGATGTTTTTTTTTTTTTTTTTTTTTTTTTTTTTTTACGATATACAAGATGTGGCTGTTAAATAACGAGATTAAGGCTGTAAAATATTTTACTTTTAAATTTATACATATTTAGTTATTATCCCCTTCAACATACATACATACACAGCCTTCAATTACCCTTTCAATTGAAACAGTGCTGGAAGTCTTCTTCTGTGAGCTGTTCATGACACGTGCCGCGTTTTCTTTGACAGCTTCAACAGTCTGAAATATGGTTTCTTTAAATGTAGATTTCACTTTCAGGAACAGATAAAAGTCACATGGTATGAGGTCAGGCGAATAAGGTGGATGGTCCAACACTCTACATTTTCCCGTCAAAACACTAAAAAAGGGTCCAGAACAAATGAAGGTCACGGCCAGACTAATTGGAATACAGCCAATTTAGAGGTGGTAATCGATACAGGAGGCTTTGCGCTACACAACTATTGGTCGTATGAATTTGGCACATGCGCAATTTTTCTGTAGAAGAATTAATCTTGTTATTAAATAGCCACACCTTGTATATAAAGGGCTATATCTCAGGTGCAAAACTTTTTAAAGAGTTACAAAAAGAATTTAAAGGTTCACAAGATTGGTGCATGTCACCTATCAAACTTTTATGAAAATAAAAAAATGTTGCAGTATACTGTCTATCTGTTGATTTTATATGAAATGACCCATCAATGGAGATTTTTTTTTCTTGCGCGCGTCAAAGACAGGCTCGGCGGTTAAAGGATTAACTCGTATTCTTCCTTTAATTTAAATGCAAGCCAAGGGAATTAAAGGATTTTAAATAAAAACGCGACTCTTACAGAAAGCACATACAAAAAAATCTACAAGCGATAATTACTTCCGAGCATCTTCTGATTTTATCACACAAGAAAACATCTCTATTTTCATATCAGTCGCTTACGCAAAATTTCTTCAATGCAAAATGGGTAATATCTTATGAAGAACCATTTTAGCTAATATTTAATACGAATTTCATATTTAAAAACCATTTTCTCGTTATATTATTTTAACTTTAGCTTGAATTTTAATTCCCGAACTATCAGCGATCTCATTTCCCCAAACAAACAAAATTAGTTGCCTATTACATTTCTTTCTCACTGATAAATATTGCTTGAAAATCTAAGGCTAAGGCATATGCATACTTATAAAATGTGAAAGTTCCAACAGGAAAATATTGGTAAAACTTTGAATGGTAAAAGAAGAGCGCATTTCAACCCCCACCCCCCCGCGCCCCGCCCCCCACCCTTCCTCCTCAAAAAAGAAAAAAAAACTTTTCATCAATGAAAAATATTTTTCAAGTCCGCAAGTTTATTCAAACATTACGGCGTTGCATAAAATTTTTGAATTTACTTAAATTAATTTTAGTTGGTTAATTCCTAAAAAAAAAAAAAAAAAAAGATTAAATATCTTCAAAATATTATGTAAAGTGGAGAAAAATTACAGTTGTTGTTTTATCATTGTAAAATGAAATAAAAACAGTTTTATATTTTGTGTCAAGTTTTTTAAAGTAAAAAAAAAAAATGTTATTTACAACCTCATTAATTTTTTTACAATTTTTTTTAATGAAATTTTATCGTCATAGGAAAAATTGTTTAAAAAGTTTTTTTTTCTTATACTGTAGCTTTACGAGCATAATCTTACAGCAATTCTAAAATTAATACGTGTTTTATTATTATTATTATTATTATTATTATTATCATCACTATTCAAAAGTAATACTGCTCACTACAAAATAAATTCCCCTATTGTTAAGCATAGTTACTACCTTTGATCAACACTAAGATGATTATACCTCTAAGCCTTAAAGGATATAAAAGTAAGTACCATATTTGCTACAATCTCCATTAGAAGATTAGTGACACCGACAACAGAATTGAAAACTGTTTCTAGAGAATTAACTTTCACATTTAGATGCGATTTTCTGCATGCGTTCAATACGCAGTTATTCTCATTTGTGGTATTGTTAAAATGAATTCATCAAGAATTTAATGTTAGAAGAATGTTTTATATTTAAATTAATTTTTAACATTGTAATAGTAATTCCCTGCATAATTTTTAACATTGTAATAGTAATTCCCTGCGTCCAATTCAGCAATTACATGAGGTAAAGTGAAATCTCGTATTGAACTTAAAGCATTAGTAGTAGGAAAAGCAGAGTTCAATCTGAGGATGTGCTGACCGTGGGGGCGTCCCACTTCCCGTGCCCCCCCCCCCCCCCCTCTTCATCCGCAATCTGCTCGTGTGTCCTCCACTCGTACCTCCTCCTGTGCAGTCTCCAAGACCAATTCAAATGCTCCCTGGCGGAAAAAAATTGCGTTTTTCATTGAAAAAGCAAATTGTTTAATGATTTTTCAACTATAAGAGAGTAATCCCGCTATAGGATGACGACTAAAATATTTTAATTTTTGAAAGGCTAATACCTTAATTAATAATAATAATGAAACAAAACAAAGAAAAAATGTAAATTTTTAGAGTTCCGTACTTAAAAAGTAAAAACTGAACCGTTATAAGATCACTCATGTGTCTGTCACTGCCATTCCCAGTAAACTATGGAACGTGGAAAGTTCAGAGTGGGAGGAAGTAATAAAGACCATTGACTCACATATGTACAGATTATTAAACATTCACAAATATATTTAGGGAAAATGTAGAGAGGCTAGTTAAGTTACTTGAAAAAAAATATTTTCTTTGTATATCGCGCGGCGAATCGTGTGAAAGCTTTTGTAACACTGAACTCAAAAATATATTTCTTTTAATTTTAGGTATTATATTTTCAGAGATATAGTCGAAAATGTAGTGCAAAAATATGTCCCCCCCCCCCCCGCGCCCATCTAATTTCGGATCTACTGAAACTAAAATTATGAAAAAAAATTAGAGGTGGTAGACGTTAATTTAAACCTTGCAGGAAAACTATAGCGATTACCCTAGGTCACATAGTTTCTGAGAAAAGCGCATTTTCCCGTTACACACAAATTTCGTTTTGCAAGTATTCAGCATTGGTGTTAAGGAGCGCTTTACCTATCGTAGCAGAAGTATAAAAGCATTGTTGATAATTTTTTTCGAAAAAAATAGTCGGCAATTAGCTCTATGTACCATCGGCTTTTAAAGCCCAGATAACAACTCTTAATGATATATTTGTGTAATGCAATGCCCAGTAACAGTATAAAAGCAATAAAGTTCAAATTGTTAAAAACAATGTAATTTAATTAGAATTAATTACATAAATACTATGCGATTCGCGACTAGTTTACATTGAGTGGATCTCTCAATACGCCTCCCGTGCCTTTAAAAGTTATTTAAAAACCTATCTGGTAAAACGCGGCACGGACCTCAGAGGAAAGATAGGAGTAGAGACCAAACACCATTGTTCTTTCAGCCAGATTTTGAATCCAATATGTTTTCGCTCTTTCATCACCAAAAAGATGGTCTTTTTTGGCAGTGATCCCTTTATTGGCAACTTTCTGATTTCCTCCTCTGTCAGCTCAAAGTTCCGGAGAGAGTTCAGAGAAGCTTTTGCCTGGAGTAAAACCGGTTTGGCACGCATCTCTGCCTTCCCTCACGTGACGGAGGGCAGAGATGTAGCCGTCAAGAAAAGGTTACCAAATTGGGGTCTACTTACATGAGAAGTCTGTAGCACGGACCAAGCAGGGGTTGCAACTTTGCGACCTCCTTTCGAACCGCGCTTAGCACAATGCTAAGTTTAAACTTTGAACAAGGGTTTTTGTTTTAGCTACACTGTAAAAAGAAAAGATTATTACTATGCTGAATTCAGTTTTATGAAATGCCTAATGAAGTTTAACCTCTTGCGCTCTATGACATACGCAGCGTACATCATACTATTTTGGTCATTTCCGACGATGACGTACGCAGCGTACATCATGATATATGGCTGGGTTTTTTTTATTAGACATTCCGAATTTTCACTAGAAAGTTTTAACTCTTATTTTTACTTTACAAGATGATTGATTTACCATAAATAAAGTAAAAGAAGTAAGTTCCATAAATAAAGTAAATTACCAATTACATTTTTGTGGTGTGAATTCAAAATTTCTAAAAAAAATAAATCTGCCAGATGCGGCAACACTGGTGGCAAGTGACATACATCCTCTAACAGCGCCAGAGCGCAAGGGGTTAAATATAAACTACTTTTATTGTTAGTATCTAATTAAGTTCATCATAAAGAGAGTAGGATAAAAAAAAAAAAGAAGAGTTATACAAAATAGCAATATTCGATATTATTTAGGCTTCATATCTCTTTGAATATTTATGCTATACCCATTCATACTTTTCTAGTATATACAGCTACACTGGGTTTCATAATGATATGCACACCCAGTAATTTTGTGACATCCTGGCAAAAATTCATAAATAATTATCAGATTCTCGAGACAAATACAGTAGTTTTTCATAATACATAGCTGTAAAAGAAATGGCAAACTTTAAATTTATTGAAAATATGAATTATTTTTAAAAAATGGTGTTGCAAAAAGATATGAACATTGATCGAAATTATCACTAAACGATCATGGAAACTGTACAGGAATATTGAATGCCACTCCGAGAAGAAGAAACCAAAATATACAAATTAGTTTAGCATATAAAGATACTTTTCAGGCTAGTAAATTTCCAAACCTGATCGCAAAGTGATTTCTAGAAGTATGGGCCGTAAAAGCGCTTTAAATGATTTTTAGAAAAGGAAAATTATGGCTTTGAAGAATCAAGGACTTCGGCCAGAGCTATCGCAAAAATCTGAAAAGATCTCCAGGCGTAATATTAAATTTTCTTAGATTAAAAGAGGATTATGAAGCAAAGAAGTCTCCGGGATGTCCGCCAAAGCCATCCAAAAGAGAAAAAAAGCTATTATAAAAAGAATGAGCAATGGGAAAACAACTTTAGGCAAACTTTCAAGAGATCCACTGATAGCAGTGTCGAAAAGTACCTTGTCCAGGGTAGTCAAGGTCTCTAAGAGGATGAGGTACGAGAAAAGAAAGCCCCAACTACGTATGACTAAAATGCATCAACAAAATCGCCTGGATTGGGCAAAAGGTGACATGTCCAGGAAGTTAGAATATGAAAGAGTAATATTTTCCGTTGAAAAAAAATTCAATTTGGATGGTCCGGACGGTTTTCTTATTATTGGTACGATCTGCTCAAGAAACGAGAAACGTTTTCAAAACGGCAGCAGGGTGGAGGTTCACTCATGGTTTAGGCTGCGTTTTAATTTCATGCTAAGATCAACGTTGCGTTTCCCTCTGGCAGAATGAGTGCATTAACCTACCAAGATCTACTTGAAGAAAACTTGCTGCCATTTGCTGAGGAAATTGGCGAACCTTTCTGGATGTTCAAACAACACAATGCATCCATCCACACGGAAAACAGCACTTGGGAATTAGTTTCTTAATAATGGTGTACATGTAATTCCATGGCCATCTGTTTCTCCTGATTTAAATCCAATGGAAAATGTATGGAGTCTACTGGTTAGAGCTGTTTACGCAAATGAAAAACAGTATGCCACAATTTCAGAATTGAAAGCTGCTATCATCTTCCACTGGAATGAAGTCGATCAAAATATATTAAAAAGCTTGGTCCACTCCATGTCTGATCGCGTTTTTACATTAATTAAAAGATCTGGTGACACTGGCTATTAATCTATATTTATGGCCAAAGTTCATATCATTATGAAGCACCTCAAAATGGAAAAATTCAGTTTATTTTATTTATAAATCGCTGTTTCAATTATAGTTTGTTATAAAATAAAACGATTTGCTCTATTTCTAACATTGATTGGACTTCAGTTTGTTTTGTAACATTTTCTTCCTTTTTATGCTTGAAAAACTGGGTGTTCATATCATTTTGAAACCCAGTGTGTACCCAATCCTACGTTGTACAGTTTTTTTACAAAGTCTTATTGTCCTTTTAGCAACAACCTTTTTAAAAATAATACAATTAATAATTCATATATTTATTGTATGGAATCCTCTGAGCGCGAGTAATACAAGAATTTGACCGTTTATTTTTTAATGAAAAAAGACGATTTTAAATTAATTTTATTGATTTTTAGGTTAGTTTGAGATTTGGTTGTACTGTAAGACAATAGTTTCTATGATTTTAATCCTTCGCCGTTGGACATCCCAAGAAATAAATTAAACAAAACAAATTAATTTTTAAACAAAACATTATTTTGTAACCTAATCAATAGCTGGAAATACCACATTTAAAAAAAATATTTTTCCTGGAAAGAGAAACTTGTTTGAAATATATTTACCAAAACCGATTTCAGCACTTCCTGGCGGGAAAACAGCATTTTTTTTTTTTTTAACGAAAGAAAATGAATTTAAATTAAATTTTATCGGTTTTTAAACAAGTTTTTAGATTTGATCATCTTGTATAGTTTGTATTATTTTAATCTTTAGATGACCCTAATACAAGAAAATACTCAAATTTAGATAATTTTATAGTGAAATTTTAGCGAATTTATTAAATTAAATTAAATTATCCTGTGTTTTCACATGTTTTAATTTACCAGATTTAATTTTAATCGATTTTTTTATGTTATAGAACAGACTACCGGAGAATTTAAATTGATTTTTCCACAAAGATCATAGCATTTGTAAAATATGGATATGACAATTTCTACTTTTATTTTTAGGTGAGTGAGGTAGGTTGATCTACATTTTTTACTTCACATGAAACATAATTATTCTTTCAATAATGATTGATATGTTTTCTATACGGCGATTATTATTACTATTAATTAAGGTCTTAGCGTTTCACAAAGTAGAGTATAAGTTTAGCCAGAATCTTATAACTTCATTACTCTCTTGTTGAAAAATCATTAAACAATCACCTTTTCTATGAAAAAACGCCATCTTTCCCTCCAGGGGCGTTTGAGTTGGTCTTGGAGGCTCCACGGGAGGAGGTACGAGAAGCGGTGTGGGGGGAGTGACGAGGGGGGCGGTCCTACGGTCCCACCTCCTGAGCTTGAACTCTCGTTTTCCTACTAAAGAAGAAGACTTTCCTACTTGAAGAGAAAGGGGTTCTAATCACCTAATGTTTGATTTTTAAGCAGAAAATATTTTCGAACATTATGAGCTATAGTTCTGAAATTATTTGAAACAGAATATTTCAAAAGTGGATTGCTATAATTTTGGACCAAAACTTCCATACAAACATGAGGCTTGCGCGTAGTCGCCATTATCTTATAAAGGCACTCTATTTTTCTCTAATGCTGCCTTCGACATCGAAGCTTTATATACGATATTCTAAACTAGGTTTTTATCTTAATTTGCTTAAGAAAGGCGAAACAAAAAAAAGCACAATGTTTAACCAAAAATTGTAGTACTTATGATAAATTACATGTTTTATTTATTTTTTTATATTATTCAATATTTTCTTTTTTTCGGAAGAGAGAGAATTCTAATTGTATTTAGCTCCAGTAAAATTTTTCGCAGATTAAAATGTAACGGGGCTTTTTCCGTGTCGCAGATTTTTTAAAACCTACTAAAACACGTGAGAAAATTTGCATGTATTTATAAAGGTATGATTGTGGTTTTATTATATGTATTTGATACTTTTTATGTCTTTTTTGAAAATATGATTGGAAAAATACTTAATCTTCATGTTAAATCATTTTTCACCCGGCATACTTGATGGAATTTCTCCATATTTTGTAATAAATTAGTGAAACTTTTTTCCCCCTCCAAATCTGCACAGTTTTAATTATTTTTTTCTTCTTAACATTTCTTGAATTACATGTTTCTTAAATAGTGCTCCAATATTCCCAATCTTCTAAAATAACTAATGACATTTTCTCCCACATTTTCGTTGTTAAAACCTTCAATTATTTAAAAAGAATGCGTACGAATTTTAGTTCTTGGGATTATTTACTTCCGATTGAGAATTTTTACTTGTTTTTCGATATCCGGCTTCCAGAGAAATAAGATTGAATTTCAAGGAATTAATCAGTTTTGCGAAATTGTGTCTTTCATTTCCTTGGAGAGTGATTACTTGCTATTTATAAAAGAAAAAATTGTAGAAATAATCTGTAATTGCTTTCTTATCTTAATGGATCTTTTAGACACAGAAAATAATTTCAGCATTTATTCCCATTTTATTATTATTCTTATTAGGGGATCCAACCCAAGCTTTCCAGGTTACAGAACAGAGGTAAAAAACATTTTTTTTTTTTTGAAAACTTTTTCATTTAATATATTTTTTTTTAGATTGCCCGGTAACAACATCGAAAAAAAATTTATATGAAAAATATCAATAACGTATTCAAATAACGTTTTGAAATTTATTAAAAATGACACTTTCGTATTAGCCACATGCCAGGATTTTAATTGCCGAAAATATCGCCAAAGATTTCGCTGCTTATGGCATCCTTTTTTATTCTGATAATTTCAGAGATTTAAGTTCCTATTGCGATTACATGTCTGTTTAATTTGTGTTATATATATATATATATAACATATGAAGTTTTAATTTTGTTATGGGATATGAGCCGGAAACAAATGTGTTACTATTTATATTGCTTTAAGTGCAAATGAGTAAATCTTCCGTAATCGGCTGCACATGATCTCATGATAGAGATATATTAAAAAAAAAATTCATGTTTGAAAATTATTTTAAAAGCCATAAAAAATAAATAAACTAAAATTCAGTTTTCAAACAAATTGGATTTGAAAGAACATTATGTGTCCTATACTCGACGGTGTAAAAATTGAAATTGTGCGATGTTTAGAAAAAAAATTGCAGTAAAAGATAAATTTATTGGTCACGTGTTATCACCGCCAATATGGCGTCAGCATTACTCAGGGACATGTTTTTGCTTTATAGTATAGGTATACTGCAGAAATATTATTTGAGAAAAAAGTGGGAAAAATACAGTGAAACGGGAACGCTATTAATGTGGTTTTTTTTTTTTATTATTCCTTACATAATGTTTCCTGCAATTTGTACGTTTCTTCCTTTTGAAACTTCCTTTTAAAAGTGTTGTCGATACCGCTAACATACCATGACCAATATGCGTACTATTTATATGTACACTCGTGGGAAATGAAAGATGCCCCTACACTTCAAATGGTAACACACACTTTTGGTAACTACGAGGGGTGTTCAAATGAAAGTGATTTAAGGTGTGTATCCATGAGATGCGTAGGGACAGAAATGAGACAGATACATAGATAGAAACAACAATTTTAATGAGTGAAATACATACAAAGTTTTTTTTTAAAAATCCCTCATGGGGCTTAGGTAAGCGTCCCATTGCTTAGGAAGGTTACGAATTCCGTCCGCGAAAAACAATGTTGGTTGAGAATGTTGGTGACAATATTGTGAACAGTACCAATGGAAACATTGAACTCAGTTGCGACGTCGATTTTCCTTGATTGCAGTGTCAATGTCCGTAATCAGTTTCTCTGTCGCAACTTTGTGGGCCTGGCCGGACCGTGGCAAGTCCGTTGTCTCTTGTCGACCGTCGCTAAACATTCTCGCCCACCTCGTCACCGTGGGCTTTGATACACACGTGTCTCACCGTACACAACCAGCATCCTGCGATGAATATCCACCTACTTACACCCTTCCAGTGTTAAAACTTAATTACAGCTCGCTGATCCGTTTTGGACGCAGTTGCATCCACACCAGCCATTTTAAACTGAATGCCACGTCCTTACGAATGAAGTTAATACAAATCTGCTTGCTCTTACGCACGCGTGGTACATACACCTTCACTATCGCGTCTGTTTCACGAAAATGCATTGAAAACTGTTCGCATGCGACGCTTCGAATCACTTTCATTTGAACACGATTTATATGTTCGTGTTACTTGGGAAGATTGTAATAAAATATGTAGTTTATGCACTTTTTTTTTTTTTTTTAAATCTTCGTAGAGTAATAAAAGAAAATATATTAGGGGTGAGTTCATAAATTTGGAGAAATAAAATTAAAATCGTTCAAGAATAAGCAATTAAATTATAAAAATAAAAAAAACCCGCGAACTAATTAATTATTTCTGATCAGTGTGAAACTATTTTTTTTTCAACACTCTCGCTATATATATATCTTGTTCAAATTTTCAATCGTTAATAAAATACATATTATTCATCCAATCAAGCTCAAATAAATTTTTTAAAACTTGTAGTCGATGACACTTGATGTTAATCCAGTTTTTTTTTTTCAAATATTAATTCATTAATTAAATTAAATTAATTAATTTTCAATAATCGAGAGAGCTCTCTTCTTGATTAAGGTATTTTAAGCGCCACTCAAGAAGAAAGAAGAATGGGAGGAAAAAAAATTCTCTTATTGACCTAAGTAGAAATTGACTTAAAATATTTTTTTAATATTACTTGTTTATATTACTTACCTATTTTTTTTTATTTACTTGTATTGATGACTTTTAAGTTGTGTTTAATTGTTAGTTCCTATCTATAAACACTGTTTTGATGAGGTCTATAGATGTCTACGATGGTTAGAGTTGCAGTAAAGCTAGAGATCCTACATACACAACTTCCCGGTGGTATAATATTTTAACGGAGCTTCTGACTGTAAAATAGTCAATGAAACATCATATTCATTTTGAAAGACCTATCCAATAATATGCCACTCAATAGGGTGCGTGAATTTTATTTTTCGTCTCTACCGCCATTTTGTATTTTACTGCCGCCATTTTGAATTTGTAAAAACAAAACCTAGCCTATAACCAAATTTTTCTCAAAAAGCCTATTTTTCTCCAAATGACGTTTGTTGTCATAACGCGCAGGATATCTCAAAAACATCTGAATATTTTTTTCATGTAATTTCCAAAACATATGCGTCGTGTTAGTCTGTATAAACTGAACTTAAAATTTTATTTTATTGTTCAAAGAAATACCTTTTTTAGGTGATTATACCGTTAAAATTTCAAAATTAGCTAAATACAACTTTGTATTTAAAACATAAAAATGCTTTAAATACTTATTTATTTATGTTCAAGGCAATTATTACAATCTGAAGTATAATTAGGAACAAAAAATTTCTTTCCAGCTGCAAAATTCATTTTCTGATCCTACACGTAAGCTGTTATACCAATTTTCTGCTCGACAAATGTTTGACAGTTTGGAGCGCCTTATAAATACTAATTTTGTATCTTGCAATTTTTGAAGTACATGCAATGAAAGAACATTCTTATATCTTTTAATCCCAGTAAAAATTGTGTTTTTAAATCATACACAATATAAGATATTAAATGTTGAAAATTGACTTTTTTTTTCCATTTTTACTTTCTTCTATCTTCAATAGAAGAAAGTATTGTAATCGAAATTTTTTTCGACTTCCGGTTTTCGACGGATTTGCATGTTTTAGGGGTCAGAGATTCCAAAAAACATGTTTATAGAAAATGTCTGTCTGTCTGTGTGTCCGTCTGTCCGTCCGTCCGTCTGTCCGTCTGTCCGTCTGTCCGTCCGTCCGTCTGTCCGTCTGTCCGTCTGTCTGTCGCCATTGTACCATCAAAAAGTGTATGAAGTTATGTATAGAATTAAACCAAAATTTTATTATAAGTTTTTGGCTATGGCAAGCAGGTCCTCCCGGAATTTGGAAAAAATTCGCCGGTAGGGGGCGCTGATATAACAATTTTTGTGCGATTTTGAATATTGTACCACCCAAAAGTGTATGGAGTTATGCATAGAATTGAACTAAATTCTTAGTTTAAGTTTTTGGAGATGACAAGCAGGTCCTCCCTGAATTTGGAAAAAATTCGCCGGTAGGGGGCGCTGTAAATGCGTTTTTTGTGCGAATTTGAATATTGTACCATCGAAAAGTGTATGAAGTTATGCATAGAATTGAACCAAATTTTTATTTTAAGTTTTTGGCTATGGCAAGCAGGTCCTCCCTGAATTTGAGGAAAATTCGCCGGTAGGGGGCGCTGTAATATCGATTTTTGTGCGATTTTGAATATTTTACCGTCCAAAAGTGTATGAAGTTATGCATAGAATTAAACCAAATTTTTATTTTAAGTTTTTGGATATGGAAAGCAGGTCCTCCATGAATTTGCAAAAAATTCGCCGTTAGGGGGCGCTGTAATAGCGATTTTTGTGCGATTTTGAATATTGTACCGTCCAAAAGTGTATGAAGTTATGAATAGAATTAAACCAAATTTTTATTTTAAGTTTTTGGCTATGGCAAGCAGGTCCTCCCTGAATTTGGAAAAAATTCGCCGGTAGGGGGCGCTGTAATAGCAATTTTTGTGCGATTTTGAATATTGTACCGTCCAAAAGTGTATGAAGTTATGCATAGAATTCAACCAAATTTTTATTTTAAGTTTTTGGATATGGCAAGCAGGTCCTCCATGAATTTGCAAAAAATTCGCCGTTAGGGGGCGCTGTAATAGCGATTTTTGTGCGATTTTGAATATTGCACCATCGAAAAGTGTCTGAAGTTATGCATAGAATTGAACCGAAAAAAATTTTTAAGTTCTTGGCTATGGCAAGGAGGTCCTCCCTTAATTTGTAAAAAAATCGCTCGTAGAGAGCGCTGTAATAGCGATTATTGTACAATTTTTGTCCCATTTTGAATATTGTACCGCCGAAAAGTGTATGAAGTTATGCATAGAATTGAACCAAATTTTATGTGTTTATTTTTGGTCATGTCACGAAGGTCCTCCCTGAATTTGGAAAAATTCTGCCGGAAGGGGGCACTATAATTGCGATGTCTGTACCATTTTCATTATTGTACCATCGAGAAGTGTATGAAGTTATCCATATAACTGAACCAAATTTTTTGTGCATGTTTCTGGCTATGGCAAAGAAGTCCTCCCTGAACTTGAAAAAATTCCGAAAGAAGGGGGTGCTATAATTCCGATCTCTGTGCCATTTTCATTATTGTACCATCGAACAGCGTATAAAATTATGCATACAATTGAACCAAAATGTTTGTGCTTGTTTTTGATTTTGGCCAACAGGTTCTCCTTGAATTTGGAAATATTGCGCGGTAAAGGGGCTCCGTGCTAGCGATTTTTGTATACTTTTCTTGATTTTTCGTAGTTCTATTGTGCATCGGCGGCTCATGCAGCGGCGGGAACTCGCTTCCTGCTATGCCGGCTATTCGCAGATAGCTGATAACGACAGAATAAGGAAAAATTAATAATTTTAACAAATATCATGATATAGATTAACTCGTTTTTAGTCCGTTTAATTGACTTGAGCAGAAATTTAAGATGAAAATCAAAGTTGGTATAGTATTGAACTAATAATATTGAAGTATTAACTAGGTTTTGAAATATTAAGATGTATAAGATAGAAGAAAGTTTTGGGATTGGCACATCCAACTAGTTTTTTTTAATTTTAAGAGTCCTGAGACTCCAGCAAATGAGTACCCCATTGCTGCATTGGCCATCAGAGCATCTTGTCATAAATTCAGAAGGAAACCTTTAAAGGAATATTAACGATACCTATTTACATGTAAGGCAAATGTTATGTCAATTAAGATGAACTAAATTCAGTTATCCAAATATCCCGGAACAAAGATATACCGGGTGAGCCAAAAGTTCGTTAAAAATTTAAAAAATCATAAAAAAGAAGAAATTATGATAAAGGAGTGCGATTTGTGCAAGAAAGGGTTCACAAGGTAGTCGTTTTTTTTTCTTTCTTTCTTTCTTTTTTTTTTTTTTCTAGCATCAAAAGAAAAATGTGCGACCAGACGCACGACTCGAAACACATCGATGAACAAGACAACAATATGCTCCATTCATTTGTTCTTCCAATAACATTCTACGACACAACCAGGTTGTATCGTAGTACCTGTTCATTGTGTTTCGGGTTCGTCAGTGCCCTCTATATGTGATTTTTTAACTATTTTTTTTTTTTAACCATTTGGAAAAATGGTTATTATTGTCCTCGGTCAGGGTAAGAAATCAAAAACATATCTGAAGCGTTTTATTAGTTGAATCCCGCATTTTATTCGTTTTCTGATTACAAATAATCGTCTATACAGTAATCTGTATTTTACCTTTACTTTCAACAGAGATGGATACTTCTGTTGCCACTATGACAAAAAAGTAATAAAAACTACAAAAAAAAATAATAACTCAGAAACAAATTGAAATACAGCTTTCAAACAAATTGCATTTAAAAGTACACTTTTTTCTCTGTACGAGGGTGTAAAAACTAATATTGTGGGATGTTTAGAAGTTTAAAAATGAAATTTCATTTAAAATTGGTCCAGGAATATTAATGTTTAATCCATGGCGTACGTAATGTATGACCAGCTCCGTAGAAGTTTAAAAATTTGCAGTACCGAAAAATGTAAAACTGAAATTTCTTTTCAAATTTGTTCATGATGGGTCCAGGAATGTTAATGTTTAATTCACGGCGTACGTAATGTATGATCAACTCCGTGCGAATTTTTATGTCTTAAATTTTAGTCTTTGAAAAAATCATTTTCCAAATGGTCGTTGTAATTTGTTAAATTGCTTTTTTTTTCAGCTGCTAAAAAAAAAAAAAAAAAAAAAAAAAAAAAAAAATCCGACTACCTTGTGGGCCTTTTCTTGCAAACCGCACTTCTTTATCATAATTTCTTCCCTTTTTATGAGTTTTTAAAGTTTTAACGAACTTTTGGCTCACCCGGTATATTTAAAAGACTATCTGACTTTCTGACATCTAGAAGGATAAAATTGATTAAAAATGTTGGTAATTTTTCTAATTACCAACTTTATTATCCGAGAATTCAACGTTGTCCTTATCTTTTTTTTCAGCTTTCTTCCTGTACAAATGTAATTTAAAATATATAAAAATAAAACTACGCAATATTTGGACGAATGTTTGATATAACAAATATTTTTAAGCGTATTTATTTTTATATAAATGAAATTATTTACATCAAATACACTGGTACTTTAAGTATAGGAATTTAAATTTTGTCCCAGTCTTTTTTACCAGCACTGTGTTTGTGGTCCAGTGATATTATCCGTTCTAATGAAGCTCGACTGCGTATGCAGGATATTAATTTCAATTCTGGAAAAATCCAGTATCGATAAATACTGACGCCGTATAAAACAGCATCGATCACAATAAGAATCAATTCCTAAATTCTAGTATCAATGTTCTAGAATCGATTCTCACACATATAGCTTAAAAAGTGTAACTCCTAAACTTGTCGATCAATGGACTATATTCCAAATCTGGGTTCGAGGCTGAAAAAAGTCACGTGGTACCGGTAATTTACCCAAAGAATTTCTAACTGATAAGAAGGGAGGCTACTACTGCTTTCCTCATGAACATTTTCACTGGCTGGCGGGGATTTACATTACGTCTACGGGTCCTTCCCTTCTTTACGCTAGAAGTTTTTACCTTGACCATGTGATCATAACGTAGATGGAATATCCTCCATTAGCAGAAAATTTAATCGTGAAACGTGAAAATGGGCATTAGACAATAGATCGATATTTCTGGTGCTAATTTTATAACAATATACTATATTTATTCTTTCGATTTTGTTGTTTGAGCGACAGAGCTGCTGTCAAATTTCGTATAAGGGCCTTTTTCTTTACAGGTTAAATTGTTATCTTTTTAGTTTAGAGCCTACTTATTTGCGTTACTAGTTTAGTAACTTATATTTTTCAAGTTCGTCCTAACTTCCCTCCCTCCCCCCTTGCCCGAATCATAACTTTCTTAATTATGGTCCAATTTTAACGGGATCTTTTTTTGACATTCTTCCCAAATCGTTTGGTTACTAATGATATTATCTCTATAACTCTTGGTGACCACTATTTATGAACAGTAATAAAAATTTTCGACTTTTTTACAGTTCAAACATCCCATCCTTGTTGGTAACCAAATTACTTGGAAAAAATGTCACAAAATATCTCGTTCAAATCGGACCATAATTAAGAAAGTTTTAATTTGGGGGTAGGGAGGGGAGGGACGAACTTGAAAAATACAACTCATCAAGCTAGTAACCCAAATAACTGGGCTCTAAACTAGAAAGATAACAATTTAACTAGGAAAGAAAAAGCTCCTTATACGAGTTTGACAGCAACTTGTTGCCTCTAAATTAGTCAAATCTAATGGGCTGCTAACGGGGGTAAATCGATCAAATCAATCCGTAATGACGATTTCAAAGGAAAAGTAAGATGAATGATACTACTACTACTACTACCTGTATCGAGGTATCGATTCGACCGCAGAGACGATTTGAACGAAAATAAAAGTGAGCTATTTTGCCCGAATCGATGCTGAATCGTTGTTTTCTCAATCGACCGCAATGCCAATGTAAAAATGAATTATACTTACTAAGAGGATCTCTAGTGTACATTTACTCTTTATTTAATATCTCGAGTTCTATGGTATTTAATATCTCGAGTTCAAGTTCCTTACGCAACTTGTACCATTCGTCTTGATTTGTTTAGCGCCAACACCAACACCATTTAAGTTTATGTTCTCTCTTCCAGGAGCACTGCAATTTTCTGTATTGTGTGCCGCATAGTGCACATTTCTACTTTATTCGATATCTCAGGTTCTATGGGTCCGATCCTCACACAACTTGGATAATTCTTCTTTGTCCCCCCCCCCCTCCAACACACACACCATTTGAGTTCTGGTTCTCTCCGGGCGCGAGCGGATGCTGCAATTTCATGTATTGACTTTTATATTGTCTTCAGCTTCTATTTTTGACAAACGTTTGGTGAATGAAGCTTCTCTTAAGCTTTTTGGCTTCCCTCGGCTGTTTTTGAAACCTTAAACAAAATCTCAATGTTTCAAGAGCTGACTTGAAAGAGCTAATGCAAAATTCGTCATATTACAGTGAAAATAATCTAACAGCAAAACTAAACTTAATTTTATTTATGGCAATTCTCCATAAAATCGGATTTGATGTCGGTTAAGAATAACAATTTATTGACTAGAGAGAGACATAATTTTTTTTTTGATGGTATCGATGTAATCGAGTTGACCATAGCATCGATTAAATTGATAAAAAATATCGTCATTGCCCATCACTAATGCAGGACTTTATTCTGAGAATTGCGAATTTCTAACATAATAAACGTATTCATTTTTTTTTTCAAAAATAATTAAAAAATGCATTTAATTGTACTTCAAAAATAATTAAAAAATGCATTTAAATGTATTTCAAAAATAATTAAATGTATAAAATAAGTTTTGAGGGCATAACTTATGAGGAAGAAATAACAAGTGCGTCTATACATTTATTCCATAAGAAGAGGTTTACTGAAAAATAACAGGAATAGGGTTTTTTTTATACTTGCTTTTATTAACTCATGCAGCAAGATGATTTCTTTGGATTTATTATAATAGGGTTTAATTAAAAGAAATGACATTTGTAACATAAAAACTAACACAAACGAGTATTTTTACTGCGACAACATATTTATATTTAAGAACTCATTTATTTAATCTCAGGTTAACAAAGCATTTCGTGTACAAAATTAATTCGCCTATTTTCGCCTACGTGTCATTTCTACCGCATGAATGTTTCAAAATGCTTAATTGCTTCCTTCCACCCAGTTATGTCCTGACATGCAAAGAATACCTATTAGTTTCACGGGAAACAGAGACTCAAAAATCTCCGATGAAGCAACACAGTAGGACATACTTTTAACACGACACGTTTCAATTGTGTTCCAGGTGACAGACAGTAGGGCTGGATTAATTATCAATATATCGGTCAAATATTGATATTTTTTAACTATCGCAATAACAATATGTAAGCTCTGACTCTAACGATATATCCCAATAGCGATATCTAATCTCTGGCTCTACTTATATATCCCAATAACATTTTTTTCCGCACCACGACTTTGAACCGTAAGAAGAAAAAGCGCCGAATATTGCGTAACCAATAACTTCTTCAATCCTTTCTCTCATCCGATAGATGCATTTATTCGCAGCCCCGCTTTATTCTAAATTCCCTCCCGTGATAATCTGTCTTTCGTTGATATCCCAGACCCAGAATAATTCATATTCTAATATACCAACATACATATGTCCGTTCGTTACTGAATAATGGTTTAATCGTCGTTGTTTTAATTTCGCTGCTACTATTGGTTTAGACATATTAGAACATATCAAGTCTTTGATACGTCCTAGCCAATGACTTCTTCAATCCTTTCTCTCATCCGATAGATGTATTTATTCGCAGCCCCGCTTTATTCTAAACTCCCCTCCCGTGATAATCTGTCTTTCGTTGATATCCCAGACCCAGAATAATTCATATTCTAATATATCAACATACATATGCCCGTTCGTTACTGAATAATGTTTTAATCGTCGTTGATTTAATTTCGCTGCTACTATTGGTCTAGACATATCAGAACATATCAAGTCTTTGATACGTCCTGGCCAATGACATGAGCTAGAACATCTGTTCAATGTTGAGTCAATAATTGTCTATAGGCTTCATCCAATGCTCGTTCGTATGGTCGTCTCGAGCGAGTTATCGGTAGTGATTTTATATTTTATAGTAAGATGGACGTACGGTGTCGGGTAAATTGCCCGAATTATAATCAAGTGATTTCAAAAAAAGAGGCTAAGAGTAACGTGTGGCAATATTTTGGATGGCCAGGTAATGAAAATGGTGAAGTAATAAATGAGAAAAAATGCAGTATGCAGTATATGCGTTCGACCGGCATCTGCAAAAGTTACTTCTAATTTATGGAGCCATCTTAGATATAATCATCCTCTACAATATGATGGACTAAATTCAAGGTAAGAATTGATTTACTTTATTTTACTGATTTACTTTATTTATGTGATTTACTTTACTGATTGATTTTATTGATAATATTCACATGGGCGTGGAAATTAGTTAAACGAATTCCAGTTGTATTTTTTTCAATGAAAATATATTTCTGATTTTTTTAATTATATAATTTATCTAATTTTAAATAAGACAAAAAAAAATCCTGTTTTAAAAAATGACATAAAAGAGCAAAAAGATAAAAAAGAACAATAAAAATAAAAAATATTACTACATCCGGGCCTTATTTTTAAAGTATGTAAATGTAATATTATTAAATACCATTATACTGGATGTCTGCAAACCGGGCTGGAACGCTTGGATTAATTTCGTGTCATTAGACTGAAGCCGTGTTTGCTTTTTGCTCTGGACATGCAGGCTGGGTCGGCCTTTTTTTCTGCTCACTCGGGGTGTAGTGCGGCACGGGTCGCGTCTTACCAGAGCCAAACCCGAAAACTCTGCTTAAAGTCAACCCGACCGACACCCGGCACACTTCATCACAAACTCGAAGTGGAAGATAAAAAATTCATATTTTAATACAATATAAAAAAGAATTATTCTGTAATATCAAATTTATCTTTTTAGTACAAAATTGAATACATATACCATTAATGTTCAAATATATAGTTTTTTTCATAAAATATATTCCTGACTTTCTTTTAAAATGGTTGGTCAACACGAACCGCGTGTCGGGTCGGGTTCGGGTAAAATCGGGTAACCTGAGACGATGCAAGAATCGTTTGAACTTTTTTCCAGTATACGTCGAATTGATAGTTTCCCTTACTTTACTTTTCTCTCTCTCTCTCTCTCTCTCTCTTTTTTGGCAAAAATAATAGTTATATGATACATTTTTAATAGAAATTTTGAAGTTTTATTTTTGCTTCAAAAACTACAGAGTAATAATTTAAAAATCTATTTTCTTTTTTCATTGTTTAAAAGTTTTGATTTTCTTTAACCACATTTTCCTTTCATTTTAATTTACATTAAAAATTTTATAGGTTTATGTGCTTATAACTGCTTAAGTGATCAGATCAAGATCACTAAAATTGATATACCATGTTCTATGGCCGGCACAGACGCACAAATAATCTGAAAAATCCTGTACTTGAATTTTTATACATAAATATACAGTACAAAATTCGAAATCCAGCACCCACTGGGCCTTGGCGATTCCGAATTTCGTTTCATTTTAATTAAAATATATATATATATACTGCCGCCCCCCTCCCCACCTCCTCTCCCAAAATACAAAAAATAGTGTGTGATTTACGTCAAGAACGCGTTTTCAATACTAAAAAACCATAATATTAAAGCAGATGTTTTAATAGCGAATTTTTTTAACGTAAGAAAAAAAATCTATCCACATTGAACACTCTCTTTCCCCGCAAATTATTTACATCAGAAACACGTTTACAATACTGAAAAAAGATAGTACTTAAAAATAATAAAACTAAAGTAGATATTTGAGTTAAAAAGAAAAAAATAAACAAATAAAAGCTCTATCCATGGTTTCTTTCTGCTTTGCAAAATATAATGATCTGATTGTGTAAACATATGACTTCCGATTTCTCGGAGCGAGATGAATAAACGAAAATAAACTGCAGGTGCTTTCGTGCTTTTCATTCAAAGTTTCGGAAGGTGTTGTAACTTTCTAATAAATAATTAAATTTTAATAAAAATTTGTTACACAGCCTAATTTACTATTATTTCAACTAGCTGAAAATTTGAAAGAAATCGGTCAATTTACATAGGAGATATGGATTTATTGATTATTATTTTTTTTTTTTAACAGTAAGGAAAAGAAGATTTTGATTTTCATTCTTTTTCTTTTTTTGTTTGCTTGCAACTCAATAGTTTTTTTCTCTGCACTTAAGCACCGCAAACTTGATGACACTTTCACGGAGTCCTTTTTATACTATTTAAAAGAATAGAATTTGAATAGTGTGTTCTAGAGGTCTGCACGGGCCCGGGCTTGGCCCGAGGCCCGTACCCGGCCCGGCCCGGCGGAATGGAGGAGAATTTTCAAACGGGCCGGCAGAATTAGGACAATTTTTTCAACGGGCCGGGCCGGGCCGACAGACAAAATAAACGGGCCGGGCCGTCAAAAAAATTGAACGGGCCTGAAGGGCTGGGCCCGGCCGATAAAAAAAATTAATCGGGCCTATCGGCCCGATATAAGAATTTGAGAGGAACAGATAAAATACGAGGTCATTTCCAATGAATATGACTTTTTCGAGAAGTATAAATGTGCGTTACGAGCCGATGCGAGTTTAACAACATCAATACAGAAATGTAACATGTCCATCGTAGAGATCGGCATCGTACAGTTACATGATGCCTGATCCCGGGTTTAATTTTTTTCGCAGACTTGTGCCGGGACGGAACTGGTCTTAATCGTTCTCAGGATGTGTAGGACAGGCATTATGTTTTGTAAAAGTATTAATAGCGATAATGAACTTCTGTTAACAGTATCTTTGGAAATGTACCTTAAGGTGGTTCTCACATTTACTGCTCAACAATGCGAAACTCTCAGGCACATTTTCTGACTCATTTTTAATTATAAAGGCATAAAATTGACAGGCTGAGTATTGAAGGCAATTGGGATCAAATAGCGTTTCCATTTTTCATAAATTACGTACAGAGATAACAGAGACTCTTTTCCGTGACTGTACGTTTTCTCCTTTCCTGTGCTATCGCTTCCAGAAATTCGATTCAAAACGCTAACTTTGGCAGTATTTTCTGAAAGATATATTACATTTATCTAAAAAAAACGGCATTTACATGGTTTCTGAATAAGAATACCTGCCAATCTCATGCGTTTCGGAAAATAAATGAATTCATAAATGTATCAAAATGTAGCTCCTTTGGATTTGAGAAAAGCCTTAAAAATGACAGAAATATTTTCACAAATCTACCTTTTATTATAAGCTTCAAAAGTTATCATGTTTTTTAACCCTTTATTCTAAACTACAATAATCTTTTAATGAACCCTTATTTAAATTTTGAAACGTCTGTAGAGACGTTGACTAAAACACTGTAAGTAATCGTTAACGTTTACTGTTGTGTGTTTTCTATTTTGCGAACACATAGTAATTTAAAATATACTGTAAAATGTTCCCATAAATATGCATGTAGTATTCATTAAAAGAATCTTAATTGTATGTCGAGAAAAAACGGAATTTTTTGTAGACATTTAGTCGGGCCGGGCCGGACCGAGAACGTTAAAAATGTAAACGGGCCGGCCCGGGCTCGGGCCGAACTTTCAATTTTTACACCGGGCCGGGCCGGGCCAAAATAGCTTTCCTTCGGGCCGGGCCGGGCCCGGGCCAGGAAATTCCGGCCCGTGCAGACCTCTAGTGTGTTCTCGCGCTAAAATGTGCGGGAGGGGGAGTTTTCTGTCATCACGGATTTTTAAAAAGCCATCCGGACAAGGCGTGGGTATTTATAAGATGTATATTCATTTGTAAATAATTATATGATTATTAATGTTTTAAATTTTTTTGTTTATTAATCTTTTAAAATAAATGTTATGAGTATTTTCATAAATTTAAAATGCAATGATTTCTTTGAACTAACCAAGACTCTGTGATTTCGAACTTTTTGAAATCTAATGCAGAATATCGATTGTTTTGTTTATGTATTTGTTTTTGTTAGCCAATAACTTTATTTTATTTCTATTTTTTTCATTTGCAACATTTCTTTTTCTTCTTCTTCTTCTTTTTTTTTTTTTGCTTTTAAATTCAGTGGCACTTTCCAAATAAAAAACAGATTTAAATATCAAACCGAGTATTTTGCGTAATCAAGTAGAATTTTATGGTAAGTTTTTCTTTTTTGTTTTTTGTTTCTGGAAAAATATGTTGTTATGGATCTAGATGTTATTTACAAAATATTTATAAAAAAGTGAACTTTACTTAGCATAGGGCTATTTCCAAATGGGATTTGAATATGTATATTTTAAAAATTTTAATGTTTTATTCATCCATAGATAAAGAAATATGAAGGTATAAAGACAGAGAAATTTTCTAAATATTTTAACTATTAAGAATGTATTGATACTCTTAGAAAAAGATTAAAAAATAAAATTTCTGCTGCATCTGTCATTCACTGAAGACTATTACGAGTACATGCAATTATGACATTAAATCTGTTTCAGTTTTTGCTTTTCACTTATTTTAATTATTTTAAAATCATCAACGTCTTAAAATTGAGAACATTTTATTTTAGTTTATCTAGTAAAGTTTTTTTAAATAATATTCTCCGTTTACGCGATAAAATTAAATAGTTAAAAAGTTATTCTTAAATAATACAAAAAACAGGAAGAATCGAGAACAAGCTAAAGAAAATCACTATGTAATCAATGATATAAGTGCAAATAGATACCGAATATTGGTTCCTTTCTCTAAAGTATTTATTTGTATCGTGTATATATATATATATATATATTTAAAGAATATTGCGTGAGCAAATAGGTATAAAACATTAATTCTTTGCCTTCTACAGCTATTTGCAATAAAACTATTCCTACTATACCATTTGTCTTTAGAAATAAGAAATTTTTCTATTCCCTCACACTTTAAAGTAGTTATCGCGATATATCACCGATATTGATATTAACTCGTTGATATATTGCGATATTAAATTTTTGATATCGTCCAGCCCTAACAGACAGAAAAGAAATTTTGTTTTCATGCATCCTCCATTAAACACTGTCTCATTTTCTTTTATTGTAGTTCTTGTACAGATACATCTTCCAGATTTTAGGATGACCTACTTTATCTCACGGAAAGATTACTGATATATATTCCATGGGAACCAAATCGATATGTGATCGAGGGCTAATCAAAAATTAATGAATTCTTAAATATGAGTATGTTGTCGCAGTAAAAATTGTCTTCTGTGTCAGTTATTATGTCGGGAATGTCATTTATTTTAATTATAAGTCTATTATAATAAACCCAAATAAATTATCTTGCTGCATAAGTTAATCAAAGGAAGCTTTAAAGAAACTATTCCCATTATTTTTCAGTAAATCTATTCTTTTAGGATAAATGTATAGACGAACTTATTATTTCTTTCTCATGAATTATGCATCCAAAACTTATTTTATGCTTTTAGCGATCTTTTTTTTTTAATCCTTCTTGAAAATATTAATAACATTTATTATATGAAAAATTCCCGATTCTAAACAAATAAATCCATTTAATTTGCACAAAATAGGACTGAATATAAAGAACAGGGCCTATAACAAAGTAACCAGATAGTTAACACGAAAAATTGGACTATCATATAATCAGCAATACCCGGAACGTTGATGGTGTTGGCATTTCTCTGCATTTCTCTTCAGTTATTTGTGTATTAGGTAGATTTCGTAAGAAATACTACCTAGCAGCCGTTACCATGGTGCGACTTTTGAAAAATTCCGTCATAACTTTTCATTATATGACCCCAGGAACCCAAAACCAGCCCCACCAAAAAAGTTTACATACATATATATATATATAGGTATGTATGTACTAAATTTTGTCCGCACGATAAAAGTCGCAATTATGCACGGATCGTATTCAAACTCGCCAACAACTTTGAGAAGGCTAATATCTTGGCGGGGATTGAAAATGGGCAAAATCGGTCCAAGGGAATGGAAATGGGGGGGGGGGTTAAAAATTTTGAATACCGTCTTAACATGATTCTGATAAAATCTGCTCTTACACAACACTGACAGGAAAAAATAAATATTTTTCGTTATAGCAGTTGCCAACAATTAAGAAAAAAGCAACAAAATTCTCACCACAACAATTGCTTTCCTATTGCAAGATTTTCACGTGAAAAATTAAATTAAATTAATAGTTTGTAGAATTGAAAACAAATTGAATATTACGTCATAAGTTTTCTAAAGCAAGATTTCAGCGTGAAAACTCAAAATGAAATAATCAGTTTGACGAATTAAAAAACAAAAACAAAATATTGCGTCATAGTGGAAATATAATGGACCTCAGCAGGTGAATATGTAACGTCATGTGAGTTTCAAGAAACGTATTAAAACATGATAAAAACCCGACTATGGATATATTAACATATTGTAACACTTTGAAGTTCTCTGAATTTGTTTTAGCCATTTTTAAACCTATTCCATATACATACATGTGTGTATTCGTGTATATTAGAATTTTCACAAAATGTTTAGCTCCCTAGAGCTCATTCTTAGTGAAGGAACTGGGTTTATCTCTAATCCTGATTTAAGTTTTGTAGGTGAATTTGGTACTTAACTTCGAAATCTACCTCCGCCTGTAAGGCCCGAGCCGGCAGGGATTATTTTTACTATTTTTGTTTATTATTCAAGTCCGAGGTTAGCCTCCGTATTTGGGCAACGTTCACCAACCTTTCATTCTTCGGAGTCGATAAAAGAAGTATCAAACTTGCTCGGAAAGTAAAAATTGTGGGTTCCGTGTCAGACTGGCCACTTGATCGGGACATACATAACATCTCAGAACCCACGGTCAAGAAAGCGGAAAACGCAAGTCATGATCTTTGGATTGTGGTGTCACCGGGTTTAGTTTAGGTTTAGTTTTATTTAAAAAACCTTTAGATCATTTATTTAAGAGAACTTCTTATACTTTAAGAACGTTTCAAATCTATTACAGCATTTGTCTTTTATGAAAAATTTTGTAAGCATTGTATAAAAATTATAAAAATTTCATTCTCAAAAGAAAAAAAAACTTCACAATGAAGATTTCCATATCATCGAAACAAAATGTTTAACAACAATTCCTTTTTTGCGTGGTTGTTCAAAACATTCTTTAATAGCGTATACAGATTTAGCATTGTTGCGCCAAATTTGTCTGTTTTCACTCTATTCTAAAAAAAAAGTAACTAACGCTGTCACCGCCGCCGGTTTTGAATTTTTTGCGACCGGAGGTATTTCTTCGATAATATTAAGAAAAATATTGCATACAAAAATATGAAAATCGGGCGTATTATAGAGAAATGTTTGATAAACATGCTGATGCAGGCAGTTTTCAAATCGAAGAATTATTTTAACAGATATTTAATGCTAAAGTTGGACAAAATCGTTCCATTAAAAAAGTTTTATAAGAGCAAAAACTATACATAGGAATTTAATCATTTTTAGACCATTTTATACGTTTGAAGTTCCTGTGTGCAGACTGCATTTATTGTTTTAGTTTGACTCATTTTTTGAGGTTTTATTTCTATTTTAAATTCAAATTTTCAGCATTTCGAGAGACGTTTTTTACATATTTTACAAAATAGTATTAATTTAAACTGTTGCAACTGTATAAACAGCGCAAACAATAATGTTTGCTTCAAATTAAAAATTTATTTAAACGTGACTATTATAAACAGAAAACCCCCCTTCAAATTAGAATTAAATAATTATGTATAAAAAGTAGGAACGTATTGAAAATTACGTCATAAAAAAATATATTTACACGTGAATTTTAAAAGAGAAAGGATATTGTAAAATAATAAATTCATTAACATGCGTTAGAAGTCTTAAATAGGAGAAATTACGTCACATTTACATCACATTACACTTATTACTTAAAATGAACAAAAAATAATATTTCAAAACAGTTTAAATTTAAAAATTGCGCGAGACATTTATTTGATATTTTGAGATTTCAACTATTTTTGTTAGAACAGCGCAAATAATATTTCATTTCTAACAAGCACGTGAATATTAAAAAGAGAAAGAAGAGTTTGGTGAAAATTACGTCAGATTAAAAATGATACAAGAACTTTATTTTCGCTTTGTTAAAAAATACTGGGAGATAAAGACTCTGTTTACTTAATTCATTTTATATTAGCTTATTTTGAAATGTTTAACTGATTTTATTTAATCAAAGGTGAAAACAGCCATTGTATCTTTTAACAACATCTGATTTGGCCTTAAAATTCCCCAATCTAAGAGAAATGAATAGAAACCCGTTTATAGGGAAATCGCCCCTATTTTTTAAATTATAATTCAATCTTCCGAAATCTTTTTTAAAGCCGCTCAAATTAGCGTGCTTTTAGAGTCTGCGGTGTCCGAACGGGGGTTGACGAGCGTAGCTCGTAGGGGGCAGAGCCCCCTAGTACTAATAAAAAAAAAAGTCTTCGAACATGTTAAACCAAATTTATACAAATAAGTAAATAAATAAAAACGTACTCCAGCTCTATTTCTAAAAGTCACAGGATAAAGCCAATTGCACGAAAGTTCCTTATTTAAGATTTTGTGTACTATTATTAGTCGTTCAGTTCTATTGAAGAGACTTATACATATTAATTTTCATATGAAATTTGAAATTTTCAATATGATCTTTTATGTATATATTTCCTTCATTCGATTTTTAATTCCACATATTGTCTAAATATAAATTTTCATTGCTCTATCTTGAAAAAACGTGAAATTTGATAAAAGTGTATTTGGGGACATTGTCAATAATAAGAAAGAAGAACAATGAAGATTTTGAAGATTGTATGGTTTTGCGATTAAAACCATAAAAATTACGATAAAATAATTGTTGTTAATGAAAACAATGATGTTCATGTGGAAATCTATAAATGCATCGTTGAATTTCTAGTATTTAGCGTACTTGACATGGCAAGAGAGACTTTTAACTTAAATCTGAAGCATGACATCTTTTTCCGTATTCCGTGATGTAAAAATTTAAAATTATCTGATATTTGGATGTTTAAACAATAAAAGCGAAGACCACAGTGGAAGTTGTTGCCACAATTGTTATGAAGTTCGCATATACACTACAATTTGGGATATATTTCTATTGCCGAGCTTGCTCTATACAGTTGGTTCGAGAACCACAAAATTTATTCTTAAAGCGCCTTACCGCCTATTAGATTCTGAGGTATGAATTTGTCTCTTCGATTGGGGCAAGGTATCAAATTTTTAATTAAGAATCCCTTTACAATGATATAAGATTTGCGACTCTGTACAAAATTTCATCTTATCTTATAGAGTCATAGCCAGGGCCGAAACTAAGAGGGGGGGGGAGGGGCAGAGGAGACATGTGCCCCGGGCGCCAGAACGAAGGGGCGCCAAATGAAGATTTTGTTTGTCGATTATCCTCATATCTATGTTTAGCACAGTATTGTTAAAATCATCCTGTCTGGCGTATGACAAAGCATAGAAGAATCTAAAGATAATATGACATAAGGATCCTGTATAAAGCGGAATTTTTTTCGATTTTTTTCGATTCCGTTTTCAAGATTTTAATCAATCAATATTTGGCAAAGCCAAGGGTGGATCCAGCTTACCATTTAGAGGTAGTCAGGGGTCATGAATTTCCTTTTTTGGGGTGGGAGGGGATCACACCTTGTTGTGAAAATTTTTTATATTGAAAGTTATTCCCAAATCCAAATTAACTACTTCTCTGATACTTTCGCGAAGTCATTTTCATTCGTAAATACAAAAAAATTGCATTAATATTCATAAAAATATAAAATTTATCGCTTTTGTTCAGATATCAAGAAATTAAAGAGTTTCCCATTTTCTTATAAAGGCAAAGATTCATTCACAAAATGTTGTCAAAAGTAGCATTTTTACCCAAGTTTTACGAGTTGATAGCCACCAGAAATATCGTCATAAGGGAACAATTGGCTGTCACTTCCGAAAATTCAGTTTAAAAAGTCTAACAATTGTCAACGATTAAATATGACAAAAAATTGTATTCAATTTTAGAGGTAACTAAACCATGCACATTGGCAGCTGTGTGATTCTATTAGAGTCATGAAAATTGCAGGTGTAGCCTCTTCTTTCCGCTCTAAGTATTAAATAGTTTTTTTCAATCGAACTTATACCTTTGAAATGGATAATTTTTTTCTGATGGACTGATCTGATGGGGAAAAATGGCCATTTTTTTTTTCCAAAAAAAAAAAAAAAAAAAAAAAAAAAATGGCCATTTTTTCCCCTATTCTGATAAAAAAATCAGAGTTCTAACGTTTTACGGCTGCTCTTTCATATTCACCTAACACTTCATTTATAATGGCTGTTTCATAATAATGGAAGCCATCATTCCATCAGAAGAAAATAACTCGGTTAAAATTCTCTTTGTAAATATACTTTTCGGAAGAGGGAGTGAGGGTAGCGCCAAAATCCATGTTTGCCCTTGGTGCAAAAAAGGCTAGTTTCGGCCCTGGTCTCTCTCGTTCTTTCAGCGAGAACTATTTCTACTCTCAGGTAGATCTGCTTTTTTATTATTTAAATATTACACAAAATCATTAAAATTTAATTAATCCTTCTAAAATCCTTCTAAAATTTATTAAATGGTTATGTAAATCGTCCAATGTAGTTTAAACAATTCGCGAAAAATACTTTAGAAGATAAAATTTTCTTGAAGTCATAATTCAGTACATAAAGGGTTAAATAAAAGAGTTGAATCAATCAATCAATAAATAAATGGTGAACCAAAATTTTAATTATCTTCAGCGTTTTTCTTTTATTAGACTTGACTACAATAGAGTCTCGTACAATGAATGCCACTTTAACGAATTTTCCAGTTTAACAAATATTGCAGTAAAATCTCGTTGCAACGAATCACTGGGGAGCGCCGATTAATTTCGCTATGCTGCAAAATTCGTCAAATTGAATATATTTATAATGAAGTAGCATAATAGAGTTTTTTTAACAATCCAAATATTATTCCTTAAACTGGAAAATTCGTTAAAGTGACATTCGTTATAATAAAATTCTATTGTATTTGGATTGTTAAAAAAGTTCTATTAATAGAAAATTTTTAACAATCCAAATACAGTAGAATAATGTTACAACGAATATCACTTTAACGAATTTTCCAGTTTATCGAATAGTTTTCGAATTGTTAAAAAAAAATGTATTATACTATTTCATTATAAAATATTGAATTTGACGAATTTTTCAGTATAGCGGATTTAATCAGTGAATTCCAATTCCTCCTTTACAAAAATTCCGTATGAACGTCTATCACCCTGCTAAATATTTTTTATTAGTCATTTGTGCAAGAATCTCGTAACTAATATGATAGCAACTGTTAACTTGTTGGTGCTCACTAAGAAAAATTTTTAAGAAATTCAAAATTTTAACCGGGTACATGTGCGTAAAGCGTTCTAAAGGGGCGATTTTTCTGAAATTATTGACCACGCGTATATTCGCTGAATTAAATATATATATATATATATATATATTTTAAAGGGATCAAATGTGACGTAAGCGTTGAAAAATCACGTTTCCATTATGATTTCTCTAAAACTATTAGGTATAAATCTTTTGTATATGGCAATGTAAATGTTTGATAAGAATGTTATTATTATTATTATTATTATTATTACTATTACTTTTAGTATTATCATTTTAGTAGTATTATTATTATTTGAATTAAAAGAATGAAATAAAAAAATATTTATTTACTTATTTGTTTTTGTCGAATTAGTGTTAGATATATAATCTCTCTACGGTACGCGTTAATTTTCGTTATTCTTTTAATCGGATAATACACTAGTACGAATAACAATAAAAATGCAATAAAAAGAGAGCAACAGTAAGAATACAATAAAAATTATAATAACACGAAAGCGGTTCGCCATCCCTGATAAAGAAAAGAAAAAAAGAGGTTGGCAGCTATGTGTGCCGTATTTTTGCCGTAACACTGTTCATAGTAGTAAAGTACTTCGAATAAAATGATTAAATGCTTCAACAAAATCAATTCAATCCAAGCTAAGCTAAAAATCGCTAAAAGTAATAAAAATATATACTTAAAAGGCATATAAATACCTTTATTCAGATCGACAAATGTTTCATTGTTCAAATGGCGACATTCTCAAGATCTTTATTCATACAAATATTTTCGCAATTTTTTTTAGAAAAACAAGAAATTAGTAAATAAAGTCACGAGACCACAATGAAAAACAAGTGCAAACATAAAATAAAATAAAAATGGATATTGCGAACGTGAAATAACTTCTACTATTGTTTCTTATTCCGCAGAGCATCTTTTTCCGAATTTTAAACTCAACGGAGGCTCAATCATTGCGAATACTCTAACTGCGTAAATTATCTCTATTGATTCCCGGATAATGGATGGTGAAAAAAATCTTGGTGGATAAATTATTCTACTATTTTTAATCTGTAAAGGTTCTTTGCTACATAATCTGGCCAAAGCTGTAGTTCTCTTGTATTTGATGCTTGCTATATGTTCTTTGATTCTAGTTTTAAGTTTTCTGCTTCTCACACCTATATAAAATTGCATGTTACAACTTCTTTCGTGAAAGGTATTTCATATACTCCTGATAACTGGGTTGGTTCAACTGGATCTATTTTGTTACAGACTATATTTTTTTTATTTTACGAAAGGTTTTTCAATAAGGATATGAATAAAGGTGTTTATATGTCTTTTAAGTGTATTTTTTATCACTTTTAGCAGTGTTTAACTTAGCTTGGATGGTTTTAAGTGATTTTCATACCTAATTTTATAAATTCAATCTATTTTTAAGAAAAAGGCATTTTGATTATGATTGGATGTTTACTTTTTCTATTGGTTATTAAGCTATATTTTGGGAAGGGGGAGGTCAGAAAAGAAGAAAAAATTCTTAACCACAATTTTAATAATTTAGAACTTGTTTTATTTGATTAGGCTTAACTTAATGCTTTATTAGAAACAAAATTTTAAACCGCATTTTCATTTTATTTGTCTCATAAAACAGGGTTAATAAAAATTTAATACGAAAGTTATAACTTTCTGTGTTTTATCACTGATAATAAAATTCCACATCAAAATAGAGATAACGATAACTCTGTGCTTTCCCTTAAGCAGGTTTTTATTAAATACTATATCTATAATTTGTTATTGTTGTGGAAACATCGCTAAAGATTTAACATCCGTACTATATTTTCCCGGTATCATTAATGCTCATAGCAATAAAATACAAACATTTCGTTTGAAATGATTGAATGCTAGAAAAATTATTGGATCTTTTTCTAAGAAAAGTTGTTTCGATTATTGATATTAGTTTATTTTGTATGGCTTGTTCAAATTAGAGATAAGTTCGCGTTCGACGATTTAAAATCCCAACTCGAAATAGTTTGTGTCATGAGAGCATGATACCAAAATTACGCAGTAGAAAATGGTTAGTAACTTTTGTAATTGTTTCAAATTAATTTTCTCATTTAAAAATCTCTTCCTTTCTTATCATTTTTATTTTCATTATCTTCTAGCATCATATTTCAATGTGGGTGTGGACTTTTTAGCCCTAAACAGTATTGAGTTTCATGCCACAATTTCAAATATGGTACTACACTGTATAAAATAATTGTCTGCAGCTGCTTATTCTGCGTTTTTGAGGCTCGTTGCAGTTTAAATGTATTGCGCCATCTATGTGTAAATTTTGCACCTTTTTTTTTTTTTTTTTTTTTTTTTTTTTAGTTTCTTAAAAAAACACCTTTCCATCAGTCGATACATTTTCTTTCAAACCGCGCACTAGTATGCCAATGTCTTCCCTTTTTATTGAATTTTAAAATGTTCTAAAAACTTTTGGATCACCCTGTATTTTATACATATTTTTAAATTCCATCCTTCACGAAAATTTGGTATGAAAATCTATCCAGTTGAATATTTTTATGTTTTATTATAATTAGGTTTTAACGAATGAAAATCAAAACTCTGCTCCAAATATAAATATCAGAATGCCATAGGCGAAGTTTTTTTTCCCCAGGACGTATTCTAAAACAAAATTTTAAATCACATTTCAAAATTTATTTCTCTTATAGGTCGTAAAGTTTAATGCGGAATTTATAATGATCGATATTTTAACACTTGATACAGTAGAGTCCCGATTATACGAGTCCCGCTTAACCAAGTTTCCGCTTTAACCGAGTTATTTTCTTCTGTTGGACTGATGGCTTCTATTATTACGAAACACACATTATAAATGAAGTGTTAGGTGAAGATAAAAGAGCAGTTGTAAAAAGTTAGAACTCTGATTTTCTGGTCAGAATAGGAAAAAAATGGTCATAATTAAAAAAAAAAAAATAGTTGGTGACGATTTGTGTAAAGGCGGTTTATTCGAGTTTTTTGCTTATCCGAGGTGAGCTTGGTCCATATTAACTCGGATCGGGACTCTGCTGTATTAAAATTCTACATAAAAATGGAAAGACATATCAACTAACTCTGTGTTTTATTTCAAATAACCACTGATTATATTTATAAATTTTTTAATGGTGTAGAAATTTTATGAAAAATTAATGTCTTCACCTCATATCTTTGATAATATTAATGTTCATTGAAGCAAAATATAATCTTATTTGAAACTTTGATTTATGTTTATTTTACTTGTAATTTTTAAAGCTAATAAACATAAAATTAAGTTTCCAATGTATTAAAAATGATTTGCGATTGTTTTAATCTAAAAAAAAAATACAAATAAAGTAATTATAAATCGAAATCTTTTAGCTGTTCACACCGGTAAAAATAGTGTTAACAAACTAATTACGTTATTTTTAAAGAAAAGTTGCTTTAATTTAAGCTTGCTTCTTTTCTTTTTTTGCTCCATATCTATTTAAAACAATTTATTTTTAAGAAAAATATAAAACTCGCCTTTTCTTTCCATGATATCTTTGTGGCAAACTGTTATTGTTATCCATGTTAGAATTCTACACATCACAGATTATACCTGACCTGAACACGAAAGTTGTATTTGAAGGCATCCTGAAATCCGAACCAAACCCAGGCCCTTATTATCGCATGGCCAAATCGGGACTTTGTCCAGGGGCCCCGGACCTCAAGAGGCCCTCAAATCTATATATTAGTTTATAAGACTTTTTTTTTTCTCCAATTCCAACTTTGAAAATTTTCAAATACAAATTTCATCTTTAAAAGAATGAACTTAAATCATAGCTAAACTGTAGTGGTTGAAAATAATCAGTTCTAATTGTCATGAGATAAATTTTCTTACGAAAAGCTTTTTTTTTAAACTTTGAGTTAAATATGATAAACAGATCCAAAATTGCCATATTTTTTAGGTTTATTGAAAAAACACTTTCTACTTGTGAAGTATAATCTCTTTATTTGATACTAGCAAAACACGCGGCTTTGCTCGCGTAATAGTTGAAATATGCCAAGTGATATTTGCATGATTATTTTTTATTAGAAGAACACTTTTTGGAATAATTCAAAAAATACAAATTAAGCCACAGTTTGACTAAACTTCATTATTAAAGCGCAATAGACAGAAATGAGATTTTAATTAATGACAAGAACTAAAACTTATTCGAAATAAATGATAATTTAGAAAGTATTTTGAGACTTTTATGCTCATTTCATACGCTCATTTCAGGATTCATTTGAAGTTTTGAATTTTTTAGAAACCATCCTAACACATTTACATCTTAAGATTAACCTCATATCAAATTCCAAGCTTTTTGTCTAACAGTCTACCACCTCTCTGGTGTTAGTGGCACCAACATAAAATGCCGAAACAGAGCTGAAATAGAATGTCTCAAAAAATGTTGAAATAGAGACTGTCACCATTAATTTGGCAAGATTAACCTTGAAATCAGTTGGTATTTCCTAATATTTTATAGAAGACGGAATTTAAATTTTTTTAAAGGCTTTCTTGTTGATCCTGTCAACCAGGTGGTAGTGACACCGGCATAAAATATAGCCCGTATAGGATCATGGATTATCATCACTCTTGATTCGCAAGCAGTAACTTCTGTAATCAGTTTATTATTTCTTGAGATTCCTTAGAAATCGTAATTTAGGACTCTTTTGGAATGCTTTTCGCTCCTTCCCTTCGCTTCATCCCTTTTTAATTTCGAATTTATTTTCGACAGTTCTTAGAGGACATTTATGTTTTATAAGTAACTACCGTGCTATATTTAAAGTTTCTAGCCTCTTCAGTACCACAGAAATCGCAATTTAGGAAGCTTTTTTGTTCCTGCAACCCTCTAGGGGTTGGGGCACCGACATAAAATATAGCTTATGTTTGAGCAGGTTCTATCACCATCAATTTGCAACCTTTATGTTTGAAATCGGTTTCGTATTTCATACGATTGCATAAAACTCGCAATTTAGATTGCTTATAGACCGCTTTTCGCTCACTTCATCCTTTTAAATTTGGAATTTTCTTTCGACAATTCTTAGAAAGCATTTGCATTTTTGAAGTAATTACCATTCCAAATTTAAAATGTTAGACCCCCCTCAGTAACACAAAAAACGCAAATTCGAACATTTTTTGCTTCTGTAACCCCTAGCTCAGGGTCGGCGAACCTATGGCACGCGTGCCACTTTTGGCACGCGAATGAATATTTTTGGCACGGCACTGCTATGGCTCTAAATCAAAATAAGGAGAGATTACACAAAATCGTGACTGACCTTTTCTAAATTCGATTAAATGCAAATTGAAAAACTCAAATCGCTGTATATTATATTCCAATCTAATTATGGTCTCAAAAATTATTCGAACAAATACGATATTTGATAACTATCGATAAGAATTGGTTATTAGACATTACTAAATTCCGATGGTAAAGTTGTGGCAACTTAGAATTTATTTCAGAGCTTTTCAAAGAAACTGGCGTTTGCTATTTTAAGTTTATCTGTCTATCTATTCTTTCGAGTCATTGCTTTCACAAATGAATAATATCAAAACTGAAACTGAAAGCACTTGTCAGATAAATCCGGTTCAGTTTGCATTAAAATTAACTTGATATTAAGATGCAGCAATAGAAATCAAATTACATCGCATTAAATTTTTTAAATTATTTTCAAAAATATATTTGCTTCCGGATTTTGTGTAATACCTACATGTAAGTTCCTCATATTTTTTAAATCTTAATAGAGAATTTTAAGTAATTTTATACCATTATTTTTCCACCTACTAAATTTGTTTTTTAGTTGGCGCGTCATAGTCACATAAAATATTTTTTGATCGAATTTGGCACGCGGCAACAAAAAGGTTCGCCAACCCTGCCCTAGCTGGTAGTGACAACAACGTAAAATATAGGCTATGTTGGAGCAGGGACTGTCACCATCAATTTGAAACCATTACTTCTGAAATCGATTTATATTTCCTGAGATTGCGTACAAATCGCTATTTAGAACGTTTTTAGAACGCTTTTCGTTTATTTCCACCCCATATAAATTTCAAATTTTTAAGGAACTCTTCTCAGAGATCATTTACATCTCATAAGTAATTACCATGCCAAATTTCCAGTTGCTAGCATCTTCAGTATCACAAAAATCACAATTTAGAACGTTTTTTAAAATGCAACCGCAAGGTGGTAGTGGCGCCGACATGAAATAGATCCTATATTGGAGCAAGGGTTGTCAACATCAATTTCCAACCACTACTTTAGAAATCGGTCGGGGACTTTCTGAAATTGCGTAGAATTCGTCATTTAGAAGTTTTTTAGAACTCTTTTCGCGCATTTTCACCCCTTTTAAATTTTGAATTTTTTAAGAAATGTTCTTATAGATCATTTATATCTTATAAGTAACTACCGTTCCAAATTTCATGTTTCTAGGCCCTTCAGTAACGCAAAAATCGCATTTTCAAACTTTTTTTGCTCCTACACCCCTTTTGGGGGTAATGGCACCGACATAAAATGTAGCCTATGTTGGAGCAAGGGTTGTCACCGTCATTTTGACACCATTATTTTTAAATCGGTTTGGTACTTCTTGAGATTGCGTAAAAATCGCCATTTAGAACGTTTTTTAGAACGCTTTTTGCGCATTTTCACCCCTTTTAAATTTCGAATTTTTTAAGAAATGTTCTTAGAAATAATTTATATCTAATAAGTAACTACCATGCCAAATTCTATGTATCTGCGCCCTTCAGTAACACAAAAATCGCATTTTCGAACCTTTTTTTTTCTCCTGCACCCCCTTTATTGGTAGTGGCACCGACATAAAATGTACACTATGTTGGAGCAAGGTGTGTCACCATCATTTTGACACCATTATTTTTTAAATCGGTTTGGTATTTCTTGAGATTGCGTAAAAATCGCCATTTAGAACGTTTTTTAGAACGCTTTTTGCGCAATTTCGCTCCTTTTGAATTTCGAATTTTTTAAGATGTTCTTAGAGATCATTTATATCTAATAAGTAACTACCATGCCAAATTTCATGTTTCTAGGCCCTTCAGTAACACGAAAATCGCATTTTTAGAACGTTTTTTGCTCCTGCACCCCCTTTTGGCCAGTGGCACGGACATAAGATATAGCCTATGTTCTAAGTTGGACTAACACCATCATTTTGATACCATTACTTTTGGAGCCGGTCCGGTAGTTCCAGAGCTTACCTCCTACAAATAAACAATTTTTACCTCTTTATAATATTAGTATAGAATATATTATGTTGTGTGTAGTTCAACTTAAAAAGATGTAAAAAAAAAGTAACGTGATTAACTCATATTTACATGTTAAGAGTATTTAACACTCTTCCATAAGTTAAAGTTATTAAATTCATCTTAAACAAGTTGCTAAAGTTATATAAAAAAGTTTTGTTCTGCACTAGGAAGAAATGAGTATTTTTATTAATTAAGGTACTTAATTTAGGTTTGACGGAGCTAAGAATTTTCTTCTATTTAAAATCCCAGGTACAAAAATATTGTTAATGCATTGCACATATGACTGAGCTATTTGAATAATGTTGCAACGATTCGAATGGGGCCCCCTGAATTACCTTTGCCCAGGGCCCCAATTAGTCATGATCGGGGCCTGACAAAACCGCAATCATCGGGATACTCATCCCGAGGGTTACGACCAAACCCGATCGACTACGAGAGGGGAAAAAAAAACAGCACCGACGAACTGCGATCGGCGGGTTGGGTTCGGAGAAAATCGAGTTACCCGACTCTAATCCACATTAATTGTAAATATCTAGTCAAATACCACTCATTTTAATGCACAGTAGACGATGATACTTAAAATTTCTTTGGCTTTGACATATTGGCACATAACAAGGCTATATTTTACTATCCCGAAATAATTCTCATTGTTTTTTAAATGTTATTTATATACTCATTTTTTATTTTATAATATTTGTTTTAAAATGGCTAATTTAATAAATGCCCTTTTATTTATTTATTTTTATATATTTATTTATTTTATATTTACTCAGTACTTATTAAGTCTATTTTTTCATTCTACTTTAAATAAATGTTATGTTATTTCTTGATTTCTTCAATTAATTTCATTCTTTTTTATGGGTATAGATGGCAGCACTAAATATTTTTGTTAAAAATCTAGTTGCAATACAGTTTTCCTTTTCATACCAAATGGCAGCAATGTTTTGGTTTTCAGTGGCTAACTGCTGGCCGCATGTTTTAATAGTATTAAATCTGATTGTATCCTCACATGTTAAAATATAGTGGGTCAAATTTCTGAAGTTTTGGATTCTAGTATATAATTGAGGCATTGTACTCTAATCATTTTTCAATTCTTAATATCCTGTGTGAGGTGTATCTTTCTTTAGATCTCATGATTTTTTTATCATTTATTTTGTTTTATGATTCAGTATTAGGAGCTAAATTTTATCATTTTAGGCTTAATGCCGACAAAATTGGATAAAATAACCCATCTTCACTATGAATTAAACGTGCAAGCTCCTCTGATGATTCTGTGGGTTATTCATAGTTTCTTATTTTACATACTGTTTTCCTATGTTCATATCTTGTTCATCTTTAGAATTTTACCAATTTGTTAATATATTTGTCATTTCATCTTTATTATATACTACTGTTATCCTTGACTTCGTTCTTTTATCATTTAAAAAAGAATAATTTCATCAATTAAACAAAAAATTTCGATAATTAATAGTATATGCAATTAACCTTTTATCATATTTTATAGTAGAAACACTTCTAATGATCCCAGTTTGCTTATTTTTGTTTTTATATATAGGATTATTTAAATTTCTTTCGTGAGATTGAAATTTCATACTCGTTTTCTAAAATAAAACGAAGAATAAATTTACGTCTTTGATATTCTATTTTATTATTTATATTTATTTTATATTATACTTATTCCGTTCATGCATATTAATTTATGTTTTCGTGACAAAGACTATTATTTAAATAGATAAATTAGTAAATAGTGATTATTAATAGATCACTTCAGACGTGTCTTTGAATTGATTAGAATAATCGAAAAATCAACATGCAAGATTATGTTTCTATTCCAAAAAATCACGTCTTGGAAAAGAAAAAAAGATAAATGGTATTAAAAAAATCAGACGTGGTGAAGCATCAAAAGACAAAAATAAATAATAAAAGTACGAGAAATATCTGTAACTTTCAAATATTTATTACATTCTTATTTCATGGTACCACATTTTTAATATCTGTAGATCTATCAATAATATCAAAATGTTTACCACGCTCCGAAGACTCTCGAAGCCCAAATGCTTATTATTTGAGCTATAGAGTTGCTTATTTCTTTCAATTACGGAAGAAATCTATTTATGGAAAAAGCAGTCCAGTTACAGCTAAATATTTTCATATCGATTGTTGCGTTGTAATTTTGGATTATGGAAGCTTGGCTATTTGTAGGAATATGCTCCAGTGGGAGACAGAGATTGTATTTTAGAGATTTTTAACTACAGATTTAGATATTTTAAAATCGAAAGAAAATTTCCCTTCTTCTCTTTCGCTTTTCGATAATCATGGCGCCTTTAAAAATTAGAGGGATATGAGGTGAAAGGCAAATTTACTGCTTAATTAGTGATTTCACCTCTTCCTTACATGTAAACGATGTCATATGTTAATCCTAATCTCTAATTAAAATTACTTGCTAAACTTTCTTACATGGAATTTCTGGAAGATTTAAATCCTTTAACATCCTTTAACATCATGTTAAAGGATGTTAAACATGAATTTGCGAATGGTAAATTCTGTGAAAATGAAACTATTTTGTATATAAGTGCTATAAAATGCTAATATTTTCTGAAAGAAATCTGGTTAATTATTTAAAATATGACGATGTCACCTGGTTAGTTTTTAGCACGGAATAATACTTGTCGAGATAAATATATATATTCTTTCCCTTCATGAATCATGTAAAACTATGCATTTTAACTTAATTAAAACATGAAATCGCTTAATGAAGTCCAATGTTATTGTACATGTACATTTAGAAAAAATATTAAAATTTATTTTTACTAAATGCTAAATTTCAAGTAAGAAAATGTATTTAAAATGTAAGCTAAAGTTACATTTTGAAACAATGCGACTTTTGACACAAAGCATTATTTCTGAAATGTATATTGTTATTTTAAGATTTCATTTTTAATTTCAGAGCTTGTGAAATGAATATTACACCACTTTGACGAAATTACAACGATTATATATTAATGTTTTCTAATTAAAATTAATGCCTTACATGAAAAAATATTACATCATTTTTACCCGATAAAACCTTTTTACTAAAAATGCCTTTGTGATATTTTGTTATGTCTACCTTCGGTTAAAAATAATTAATTAAAATAGTATATGATTTTTTTTAATTCAATTCGTAGGAGCAATAACTTTCCCCTTAAATATACGGAAGTTTAATTTACATCCTTGGTTGTAAATGTCAATATGTTGACAGACAATTTTTGCTTCTGTGGAATAAATTCATTCATAAAGTTTCAGTGTGTGAATTAAAGAGAAAATAGCGTCAAAAAATATATTAATCAGTTTTATTTCCCCCTTTTTTCCACAAAAAATGTCTGCTATTGATAATCATAACGTGAATTTTGAATGCAAACTCTCATTTGTATGTAACTTATATTCAAACTTATTAATCAAAATTAGTAAAAAAAAATTTCATTCTTTTTAAATATGACATCATTTTTTATCAGTTACTGATATTCATGCTCCTTGTATTTTTAACGAATACTTGAAAATACCTGTTTTATTTCAAGTTTGACGTCATATTTTTCCAAGTAAAACATTTTATTAATAATATAATTCTTGTTCATTCTTTTTCCTTCTAATTATATCGCCATTTTTGACAGGAAACACCTTATTAACGTAACCGATATTCATGTTTTATATATAATAAAAAATACTTCATTTTTTTTGTTTCAAATATGACGTCATATTTATTTTCTTTTTATTCGCAGTTTTCGCTTAGAAATTGTTCAATTAAAAATTAATTGCTGGGGAGAGATTATTATTCCAGATTTTGATTTTCTTGGCAACGGGAAAGAAAAATGGTCAAATTTTATCAAAAAAATGTCAATTGGTTCTGTATGAAAAAGTATGAAATTTTGAATTATTAAGAGAAATTTTTGGATTAAAAAAAAAAAAAAAAAAAAAAAAAAAAAAAAACATAGCCTGTGTACTTTTCCGTTTCATAATCCAACTATATGCAAAGATACAAAAGCATTAATTCATCCGTTTTGATGTTGACTTGATTCAAACTTTCGGACACACATTGACATTTATAATATTATAAGGATATGTATATATATATATATATATATATATATATATTTGTATATAAAGATTCTTGAAGATTAATATAATTACCTATTTTTTCAGTAACATTAAGGTTCGTAGCAGTCAAATACGACAGCAAATCTCATCAAAAAACAACTCGGTGTAAAGGGTCTCGCCAAAACATAAATTTAACCCCTTCGAGACGAGCGTCTTTTACAGAATTTTTAATATTTTATCACCGGTTTTTCAAAACTGAAATCTTTCCCTAATTGAATCCGGAAAATGTTCGGAAAAATAAGGTAAAATTTACAATAAAAATTAACTGGGGAAGAGCACCTTATGCGGCACGTATACAGACCACCCGTCCCCAAGGTGTTAAATCCATTAAAAGAAGGGATATCTCATATGAGTCTCGTGTGAATATATATCACTATTCATACTTGCTGAAAATGCGTTGGAGTGTGATACAGCAGAGCTAACGCAGTTGATATAGCATATGAAAACTGCTTGGCGACCTGCAGGCATGTGTAGCGTATGAGAGTTCCATTTCATATGACTTCATGTTCAGTCGGTTACCACTTTGTATGCCTTCTCTATTTAATAGAACATGGATATTCAAAAAGCTGATGAAAGCCGATCCTAAATTATCTGCTTGAACAATAAATTAGTTTATTTTATTACGGTCATCATATGAAAGGGAGGTGTCAATATTTACGGAAAAATAACATTTGGTGTGCGTTTTGTGCTTGTAAAAATGAAAACAAAAGAATTAAAATTACTATGCAGAATAATGTCGATGCACCAGTCAATGGACATTTAATCTGTAAAGAATGAAATAGTGATGAAGCAGTAAATATATTATTAAAGATTATGTTTATAATCTTTATTTAACATTACTTTTTTAGTAAATAACTCATTAGGAGTGAAATTTCCACAATGCAGGGCTGCCACAAGCGACTATTTTTAAATTCTATCTCGCACCAATTTTTTAAAATAAAAAAAAATTCACATACACTTTGACAACATCTATTTTCTTAAAATAGTGGTGCGAATAGAATATAAAAATAGTCGCCTGTGGTAGCCTTGCCATAAGTACTTATCACAGTTATATCTGATTTTTGTGTATCAGTTTACAGAGTACTTAAACTTATCAGTAGTACATCTGTATGCATAACTTTTTTTTTTTTTTTTTTTTTTTTTTTTTTCCCAAGGCGGTTTGGTTTTGAAATTTCCTACCCAACGACGCAAAACTTTCTGATACATTTTCTGACTCATTTTTAAGCATAAAGGCATAAAATGGCAGGCCTGATTATTGCAGAGATTTGGAATTGAATAACGTTTTCCATTTTTTGATAAATAAATTACTTATCGAGTTATAAGCGATTCTTGTTACGTGACGACAAATTTTTTCCCTTTGTCACGCTGCCACTTTAGGAATTCAGTTCAAAACGCCCACTTTGACAGTATTTTCTGAAAGATCTTCTGCCTTTACCAAAAAATGAAAAATCCCATTAGATTACATAGTTTCTTAATAAAACCCCCTGCCAATTTCATGCGGCTCCGAGCAAAAATGAATTCAGAAATGTGTCAGAAAGTAGCTTTCGTTCGTAATAATACGAAGCAACGATAGTCGTCATCTAGTCTGTCCGTCTGTATGTCTGTCCGCATATCACAGCGCAAAAACTACCCAACCGAAGGGTTTGAAATTTAATATATATAATCGTTGCACAATTTTTTCGAGTCATTTCAAATCTTATGAAAATCTACGTAACTAATTCCACGATATCACACGGCAGGTAATGATTCTGAGTTGCCATAGTGAGTACGTTATATTTAAGACGAAGTTCTATTATTTCCATATTAGTGAATTTAATATATATAAACGTAATAAATTTTGTATTCATGCATTTTTGCATAAGAGTGCAACAGCTATTGCACCGATCTGAATATTTATAAAACTAGTTATATACGAACTCACCTCATTTGCCACGTTTGACGTACAATTTCCAATTTGTTTGGATTTGAGGACAGTATGAGGACAGTTCTCATGCATGAGGAATTAAAAAGTAGATGCACGTTGTACTTGACCTTCTCTACTTTCTTGACGAGTGACGAAATTAATGGATGTCCCCTATGTAGTTCATGTTTCTCACGCGATATTTCTAGCTGCTAGTGTGAATTGAGAATACACTAACTGGAAACAAGTCTGATACAAGAAATTAGACTTATACAAGATTTAAAGAAAATATTTAAAATAATTTGAGATAAATTTAGAAAATACATTAGATTTTTCATTAAAATGCTAAGGTATAAACAGTATTTAAGATGTGCAGGTTTCGAGATAGACAAGGTTGACTGTATTTTGTTTGTTGTAAGTAAATGTTTTAACAAAATAAATTCAATCTATTTTTTGTGATTTTTTAGGGTTCCGTACTTAAAAAGTGAAAACGGAACCATTATAAAATCACTCCTATGTCTGTCCGTCTGTTAGAGGTCTTCACGGGCCCGGGTTTGGCCCGAGGCCCGTACCCGGCCCGGCCCGCGAGCCGGGCCGGGCCGGCGGAATGGAGGAGAATTTTCAAACGGACCGGGCCGGGCCGACAGACAAAATAAACGGGCTGGGCCGGGCCGGCAAAAAAAGTGAACGGGCCTACAGGGCCGGGCCCATAAAAAAAATTAATCGGGACTATCGGCCCGATATACGAATTTGGGAGTAGCAGATAAAATACGAGGCCATTTCCAATGAATATGACTTTTTCGAGAAGTATAAATGTGCGTTACCAGCCGATGCGAGTTTAACAACATCAATACAGAAATGTAACATGTCCATCGTAGAGATCGGCATCGTACAGTTACATTACGCCTGATCCCGGGTTTAATTTTTTCGGCAGACTTGTGCCGAGACGGAATTGGTCTTAATCGTTCTCAGGATGTGTAGGACAGGCATTATGTTTTGTAAAAGTATTAATAGCGATAATGAACTTCTGTTAAGAGTATCTTTGGAAATGTACCTTAAGGTGGTTCTCATATTTACTGCTCAACAATACGAAACTTTCAGACTCATTTTCTGACTCATTTTTAACTATAAAGGCATAAAATTGACAGACCTGAGTATTGAAGGCATTTGGGATCGAATAGCGTTTCCAATTTTCATAAATTACGTACAGAGATAACAGAGACTCTTGTCACGTGACTGTACGTTTTTCTCCTTTCCTGTGCTATCGCTTCCGGAAATTCGATTCAAAACGCTAACTTTGGCAGCATTTTCTGAAAGATATATTACTTTTATCTAAAAAAAAATGGCATTTACATGGTTTCTGAATAAGAATACCTGCCAATCTCATGCGTTTCCGAAAAGAAATGAATTCATAAATGTATCAAAATGTAGCTCCTTTGGATTTGAGAAAAGCCTTAAAAATGACAGAAATATTTTCACAAATCTACTTTTTATTATAAGCTTCAAAAGTTATCATGTTTTTTAACCCTTTATTCTAAACTACAATAGCCCCACCAGTGGCCGAGAGGTTCTGCTCTCGAAGCTGGTAGACGGGAGGTGCTGGGTTCGATCCCAATCGCGCCCGTCGGCCTAATCGTTCGGAGTTTTCGTGGTTTTCTTCGAACCTTGGTTCTCCAAGCGTTAATACGGGTTAGGTTCCCTTAGAAAGACCTCCACGGAAGGCACTCCCCCCCCCTTAGGGCCTATATCCCATGTGTTGATAATTGGCTGACATAAATACAACCAACTAAACTACAATAATCTTTTAATAAACCCTTATTTAAATTTTAAAACATCTGTAGAGACGTTGACTAAAACACTGTAAGTAATCGTTAATGTTTACTATTGCGTGTTTCTATTTTGAGAACGCATAGTAATTTAAAATATACTGTAAAATGTTCCCATAAATATGAATGTAGTACTCATTAAAAGAATCTTAATTGTATGTCGAAAAAAACGGAATTTTTTGTAGAAATTTAATCGGGCCGGGCCTGTTTTCACTGATTTTTGTACGTGCCGGGCCGGGCCGAGAACGGTAAAAGTGTAAACGGGCCGGGCTGGGCTCGGGCCGAACTTTCAATTTTTACACCGGGGCGGGCCAAAATAGCTTTCCTTCGGGCCGGGCCGGACCCGGGCCTGGAAATTCCGGCGCGTGCAGACCTCTACCGTCTGTCTGTCTGTCACAGCCATTTTACTCGCCATTTTATTATTATATATATAAACGTAATAAATTTTGTATTCATGCATTTTTGATTGGCATTTTTGGCATAAAATTAGGTCTAGCCACCTAATTTTAATTCCAAAACTGACAAATGGCAATATTTTAATAAAATTTTGCTTTTGTAAGGAAAGTGCAAATTAGCAGATTTTTGTTTTCTGAGAAATTCCTTTGAATATTCTGGTGTCAGTCAACTACGGGACGTGGAAAGTTCAAATTGGGGGAAGTAATAAAGACTATTGACCCAAATATTTCCAGAATATTAAACATTTATAAATATATTTAGTAAAAATGTAGAGGGTCAAATTAAGTTACTTGAATAAAAAAAGTCCTTCCGGCCAGTGCCGGGAGGAAGAGGTAGAGGTCTGCACGGGCCAGAATTTTCAGGCCCGGGCCCGGCCCGGCCCGTACGAAAGCTGTTTTGGCCCGGCCCGGCCCGTGTAAAAATTGGAAGTTCGGCCCGAGCCCGGCCCGTTGTAAAAATTGGAAGTTCGGCCCGAGCCCGGCCCGGCCCGTTGTAAAAATTGGAAGTTCGGCCCGAGCCCGGCCCGGCCCGTACAAAAATCAGTGAAAACGGGCTCGGCCCGATACAATTTCTACAAAAAAAAAAAAAAAAATCCGTTTTTTCTCAACATACAATTAAGATTCTTTTAATGAATACTACATACATATTTATGGGAACATTTTACAGTATATTTTACATTACTATGATGTTCGCAAAACAGAAAACGCACAATAGTAAACATTAACGATTACTTACAGTCATCGTGTCTACAGACATTTCAAAATGGAAATAAAGATTCATTAAAAGATTAATGTAGTTCAGAATAAAGGATTAAAAACAAGATAACATTTGAAGCTGTATAATAAAAAGTAGATTTGTGAAAATATTTCTCTCATTTTTAAGACTTTTCTCAAATCCAAAGGAGCTACATTTCGACACATTTATGAAGTCTTTTCTTTTCGGAAACGTGTAAGATTGGCAGGTATTCTTATTCAAAAGCTATGCAAATGTCGTTTTTTTTCATAGATAAAAGTAATATATCTTTCTGAAAATACTGTCAAAGTTAGCGTTTTGAATCGAATTTCCGGAAGCGATAGCACAGGAAAGGAGAAAAACGTACAGTCACGTGACAGGAATCGCTGTTATCTCTGTAAGTAATTTATTAAATATGGAAAAAGCTATTCGTTTCCAAATGCCTTCAATAGGCAGGCCTGTCAATTTTATGCCTTTATAGTTAAAGTTTTTGTCAGAAACATGTGTCTGAAAGCTTTGCATTGTTGAGCAGTGAATATGAGAACCACCTTAAGGTATATTTCCAAAGATACTGTTAAGAGAAGTTCATTATCACTATTAATATTACAAAACAAAATGACTGTTCTACACATCCTGAGATCGATTAAGACCACTTCCTTCCAGGCACGAGTCTGCTGAAAAAAAATTAAACTCGGAATCAGACATCTTGTAACTGTACGATGCCGATCTCTACGATGGACACGTTACATTTCTGTATTGATGTTGTTAAACTCGCATCGGCTCGTGACGCACATTTATACTTCACGAGAAAATCATATTCATTGAAAATGGCTCGTATTTTATCTGCTTCGCTTAAATTCTTATATCGGGCCGACAGGCCCGATTAATTTTTTTGCCGGCCCGGCCCGGCCCGGCCCGTTTATTTTGTCTGTCGGCCCGGCCCGGCCCGTTGAAAAAATTGTCCTAATTCTGCCGGCCCGGCCCGGCCCGTTTGAAATTTCGCCTTCATTCCGCCGGACCGACCCGGCCCGCGGGCCGGGCCGGGTACGGGCCTCGGGCCAAGCCCGGGCCCGTGCAGACCTCTAGGAAGAGGTAGCTTTCATATTCCTTATTTTAAAAAAGCCAACTTATATTATTCAAACACACGAAGCTCAATTAAGTGGAAACCGAATGTAGGAGATTCAATTTTAATTTTTATCAATACTAAATCATTATGAATGAGAATTTCGCGAAATTAGTCAGCTTTATCCAAGCTGCTTTTATTTAAAGTAACTTATATTTGGCTGCTAAATTCGGCGATTTCTTAAAGTGCCTGCCATTTTAAGACAACATGGTGGATGAGGCTAACCAGTGAACTTGGTCGAGACCTTAGTAATTGCTGTGCACATGCTCACTCGCATCTTAATCGGTTGATATATACGAGTGCTGCAGGCAATCAGATTTTTCAAAATGTCACTCACGTTAAAAATTGAAACTGCTATATCGGGACCATTTTTTAAGGTAAAGACCAACAAAAAATGCTCCTGAATCCTTATATCAAGGTCAAATACTTAAGAAAGAAACCTTTTTCAATTTCTAATTTTTTTGCACCTCACTTTAAATATAATTTTTTTTTTAATTTAATGGCCGCCATTTTGAAACAAGATGGCTGATGAAGCTGGCCAGCGAACTTGGTCGAGATATTGATGTATACTATCCACATGCCTTCTTTCATCGAAATAGGCGAATACGTGTGGTATCGCGAGACAAATACAAGATCGTTTCAATGTGTTAGCCATGATAGAAATTCAAAGTGCTATAATTCAACCACTTTTTAAGATATAAACAAAATAACAAATTTTCAGAAACAAAAACTGCTCCAAAATCTTTGTATCAAGGCCAAACACACACAAAAAAAACTTTTTTCATTTTCCAATTTGTTAATATCTCATTTTAAATTTTAAATTACATTTTTTTTTTAAATGGCAACCCTTTTGAAACAAGATGGCGAATGAAGCTGACCAACGAACTCGGTCGAGACATCGGTATGTACTATGTACAGACCAAGTTACATTCAAATCGGTTCATAAATACGCCTGTCATCGCGTGACAAAAATCAGGTCGTTTTAAAATGTCAGCCACAATAGAAATTCAAAATGTTATAACTCAGCCATTTTTTTAGATATAGATGAAACAAAACCTGTTCCGGAATCTTTGTATTAAGGTCAAACACATACGAAAAAAAAATCTTTTTCATTTTCTAATTTTTTGGTATCTTATTTTAAATTTAATTTTTTTAAATGGCTGCCATTTTGAAACAAGATGGCGGATGAAGCTGGCCAACGAACTCGGTTGAGTTATTTCTATGTACTATGTACACACCAAGGTACATCCAAATCGGTTCATAAATACGTCTGTTATCACGTGGCAAAAATCAGGGCGTTTCAAAATGTCAGCCACGCTAGAAATTCAAAATGCTATAACTCAACCATTTTTTAAGATATAGACGAAACAAAAACTGCTCCCGAATCTTTTTATCAAGGTCAAACACATAAGAAAAAAATATTTTTTCAATTTTCAATTTTTTGGTACCACATTTCATATTTAAATTTTTCTTAAAATTTTAAATGGCCGCCATTTTTAAACAAAATAGCGGATGAAGCTGGCCAACGAACTCAGTCGAGACATTGGTCTGTACTATGTATAAACGAAGTTACATCCAAATCGGTTCATAAATACGCCTTTTATCGCGTGACAAAATTCAGGACGTTTCAAAATGTCAGCTTCGCTAGAAATTCAAAATGCTATAACTCAGCCATTTTTTAAGATATAGACAAAACAAAAACTGCTACGGAGTCTTTGTATAAAGGTCAAATACATAAGAAAAAAATATGTTTCCATTTTCAATTTTTTGGTACCACATTTCAAATTTCAAATTTAAAAAAAAATTTAAATGGCCGCCATTTTGAAACAAAATGGCGGATGAAGCTGGCCAACGAACTCGGTCGAGACATTGGTATGTACTATGGACACACCGAATTACATCCAAATCGGTTCATAAATACGAGAGTTACAGTGTGACATAGGTCAGATATATATATATATATATTACCAATAATTAAACATAACCTACCACCATCAAAAACCGTAATATTATGAATTAAAGCTGTAAGTATATATTAAAAAAAAAAAAAAAAAAAAAAAAAAAAAAAAAAAAAGATTAAATTAATTATAAGAATTATGATGGAAGAAAAATAAGAAAGTGGACACCGACAAATAATGGAAATGCTTATATATTGAAAAACGTTTTCAAGGGCACAGAATTCAATGATATAAGCAAAATGGTTGTTTTCTGTGGGAAAAATAAGCTAAAGCTAAAAGTTATTTTCCCCTGTGCCCAAACAACCACTAAAATCAAGTGAATTGATTAAAAATGAAAACAGAATAGAAACAAATAATATGAAATGGAAAAAACAATAAAACCTATTTAAATATTTATAGGATATAAAATGAAATAATAAACACCATACCGATTAATATTTTAGAATAAATCCACGCGCACATGGCACCCATATCGTAAAGATTAAGGTTAATAAAACAGTTAAGAAATCACAGTAATTGATACCATAGGATGCAGTTAATACATATTGAAATAAATGTTAAATAACTTTTAATATAATATAAAATAATATAAATAGAAAGTAATTACATAATTAAAATGCACTATTAAATTAATTAAAAAACGTTAAACAATATCGTCAAAATTTAGCTAAAAATTCCCCCTGGTGTAGTAAATTATAACTGAAATGTAGCTGGAATAAGTAAATCTAGAACTTATCGAAAAAAAAACACAAATTGTGGTGCTGCCATCTAGTATTACTTTTATGATTTAATTGTCAAAAGACTTGCTTCAGTTGTAAGCAATTGAATTTAACAATTGTTTTATTAACAGCAAAACCAAACATATCCTTATATATAGATAATTATAAACTGAATATAAACCACACAATGTATTTTAAAAAAACTATTGTTAATAAAATTTAAAAAGCATACAAAATATTCTATTAGCAAACTTATTTAAACTACACTAAGAATTTAAATAATTCTAGAGCATCGATAATATATAGCATATAGCTATAAAACAAAATAAATTCATTAATAATTAATATAAATAATTATTAAAAATATAAAGATCTTTAATAAAAACTATTATATATAAGATAATTATAAAATGAACAGGAAATAAAAAACATATGGTAGTATAAAGAAGGTGAACTGATACTTAAATTCCGATTACCTAAAAAGCACAAATATAGTGTGTGGATTATTTTATACATCCATAAAAATCCTAAAAGTATGAATGTGGGACATTCAAAAACATTAAACCGATAATAAATTATATAACACAAAGTGAAAATAAATAAATATTAAAATATTAATAAGAATAGAGGAATAATAATAAATATAATTACCCAATTTTAATACATACAGTATAACTTTATTTATATTAAATATACTTATATGTATATTAATCACTATAAAAATGGCATACTATTAGTAATTAATATGATATTGTCCTTATTAAATTAAAATTTATAACAAATGATTGTAAATAAGATTAAACAGTAATTAAGCTAATAATTAATGAAATTCACCAATTACATATAAAATATCAAATCAACATCCTTATAAAATACGTATCAAACATATAGTAATAATACAAAAGCCCCATTTTTTTTTAATTATTATTATAAATTAACCATTGCGTATTATCCAGACAACACCATCCTCCTCCGTACTCTAACATCTACCCACCCATCCAACCTATAATAATTTTTTTATGTTATTTTACAATTTTTATTTTTTATAGAGATTTTTTTTTTTTTATAATTTTTTTGTAATTTTGTTTACGCATGTGTTAATTTGTTTTAAAAGATCATGTAAGAAAAATACTATTTGTATATTAATGAATCTATGAATTTTTTTGGAAAACCATGATTTAATGCATCATAAATTAGTTTTTTAATATTATTGTTAATTAGAGGAGAAGAACATAAACATTTTATTCTATATAAATGATTAAGTATTATATTTCGAAATACAGAATGATGTAGACAAGATTTAAAATTTGTAAATGTATTAACTTTGAATTTAAACTCTGTACGTTTGTCATATAAATCTGTGATTGTTTTGTTGTCTTTTATTGTAATTTTAAGATCTAAGAAGTTAATTGTATTGTTAGATAAAAGGTTTTCCGTTAATTCCAAATTAGTGGGATAATCTACTGGAAATGGAGTAATTGCAGAATGATCAGTATCAATTAAAATTATGTCATCAATATAACGATATAAATGTAGATTATTATTAGTAAAATTACGTTCATAATGATATAAGTCTGAGAGTAAACTGGATGTACAACCGCCTTGTGGTATACCGACATGCTGTAAATATAAAGTGTTATCTTGCAAGATATAATTATTATAGATAATGAAGTTAGTTAAAGATTTAAAATATGCACTATCAATATTAGATGGTAATTCCAGTTTTTTATAATACTTTTTAAATAATGCATTTATAATTTTATGTAAATATATATATATATATATATATATATATATATATATCAATTTTGAACGGAGGGTGGTTTCGGGGTCTGGGGGTCAAGATCGATGAAAATATACCAAAATTTTTTGAAATCGCTTTCCTCCGAACGGCTGCAATAGGTAGCTTTTTGTAAAGAAAGCTACCTAAAAATCTTTTCTTTGTATATCGTGTGGGGTATCGTGTGAAAGCTTTCGTAACGCTGAAATCAAAAATATATTGTCAGGCTAGCTCAGATTAAAATCACACAGAAATTTCACATAATTTCAAGATAACACTTTCTCGGGGTATAACTTTAAATATTTTTTTATTTAATCTTGGTAAGACGGCACATCACAAATAAAACGGCACACAACACGTATACACAAAATAATAATAGCACGAATAACTTTCTACATGTTTGCACAACTCAAAACAGAACAGAACTCCCACGAACTCGCAGCATATCTCATTCGGCAAAGCTCACGGAAAACGGTCACGTGACTGCCGGTAGAGTCTATTTGTTTTAAAACGGGTGGCGCGCGTTACATCCTCCCCCTCTGTTTCCGATTTACGTCTCGGAGAGGAAACAGGATGCTTTCTGGGTCTTCATCTTTTCCTTAAGGGTGCAACTGGAATAGTTTCAGTTTCTTGAAATGGTGACAAAGCGGAAACATGTAAGACCCAATTCGCTCAGTAGGATTGTCCAGGCTAGCAATGTCATATGTCACTAGTGACTTTTGAGTCAAAACTATGTATGGCCCATCTCTCTTAGGCATAAATTTGGCTGTTTTATTTTTACTTGCTTTGCTCACAGGATGTAGGTTAACCCATACTTTATCACCAGGTGCGAAATACACTCGTCTACGATTTTTATCGTAATATTTCTTCCGTTGATCTTGTTTCATTTCAACACGCTCTTTCACACTTTTTGAAATATTTGCAAGACGTTTAAGATATGGGGTTATTTCCGGAACAAAATTGTCATTTTCCACAACAGCTCTAAAATCGTTCACCACATCATCGATTGTTCTTAATTCTCCACCAAATTGCAGATAAGCGGCAGTTTGGCCTGTTGTATCAGATTTGGCAGAGTTCATAGCAAATCTAATAAAAGGAAGTTTATCAATCCAGGAACTGTGTTCATCTCCAACAAGGATTGCTATTCAAGGTTTCAAGTCTCGATTTTTGCGTTCGACTGGATTGGCCTGAGGATGGTACAAAGGTGTCAATGATTGGTCTATTCCAAGAATGTAACAAACTTGTTGTAGAACAGCGCTCACAAACTGAGGGCCGTTATCACTTATGAGTCTTCTTGGGATACCATAACGAAGGAAGATCTCTTCAATCAGAGTAGTCGCACATTCTTGTGCAGTAGAAGGCAAATAGTTCGACCCATTTAGTGGCACAATCTTCTACTATAAAAATCCATCGATGCCCATCTTTACTAGGAGGCAATGGTCCAAAGAGATCAATGCTGAGGGTCTCAAATCGCTGAGCATAAGCAGGTGTTCGTAATAAACCGGCCGGTTTCTGATTTGTTGCTTCATAACGGGCGCACTCTGGGCACTTTTTCACATATTCAGAAATGTATGCTCTCATGCCTGTCCAATAATATCTTTTAGCAATTCTCTGATAAGTTCCTGCTTCACCATAATGTCCGGCTGAAGGGTCGTCATGATGAAGTTTCAAAATATTTTGTCTTTCTTGTACTGGAACGACCAATTGCGCTTCTTCGGCATCTGATTCGGGAGCATACCTATAAAGCACACCTTGATTCATCAGGAATCCTCTATCAGTCCAATTGGCGAAATCTTCGCTTTTTTGTTCGTCTTCAAAAGAATCTATGATCTTTTTAAGGTTTTCATCTTGCAACTGTGCTTCTCTGATACCTTTTGGACTTCTTGTTGGCATGTCTATGCTGACAAAATTGCATGTCTCACAGAAAGCAGATTGATGATTTCAGACAGGGCGGGACAGCATGTCAGCCACAACATTAGATTTTCCAGGTTCATATTCTATTTTCAATAAGAACGATTGTAACTGTAGTGCCCAACGGGCTAATCTCCCCGATGGTGACTTAAGGCTCAAAAGCCATTTTAAAGGTTGGTGATCCGTTGCTACAACCACTTCTTGGCCTTCCACATAGCCACGAAATTTTTCTAAGGCCCAGACAACAGCCAAAGCCTCGCGTTCTGTAGTGGAATAATTCCTCTCTGCACTTGTAAGAAGACGGCTAGCATATTCTATGGGGTGCTCAGAGGCCTTGTCAGTACCCTGTAAAAGTACAGCACCAAGAGCGTAGTTACTAGCGTCAGTTCGCAGAATAAATGGTTTGGTCCCATCAGCTTGCTTCAGCACTGGAGATGTCATGAGACACTCTTTTAGAGTTTCAAAGGCTACTTGCTCTTCTTTTCCCCATTTCCAGGTTGCTTTCTTTTTCGTAAGATTGCTAAGGAGTCTTGAGATATCAGCAAAATTTGATATAAATCTCCGGTACCAAGAACAGGTTTGTAGGAAAGACTGGATCTCTTTAACCTTGAGCTAGAAGATTACCTATTTCCCTCTTAAAAATTGCTTTCTTATCAGGAGTCATCCGATAAGGTGGTACAGCAACAGGAGCACTATCACCTGTGTTTATATGATGCTCTACAAACGGGGTTGCCTCTCCCCCTGGTTGAAAACATTTTTCATACCTTTTCAGAAGATCATTAAGTTTGTCCCTTTCATCGGAATTTAGATTTTTGCCTTCATCTTCACGTAAAGCGTACGGATTGACTTCGACCGCACCAGCTGACGTACTATTTTCTTCTTCGTATTCATCTACAAAACAAAACGTTTCCTTAGGTTTATCATTGAAATACCATGTTTTGTTGGCAGTGTCTAACACTATGTTAGCATTATGTAAGAAATCCATACCTAAAAGAGTTCTATTACCCTTGGCATCTGGTAATACTATGAACTCCGTTTCGAAGACTCGGCCTTCAATCTCTACGGGCACAGTGGCTGACAAAGTGTCTCTAACTACCATAATTCCGTCAGATAGTGTTACTTCATGTGTATGAGGATTCAGGGCAACACCAGTTTTTAAAAATAATTGATACATACGTTCTCCCGCAATAGAACGATTCGCTCCCGTATCTGCACAGACTAGCACCTTCTTATTGCAGATCGTGATATGCACATTTGGAGCTGAAACTGCTGACGTATTTAAACTATATAGATCAAGACGATGTGCTTGAACAGTTTGTTTTTTAACCGTAGGGGAACAATCTGGACATTTCTTCTTTATAAATCCCAATCTACCACACCCATAGCAAACAATATCGGATTCTATGCGTTGATTAGCAAACGTAGGGGAAGATCTGTCTTCTTTTGGAGGCTTACTCTGCTTCCAATTATTTTCTCGACGAGAAAACTCTTTTTTATCTTGGGGTACAACCGGATCCCTTTTAGGAAACGTAGATCTAATAATGTCATACGCATCTAATTTTTCGGCAAGGTCGACTGGCGAATTTAAAATTTCCCAATCGTCTAACATATGTTGTTTGCATTCAACAGGCACGCGCCTTTTCATTTGATCAGCTATGATAAGATCCTGAAGAGCTTCAAAAGACGTAACAGTTAATTCTTTAAGCCAGTTTTCAAAATAAGCTCGAAGTTCGAAATAATAATCTCACCAAGTAATTTCCTTGGACTTGCGATGCGTAAAGAACAGCTGTCTAAACTTTTCGGCACTGATTTTAAACCTTTTTAGAAGTAACTCTTTAACATGTGAAAAATTTGAAGCGTTTTCTTCTGATTCACGAGCGATAAGCGTAGAGATAGAAGATGGTACAACACTGAGTAAATAAGAAACCCATAGATGCTCTGGTACCTTCGAGAGCTTTAATTGACGTTCCAGGAGCACCAAAAAACAAGGTTATATCATCAGTTTCTGGCCTGAATGTAGGCAACAGCTTTTGGATATCTATCTTAGAGGTCTGCACGGGCCCGTACCCGGCGGAATGAAGGCAAATTTTCAAACGGGCCGGGCCGGGCCGGTAGAATTAGGACAATTTTTTCAACGGGCCGGGCCGGGCCGACAGACAAAATAAACGGGCCGGACCGGCAAAAAAATTAATCGGGCCTATCGGCCCGATATCAGAATTTAAGCGAAGCAGATAAAATACGAGCCATTTTCAGTTAAGATGATTTTCTCGAGAAGTATAAATGTGCGTCATGAGCCGATGCCAGTTTAACATCATCATTACAGAAATGTAACATGTCCATCATAGAGATCGACATCGTACAGTTACAAGATGTCTGATTCCGAGTTTAATTTTTTTTTCAGGAGAATCGTGCCGGGACGGAACTGATCTTAATCGGTCTCAGGATGTGTAGAACAGTCATTGTGTTTTGTAGTATTAATAGTGATAATGAACTTCTCTTAACAGTATCTTTGGAAATATACCTTAAGATGGTTCTCATAGTCACTGCTCAACAATGCGAAGCTTTCAGACACATTTTCTGACAAAATTTTTAACTATAAAGGCAAAAAATTGACAGGCCTGCCTATTGAAGGCATTTGGAAACGAATAGCTTTTTCCATATTTGATAAATTACTTACAGAGATAACAGAGATTCCTGTCACGTGACTGTACGTTTTTCTCCTTTCCTGTGCTATCGCTTCCGGAAATTCGATTCAAAACGCTAACTTTGACAGTAATTTCAGAAAGATATATTGCTTTTATCTATGAAAAAAAAGACATTTACATAGCTTCTGAATAAGAATACCTGCCAATCTTACGCGTTTCCGAAAAGAAAAGAATTCATAAATGTGTCGAAATGTAGCTCCTTTGGATTTCAGAAGAGCCTTAAAAATGAGAGAAATATTTCACAAATCTACTTTTTATTATACAGCTTCAAAAATTATCATGTTTTTAATCATTTATTCTGAACTACATTAATCTTTTAATGAATCCTTATTTCCATTTTGAAATGTCTGTAGACACGATGACTAAAACACTGTAAGTAATCGTTAATGTTTACAATTGTGTGCTCTCTGTTTTGCGAACATCATACTAATGTAAAATATACTGTAAAATGTTCCCATAAATATGTATGTAGTATTCATTAAAAGAATCTTAATTGTATGTTGAGCAAAAACGGATTTTTTTTTGTAGGAATTGTTTCGGGCCGGGCCGGGCCTGTGTTCACTGATTTTTGTACGGGCCGGGCCGAGAACTGTAAAAATGCAAACGGGCCGGGCCGGGCTCGGGTCGAACTTCCAATTTTTACACCGGGCCGGGCCAAGATAGCTTTCGTTCGGGCCGGGCCCGGGCCTGGAAATTCCGGCCGTGCAGACCTCTAATCTATCTTACTCTCCGGGTGAGACATTACTCCTGCTGCATTACCACCTACCGCTCCACTGGAAACACTTTGGCTCTGAGCCTGTAACTTGAGCTTTTCAAGCTCAAAATTCATCTCAAGCTTTTTTAACTCTAACTCTTCCGCTCTATGCTTCTCTTCTAATTCAAATTTACGCTGCTCTAACTCTGCTGCTTTTTGTTTTTCCTCTAAGTACCGTCTACGTTGTTCTTCCTCGCGAGTCGAAATTTGGTTTCTGACTAATGAATTTACAAAATCAACTTTGTACGAGGGGGAGGATTTAATTTTTTCACGCAATGTGACAACTGTCATAGAGGGTTGAAGATCTAAATTCATTTCTAACGCAACCTGATATAAATCCTCTTTGCGAGCTTTATTAAGTTCAGACATTTTAAACTTTAGCAAAACAACAAAACAAGTACCCCACAAATTATGAAAATTCTTTTAAATTATTCCCCAACGTGAGCTTTGCCGTTACAACTCATATAAATAAGACTTTAATAAAGCAAAACAGTAAGGTATAACCTTAGCAAAACTCTGACTACAAACAAAACAAACTTTAAATCCCTGCAGGTATAAATAAACTGTATGGGCATAACGCGACATTTAATCAAAACAATATTGTAACCAATAGAAAACCATTTACTGAATAGTTAACACTTTCAAACATTTATTCTAAATAATATCAAATACATAATGAATAATTAAATTTGCAACCAATATTATCATTATATTACTAAGATTACTTAATATCAGTTTCATCCAATATAACTTTAAAAGAAAAGAAAGTTTCTTTTATAAACAAAAATAAATGCAAAAACTTACTCATTCCGTTTTGGAAATTAATCACATTCAAGGCTTTTTCATCAATAAATCAGCAACTCAAAATTAAATACTTACGTTTAGCATTTAAATAATAACAAACACTTAAAATAAAAATAGCAATCAATTCTCTTACGAAACCAATAAAAAAAAAAATTAAATAAATAAAGACGTATCTTTATGAGAATTGCGATAGAATTATAAATAACATTTTAACAACCTATATTTGACTGAAAACAGTTTATTTTTCCTCTTTTAAAAAGAAAAGAAAAAAAAAGATCAACGAAAACGTAAATGAATATTTCTTTCGCTTTCTCTCGCACTCACTCTTTTTTTCTCTTTTTTTTTATGAATCAAAATATTTTACTTAAAGCAAAGTAAAAATTAAACATACATGAACAGAATCAAAGTAAAATTTTCAGAATAATGGGTGAGGGAGGGGGGAAGGGGAAATATGCAATACAAACATGACAGGAAAACAATAGAATGAATTAAAATTTAATAATATCAAAAATATTTAGAATTTTTAGAATACCAATAATGTTAGGTATATGAAGAGAATCAAGAATGCATTCTTTTTATTAAACAAACAATGGATCCATTCAATTTAAAATGCTTACTTGTTGAAAACATCTTGCAGAATAAATCTTGTAGAATAAACACACATATCCTAGAATTTTCTTAGGGCATTAACGAAGTAATTTGTAGAACTTTACAACTTGAAAAAAATAAGAACACATATCACATGGTGTAAAGGCAACGTATTATTCTGTAGAATTATAGGAACATATTTTACTCACTGACAACGACGATCGAATCTGTAGAATATTAGGAACATATTTCACTTGCACACGACCGGTCGTGCCTTTTTTTTTTTTTTTTTTTTTTTTTTTTGCTAGTTGAAAACCGCACTTCTTGAATAAAAATATATTACTATATCACTTGACTTGGAGAATGATGAAATAATATTGCGAACACTTTTGAAAAATTTGGATGTGAACATTTTTCTTCGAATTCGTGGCCCCACGTTGGGCGCCAATTGTCAGGCTAGCTCAGATTAAAATCACACAGAAATTTCACATAATTTCAAGATAACACTTTCTCGGGATATAACTTTAAATATTTTTTTATTTAATCTTGGTAAGACGGCACATCACAAATAAAACGGCACACAACACGTATACACAAAATAATAATAGCACGAATAACTTTCTACATGTTTGCACAACTCAAAACAGAACAGAACTCCCACGAACTCGCAGCATATCTCATTCGGCAAAGCTCACGGAAAACGGTCACGTGACTGCCGGTAGAGTCTATTTGTTTTAAAACGGGTGGCGCGCGTTACAGCATTTCATTTAATTTTAGGTATTATATTTTCAAAGTTATGGTGGAAAATGTAGTGCAAAAATATGTCCCCCACCCCCCATCTAATTCCGAATCTATTTAAACTAAAATTATGAAAAAATTAGAGGTAGTAGACATTAATTTAAGCCTTGCAGGAAAATTATAGTGATTACCCTAGGTCACATAGTTTTTGAGAAAATCGCATTTTTCCGTTACACTCAAATTTCGATTTACCGGCTTCAGCAAAAGTGTTGAGCAGCGCTAGAGGTACCTATCGTAGCAGAAGTAAAAAAGCATTGTTGATCTTGAATTTTGGAAAAAATCGTCGGTAATTAGCCGAAATATAAACACTTAAAGACACCGACGGTTTGGACATACATAATCACAGGTACGGCGTATTCTATGCTCCACCGGCTTTTAAAACCTATATAACAAATTTTAAGGATATATTTGTGTAATGCAATGCCCAGTAGCAGTATAAAAGCAATAAAAGTCAAATTGTTAAAAACAGACTTATTTAATGAAAATTAATCACATAAATCCTATGGTATTCGCGACTAGTTTCCATTGAGTGGCTCTCTCAATACCCTACTATGTCTTTAAAGGTTAACTAAAAACCTATATGGAAAACACATATACAGAATAGCTATATTTGCTATTATTGGTTCCATATATCTTTGAACTTTCATGGCATATCCATTTATACTTTTCTAGTACACAGGGTGGAAAGGAAAGTCCCTTTAATCTGAAAATACTTGCGAACGGAGAGAGCTACAGCTATGCAAGTGAGGTAACAGTACAGTAAAGCGACTACGCCCGACTTAATGAAAACGACAGCAGCGACCCCTAGTGGCGAAATTTGGAAGATTGCCACTGCAAATCGAAAACGAAAAGAGATAGAGCAAAATTTCCAGTTAGAAAGATTTAGAGCATCAATTAATTAGTAGAAAACGACATTTGTTTTACATGGATAAGATAAATCTTCGTCTGTTTACCCAAAAATGTCCGAAATCGATGCACTTCATTTTGTGTAAACGTTTGAATGGAATAGCCAGAAGTATGAAGAAATATGCACAATTTATGCTATAAATACGTACTTATCTCAATACATGTTGATAACATCACACACAAAAAAAAGACAAACTCTCTCACAGTGATAAAAAGTTAATATTCAGTATGTTAGAAAAGTTTGCCATTGCTCACGATACACGTTTGTATTCGTGAGAGTATTTCAACATGCATATTTCTCAGCCTGGAATTGCAAGCCTCTTCAATACGATAAGATAGATTTAACACTTTTAAGGGCGGTGGCTAGATGGTCTAGCCACCTAATTTTAACTCCAAAACTGACAAATGGCACCAAGAATATTTTAATAAAATTTTGCTTTTGTAAGGAAAGTGCAAATTAGCAGGTTTTTGTTTTCTGAGAAATTCCTTTGAATATTCTGGTGTCAGTCAATTATTTCATCAGCTTACGAGCATAATTCTTCTGCTTCTGAAAGGGTTAATCTAAAATTTTAAATGCATTTGTAAATTAAATTCTTACAGACATTACAGCACAGTACAACGTCACAATCTGCAATTGTGCACTGCTACATTTCCGGAATGTGAATAGGCAAAATAGAATCGTCGCTCATCGATTTCGGACATTTTTGGGTATGCAGGTGACGATTTATCTTATCCGTGTGAACCAAATGTCGCTTCGTACTAATTGATGGATGCTCTAAAACTTTCTAATTGGAAAATTTCCTCACCCCTTTTCGTTTTCGATTTGCAGTGGCTATCTTCTGAATTTCTCCACTAGGGGTGCTGCTATCGTTTGCATTAGGTCTTGCGTAGTCGCTTTACTGTACCGTTACCTCCCTTGTATAGCTGTAACTATCTCCGTTTGCAAGTATTTTCAGGTTAAAGGGACTTTCCTTTGCATTCTGTATACTATACAACTATACCCAACCCTACGTTGTATAGTTTTTACAAAGTCTTAGTATTCTTTTAGCAACGGTATTTTTTTAATAATATACTTACTAATTCATATATTATTGTACGGAACCCTCTGTGCGCGAGTAGTACTCGCACTTGACCGTTTATTTCTTAGTTGTATAGATATATTAAAAGGTGAAAAAAGTGAAACAAACTTTAAGTAATAAAACACCATACTACAATATATAATAAAATACACACAGATAACGCCTGCATACAACGGTTAACAGTATATACAAATATTATACAGACATACATACAATAAATACAATAATACAGTGCAGGCGTTATTTGTGTGGTTGTGTGTGTTTTATTATATATTGTAGTATGTGTGTTTTATTGTTTATCGTAGATCGATGTAATAGTAAAATCTATTAATCGTTGTTCGGTCATCCAAGGCTGTCATATAGATAGCTGGTGACTTCCCCTACATGGTTTACTAGTGAAAAATTGCAGAACTGGGTATCGGCCGGAGTAGCTCAGTTGTTAGAGCGACAGCCTGGAATGTTGTGGTCCCGGGTTTGATTCCTGGCTCTGGCTAATTTTTCACTCCAGTTGGGTTTATTGTATTTATTGTATGTATGTCTGTATAATATTTGTATTTACTATTAAAACTTAAGTAATTTACTTTCTTTTCCTTTAATTACATACTGTAAATTTCGTATTAGTTTCCATATAAAAAAGTAGAATTTGTAGAATACCTCATATTGCATTCATTTAACTTATCTCTTTCAAACTTTTTTATACGGATCTTTAAAATCCCATCCTTCACGCAAACCCAGTATGAACCTCTATCAAGTTGTATAGTTCAAGTTATTATTTTTTTAACGGAAAAAAAAGGAAAAGGAATAAAAGAAGATAAAACTGCGATCCAAATGTAAACGTTAGTAAATGCCGTGGGCGGAGATTTTTCCTGGATATATCCTAAAACAAAATTTTAAGTCGCATTTCCCAATTTATTTCTTTAAAGATTCTTAAAATTTAAAGCGCAAGATATAGTTTTCTCTGTTTTAATACTGACAGTTAAATTTTCCATCAAATTTGGGGGAAATATATCGAAGATAGTGCGTGTGTATCTTAAGCATGCTAATTTGACTTGATTATATCTAAAATAAAATAAAAATATTGTTGCAAAACTTTATAAAAGATGAATACCTTTATCGCATTTTAAAAAATAATATTAATGCTCTTTTGCAGTAAAATTTATATATTTCATTTAAAATAATTAAATGCTCTGACTAAACTAATTTATGTTTTTATTAAAATGCTTTTTAGTTAAATCAATTAATCTAGGTTTAATTAAAGCGGCAGTTTTCTGTCGATTCCTCAGATTAATTTTTAAAAATAAATAAGTAAAAGAAAGAAAAGTCGGAAATTGTGCATCAAACGTGGCAAATAAGGTGCATTCGTACTATAACTAGTTTTATAAATACACTATGACGCAAAAGTTTAGACAATGACGTCATTCAGCTTTAAAATGTAGAATTATGACGTCAGAATTACAAAAACCTGTAAATATATTCAAAAACTGATTTAAAATGCTATGTACAAAAGACAGTCGTTTTATTTGCTATAATACTAATTTTTTTCATAAAAATTCAAATGTGCTTGTCGCAAAAGTTTAGACACTATTCTAAATTTCTTTGAATATTCGCTGGCATATGCAAATTTAGAATCGATGATGTCACAAATTTGGAGTACTTAAGTTCTGCAAACGATTGCGCTTCATAGTCGACATGCCGAGAGCTAAAGAAATTCAAGTGAATGAGGTTTCAAGGATTTGGCAGTTGAAAGGTGAAGGGAAGAGCGTTTCTGAAATTTCTGCTATTATTAATAGGTCAAAAAAATCTATTTATCGAGTTTTATCGAGTGGTTCCGAATATAAAGCAAAATGTCGGTCTGGGAGGCCACGTGTGACAAATGTACGAGAGGATCGCCTGATACAAAGACTAGCGGGTACTCAACAAATGAGCGTACGTGGAGTTCAAAGCTCATCGGGACTCTCTGTATCAAAGGATACGATTCGTAGACGAATTTTGGAAAAAGGAACAATCGTTTATAGCAAAATGCAGAAGAAACCAGCTCTGAAACCACATCATAAGTTACAAAGACTTATGTGGGCTCGAAAGCATATGTCATATGGAGAGAAATGGCAGTCAGTCATATTTAGCGATGAAAAAAAGTGGAATCTGGATGGTCCAGGTGGTTGTTTATCGTATTGGCATGACTTGCGGAAGGAACCTCGACGTTTTTTTAGTCGCAGACAAGGAGGGGGCTCGGTGATGGTTTGGGCAGCCTTTTGCTATAATGGACAAGTATCTCTGACCTTCACCAGTGGTCGTCAAACTTCACAGCATTATACACAGACATTAGAAGAAAACCTACTGCCATTTGCTGAGCTTCTAGGGGGTCCTCAGTGGGAATTTCAGCAAGACAATGCTTCAATTCACACTGCAAAACATTCAAAATCTTGGTTTAATTCCCATAATATAAGAGTTCTCGACTGGCCAGCATGTAGCCCAGATTTTAACCCTATAGAAAACCTTTGGAGCATCATGTGTCGCAAAGTTTATAGCAACGCTAGACAATACTCTTCTGAAAAGGAACTTAAGACATCTATTGAGCATGCATGGTACGATATCGATCCACAAACTATGCAAGATTTAGTTTCATCCATGCAATCTCGTGTATATGACGTAATACATAAGCATGGATGAGCAACCAGGTTTTAAAAATTGTTTATTTCGATTTTATTTAATTTGTGTCTAAACTTTTGAGACAGCAGTTTATTTTTGTTACCATTTAATTTATTGCAATATGCACAATTCCACTTTTCTTTGTTATAAATATTGTTTATATGTACAGCACATTAATTTCAAGCAGTGATTTGAAAATTGAATAAATATTTTTCAAAGTATGTAAGAATTTCTTCATTGTCTAAACTTTTGCGTCATAGTGTATTCAGATCTTGGTGCAATAGCTGTTGCACTCTTATGCAAAAATGCATGAATACAAAATTTGTTACTGTTATACATATTAAATTCAGTAATACGGAAATAAATAAACCAAAAAATTCCAATAATAAAAAATTAAAAGTATAAAAAAATATATAAAATATGATTTATAAAAAAATATATAAAATATGATTTTAACAGAGAAATTTTATCGGTTCTCTAACTTTTATGTACAGGGCTACAAAATGCACCAGGTCTCGGTGCTAGGTGCGAGCAGCACCAAAAGTGTTTCCCTTGTTAGAGAAATATAATTTTTCTCACTAAAAATTTTGTTTTTAACGTATTTGTGAAAAGTTTTAATCGTCATCTTATGGAAATAGTTGAAAATATATTTTGTTACTTAAAATTAAAATAAAAAATCTCCGATGGATTTTTTTTTTCTTTTTACGTCAATGGAATTTATCTCATTGTTCTAGTCGACAGATGATATTTTGCTTTCTAAAATAAACTAATTACTGAAGCTTGAATATGTTAAAATACGTTTCATGAAAAATACAATTAAATCACAATATTATTTTAACTATCTATAAATAAAAATTTATTTCAATTTGAAAATGATGTCAAGCAAAGAAATCTAATAATCCCTATCGTTTTCTTTTTTTCTACCTTTTATACACAAAAATTGATAAAAGGTATAGGTAAGGTTGGTGAGGAAATGGTAAAGGTTTAGCTGCTATCAGTACAGAAATGCCATTAAAAATTACAAAAAAATTAATACCTCGAAAACTTATTCAGATTATAAGGTTCAAAGACCACTTTTGATATCCTCGGATACATACGGATAACTGGCGTTTATTTGATTGCCCAACGTTCCATATTCCAGGAGGAGTAGCTATAAAATGCAAACGGACAGTCACTTTTTAATATAGGGTAATTCTAGGATAGATGGCCATAGAGTAGAGATGGCCAAGTCTAAATATTTAAAAAATTATATCATAGATTGCAGCATCAACTTTGTTCATAAGAAATAGTTCAACGTGTTCATTCATTGCGACGTACAGCTGTGTTTTTCAATTATAAAAGAAAGTGCAATTTTAATGTTTATTTAATTTAGTGGTTGGATATTTTTGTTGAGTTAGGTATCTGAAAGTTTTGCATTACGTATGTTACTTTTTTTTTCTTTCTTTTTTTTTTTTTTTTTTTTTTTTTTTTTTTTTTTTACTGTAAGGACTTTTAAGCGCGTATATAATCTAATCTTTATTTTTAAGTCTAAAACGAACACGTACAATGGTGGAGTGACTCTTTAAATTGGGTGGCAATCTGTCCATCAGTTTTAGGATAGATGGCCATATCAAATCGACGAGAGATGACCGCCTATAATCAATATTTCAAAATTATACTGAGTGAGGATTTTAACTGAATATAATTAGTATTTTTCAAATAATTATATAATTTTTCTGTTTATAATTATATTGCTTGATATAATTATTAAAATTTTAACTAATATAAATTTTTCAATAACAATAATATAATATGGTCTAACGATGTACTTTCGTTAAAAAAAATATTGAAACATTCATCCCAGAAACAGATAAAGTTGATAAATAAGCTTTAAGTCCTGAAGTCTAAAATAAACGCGAGAAAAAAAAACAAAACACGACACTTCCAGCAATGAATAAGATGAAATACAATTAAAATTATTAGATTCTACAGATTCCGAGGGGATAGAATTGGATGAGGACCACTGTGTTGGTTGTGGAGAAGAATATAAGACCACAACCAAAAAGGGTTACTGGATACAATGCATGAGGTGCCAGAAGTGGTTCCATGAAACTTGTACAAACTATCAAGATCTTTGCTGAAAATGTGGTAAAATTTTACGAAAAGTGAAGGATTGAAATTATACTTCAAATTTTATTCCCCTATTTTCCGTGATATAATTGCACCTTTACAAATTTCTATATGATTTTCATCATTAACTAGATGAAATGTGTTATTTTTTTTTATATTTTAACTTAATTTCTTTTTCTTTATTGGAAGGTCATCCTCCTCGGCTTGAAGGAGAGATGGCTGTCTGTCATGTTAATTTTAATTTTGTTTCCTACTTTTTGTTCTCGATATTTAATTATTTGTTGACCAAAATATGATGAATACATGTATAAGGATTTCAAATGTGGATGAACATTTATTGTATTTGCATTCTAAGAATTTTTATTTCAATCTTTAAAAACTATGGCCATCTATCCTAGAGTTACCCTAATAGATTGACGAAATTTTAATTCCGTTATGAAAAATTAAGTAGAGACAAATGCTAAATATTTATATTGTTTTAAGTGCAAATAAGTTATTTCGTAATGGAGTCTGCATGCGATGGTGATAGAATATAAAAATTTATGGTTGAAAATTATTTTAAAAGCCATAATAAATCAGTCAATTAACATACAGCTTTCAAACAAATTGCATTTGAAAGTATGTTTTTCCCCTATACTACGGTGTAAAAATTTAAAATGTGCGATGTTTAGAATTTAAAAAAATTGCAAAACTGAAATTTAATCCTGAGCCGTTGCCATTCGCAAAATGACGTCAACCCGAGTTCATCACAAATACAGGGTGAAACGCCCTGCATTTGTGACTAAATAAGTGGTTTGTGACCCTATGTTCTATGGTAATTCTTCGTCCTTTTGATGCCTATTATCACACCTCTGAATTTGTATGTCGAATTCGGTAACATCCTGTATATATATATCAAATATTTCTTTAAGAAACTCCGTTTACCCCCTGTTTCTTGAATAAAACTAATGCCGCATACCTCTCTAGTATGTACCCTCTGCTTATATAGCATAGACTAGTGTTTCCCAAACTTTTATTGGCCACGCACCACCGAAGCATCTGCAAAATCCCGAAGCCCCCCCCCCCCCCTCTCCTCCGCACTCTGTAATATTTATTAACTAAAAAGTGACTTATATTATTATAAAATTTAAAGTGTATATGTGATGATGTATATTTATTTACTATGTAAGAGGCCTACACTAAGAACCATATATATTTACTATTTAATTACTTGCTTTTCTAATGCTAAAATCTATAAATTTTATAAAGTTTGTAGCACCTGGTTTAGATAGTTCAAATATTTTTTTTAGGCTAAATATGTTCAAAGCAGTCAGATTGGATTTAGATATACTCTTAACTAGTCTCGCATGTAAAAGTTCCTTCTGTGACGCATAACAGAGCGAACAAAAATAAGGCTAATTTAATGAATAATTAAAGATGTTGCGAAAAATTAAAAAAACAACCTTAATAACCGGAAAAATTATAGACATTTTTAATAATGAATGAAAAAAAAGGGGGGAAGGGAGGAAGTTCTCAAAATTTCATTAAAGGTTTTTCAAAAAATTATACTCGTTTTGACCCATTTTTAAACTTGTATTAATTTAAAAGAAAAATTATATTTCTTATTTTATTTATTACTTACCCATCATACGTAGTATAGGGTAAGTCTTGTAATCGTTTTGAAATCGAAAAAATTGTTTTGACGGATTTACACGTTTCAGACACTGGAGATTCTGAAAAACATATTTTTAGAAAAAAAAATTTGCCGTCCGTCTGGGTGTGTGTGTATCTGTAAACGCTCTATCTCCCGAACAAATTGAGATAGAGACTTGAAATTCGGTGTGTACTTAGGGAGTAATAATGGGAAGAAGCTTATTGAATATCAGTAACCTCAATTATCCGGAACTATTTTTTCGGACTCTCGAAATATTCATTCTGATAAAAGGTATACAAAAATTTTCGAAATTGTTTATTTGAAGGAGTGAATATAAAAGAAAATAAAAAAACATAAACTTTGCATCATGAATGAAGTCGATCGGATAATTAGTTGCCGAGATATTTGTAATCCTATTTTTCACTCTCTTCGATTTTTCATAATCCTGTATTTCATTCAAATTTCATTATATGATACATTTCAATTGGAAATGAGACGCTTAATCCAACGCAGTCAACTGTTAGTTAATAGGATTATAATTTTTCGAGTTATAAGGATGTTTTTTTTACGCAATTCGGTACTACTCGATTACCCCGCCGACCCAAAAACTATCGCCAAACTATAAGATAAAATGCCAATAACGGCTTATCGTAAATGTCAAGCATTTAATGCATCTCCATGCCTATAAGGGGGTTATCATAGGGGGGTCCCTGTTCCGTCGCCAAATGCCGCCAAGTTTTTCGCCAACTTACCGGTATATCGCCAAATTTGGCGACCAAAATTAGTCGCCAAATTGGCGGTATCTCTAATATTTCGCCAAATTCCCATAGACTTCCATTGTAAACGAATAGTGTTTATTTGCTTACAGAAAATCAACAAACTGAGACATTTTAATGCAACAAAAAGTAATATTAGCTTAAGAGATTATATTAATTATATGTAAGGGAGTCCAAGTAAATTAAATTATGAATAAAAGTAATATGATACAATGGTTAGCATATACCACATGTTTTATTTTCATATTTTATATTATGCATATCCATGATGGGTAAGTATTACGGTGGCCCCTAACGACTAGTTTTTAATTTGCAAGTAATTTTTTTATTCTTAGTCTACAACATAACTTTTCCAAAACAACCAGACAGCGAATGGGTGAGTGACAAATTTGGAATTGCCTCCCTAAAATGTCAAACTGCCCCCCAGTGCAGTGTTGCCAGTGGGCTACTTTTTTAAAATTCAGATTTCTTGATTGGCACAACCTTTTTTAAACGGTAAAATTCACTTTGTTTTTGCCTTAATTAATATGTCATTAAATAAGGCACATATTACCATTTCAAAAAAGTGGTGCCAATCAAGAATCTGATTTTAAAAAAGTAGCCCATCTGGCAACACTGCCCCGGTGGGGCGTACGCCCCACGTTAGGAACCACTGGCATAAACCCTCCGGTTCTTTTATGACTGGCAGCACTGGCTAAGAACGCTTCATTTCTAGATTTTAATTGTGTTTCCGCCTGTATTACTCTTGTTGAAAACATTCCTTTCTCTACCACTGTAAGCTTTTAATGAAATTTAACTTTTTTTTCTGCATATTTTTTTTTCTCATAATTATTTCGAATGTCTCAAAATAATAAGTCACGCATCAGAATGTTAAATCGTTAAATGTTATCGACTAAGAAACAAGAACTACGTGAGACTTAACCGGTCATATCCGGCCAAATACGTGCCTCTATGAATTGAAAGTTTGTGTGGAGTTGAATTCACCTGCTGTGAAACAGAAGCGTTATTTAGTTCAACAATGGGAATTTATTTATTTCATTGAGACATGAAGATTTTTTTTTCTCTGTAAAAATTATTTTTTTACAACGGCTAATAATATGACGAATTCGGAGTCAGCCATTAATTATCATTAATTACGTCACTCTTCAACCGAGAGGGTTGGGATTGTAAAATGGTGCGCAGTGTGACAGGGGAAGGGAGGTTAACATGTTGTGGCGTCACATCTAAAGTATGAAAACAAACAGTTATATAGACATTATTTGCAAGAAGAATAAAAAATATGTATCTTTAGGCATGAAGTGTTAGGTATGTGTGATGTATATTCCTCCACCATCAATCCGCCTTCCGTGAAGATATAATATATATATATATATATATATATATATATATATCGTTTATTGATATGCTGCCACCACCGGTAATAGATGCGTGATACCGAACACAATGCGTCAGTTCGAGAAACACTTCATTAAAACATTTCAAATAAATATTAAATTGAAGATTTTTTGGCGACACACTTCAACATTTATAACAGCTACGTGAAACCAATATTTCCCTTTACAGCAGTGGTTCCCAACGTGGAGCAATTTGACACTTTATTGGGGCAATTCAAAATTTGTTACTCACCTATTATCTATCAGTTCCGTTTGTTTTTGAAAAGTAATGTTGCAAACTAAAAATAAATGAAAATTACAAAAATGTTTTTATATTGAATATTAAAATACTTCCAAACAAAAGTTTAAAATAGAATGAAAACCGGAATAATTATACGAATAACCTGTAAAATTATTTTGATTTTTCTGGTATTAAAACTCTCTGTAATTTTTCCGGTTATTAGTGTATTTTACAATTTTTTTAGAGTTTCTGTTTATTTATTGAATGAGCTTTCCACACTCTGCTATATGCCACACGAAGAATCTTTTACACGTGAAACTTCTTAAAAGCATATTTAAATTTGGCTTTTTTAAACATTTATTACCTAAAAAATATATGAAATATGTGAACATGGTACTATCAACTACATAAAATTTATAAATCTTTTATAGCATTAGAAAAGGAAATGGGTAGATAGTAAATATCTTTGGCTCTACTGTAGGCATTCTACATAGTAAACAAATTTACATGATGGCATACACATTTTAAATTTCATAATGAGATAATACATGGAAGACAACTGATGATATCGGTAAAGGGAAAACAGAGAAAATGTATTGTGATGGGGGAGTAAGGGCTACTCAAAATTGATAAAGATGGGAATCTTGAAATGCTTCTTGTGTATTGTTAATTCCATAGAAATAAATTTAGTATTGAAAACTTTTCTGCCAACTGTTAATAAATTACAAAAATGAATTATAAAATGTGTGAATGTTTTTAATTTTAACACGAAATGTAATCTCTTCAAAATATTTTATAAAGATAAAAATACAAACCGTATAAAACTCTTCTTTAACATTGTAGTAATTTGGATACGTAATACAAAACAAGTTTTGGCACAAAGCCGAATATGTATAGCCTCATTATGTTTACATAATTATAACAAAAACACATTTGTGACAGAAAATGTACCTCTTTGTCTTTGATAAGCTAAAAAATGTCAAATGAATGGATGTTGTTAAGGCTCTATTAAGATTTTATCGTGTGAATAGAGCCCACTTTTTAAATAAAAAGAGGCATAATTTACAAATTGAGAGAGGGGTGGGGGGCATAGCGACTTTATAGATGTTTTGGTGGGGTGTGACCAATAAAAGGCTCGGAGCCACTGCTTTACAGGCAAGGATATAGTTGATCTTGTTCTACATTAAATTACACATTGGTATACTATATGTACCAGATTATAACACTGTGACACACTATCCCCGTCTCTCTAGTGCGTACACAGCAAGGCTTATCCAATACTACGAAACGCACATGTCTATCCGAAATCTCTGCACACATTTAGGCTTCTCCTACAAGACGCTTCCCAATAAAATGCAGAAGGCTCAAAGTATCATGAACTGCTTCCAACTCTAATACGATCCTCCCCTCTGCATTCCTTACTCCCCCTTCTTTCTTCCAATCTGTGGGGGCTCTTACTCTATTTTCACGGGAAACTCCATGTGTGAGTGTTGACTTTCAAGAAGTTTGATCAAGAAGTTTGATATTTTTATATATTTGATATTTGTTTCCAAAATACCAAGATGTTTGATATTTTCTACATTTTTCTATATTTGATATTTATTTTCAAGTGCAAGATATTTTTTGTGCAAGATATTCTCACTGTGCAAGATATTTTTTGTATTTTCAATCAAAACAAGTGTAAATGAAATTTCCAACTGCTATTAACTGTGTCGTTCTGTAGAAAAAGAACTTTTGTCTCTGGCAGTGACTTTTTTAGTCAAAGAAAACAAATATTTTTTCCAAGCTTTATGTTTGAAGTTTTTATTTTTAATGTAGAACTTATAGTTATGTAGGGCATAAGTAATTCAGCATAGCCATTGAAAGATAAACTGTCTAATTCAGATAATCAGTTACATACAACTTCATTACGAAAGAATCTTTTCCGGTTTTGGTTTAGTTGAACTTAAACTATACAACATGTCATGGAATAAAAAGAAGGCAAGCTTACACTTTATGAAATTTTTAACTAAAAAAACTATTTAAAATTTTGTTTTATAAAACATAAAGTTTACTTAATAATGAATGCTATAGTTTTATATGTATATATTATATTATTATATTATGTGTGTATATATGTATATATTATATTATTATATTATGTGTATATATATGTATATATATATATATATATATATATATATATATATATATATATATATATATATATATATATATATATATATATGATTAAATAATAATAATAATAAAAGAAAAAGGGAAGTGTACTTTGATTTTACGAGTTTCTATGTTTATTTTGGTCCTTATGAGGTTGCTGTCCTTAGTACTGTATAAAAATATTTAAATTAAATTAATTTACTTCAATTAAAATATTTAAATTAATTTAATTTACTTCAATTTAAGTTACTTTTATAGATTTACTTCAATATATTTCCTTTGGTAATGATGGACGCTAATACAAGTTATGACATATGTATTTATATGTTTGTAGAAATGTTGTTATCTGTAGATATATACCCCCATTTTTCATCCAATTTTTATTATTTTTAATTCTGATTGCAGAGTATTGTGTACAATGTTGTTTTTTCATATTTTCTGAAAAGAACTTTTTTTATATTAAGAACTCTGCAAATTATAAGCAAAAAACTTGGCGAAATTTGGGACTGTTTTTATAAAAGCCTTAATTTCTCTATGAGTATGTATGCTATCCTCATAAAAATGAACACAGTATATTACAATAAGCCACTTATTAATAATCTCGAGTTTGAACGCTTTTGCTACATTAGTTTTAAAGGGTTATCCAAAAGATATTCGTTCTTTTTCAATTTCGTTGACGGTCCCCTATGGGGTTTTGGGAAACAACCTTCGCGGAAATATATGACTTATACTATACTGTTTACACACCTGCAGTTTCGGGTTAATTCCTCGTGTATTTTTCCAGATATTTAACAAAACGTCTAAAATCGCAAGTGACCGGTCACCTTTGGCCATATAGTGTATATAATGTAATGTTTGCGTTATAAGTAGCTAAATTTTGTCATTTTAGGCTTAATGCCGCCAAAATTGGATGAAATAACGCATCTTCTGTGAATGAACTCACTAGCTCCTCTGATGATTCTGTGAGTCATTCATAGTTTCTTATTTTACATACTGATTTCCTATGTTCATTTCCAAATCATCTTCAGAGCTTTATCAATTTCTTCATATATTTGTGATTTCAAATTTATTATATATATATATATATATATATATATATATATATATATATTTATTTATTTATTTATATATATATATATATAGATATGTATATATATATGTATATATATATATATATAAATAAGCAAATTGTTTCTGTTTTCAATTAGTTGATATTCAATTAAGTGAAAAAGAAGAAAAAGAAAAATGCATTTTTAGAAAAATTTTTGTTAAGTGCAGTGTGTTTTAGTTTCTAATTTATATTATACTTGAAAATATTTATTATAGCAGGAAGTTGACTGTTTTTAAAATATCGGATATATATATGTATATATCGGATATTTTTGATATTTTCGAAAATATCATGATATTTACGAACCTTGCCTACAATATTAAATATACTATATCCTATTGAAGTGTTATGCAAGACTTTGGAACATTTCTGTTTATAGAAGTAATAATATATGCGTTACAGTTTGCAATTAACTTATCTGGAAATTCTGACAATTTTTTGAATTATCGACTGATACTCTTATTTAGCAAATGAATTTCTGAATGAATCTAATTTGCACGCTATCTCTTCAAACGCCTACAGTGTACACGTGGGCGAGCAATTTACGACAGAAATTCTCCACTCTCAAAAAAATTTCCGTTCTGCTATAAATATTTTACCTCCGCTTGCAGCCGTCTGACTCTTTTGAATGAAAAATATAGAAAAGAGCAATGAGAAGGTTTAGCTCCGAAGTACAAATATACATGCAATTGTTTTATCGAAAACTCACTTTCAACAGCTCTTTGTATTCAGTTTTTTTTTTTTTTTTTTTTCGAATGCAGATAATATTTTGATCTTGTTTTAAAGTATAACAAAGTTATTAGCTTTTGTTAAACGTTTACAAATTCTAAATTCTCGACAAAGTTATTTTTTCCCTAGACATTAAATATAAATAAGATAATTAATATGTCTACGTTGAAATTTAGTGCATTGCGGAATTTTTATTCTTGTGATTAAGTTGGGTAATTTAAAAATATATAGTAAAAAAATAGTAATTTGATAAGAATTTTAGAAAAATAGTATAAGGAATAGATATCGAAAGATAGATCTATACTCCTATTATAAAGAGGAAAAAATTGTTTATTTGTAGGAGGTAAGCTCTGGAACTACCGAACTGATTCCAAAAGTAATGGTATCAAAATGATGGTGTTAGTCCAACTTAGAACATAGGCTATATCTTATGTCGGTGCCACTACCCCAAAGGGGGTGTAGGAGCAAAAAACGTTCTAAAAATGCTATTTTAGCGTTACTGAAAGGCCTAGAAATATGAAATTTTGAATATTAGTTACTTATAAGATATAAATGATGTCTAAGAACTGTTCTTAAACAATTCGAAATTTAAAAGGGGTGAAAATGCACAAAAAGCGTTCTAAAAAACGTTCTAAATTGTAGTTTCTACACAATCTCAGGAAATACCAAACCGATTTAAAAAATATTGGTGTCAAAATGATGGTGATAACGCTTGCTCCAAGATAGGCTATGTTTTATGTCGGTGCCACTACCCGAAAGGGGGTGTAGGAGCAAACAACGTTCTAAAAATGCGATTTTAGCGTTACTGAAGGGCTAGAAATATGAAATTTGAAATATTAGTTACTTGTAAGATATAAATGATGTCTAAGAACTGTTCTTAAACAATTCGAAATTTAAAAAGGGTGAAAATGCACAAAAAGCGTTCTAAAAAACGTTCTAAATGGTAGTTTCTACACAATCTCAGGAAATACCAAACCGATTTAAAATATATTGGTGTCAAAATGATGGTGACAACGCTCGCTCCAAGATAGGCTATGTTTTATGTCGGTGCCACTACCCGAAAGGGGGTGTAGGAGCAAACAACGTTCTAAAAATGCGATTTTAGCGTTACTGAATGGTCTAGAAATATGAAATTTTGAATATTAGTTACTTATAAGATATAAATGATGTCTAAGAACTGTTCTTATACAATTCGAAATTTAAAAAGGGGTGAAAATGCACAAAAGGCGTTCTAAAAAACGTTCTAAATGGTAGTCTCTACATAATCTCAGGAAATACCAAACCGATTTAAAATATATTGGTGTCAAAATGATGGTGACAACGCTCGCTCCAAGATAGGCTATGTTTTATGTCGGTGCCACTATCCGAAAGGAGTTGTAGGAGCAAACAATGTTCTAAAAATGCGATTTTAGCGTTACTGAAGGGTCTAGAAATATGAAATTTAGATTATTAGTTACTTATAAGGTATAAATGATGTCTAAGAACAGTTCTTAAATAATTCGAAATTTAAAAGGGGTGAAAATGCACAAAAAGCGTTCTAAAAAACGTTCTAAATGGTAGTTTCTACACAATCTCAGGAAATACCAAACCGATTTAAAAAATATTGGTGTCAAAATGATGGTGACAACGCTTGCTCCAAGATAGGCTATGTTTTATGTCGGTGTCACTAACCCAAAGGGGTTTGCAGGAGCAAAAAACGTTCTAAAAATGCGATTTATGTGTATGTGTTAGTGAAGGGCCTAGAAATATGAAATATTAGCTACTTATTAGATATAAAGGATTTCTAAGAACAGTTCTTAAACAATTCGAAATTTGAAAGGGGTGAAAATGCGCGAAAATAGTTCTAAAAAACGTTCTAAATGGTGGTTTCTACACTATCTCAAGAAATACCAAACTGATTTAAAAAATAATGGTGTCAAAATAAGGGTGTCAAAATGACGGTGACAACCGTTGCTCCAACATAGGCTATGTTTTATGTCGGTGCCACTACCCGAAAGGGGGTGCAGGAGCAGAAAACGTTCTAAAAATGCGATTTTTGCGTTACCGAAGGGCCTAGAAATATGAAATTTGAAATATTAGCTACTTATTAGATATAAAGGATTTCTAAGAACAGTTCTTAAACAATTTGAAATTTAAAATGGGTGGAAATGCGCGAAAAGCGTTCTAAAAGACGTTCTAATGTGGTTTCTACACAATCTCAGGAAATACCAAACCGATCTAAAAAATAATGGCGTCAAAATGATGGTGACAACCCTTGCTCCAACATAGGCGATGTTTTATGTCGGTGCGACTACCCCAAAGGGGGTGCAGGAGAAAACGTTCTAAATTGCGGCTTTTGCGTTACGGAAGGGCCTAGAATCGTGAAATTTGGAATGGTAGTTAGTTATAAGATATCAATGATCTCTAAGGACATTTCCTAAAAAAAATCGAAATTTAAAAGGGGGGTCAAAATGCGCAAAAAGCGTTGTAAAAAACTTTATAAATTGCGATTTCTATGCAATCTCAGGAAGTACTGAACCGATTTCAAATATAATGGTGTAAAAATGATGGTGACAGATCTTGCTCCAAGATAGACTATATTTTATGTCTGTTTCCACTACCCTAGAGGAGATGTAGGAGCAAAATGCGCGAAAAGCGTTCCAAAAACGTTCTAAATGCCGATTTGTTGGCAATATCTTAGGAAGAATGAATCTGATTTCAAACGTAATGTTAGGAAATTGATGCTGACAGCCTCTGCTCTAACATAGACGCTATTTTATGTCGGTATCACTATCACCAAGACGTTGCAGGAGCAAAAAAGCGTTCTAAATTTCGATTTTTGAGATCGGTAGAGGCTAGCAACTTAAAATTAGGCAAGGTACATATTTATGAGATATAAATGATCTTAAGAACAGTTTCGAAAAAAATGGAAATTTAAAAAGAAGTGAAAATGCGCGAAAAGAGTCCTAAAAACGTTCTAAATTGCGATTTCTACTCAATCTACGGAAATACCAAAGCTATTTCAAAAGTAATGTTGCAAATCAATGGTGACAGTCCCTGCTATAACATAGGTTATATTTTATGTTGCTGTCACTACCATCTGAGGGTTGCAAAAGCAAAACATGTTCTAATTTGCGTTTCTTGCATAACTGAAGGGTCTAACACTTTGAAGTATGGCATGGTATTTACTTACAAGATGCAACTGCTTTCTAAGAATAGTCGAAAGAATATTCCAAATTTAAAAAAATGAAGTGAGTGAAAAGCGTTATAAATTACAATTTTTAAGCAAACTTATAAATTACCAAACCGATTAAAAAAATAATGATGACAAATTTAGGTAATAGAACCTGCTCAAACATAAGCTATATTTTATGTCTGTGCCACTACCACCAGAGGGTTGCAGTAGCTAAAAACTTTCTAAATTGCGATTTCTGTGATACTGAAAAGGCTAGAAACTTTAAATATGACATGGTAGTTACTTATAAAATATAAATGCCCTCGAAGGAACGTCGAAAATAAATTCTAATTAAAAAGGTGTGAAGCGAAGGGGAGGTTCGAAAAGCATTCTAAAAATGTTCTAAATTACGATTCTATGCAATTTCAGGGAATATAAACCGATTATAAAAGTAATAGTTGCGAATCAGTGGCAACAGTCTCTGATCCTACTCAGGCTATAGTTTATGCCGGTGATTCTACCACCTGGGGTTCACAGGAACAACAAACGTTCTAAAAAAGGGCTTTAAAAGCTTTTTAAATTACGTTTCTGTGGAATATTAGGAAATAGCAAACCGATTTCAAAATTAATGTTGTCAAATTAATGGTGACAGTTCCTGTTTCAACATAGCCCTTTATGTTGAGAGAGGTGGTAGGACTTGGAATTTGACATGATGGTTAATTTTAAGATGTAAGAAGATGGTTTCTAAAAAATTCAAAACTTCAAATGAATACTGAAATAAGCGTATTAATTGAGCATAAAAGTTTCAAAATATTTTCTAAATTATTATTTATTTAGTTTTATTTCGTTTTATTAATTTAAGTCTGATTTCTGCCTTATGCAGTGTAACAATGATATTTAATCAAACTGTGTTTTAAATAGTAATTTTTTTTAATTATTCCTAAAAGTAATAAATAAAATAATATATTACCTTTTAATAAAATAAAAATTTAGTTAGTACCTTTTAATAAAAATTAGACATATAAATATCACTTGGCATATTTCAAATATTACGCGAGCAAAGCCGCGGGGTTTGCTAGTTGGGAATAAAGAGAGAGACGTGTACGCATACAAAAGGGAAAATATCTCTAAAATACATTGAAATTTCTTTAAAAAATTAAACTTGCAGGTATAGACGTGTATCCGCAAACCAAGGGCAAAAAGTCTAATTTGAATAATAATAACAACTACGTATAATAATAGTAATAATTGTAAAGCACATGTCAATATTGTAGGCGTAGAAAAACCCAGAGGGCATACGCTACAGTCATGAAAGTTCATTCAGGCTAGAGTATACGCTATAGCTTTATTTGAAAAACAGAGAGTATACAGAACTTCTCTAAAAAATCCAGAAGGTATATGGCATATACCTCTATATACCCTCCACTACACTCCTGAGTACATTATGTCAGTATAGGTGAAGTTAGATAATAAATATGATGTTGGTGTTGTTTATGACGGCCAATTATCTTATCTACACGAGTGATATAGGCCCGAAGGGAGGGGGTGCCCTCCGTGGGGGTCTTTCTAAGGGAGCCTAACCCGTATTTACGCAAGGTTGCCCAAGGTTCGAAGAAAGCCACGGAAAACTCCGAACGGTTAGGCCGACGGGCAGGATTGGGATCGAAACCAGTGCCTCCTGTCTAAAAGCTTTGAGAGGGCCACTGGTGGGGCGATAATAAATTTGAATACTGTATATGTTATTTTATCTCAATCATACGGATTAATGAAAAACACATGCGAGTTGAAATTTTTCGCTCATTTGAAAAGTTCAACTTGTATGATTTCTTTATCCATCAATATGATTGAGATAAAATAATATAAACATAATTACGTTTCCATCGTTTAATGGAGTACCTTTGCCTGAGGTTTAATCTGTTGAGCTGCGTACTGTTTCAATACCAAAAGGTTGTCGTGGAAAAATTCAGTTGGAAATTTACGTTTCAAATGGATATGAATGTTTTCAACAATGGCAATAAGTTTTAGCCTTTTGACAGCAGAATATACTAAAATTGTCGACATCTGTCAACAAAATACCAACCTTTAATTTTAAAATGAATGATTTCAATAGGAATTTAATATAATAATATAGGGGTACAAAAAATAACTTGGATAGACGGTTTAGGCTTATAATTCGTTTAATAACCATATAAATCGAAATCAAATTGCTAATACACCAAGTATAGATTTATGACTTACAGAAAAACTACAAGTTACCGAAGTGGCTGCCTTTCGTTTTCATGTGGAAACGGAATCCTTTGAAAAAAAAAAAAATTCTGCAACGGGTCGTAACTCATCTCCCGATATTTTGACCATTCCTCCAGGAGATAGACTACACATCTGTGAGTCTTAGAATAAACTCTTCTCTTCAGCATAGTCATCCGGAATAACTCGTTTTGCTAAATATATAGAGTACAGGGATCGTATTTTGATTCGGAATAACTCGTTTTATTAAATATATAGAGTACATGGATCGTTTTTACGAATCTTTCGCTCAAAAATGAGCCTGACTCCGACTCCGACTCCGATTCCGATTCCGCAGCCCTGCTTGTAAAATGGACGACTCCGACTCAGGGAATTTTAACACATCCGACTCCGATTCCGACTCTTTCGCTCAAAAATGGGCCTGACTCCGACTCCGACTCCCTAGCCCTGGTACTCTCGAGGGCCAAAGAAGCTAGATAGTCTCCAAGTTGTTTTAACGAAACGTTCGACTGTGGGTCAGTTCAATTGTGAAAATTGTGAAAAAAGTTTGCCCTTGATCATGGACGGTGTTGTCCATCAAGGGCGCGCCAGAAGTATCTGGGGCCTGTGTGCAGAACTTCACTTAGCGCCCCATATACCCAAACCCCTTCTCCCTACCCCCCCCCCCCCCCCAAAAAAAAAAAAAAAAAATCAATAACTATAAATACATACCTGCCAAGCCAACCTTCCGGGGTTTTCTCCAGGTCAAATAAACAAATTTTGAACCTGAAATTTTGTTTAATGAAATGTGCCTTGTTTCTATGGGGTTCTTTTTTATTTTATTTAATAAATTAAATTTCTTGTTCAAAATATTTTTGTTTGACTTTAAAAACAAGGAATGTTGACAGCTATGTAAATAACGGACATCCCTAAAAAATGGGTGCTTCAGCTGCTTGCTACCTCCCACCACAATGGCATACCTCCTAAGAAATTAGCTTTTACCATCTCTCCCCGAATTTTTAAGCGTTAGTCTTTATTTATATTTGTACTTAAAGCAGTTCAAACAAACTTTAATTAAGAAATATGAATGTGTTCAAATAATTAATGGTAGCACCATGACACAAGGAAAGGGGTGCTCGTAATACGGTAAATATACATAAAGGTAGAAAAATATTTTCTCTAATTACGGAGCGAATTATAATTTTTTTATTGTAAGATCCGATTTAAACAATTACCACACGTAAATCATAATTAGGGGTGCATTTTTAAATGTTTCCCCCGTCCTAGAACGATTGGTTTTATATTAGCAAATATAGAACCGCTATGCTGCTTATATAATAATTGGCAAAACGTATCTTTATCTTGTCACATGCTTAACCCTTCCTTCTTTTTCGGATTTTTTTATCTTTTTGATTTCAATTTTTTTTTTTTTTTTTTTTTTTTTTTTTTGCTGAAAATTAATACAGTGAAACTTCTTTTAAACGCCACCCCTATTCAAAGGTCACCTCTATTAAGGGCCAATATTTTTAGGAACGAAAATTTTTCCCATAGACATAATGCTAAATTTACTTCTATTAAGGGCCGCACCTACCCCTCATAAAGGCCATTTTTTTCACATGTGCCTTAAATCTTAAACAGGTGTATTGAATTTCTGAACCAAAAGGTAAGAGTTCAGCAGACAACTGCACTTGCAACAAAGAAGGCAGGGGGAGATGGGGAGGATTTAGAAACACAATGAAGGACGACAAACATGTGTTCCTCACACTTTGTTAGACCTTTCAACCTGTAGGGGTTGGGTTGGAGGGAAAACTTGACCCTTTGTTGTGGGCCCACAAAGGATAACAGGTTATCTAGAAAAACTGATTCCACATTTACTAAAACTGTGAATGCATATTGAAGCACAATTTTTGCACTTGTGTGTAAAAACGCTAGCATAAATAAATGAACTAATATCTCATTCTAAGGCATTAATAAATTATGCAAATTTAAGTAATTTGTTCCATAAAGTAAAAAAATCATGAGAAACCAAAATTGTCTGTGAAAAAATTATGAAAAGTAAACAAAATTCAATAGAAAATGTTTTCAATCATATATATAGAGTTTGAAAATGTTAATAAACAGTTTTTTCACCTACATAGGTTGTGATTTCCTTATTTTAGTTGTTTTTTTTTGCCACCCCTATTCAAGGGCCACACCTCATAAGGGCCAATTTTCGATGGAACGGTATGTAGCCCTTACAGAGATGTTTCACTGTGTTATGTTCTATCCCGAATACGCAAACGCAAAATAATTTTGTCATTAAGCAAGTAAGCAGCATTATCCTAGGTCAGGATCAGCGAACCTTTTTACGTGCGCGTGCCAAAAATTCACCAACAATATCTATCAATGGTGTAACGTGCCACATTTTGACATAAAATAATTTTGCAAAGTACGATGTTTATACAAAACGCTAGTTAAAAAATCAGATGCTATTTCTCTGCATATTTGAATAAACCATTAAATTAAAATTTTAATTCGTAAATATGATTCATTTATGTAATAATTTTCACTATGATAAGGAAATAAAAATACGAAATTTTATTTTAGAAATTTTCGACCTTATTATTTATGCATCTAGTTATGATTATCCAAGTTGCATTAAGCATTGTATCAATAAATTATTGATGAGATTTTTACTGTTGTATGTTCGATGGAGAATGCTTTATACCTGATTCATATTTTGATAGTTTTATAAATTGGATCCATTTGCCATCTTACTGAAGGGACTGTCTAAAAAAATTAATTTGAAAAGTACAGCATTATAAAAATCATACAGAAGGGCAAAATACATGTCGCAAACGCTGCATAACATCGCAAGAAAAGAAAATTCTTTTCATGCAAAAATAATTGCCTTATTTGTGATAGTCTGTCCGTATGAAACAAAATTTTATTCATTATAATAGAAATTAAATTTCATCTGTATAATAATTATAAAATTTATTTTTTCGCGTGCCAGAGAAATTGTCTCACGTGCCAACTCTAGCACGCGTGCCATAGGTTCGCCAACCCTGTCCTAGGTCATATAGTTTTTCAGAAAATCGCACTTTTCCGTTATACATAAACTTTACTTTGCGTGCGCTCAGTGAGGAAATTAGGGGGAGTTCGAGGTACTCATCGTCACGAAATCATCCAAGGATTGCTGATAATAATTTTCAAAAAGGATATTGGATAATTAGCAGATATTAATTAATAACCTTTCTAGATAAAGGCATCACAGATCAAGGCGGCGATGCAACTTTGCAACATCCTTTCAAGGCGCATTTGTCACAATGTCAACTTTAAACTTTGTACAAGGTCTTTGTTTTAGGTAAGGCGAATCATAACGATATATAGTCACCCTTTTTCATTCCAATTGAATTCAATCATTGATAAGTATTTAATAGAACAATGGCAAGTTTTTTACAAAGTCAACGCTTAAATTTATTGTACGGAACTTTTTGTACGCGAGTGAAACTCGCACTTGACCAATTATTCTTTGTTCAAAGCAAATCTAATAAATACAATTGAAATTTCCATGAAACGTAATTCAGTTTGAAGTTGTTCTAAAAAATATTTTTACCTCCTGAACAACATGAAACTTTCTTACATATTCATGGGCTCGTTTTTATGCGTAAAAGCATAAAATGATAGGCGTGACTATTAAATTGGTTTGGAATCGAATGGCGCTTTTAATTTTTTTTTTAAGCATTGCATTTTAAATTATATCCTGTTTTACTTATTTATTGTTTCAGTTATATGTAACCGATTAATTTGTGCTTTTTTCGGTAATTTACATGGGAACCGTGCATAACCTGGAGCTTATGTTGCTTTATCATTGTGCAATACTGTGTCAAATTTTTAATCTAATCTGATTTTCAGGGACTCACCACAAAAGATTACTACTGCTAATCAGAAGGAATCGATTATAGTTTAAGATATGCACCTTTTATAGGGAATTGAAAAACATTAGTCCATTTTTGAGCAAATAAATATTAATTTCGGTAAATTTCATTTTATTTTTTTTCTTAAAAATGCGTATCTGCAAACTATCCTTTTTTGTGTTAACACTATTTCCGAATCATAATCCTTACCATATTTAATCGAAGAATTCTGCAATTAATTAACATTAAAATTAGGCAAAGATTACTATTTAAAAGGAGTGATAACTAGAAAGTGGAATAGTTGACAGCTAAGTATATGCTGATAGATATTATTTAATTTTTACTTTCTTCTATCTTTACAAGAGGAAAGTATTGGATTCATGAAAATTTTCGAATTCCGGTTTTCGACGGATTTACACGTTTTAAGGGTCAGAGAACCCGAAAAACATGTTTTTACAAAATGTCTGTCTGTGAGTCTGTCTGTGAGTCTGTCTGTGTGTGACACAAATTTTGTGGGCGCTCTAGCTCAAGAACTAAAGCACGGAATTTAATAAAAATTTATATTCAGGTAGTCCCTGATCAGAGTTGGGCAAAATACATCGAAAATTCATTTTCGATACAAAATACATTAGTTTTAGAACCTAAAATACAAAATACAAAATACTTTTCGAATTTTAAAATATCCAAATACAAAATACTTGTATTTTCAAAATACATTGAAAATACAAAATACATTTAAAATTTTAAAAGTTTGGGCATAAGGTTACAGGTCTGCACCGGCCGTGCCTGGCAGGCCAATTTTCATTCAGAACACTCTGATCGAACCGGACCTGGATTTCACTTTTTCCGGGTCAGGCACGGGTTTTATATTTTTCTGAAGGCTTGTGCCGGTCAGGACCTTGACATCATTCTTTCCGGTTCGGGCCTGACTTCTTTTTTTACGGGCTGAATCGAGGCTTAGTTGCCCTAATTGGATCAAGAAAACGTCCTGATAAAATATGGCAAAATTTACAATAAAAAAGAACTGGTGGGGAAAATCAAGATTCTGAACTTCATTCTTCATAGAAGTCTGCACTGTCCAAATTTTTCAAGCGCGGTCCCGACCCAACACGTATGAAAATGTTTGGCCCGTCCCTGCCCGGTCTGGCCTATGCAAAAATCAGTAAAATCTGACACGGCCCAACAGTTTTTGCACAAAATGTATATTTTTAAAAATCGCCATTATTCTACAATTAAATTGCTAAATTTATTTTTTTTAAAGAATAGTACATATAGTATCTCTAGGCAATGAAGTTAAAGCACAGAAAAAGAAACTGTGAAAAAGAACCTGCCTAAGACGAATCATGTGTAAAACTGAAAAATGTGTTGATCCATGCAAAATGAATATAATAACACGCGCGAAAAGAATACATTTACAACAAACTATGTACCTGCTAAGAACGAAACCTGTTTATAACGGATATTCTCCTTTCCTGTCGATTCCGTCTTGGAAGATTTTATGCTATAGCCTTTTTCATATATTTAAGTCTCCACACCATGGAATGTGGATTAGATTTTAAATGATAACTAAGATTTTTCCATACAAATACAGATACATTTAAAAGATAAATATCGCAGTCCAGCATGTTTTCTTAAAAATGAAAAGTATAAACATGAAAAAAAGCTAAAATAAGTATTTTTTGTCAGAATTCCTCATACGAGACGATTTTTAACCATATTGGCGTAAAAATCAATATTTTGTTGAAATTCAGTTGGACCGGGTTAATCAAGGCTTTTTACGAGCTGGGATCGGGCCGAACTTTTAGCTTTTATACCTGGCTGTGCCAATATTTATTTATTTATTTATTTTGTACAGGACGGGACGGGCTAAAAAGATTTTTGTACGGGTTGGGCTCGGGCCGAGACCTGTTATTTCGGGCCGTGTATGTTTGCGTAGTAACAGTTAGACAAAATAATAGTTTTTTTCATTTTAAACAATATAGTGAAGTTTATTTTTAAAATAGGTTAACAAACCAGCGATGTAGTGGAGGATATACGGAGATATACGCCGTATACCACCTGGATTATTTTTAAGAAGCTCTGTACACTCTCTGTTTAATCAATAAAGTTACAGCGCCTACCTCTGTTTTCACAGACTAAGAGAGACTGCTCAGATGAGGATATTAAGAACATAGATCCCCCCCCCCCCCTCCCGACAACTCTTATTAAGGATTTTAAAAGTGCAATTTTTTCAGCTGGAACTGAATCCGCAGGAAACCGTGAGTTTTTTCTTACGATTTCAGCACTGTTTCAAACCTATCCCGCAAGTGTCAACTAGAACAGACCAGAACTCGAATTAGGGTCAAACCAACTCGAACCCGACCCACAATGAAAGAATGAGCTTCCACCTGACCCAAACGACATCTCTGGTTGATGTGCGTTCGGGTAAAATCTGGTTACTTACTTGGTGCAGAACAGTAATTCACGTTCATTTTACTTAATTCCCTTAGCTATTTAATATCGCTCATTTTGACGTGCAGTACACGATGGATGATATATTAAAATTTCGTGATGATAGCTTCATTTTTACGAAAGTTTACATATCTTTTTTAATTATATAAATGACTAAAAATTCATTCAATATGTTTTGATTAACAAATAATAATAATGGTTGTATTAGATAATTTAAACAAGCTGAATTCCATTCAAAACTTTTCCCCGAGACTTCTGCCCTCTTCCTCTCCTCGAAAAAACTGAACACTAACAATTTTTAAATAAAAAAAAAATTCCGTCGAGCCGGAGACCTATGGATGCCTGAAACTTAACATTCTACAGTCAACCGCTCTGCAAACTGAGCTATCGACGGTTGTGTTAAACCGCTTTATACTCCAATAACATCTAACAAAATCTGAAGTTTTTAAGGTTATATGAAAAAACAGAAAGCTTTAAATTCAATACTGGTATGTTTCTAAAGTGAATTAAACTATTTTTCTCATAAATGATTTACGAAATTTACATATATTTTTTAATTATATAAATGACTAAAAATTCATTCAATATGATTTGATTAACAAATAATAATAAACGTTATATTAGATAATTTAAACAAGCTGAATTCCATTCAAAACTTTTCCCCGAAACGTCTGCCCTCTTCCTCTCCTTGAAAAAAATTAACACTAACAATATTTAAATTTAAAAAAAAATTCCGTCGAGCCATAGGCGAACCAGCGACCTATGGATACCTGAATCTCAAAATTCTACAGTCCACCGCTCTGCCAACTAAGCTATCGACGGTTGTACCAAACTTCGTTATACTCCGATAACAACTAACAAAATCTGAAGTTTTTAAGGTTATATGAGAAAGCAGAAAGCTTTAAATTCAGTACCGGCTTGTTTGTAAAGTGAATTAAACTATTTTTCTCATAAATGATTTACGAAGTTTACATATCTTTATTAATTATATAAATGTCTAAAATTTCATTCAAAATGTTTTGATTAACATCGTTGTATTAGATAATTTAAACAAGCTGAATTCCATTCAAAACTTTTCCCCGAGACGTCTGCCCACTTCCTCTCCTTGAAAAAACGTAACACTAACATTTTTTTAATTTAAAATATTCCGTCGAGCCGGAGTCGAACCAGCGACCTATGGATACCTAAAACTGAACATTCTACAGTCCACCGCTCTGCCAACTGAGCTATGGACGGTTGTGCTAATCTTCTTTATACTCCAATAACACCTAACAAAATCTGAAGTTTTTAAGGTTATATGAGAAAGCAGAAAGCTTTAAATTCATTACCGGTTTGTTTCTAAAGTGAATTAAACTATTTTTCTCATAAATGATTTACGAAGTTTACATATCTTTTTTAATTATATAAATGACTAAAAATTCATTCAATATGTTTTGATTAACAAATAATAATAATGGTTGTATTAGATAATTTAAACAAGCTGAATTTCATTCAAAACTTTTCCCCGAGACGTCTGCCCACTTCCTCTCCCTTAAAAAACTTAACACTAACAATTTTTTTATTTAAAAAAATTCCGTCGAGCCGGAGTCGAACCAGCGACCTATGGATACCTGAAACTGAACATTCTACAGTTCACCGCTCTGCCAACTGAACTATCGACGGTTGTGCTAATCTGCTTTATACTCCAATAACACGTAACAAAATCTGAAGTTTTTAAGGTTATATGGTTGGTTGGTTGATTTTGTGACGGCCGATTATCTACACTAGGGATATAGGCCCGAGGGGGAGTGCCCTTCGTGGGGGTCTTTCTAAGGGAACCTAACCCGTATTAACGCATGGAAATCCATTGTTCGAAGAAAACCACGAAAACTCCGAACGATTAGGCCGACGGGCGCGATTGGGATGGGTTGGGTTGGGTTGATTTTTGACGGCCAATTATCTACACGAGGGATATAGGCCCGGGGGGAGTGCCCTCCGTGGGGGTCTTTCTAAGGGAACCTAATCCGTATTAACGCATGGAAATCCATTGTTCGAAGAAAACCACGAAAACTCCGAACGATTAGGCCGACGGGCGCGATTGGGATGGGTTGGGTTGATTTTTGACGGCCAATTATCTACACGAGGGATATAGGCCCGGGGGGAGTGCCCTCCGTGGGGGTCTTTCTAAGGGAACCTAATCCGTATTAACGCATGGAAGATCCACGGCTCGAAGAAAACCACGAAAACTCCGACGGCCGACGGGCGCTATTGGGATCGAACCCAGCACTTCCCGTCTACCAGTTTCGAGAGCAGAACCTCTCAGCCACTGGTGTTTAAGGTTATATGAGAAAGCAGAAAGCTTTAAATTCAGTAACGGTATGTTTCTAAAGTGAATTAAACTATTTTTCTCATAAATGATTTACAAAGTTTACATATCTTTTTTAATTACATAAATGACTAAAAATTCTTTCAAAATGTTTTGATTAACAAATAATAATAATCGTTGTATTAGATAATTTAAACAAGCATAATTCCATTCAAAACTTTTCCCCGAGACGTCTGCCCACTTCCTCTCCTTGAAAAAACTTAATACTAACAATTTTTTAATTTAAAAAAATTCCGTCGAGCCGGAGTCGAACCAGCGACCTATGGATACCTGAAACTGAACATTCTACAGTCCACCGCTCTGCCAACTGAGCTATCGACGGTTGTGCTGTTTTGCTTTATACTCCAATAACACCTAACAAAATCTGAAGTTTTTAAGGTTATATGAGAAAGCAGAAAGCTTTAAATTCAGTACCGGCTTGTTTCTAAAGTGAATTAAACTATTTTTCTCATAAATGATTTACATCGGTCTAATCGTTCGGAGTTTTCGTGGTATTCTTCGAACCTTGGATTTCCAAGTGTTAATACGGGTTAGGTTCCCTTAGAAAGACCCCCACGAAGGACACTCCCCCCCTGGGCCTATATCCCTCGTGCAGATAATTGGCCGTCATAAATACAACCAACCAACCATAAATGATTTACGAAGTTTACATATCTTTTTTTTAATTATATAAATGACTAAAAATTCATTCAATATATTTTGATTAACAAATAATAGTAATGGTTGTATTAGAAAATTTAAACAAGCTGAATTCCATTCTGCCCCACCAGTGGCTGAGAGGTTCTGCTCTCGAAGCTGGTAGACGGGAGGTGCTGGGTTCGATCCCAATCGCGCCCGTCGGCCTAATCATTCGGAGTTTTCGTGGTTTTCTTCGAACCTTGATTCTCCAAGCGTTAATACGGGTTAGGTTCCCTTAGAAAGACCCCCACGAAGGGCACGTCCCCCCTGGGCCTATATCCTTCGTGCATATAATTGGCCGTCATAAATACAACCAACCAACCTGAATTCCATTCAAAACTTTTCCCCGAGACTTCTCCCCTCTTCCTCTCCTCGAAAAAACTGAACACTAACAATTTTTAAATTAAAAAAAAACTCCGTCGAGCCAGCGACCTATGGATGCCTGAAACTGAACGTTCTACATGCCACCGCTTGCCAACTGAGCTATCGACGGTTGTGTTAAACCTCTTTATACTCCAATAACATCTAACAAAATCTGAAGATTTTAAGGTTATATGAGAAAGCAGAAAGCTTTAAATTCAGTACCGGTATGTTTCTAAAGTGAATTAAACTATTTTTCTCATAAATGATTTACAAAGTTTACATATCTTTTTTAATTACATAAATGACTAAAAATTCTTTCAAAATGTTTTGATTAAGTAATAATAATCGTTGTATTAGATAATTTAAACAAGCATAATTCCATTCAAAACTTTTCCCCGAGACTTCTGCCCACTTCCTCTCCTTGAAAAAACTTAACACTAACAATTTTTTAATTTAAAATATTCCGTCGAGCCGGAGTCGAACCAGCGACCTATGAATACCTGAAACTGAACATTCTACAGTCCACCGCTCTGCCAACTGAGCTATCGACGGTTGTGCCGATCTTCTTTATACTCCAATAACACCTAACAAAATCTGAAGTTTTTAAGGTTATATGAGAAAGCAGAAAGCTTTAAATTCATTACCGGTTTGTTTCTAAAGTGAATTAAACTATATTTCTCATAAATGATTTACGAAGTTTACATATCTTTTTTAATTATATAAATGACTAAAAATTCATTCAATATGTTTTGATTAACAAATAATAATAATGGTTGTATTAGATAATTTAAACAAGCATAATTCTATTCAAAACTTTTCCCCGAGACGTCTGCCCACTTCCTATCCTTGAAAAAACTTAACACTAACAATTTTTTAATTTAAAAAAATTCCGTCGAGCCGGAGTCGAACCAGCGACCTATGGATACCTGAGTCTGAACATTCTACCGCTGTGCCAACTGAGCTATCGACGATTGTGCTAAACCTCTTTATACTCCGATAACACCCAACAAAATCTGAAGTTTTTAAGGTTATATGAGAAAGCAGAAAGCTTTAAATTCAGTACCGGCTTGTTTCTAAAGTGAATTAAACTATTTTTCTCATAAATGATTTACGAAGTTTACATATCTTTTTTAATTATATAAATGACTAAAAATTCATTCAATATGTTTTGATTAACAAATAATAATAATGGTTGTATTAGATAATTTAAACAAGCTGAATTCCATTCAAAACTTTTCCCCGAGACGTCTGCCCACTTCCTCTCCCTTAAAAAACTTAACACTAACAATTTTTTTATTTAAAAAAATTCCGTCGAGCCGGAGACCTATGGATACCTGAAACTGAACATTCTACAGTCCACCGCTCTGCCAACTGAGCTATCGACGGTTGTACTAAACATCTTTATACCCCAATAACACCTAACAAAGTCTGAAGTTTTTAAGGTTATATGAGAATGCAGAAAGCTTTAAATTCAGTACCGGTATGTTTCTAAAGTGAATTAAACTGTTTTTCTCATATATGATTTACGAAGTTTACATATCTTTATTAATTATATAAATATCTAAAATTTCATTCAAAATGTTTTGATTAACAAATAATAATAATAATCGTTGTATTATATAATTTAAACAAGCATAATTCCATTCAAAACTTTTCCCCGAGACGTCTGCCCTCTTCCTCTCCTCGAAAAAACTGAACACTAACAATTTTTAAATAAAAAAAAAATTCCGTCGAGCCGGAGTCGAACCAGCGACCTATGGATATCTGAAACCGAACATTCTACAGTCCACCGCTCTGCCAACTGAGCTATCGACGGTTACGTTAATCGTTATTATACCCCAATAACACCTAAAAAAACTGAAGTTTTTAAGGTTATATGAGAAAGCAGAAAGCTTTAAATTCAGTACCGGTATGTTTCTAAAGTGAATTAAACTATTTTTCTCATAAATGATTTACAAAGTTTACATATCTTTTTTAATTACATAAATGACTAAAAATTCTTTCAAAATGTTTTGATTAACAAGTAATAATAATCGTTGTATTAGATAATTTAAACAAGCATAATTCCATTCAAAACTTTTCCCCGAGACGTCTGCCCACTTCCTCTCCTTGAAAAAACTTAACATTAACAATTTTTTAATTTAAAAAAAATTCCGTCGAGCCGGGGTCGACCCAGCGACCTATGGATATCTGAAACTGAACATTCTACAGTCCACCGCTCTGCCAACTGAGCTATCGACGGTTGTGGCAAGTTTCTTTATACTCCAATAACACCTAACAAAATCTGAAGTTTTTAAGGTTATATGAGAAAGCAGAAAGCTTTAAATTCAGTACCGGTTTGTTTCTAAAGTGAATTAAACTATTTTTCTCATAAATGATTTACGAAGTTTACATATCTTTTTTAATTATATAAATGACTAAAAATTCATTCAATATGTTTTGATTAACAAATAATAATAATGGTTGTATTAGATAATTTAAACAAGCTGAATTCCATTCAAAACTTTTCCCCGAGACTTCTCCCCTCTTCCTCTCCTCGAAAAAACTGAACACTAACAATTTTTAAATTAAAAAAAAAATCCGTCGTGCCGGAGTCGAACCAGCGACCTATGGATACCTGAAACTGAACATTCTACAGTCCACCGCTCTGCCAACTGAGCTATCGACGGTTGTGGCAATCTTCTTTATACTCCAATAACACCTAACAAAATCTGAAGTTTTTAGGGTTATATGAGAAAGCAGAAAGCTTTAAATTCAGTACCGGCTTGTTTCTAAAGTGAATTAAACTATTTTTCTCATAAATGATTTACGAAGTTTACATATCTTTATTAATTATATAAATGTCTAAAATTTCATTCAAAATGTTTTGATTAACATCGTTGTATTAGATAATTTAAACAAGCTGAATTCCATTCAAAACATTTCCCCGAGACGTCTGCCCACTTCCTCTCCTTGAAAAAACGTAACACTAACAATTTTTTAATTTAAAATATTCCGTCGAGCCGGAGTCGAACCAGCGACCTATGGATACCTAAAACTGAACATTCTACAGTCCACCGCTCTGCCAACTGAGCTATCGACGGTTGTGCTAATCTTCTTTATACTCCAATAACACCTAACAAAATCTGAAGTTTTTAAGGTTATATGAGAAAGCAGAAAGCTTTAAATTCAGTACCGGTATGTTTCTAAAGTGAATTAAACTATTTTTCTCATAAATGATTTACAAAGTTTACATATCTTTTTTAATTACATAAATGACTAAAAATTCTTTCAAAATGTTTTGATTAAGTAATAATAATCGTTGTATTAGATAATTTAAACAAGCATAATTCCATTCAAAACTTTTCCCCGAGACGTCTGCCCACTTCCTCTCCTTGAAAAAACTTAACACTAACAATTTTTTAATTTAAAAAAATTCCGTCGAGCCGGAGTCGAACCAGCGACCTATGGATACCTGAAACTGAACATTCTACAGTCCACCGCTCTGCCAACTGAGCTATCGACGGTTGTGGAAAACTTTATTTATACTCCAATAACACCTAACAAAATCTGAAGTTTTTAAGGTTATATGAGAAAGCAGAAAGCTTTAAATTCAGTACCGGCTTATGTCCATCTTCATTGGTGTTACCGTTTTTTAAATTATTAAGCTTTTGTTGACCACTGTAAGATTCTGGTACTGCTTCTCTTTTTTAAACTGGTAACCAAAGAACTTTTTTACAATTGGTTGAACTGTCTACCGATTCATCCTCGTTCTCATTATTTTTGTGCAGAGCCTGGTTAAGTTTTGAAGCTAGGGGGAGCATAGTAACAATTTGGGGTCTTATTTATTTAGAAAAGTTTTCTAAATTATTCATACATGGAAACTCATAAATGCAACAAATATATATTATCGAATGTGGCTTAGCTTAGGTCACATATATTAGTAAACATAGTATGTGTATTTTGATGCTCCAAAGGGAGTGGGAACATCTCCTGAATTCCTGAATTCATCACTGGCACTGATACTTCAAGTCTGTTTATTTAATGTTAAGCTTTGTTTTAATATCAAAAGGGACGTGCACCCTTTGATATAATAGAAATCCCCTTCTCCACCCCCCCCCCTGTTGTCTAGTTAATTTGACAATCACAACTCTCTAGAATTTCGTATCTTAAATCTTCTATCTAAAATATTGATTTTGCCATTATAGTTTCAATAATTAGTTTGACCAATTAATTATTCTCATAATTACTTTACTAATAATTAATAATACTGATTGTTCAATTCATTGTGAAATGATTATTTAAATTATCCCCTCCATAATTTTTCAATTTCAACACTACTGTAGTAAGTTGAACTATAAATGCAGTTTCAAGGCTTTTCTCCTAGTTTTTAGTCGCGTAAACATCCTTGTACGTTTTAAGTTACGCAATTCTTTTAAAAGCGTGTATAAAAAATGGCAAATGTAAGAATACATTCTGTATGCAAAGAAAGATAGTCTAAAGGATATTTTAAGTGCTTCCATAAAATCATTCTCCCAGCTCGATATCAGCGGTATTCCCCAAAATATTCTTAAAACTGGATAGGACTTGTGCGAATTTTCCGACAAGAAAAACAAACATATTTTTTCAAAGGCTTCAGCTAGAATTTGAACATGCTTACTGCCAAAAAAGAACTAAATATGCTCGTAAACAATGCTTTGTTTATTATCTTTTTATGAAAGGAGTTTTATAGAATATATATAGGTATTTTTTGCGGTATCTGTAAATGTACTTTTCCCCTCTTCTTTTTAACAGCTTTAAGAAAAATTTGCATTACGAGGTGCCAAAAATTGTTTTTTCTTTAGAACTACTGCATCAGAGATTTTTTAACGTTATTATTTCCAAAGAAGTTTTAAAGTATAATTCATATTTCTATAAAAAATTAATTGAACTTTATAAATAAGCTCATTAATCTCATAAAATTTTTTTATAAGTAAAATTATATTATTAATTATTAATTAAATATTTTAAGTAGACTAAATAAATTCATTAAACCTTCGAAAAAAATTAATTGCTATTACTATCATAATTTTGATTATACTTTACCCATTAATATATTTGAATTTTTCAGAAACTTTTACTCCGTAAATCCTTAATTTTGCAGGTTACGATACATATTTTTATCAAATATTTCATATTTTATATATTTTGAATTGATAATCGAAAAAAACATGTGTCGTAGTAACACATACAAATTTAACAGAAATCTATTTCTAGCAGCTTCAAATATGTAAATCCAAAATTAAAGTTCATTCGGGTAAATAGTTTTGTATTTCATATTTAATGCATTTTTAATCAACATTCGGTGGAGAAATGTATGGTAACTTACAAAAATTTAAACACAAATCAATTTCTAAGAGCTTCAAATATACAAATCCAAAATTATACGTTATTCCGGCAAGTTATTTTTTAATTATGCCCAAAAAGCTATACGCATTGCAGTTTATTTTACAACTATTAAAAAAAGAATTTAATATTAGTAATTCAAAACTTTCAATCTGCATAGTTTCTAAACTGCCTATTAATGATTTCCTGTTTGGTAATACTAGGATAAAATTTTCTGAAATAAACCAAATATGTTGTCAAAACTATATGTTTCAATTGAAAATTTCAGAGTTTGATGCAATTTCTCCATGAAAAACCCATATTTGACCAAGTATTTTTTTTTTTATGTTTTTGTTAAAAAATTATGTTTTAGTTTTGTAAAGAAACAAGGAAAGACATAAAATTGAAAAATTTATCAAAATTTTATTATCTTCAAATTTACAGCTTGTCCTATATATATCGGAAAATGGTCAAATCCACTGCCATGACATTGTTATTATTGTTTTTTTCGTACTCAAACTTCGTCTTTCAAATGAAATGCTACGAAACAGTCCAACATCACAGTTTTTTTCATATACTTGTTAGGTGCGTTCGTAATTATATAAATACGTAGCACCTATAGTCGTCGTTCAGTCCGTCTGTCTGTCCGTCCGTCTGTCTGTCCGTCCGTCTGTCCGTCCGTCTGTCCGTCTGTCCGTCCGTCTGTCTGTCCGTCCGCATATAACAGAGCAAAAACTACCCGACCGAATGATCTGAAATTTTTAATATATAATTGCTGCAAAATTTTGTCGAGCCATTTCCAATTTTATGAAAATCGGATGTATAGTTTAATTACAGGGACACCCAAAAGTTTTTCTTTACATTACGGCCAATGGGAAAAATTATTGCAAGTGAATTTTAATGATGTTACAGACTTCCGAATGATCTGAAATTTTTAATATATAATTGTTGCAAAATTTTGTCGAGCCATTTCCAATTTTATGAAAATCGGATGTATAGTTTAATTACAGGGACACCCAAAAGTTTTCCGTTACATTACGGCCAATGGGAAAAAATTATAGCAAATGCATTTTCATGATTTTACAGCCTTCCGAATGGTCTGAAATTTTTAATATATAATTGCTGCAAAATTTTGTTGAGCCATTTCCCATTTTATTAAAATCGGATGTATAGTTTAATTACAGGGACACCCAAAAGTTTTCCGTTACATTATGGCCAATGGGAAAAAATTATTGCAAATGCATTTTAATGATTTTACAGCCTTCCGAATGGTCTGAAATTTTAAATATATAATTGCTGCAAAATTTTGTCGAGCCATTTCAAATTTTATGAAAATCGAATGTATAGTTTAATTACAGGGACAGTCAAAAGTTTTCCGTTACATTACGGGGAATGGGGAAAAAATTATTGTAAGTGCATTTTAATGATGTTACAGACTATGCACTTATGAAGCGCAAAAAAATATGCATTCAGTACAATATGGGGTGCAAAAAATAATTATAAAACTAGTTATAGTACGAACGCACCTCATTTGCCACGTTTGACGAGCAATTTCCAACTTGTTTTTTTTTTTTTTTTTTGCACATTTATTTAGTTGACAACGATGCTGCCTCCATTCCTCTCAAAATTGGCATAGTTTGAAAATTCATTATAAATATTTTTCTTTTAAATTAAAGATTAAGCCAATGTAATGAATTATTCTTTCTTAGTAATATAATACTGAAACAAAAGCAATATCACAAATATTTTTATGAGTATGAGCTGGCACTGTATGCTGTCCTAAGTATAGATCGATGGTCAAATGTGGGCTAAAGCTTAAAAGAAACTGAAGTAGAAAGAAAACGTAAATTCAAATCATATGGTTATTTTCGTTTTTTCTGCGATAATTTGATGATTAAAATGCATGGAATGTTCCCTCTTTTTTTCCCCTTCCGACTGCACTAAACATGAAATACGTTGAAAAAGTTTTTTTTTTTTTTTTTTTATGTTACAATTTACTCAAATAAACCTTGAGATGTCCTATTGGAATACGCACTAAAATGTCAAAAATTAATAAATATACCTTTTAAACAGTGGCGTAGGAACTTTGTACAAACAGGAAGAGCCTGGGCATATTGCGGAAAGCTAGTGGCGCGGATCATTTCGTTCATTTTGGAAGGTTCCTTCATAGAGTTGCACGTTTCACAAACAGAAGTATAAAATAGAAGCATATCAAAAGATCACCAACTCTTTAATCCAGTTAAAATAATTTTTAATAGATATAGTTGATACATAGAAACTTAATTTATGTGCGATCCCGAATGCAATATTCAAATTTAAGGCTTCTCCCACTTCCATTTACCAAAAATTAAAGTGCTTTCTGTTGTTTTGGTTACAAATTCTTTACAAATATATCTCCAAATCAATTTTAAAGGGCTCCTCTTTATAAATATGTTATCGGTGCAGGTAATTTGTAGCAGACCTATATAAGATCCCTTTTTTTCTGGAAATCGGGAGGATTGTAAACAATGAGAAAAAGGGTGAAGGCACAAACTAGTGTGCTCACCACCCCCTCTCTTTATTCTCTTTGTTGTTTATAGTGTGAATTTCCTAGAAAAAGTATACTTCATTTTTTTAATTCAGCAATGTATCGTAAACTGATGTGGTGCGAGAATTGCTCCCGGGGGAGCTGAGCCCGTCTGAAATACTCTAGAGGGAGCCACAGCTCCACAGCTCCCCCGGTTCCTACGCCCTTGCTTTTAAAGATATATTTCGACCCCCCCCCCCCCTTTGGTGCGCATATAAAATTTACAGATTTTATATTTTTTTTACAAATTTAAAATTTTAATGTTTTCAACTGACAATTCAATAAAGAAAGAGCGAAGGGAAAAACATCTTGACTCAAAGCCTTTATAAGTTATTCCAAACTTTAAATGAGTTATCAATTGTTAGAATAAAATAATTGGGCGTTTTTCTTTTCTTTTCTTTCGTAACACTTCTTTAACCATTTCTTTCAGAAATGGTGAAAATTACGTTTCTAAAAACAAATTAATACAAATAAAGTTGTTATATGTTGCCTACAGATTTAAGGGGGTTCGGGACACATTTTAAAATAATTTTTATTTATTGAGTTAAAATTTTGAATTATTTTGTGATGGTTAACCATATCATTTGTAAACAAAATCACATAATAAAACTTCTCATCATTTTTTTTAATTAAAATTTATTAAAAAGTGGGGTAATTTAAAATCGTTATAACTCGAAATATTATTTCTAGAATTTCAATTTTTTTTCATTTAAATAAACAGAAACATATAAGTTTTAATTTTGATTTAGCATTTTTAAAAATATTAATTTAAAAAAAAAGAAAAAGAAAATTAAAGTAAAAAGAAAAAAAATTGTAACTTAAAAAAAAAAAAAAAATCATACTTTTAAAAGTAAATATTTTTTTCAAATTTGCTGAACCAAAATAAAAGTAAAACAATTAAAAAAGACATGTTCCAAGTTTGAACCATTTAACTTTAACGGTTCTTGACTTATAACAATTTTAATACGAGAATTGGTGAAAAAATCCTCATGAAGAAAAACGCATTTTCACAAGAAGTCGTTTCCACGACAACCATTGCTTGAAAGCTAGATTTTGAAAACAAACCAAAACGAAAAAAAAATAATATTTCCTGTTCTAATTAAGATAGAAGCATGATTTAAACGTCATTTTAAGTAGAAAAATACAGATAAATTTTTAATGCAGTAAAATTGTTTTAGAAAATTTGAAGATTTTTGTCTCCCGAAACTATTTTTTCTGTTAAATGAAAAGTTTAATAAGTACTTACATACTTCATGATTAAGCATGACAAATATTTAAAATATTAATGATAATAAACTTTTCTTATAGTTATCTAAGCATGTCTTTTTTTTTATACAAAATACAAAAGATAGTTCGACTGCAGTTTATACAAAATATCTACAATTGGAAATTTCGTTTGTTCGAAACAGCATGTTAAATGCATTTTTATGTAATGTAATATTCTTTTATATAATAGGCGCATTTAATTAATAAAACTAGCCTTTACAATTAATATCATTTTCACTAAAAAAAAAAAAAAAAAAAAAAAAAAAATCATGTAAAAAAAAAAATTAGCCCCGTTTTCTTTAATTTAGAGTTTTAGCTGCCAAAAGATCTAAAATTATACGACAGTGCCAAGTTTTCAGACATATCGAGCTTAAAATCCCTGATACTCAATGAACATGAAATGAAATATGTCGCTAGTAATTTAACTTTTCAAGCTCCAATTTGGCAAGTGTTTAGGTTGCACAATACCTGAATTAATATTGTCTAAAATATCGCATAAAAGCTGCCAAGTTCGATCCTGAAAAGTTAAATTATTTGAGGCATATCTCATTTACGTTCACCGAGAGACAGATTTTCTGTTCAATGGACTAAACGAAAGAAAAAAAAACTTTGGGATTGTTTCAGAATTTTTTTTTTTTTTTTTTTGTTACACCCAGAAAGGTTATAAAAATCTCATCTTTCTTTGTATGAAGATTATTGCTGTGTACTTTTTGAAGTGTTAAATTTATATATTTATATATAATAATATATATATATATATATATATATATTTATTTATATGTGCATTTTTATTATAATGATTTATTATATTAGTATTTTGATATATCAGTACATTTTACAGTATTAAATGCTCCCAATAGGACTTTTAAAAAATATTTTTTCTAAGGTGCTTTAATAATTATAATACAGTTATATAGTATCTATTAAAGATAGACCGAAAATTCCGTTTTGTTTTCTTTTTCGGCCCAAAATCTTGGCAAAAATGCTACCTAATATTCGGCCAGACCGGAGTTACGAGGGCAGTATGGTAAGTACCTGGCCTCGGCTAGATATGGCGCTACTAGAGTTTAAAAATTATTAATTTCGCAATGGTGACCTTTTACAACAAACTTGGCTAATCGCGATGTCGCTACGTGGTTTAGTTTGTGAGTGGTAGCCATTTCAATAGAACAACTTTGGTGATATTTCAACAATGGAAAAAATTGAATATCGAGCAGTGATAAAATACCTGTTTTTGAAAAAGAAAACTAATGACGAGATTAAAGCGGAACTCAGCGAAGTTTATGGGGACACTGCACCTTCGTTATCAACCATAAAATATTGGACAGCTGAATTCAAACGCGGCCGTCAAGCATTTTTGATGAAGAACGTCCAGGTCGTCCAACTGAAGTTACGATCCGAAATGATCGAAAAAATCCACGATATTGTGATAAATGATCGGAGAGTGAAAGTACGCGAGATTGCTGAGACTGTGGGTAGCTCAATTGAACGGTTGCAAAATATTTTAACAACTCATTTGGATATGAAAAAGCTTTCGGCAAGATGGGTGCCGCGATTGCTCACTATTGACATTAAACACACTCGTGTGTCAATTTCAAAAGAATGTCTGGCGAAATTAAAGAACAATCCAAATGATTTTTGGCACCGGTTCATAACAGTTGACGAAACATGGATTCATCACAGTACGCCAGAGACTAAGTTCAAATAGTGGGTTTTTCGTGGACAACCTGCTCCAAAAAAAGACTAAGGCGACTTTATCTGTAAACAAAGTGATGGCTACAGTGTTTTGGGATGCACGCGGCATAATTCTCGTCGATTACCTTGAAAAGGGCAAAACGATCAATGGAGAATATTATGCCAGGCTATTGGATCGTTTCGACCATGTTATGAAAGAAAAACGTCCGCATTTGGCGAAGAAAAAAATTCTCTTTCATCAAGACAATGCACGCGTGCACACCTGTGTCGTCGCCATGGCAAAATTCCATAAATTAGGATGCTAACTGCTACCGCATCCACCATATTCGCCAGATTCAGCCCCTAGCGATTATTTTCTATTTCCAAATATGAGAAAATAGATTGGTGGAAAAAAAATTGGCTCTAACGATGAGGTTATTGCTGAAACAAACGCCTATTTTAGAGAGTTGGAGAAATCGTATTTTTTAGAGGGGATACAAAAAATAGGAAAGCGTTGGGCTAAGTGTATCGAACTAAAAGGAGATAATGTTAAAAAATAAATCCCATTTTAGACAGAAAAATGCATTTTTCTTGTCAAGGCCAGGTACTTATCATACAGCCCTCGTATCTGTATTCCAAAAATGCCGATTTTTCATTCGGAAAATTTCAACATTACCCATTGATTAGAGCTGTATCGGCTCAAATAAGAAGCTCTTTATTTATTGCTATGAGCTTCAATGTTTATAATTAGCAGCCATGAGTGGTTCAAGACTGAGTGCAAATTATAAAGCAAGTAATGCATATATGACTACACTTTGAAGATGGCTTTCACGTGCTGGTTGAAAGATGCAGACATAACAGTAACAGAAATATTTTTGTTTGAAATCACAGAAGTGTTTCGAATACTCTTTGAGAAAGTTCTAGTGTAATGGTTTGTTGATCATTTACAAAAATTGTTATGAAATATAAATCGAATTATGTATGCCTGAAACTTTTTTAATTAGATGAAATTCGTATAATTAGAAAATCATGCTATATCGTAGAAAATGAATTACATTTTATTTTATATAAAAATAAAAAGTTTTGGTCAGAGGCGCAAAGAACCAACTTGGGCCACATGTATAATTATAGGTATAATCAATTAAAATTCAGTAAATTTTTCAACATTTTCGTTTTCGGCCGAAAATAGGAAGGTTACCGAAAGTCTGTTTCGGTTTTGTCTTCTGTCTTAAAAGCCTGTTTCGGTCGATCTTTTGTTATTTTACTATCGATATTTACTAATATTTACTCAATCTGCATTGTGAGAAGTATGACGGCGATGCTGCATGGCTTATAAAACCTGGTTTAACAATTCGAAAATAAATTAAATACTTTTTTAAAAATAAAATTTAATGTTATCATTTTATATTAGCGCTAGAAAAATGATAAGATGGGTGAAGCGTAATAAATAAATGTCATGGACAACAGGAAATAAAGCACAAATCAGCGAATTGTGCGCCAATTTCATAATACTAATCAGTAATTGTATCTTTAAAAAAATCTGAATGAGGTCAAACATATCCTTATTGTGATTACTGAAGGGATAGATTACACTGCCATTCGAAATTTATGTTTCTGAAGATTCATATTAAGGGACTAAGCCAGGCTCACTAATTTAAATTCTTTATATGCGCGAAACACAACAGGGATCCCCTTATAGTGATCGTAAAAATAATAAAATACACTCGCATTCAATTTTAACTTGGAGTATAGTTGCCATTTAAAATTTTAGATATGCAACTTCCTACCAGGAAGTTTTCTTATTCAGTAGAAAAAAAAAGGAATGAAAAAGAAACAGAAAATCATTAATGAAATTAAGAAAGTACCCTACTGAAAATATCACAAGTGATCTATCTATCCAGTTTTTTAATTCAAAATTTACAATTTTCTAAATGTTTTTGTTGTTGTTTCATTAATTTTTATTTACTTTTGTTATGCTACAATACTTTATTAAAAATAAAAATAATAGTTTTAGGAGTGTACCTGTAAACTAATGAAATATGCAATTAAAATAATGAAACTTTGTAAAAAATCACCATAAAATAAAAACTATACATAGGACGCATTTCGAGCTAAAAATATTAACAGCTCGTCATCAGCTACAGTAAACACGTGTCCGTAAGGGGACAAGGTCAAAAATGAACTGAAAGGTAGATAGTAGAGCTTGCAAAGAATGCGACAGATGGCGCTAGCTGAAAAGAGTTCATGCAGAAGACGAAAGTGTTGCCAAAATGATAGAAGACAAATTGACAAAGAAAAATGGAAATAAAAGAAATACACAAAATTAAAAGAAGTAAATTAAAAAGTATAAATAATAATAATAAAGAAAGAAATATAAAAGAATAAAACAAGAAAAAAACCAAAAGATCCCTTTTTTAACAAAATAAAAAGAAAAGAGAAAGAGAAGAGGGAAAAGAATTTCTTCTTTTATTCGTAAAGAATTACTTCTTTTATTTTATTTTAATTTTGTTTATTTCTTTTATTTCCCCTTTTCCCTATCAATTTGTCTTCTATCATTTTGACAACACTTTCGTCTTCTGCATATGCTCCTTTTAGCTATCGCCATCTGTCGCATTCTTTGCAAGCTCTACTATCTACCTTTCAGTTCATTTTTGACCTTGTCCCCTTGCGGACATGTGTTTACTGTAGCTGATGATGAGCTGTTAATATTTTTAGCTCGAAACTCGTCCTATATATTGTTTTTATTTCATGGTGATTTTTTACAAAGTTTTATTATTTTAATTGCATGATTCATTAGTTTACAGGTACACTCCTAAAACTATTATATTTATTTTTAATAAAGTATTGCAGCATAATAAAAGTAAATAAAAATTAATTAAACAACAACAAAAAAAACATTTAGAAAATTGTAAATTTTGAATTAAAAAACTGGATAGATAGATCGCTTGTGATATTTTCAATAGAGTCCTTTCTTAATTTCATCAATGATTTTCTGTTTCTTTTTCATTCCTTTTTTTTTCACCTGAATAAAAAAACTTCCTGGTGGGAAGTTGTATATCTAAAATTTTAAATGGTAACTATACTCCAAGTTAAAATTGAATGCGACTGTATTTTATTATTTTTACGATCACTATAAGGGGATCCTTGTTGTGTTTCGCTCGTATAAAGACTATAAATCAGTGAGCCTGGTTTAGTCACTTAATATGAATCTTCAGAAACATAAATTTCGAATGGCAGTGTAATCTATCACTTCAGTAATCACAATAAATAGGATATGTTTGATTTCATTTAGATTTTTTTTTTAGATACAATTACTGATTAGTATTATGAAACTGGCGCACAATTCTCTAATTTGTGCGCTTTCCTGTTGTCCATGACATTTATTTATTACGCTTCACCCACCTCATCATTTTTCTAGCGTTAATATAAATGATAACATTAAATTTTATTTTTTAAAAAGTATTTAATTTATTATTTCCAAATTGTTAAACCAGGTTTTACAAGCCATGCAGCATCGCGGTCATATTTCTCACAATGCAGATCGAGTAAATATTAGTAAATATCGATAGCAAAATAACGAAAGATCGACCGAAACAGGTTTTTAAAACAGAAGACAAAACCGAAACAGACTTTCGGTAACCTTCCTATTTTCAGCCGAAAACGAAAATGTTGAAAAATTTTCAGAATTTTAATTGATTATAACTGTAATTATACATGTGGCCCAAGTTGGTTCTCTGCGCCTCTGACCAAAACTTTTTATTTTCTTATAAAATGAAATGTAAGTCATTTTCTACGATATAGAATGATTTTCTAATTATACTAATTTCATCTAATTAACTTACAAAAGTAATTTTCACACTGGAGAGAGGAAAGGAAATGATGAGAGCTCATTGACAGGATTATCAGAATTTTTAGAAATAAAATATACTTCATGAAAATCCAAGTGAGAAGGAGAGGCAGGGGAAGAAATAATTTTGGCCATGGAGAAATTTAAACAATGACTGGAAGACCAACAGCGAGAAGCAATCGAAGATTTAGAGATTTCTTGATTTGAAATATACCTCTGATGCTCGCCTAATCTGAATTTAAAAGCTCTCTTTGTTTGACCAATATAACCTAAATTGCAAGAGCAAGGAATAAATTAAACACCGCACCGATTCTCAGTAGGAATAGGATCTTTTAGAGAAGAGAATTTAATTTTATTCATAGGTTTCAAGATAACTTTAAAATTAAAACAAGAAAGGATTTTAGCAATTTTAAAACAGATAAGAGAATAAAAGGCCAGAACTGTAGAGTTAAAATTAGGAGGATTATTTGAATCAGAAAAAGGACGTTTAAGCTTATTAAATTTATACAGAGCTTTATCAATCAAAGAGCGATTATAACCACGAGCAAGGGCAAGAGATCTGATATAATTAATTTCATTATTAAGAGTCAGAACAAATGCGTAACGAGCTAATAGTTTATATAAATTTCCTTTCTGGTTTAGGTATGTTGATGATACTTTCATTTTAATTCCCTCTGATCTGGATCTTTCTAAACTCCTTTCTCTTGTTAATTCTGTTGATCCTTGTATTCAATGTACTCTCGAAGTTGAAGAGAACAATTATCTTCCTTTCCTTGACATCTTGGTTTCGAAACACCCAGATCGGTTCTCTACCTCCGTTTATAGAAAACCTTTCGCTGTATCTCTTCCTCCTCATGCTCTTTCAAATCATTCTCCTCAACAAAAAGTTGCGTCCTTTTATACTTTTGTTTTTAGGGCGTTACGCATTTGATCTGACTCTTCTGCTCTAAATAATGAAATTAATTATCTCAAATCTCTTGCCCTTGCTCGTGGTTATAATCCCTCTTTGATTGATAAAGCTCTGTATAAATTTAATAAGCCTAAACGTCTTTTTTCTGATTCAAATAATCCTCCTAATTTTAACTCTATAGTTCTGCCCTTTTATTCTCTTATCTGTTTTAAAATTGCTAAAATCCTTTCTCGTTTTAAATACGATAAGCTAGCGCTATCTGTCGCATTCTTTGCAAGCTCTACTATCTACCTTTCAGTTCATTTTTGACCTTTTCCCCTTACGGACACGTGTTTACTGTAGTTGATGACGAGCTGTTAATATTTTTAGCTCGAAACGCCTTCTATGTATTGTTTTTATTTTATGGTGATTTTTTACAAAGTTTTATTATTTTAATTGTTTCATATCGTCAGTTTTAGGTGCTGTTTCGCTTTAATGAAATATGCAATTACCAAAACGTTTTTAGAATGGAGGCAGCACTAAGTTCTTTAAATATATTAAACCTCTTCCGAAACTATTTTCGAAATTACTCTTTAAGTGGCACAATTAAAATTATGCCATTATTTTAACGAAGTTTTAATGTTATCGAAGAGCCTTCACACATATGCTATTAAAAAAGAATCAAGGAGTGTTAATAATTTTTGTTTTGCAGCGTTTTTCACATGATTTAATGATTTTCTGATACTATTCCTAAGTAAAATTGCTGTTATACAACACACTTATTTAAAATATATATATAATCAATATTATGTATTGTAATAGGGAATACATAAATCGCGATATACAAGTTGTCCGCTCTTAAGGGTGTCCAATGTGACTATTTCCTAAACCGTTAGTCATATAGTTGCAATTACAAAAATGTTTCAAATGAGGTAAAGTACTTAAAAAGCCGTTTGGATCAATAAAAAAATTTCTTAAAGTGTTAAGAAATTTAAATTTGTGTGCGGTCCCCCGATCCTATAAATGATACTTAGTAAAAATTTACCTTTCGTTAACAAGTAAGACAAAAAAGTCCCATTCATCTAACACTAAAATTGACAGAGTTATGAAAATTTGAATAGCATGACTTACACCAATTTTCTGCATCTTAACACAGATGGGTTGGGCCATGGTTCGAGGAACCGTACTTAAAGTGCTTATAAGGAGAATTTATTTTGCGTATGTTGGCACTTTAACTTAAAGTAGTCACATCCTCACATCGTACAAGTATTACGATAGTGTTAATTTTTCAATTCCTACTATTAGTTCACACTCTCCCTATATTTATTTATATATCTTGTTCAAATTTTCAATCGTTAATAAAATACTTATTATTCATCCTATCAAGTTGAAATAATTTTTTTTAACTTGTACTGGATGACAATTGATGTTAATACAGATTTTTCCAATATTAATTCATTAATTAAATTTAGTTTTATATGGGAGACAAAATGGGGTTATCATAGGGGGAACCCTGTTCTGTCGCCAAATACCGCCAAGTTTGCCGCCAACTTGGCGATATGTCGCCAAATTTGGCGACCAAAATGAGTCGCCAACTTGGCGATATCTCTAATATTTCGCCAAATCCCCATAGACTTCCATTGTAAACCTACTTGCTTATAGAAAATCAACAAATTGATATATTTTAATGCAACAAAAAATAATATTAGCTTAAGGGATTATATTAAATTTTTCTTTGATGACTTAAGTAGGAATTGAATTTGAAAACAAAATTTTTATATTACTTGTTATTAATTAAGTTTAAGATTTGTTAAAATAAATTGCATTTTAATATCTGTTTTATTTTGTAAAGAATTGAGACTGTTGCTCTTCATCATTTCATTTAATAAAAATTCTGTTATTTTTTCACTTATATTTTCGGTACAAGTTGTATATTTCGCTTTAATATATCAGAATGGAAACAGATTTCAAATGTATACTGTTATGTTAATTTTACTCTCAGTCTCAACTATTATTTTTTTTATATATATATCTGACGATTATTTTTTTATTTCTAGTAAATTTGTGAATAACCCCTATTTTTCTAGCAAAAAATATGCTTCAACTTTAAACAGCTATTTCAACAGCTCAGTTTTAATTGTAGAAGAATGGGACCTTTTCTTAACTCTTAGAGTAATAGGATATTTTTACTAAACATAACTTATAGGGAATCCACTAAACTAAACTACCATATAAAAATTTAAATTTCGTAATTTTTTAAGAAATGTTTTTATTGACCCAAATCCATTTAAAAACTACAAAACAGGAATTCTGCTTTTTCAGAATTTAGTGTCGCCCACGACCCACTGCAGGACTCTCATTGTGACCCTAGTTTTCTATAGAAAAATTGTTTCTGCAGTCTGCCCTACACCGCTGAATAATGTTCTTGAAAATCTGCCCAATCATAAGACGAAATGCAATATTCCATCTTGATTCAATCACAAGCTACACCATATGAGCTTTAAAACGTTTTCAGTTTACTTAAAAAGTGTCAGATAATTTAACACAGATGTTACAAGTTTAAAATATACATTTTATTTAAATTTCATAGCTCCTTCGGTCTGCAATCCCGCAGCCATCATCAGGGAATATTGTCATTGATTGCCGTTGTATTCATTTCAAGTACGTCTCTTCGTTCGCTGGTGGACTCTGCCATTTCAAACGAAGCAACCTATTATAAATTTATAAAACGGCAATTATTGAAAATATTCCCCGACAATGGCTGCGGGGTTGCAGACCGAAGGAACTAGAAAATTTAAATAAAATGTATATTTTAGACTTAAAACTTGTAACATCTGTATTATTATTATATGTCATCTTTTAACTAAACTGAAAACGTTTTAACCCTTTCGAGGGCGGTGTCCTTAAAAAAGGACACCTAATTTTAATTCCAAAACTGACAAACGGCATCAAGGATATTTAATTAAAATTTTCCTATTTTCCTTTTATAATGTACGTGAAAATAAGCAAGTTCATATTTTCTTATAAATTCGTTTATAAATTCTGGTGTCAGTCCATTATTTCCTCACTATATAAACAGAATTACTCCGCGCCGGTAAGAGGTAAAGTTCATATTACGTAGTATGTGACCTATCCAATCGTTTTCGAATCACCCTGTATTTTAATTTTTTAATCTCTATTTTTTTTTTTTTTTTTTTAAAGAAAGAAAGGGCAGGCGTGCGAATATTCTTTTATTTATTTGAAAAGAACATATTTCAAAACATGCTTGTAAGCATTTCGAAATTTAGTATTAATAATAGATTCCACCTTTTAAATCTGTCTAAAAAAGTTAATATTTTTCTTACTGCACAGCATCTGTAACTGTCTATCTCAAAACATTTTATTGTAATAACATCTTGAGTATGTTTTCATCGAAAAACAAAATTACTGCTTAACAGGTTATTTCTTCTTCTAAACGAGGAGCTTTTTATTAAACACTTCGATTTAAACGAAGGAAAATATTTCCAGCATCAATTTTCGTTCTGTTGCTATTTTAAACTCTTTTTTTTTTCCTCCTCTTTCTATGTATAAGTATAGTATTCAAGACAATTTTTATAAAACGTTTTACATCTCAGCCCAAATATTCGATGCAGACACGCAATGCATTCAACGGAACTCAACTTGTATTTAAGGAAAAGATTGTTCTCGAAAATATTCGAACATTTTATGAAAATTCTGAAAACAGTGTCTAAATATATATTCTGTATTTGGGAAATTTGAGAAAATGTTTTTGATTATCTAAGTTTAGAATTAAAGAGTTAAAGTGTTAAATTACCATCGAACTCCCGTTTGCTCGTTCTCTGAGTTTTGACTTAAAATCTCCAAAAATCATTTTTAGATCAAATAAGGACAAGTGCAATTCGCCCCTGTGGTTGGTCAATTTTCCGAGTTTCCCTTAAACGTATTGAGAAACATTGTGTAAGGGGCTGTGCATGTGTAACGTTATCATTTTAGGGGTTAGGGGGGGGGGGGAGGTCTGGCACATGATATCATAAGGTTATCTCAAGGGTAGGTGTGTTGTCTTTTGAAATCGTTATTATTTCTGATCCAATCAAATTTTCTCATTTTATTTGTAACTTTGTCCAAATACCAAAATAGTATGTTATCTTTTTTTAGTGTATTATCTATTTTTATGAAAATACAAAGTTATTATTAAAATCATTAAATTATTATAAAACTATTTAATTCCAAAGTATGGAATACCCCAACGATTGGCATTTCTATTCTTCTGTCATATGTGTACACATATATAACACGCTGTTCGGAAAACCATATTCGAAGTACATTTAAAATTATACTTGTGTTTACTAGTAAATAAAAGAGAAAGAATGGCGTCCGCCTGTTTTGTTAATAAGAAGTTCTGTCTGCCCCCTCCCCCTCCCCGTGCGGGGGCAAGTGCAAAAGATATTATTACTGTTGAATGCATTATGTAACAATAATATATTATTAAATACGTTTTAAGTGGTATTTGATATAAAGTTTATATCACGTATAAAGTGATATTTTATTCACTTTTCTTGAATCAATAAAGTATGCAAAAAATAAATGTAACCCCATATTTATATATCACTCCAAACAAAAGAAAAAAAGTCAAAAAAATTTTAGACATTGATAACGATATCATTACGGAAGGGGGGGGGGGGTTCAAAATTACCAAAAAGTTGATTACGTTATATATGCACAGCCCCTAACCGAAGCTACTGTTCTGTTATTTTGTAAATCTTCTAAAATTTCATATTTGCAATTTTGTTGATTGTTCGAAAATCTCATTCCATCAAATTAACCCTTTGTGACTCAACACTTCCAATTTGAAAAATAGTTACTTGAATGTTAGAATACATCATTTTAAGAATGTAAAAAATAATTTAAAATAATTAGGCACATAAAATTAAAGACTTATTGACTAAAAGTTACTTTTCCCACACCTGCAATAAACAGAAAATTAAATACTTCTCAGAGATATTGTCAATTTTCTAATGCAAAATTGTAATGCATACGAACTTACCTTTCTAAAAAATCTATTTTTGGATGTCTCCAGCCTTTTTAATTTTACAAAATTCACGAAGTTCATTTTAGCAATAGCGATGCGAAACTACTCATAGATGCTAAACAAAACTCTGCAATGAAAAATTAAATTAGTATCGCCGTTTGTTGAGAATTTTATGAACTATTTATATTAACTGGTGTGTTAGTAGATAGCAGCAATAAATAAAATCGCCTTTTGAAGACCGCTGTAAAAGTAGAATTGATTTTGGGGTAGGTTGCAGATATACAACGCGGTGATACAAAGGGTTAAGGGGCTACATATGTTCTTGGCGGCGAAAAATTGACCTATTTTTGTACTTTGTACTTTTTTTTTTTTTTTTTTTTTTTTAAAGAAGGGAGTAAATTTAATTGAAAAACTAATAATTCCACGCTGTTTTTTATTGCTTCAAATATTTAAAAATATTTTTGTGTTACATTTTTACACATATTACGTCGGAAACCTGCAGCCGCTTTGACTTGTGCCAAAATACCCGGGATCGATGGGCAACATCCTAACTTCCTGTAGAAACAAAAAATTATTACAATCTCAGTTTCTTCTTGTAAAATAAGGTTTTAGCTATGGGCCATCGGCTCAAACTTTTTATTTTTTGAAAAATAAGAAAATTACGCTATTTTAAAAAGTTTTTCATTTTTCGTCTACAGTTTTGATCTTTAAACTTGTTGAAAAAATATAAAAAATTAAAATTTTCAAAAAATGGCTCGATGGCCCTTAGACAATTCAATTATGCGTAGATGAGGTAGAGGTTTGCACGGGCCGGAATTTCCAGATCCGTACCGACCGAAGGGTATCTTGGCTCGACCCGGCCCGTTGCAAAAACTAAAAGTTCAGCCCGGACCCAGCCCGTTTGTATTTTCACGGTTCACGGCCCAGACCGTGCAAAAATCAATGAAATCAGACCCGACTCAATTTCCAAAAAAAGCCGATTTTTTTAACATACAATTAAGATTTTTTTTAGAATACATATTTATGGGAAAATTTAACATTTATAGATTACTATATATGTTTTAGATTACTCTATGTTCGCAAGCCATAGAATAGCATCAGTTACCGGTCCGTCCTGTAGGACCAGTATATAGAAAGAAAATGTAAGCCTGATTTTGACCCGGACGAAGTCTGCTGAAATAATTAAGCCCTGGTTCAAAGATGTTGCAACTGACAATGCCGATCTCTACGCTGGACATGTCATATTTCTGTACTGATTTTTTCAATCTAGCATCGGCTCGTGCGACATATATATTTATATCTAACCTGGCCTCAATCACGTCCATTGAAAACTGTTCACATTTTACTCGCTTAGTTTGATAGTTTTAAATTTTTATATCGGGCCGTATTTTTTTATTCGCTCGAACCGGCCTGTTAAAAAAAGTTGTCTTTAATCGTCCGGCCCGGAGAGGCCCGTGGGGGGGGGGGGGGGGGGTTGAGCTAAAACCATATTGGTAGGCTTTCCCGCCTGGCCTAAAACGGAAACTGAAACTGGAAATTCCTCCTTCATTTTGCTGGGCCGGATATGGGCTTCGGGTCAAGCCCGGGTCCATGCAGACCTCTGAATGAGCGCAAATTTTATCCAAAAATGTTAAAAATTGTTCGAGTTGTCATCCTGTCTATGTTGAAAGATATAGTTTCCAGAAAGTCTCGTTTAAAGTTTTAGAAGAAAAAAATATACTGATATTTTTTTCAACTTATACTTAATTTGCTATTCCTGCGCCATACTATGGATCTTCCTGTGCGGCATGTCACAGATGGTTGGCGTCCTTCTTTGCATCCCATTACTTGTAGTATCTACATTTAAATTTCTTCACCATCATTATATGTGGCAAAAGCAATATCGGTGGCGATTGCAACGATAGAGCGACTTCCTGGTGTTACTTTTGGACAATTTTTTTCAAATTTTAGCATTCAAACTCTCGCTAACCACCAATAAGGGAGCATATTCTTTAAAATGACTCAATAAATTCTCACAAATATAACAAACAGCAATGAAAACATGCGTTTGTGAGTTTCTACTTGAACGCTACAGCTGGCTTTACATTGTTTGGGTAGGTCGCTTTTATCTATCTGCGTGCGCTCACATTTTTAGTCATATCTTTCTTATCTTAATAATTAAGATATCACTTTTAAATCTTTTTGCCCATAATTCTACACACTTCAAGGATTTGATTTCTGTCAAAAAACAAAATTAGATATTTTTAAAAGTTGAGAACATATGTAATGCCTTAGAAAAATTATGCAGAGATCAAAATTATACGGTTAATATACTTAATCCAATCGCAATTTTTCAAATATATCTTAGATCAAGTTATTTATGAAATTAATTTCTGTAAAATTTAAAGAAAAAACACAATTTTTATTTTACTTAATTGATTTACCTACCAATAAATTTTATTCTGGAAAAAAAAAAATATGGGGAAGATATTTCATTGTTTTTATTTTCAACCCCCATATTAAGGAAAAAAGAAGAATCGAAATGAAAAAAATTTCGAATTTTCCTTCTTTTTTTTTTTTTTTGTAAAGAATATATTTAAAATATGCCTCTACGGATATTCGAAATCTAGTATCAATAATAAATTTCTCCTTTTATAAAACTGTGTAGGAAGTTTAATATTCCTTGCTTAGTCTACAACATCTGTAAATGTCTATCTCAAAATCTATACTCCTATTATAAAGAGGAAAAAATTGTTTATTTGTAGGAGGTAAGCTCGGGAACTACCGAACTGATTCCAAAAGTAATGGTATCAAAATGATGGTGTTAGTCCAACTTAGAACATAGGCTATATCTTATATCGGTGCCACTACCCCAAAGGGGGTGCAGGAGCAAAAAACGTTCTAAAAATGCGATTTTTGCGTTACTGAAGGGCCTAGAAATATGAAATTTGAAGTATCAGCTGCTTATTAGATATAAAGGATTTCTAAGAACAGTTCTTAAACAATTCGAAATTTAAAAGGGGTGAAAATGCGCGAAAAGCGTTCTAAAAAACGTTCTAAATGGTGATTTCTACACAATCTCAGGAAATACCAAACCGATTAAAAAAATAATGGCGTCAAAATGATGGCGACAACCCTTGCTCCAACATAGCCTATGTTTTATGTCGTTGCCACTACCCCAAAGGGGGTGCAGGAGAAAAACGTTCTAAATTGCGGTTTTTGCGTGACGGAAGGGCCTTGAATCGTGAAATTTAGAATGGTAGTTAGTTATAAGATATCAATGATCTCTAAGGACATTTCCTAAAAAAGTCGAAATTTAAAAGGGGGGTCAAAATGCGCAAAAAGCGTTGTAAAAAACGTTCTAAATTGCGATTTCTAGCAATCTCAGGAAATACTGAACCGATTTCAAATATAATGGTGGAAAAATGATGGGGACAGATCTTGCTCCAAGATAGGCTATATTTTATATCTGTTTCCACTACCCCAGAGGAGATGCAGGAGCAAAATGAGCGAAAAGCGTTCTAAAAACGTTCTAAATGCCGATTTGTCACCAATATCTCAGGAAGAATCAAACTGATTTCAAAAGTACGGTAAGAAATTGATGCTGATAGCCTCTGCTCTAACATAGACGCTATTTTAAGTCGGTATCACTATCACTTAGACGTTGCAGGAGCAAAAAAGCGTTCCAAATTTCGATTTTTGTGATCGGTAGGGGCTAGCAACTTAAATTTAGGCAAGGTACATATTTATTAGATATAAATGATCTTTAAGAACAGTTTCAAAAAAATTGGAAATTTAAAAAAGGGTGAAAATGCGCGAAAAGCGTTCTAAAAACGTTCTAAATTGCGATTTCTACTCATTCTCAGGAAATACCAAAGCTATTTCAAAAGTAATGGTTGCAAATCAATGGTGACAGTCCCTGCTATAACATAGGTTATATTTTATGTTGCTGTCACTACTATCTGACGGTTGCAGAAGCAAAACCTATTCTAATTTACGTTTTTTGCACAACTGAGGGGTCTAACACTTTGAAGTATGGCATGGTATTTACTTACAAGATGCAACTGCTTTCTAAGTACAGTCGAAAGTAAATTCCAAATTTAAAGAGATGAAGTGAGCGAAAAGCCTTCTAAATTACAATTTTTATGCAATCTTATCAAATACCAAACAGATTTAAAAAATAATTGTGACAAATTGTTGGTGATGGAACCTGCTCAAACATAAGCTATATTTTATGTCTGTGCCACTATCACCAGAGGATTGCAGGAGCAAAAAACTTTCTAAATTTCGATTTCTGTGATACCGAAAAGGCTAGAAACTTTAAATATGGCATGGTAGTTACTTATAAAATATAAATGCCCTCAAAGGACTGCCGAAAATAAATTCAAATTAAAAAGGAGTGAAGCGAAGGGGAGGTGCGAAAAGCATTCTATAACAGTCCTAAATTACGATTTCTATGCAATTTCAGGGAATATAAGCCTATTATAAAAGTAATAGTTGCGAATCAATGGTAACAGTCTCTGATCCTACACAGGCTATATTTTATGCCGATGATTCTACCATCTGGGGTTCACAGGAACAACAAATGTTCTAAAAAAGGCCTTTAAAAGCTTTCTAAATTACGTTTCTGTGGAATATTAGGAAATAACAAACCGATTTCAAAATTAATGTTGGCAAATTAATGGTGACAGTTCCTATTTCAACATAGCCCTTTATGTTGAGAGAGGTGGTAGGACTTAGAATTTGACATGATAGTTAATTTTAAGATGTAAGAAGACGGTTTCTAAGAAATTCAAAATTTCAAATGAATACTGAAATGACCGTATTAATTGAGCATAAAAGTTTCAAAATATTTTCAAAATTATCATTTTTTTAGTTTTATTTCGTTTTATTAATTTAAGTCTCATTTCTGCCTAATGCAGTGTAATAATGATGTTCAATCAAACTGTGTTTTAAATAGTAATTTTTGAATTATTCCTAAAAGTAATAAGTACCTTTTAATAAAAAAGCCTTTTAATAAAATATAATATTACCTTTTAATAAAATAAAAATTTAGTTAGTACCTTTTAATAAAAATTAGACATATAAAAATCATTTGGCATATTTCAAATATTACGCGAGCAAAGCCGCGGGGTTTGCTAGTCTATACTCCTATTATAAATAGGAAAAAATTGTTTATTTGTAGGAGGTAAGCTCTGGAACTACCGAACCGATTCCAAAAGTAATGGTATCAAAATGATGGTGTTAGTCCAACTTAGAACATAGGCTATATCTTATGTCGGTGTCACTAACCCAAAGGGGGTGTAGGAGCAAAAAACGTTCTAAAAATGCAATTTTTGCGTTACTGAAGGGCCTAGAAATATGAAATTTTGAATATTAGTTACTTATAAGATATAAATGATGTCTAAGAACAGTTCTTAAACAATTCGAAATTTAAAAGGGTTGAAAATGCACAAAAAGCGTTCTAAAAAACGTTCTAAATGGTAGTTTCTACACAATCTCAGGAAATACCAAACCAATTTAAAAAATATTGGTGTCAAAATGATGGTGACAACGCTTGCTCCAAGATAGGCTATGTTTTATGTCGGTGACACTACCCCAAAGGGGTGCAGGAGCAAAAAACGTTCTAAAAATGCGATTTATGTGTTACTGAAGGGCCTAGAAATATGAAATTTGAAATATTAGCTACTTATTAGATATAAAAGATTTCTAAGAAGAGTACTTAAACAAATCGAAATTTGAAAGGGGTGAAAATGCGCGAAAATCGTTCTAAAAAACGTTCTAAATGGTGGTTCCTACACAATCTCAGGAAATACCAAACCGATTTAAAAAATAATGGTGTCAAAATGAAGGTGACAACCCTTGCTCCAACATAGGGTATGTTTTATGTCTGTGCCACTATGCGGGTGCAGGAGCAAAAAACGTTCAAAAAATGCGATTTTTGCGTTACGGAAGGGCCTAGAAATATGAAATTTGAAATATTAGCTACTTATCATATCATCATATATATTATAAAGCAGTAAGATCTAAAAGTTCCGCCCGAATGTTTTCAAAAACTACCCGGTGGATTTTTTTGCAAATAGTGTCATTCGATAGAGAATATTCACGTGGTGGTTTATGAGTAAAATATACAGGGATAACTATGATTTTTGGTAATAAATTTCGCATTTTATTGTTATTTTGAACGAAAAGGTTGCCAGAGGTTATTTTTGGCGACAAATGAATTGAAATCGCTGTATCCGTTAGAAAATAAATGAAAAATAATTACTGATATTTAATTGTAAAAAAAGAAAGAAAAATCCATTTAAATGAGGGATTATGTTAAAAAACGAATATATTTAATTTAAACATAAAAGAAATATTTGTAATGCTTAAAAATTAATTTAATGTGAAAGATTACAATTGATACGCAATATTTGGCTCATTATCGCTTGCGTTAGATTATAGAAATGAAACTGAAAATTTGATTAGATGAATTTTTAATGACTATTTTCTTTTTGTTCTTTTCTTTTTATTTTTATCTAATTGCCCCATCACGTAACTTATAGGGAAAAAAAGCAGATGTAATTGTGAGTCACATGTGTAATTATTATTTATTTCTTTATGATTTTTTATTTTACTTTTGGTCGCCAAATAATGTGATTTTAAGTCAAAAATGCACAAGTGTGACACTAGCTTGAAGATATTCTCATAAATGGTGTTTTTTTTTTTTCAAGTGAACGAGATCTTTTTTGAATCCATTTTTATATTCAATTGTAACTTATATAGATATCAGTTAATATTTTAAAAATGGAATCAAATACTTAAATTTTAGTGTGAATTTCTGCCACACATGCATATTGTAAAATAATTTCATATTTTTTTTAATGTTTTTCACCGTAATTCCGAAAGCATGTGATACTTATAAACTCGAACTCAGATCAATGACTATTATCCATTTTTTTAAGCAAATATTATCTATTGTTTATTTCATTTTTTCTTAAGACATATCGCCAGTATCATTTATAGGAAAATTCACACATTCGAAATCTAGGAAATTAAGATAGTTTTTAAGGAAATTTATACAATCATGCGTTATTATTATCGAAAATTTCAACATTTTGAAAAAAAAAATTGCAAGTCTTTTGTAATTCGTCATTTTTCTTCGTCTTTCTTCGTATTTTCTCCTCTGTTATCTAATATTTCAAATGATATTGGACTAATTTTCGATCATCGAGTCACCGTCAAATGGCATATCTGTTATCTATTTTCTAACATTTTAGTTAAAATAATGATAATTATTTTACTATAAACATAACTTCTTTAAAAAACACACAAAACATTTATTTAGACAATCACAGTACCGCAACTACGAATACACATCTCAAAACCATAATCACAACATCAATCTTATCGTCGAACATCTCACGTTTTTCGTCTGAACCAAAAAAAATAAATACATGGAGTCAGGAAAAAATGTCTATTGTCCAAGAGTTTATCTTATGAAAAAATAATTTAAATATTGTCATGTGACTTTACTTACAAATCCCTCCTTTCGCATGTCAATAATCCTCAGTAATTCCGAGACTTGTAATATGTTTTTTCATGACATCATAACTCAAATTCTTAGTCATTATATCTGCTTCCAGTTCAGACGAATTTACATATTTTGTTTCAATTTCTCCTTTCGCTCTTTCATCTTTTACAAAATGATATTTTCTACCTATATGTTTGTTGCGATTATTCACTCTTGGGTTTTTAATCCAATCAATTACAGATTGACTATCAGTACTGATTTCTATTGGACGCTTCACCATTTCTTCCTGGCTTAACTCTTCCAAGAGACCCATTATTATGTATTTAATATATGAAATGAAAGGGCATCATTACAAAACACAACATACTTTATTTAATTCATGGAATCGAATAGACAGTTGCCAAAACCGGAATCCAAAAGATAATGAAATATTGATGCCAAATACAAATAAGACATAACAATTCTCCCCCACTAATGGAAGAGGCATACCTGGAAAATACATAATTTTGAAAAATAATATAACATTGAGTACTACAAAAATTTACATGCTGGCAATGAGACAATCTGTTATCTGTTGATACTCATCAAAGATTCAGTCTCTGTACAGGTTTTCGTACACGGGTCGAACGTCGCAACCCTGTATTTGGTAGTTGTGGTGAAGTAGAATCTGTATGTGGTTGAAGTTTAAGAGTCGTCTTTGAGCTAGCATTAGGTTTGACATCTGGATCACTTATTCTGGAATTAACTTGTTCTGCATCTGGATTAATTTGAATTTCCTCGTTATCATTTGATGCACATGTTTCGGGTCTTACGGGAATTTCTCTTTGCTGCACATCATTGCTGAAAGTTACGAATGGTCGTTTCCGAGGAACAGGAGATGGTGTCAGGATAAGTGGATTCTGAACTGGAACTTCGCATGCACGAAGTTGATTAAAATGCCGTTTGATGACATAACCGTCGTCCAATTCAATAAGGTAGTGAACTTGTCCCAGGCGTTCAACTACAGTTCCATATTTCCATAAAACTGAGTTGGTGTAGTTTCTACATTGCACTCGAGAACCTACTCGAAAAGACTTGTCGAAGTATGGCTGAGGAGCTTTATTTTTAAAATATCCTTTCGTTTCAGGTTTAAGAAGATCTAGTTTCGTTCTAAGATTTCTCCCCAACATTAATTCAGAAGGTGTTTTTCCGCAGGAAAGTGGAGTAGCTCTGTAGCGAAATAATAATTCGCATAACTTTTCTTGAAGAGTACCGGACTGGAATCGCATGCATTTCAATTTTGTTTTTAAAGTCTGGCAATATCTCTCTGCTTGACCGTTAGTTGCTGGATGACCAGGAGCTATAAATCTTTGTCGAATACCATTCCTGAGGCAAAAATCTATAAATTCTTTTGATTTAAAAATAGATGCATTATCACTTACCAAAATTTCAGGCAATCCATGTCGACTAAATATTTCTCTAAGATAATGAATAGTTGATGTAGTATCTGGAGGTTTCTTCATTGAATAAATCTCAGGCCACTTTGATTTAGCATCGATCATCAATAGAAAAAAGTGTCCCATTAGTGGTCCGGCATAATCCATATGAACTCGCTGCCAATTTTTTGTAGGCGCATCCCAGTTATGTATAGGAGCCTTTTGTGGATTTTTCTTAACGTCACAGCATTCTTTGCAACTCTTGACCAAATTTTCGATATCTGAATCAATATTTCTCCAATAGCAATAATTTCTAGCAAGCGCTTTCATTTTTACTATTCCTACGTGCGTAGAATGAAGTTCCTGGAGAACGGCGGGTTGAAGTTTCTTGGGAATGATCACTCGCTGGCCTCTAAATAAAATACCTTCTTGTAAGGTTAACTCTGGATCACGAACATTTCCATTCAAAACATTTTCTTTAATACTTGAAAGTCCTTCATCAAGAGCTGTTTCTCGTCTTATAGTAGAAGCGGTCACAGTCTCGGTAGAGATATGGCGTATTACATTTTCTTGAAAAAGATATTCATCATCAATAATTCGTATTTCTTGATCACTAATAGGTAGGGGATTTCGAGATAAATAATCTACATTGACATGTTCAGTTGACTTGCGATATTCGATTTCATAATCAAAATTTGATAAAAAATGTGCATAACGAAGCATCCTTGTAGCAGATAATATGGGGAGCTTCTTTTCTGGGTGTAAGAGGGTCATCATTGGTTTGTTATCTACTACCAATGTAAATTTTCTACCAAATATGTAGTCATAGAATTTTCTACAAGCCCAATAAACAGCTGTAGCTTCTCTGTCTAACTGGCTGTAATTCCTTTCTGCAGCTGTGAGGGATCTTGATGCAAATGCTATTGGCCTTTCACTTCCATCAGGCATTCTGTGAGAGAGTATACCAGATAACCCAAATGGACTGGCATCAGTTGCTAAAATAACAGGTAATTTGGACGTGTATGGAATTAAAACTTTATCACTAGCAATTTCACATTTAGCCTTTATCCAAGCAGCTTCACACCTAGCAGTCCATCTAAATGGAGCATCTTTTCGTAAAAGTTCATTTAATGGGCTAAGAATGGTTGAGGCATTGCTAATGAATTTTGAATAATACATAACAAGACCTAAAAATTTCTTTAATTCATCTACATTTTTCGGTCTAGCAGCATTTTGAATGGCCTTTACTTTTTCAGGAGATTTACTAAGTCCTTCAGAACTGATAATATGACCCAAATATTGCACCTTTTTCTCGAAGAATTTGCATTTATTAACATTGAGATGAAGATTATATTTTCTAACCTTTTCTAAAACCTTTGTTAAACGATCTATACATTCTTCAAATGTTTTACCTTGAACAATTAAATCATCGAAATATGCGCTTACCCCATCTAAATCTTGTACAAATTGATCTATGAATGCATGGAATTCATTAGGTGCTGTTTTAATTCCGAAAAATAAGCGCTTGGCTAAATATGTTCCACGATGTGTAGATATTGCTTGAACTTTCGCGCTCTCTTCATCCACTTCTAAATGTAAGTACGCTTTATAAATATCTAATGTGCAAAAATAAGATCCACCATGAAGTTTATTGAAAATGTCCTCTATTTTTGGTATAGGGTGTCTTGAATCATGCAACTGTTTGTTTACAGTAACCTTGTAATCAGCACACAAACGTACTGAACCATCAGACTTAGGAATAACTACAAGTGGTGTTCCCCATTCAGAATGATCAACTTTTTGAAGTATTCCATCAGCTAAAAGTTTATCTAATTCAAGATCTACCTTTTCTTTTAGCGCATATGGTACAGGTCGTGGTTTTAAATATACTGGCTTAGCATCATCGCGCAATTTTAAAGAGCATATATAATCTGGAACCTTGCCAACTCTCGGTTCAAAGACATCCGAATAATGCTTTAGAATATTATCAATTGAATGTTTGATGTTATTGACTGGAATTTGATTTACATTGACTCTATCAGAATCGTTTAAATTGATTTTCAGGCTTCGAATCCAGTTTCTTCCTAGGATAGCATCTTTTCTTAAGTTAACTAGATATAATTCTTCTATACATGAATAACCTTTATGATTTGCGTTTATTTTGACAACACCAACTGGTTTGAAAATATCACCCGTATAACTTCTAAAAAGTATACTTGTTTTCAGGATAGGGGCATTTATTTTAAGTTGTTTAAAATCATTAATATTCATAATACTAACACGGCTTCCTGAATCACATTCAAAACGAGCAGATTTCCCGTTTAATTGAACATTTACAAAAATTCTATCATCATTTTCTAGCGTATTTAAACGAATGTCCAGTATTTGACTTATTTGAAATGAACCGTGCTCAATGTTATCTAAATATTGAACTGAATTTTTAGTGTTAGATTTTCGCTTAATAAGTTTTGATATACAGACCTTCTCAATATGGCCGTTTTTTGAACAAAATTTACACTTCAACTTATTTTTTATTCGACAGTTTGAAGTTAAATGTCTGTTTCCGCAGCGCAAGCAAATGTTGTCTAAGCCTAACTCTTTCAAGTTTAAGTTACCTTTATTTCGACTAGCTGAACGATCATTTCTTCGATGATCTTTAGAGCTTGATCTCTCTCTAAACCTTTTGTTATTTTCTTTAGAATAAGCATTTGTAACTTTATATACATTAGTTGTAGAGGAACTCTTATATATTTCTTTATTTTCGATCTTTGAAGCTTCGATTGCTAAAGCAATTTCTAGAGTTTGTTCAAATGAAATATTTGATTGCTGTAAAATTTTTTCGCGAATGTCCGAATCATTTAAACCACGAATAAATTGAGCCCTTAGTAGCAGATTAATAATACCTTTAGAACAGTCAATATTTTCACAATTAGATTTAAATTCCGCGTTTTTAGAGAGTTCGTTTAAAGCAGTAACATAAGAATTTATTGACTCACCTGGATGTTGTTTTCTACAAAAGAACTTATGCTGTTCAGTCAAGATATTTATTCTTTTACAAAGATGGTCTTTCAATAACTGCAGGATTTCATCATAGGTTTTTGAAGCGGGTAAATCAGGTGCGGTGATATTAGACAATAGATGGTAATATTTTGAGCCCAAGCAGTTAATAAGAATCATCTTTTTTGCTTCCGTAGTTTCTGGAGAAGGATCTGTAAGTCCTTTTAGTTGATAGTAATTTTCTAGCCGTTGAACGTACTCATCAAAAGTCTCACAGGTTTCATCGTAACATTCAAAATGAAGATTTTGATTTTGAAGAATACCTTTGATATTTGAGTGATTTTCATTTCTCTCCGGCGGCGGTGGCGATGTTGCATTTACTTTGAGTAGAAAATCATTTAGAGTTCGTATTAATTCGTTTATTTCCGTCATGGTTTATCTCGTCGCCAATTTATTATGTATTTAATATATGAAATGAAAGGGCATCATTACAAAACACAACATACTTTATTTAATTCATGGAATCGAATAGACAGTTGCCAAAACCGGAATCCAAAAGATAATGAAATATTGATGCCAAATACAAATAAGACATAACACCCATTAACCATTTTCCTTCACAAACAGCATCACATAAACTTAAAAGTTCAGATTCCATTGTAGAAAGCGCAACCAGTTTCTGTTTATTACTTTTCCATTCAATCAGTGATTCTCCTATCTGTACGATATATCCACCAAATGATTTTGAATCCCGTGTAGTACACCAGCTAGCATCAGAACAAAGTGATAATTGGCCCTTTTTATTTTTAATTCGAAGTTTGTAGTTTTTAGTGCCTTGAATGTACCGCAAAACTCTCTTCACTGCCTGTAAATGAATTTCTCTAGGATCTTTTGCATATTGAGACAAATTACTTAAAGTGAAAGCTAAATCTGGCCTTGTTCCTCTTACTAGATATCCTATACTTCCAAGCATTTCTAGATATAGTGTTTCATCAATTTTATTTTCATTTTCATATTCATCTAATTTTATTCCAGAAACACCAGGGGTTTTCACACTTTTACAATTTTCCATATCAAATCTTTCTAAGATTTTTTCTGCATACTTAGCTTGCCCTAGCAAAAATTCTCCATTATTTTCTTCAATATCAATACCAAGGAATTTAATGTTTTTCTTCAGCTCTTTAATTTTTGCTTCTTTATTCAATTTTTGTATCAATTTATTTATTAATTCTTCGGATTCACTAACGATTATTCCATCATCGACATATATTCCAACTGCAATAAATTTATTATCATTTTTATTAAAAAACACACATGGATCTGCTTTGCAGGGCTGTAACCCAATTTTATCAAATATATTAACTAATTTTTCATACCAGCATCTTCCTGCTTCTGGCAACCCATATAAATTTCCTGTTACCAATAATATTTTCCCTCCTTCAATTTGTAGACCTTCAGGCGGATTCATATAAATTGCAGTTTCTAGATCTGCATTCAGATATGCTGTTTCTACGTCGAAAAATCTAGTTTTGTAACCTTTCATCGCTGCGACTGCCAATAAAGTTCTAAATGATTCAGTTTTCATTACAGGACTATACGATTCTTGATAATTTGTTCCAAATTTAAGTTTTGATCCGTCGGCTACTAATCTTGCTTTATATTTTACATCTTCACCGTCTTCTTTTACAGTAAAAATCCATTTGCTTCTCAGTGCCTTCACATCTTTTGGTTTGTCAACGATTTTCCACGTTTTGTGTTCTTCTAATGAGTGCAATTCCTTTTTGATTGCTTCTATCCATTTATCCTTATCTCTAGAATTTAATACATCTTTGTAATTCTTTGGAACTTCCTCGTGCACTAGATTCGCTAAATACTTTGGATTGGGTTTCCTAATTCGTGATGATCTTCTAGGTTCTTCAAACAACTTATTGTCATTAGTTTCTTTTTCTTGCTGTTCCTTGTTTTCATCAATTATATGATTTACTTCAGATTCTTCTGTCGCAGAATCATTCAAATCATCTGACAACGCAATTGCTTCCTTTTTCTGATTTAACTCTTCTTCATTTTCATCGGAATTATTATCTTCTTGTTCATCTATTACATTTTTATTATTGGTAATGTTGATGTATTCAAATTCATCAGTCATTTCTTCCTTGTTAGTTATATCTTCATATCCCATTTTTTCTTCTATAAATACTACATCTCTGCTTTCACGTATTCTCTTTTCTTTTAAATCATACAATCTGTATGCTCGCCGATCTCTTGAATATCCGATAAACACTGCTGGTTTTGCTCTTACATCAAATTTCTTTTTATTGATATCATCGTTGCGATAAAAAGCTTTACATCCAAATACTCTCATATGCTTTACTGTTGGTTTATTATTTGACCATAATTCTAATGGCGTTTTCTTTCTCGTAGCTGCTGGAGTAACATTATGTATATAAGCAGCTGTTGATACTGCTTCGGCCCAAAAGGATAAAGGTAGTTTTGCTTCTATCAGCAATGTTCTTGCAGTATTAATAACAGTCCGATTAGCCCTTTCTGCAATCCCGTTACTTTGTGGACTATGAATTGTGGTTCTTTCATTCTGTATGCCCTTCCTTTTGTAATAATTCACGAGCTCTTCATTAGTAAATTCACCACCATTATCTGATCTAACCGCTTTTACTTTCTTGCCGGTTTCATTTTCTCTTCTCTCTATTATATTTATAATTCTTTCTTTTGCTTCATCTTTACTTCTTAAAAAATCTACAAAATATCTTCTACTATATTCATCTACTACCATTAGCATGTACTTACTCCCTCCCAATGAGTGTACTTTCATTGGTCCACATAAATCAACATGTAATCTTTCTAAAATGCGTGTTGTTCTTTCTATCACATGATTAAATGGTGTTCTTGTTAATTTCCCTTGAATACATATTTCACATTTTGTTTCTTCACCATTCATCTTTTCTAATCCCCTTACAAGATTTTCTCTCGACATTCTTTGTAAGTATACATAATTTATATGCCCAAGTCTTCTATGCCATAATTCTTTCTTTGATTCATTTGTCTGTAAACAAGATTCATTTCTGTCTTCATCTGTTTCTCGTACAGCTAAGTTTATTTTAAATGTATTATCTTCAAATGTTCCTTTAGCTATTAATTCGCCTGTATTCTTTTCATAAATGGCTGCTCCTTCATTATCAAATATCACATATTTTCCTTTTCTGACTAAACTTGGAACTGACATTAAATTTTCTCTTAAATTAGGTACGCAAAGAACTTCTGTAAGTTTTATTTTTGTTTCGCCACTTTTCTTATCGTAAGACGTAACATGAACATTTCCACGATATTTCGCTTGTATTGATCGCTCGCTGTCAGCAGTTGCAATTTCTACATCTTCAGGTTTTCTTTCTACAACAATATCTTCTTTATGCGTCATATGCGAAGTGCAAGCTGAATCTAACATCCAGGTTATTTCCCTATTATTTTCAGATTCTTTACACTCATTTCTATTGAATTCATTTGACTGCAATGCATGTTCATTTGTAAAACATGTATATTCTTTTGCCTTCTTGTTTGAAACATTATTATTCTTATTATAATTCTTATTATTGCGTCAGTATTCTCTTACATCTTGAACTTTATTACTATAATAATTTTGAAAATTTTTCTTAGGTGAATACTCCCTATCATTTCGCGAGTGTGTCATATTCGATTTACTATAACAATTCCGCGCTATATGATTTGGCTTTCCGCAAGCAAAACATAAAACCTTTTTCTTTTCATTAGCCCTAAATGCTTTAGACTCGTTTTCTCGAAATTTATCATATTTTCTTTCATATCTCAACAAAGTTTCTCGCATTACTTCATAACTTATATTTGGGTTTGATGATATCGCAGTTGTTACTTCGCTATATTTCTTTGGGAGCCCTTCTATAATAAATCCTATTAATTCACATTCATCAATTTCTGTACCCAATTCTAATATTTCATTAGCTATCCCTTGAGCTCTTATCAAATATTCTTCTATTGTTTCTCTTTCGTTTTTCTCTATTCTCGCAAGATTAATTTTTAACTGAATTCTTCTCTGATTTTCAATTCCCGCATAACGCTTTTTCAGTAATTGCCATAAATCCTTAGCTTTTTTAATCCCTCTAACAGCCATCATTTGTTCTGCGGACAACGTCAATATAATTATACCGTAAACTTCATCATTCTTTTCTAACCATGTTTTATGCGCTTTTAAACTATCGGGATCCCCTTCATTTTTTACCGGTTCATCATTTTCGATAACATCAAATAAATTTGTTCTTTCGTTATTTAAAATAAAAATTATGTCAATTTGTATAATTTGGCGAAATTGGTCGACGGGATAACTAAGTAGTACCAACGAAAATATTTAAATATGAAAGCAATGTTTGTAACGACTTAAAAATTATTTTCAAAGAAAGAAATTGGAATTGGAATAATATTTGGCGATTTATAATTTACTCCTCGATAAGAAGAAAAAATGGGTACATTTATAACAGCCGTGCGCAGATCTCGCCAATAGCATTTTTAAAATTGCCAGTAGCAGTAGTTACATTTTGCGTATGTAAATTAAAAACAATTCTTTGTTTTTAATTATGGAATTATTTCCTGTTATTGTTTATCTTTTCAGTTTTTTAAATGAAATTAGTGTAAGGCATGCATTTTAAATGAAATGAGTGAAAGGTTTGTATCTTAAATGGAAATAATAAATATAAGAATATGGTATGAACACAGTCTTTGTTGATTTATTACCTGCGCCCGGCTAACATAAAAGTATCACAAAAGCCACATATTCACTTGGTACAGATGTTATATTCGCCCCATATTGGCGTGATTTTTTTCGGTTGCCAATTTGGCGAAAACATCAACAGCATAAACAACGCAAGTTAAGTACCTGTTGCCTATATTAGGTGTAAGTATTAGGTGGTACAGATGTCATATACGCTCCATATTGGCGCGATGTTTCACCGACGCAAATTTGGCGAAAACATAAACAGCATTAACAACAACTTCCGGGTTACCATATCAAGCAAAATAACGACACTTTGGCGCCAGTTAAGTATTGTTGCGTATTGCAATGTTTCTGACATTGGCTTCAGAAAAAAATCGCACCTATATGGAGCATGTATGACATCTGTGCCCAAGTGGTTAGGTAATAATTTTGGAAAGGTTTTAGTGTATGCATAATGTTCAACGCTACTTAGTCATAGAGCAAAAAAAAGTTAAAATATTAAGTGAACCTGATTATGAAAGTTTAGCCTTTTTTTAAAAAAAATCTACAGAACGTATTTTGATACAAGTGGCACTGTTACATAACGTTTCAGGAAGGGTGTTAGTATATAACATTTCATTATATGTTGATTAGTTATAGAGCTATTAATTCCTGTTGTCATAACGGTCTCATTACCCAACCAAAAGTGCATTGTTAGAAACCAACTAAAAGAATTACTTCTTAATAGCTAAATTTTGACCAACGCTTTAGGTAATAATATATCACAATGGCGTTCGCATCGTTTTCAGCAATGAGTAAGGTACAGGTAAAGGTCCATATTGTTTAAAATGCAAATTAAAATTCCCCAATGTTCATTTGGAAAAATTGACCAGCGCAGCGGGCATAGCCTGCTAGTCTATACTCCTATTATAAAGAGGAAAAAATTGTTTATTTGTCGGAGATAAGCTCAGGAACTACCGAACCGATTCCAAAAGTAATGGTATCAAAATGATGGTGTTCTCCCAACTTAGAACATAGGCTATATCTTATGTCGGTGCCACTACCCCAAAGAGGGTGCAGGAGCAAAAAACGTTCTAAAATGCGATATTTGCGTTACTGAAGGGCATAGAAATATGAAATTTGGAATATTAGTTACTTATAAGATATAAATGGTGTCTAAGAACAGTTCTTAAACAATTCGAAATTTAAAAGGGGTGAAAATGCACAAAAAGCGTTCTAAAAAACGTTCTAAATGGTAGTTTCTACATAATCTCAGGAAATACCAAACCGATTTCAAAAGTAATGGTATCAAAATGATGGTGTTAGTCCAACTTAGAACATAGGCTATATTTTATGTCGGTGCCACTACCCCAAAGGGGGTGCAGGAGCAAAAAACGTTCTAAAAATGCGATTTTTGCGTTACTGAAGGACCTAGAAATATGAAATTTGGAATATTAGTTACTTATAAGATATAAATGGTGTCTAAGAACAGTTCTTAAACAATTCGAAATTTAAAAGGGGTGAAAATGCACAAAAAGCGTTCTAAAAAACGTTCTAAATGGTAGTTTTTCTACATAATCTCAAGAAATACCAAACCGATTTAAAAAATATTGGTGTCAAAATGATAGTGACAACGTTTGCTCCAAGATAGGCTATGTTTTAGGTCGGTGCCACTACCCCAAAGGGGGTGTAGGAGCAAAAAACGTTCTAAAAATGCGATTTATGTGTTACTGATGGGCCTAGAAATATGAAATTTGAAGTATCAGCTACTTATTAGGTATAAAGGATTTCTAAGGACAGTTCTTAAACAATTCGAAATTTAAAAGGGGTGAAAATGCGCGAAAAGCGTTCTAAAAAACGTTCTAAATGGTGATTTCTACACAATCTCAGGAAATACCAAACCGATTAAAAAAATAATGGCGTCAAAATGATGGTGATAACCCTTGCTCCAACACAAGCTATGTTTTATGTCGTTGCCGCTACCCCAAAGGGGTGCAGGAGAAAAAACGTTCTAAATTGCGGTTTTTGCGTGACGGAAGGGCCTTGAATCGTGAAATTTAGAATCGTAGTTAGTTATAAGATATCAATGATCTCTAGGGACATTTCCTAAAAATGTCGAAATTTAAAAGGTAAGTCAAAATGCGCAAAAAGCGTTGTAAAAAACGTTCTAAATTGCGATTTCTAGCAATCTCAGGAAATACTGAACCGATTTCAAATATAATGGTGTTAAAATGATGGTGACAGATCTTGCTCCAAGATGGGCTATATTTTATATCTGTTTCCACTACCCCAGAGGAGATGCAGGAGCAAAATGAGCGAAAAGCGTTCTAAAAACGTTCTAAATGCCGATTTGTCACCAATATCTCTGGAAGAATCAAACTGATTTCAAAAGTAATAGTAAGAAATTGATGCTGACAGCCTCTGCTCTAACATAGACGCTATTTTAAGTCGGTATCACTATCACCTAGACGTTGCAAGAGCAAAAAAGCGTTCCAAATTTCGATTTTTGTGATCGGTAGGGGCTAGCAACTTAAAATTAGGCAAGGTACATATGTATTACATATAAATGATCTTTAAGAACTGTTTCGAAAAAATTGGAAATTTAAAAAGGGGTGAAAATGCGTGAAAAGCGTTCTAAAAACGTTCTAAATTGCGATTTCTACTCAATCTGACGAAATTCCAAAGCTATTTCAAAAGTAATGGTTGCAAATCAATGGTGACAGTCCCTGCTATAACACAGGTTATATTTTATGTTGCTGTCACTACCATCTGAGGGTTGCAAAAGGAAAACATGTTCTAATTTGCGTTTTTTGCATAACTGAAGGGTCTAACACTTTGAAGTATGGCATGGTATTTACTTACAAGATGCAACTGCTTTCTAAGAACTGTCGAAAGAAAAATTCAAATTTAAAAAGATGAAGTGAGCGAAAAGCGTTATAAATTACAATTTTTATGTAATCATATCAAATATCAAACCAATTAAAAAAATAATCATTACAAATTGTTGGTGATAGAACCTGCTTAAACATAAGCTATATTTTATGTCTGTGACACTACCACCAGTGGGTTGTAGTAGCTAAAAACTTTATAAATTGCGATTTCTGTGATACTGAAAAGGCTAGAAACTTTAAATATGGCATGGTAGTTACTTATAAAATATAAATGCCCTCGAAGGACTGTCGAAAATAAATTCGACTTAAAAAGGGGTGAAGTGAAGGGGAGGTGCGAAAAGCATTCTAAAAAAGTCCTAAATTACGATTTCTACGCAATTTCAGGGAATATAAACCAAATATAAAAATAATAGTCGCGACTCAATGGTAACAGTCTCTGATCCTACACAGGCTATATTTTATGCCGATGATTCTACCACCTGGGGTTCACAGGAACAACAAACGCTCTAAAAAAGGCCTTTAAAAGCTTTCTAAATTACGTTTCTGTGGAATATTAGGAAATAACAAACCAATTTCAAAATTAATGTTGGCAAATTAATGGTGACAGTTCCTATCTCAACATAGCCCTTTATGTTGGGAGAGGTGGTAGGACTTGGAATTTGACATGATAGTTAATTTTAAGATGTAAGAAGATGGTTTCTAAAAAATTCCAATCTTCAAATGAATACTGAAATGAGCGTATTAATTGAGCATAAAAGTTTCAAAATATTTTCTAAATTATTATTTATTTAGTTTTATTTCGTTTTATTAATTTAAGTCTCATTTCTGCCTTATGCAGTGTAACAATGATGTTTAATCAAACTGTGTTTTAAATAGTAATTTTTTAAATTATTCCTGAAAGTAATAAGTACCTTTTATTAAAATAAAATATTACCTTTTAATAAAATAAAAATTTAGTTAGTACATTTTAATAAAAATTAGACATATAAATATCACTTGGCATATTTAAAATATTACGCGAGCAAAGCCGCGGGGTTTGCTAGTATTCTATAAAGATAGAGTACATTTTCAGCGAAAAAAGATGCTGTTCAACCAAGTTCTTTATACTTTTCTATTGCTTCCTTCCGGATAAAGACCTTATTTATTAAACACGTCGATTTAAACAAAAGAAAAAAGATTTCCAGCATCAATTTTTGTTCTGTTGCTTTTTTTCTACTCTCTTTCTTTTTCATTTTCTCCATATGTAAGCATAGCATTCACAGACGCTTTTTATAAAACGTTTTCCCATCTCAGTGCAAACACTTGGATGTAATAATGTAATGAATTCAATAGTACTCAACTTTATTTGAGGAAAAGATTTTTCTGAAAATATTTGAGCATTTTAGAAAAATTCTGAAAAGTGCGTCTAAATATTTGTACAGTATCTAGGGGATTTAAGAAAATGCTTTGGTTACCTAAGTTCAGAAATAAAGAGTTAGGAAATCTTTCGTTTGATGGCTCTCGGCTTAAAATCTTCAAAACTATAAGCATATTTTATAAATCTCTATTAGATTTTAATGATATGACAGTGCGCAGCCCATTCTCCTTAAAATAATAACTGCATACCTATCAACTTTCGAGTGCTGTTTTTTTTTACTATTCTTATTTATTTATTTATTTATTTATTTTACAAAACAACAACAACAAAAAAATTAAACACACTTTAAACTAGAAATTGTATTCAAATAAAACTGTCTTCCTTCTGTAAAGTAGTCATTTGAAATCTACTTGATTTAATTTATGAAATAAAATTTCTTGTTTAAATATGTTTATTTGATTTTTTAAAAAAATTGAGGTTGCCAGCTATGATTTAAACCTTTAATAGATGACTTTTTCTATTTTGTTCGGAAAACATTATATTTGAATCTATTTTTTGTTAATTATCCTCCATAAAAATAGTGAAAAAATTATCCATGTTTCTGTTGGACATAATGTCATAATGTCATTCCTGAGATACAAAAAAAAAAACTCAAAAGATTATAATTTTAAATTATGTACTTACTTTAAACTGTTTACACTGCACAATAACAACTACTCAACGATATAATAATTTTATAATGCTTTTAATCGTTTTCAGAATTAATAATGAATACCTTATACAGATAGAGAAAAAAACGCCAGTCGAGCACATTGCAAGCAGTATTAAAAAAAAAAAAAAAAAAAAAAAAAAAGATGTTATAACCACCGTGATAACAAATCAGAACAAAAACAGACTTCAGGACCTTAAATGCATGTTATCACACATAAATAACACATAATAGTTCGCCAAAAGACCAATAGAAAGCGCCAAACGGCTAAAAAAGATCATGTAACTCCTGAGTTACTCTATGCATTTAAGGGATATGTAGACACGGCGCGTGGCGTGTGCGAAGTTTGCGGTGCACACAGGCGTCGTCGTAGATCAATGAGCACCTTTGGATTTCTTTTATAAAGCTCAACACATCTGAGTAAAATCAGACTTATTTTCAAAATATTTGAGAAATTTTAACCTAAGCCATAATATTTAAATCTTTGCTTATATTAAGATCAAATACAATATTTATCAAGTTTGCATATTTAGAAAAAATCTGAAATTACAGATTTTGACTCTTTGGATAAAATGCAACGTAACTGTGAATTTTTAGGGTTTTGAAATATTTCATAAATAATTAAAATTTTAATTTCCTTGTTTTGATTTCATTTTAGAAAGAATTCGTGTTAGACACACTTTTTTTTTCTGTTTTATTAATTGTGAGAGAGGCTAGTTTCTCGAGTGACGCAGCAAAATACCCCGAAACCAACACTATATGATTACATTTAATATTTTGATAATTCCCGATTGTGGAGCATTTTTACAAATTGTATTGTTTTATAATTCTAAAACTAATAAAACTATTTTTTTATCTTTACAGTGCTGTCAATAGTGGAATCTACTTATCATAAACTAATAGCATGAAGCAAAAATTTTGATAAGAAGTTATTGCAACCGGGAATGGTTTAATAAAAATAAGTAGCACAAAGAGCGCTTACATTCAGAGTACATGGATGTGAAAGCGACAATATCTTCCAAAGACAAATATGTTTTTGATAGTGAACCAAATATTCTTGAACAGCTTGATTTCTTTTTAATCTTTTATTTTTATTTGTTTATTTATTTATTTTTGACATTTTCAACAATAACTTCACTGAAAGAGCATTCTGAAAAAGAAATATGAGGTACACCAGTCGCATGTAATTCTAGGGGTACGCGAGATATAAAAGTTTGAGAACTACTGCTTTAAAACAGCATTGTTGTGTTTGGCAAATGCAGAAAATTTTTAATCTGTACAACTCTTTAAAAGACACCTTTACACCGGAAAATTATTTTCAAGAATGAAAAAATTTAGCTACTTATCACGGCAGCGTCACAAAAGAATGGGCAAGTATCCAAAGCTTTCTAGTTATGCATAAGCTGCGAGAATTATGTCTCAGCAAGATTTCAAAATAATTCTTCCTCTTAAAGACAAAAGATTTTTTAATTTCTATTTGCACGTTCATACTAAATAGAACAAAGGGTAGGACGGAAATTACGCCATGATGACGTGAAATTTTTTGTTGCCGTGTGTTTTATGTAATAAATGAACAGTAATGAATGTTCGTTGGTACTTCAACAGTTCATTCAACTTTAAAAGAGAATCTTATCTTATTAGCATTGCATCACGAGGTAAAAAAATTAAACTGCATATTTAATAAATAAATAATTTTAATTCTCATTGACGGTCATGGCAAAATTGAATTTTGCACTTTGGCAATATATTCGATTCATATGAATCTTGATTTGTTTCTTACAATTTTTTAAAGAGACTATGAGCCTCTGCCCTGTATGAGCTACGCTCGCCAGCCCCCATTCAGACTCTCAAAACCTACTATCGTTTTTAAAACGATTTTGGAAGATTGAATTATGATTAAAAAACCAGCGTCGATCTCCCTGTAAACGGGTTTCGATTCATTTCCCTTTTACTGGTATATTTTAAGGTCGAATCAGCTGCTGTTAATAGCTGTTTTCGTGTTTGATTAAATGAGATTAGTTAAAGATTTGAAAATCAGCTAATATAAAATTAACTAACTCATAAAAGTCATTGCTTACCGGTATTTTTTTAACAACGCTGTAAGAAAATTGTTTTAATTAAGACATTTTAAATGTATCGTTTTAAATCTGACGTAATCTTCACCAAAGTTTCCTTTCTCTTTTTAATTATTGGCATGAAAATACTTTTTATTGTTAGAAAGGAAATATTGTTATTTGCGCTGTCTTAGAATTGGCAACGCAGAAGTTAAAAACATTATCTCGAAATATGAAATAAACATCTCGTGTAAGTATATTTTTTTAATTTAAACTGTTTGACAATGTTATCGTTTGGCTATTTGAAATAGGATGTCATTCCCCCATTTACTGCTTTTAACGCATACTTGATAATAATTGATTATTTTATAGTTTTCTTTAATATGCTTGTGTAAATGTAATTTTTATGACGTAATTTTCAATATTTTCCTTCTTTTAACACGTAATCATTTAAATCTGATTTGAAAGGTTTTTTTTTTATAATAGTCACGTGTAAATAAATTCTTAAGTTAAAGGAAATATTTTTCTTTGTGCTGTTTTTACTACTGGAAACAATTTAAAATATGTAAAAAATATCTCTCGAAATGCTGAAAATTTGAATTTAAAATTAAAAAAACTCTCAAAAGATGAGTCAGATTAAAAAATAAATACAGTCTGTACATCGCAAGCTTCTAATGTATAGCCTTAGAAAAAAAAATGCTTGAATTCCTATGTATAGAGTTTACTCCTATAAAACTTTTTTAATCGAGCGATTTTGATTTGACCAACTAATATCTCTTAAAATAATTCTTCTATTTAAAAACTGCCTGCTTCAGCGTGTTTATCAAACATCTCTCTATAATACTACCAATTAATATATTTTTTCTACAAAGTTTTGTTTAAGGTAATTGCTCGTTATTCGCTGAATATAGTAGAACCTGCTAATACCTAGCTTAATCATAATAAATGTATAAGAGTTAATAAAACATAAAACTGACGAGAGGAAGCAGACTTACACAAAATAAGAAGACTTCTATGCTGTTTGTTCCATTTACAACTATGCTGGAATATGCTTGGGTTTTAATAGAAAATAGTAAACAATTAATGCAATGGGGTCAGCGAAGACATTAAAAAGGTGGCTAATGTGCTAAAATCCATGTCCCAAGTCTACGCAGTAGTGTTACAAATCTACGTGTTTATTGATTAAACTTTGCTGTTACAGGCATAAAAGCTTGACAAGAATTTAATTAAATTAAGAAGATAATTATAAATAAGATTATGCATAAATTGCCTATACTAGTGGTCGAAATTGCAATATAAGTTTTTCAGAGATCTTTTGAATGAGAAATTATAGCTGAATAACTTATTCAAAGTCAGATAAAATCAGATAAAATCAGATCACGCGAACATCCCTAAAAGCGAATTTCAAAATGGAGATATATTGCTTTATTTTCGCAATACAAAGTTGGAGTGTTTTTAAACAGTAAACCAAAATTCACTGTTCTTTACAAATTAATGTTTAGGTTTTTCAAATTGCAGGAATCTCTTAGAGCGAAAAAAGAATTTTCATTCATCATTCATAATTTTCATCATTCATCTTTTTCATGTATTCATTAACTTCTTTTTAATATCTTAATTCTTTTCTTTATTTTTTCTTCGTATTCAGCTGTTATGCCAGTAACAATATTGCTTAAAGTTTAGTAAATATAGTAAAGTTTTGATAATATTGCGGAGAGTTGAGATTTGAACTAGGGCTACCTTTTTAATTCCATCGCTGACTATTTTTTGTCTGTTCCAAACATTCCTTTAGGTTGCTTACTAATTTCCATAAAAACTTTTACATATTCCTTTATAACTAAATTGTAAAAGAAGCAAACAGGCATAGAAAACTGTCATGAAGCCTTCTTATTTTATGTAAGTCTGTTTCCTTTCGCCAGTTATAGTTCATTTATAAAGTTTATAATAGATTTTCATTAAAGATAGGTTTCCTGTTAGTAGATTTTACTGAATTCAATGAATAAGGAACGTATATTGTAAACAAAACTTGTTTAATTAATCATTTATTCATTTACAATTTCATATTATATTTGCGTATTTTTTTTTTTTTTTTTTTTTTTGAATGGAAGTTTTCGTTATAGACACATTCCGTAACCACAGGATTTAATGTATTTAATAAATATTAATAAGTATTTGTACTAAATAATAGTCTTTTAACCAAAAATTTGTTAATCAATTATTCATTTTTAAAAATATGAATAATTTTCCTTCTGACTCTAATTACTAGGGATGCACCGAATATTCGGTATCTATTCGGTACTCGGCCTATTCGGCCATGTTACCGAATATTCGGTTTGGCCGAATATCAAACTATTCGGTATACCGAATATTCGGCTTGGCCGAATAGCAAATTATTCGGCATGCCGAATATCCGGTTTGGCCGAATATCGAAATATTCGGCCGAACCGAATACTTAAAATAAAACTTTTAAAACATATTTTTTAAAACCTTATACAACTTCTACGTTTAACAGTCAACTTATAAAGATATTCAGAATAATTAGAAACAGAATCATATGTAATGTTTTTACATTATTTATTTGCTGTTTGTTAAGTATTATTTAAGAAAATCAACCAATCATGAGGATTTTCATAGGAATTAATTATGTACAAATGCAAGTTCCTCAACATTGTCCAGTAAATAATCTGTTTCTTGCTAAGATTTTAAGAGCAACGTTTACAATCTCTGAAAATGATTGCCCACTCCAGACACCGATCTAGGATGCATTTAAAAACTTCCTTGCTTAATCAAAGGGAGTAGAAGAGTTATTCTTGCTAAGTTGTCACCATATAAAATTTGAATCGATTGTATTATTTATTAACTTTTACTTTAGTCTCTTCCTGACAAGCAAATATATGATCCTGTACAATTTTTCTTCCAATTTTTTCACAATTTCTCTTTGATTTTAAAATGTTTGTTTTAGAATTTAAGAAAATTTTATTTGTTTTAATTCTCAGAAGAAGCCATGAAATTTAAAATTTTATTAATTAAAATTTTTTTTATAGCTATCCTCTTCTTAAATAACTCAAAGCAGATTTTTTCCAGCATAAAGTTTACTTGAAAAAAGCTCTTGCTTATTAGAATAAAAATTTGTTATAAATATTATATAAAATTGTTTTAAAATTTAACATTTTAATGCCTTTAAACTTTGAAATATAAAAGTATTCGACAAGCCGAATATTCGGTATTCAGTTCGCCTGTTGGTCGAATATTCGGTATTCGGCCAAAATCACTATTCGGTGCATCCCTACTAATTACGTTATGGACTGGTTCCATCCTCACTCGTTTTGCTTATTTTAATAAATAAAATTTATTTGTATTAAACATAACTGTTTTAATTAGCCAGTAATTCATTTCATTAAACATTTATTTATTTATAATTCAATTTTATTAGTTATTATCCATCTAACTTTAATTTAACTGCCTACGGCCAGTTCCGTAATAAAGAGGTCCATCTTAACAGGTTTTACTGTCTTCAGTAAATAATCTGCATTTCTGTCACAAATACTCAATTAAATAATCTTTTATTCATTTATTTATTTTTGTTTGTTACTTATATTCTGTTTAAGCAGGTTTTTGTTATAAAAAGGTTTCGTTTTGGGGGTGTTCCTATGAGTTTTCTATTCAATTGCAGTGTAAAGTGTGGCTGCTCATTTTATTCAGAATTTCAGGATCTACTACTGTTGTGCAAACAATGTTTTGATAGCTTTTAATTTTTTTAAGATGTTTTTATTTTAATTATAAACAAGAACGAAAAATCATGCATCCAGCATAGATTATGAAACACTTTCCAACGCATTCCGAATACAGTAACAAAACTTTACAAATTATTAAGGTGTAAGATGTCTAAATATACAATTTAGAAAATACATAATGCATTTGAAAATTCAATTTCTGCAGTTACCATAAGTAGTACGAAAAAAATCCGAATTTGTTTGTGCAGCTCTGTACATGATCCATAGATTCATATGTATATTACATAGTATGCTAAAAGTTAGTTCAATGAAACACATAACACAGTTGAAATTTCCCATTCAGCAATTTTCGTCAATAAACGGAAATGCACGTGAGATCTTTTGTGTAGCCTTGTGTATGATCTATGGAATTTATAGAACACTAAGTAGTATGCAAAAAACAGTTAAATTTTAAAACTTGTATCACAACTGAAAACGCATTTCCAGCAATTATTCTTCATATTAAGCAATACTGTAGCCAAATACTTTAGTGTGTCCCTGTAAATGAACAATACATTATATGCACACCCGATTCTACAGTAAGCGTTTTGTATTACACATCAGTGATATATGCAAATATCAATATATTTACAATTGTGTAATATCATTAAAATACACCTCAAATGATTTTTCCCCATAGGCCGTAATGTAACAGAGTTCTTTTTGCGTGTCCCTTTAAATGAACCTTTAATGCTCTACACTTCATTTTCAATGCCAAACTTGCCTCAATAACATGTATCAATTTCATGGCAATCTGTCTATAATTACGCGAGTTAGAGCACGGGCGTACAGGCAAACAGACAAACCGAATTCATGAACAATTTTCAACTCTATTGGAAAGTGTTAAAAACATAGTTTATGACTACAAATTTGCATGTAGCAGATAAAGGTTACTTAGTAGGAAGCAGAAAACATTCACTACTGACCTAGATAGGATTTAAAGAATTTCCAGCTTTTAAAAGCTTTTTTATAGCTTCCCCAATTAATTCTGAATTCAACTCTTCAGTCATTGGGCTAGCTCAGAGGTCACCAACCGATGATGGTGTCCGCAAAAAATTTTGAATATTATTTGCATTTTTCTTATTTTATAAATTAAGAAATAATAACTTAAAAAATGTTATTCTAAGAATCTTTTATCAAATATATAAAAATGAAAATTTGTCTGACTGTCTGTAATGCTATACAAATCCACAGTTTGGAATTGAGAATTCAGAAATGCTACGTACATGTGTATTAAAACACGGCCGAGGTAATTAAAGTAATCCGGAATCGAAATAACTTATAGTTAATTTTTAATTAATAAAAAAACAGCAATTTAACAGCAATTTCCTATCAAATTTAACCATTTTTCGTTATAGCAGTTGCCAAAAATTAAAAATCCGCAATAAAATTCTTACCACAACAATTACCTTTCTGTTGTAAGACGCATTGCATATTACGTACGCCACGCTGCACTACTCGTAAAAAGCTGTAGCGGGTATTACGATAATTCTTTTACCTCACATGCAGATAATTAGAGATATACGTATTACGTAACCCACGCTGTATTAATAAGAAGCTTTAGTGGGTATTACGATAATTCTTTTACCTCGCATGCAAATAATTTGATATTATTTAACTGCGCTTAATTATTACAAAATTTAAAAAATAAAGAAACACATTTTATCACAAACATCAACAAAACATTTTATTCTATTTATTCCCTTATTATTCCAAAGATATCGTTTTATCGTCTGCTGCCATAGTAACGTAAATTAAATTTCACTAATAAAAAGCGCAGTAGTAGAAAAATATTTTATTAAATCGAATAGTTATTTTTAATTTTGGTTTTAGAATTAAATTCATGAACTCCCGTGCATAGAACGGGTTAAACAGCTAGTACTTATATAATTTTAGATTTTTATTTTTGAAAATTTAAATTATAACTGATACTGCGATTATGCCAATAGATGTAATTTATTATTTATTTGCAACAGAGGTAATTTTTTTCTCATATAAAGGCCCCATTTTGACTCTGAATAAAACATAATATTCATTGCAGAGTGAAAATTTTTATCAAGTTTTCAACAAATACTTGTACAAAAAGAGATATTGGTCCTCTGTTACCACAATTAAAACTTAGTATCATAGTCTTGATTTAAAAGAAAACGACTTACGGTAACGCCATTGGAACCAAAAATCCATAAATTTATTTTAAACAAGCAGGAACAAATAACCACACTAAAAATCTTTGATAAATAGGTTCTGTTACATAAATTCTATTAGTTTGTAATGATCTAGGCACACGGCAGTGTGTCAGCCAAGTTCGCCTGACATAGCCGTGTGTTATTTACACGAACCATTTCGAGCTGTTTTCGTCAAATTTCGATGCTCTACTACTGAAAATCTATGAGACCTAAGTACTTGTTATACGAAATGTGTAGTCAGGTCACCCTAATTACCTAAAATCCAAAATTTTATAAATAACGCATAATTAGTTTCTGAGATAATGACATTTGAAAATGTCTAATAATCGATAATTTTATCACTGACTGACTGACTCACTCACTCATCAAAAAGATCTCGTATATCTACTGCAGCTACAGACTTCAAATTTGGTGCGAAGTTCGTTTACACTATAAAACTAAAGAAAAAAAAATTGTGAAAATCGATAAATTACCCACCTGGGGGTGCCCATTTTTACTTTAACATTACGTCTATTAGGCGAAATTTTAATTTGCCGTAGGAGGGGACGTGTTCTGTCGCCAAATACCGCCTAGTTTCCCGCCAACATGGCGATATATTGCCAAATTTGGCGGCCAAAATTAGTCGCCAAAAGTGACGCCTCCTTGGCGATCTCTATAATATTTCGCCAAATTCCCATAGACTTCCATTGTAAACCTATCTACTTACCGGGGGTTTATCTGGGTTTACTTGCTTACAGAAAATCAACAAATTGAGATATTTTAATAATTTTCTAATGTTAGCTTAAGGACATTGTTATTATATTACATTGTTTTTTCAGAAACAATAAAAATTTCGAATCAATACATTTCGTTTCAAAACATGCATTCAATACAGCAGTATTAAAATATAGATTTCTGCCGCAAATTGACAGCCAAATACTTTGTTGGAGGAAACTTAAATTAAAATTCAATGTTGCTTGGTGAATCTAGACACACGGCAGTGTGTCAGCCAAGTTCCTCTGGCATGCTCGTGTGTTATGTTACACGAACCATTTCGAGCTGTTTTCGCCAAATTTCTCTACTACCCAAAATCTATTTGACCTACGTACTTGCAAAACATGCAGCAACTGATTGTTTCCTTAACTGATTGTTCACAAAAATCATGTTTTCAGAAAGCGCATTTAAAGTTTTTATTTCGTAAAATTTATTAGAAATATTCAACCTCCTCAAAAATCTCTCGATTTATACGTTGCACCTTCTTAATTTCAATATTGAAAGACATTATTTTTCTTTAGGTCACCTAAATTTACATATCCGTTTTTAGGGTTTCGTTCATCTGACGAAACCCTAATCGTCTCGCTCCTCTGTCTGTCTGTCTGTCTGTCCATCTGTCACAGAGCCCGTTCTCAGAAACTATACATGTTGGAAACTTGAAATTTCGTATACTTATAGCTTAATACCACGCATAATACGACAAATCATAAAATTTGAAAAAGTTGTACATTTAACCCTTTGGGCTCCCACATGTGTATTTTAAACAATTCTTTCTAAGTGAGCCCCTAATTAGGTTGGAGGCGTGAAATTTTACATACTTATAGCTGAACACCTCACATCAAACTACAAATCATAAAATTTTTAAAAAGTGGTACATTTAACCCTTTGGGCTCCCACATGTGTATTTTAAGCCATTCTTTCTAACTGAGCCCCTTATTAAATTGGAGATTTGAAATTTTACATACTTATAGCTGAATACCACACATAATACGACAGATCATAAAATTTGAAAAAGTCGTACATTTAACCCTTAGGGATCCCACATGTGTACCGTATTCCCCCGCATTAGCCGGCATGCCGGAAAAAATCGAGGTACACCAGCATGCCGGAAAATATGAGGTTTCGCTACTGGAGGACGGGCGGCTGATTTATTTTGTTTTTTCTAACAACATTTTTCCTTTTAAGGTAAGAAATCAATACTTATTTTTCTCTCTGTCTCTCCCTCTCTCTATATATATTCCTTTATATTTATTTGAATATTAAATTCTATTTATCTTACTAGCTAAGCCGCCCGACGTTGTCCGGGCCCGTAATAATATGCAAAATGAACCTGAAATTTGTACTGCAACATCTCATAAAAAGACCCAATCTCAAACCGAACGAACCTTGAAACGGGTTGCCGCTGCCTACAGTACCGTTTAGCAAGCGTTCTGCTCACGCACTGCAAAATCTTGCCAAAATATAAAATAAAATTCTCTAATCTTTTAGTTTCACATTCCACCACCAGGGGGCAGACTATATTCTTAATAAAACTGTTTTTGAACGAAACTCCATTAAACAACCTACCTGTAGATGTATTAGTCATGGGGGTGGCGGACTTAAGCAAGAATTTAAGATATTTGTTGAAATTACTATTCGAAAATAGTAGTATGTACACTTTTGAAATTTTATATTGAATTTTAAATAAGTAATATTTATCCCAGGACTCTGTCGAAAATCCGCATCTAAAACGGTAGAAAACGGAACGGATTTAAATATTTGATTGCGCCCCCTAAAAAAATTTTACTAGCAAGGATTTAAGATATTTGTTGAAATTACTATCCTCGCTTTTTCCGGCATGCCGGGAAAGACCAGGGACTAATATTAAAAAATCTGATCTCCCTCGAATTTTGCGGCATGCCGGCTAATGCGGGGGAATACGGTATTTTAAACAATACTTTCTAAGTGACTCCCTAATTAGGTTGGAGGCGTGAAATTTGACATACTTATAGCTTAATACCTCATATCAAACGACAAATCATAAAATTTTGAAAAGGTCGTACATTTAACCCTTTGGGCTTCCACATGTGTATTTTAAACAATTCTTTCTAAGTGAGAACCTATTTAGGTTGGAGGCGTGAAATTTTGCATACTTATAGCTGAACACCTCACATCAAATGAAAAACCGTAAAATTTTGAAAAAGCCGTACATTTAACCCTTTGGGCTCCCACATGTGTATTTTAAACAATTCTTTCTAAGTAAGTCCCTAATTAGGTTGGAGGCGTGAAATTTTGCTTACTTATAGCTGAACACCACACTTCATACGACAAATCATAAAATTTTGAAAAAATTGTACATTTAACCCTTTGGGCTCCCACATGCGAATTTTAAGCAAATCTTTTTAACTGAGCTCCTTATTAAATTGGAGATTTGAAATTTTGCATACTTATAGTAAAACACCTGAGGCCAGGCGACAAATCATAAAATCTTGAAAAAGTCTTACGTTTAACCCTTTGAGCTACCACATATGTACTTTAAGCAATTCTTTCTAAGAAACGCCTAATTAAGTTGGAGACATGAATTTTTGCATACGTATAGCTGAATACCTCTGACCACACGGCAAATCATAAAATTTTCAAAAAGTCTTATATTATTTACCCCTCCGGCTTCTAACTTGTGTATTTTATACAATTTTTCTAACCTCCGCCCATTTCGCACTTTTCCAACTTTTGTCGACACCACTTTGACCATTCTTTCATATTATGCACCATAGCCTCACATATTTTAGTTCCACTTTTTACCACCAGGGGCGCCTACTTATCTCGGGTGCTATTGGCCCAATCCCCTAGACTAATATATCTACGGATAGTACATAAAACGGAGTTTCGTTCGGATAGAGGTTTGTTTAGAATAGAGTGCGCCCCTGGTTGCAAAATGTGGAACTAACAGATTTTTCAAAAGGATAAAGTAGCTTGAAAGGAATATTAAACGAAACCCTCTGTGCGATCTGTGATCACACTTACTCACTTGTTTAAATAAAAACTTCTTGTTTGAGAACTGAAATTAAAAAAAAAAAAAACAGTCATAGCTGCATTTCCAATGATCGTACAAAGAAAACAAAAACAGTTTTAAATAGTTAAATGCAAAGTCTTTCATATGGAACAATAAAAATAATATGTTACATTTGCCGAGAAACGGTTATAGTACTAGGATATTTTAAGCGGGCAGGGAACGTTGAAAATAAGGAAATTTGCTCGAAATAATGAAAAATAAAAATCATTTTATCTTGAAATATTCCTTTAATGAATAAGGCCTGACTCATTTGAAACTAGTCGTAGCTGAAGCCGATTAACATTGAGTAAATACTTTCTTCCTTTAATATTCACCTATTATGAAATACCAAAAACACTTAATGTCAAGTTTTTTCTCCGAACCTTATCAAATTTTCAATGAACAGTTGAGATCTTATTTTTCAAAAACCCGAGTGTCCATTTCGAAAAAAGGAAATTTTATAAAAATATTAGAACTCTCAAATGCCATAGTACGGTACAAACTTGAAAAAACCCTGTTTGCAAACGAAATATCCAGTTAATTGTAGTAAAGAATTTCGGCTATAAGAAAAAATTTTATTACTTTTTTCTGTGTTTTAATTATTTTAAATCACTTGAGAAGAATAAAGTTAATTTTTATTTTCAAAATCATCAGACAAAGAGAATATCTAGCTAATTAAATTTGAAAATCCAGGAGGGGCAATGTCCTTCCTCTGCACTGCCTCTTTGCCGGCACCCATGGATGAATGAAACATAGTGTGGCATAAGCACATAACTTTATTTTTCACTTTCAGTACAAAAAATGAGGCCCAGCTATAGAAAATTTAATTGAAATATTTAATAGGAAAATTTAATATAGGAATTTGATAGGAATTGTTGTTTCAGAAACAATAAAAATTTCGAATCAATAGATTTTATTTCAAAACATGCATTCAATATAGCAGTATTAAAATATAGATTTCTGCCGCAAATTGACAGCCAAATACTTTGTTGGAGGAAATTAAAATTAAAATTGAATGTTGCTTGGTGAATAAAATAGTCACATGTAAACACATTAAAAGCATTATGTAAATTGTTTAAATATATTGTAACTTTACAAAAAGTAATGATATCTAACAAAAACATAACTGTGAAAAAAGGGAGCCAAGTTCTGTAAAGACAATGGCAAGAAAAGAAGTGATATCTAAGTGGGTGCCAAGTTCAAATAAAATTCACTCAAACTTACCTACTGAAGTATTATAGCATTTTTTATATTGTTTAGAAATAAAAATTATTGATAGTATATTAATAATAAATCTAGAACTTGGCAAGTTTTTGATAAATGTTATGCCTATCAATTTCATGTTTTTATAAAATGATGATGTTAATATTAACAACGTCATTATAAAAAAATTAATATAGTTATTATTATAAACAAATGACTCATGTTAAAGATTTGATAAACCAATAAATACACAAATACACTCCCGCTCGTCTTTGGTTATCACTCTAGCACCCACCCTTCGGAAACCTCAATGCAAACAGACTAAAAGGCCTGAGAAAGAGACAGATACCCTTACGCTTGTTCTTGGTCATCCCTCTAGAGACTGCACCCCTTTAAGCCTTCAGGGGCAAAGAGCTTTTTTTCGTGACATGGTAAAATGATTGAATCACACCAGAATTTAAAAACAAATTTATTTCAAAATGGGTAAAAGCTTCTTTTCACGTATTTAATAAAATTAAACTTTTTAGTTCTGAATTCTAGTGTCAATGTGGCATTTTGCAGTTAAAATTATGTGGATATGTTTTATCCCACCACCCTTCAAGGGGAAGGAGCTCACTCAAATGAAGGCTTCCAAACATGAAATAACAAGTTTAGATATAATAACGTCATTAATAAAAATAAATGACTCGTAGGTAAAAACTTGCCAAGTTCTAGATTTATTATTAATATGCTATCAATAATTTTTATTTCTAAACAATATAAAAAATGCTATAATACTTCAGTAGGTAAGTTTGAGTGAATTTTATTTGAACTTGGCACCCACTTAGATATCACTTCTTTTCTTGCCATTGTCTTTACAGAACTTGGCTCCCTTTTTTCACAGTTATGTTTTTGTTAGATTAAATTTACTTGAATAATTTTGTTACAATTAAATAATTTATAAAAAAAAATGTTATGATCATGTAAGCATCTATGATTTTCTTATAATTGAATAAGCATTTGCTATAAAATATACAATATGAACTTGAAATAGCTCACTGTTTTACTTAAAAGGCAACTAAAGTAATAAAAGATATGTTACAAATTAAAAATATACATTTTATTTAAAACTTCTTTGTACTTTCGGGCTGTACTTGCCGAGCCCCATCATCAGAGAATTTTTTAATAATTGCTCTTTATTTATGCAAATAATAAACATCATTTTGTATAAATAAGCAGCAATTACTTATTAAAATATTCTCTGATGATGGGCTGGGGAAATACAGCCCGAAAGTACAAAGAAGTTTTAAATAAAATGTATATTTTTAATTTGAAACATCTCTTTTATTATGTTAATCGCCTTTTCAGTAAAACAGTGAACTTTTTAAAGTTCATATTATAAATTTTATGTTTGAATCAAGCTGAAATATTGCGTTTCGTCATGGTTTTATTTATTTAAGCATTTGTAATTTGTCATAGTAAACTGCAATATTTTATTAGTATTTCATAATAGTAATAAAATAAAAGTTCTCTTATCATTATTGTACATACAATTAATCATATTAGTGGTCCATGGGATTTAAATTTATGAATTTAGTGATCCGTGACCCGTGAGATCAGAAAGGTGGCGACCTTTGGGCTAGCTGTCTCGTTGATAGGGGGGGGGGGGGAAAGATTTTTTTTCGAAATACTTTTCGACACCAGACTCTAACTCAGGCATGTCAAACACGCGGCCCGCGGGCCACAACTGGCCCGCTGGCAACTTCTTTGTGGCCCGCCAATCCTTTGGCAGTTTATCCTTGTGTAATTCAGTTACGAGTTGCAATTTTCCAACTGAGTGAAAAAGTTGGCAATGAGGCAAAGTGAGCAATTAAGCATATATTAACTACTATGTTCGATAGAAATTTTTTTCTGGTAAAAGCAACATAATTTGAAAGAGAAAATGTGTTTTATAAATGAAATTAAATACGTAGCGCATAAATACAAGACACAATTTATTAAACAAAATATTTTTTCAACATATGTTTTTTTTAATTTTTTTTTTTAAGTTTTTACTTGAAAAATATCCCGAAGATTAAAAGATATATCTTTGCTAGATTAACATAGCTTGTGTAAAATAATTTTTTAAGGTAATGCAATTTAGAAAATCCGATTAAATTTGATAAAAAGTAATGTCAAGTATTTTTTCGAAAAATAAGATAAAATAAACTATGAATTATAATAATAATTTTGGAACTTTACTTGAATATTTGTTTAATATGGCTATGTTTCGTACGTACAAATATTGCTGTGTGCAATTCTAATAATATTATCTACTTTGTTTGATGTAGCCCGCGTCTTTGTTTGCAATGCTTAATTTGGCCCGCGACGGTAGACGAGTTTGACATGCCTGCTCTAACTGAATAGGTGACGGCCATTATCACTATCCATTGATTGTCGAACGATATAAAAACAAGCTCTTTCGCACCAGACGCTTAATAAATTTCCTGCAGCTCTAACATGTGGTTGACTTTATTTTTATTTATGGTTTTTTTTTTTTCATTTTACTTTCTTATTTCTCGGTCAAGCACTTGTACAGAAATTGTGACGCTCCACAGTGAAGTATCTGACGCAAAAACCTGACCAAAAATGCAAAAATTAAAATTTTATGAACAACTATAAAACGTATATTTTATAATAGCTGATTAACTAGTGCATCGTTCTATGTCTATTTCAGGAGCATGAGTCAGGCGGCACCTAGACTCAGTTGAAGAGGAGGTTTCTTTATCAGAAGACGTGCTTTATTGTTACGATTCAATTTTGTTATTATGTTTAATTATGTTTAAATGCATATTTTTGTGGCTTCATGAATTGTTGAGCTCAATAGCTTTATTTTTAATACAGTAAAAAAAAAAAGTTAAAAATGTGTTCTTTTTAAGCCTTTTAGCTCTAATTTAGGTATGTTGATTTAAATATATAGCTTTTTAAATGTGTACTGGTGTTTGCTGGACCATTTTCGAAGTATAGTTGTATTGCTTATAGTTTCGAACGCGAATGCTTTTTACATATTTTCCGCATATAATTGCCCTTTTTAAATATAAATTGTTTAGGTAACCTTTTAATAACACTCAAAAACCAGAATCTCCATACTACAACTCAACTTTAGAGACTCAACTTTGCTAAGTACTAAATGCAAATAATAGTTATATTAATACATTTGTTTATATAAATAATTAAAAGTTTACATGTAGTATTATTAACCACATGTAATTTAACATTACTTGTAAGTAAAACAACTCAGTCAAATATAACTTTCCTCTTATAAACAGTAAAACGTTAAGTAAACTTTGTATTTTATATTTATCTTTTTAAATAAATGCACACTTTTATGTGCATACATTTAAGTGCATTTACTAATAGTAAGCAACAGCAATGATTCTAACTGTAAAACCCATGAAAAATAATTTTGGACAGGATTCTGCTTCAAATACTTTACTGTGCGCCCTTTGCAAATGTGGGATGTCCTCGTCTTCCTACAAAATACGTTTATGGACCTCTTTCATGCCCTGTATATGCACATACTCAGAGCCGCCAAGAAAGTCTGTAGACCACAGTAATGATTTGGATGCGTTTCTTTAAATATGGTGTTGAAAATAAACTTGTTAAATGGTTAATTTTTAAAATGTAATATATATATATATTTAGTTAAAATTTATTCATCACTATATTAAAAAAATGTAGGAAAAAGTTAGTATCCGATACCTTAGCCCCGTGATCGTATTCCCATTTTCAGCTGCCACAGACTCTTCTATAGATTAGGACTCATCAGTGTTGAATTCAGGGGGGGGGGGCATTCCTCCCCAGAGCAATTAAATGTCCCCACCCCTTAAAATTTGAGATTTTGCGTTTTCAATGGTCAAAAAGTGCAATTCCCCCATCCCCGGAAACTCTATAATGTCCCCCCCCCCACACACACACCCAGAGCCACAGAAGCCCCTCCCGGAGAAAAGTGTCTGAATTCAACACTGGGGGTTCAGTGTAATTTATTTAATTGTTCAACCACTTTATTCTTTCATCTTTTCTGGCGATTTATTATTAGATGTATTTTATTAGAGCTGTGCAACATTAATTAACACGCACAATTTATAGACTCAAATGATACTTTTCATTTTTTTCTTACTCGTTCGTTAATTAAATTGAAAATTTTACGTAAAACAGATATTAAAGTCTACTTTTTTACATTTCATTTAAAAATCAGGACTCATAATGGACACTTTTTAGGCAGCCAGTCCCATGTAATATGTCATTAATTCCCGCCGCCTTCTTCGGCCATCATTTATTTAATACAAAATCGTCCTCTCACGGGGCCATTTTCAGCTTAGGGGCTCGATATAACTGTACCCCTTTTTCCCCGTTTGTGTACGCTCCTGCATTCAGCAGCGTTGCCATTTAAGCGGATTTCTTTATTTAAAAAAAATCTACCACTATTTCCAAAATAGTAATCTTCGCTTTATTTAATCACGAAAAGTTAATATTTAAATAAGGCAAAGATTACTGCATATGAAGTAGTAGTATATATTTTGATTTAGTAACATTGAATTCAGCCTCGTTTAATAAGAAATTATGTTTCGATCAGATATTATCACTTTATTTTTAATAGACTACACTGTTATGCCACACTATTACACAACAATATTACACACTATTCCCTCCGATGAAGAAATTAAATCTAAGAAACCATAATGTAGGAACAATGCACAAGGATAAGCAGAACATCTCAAAAGATAAGAAGGAAAGACGCAAGCACCCGATAAACGTCAGCAGTTTTAGAAAGAAAAGATCCTTTGTCAGAACCATACATCTTATGGAGATAATGACCTGTTAAAAAACATGGAATAAAACCAAAAAAGGGGTCTTCATTTTGAAGAGATTATACTAGAAATGGAGAATCTTGGGGGAAATTTAGCAGAACCGAATATTATCCTCGATTTTACTTGTTTTTTAATGCATAGGTAATTGATTTTTTCGAGACTATAACTGACTTTTCCCTTTTTTATTGAAATGATAACGTTGCATTTCAAAAAAAATAATTTCATTGCCTACTAAGCAAACAACTCATAGCAATACAAGGCAAACATTCGGCACATTATTTGATAGATTTATTTCAATATTGAAATGGTTATTAACGAGACGCAGACATTTTTGACCAAAAACAATTACTTAAAAAGGCAAAGCACGCCTTTAAAAACAGAAAAATTGCCTCGAAATTAAAAAAAAAAAAAGGAATAAAAATAACGTATAGATTAAAATAATATATAGATCATAGAACTGTTTCCAACATTATCATAATATATTTACGAGATCTTCTGTTTTATCTGCATGTGGATTTTCGTTTTTTAACTGTATAAGGTGACCTTTTCTTTTCATTGACTAATAGCTAATTCCTAACTGCAATATCAGAGATACAGTTCCAGTTACAAAAAGTTTCGAATTGTGTTCTCCATCATTGTAAAAAACACTTACGTCCAAATAATTGTTTTTGTAAAAGTTTTAAAATTTCAATTTTTATACAGTCCTTCCTTGATTCTTATAAGATATATTTAGAAAAACTTTTCCCAAAAAACAAATAAAACAGCAAAAAATCCATTCTTCCATAATCAAAACTTATCGAGTTATGGTACTTCGAATTTTATAAATTTTCGGCGTTTTCTGTCACTAAAAGCATATAACAAGCTATTTGACTTATCCCCTCCATAGTGTACAGTTTATTTCAGCTGAATAAAGCATAACACGATTGAAAACGCACTAATTTGTCCGCGTTTTTTATGTAAAAAAGATATACGCGCGCCATTTTTCATAACATACAGGTACAGGCTTGTTGTAAACTGCAATAATTTTTATCAATTTTAATTTTTTTAGAAATATAATAACATCCTTAAAACTCACTTAAAAGAATTGCAGTCAATAAGTAGCGGGAAGGACTGTCAATCTTTTTTCTTTTCACGAACTTATTCGAAATTTTTAAGGTTTTTGTTCACGCATCCCAACACCCCTCTCGCACTAATACGCATATATTTATACACGCTGATGTGATGCACATTAAATAAATCTATCGCTGGTGCATGGTGTACATTAATTAAACACACGTAATCCCACACATTTAAATGCCAGATAGATACAGACGTATTTATGAAAACTTTCAAGTACGAAAGGTAGCAGGACTTATAAAATCATAGGACGGAATGCATTTTTTTACTTTGATTGAAACATCTACCCTATATATATAAAATCCTAATGAAACGACTGAATTGAAACGAATTTATGTAACGATTCTATGAAACGACTGATTAAACAACTGATTACGTTTCACGGCGATTTCTCCTAAAATATGGAATACTTTGCGATGAAATTAACACCAAAAATCCGTATTGATCCACAGATCCCAAAACTGGTATTAGAATTTTAAAATTAGAATTAGTTTTCGAAATATTAATTTTATTCTAATTTTAAATACTATTTTCTAATGATGGCAACTCATATTTTAATCATAACAGATATTTTTTTTCATATTTTAGAAAAGGTTATTTTAAACTAATTTGGCGATGAGTTTGGCCTCCCTTAAATGTATGCTAAGAAATGTTACTTTTATTCATATTTCAATTTGTATTTCATGATCATTTTATTTATTACAAAACTTTCATTTATAATTGAAACCTTTGAAATAAATGGCTTTTACTTCATTCTTTTTTTTAAACGAAACGAAAAGAAAAATATTAGACACAGATGTCATATACGCAACGGGGTACCTAATTGGCGCCAAAATGGCGTTATTTTGCCTGACATAGTAACCCGGCTATTGTTGCTTATTTATTAATAAATGTTTATTTGAATTTATTTTCTTTTTATTTACACAAAATGTTATAAATTGTTTGGTTCTATAGTTATTAATTAATTTTTTTATTGTTATTTCATTTTAAAAATAACAGAAAATAATTTAAAAATACATAGGTAACAGGTATTTAAAAACGTGGTTTTTGCCAAATTGTCGTAAAAAAAATCACGCCAAACCCGGTGCGTATGTGACAATGCAACAAATCATGAGATTTAATTTCCCCTTCAAAGCAACGTTTTAATGTTATTACTTCTCCCGTCGACCAATTTCGCCAAATTATATAAATAGCCAAATTATACAAATTGACACATTTTTACTTTCTTCTATCTTCAATAGAAGAAAGTATTGTAATCGAAATTTTTTTCGACTTCCGGTTTTCGACGGATTTGCATGTTTTAGTGGTCAGAGATTCCAAAAAACATGTTTATAGAAAATGTCTGTCTGTCTGTGTGTCCGTCTGTCCGTCCGTCCGTCTGTCCGTCTGTCCGTCTGTCCGTCTGTCTGTCGCCATTGTACCATCAAAAAGTGTATGAAGTTATGTATATAATTAAACCAAAATTTTATTATAAGTTTTTGGCTATGGCAAGCAGGTCCTCCTATAATTTGGAAAAAATTCGCCGGTAGGGGGCGCTGATATAACAATTTTTGTGCGATTTTGAATATTGTACCATCCAAAAGTGTATGGAGTTATGCATAGAATTAAACCAAATTTTTAGTTTAAGTTTTTGGATATGACAAGCAGGTCCTCCCTGAATTTGGAAAAAACTCGCCGGTAGGGGGCGCTGTAAATGCGTTTTTTGTGCGATTTTGAATATTGTACCATCGAAAAGTGTATGAAGTTATGCATAGAATTGAACCAAATTTTTATTTTAAGTTTTTGGCTATGGCAAGCAGGTCCTCCCTGAATTTGGAAAAAATTCGCCGGTAGGGGGTGCTGTAATAGCGAATTTTGTGCGATTTTGAATATTGTACCGTCCAAAAGTATATGAAGTTATGCATAGAATTAAACCAAATTTTTATTTTAAGTTTTTGGATATGGCAAGCAGGTCCTCCATGAATTTGCAAAAAATTCGCCGTTAGGGGCGCTGTAATAGTGATTTTTGTGCGATTTTGAATACTGCACCATCGAAAAGTGCATGAAGTTATGCATAGAATTGAACCCAAAAAAATTTTTAAGTTCTTGGCTATGGCAAGGAGGTCCTCCCTTAATTTGTAAAAAAATCGCTCGTAGAGGGCGCTGTAATAGTGATTTTTGTACAATTTTTGTGCCATTTTGAATATTGTACCGCCGAAAAGTGTATGAAGTTATGCATAGAATTGAACCAAATTTTATGTGTTTATTTTTGGTCATGTCACGAAGGTCCTCCCTGAATTTGGAAAAATTCTGCCGGAAGGGGGCACTATAATTGCGATGTCTGTACCATTTTCATTATTGTACCATCGAAAAGTGTATGAAGTTATCCATATAATTGAACCAAATTTTTTGTGCATGTTTCTGGCTATGGCAAACAAGTCCTCCCTAAACTTGAAAAAATTCCGAAAGAAGGGGGCGCTATAATTACGATCTCTGTGCCATTTTCATTATTGTACCATCGAACAGCGTATAAAATTATGCATACAATTGAACCAAAATGTTTGTGCTTGTTTTTGGCTTTGGCCAACAGGTTCTCCTTGAATTTGGAAATATTGCGCGGTAAAGGGGCTCCGTGCTAGCGATTTTTGTATACTTTTCTTGATTTTTCGTAGTTCTATTGTGCATCGGCGGCTCATGCAGCGGCGGGAACTCGATTCCTGCTATGCCGGCTATTCGCAAACAGCTGATAACTACAGAATAAGGAAAAATTAATAATTTTAACAAATATCATGATATAGATTAACTCGTTTTTAGTCCGTTTAATTGACTTGAGCAGAAATTTAAGATGAAAATCAAAGTTGGTATAGTATTGAACTAATAATATTGAAGTATTAACATGTGTAACTGGGTTTTGAAATATTAAAATGTATAAGATAGAAGAAAGTTTTGGGATTGGCACATCCAACTAGTTTTTATTTTAAATAACAAAAGAACGGTACTTTTCGGTTAGCTGGGCGCCAGTGTTATATAGATATATGTATATATACCTATACATACATATATATGTATATATTTATACATATATAGAAGCTATATGTATACATATGTATGTGTGTGTGTATATTTATATATATATATGTATATATAGATATACATACATATGTATATATAACACTGGCGTCCGGCTAACCGAAAAGTACCAAAAGAACAAATAAATTCGTATAACATTAATAATAATACAAATAAAACGTCGAAATAAAAATCACTTGATGGCAAAACATGTGTAACTTCCTTAAAGTCAAGTGAATGTGACATTTACGATCAACCATTATTGGCATTTAATCTTATAGTTTGGCGACAGATTTTTGGTCGATGGGATAACCAAGTAGTACCAATTAAATATACTATATACTTATACATGGTTTTATATATATCCCCCCACTATCACGTCTAGAAATTCGGTTCAAAACGCCAATTTTGACAAATATTTATTGAAAGATCTTCTGCTTTGATACTGTATTAGTACTAATCGATATATTAAATGAATTTTATAACAAGTTATTTTAATGGTACTTATAAGTACTGTAAGTAGATAAAAGGTTAATGTGGATCACTCCTATTAATGCCGGGTGTCTTAAAATAGACTGACTCATTTTAAAATTCAGTAACTTGCACGTGGTAACAGCTATTTAAAAAATTGTTGCAAAAAGGTCTGTGTAAGACGTGACGAATTTTGTACTGTAATTATCAGTTTGAGTTCCAAATAGCAGTAATAGATGGCTCTGCAAGTTATAGGCACTCAATCGAGGCCCAAAATCGAAATCAATGAGCATTTCTCTGATGCGAACGAAGAGGGTTAAACAATTGGAGTGGGTCTCATTCGCCTATGCAACCTTGTTCTTGGAGCCAGAATCTGAAATCCGTCAGAATGAGACCCACACCATATGTTTAACCTCCTTCATTCGCATCAGTGCTGGATGATTTTGATTTTGGCCCTCGATTTTCTGCCTATAGCTCGTAGCATCATCTATTGCTGCTATTTGGAACTAAAACCGAGAATCGCAGTAAGGAAAAAAAATCCGAAATCTTACATAACACTCCTGCAAGAATTTGTATAGTAGCTGTCACCATTTGCAAGTTATGGAATTTTGAAATCAGTCAGTCCATTTTAAGACACCCCAGTATCTTTTCTTTGGTGAGAAAATCTCGTGGGTTAATCCCGTATAATCTAGACTTTTCTAAAGAATTCGGCTCCTATGAAATATAATTCTGCAATTTTCCAATAAATGCTTGATTTTCGTATTTTCAAATTGTATCACCAAAATATTCGTAAAGGTCGGTTTCTCTGCTACCTATACATTATAATTTATGTACCTTATAAAACTTACTTCTACAGCAATAATAAATGCACGTACAATAAAGCAATTTTTTACCATACTAGAATTTCAAAGTGCTATAACTCAATCTTTTTTTAAGATATAGACGAAACAAAAAATGCTCCGGAATCTTCGTATCAAGCTCAAACACATAAGAAAAAAATCTTTTGCGATTTATAATTTTTTTGTACTTCATTTTAAATTTTAATGTTTTTTTTTTATTTTAAATGGCCGACATTTTGGAACAAGATGGCGTATGAAGCTGGCCAACGAACTCGGTCGAGACATTGCTATGTACTATGCACATGCCTTGTCACATCCAAATCGGTTCATAAAAAGTCCTTCCGGCCAGTGCCGGGAGGAAGAGGTAGCTTTCATAATCCTTATTTTAAAAAAGCCAACTTATATCATGCAAACACACGAAGCTCAATTTAGTGGAAACCGAATATAGGAGATTCAATACTAATTTTTATCAATATAATGAATGAGAATTTCGCGAAATTAGTTAGCTTTATCCAAGCTGCTTTTCTTTAAAGTAACTTATATTTGGCTGCCAAATTCGGCAATTTCTTAAAGTGCCTGTCATTTTAAGACAACATGGTGGATGAGGCTAAGCAGTGAACTTGGTCGAGACCTTAGTAATTGCTGTGCACATGCTCACTCACATCGGAATCCGTTAATATATAGGAGTGCTGTCGCATGCAAAAAATCAGATTTTTCAAAATGTCACCCACAGTAGAAATTGAAACTGCTATATCTGAGCCATTTTTTAAGGTAAAGACAAACAAAAAATGCTCCTGAATCCTTATATCAAGATCAAATACTTAAGAAAGAAACCTTTTTCAATTTCTAATTTTTTTGCACCTCACTTTAAATATATATATATATATATATTTTAATTTAATGGCCGCCATTTTGAAACAAGATGGCTGATGAATCTGGCCAGCGAACTTGGTCGAGGTGTTGATGTATACTATCCACATGGCTTCTTACATCGAAATAATGCGAATACGTGTGTTATCGCGTGACAAATACAAGATCGTTTCAAAATGTTAGCCATGCTAGAAATTCAAAGTGCTATAAATCAACCATTTTTTAAGATATCAACAAAAGAACAAATTTTCAGAAACAAAAACTGCTCCGGAATCTTTGTATCAAGGCCAAACACATAAAAAAAAATCTTTTTCATTTTCCAATTTTTTAATACCTCATTTTGAATTTTAAATTTAATTTTTTTTAAATGGCAAACATTTTGAAACAAGATGGCGAATGAAGATGGCCAACGAACTCGGTCGAGACATTGGTATGTACTATGTACAGACCAAGTTACATCCAAATAGGTTCATAAATACGCCTGTTATCGCGTGACAAAAATCAGGTCGTTTTAAAATGTCAGCCACAAGAGAAATTCAAAATGCTATTACTCAGCCATTTTTTTTTAGATATAGACGAAAGAAAAACTGTTTCGGAATATTTGTATTAAGGTCAAACACATACAAAAAAAATCTTTTTCATTTTCCAATTTTTTGGTATCTCATTTAATTTTTTTTATTTTTTAATTTTTTTAAATGACCGCCATTTTGAAACAAGATGGCGGATGAAGCTGGCCAACGAACTCGGTCGAGATAATTGTATGTACTATGTACACACCAAGGTACATCCAAGTTGGTTCATAAATACGCCTGTTATTACGTGAGAAAAATCAGGACGTTTCAAAATGTCAGCCACGCTAGAAATTCAAAATGCTATAATTTAGCCATTTCTTAAGATATAGGCGAAACAAAAACTGCTCCCGAATCTTTTTATCAAGGTCAAACACATAAGAAGAAAATATTTTTTCAATTTTCAATTTTTGGTACCGCATTTCAAATTTAAATTTTTCTTAAAAATTTAAATGGCCGCCATTTCTAAACAAGATGGCGGGTGAAGCTGGCCAACAAACCCGGTCGAGACATTTGTATGTACTATGTATAAACGAAGTTACATCCAAATCGGTTCATAAATACGCGTTTTATCTCGTGACAAAATTCAGGACGTTTCAAAATGTCAGCTACGCTAGAAATTCAAAATGCTATAACTCAGCCATTTTTTAAGATATAGACGAAACAAAAACTGCTCCGAAATCTTTGTATAAAGGTCAAATACATAAGAAAAAAATATTTTTCCATTTTCAATTTTCTGGTACCACATTTCAAATTTTAAATTTTTAAAAAAATTTTAAATGGCCGCCATTTTGAAACAAAATGGCGGATGAAGCTGGCCAACGAACTCGGTCGAGAGATTGGTATGTACTATGTACACACCGAATTACATCCAAATCGGTTCATAAATACCCCTTTTATCGCGTGACAAAATTCAGGACGTTTCAAAATGTCAGCCACGCTAGAAATTCAAAATGCTATAACTCAGCCATTTTTTAAGATATAGACGAAACAAAAACTGCTCCGAAATCTTTGTATAAAGGTCAAATACATAAGAAAAAAATATTTTTCCATTTTTAATTTTTTGGTACCACATTTCAAGTTTTAAATTTTTTTAAAAATTTTAAATGGCCGCCATTTTGAAACAAAAAGGCGGATGAAGCTGGCCAACGAACTCGGTCGAGACATTGGTATGTACTATGTACACACCTAATTACATCGAAATCGGTTCATAATTACGGGAGTTACAGTGTGACATAGGTCAGATATATATATATATATATATATATATATATCAATTTTGAACGGAGGGTCGTTTCGGGGTCTGGGGGTCATGATCGATGAAAATATACCAAAATTTTTTGAAATCGCTTTCCTCCGAACGGCTGCAATAGGTAGCTTTTTTGTAAAGAAAGCTACCTAAAACGCATATTATCGCGTGACAAAAATCAGATCGTTTCAAAATATCAGCCATGCTAGAAATTCAAAGTGCTATAACTCAGCCATTTTTTAAGGCATAGACGAAACAAAAAATGCTCCGGAATCTTTGTATCAAGCTCAAACACATAAGGAAAAAATCTTTTTCAATTTCTAATTATTTTGTACCTCACTTTTAAATTTAAATTTTTTTTTAATTTTTAAATGGCCGCCATTTTGAAACAAAATGGCGGATGAGGCTGGCCAACGAACTCGGTCGAGACATTGCTATGTACTATGCACATTCTTTGTCACATCTAAATCGGTTCATAAATACGTGTATTATCGCGTGACAAAAATCAGATCGTTTCAAAATGTCAGCCATGCTAGAAATTCAAAGTGCTATATCTAAGCCATTTTTTAAGATATAGCCGAAACTAAAAATGCTCCAGAATCTTTGTATCAAGCCCAAACACATAAGAAAAAAATCTTTTTCAATGTCTAATTTTTTTGTGCCTCATTTTAAATTTAATTTTTTTTTAATTTTTTAAATGGCCGCCATTTTGAAACAATATGGCGGATGACGCTGGCCAATGAACTCGGTCGAGACATTGCTATGTACTATGCACATTCCTTGTCAAATCCAAATCCGTTCATAAATACGTGTATTATCGCGTGACAAAAATCAGATCGTTTCAAAATGTCAGCCATGCTAGAAATTCAAAGTGCTATAACTCAGCCATTTTTTAAGATATAGACGAAACGAAAAATGATCCAGAATCTTTGTATCAAGCCCAAACACATAAGAAAAAAATCTTTTTCAATGTCTAATTTTTTTATGCCTCATTTTAAATTTAAAATTTTTTTAAATGGCCACCATTTTGAAACAAGATAGCGGATGAAGCTGGCCAACGAACTCGGTCGAGACATTGGTATGTACTATGTATACACGAAATTTTATCCAAATCGGTTCATAAATACAAGAGTTACAGTATGACAAAGATCAGATATAGATATATATATATATATATGGATATATATAAATATATATATATATCAATTTTGAACGGAGGATAGTTTCGGGGTCTAGGGGTCATGATCGGTGAAAATATACCAAAAAGTTTCGGAATCGTTTTCCTCCGAACGGCTGAAATAGGTAGCTTTTTGTAATGAAAGCTACCTAAAAATCAGTCAAATAAGAAAAAGTCCTTCCGGCCAGTGCCGGGAGGAAGAGGTAGCTTTCATATTCCTAATTTTTAAAAAGCCAACTTATATCATTCAAACACACGAAGCTCAATTTAGTGGAAACCGAATATAGGAGATTCAATACTAATTTTCATCAATATAATGAATGAGAATTTCGCGAAATTAGTCAGCTTTATCCAAGCTGCTTTTCTTTAAAGTAACTTATATTTGGCTGCCAAATTCGGCGATTTCTTAAAGTGTCTGCCATTTTAAGACAACATGGTGGACGAGGCTAACCAGTGAACTTGGTCGAGACCTTAGTAATTGCTGTGCACATGCCCACTCATATCGGAATCGGTTGAGATATACGAGTGCTGTCGCATGCAAAAAATCATATTTTTTAAAATGTCACCCACAATGGAAATTGAAACTGCTATATCTGAGCCATTTTTTAAGATAAATACAAACAAAAAATGCTCCTGAATCCTTATATCAAGGTCAAATACTTAAGAAAGAAACCTTTTTCAATTTATAATTTTTTTGCACCTCACTTTAAATATATATATATATTTTAATTTAATGGCCGCCATTTTGAAACAAGATGGCTGATGAATCTGGCCAGCGAACTTGGTCGAGGTATTGATGTATACTATCCACATGCCTTCTTACATCGAAATAGGTGAATACGTGTGTTATTGCGTGACAAATACAAGATCGTTTCAAAATGTTAGACATGCGATAAATTCAAAGTGCTATAATTCAACCATTTTTTGAGATATAAACAAAAGAACAAATTTTCAGAAACAAAAATTGCTCCGGAATCTTTGTATCAAGGCCAAACACTTAAAAAAAATCTTTTTCATTGTCCAATTTTTTAATACTTCATTTTAAATTTTAAATTTATTTTTTTTTTAAATGGCAACCCTTTTGAAACAAGATGGCGAATGAAGCTGGCCACCGAACTCGGTAGAGACATTGGTATGTACTATGTACAGGCCAAGTTATATCCAAATCGGTTCATAAATACGCCTATTATCGCGTGACAAAAATCAGGTCGTTTTAGAATGTCAGCCACAATAAAAATTCAAAATGCTATTCCTCAGCCATTTATTTAGATATAGACATAACAAAAACTGTTCCGGAATCTTTGTATTAAGGTCAAACACATAGGAAAAAAATCTTTTTCATTTTCCAATTTTTTAGTATCTCATTTTAATTTTTTTTTATTTTTTAAATTATTTTAAATAGCCGCCATTTTGAAACGAGATGGCGGATGAAGTTGGCCAACGAACTCGGTCGAGTTATTTGTATGTACTATGTACACACCAAGGTACATCCAAATCTGTTCATAAATACGCCTGTTATTACGTGACAAAAATCAGGACGTTTCAAAATGTCAGCCACGCTAGAAATTCAAAATGCTATAACTCAGCCATTTCTTAAGATATAGACGAAACAAAAACTGCTCCGAAATCTTTGTATAAAGGTCAAATACATAAGTAAAAAATATTTTCCCATTTCCAATTTTTTGGTACTACATTTCAAATTTTAAATTTTTAAAAAATTTTAAATGGCCGCCATTTTGAAACAAAATGGCGGATGAAGCTGGACAACGAACTCGGTCGAGACATTGGTATGTAATATGTACACACCGAATTACATTGAAATCGGTTCATAAATACGCCTTTTATCGCGTGACAAAATTCAGGACGTTTCAAAATTTCAGCCACGCTAGAAATTCAAAATGCTATAACTCAGCCATTTTTTAAGATATAGACGAAACAAAAACTGCTCCGGAATCTTTGTATAAAGGTCAAATACATAAGAAAAAAATATCTTTCCATTTTTTATTTTTTGGTACCACATTTCAAATTTCAAATTTTTTTAAAAATTTTAAATGGCCTCCATTTTGAAACAAAATGGCGGATGAAGCTGGCCAACGAACTCGGTCGAGGCATTGGTATGTACTATGTACACACCGAAATACATCGAGATCGGATCACAATTGCGAGAGTTAGAGTGTGACATAGGTCAGATATATATATATATATGGGCTGTTTAATAAACTCTGCTTATTAACCAGGAGAAGACCCTTTAATTGCCTTCGAGGAGGACTTAAAGGAATCGACTGGGAGCGGAGACTTGCCAATCCGCACCTTCAACCGGTGCAGCCTGTTTGTACCCTTGCCTAGTGCATGGGGAACGAACGCGGATGGGCTTCCTCCAACCCGCTTGGCCAGCGTGGAGGAATTTGGCCACCTACCCCCCTTATTTTACCATGAATTCACAAAATAAATCACGGCCCTTAATTCCCGGCGGTCTGAATGTTCCTGGTTACGGCAGCGATCAGAAAGACATGAAGACAGAGGGTGCTAAGTATAACCGGGCTCGGCTAGGCTGCCATAAGTTGATGACCTTGGCTACGTATAATGGACGATCCCTATCTTCGGAAAATCGTTTACAGGAACTTGAAGAAGAATTAGAAAGAATCAACTGGGACATCCTACTATTATGTGAAGTAAGGAGAAAAGGAGAGAGAAGATAGATCTTGCCAGCGGACATGTATTATACTACAGAGGCACAGAAGATGGAAGAACAAGCGGTGTAGGATTTCTGATTCATAAAAGGTGGAAGAATCACATCGTAGAATATGATAGTGCATCAGATAGAGTTGCAAGGTTAGTAATACAGGTGTCCAGAAGATACAAGCTGCAAATTACCCAAGTTTATGCACCAACAGTAAGCTATACTGATGAAGAAGTTGAGGATTTCTATGAAGAAGTAGCTTCAGTGCATCAAAAGGGAAAATGCTACATAAAATTAATAATGGGAGACTGGAATGCTAGAATTGGGGAAAAAGAGAAAGGTGAGTTATCAGTAGGAAATCATGGATATGGGGTGCGAAATGAAAGAGGAAACAGATTGATTGAGTTTGCAGAATGTGAACAGTTATATATCATGAATTCATTTTTCAAGAAAAAGCCACAAAGAAAATGGACATGGCGTTGTGCAAATGGCTCAACAAGTGAAATCGACTACATCTTAACAAACAAAAAACATCTTATTCAGGATTGCAGCGTTCTCAATAACTTCAATACAGGAGGTGATCACAGGTTGGTTAGGTGCAAACTGCTGTTAAATACTAAAGTGGAAAGAATGAAGCTTTTGCAACACTCAAAGAAATCAATCGATATAATAAATCTCCAGAAACATAAAGAAGAATTCCATTTGGAACTTAGACACCGTTTCCAAGTACTTCAATCAACTTTAGAAGAAGAGCAAGATGTTACAGTAGTGAACAAGAAACTAACCAGTACTCTACAAGATATTGCAAAGAAGATAGCCGGCGATGCACAAGTAAAGCAGACAAAGAAAATAACAGAAGAAACAAGAAGATTGATGAAGAAACGCAGAGAATTTAAAATGAAGAAAAACGATCCTAAATCAAGAGTTGAATATGCTGAATTATGTAAAACGGTAAGAAAATGTGTTACAGAAGATATCAGAAAATTTAACTCTGATCTTGTCAAGAAAATTCTAGAAGATAACAAAAGTTTAAAATCAGCTAGGCGAAAACTTTGTGTTGGAAGAAAAGGTATTTTTGCACTAAAGAGGGCAGATGGAACAATTACCAAAATCAATAAAGAAATAGTACACATTGTCGAAAAATTCTATAACGATTTATATAAGATTTATTCAGAGGGAAATCAACTTATGTGATCCACGAGAAAACTTAACAGAAACCGATGCCATAATCCCAGTGATGACAGACGAAGTTTTACAAGCCATTAAATTTATGAAAAAAGGTAAATGCCCCGGAGAAGATGGAATTACAATCGACCTTATCAAAGAAGCAGGAGAAGAATTTGCAAAAATGCTATCCTTACTGTTTTCCAAATGTCTCCAGAAGTCAGATGTACCAGAAGATTGGAATAATGCTGTGATGGTGCTACTTTACAAGAAAGGAGAGAAGGAAAACATTAAAAACTACCGTCCAATCAGCTTACTGTCAGTGATTTATAAAATTTTCACCAAAGTTTTAACGACAAGACTTGAATCAGCTCTGGACTCAGCTCAACCTAGAGAACAAGCAGGATTCCGAAGTGGATTCAGCACAATGAATCATATCCAATTGGTAAGGGAACTCATAGAAAAACATAAGGAATATAATTTACCTCTTTGCCTTGCCTTTATTGATTATGAAAAAGCATTTGATTCGGTCTACACATCAGCAGTAGTAGAATCTCTGGAGGACAGCGGTATAGACAAACCTTACATCAATATTATAAAGAAGATTTACAAGAAAGCAACAGCAACCATCCGCTTAGACAAAGGAAAAGCAAAGATCAAGCTTGGAAGAGGGGTAAGACAAGGAGACACCATTTCGCCTAAGCTTTTTACTGCTGTCTTAGAAAATATTTTCAAGAAGCTGGATTGGGAAAACAAAGGGATTAGAATAAATGGGGAATATTTAAGTCATCTCCAATTCGCTGACGACATTTTAATTTTCAGTAACAGTCCTGAAGAATTGGAAAATATGCTAAAAGATTTGGCAGAAGCTAGCATTAATGTGGGATTAAAAATAAACTTGGAAAAGACTAAGGTGATGTTCAATTCATTTGCATCAAAAAAGAAAATCGTCTACAACAACACTGAAATTAAAGAAGTGCAAAGTTATGTGTACCTTGGGCAAGAAATATCATCGGATAATAGTATCAAGAATGAAATCAATAGAAGAATAAGAAATGGATGGAGTGCTTTTGGGAAGAACAATATTATTCTGAAGAGTAGCATGCCCCTTTGTTTGAAAAGAAAGGTATTTAACCAATGTGTTTTGCCTGTCCTAACTTATGGAGCAGAACCATGGACGCTAACAAAACGGATGGTACAAAGATTACAAACAACACAGAGAAGTACGGAAAGATGTATGTTAGGTATAACTAGAAGAGACAGAAAAAGAATAACCTGAATAAGAAGTCAGACGAAAGTTTTTGACATCACTGAAAGAATTAAACGGCTAAAATGGAAATGGGCTGGGCACATTGCAAGAAGACAAGACAATAGATGGAGCACAAACACCCTACAGTGGTATCCCAGAGATGTAAAACGGCCAAGAAGACGACCTCAAGTAAGATGGAGTGATGAAATCAGAAAAGTAGCCGGTGTAAATTGGATGACTAAAGCACTAGACAGGAAACATTGGAAAAATCTGGGGGAGACCTACATCCAGCAGTGGATTGAAAACGGTTGATGATGATGATGATTATATATATATATATATATATATATCAATTTTGAACGGAGTGTGGTTTCGGGGTCTGGGGGTCATGATCGATGAAAATATACCAAAATTTTTTGAAATCGCTTTCCTCCGAACGGCTGCAATAGGTAGCTTTTTGCAATGAAAGCTACCTAAAATAAATGCAATCTGCACACCGGGAACTTATAACGTATAAAATGATCGAAAAATGATTAAATTCTCATGTAAAGTTTTTTCTCCAATAAAACTTTTTTAATGGAATGATTTTGTCCAACTCTAGCATTAAATATCTCTTAAAATAATTCTTCGATTTGAAAACTGTCTGCATCAGTGTGTTTATCAAACATCTCTCTATAATGCCACCGATTTTCATGTTTTTGTATGCAACAGTTTTTTTTAATATTAACGATGAAAGGCCATGCTTAAGCATTCAAATTGGATGCCGATCTACCCGGAATATCTACGCAGATTTTCATTGGTCCATTTCCAAATCAAAACTTTTTTTTATATATAGAAGGATTATACCAAAAGAGAAAATTCGTTCAGTTAAAAAAGTGTTAATTACTGAATAGCATTATACAAGCAATAACTGTTCATATATTGTAATTGATCCATATACATTTTCGTGGCTTTGTATAATAAGATATTTGACTCATCCGCCCATAGTGTACAGTTTATTTCAGCTGGATACGCATAACACGATTGAAAACGCACTAATTTGTCCGCGTTTTTTATGTAAAAAAGGTATACATGTTTCGCGCCATTTTTCATAACATACAGGTACAGGCGTGTTGTAAACTGCAATAATTTTTATCAACTCTTTTTTCTTTAGAAATATAATATCCTTTAAAACTCAATTAAAAGAATTGTAGTTAATAAACAGCGGGAATGATCGTCAATCTTTTCCTTCTCACGAACTTATTCGAAATTTTTAAGGTTTTCGTTCACACATCCCAACACCATCTGCCGCACTAATACACATATATTTATACACGCTGGTGTGTGCACATTAAATAAATTTATATCTGGTGCTTGATGCACTTTAATTAAACATACGTAGTCTCACACATATAAATGTCACATGGATACAGACGTATTTATGAAAAGTTTCATATACGGAAGGTAACAGGACTAATAAAATCATAAGACGGAATGCAATTTTTCACCTTGATTCAAACATAAAATATATAATGTGAATTTTAAAAAGTTCACTGTCTTACTTAAAAAGCGACTAAAATAATAAAAAAGATGTTACAAATTAAAAATATACATTTTATTTAAAACTTGTTAGTACCTTCAATCTTTTCCAAACTCATCATCAGAGAATATTTTAATAACTAAATGTTGTTTATTTATACAAATAAGTCACTTTGTTTTGAAAATGAGAGGGTCAATATTAGAGAGTTGAAAGTAGAATTTTTCATTATTTTAGTCGCCTTTTAAGTAAGACAGTGAACTTTTTAAAGTTCATATGATATATTTTAGGTAACAGACCTCTTTTGCATAAAAAGGGTTTTAATAGCTGATGTCTTTTTCAATATAAATGAGTTTCATTATTCTCTTTTCGGGAGATTTTGTTTTGAGGCAGTTCTCAAAAAATATTTTTCCTCGCTCAACAACGCGAAACTTTCTGACACATTTTTTAACGCAAAAGTATGACGCTTACAGGCCTGACCCTTGAAGTGATTTAGAATCGAATGGTATATTCCATATTTTGATAAATTAATTAGTTATCGAGTTATAAGCGATTGTTGTCACGTGACAACTGTTTTTTAATTCGGTTCAAAACACCAATTTTGAGAATATTTATTGAAATATCCTCTGCTATGACCAAAAAATTTAAAATACCTTTCGATTACATAGTTTCTGAATAACAACACCTGCCTATTTCATGCGTTTAAGAGCAAAAATGAATTCAGAAATGCATCAGAAAGCAGCTCCTCTTGATGTGAGAACAGCCTTAACCCTTTTGGGTCCAATTATTTTTTTTTAATTTTGAGAATAAAATTACTTTTGCATTAATAATGTTAATATTAGCTATCCAAAAAAAAAAAAAAAAAATTACTGAAGTTTAACACGTTAAGCTCCACGTCGGTTACCGGTGACTGACAGTGAACTTTCCGTTTTAAACGCATCATTTACCGATGACTGACGTCTAAAATATGATACAAAGCTGAAATATATATATATATATATATTGTTTTAAGTTGACCGGGAAAGCAAAATTCAACTAAATAATCGTTTTTTACTTTTTTTTTTATATCATTAAATAGTTTAAACTTTTATCTTTTCAACCATGTGTCACACATGTTTTTATATAAAAAAATTAGTGTTGAAATTAACCATTGTTTCTACGAGTACTTCACAGCTTAATAGCCATTTAAATCTTTAATTGACTTTTTCTGAAAACTCAGATCTTTCATGTTTATGTTCCTTTTTTTCAATATCTATTAAACTTAAGAACTCAGATTTTTATTTAATACTTATATTAAGATATATTGTATACTTTAACACAGGGATTTAGTGATTTGTTTAGAATTATTAATTTTAGACAGTGATGACTTACCAAGCAGACAGCAGACTTACCAAAAATGCTAATTTAAAAATGACTTTCAATAAATAATTAATAATTAATTTTGAGTTTCACTTAGAAAGAAAATGGCCTGTTAAAATACGTAAATCATATTATTTTAACTACTCTAAAAAATCTAGACTTCTGTCTTTCACCATGTCTGAGAAAAACGTACATAAAGTTGGTGAACTTAACATGGCGGAGATAGGGCTTTCCCGGTTTTAGTTATTTTCAACTCTTCAATTTATAATCAAACTATGTAATTATTCAAGTTATAATCATGTGACAATAGGCTAAGGAAGAATTTTTGGAGACGTTTAGAAAATATCGTATTACAACAGGATTTGTCAAATATTCCAAATTTCTAATATTTTTATTACGTTTTACCACACATGATTCGTTCAGAAAAGTAATCTGCATTTTAAATTTAAAGATTAAAATATAGGGTGATTCAAGAAAACGTTTACAAAATGATATGGCAAATCAAGCATACAACAAGGATACAAAATCACATAGGAACATAGGATTGCAAACCACTTATTTAGTCACAAATACGAGGTGATTCATCCTAACTGAACCCAGGTTGATAGTAATAATTTCAAGAAAAATAAAAACATTGTAATGAAAATATGAAACGATATGTACTTTTTCTTTTGTGAAATGTGATAATATCACGAAAAGATCTGGAAAAACATGTTGCTCAAGCAATCGATGATACCGTATGAAATGATAATCACAGTCCAAAATGTGGGGCGTCTAGTGTATTACTGCTAGCGCGTATAATCCAAACTTCTGCCAATTTTGTGTGGTGTTATCATATTTACAACAAAGGCGAGAATGTCTGTTAGATGTTATATTATAGTATACTTGTTTTTTTAAAGTTATTACCGTCAACCCAAATTGAGTTAGTATGAATCATCCTGTATTTTTGACTAAATAAGTGGTTTGCGACCGTATGTTCCTATGTGATTTTTACTTTCTTGTATCTTTACAAGAAGAAAGTATTGGATTCGTGAAAATGTTCGACTTCCGGTTTGCGACGGATTTATACGTTTTAGAATGTCCTGAACACGATTTTGATGGTTTTTAGAAAATGTCTGTCTGTCACTCTGTCACTCTGTGACTCTGTATGTGACAAAAATTTTGTGGACGCTCTATCTCAAGAACTAATGCACGGAATTTCACATAACTTCAGATTCTGTTAGACCTTGATATAAACTGGACCTGATTAGTTTTTGGTGTAAACCGCTCAACAGGTGGCGCTGCTATGCAGCATTTTTTATGATTTCCGCAATAGCTCAATCTCCAGAACTAATGCACGGATTTTCATCAAACTTAAGATTCAGTTATTCCTTGACATCAATTGAAGTTTTATACATTTTGGTGTAAATCGCTCAATAGGTGGCGCTGCTATACTGCATTATTTACAATTTCCGCAATAGCTCAATCTCCAGAACTAATGCACGGATTTTCATCAAACTTAAGATTCAGTTATTCCTTGACATCAATTGAAGTTTTATACATTTTGGTGTAAATCGCTCAATAGGTGGCGCTGCTATACTGCATTATTTACGATTTCCGCAATAGCTCTATTTCAAGAACTGATGCTTGGATTTTCAAGAAACTTCATATTCAGGTATACCTTGATATGAATTAGTGCTGTTTCTGTTTTGGTGCAAATCGCTCAACAGGTGGCGCTGCTATGCTACATTTTTCAGAATTTCCATTATAGCTGTATCTCAAGAACTAATGCAGGAATTTTCATGAAACTTCAGAATCAGTTAGTCCTTGACATGAATTGACATTTTATAGATTTATGTGTAAATCTCTCAACAGGTGGCGCTGCTATGCAGCATTTTTCAGAATTTCCACTATAGCTGTATCTCAAGAACTAAAGCACGAATTTTCATCAAACTTCAGAATTAGTTAATCCTTGACATGAATTGACATTTTATGCATTTTGGTGTAAATCTCTCACCAGGTGGCGCTGCTATGCTGTTTTTTTTTTTTCGACTTCCTCACTAGCTCTATCTCAAGAACTAATGCTTCGATTTTCAACGAATTTCAGATTCAGGTATATCTTGATATCAATTAGTGCTGTTTATGTTTTGGTGTAAATCGCTCAACAGGTAGCACTGCTATGCTATATTTTTCAGAATTTCCGCTGTAGCTCTATCTCAAGCACTAATGCACGAATTTCCATCAAACTTCAAACTCAGATATACTTTGATATGAATGGATGCTAAATAGATGTAATTTCTTGGACTATTTAAATGATTTAATTGACGTGATTTATATAGAAGAAAGTTTTGTATAGCCACAGCATACTAGTTTATTCTTGTTGTATGCCTGATTTGCCATGTCATTTTGTAAAAGTTTTTTTTTAATCACCCTGTATATGTTAAAAAAATACTAAACTGCAAAACATAAACATGCATATACATATACAAACCAGAAGTGAACGCCTCTGTTCGAAAATTCAATAATTCATTAACTATAATGAATTTGAAAATGAAAAAAAGGTGATATTTATATCTAGTGGTGCTTAAATTTCATTACTGTATTTTTTAAAGCAGTTCATGTTTTCGTCAATAGATGTCAATAGATGAATATTGCCTCAAAGAACAATAATGCACAAACTAGGATGTAAAACTGCATAAAAATATATCAAGTTGTATTATTTATTCTATTTTGCGATTGAAACACGAAAATATGATTGAATTTTTTGTTATTTATTTGAGAATTCCTAATGTTTGAAACGGTGCAACGACATCTATTGATGAAAATTTGAACTATTTTTGGAATTTCAGCGCATGAAATTTAAGAACCACCAGATGTAAATGTTGTTTATTTCATATTCATATTTATTATGGCTAATGAATGACTATTCAATTTTCAAATTTATTTTTCGTCACTCTGTACTACCTTTACTACATGTAGATAGGAACAGAAGTAATGGTTAAGACAAAATAATATTCAATGAAAAGACATGTACTATTGTATTTAGAATAAATAGACAAGTACGCCAGACCCGAACGTGTTAAGAAAACCAAGGGTTCCAATCTGGGCTTACCCAAATTACAGAACTTATTGCTTAGTTTACTAAACGTAAGTAAAAATTGTTTTTGACTGAAAATTCTTATAGATTTTTTTTTTACTTTTAACATATATGTTAAATAGTAAATCTAGGGTTTAATGTAAATAATAGCTCAATGAGTCTGGATTACATAAGATAAATACACTATTTTCACTTTAAAGTTAAGGGGGATTTGGGGAAATAATAGACACCAGCCGACACTGCGGCCGTAATTGTCGAGAGACTCGAATGGGGCGTTCTCCCCATTCAAAAGCCAAAGCCTTTCTCTACCCTGCCATCTCAAATCGTTCCCAGGCCAGCTTAGTGACAATTATATCTCAGCAAATACTTGCACTTGGGTTGGGCTTTATGCCATAAGATCTTCCGTGGGAGACCGCTGGTGCATCTTGTTGCTAGCGTGAGTGTTTTAAGAACTCCAAAACCACAACTCACACTCGGCCATTCGACATGTGAACGACCTCGTTTCACGTTTGTACCAAAAGCAACAAGAATGCAAACTAAGAAAACTAAAAGAAACCCCCATGTTAGATAATAAATCTAGGATTTAAGGTAAATACCGTATTTACTCGTGTATAACGCGCACTTTTTTCAAACAAATTAAGGCAAAACCCCTAGGTGGGCGCTACATGAGATAATTTTTTACTGCTGGATGTAATCACACGATATACATATGAATCAAGAAATTTATTCAAAGAAGAAATGAAAACTGGAAAAATCTTACTTAATAGAAGTAATGCTGTATATTTATTTCACTCCTTGAACTTTTTTATACAACAGTAACGTTATTTAAGCGCTAACTAGCAATTTTCATTACCGCCACTGCTGTTGTCCAAATCAGCACTGGCAACGTCGATATCCGTAAATCATATCGTCTTCAGTTCCATCTATCTGATTGGAAATTCCAATCACTTTGAAGCTCTTTATTATCATTTCGGCAGCGATGAAATTTCAAGCTTCACATATCCACTCACAAACAGTTGGGAGTGACGCACGCTTCATTCTGCCGCTTGGAGAGAAGTTTAATCTGTTGTTGTCATCCACCGATTGTAAGCACGCCGAAGTGAAACCTCAAATGGTCGGTTGATGACAACCTTTAAGGGCTGCTGCACTTTCGTTATCCCACCTGGTTATCACAACCAAATCACTTGAGCGACGAATTTTCTCTTTTACTCCAGACGTCTTGTGTCCACCACAGAAGCTGTCTAGTACCAGCATCGACGGCTGGCGTAAAGCACATAGCCGACGTTCTCACACAACGTTAAACCAGTCTTTCATGAGTTCATCTGTCATCCTCCCGTTTTCCTGTCCTCTTACAATTATTCTGACTGGAAAAGATTCTTTAGGGATAGTTTTACGTTTAAAAATCACATATGGTGTCAACTTGCGGTCGTCAGCCATAATGGCCAGCATAATGGCACATCGTTACTTGTCTTCTCCTGTTGTGCACACTTCAATGCTTTATCCCCAGCTGGATGAACGGTTGCAGCTTCCAGCACATCAAACCACAATGGAGTTTGATCTGCATTGCCGATTTGCGACATCTGATATCCCTTTCGTTTTCGTAGCCTTATAACGTACTGGAAGAACTTGATAAGCTGTTCTTCGTATTCTTCCGGCAGCTTCTGCGATAGCGTTGTTCTTCACCTGATACAGAGACTGTTACGGATCATAAAGCATCGTACACATCCATAACTCCCCTTGAAATCTTCTCTCTGAACGATATGAATATTCATTTTCCTAGCTATTTTACAGGCCTCGAAGACCAAAATTTCCGTCGAGACTTAGTACCCCGAAAGCGGCAAATCCATTCCATGAATTAAAAGCTGCCACTCCATTTGAAGATATTTACATGATTTTCCCCGAAAAGCACGCTTATTGGATGGTGCTTTTTTCAGTTTTTCTTCCATATTACGCCACTCTCGCACACTTGACTCACCAACCCCAAACTTCCGACTTAACGCCATTTTCTTTTAGATACTGAACTATTTACAACTTAAATGTCGCAGTATATCTACATAGATTCTCCATATCACTCGCACGTTGTCAAAAGACGCTCTCAAGTATTTCGTTAAGTGAGTGACGTCAATACAACATGATACGAGACTCATTCCTACCCTCGTCACTCACTCCCTATCCGAAGTCTAAAAATAGATTTTCGCCTTTTTTCCTGGCTTGACATAACATTTGTTTCGACTTTCTTTACTGAAATTCCTTTAGTCATTCATTCACTTGCATTTCAAGTTTATGGTGCGAGTTATATATGAGATTTTAAAAAAAATCGCCATTTTTTTTCTTCTAAACTAGGGGTGCGCTTTATACACGAGTAAATACAGTAATAGTTTAATGAGTCTGGATTACATAAGATAAATACACTATTTATATTTTAAAGTTAAGGGAGATTTGGGGAAATAACAGACACCAGCCGACACTGCGATCGTAATTATCGAGAGACTCGAATGGGGCATCCTTCCCATACAAAAGCCAAAGCCTTTCTCTACCCTGTCATCTCAAACCGTTCCCAGGTCAGCTTAGTGAAAATTATATCTCAGCAAATACTTGCACTTGGGTTGGGCTTTACGTCGTAAGATCTTCCGTGGGAACCCGCTGATGCATCTTGTTGCTGCGTAGTGTTTTGTGAACTCCAAAGCCACAACTCACATATATATAATATGCATGTATATATTAATTTATTAAAAACTACATGTTTAAAAGTATAATTTATCTATATGCAAAGTTTCATAGAAATTTGTTGAGCCATATTACGAAAGAAAATACTTTGTTGCATGAGGAAGGCGAATAAGAAACTCTTGTCGAGCCTGGACAATCAATTGCTAAGTGTGGTAACGCTGCCATTTTCTTCTTAGTTTTGTATATTTATTTGTATTAATGCAAATGTTATTTATCAGTTGTCAAGTGTTTTAATGCTGCCATTTTCTTCTTAGTTTTGCATTTTTATTTACATTAATGCAAATGTTCCTTTATTTTATTATATTTAACAAATTTTACTTGTTAATATAGATTTTTGTTTTTTAAATCATGCTTGAAAATTTTTCAACATCATAAAAAACCAGTAGAATTACATTTACATAAAAAATATTGTTTGAAAGTATAATTTTTTCCTGCAATCGATGGAGTCGAAATAGAAATTATGCGATATTTAAAATACAATTTTTGTGCGATGAAAACGAAAGCGATAACGCAAGTAATTGCCACCATCGTTATGACTCATCGTTAGGGACTCGCATGTTTTGCTTTATAATATACTAGAAGACTTTCACATAACTTGCTCAAAATAATAACCTTAGATATTAATTAATTTACTTTAAATATAACATACAGCGAACTTCGTCGTGGGAACCCCGCTGCATTCAGCATCGTACTGAGTGACCATTAATATGGCAATCACTGCAATAGGGGTACTTCGTTAATAACTTTATAAAAATAATCAATTAAAAATGTCTTCGCAAAAAAGTAAATAAATAAATAAAAATTAAAAAAATAAACCTTGAAAATTTTGATCATACCCCCATAAATCGTTAAAATAACAATTGTAAAATTTAATTATTTTGTTAAACATCACATACTTCGTTAAACCGCTCAAGACAGGCCCATACTATCTCCGAAAAATAAATAAATAATAATAAAATAATAATAACTTGAAAAAGTCGGTCGTGTCCGAGCAACAATTGTAAAAATTAATTATTTCATTAAAAAGCGCATATTTCTTTAAAACGTACAATCATTTAAAACATAAAATCAAATCTTTTCGGAAATAAAAGCCGAGATTATCTAAAAATAGTCCTTCGAAAAAAAAAATCTAAATTTATGCAGAGAAACATGAAAGCTATCACTTCATCTTGCCCTTCAACCGGAGAGTTGTCATAGCAAAAGAGTTTGGTGATGAAATTGCAAATATAGCAACCCAACGCAGGTCACATTAATTTGATAATTGTAACTCTCTTGAATTCAATACTTTAAACCCTCTACCTAAAATAATTAAAATATGAATTTTGTGACAACGGTACTACAGGGTGGTTAAAATTAAACTGACGGTACTCAGAGGCTCATAACTGCGGTTGTACTGAATGGATCCGAATGAAACTTCAGATGTATGTTATGTAGATCATGTAGTTGAGGTTTTCTTAAAAGAAAGTTTCAAATTCCGCCATCAGGTGGCGTTTTAACAATGTAAAATGAAAGACAGCAATTCAAAAATCAAAGAATAACGGAGTATTTTATCTATTTACACACTTGTGTACTCTGTGTGCATACCTTGTCGGTCAACAATATGCTGAAAGCGTATACCACCGCGTTATCAACGGCCGCACGCAACATATCAGTGGGAATGAGCGAGGCATGACGTACGATGCTAGCTTTCAAGTCCGCTAAATTAGTTACACATCCTTGATAAACATGATCTTTGAGAAAACTCCACAACCAGAAGTCACAAGAGTTCAGATCTGGTGATCTTGTTCGCCAGGAAATCGGGAAAGTACACGAGATGACACGCTCATCAGAGAAGTTGGCTTGAATCACATTCTTTGCACATCTCGCCGTATGAACAGTTGCTCCATCTTGCATGAACATTGTGGTAGTCAAACAGCCTCTTTGTCTTAACGCCGGGACAACATGATTCTGCAGGAGTTTGCTGTATCGGTCACCTGTTACTGTACGCCTAACAAACCCGTTCATTGTGACTTCCTCGAAAAAATACGAACCCAAAATCAAATTCGCCGTGAATCCACACCAAGTCGTGACGTATGGGGAATGTAGCGGCTGTTGTTGCACGGCTGGAGGATTGGTGGAACCCCATATGCAGCAGTTCTGTGTGTTCACAGCACTATCTAAGTGAAAATGAGCCTCGTCTGTCCATAAATATGCGATGGCCAGTACTCATCCACATGCAACCTCGCCAGAAAACGCAACGCAAAATCAAGATATGCAGAGTGATCTTGCAGTTTCAACTGTTGCGCGATATGCATTTTGCAAGCGTAGAGCTTCAGAATTTTGGGTAAAATCATGCGCACGGTTGCCCACGGAATGTCCAATGCTCGTACTATTGAGCGGCCACTTACAGTACCATTTGAAGAATTTGCAGATGCTACAGCTGTTGCAATTACAACTTCCTCCACAATCGCCGGCTCAGTTGCACGTCGTCCTCTTCCCGGTGCAACATTCAGAGAACCAGTTTTTTTTTAACTTACGAAATGCATTTAACTGCATTTACGGACATGGGTCCTCTCCTTAAGTTTTTCATCCGTCGATAAACACGGAGGGCTGCCGAAGCATTGCTGTCATTCTGATAAAAAAGTTTTAAGATCAAAGCGCGTTCCTTCTTGTTCGGCAGTATGTTCACTGCGGACGAATGATTTGTTTGAACCATAAGTACCGCTTTTACAGCAAAATTGCACTAGCTACTCATTTGCATATGGTTTTAGCAGTACAGAGCCATCTGATGGCGAAATTTCAAACTTTTTTTTTTATTTACGAAAACCTTGGCCGCAAGATCTACGTAGCATATATCTGAAGTTTCATTCGGATTCTTTCAGTAGAACCGGAGCTATGAGTCTCTGTACTGTCAGTTTAATTTTAACCCCCTTGTATTAAAAGCTTGACCGATTCATTATTCTCAGGAATATTTTATTTATTAATCATAATTCTGTTTAAATTAATTGAAAATAACTACTATTTGAGATCTTTTTATTATATTTGGATTGCTACGTCACATAGTGGTACGAAATGCGTGTTTTCGTGGGTAAAGATGTAGTGTTTCTAAAAGACGTCTCAGTGACTTGATATTTGGTAACTTTATGCTGTTAAAGGTGGGGGATGCGAATCTGAAGTCAGGATTGAGAAATTTCTATGTAAAAGTGGAGAAAATAAAATGTTTATGCTTAAACTAGGTATTTTCAAAATTCGACTACAAAATCAACTTCGAACGTGTTAAGGAGTTTTAATTAGTTTCGTGGGCTACCGAATTCGGATCTAATTATTATGAATTTCTCTGACCCAACACCTAAGAAGAAAGAGAACAAAACCCCTTTTCGGAACAATTCGGAAATTTTTTTGAATTGCTGTCTTTGTAAAAATTACTTTCAAAAGCACACATTCTTGTAAACAAAAGATAAAAACCTCTACAAATAACACGTTTTAGAACTAGATTGTATTTACTTGAATGACGTAGAACGACAAAGAAAAATGTGATAATTTTTTAAAGGGAAATATCAACTGCCAACTCTAGCAAAATAATTTGATAAAATCTCAAAATAATGCAAAATTCTATAAAATAGATTTATTGAAGGTAAATGCTGTATTTTTGACCCATTCATTAATTTCTCATAAACTCTAACACGCTCATTTAGTTCCACCTTACTCAACCTTTTTCCTCGCGGGCCACAAACATATGTCAGAGACATTAGACGGGCCGTAACAAACTTTAAAATAGGGGTGGGGGAGGGGGTAATTAAAATAATAAGGCAATATAAGTATAACAACAAAATTACTATTATCAGTAGGTGGAGTGTTTGTCGTAGAAGAAATGTTATTAAAAATTTTTAACGCCACTGTAATGTCACGACGACCGATAGTGGAACCAGAATTTTTATATGCAAAGTTTATTAAACACAAAATCCTATATTTACAGTATTTACTCTTTCCGAGAACTTTATACACTTTTACTACAATTTATCAACAAAAATACTTCCACTAAACTACGCATATCATTTCTAAAACGAAACCCTATTAACTCGGATGCATTCCCGCATTCTACACATCCCCGAAAACCTCCACTACTGCCGGTCTCCTCTCTTCACTTCATTCACTTACCGTTGGGGAGCCAGTCTCTTCATTTCACTTTACTTACCTTTAGAAAAAGGTTGGTTGCATGACAACCACTATTTCCAAACAATAAACCTCAGGATAAATTTCTATTACAAATGTTGTAGATATATGTCACGAAGTTTGTTGTTTGGAAATAGTGATGTGATCATTTTTTTATTTCAATTGTTTTCCGCGACAAAAGTTCAACTATTTAAAAGCAGTATTAGCTGTATAATAAATATAAAACTCAATAATATAATTATATAGCATTTCCAAGTTATCAAGAAAAAAAATCAGCTTGATTTTCTCTAATAAATCAGTGCATTATTGTATCTTATTGTAAAACTTTTGTATTTATTTTTTAATTCTAGTAATATGTAGTGATAGGACTACACATAAAAAGAATTTTTGACACGAAAACGGCATTTAGTAAGAGACTTCGAAATAATTCTTAAATAATTATGTATAACAGGACGGATTTTGTCTTCCCTTGAAAATATATAAAACAGCAATAAAGATCTTAAATACTTTTTATGCACAGCTCCATTAATTTTATAAATATAGATTAGTGATTATGTGTCTCGGGCCGCACATAACAGCTCGCTGGGCACATGCAGCCCGCGAGCCGCATGTTGAGTATGGCTGAACTAATTTTTTGAGTCATGTATACAGGGTGTCCGGGCTATAACTATACAAAAGTTATGGCTTATTATTACGGAACAATTACCCATTAGAATATAATAGACTTCATCTCCGTGGATTGGAAACCCCTCCGAGATTTTAAAATCTTGAACAAAACAAACAAGAAAGAAAAATCATGCGTTAAGCATAGGTTAGGAACCACTTTCCAACACTTCCTGAATGCTTTAACAAAACTTTGTTATTTAGGGAAATAAGGTATATAAGATAACTAAGTAAACATTATAGAAAACGCATAAAACATTTAAAAAACTGATTTCAGCAGTTACCTTCCAGAGCAATTATGTATTCCAAATCTTTTGAACAGCCCTGTATTTGATCTGTAGGTTGATATCTACCCTATATATATTAAATCCTAATGAAACGAATTTATGAAACGGATATATGAAACGACTAAAATGAAACGAATTTATGAAACGATTCTTTGAAACGACTGATTAAACAACTGATTATGTTTCACGGCGATTTCTCCTAAAATATGGAATATTTTGCGAAAATTGAAATTAACACCTAAAATCGGTATTCATCCGCAGATCTCAAAACTGGTATTAGAATTTTTAAATTCGAATTACTTTTCGAAATATTAATTTTTTTCTAATTTAAAATCCTTTTTTCTAATGATGGCAACTCGAATTTTAATCATAACAAGTATTTATTTTCATATTTCAGAAAGGGTTATTATTTTAAACTAATTTGGTGACCAGCTTGGCCTCCCTATCTATGCTAAGGCCAATGTTTTTTTTTTTTTTCGTTATCATTTTATTTAATACAAAACTTTCATTTAAAACTGAAACATTTAAAAATAATGGCTTTCTCTTATTTCTTTTCTTTTAAACGAAACGAAAAGAAAAATATTAGACGCAGATGTCATATACGCACCGAGATACCTAATTGGCGTCAAAATGGCGTTATTTTGCCTGACATGGTAACCCGGCTATTGTTGCTTATTTATTAATAAATCTTTATTTTTTAAAAATACATGCATAATTACGTCTGGATTACTTAATAATTAACACAATTTGCATAACTACAGACATACACACATTAAAATTTTATTAAAAACAATTAAAATATAGTTAAATATATATATATACGTTTCGGCTATTTTCATAGCCCTCATCAGTAAACGAGCAGAGTAACAAAACAGCAAGAGCCACAGTAAACGAAAAAACAGTTAAAATCACAGTCTAAGTAGGATAAAATAATCAGCAGGAACTTGGGTTGCTTCGTTGATTGGTGATTCAGCTAAAACAGTTCTCCAGCCCTCAAGGAAGATACGGCTAAAATATACGGGGCAATTGTCTTCCACAATTCGTGCACTCTCCACAAAAACTCTTAAAACTACTGAAATCACATTTCCAGAAATTATCATTTATAGATGGCCATGCATCCAATTCTTTGCGTGACCCTGTATATCCTTTTATCTATGTTCTACAAACATTTCTTAGTAAACCAAATGCAGTTCCGCGTAAAAATGCATAACTCATTTAAAAACCATTTTTAGCGATTTGCACTCATACCCAATAATCATTACGAATTCTTTTGTGTAGCCCTGTATATAAATTATAGCATTTATACACACCATATACTATGCATAAATATAGGGAAACATAAAAGCGCATATTATAATTAAAAATGCATTTCCAGCAATTATTGCTACTGTACAGTATACTTCGGATACAATATAGTAATATAGTATCTGAAATCTTTTGTGTGTCCCTACAAATGCTTTGCACTTCGTATTATAGGAAATAAATTATAGTAAAGTGAAATAAATTATAGTATACGTGAAATAATTTAACATAATTAAAATATGCCGCAAGCAACTCCCTCCACGCCTTTATCATTATGTAACTTAATTCTTTTGTGTGGCCCTGTAAATGCATAACAACTATTCTTTGCATCGCATATTCTATAGAATGCATATTTTAGTGCAATTCGTAAATGCATATCAATTTTCTTATGTTTGAAAGTGTGTAACATCATTGAACGATTTCTTCCCATAGGCCGTAATGTAACGGAAAACTTTTGACTGTCTCTGTAAATGAACTAAATATACTAAAAACTTCATTTGAAATAGGGAACGTGCTATGGTAAACGTCCATAACATTCAAAAATTTCAGGGAAATCCGAGTATATTTAAGGGAGTTAGAGAGCGGCCAGACGGACAGATGGCAGACAAACTGAAGCCATAAACACTTTTCAATTTTGTTGGAAAGTGTCAAAAACTGAAACTGTGGATGAGCGGAAAAAGCGTATCATAGAAGCCATTTGTCTAATAACTCCTGATATGCTATGAAAATATGGGGAGAACTGGATTACCGTTTAGACGTTTGTCGTGCTACTAAAGGAGCACGCATCGAAGTCTATTGATACGCTAGCCTCCAAAAGTTAAGGTACAGGGACTGGATGCTTTCGATTGCACACGTTTCGTCGAATATCTACCAACATTATTGGCGAATTGTTCTTGAACTTCTAGGATGTAAAGAACATGTTTGATTTTATATTTCTCGGTGAAGATTTATCGGGGGAAACAATTAGGGGGCTAATAATAAATTTAATAATAAAATAATATTTGCGATCACCTATGTAACAGAAAATGCTGAAAATGGTTTGTCACTGTAGTAAATGACTATCTGGGTCCTATTCAACGTTTGTACGCATTTGTCTAAGCATAGCACTAATATTCGTGAAGATGTTAACGTTTTTGTGAAAAATTCAAAAGTTTTTTGTTTATAGCATACAGAGTTTTCAACCAAATTTAACACAACTTTCCAAAAACCTGACAAAGAGTAGTAGCAACAGTATACTGCAATTAAAACATGAATATACTGAATATTTGATGAGACATGGGCATTTTTATGAGATAATTTTTAACTGCGCATGCGAGGAAGATTTCAAAATTTTTATTTCATAATTTAATAGTAAGAATTTTGGGGCAACTTCTATAAAAAGTTCAGTAAAATGTTTTGAAAACTTAGAAAGGTATACTGAGCAGATTGAAAAGTTGTGGAAAATTTATTACAATAAAGCTATTTTTAGGAAGCAACTCACTATATCGACCCTATCTTTGTGAATTTTCGCGATTTTTGACAGGACTTTTTATATGAGTTGCCCTAAATAGCTGACTACCAAATTATATAATAAAAATTTTAGGATCTTCCACCCATGCGCAGTTAAAAATGATTACATACAAATACCCATATCTCATCAAATATTCAATATATTCGTGTTTTAATTGCAATATACTGTTGCTACTGTTCTATGTCAAGTTTTTGAAAAGTTGTATTAAATTTGGTTGAAAACTCTGTATGCTATAAATAAAAAACTTTTGAATTTTTCACATCTTCACGAATATGAGTACTATGCTTACACAAATGCATACAAACGTTGAATAGGACCCAAATAGTCATTTACCACAGTGACAAACCATTTCCAGCTTTTTCTGTTACATAGGTGATCGCAAATATTATTTTATTATTAAATTTATTATTAGCCCCCTAATTGTACTCCCCGATAAATCTTCACCGAGAAATATAAAATCAAACATATTCTTTACATCCTAGAAGTTCAAGAACAATTCGCCAATATGGTAGATATTCGACAAAACGTGTGCAATCGAAAGCATCCAGTCCCTGTACCTTAACTTTTGGAGGCCAGTGTATTAAAACTTTATAAGATGCTATTTTATTTAAATATTTTTTTAAAAAATTCTAATGTGTAATTCCGTAAAAATAAGCCATAACTTTTGGATACTTTTAGCCCGGACACCCTGTATTTTTTTTATTATTATTATTTTGACCAATGTCGCGGATTATGGCAATTTCGTCCCGCTGTGTGCCAGCGCCATTTAACGTGTAATGTAAAGTATGTAAAGTAAGTATAACTTTGATAGTAATCATATTACATGATATGTTTATTAAGTACGAATTTTCAAAAGTTAAAAAAATAATAATAATTTTAAAATATCCAGAATTACCCTGTAATTTGATAAACACCTAATATTCCATATGTGTTGAAAGTCTCACGTTCCGTTTTAAATATATAACATAATCATAATAATTTACAATCTTTCGCATTGCGGCTAAATTTTCTAAATTGTCCTACAACCACGCAGACTTAATGCTAATCTAATTTGTTAAGCAAATAAAAAAAAACTAATTTCAGAATTCCAGTACTGTTAATTATTTTAGATAACATATTTCCTCCCATGCAAAGCAGTATACAGTTAGCTCAGTACAAGTTCTTTCAAGACATTTTGGCAAGATGCCTTCAGGTTCCATTATCCTTTTTTCAGTTATCATAAATCTTGCGTATAAAAAATTTCATTTTCGGTATATCCTGTCACGCTACTGATGCCACTTCCGTCTCGTTACTTACATATTTTAGTAGCCAGACATTTATTAGGTTTCTAGACAAAAGTGCCTTTTTTCTGAATCCACATTTAGATTATTTTTAAGAGACTTCAGAAAAACGGAGCTTCTGTTTTCGATCATTATGTATGAATATACTTTTTCAATTTTCTCAACAATCAATGAACGGATTTGAATGTAATTTTTAGATAGCTTTCATTACGGAAAGTAAGACGCTACCTATTGCAGCCGTTCGGAGGAAAGAAATTCTAGAAAATTACGGTATATTGTCACCGATCATGACCCCCGACCCCAAAACCAAGCTCCCTCCAAATATTCATATACAGGGTGCGTCATAAATTTGTGCAAACTTTTAAAAAAATCATAATAAAATAAGTGATGCTCAGAAAAAAATTTCGGTTTATTGTAAAACCCCTAGTTCAGAGCACAGGTAACTGTAATAGTAGCATGTAGTGCAAAGTAAATTGAAATATATTTAGTTGAATTGAACGTACGCTGTCTTTTGTAAGCATGAAATTTTACTTTAAAAAATGGCAAAAAACCCTAATTTTTAAAAGTGTTATGAAAATATTGATAGGATTTTATGTTTTTTCATCATTCTGTGTTACAATTGAACTAAAAATATGTTTGTTTATTCAATATTGTAATTTTTTTTTTAAGCGCGCCGAACGTAACCTCAAGGCTGTTCTCAACTCCAAAAGGGCAACTTTATGACATAAGTTTTAATTTATTTTTGCTCGGAAATGCATGAAACTAACAGGTGTTGTTGTTCAAACACTATGTGATCAAGCTGTTTTTCCATTTCTTTTTTTTTTTTTTTTTTTTTGAAAACGCAATAGGTCTTTCAGAAAATAGTGTCAAAGTGGGCGTTTTGAACCGAATTTCCGCGCGAAAAAAGAACATTTACTCAAGAAAGAGTGAAAAAAAATTTTGTTACGTTATCAAAATCGCTTATAACTCAATAGGTAATTGATTGATCAGAAAATGGAAAACACAGTTCTATTCCAAATCGCTTCCATAGTTTTTCTAATAATGGATAACAAAGACTAATAATGGGCTCGAAGTGGCTAGGGGTCGTCGGGTAGCTTCATCGCCCCGAGCCCAATCCTTCCCGCTTTTCGGTGTCTTTAATTTGTGTAATTTCCCTTTTAAATTTGTCCGGTTTCAATTTTTGATTTTTTTTTTTTCAATTTGGTTTTCGCTAGAGAGTCTTTCATTCGGGACGTGGCTGGACACCTGGGAATCTTGCTTCCGCAAAAGAGTTGGAGTAGAGTAGAAGAATAAAGGGTTGCGGACGAAGATGGGCCGCTCGCCGCGGCGGACACAAGGCCATATATATATGGCCTTCCAATTTTATATCTTTCCGTTAAAAAATGAATTTGTAAATGTGTCAAAACGTTTTGCGCTTGTTGAGCAGAGCAGTTGTGAACAGCCTTAAAGCTGTTCTTAAATCTAAAAGAGCTATTTTCTGACACATTTCTGAATTCATTTTTGCCAGGAAAGTGAAGATGTATGAGGATGGTAGGTGTTCTTGTTCAAAAACTTATGTAGTCAAATGGCATTTTTCATTCTTTGGTAAAGGCAGAATATCTTTCAGAAAATGCTGTCAAAGTGGGCGTTTTTAATGGAATTCCCGCCTCAGCAGCGCGAGAAAGAGATAAAAATGACAAGAATATCTTATAACTTGATAAAAAATTTATCTCTCTATTCTAAAAAAGTAACTAACGCTATGTCACCGCCGCAATAAATGAATTTTTTGTGACCGGGGATCTTTCTTCGTTAATATTAAGAAAACTACTGCATACAAAAATATGAAAATTGGTAGTAATAGAGAGAAGTGTTTGATAAACACGCTGATGCAGACCGTTTTTAAATCGAATAATTATTTTAATGTTAAAGTTGGTCAAAATCATTCCATTAAAAAAGTTTTATATTTTTATAGAAGCAAAAACTATACATAGGAATTGAATAATTTTTTCTAAGGATATACATTAGGAGCTCCCGATGTGCAGGCTGCATTTAATTTTTTGGCTGATTTTTTTTAGGGTTTATTTCCATTTTTAAAATTCAAATTTGCAGGATTTCGAGAGATATTTTTTACATATTTTAGAAAAGGTTATTATTTTAAATTGTTGCCAATTGTAGAAATAGCGCAAAGAATAATATTTCCTTTAAATTCAAAATTTATTTACACGGGACTATAATAAAAAGAAAAAACTTTCAAATTAGAATTCAATGATTACGTGTTAAAAGCAGGAAAATATTGAATATTACATCATAAAAATTACATTTACACGTGATTTTTAAAAGAAAGAAAATTTTTAAAATAATAAACTCATTAATATGCGTTAAAAGCCGTAAATGGGGGAAATTACGTTCTATTTAAAATGGAAAAATAATAATATTGCCAAAAAGTTTAAATTTAAAAATATACTTACACGAAACATTTCTTTCACATTTCCAGATGATCTTTTAATCTATAGTTGTCAATTCTAAGGCAGCGCAAATAAAAATATTTCCTTTTTAACAACAAAATCATTTTCACGTAAATATTAAAAAGAGAAAGAAAACTTTGGTGAAAATTACGTCAGATTTAAAGCAATACATTTAAAACGTCTTATTTAAAACAACTTTCTTATAGCATTGTTAAAAAATACCAAGAGACGAAGACTGCTTACTTAATTCATTTTATATTCACTTATTTTTAGATGTTTTACTGATCTTATTTAATCAAAGAGGAAAACAGCTGCTGGATCTCATAACAGCAGCTGATTCGGACTTAAAATTCCCCAAGCAAAGGGAAATGAATGGAAACCCGTTTACAGGGAGATCGCCACTGGTTTTTTAATTAGAATTCAATCTTCCGTAATCTTTTTAAAGTCAATCAAATTAGCGTATTTTTAGAGTCTGCGGTGTCTGAATGGGGGTTGGCGAGCGTAGCTCATAGACTGCAGAGACCCTAGATTATTTAAAAAATGGAAAACGCTATTCGATTCCAAATCGCTGCAATAGTCATACCTGTTAATTTTATGCCTTTACGTTTTAAAATGAGTTTGAAATATATTAGAATGTTTCGTATTGATGAGCAGGGAATTTGAGAACCACCTTAAGCGTTCAGCTTTGATACAAGAATTCTGGAACATTTTTTGTTTCTCCTCTACGCTTTTCCGGCATGTACCGGGAGGTAAAAGTAACTTTTCTTTTTCTTTGTTTTAAGAGTTTGGCTAATTTCAGTTCAAAACACAAAGCTAAAAGTCAAGAACCCGATGATTATAGAAGTTTCATTCTCAATTTTCCTCAATTACATAATTGAATAAGAATTTCGGCCATTATAATCAGGTTGACTTTATTTTTGGCGATTTATGTTTAGTCGCCAGATTTGTCTGTATTTCGCCAAGTATTGCCAAGAAAATTATCGAGAACCTATGACCAATAAAACTCATAAATTAAACCTGTTTATGGAGGAATCCCTTATTTTTAATCTGTTGCATTCTTTCAAAATGTCAGCTACACTAGAATTTCATTGTTGTAATCATTGTTCCAACTCTCATGCGCTTAAAGCTACATATTCATATCCGTTAACGTCAAATTCTCACAAAGTTTCGCGACACTTTGCGAAATATCGCCAAATTTGGTGATAAAAAATAAATCGCCATAAGTGAAGCCAACTTGATATAGCTGACTAATATTTTGAAATTCTTATTCAAATTCAATACTGCCGAAAACTGGGAATCTTCTATATCTGTTTGCATGCATTTTATCTTCATGTGTTTTGAATAAAATTAGCCAAATTCTTAAAAACAAAGAATAGGGAAGCCACCTTTTCCTCTGGGTTCAGGGCAGGAAAGACTTTTTATACTACAATTCTAGTACACGACGGAAGGTTTTAAGCTAAAAATAGACATTATTTCCTGGATACCACTTTTACAGGGACACGTCAAAAAATTTAATATATGATTACTCCCTGTGTATCAAACATGAGCGATAATGAGGACTACAGTGTCTTTACAAATAAGAGAATAGTAACATACGAACTAGAATGCTAGAAAATTTTATTGCTCGACAGGATTTTCGACAATAGCCTGGCGATCCGATCATTATCGACAAGTACATATTTGTCAGCTTGCTCGCTCGTCTAATTAAACTTTCTAGTCTAGTATTGTTAAGTTCTAAAATCTGAATTCGGGTTACCATAGATTGAACAAAACTTCCGATCTAAGCATCCGCACTGTGCGTAAGTCATCATTCTATTGTTTATAAAGGCATTCAACTGGCAACAACATAGATTAAATTGAACGGCAATAAAAGATTGTCTGAAAAAAACAGTATGTATTGCCAAACCATTCTCATCAAAACACGCCAACTGGCATTTTATAAGTAAGTAAACAAACAGTCAATGTTAATAATACAACTAATGATTTGTGATTTTTAAACTGACAAGAGGACCACTAAACATGGTGCTCGCCGATTTTGATACTTTTAAAGTATGTTGTTGAGCTTTTGACCCTAAATATTCTAGAAAAGGATTTTTTTCGAATGGTCCTTATATTTTGAGAAATTGGGGGACAGAGTTCAGCATACATTTCAAATATCTATTAATTTGATCATCTCAACGCGGGCTTCATGGCGTCGGGGTAGAGTGCTCATACGCTGGCCAGAGGACCAGCGTGCGGTGCTAACTTCTGATCTTTTTTTAATTACTGTTTTATTTTTTATACTTTACAACTTTTAAGCATAGTTATGAATTGCTGCTTTTTTATATTTCCCTAAAAAATATACGATTGCTTTTTCTCTTTTTTTTCATAAAAATTCATGTTTTATCAGTAATTTTTAAACTAACATCTCAACTGTCGAAATTCAAAACTATTTTATGTCTAGAAAATTTGTTTATTATTATTATTATTTATCCTTTTATGTTTTAAGGAAAGTTCTGAAATATTTTTTTTTTATTATTATTTATTTATTTATTTTTATTTTTATTTTTTTTTACTTTGTGGGATTTTTAAGTGAAGGTTTATTATTTTGTTTAAATTATAAATAATAATTCTGATGTCAAATATCTCAAATATATTTATCTTTAGATAATTCCAATAGCATATCTTCCAAAATGAAATAAAACGTTCAAGTAGTAATGCTCATATGTAAATTTTTAACAGTTATATAATTTTTTGATTTTCTCTATATACATTTAAACTTCAAACGCGACATCATTTTTCCTTTCCATGAATAAAAAATGATAAATTATATTTCAAAATATTTTTTCATTATAACAAACTAGTAAAACCCGCGGCTTTGCTCGCGTAATAGTTGAAATATGCCAAGTGATATTTGTATGTCTAATTTTTATTAGAAGAAATTATAATTTTAGGAATAATTCAAAAACTACTAATTAAACCACAGTTTGACTAAACTATTGCACTGCATAAGGCAAAATAAGACTTGAATTAATAAGAAGAATTAAAACTAATTCCAAATAAATGGTAATTTAGAAAGTATTTTGAAGCATTTATGCTCATTTGATATGCTCATTTCAGTATTCATTTGAAGTTTTGAATAAACCTTTCTTAGTACGCATTTACATCTTAAAATTAACCATCATGTCAAATTCCAAACTTCTTGTCTATCGGTCTACCACCTCTCTCATGGTAGTGGCACTAACATAAAATGCCTATGTTGAAACAGAAACTGCCACCACTGCCAACGTTAATTTTGAAATCGATTTGGTATTTCCTAATATTTTATAAAAAGGGTAATTTAGAAAGTTTTTAAAGGTTTTTTTTAGAACATTTGTTCTTCCTCCTGCCAACCCGAGGTGGTAGTGGCACTGGAATAAAATATAACCTGTGTAGAATCAGAGACTGTCACCATTGATTAACCATTACTTTTTTAATCGGTTTATTATTTCCTGAGATTGCATAGATATCATAATTTAGAACTTTTTTTAGCACGCTTTTCGCTTCTTCCCTTCACTTCACCTCTTTTAAATTTCGAATTTATTTTCGACAGTTCTTAGAGGGCATTTATATTTTATAAATAACAACCATGCTATATTTAAAGTTTCTAGCCTCTTCAGTATCACAGAAATCGTAGTTTATTTTTGCTCCTGTAAACCCCAGGTGGTACTGACACCCACATGAAATAGAGCCTATGTTGAAGCAAGGGCTGTCAACATCAATTCCCAACCATTATTTTAGAAATTGGTTTTGTACTTGCGTAGAAATCCAATTTAAAACGTTTTTCGCCCATTTTCACCCTTTTTAAATTTCGAATTTTTTAGGAAATGTCCTTTGAGATCATTTACATCTAATAAATAACTACCATGCCAATTTCATTTATCTAGGCCCTTCATTAACACAGAAATCGCAATTTAGAACGTTTTTTGCTCCTGCTCCCCATTTTGGGGTAGTGACACCGACATAAAATAGAGCCTATGTTAAAGCAAGGGCTGTCCTTCATTAATTTCCAACCACTACTTTTGAAATCGTTTTGATACTTTCTGAGATTGCGTAGAAATCGCCATTTAGAACGTTTTTTAAAACGCTCTTTGGGCATTTTCACCCTTTTAAATTTCAAATGTTTTAAGAAAAGTTCTTAGAGATGATTTATATCTTATAAGTAACTACCATTCTAAATTCCATGTTTCTAGACCCTTCAGTAACACAAAAATCGCATTTTTAGAACGTTTTTTGCTCCTGCACCCTCTTTGGGGTAGTGGCACCGACAGAAAATATAGCCTATGTTGGAGCAAGGGCTGTCACCATCATTTTGACACTATTATTTTTTAAATCGGTTCGGCACTTCCTGAGATTGCGTAGAAATCCCCATTTAGAATGTTTTTAGAACGCTTTTTGGGCATTTTCACTCCTTTTTAATTCAGAATGTTTTAAGAAATGTTCTTATAGATCATTTATATCTTATAAGTAACTACCATTCCAAATTTCATGTTTCTAGGTTTTTCAGTAACACAAAAATTGCATTTTTAGAACGTTTTTTGCTCCTGAAAGCCCTTTGGGGTAGTGGCACCGACATAAGATATGCTATGTTCGAACAGGGAATAACACCGTCATTCTGATACCATTACTTTTGAAATCAGTTCGGTAGTTCCAGAGATTACCTCCTACAAACAAACAAACAAACTTTACTTCTTTATAACATTAGTATAGCTGATGGTATAATAAAAAACAAATTGTCAGCTGGAAATGCGAAAGTCGTCTGCGGATCCCACATAAAACTTATAATAGATATAATTTTTTTTTTTTTTTTTTTTAAGAAATCGTCAGCTGGACTTACTAATATCAGAATAAATAAAATTTTCTTTTTATTGATATCTTTTAGTTTCTTTTGTAGACAATTACTAGGTAAGAAGTTATGCTATAAATAGGAATTTTTTCCGTTTTGAATATTTTTACAATATATGTCACTCGATTAATTTCATATTTATTAAACTAAAATGTCAATGTCATTAATGATAACCATTCTTGTATTTTATCATTTAACATATTTTAATATATTTAGAATAAATCAAATATTGAAAATATGTTTAATTTTGTTAAATTTTTTTCTAGTCAATTAAATACATTCATTTAGAAAATGCAAGAAAATAATATTATGCATTATTTCAGAACAGTGGTTAAAATATAAAAATATAAAAAGTTAACCAATAATAATTTTATGAAAACAAATTTTGTAGGCACAAATTAGTTTGGATTTCTGTCAGCAGAGATTTTAGTTTAAAAATTACAGAAAAATATAAATTTTCATGAAAAAAATCAAAAACGTAAATCTAATTTTTATATTTTTTATAGAAAATTATCAAAAAGTACAAAGCTACAGCAAATCATAACTATGCTTAAATGTTGTAACTTGTCAAAACTATAAAAATAACTGAAAAAGAAAAAAAAAAAAAAGACAGAAGGTAGGATCAAACACTGGCTCTCTAATCAGCAAACGAACATGCTACCACGACGTCTGTGTTGAGATTGAGATGAGCAAATTAATAGATATTTGAAACGTATTCTGAATGTTGACCTCCAATTTCCCAAAATTTAAGGTTCATTTGAAGAAATCCTTTCACCAGCATAGTTGAATCTAAGAACTCTACAACATATTTTAAAATCATCAACATCGGAGAACACCATGTTTGTTGGTCAGCTTGGGCGATTTGGAGAGGAATTAAACCAATTATATGTAATTTTAAATTTATAAACTGAATTTTTATTTTTATTCTTGGACTTATATACCAGGCTTTAGGTTAAAGATGCCCAATATACTGCCCGGTGTGCTGTAGATTAAAACCTTTTTTAATTGAAACTTCTAGTAGTATATATACTCCTTTCCCTATGAATTTTTGTGCTGGTGGAATTCGAAGTAACGCCAAAATCATAAATTTCTACTATTTTTGGAAACAGAAATATCATTGTAATAGAATCCTTTTCCCCTTTTATTTTGTTCTATCTGTAATAGAAGAAAGTATCGTAATCGAAATTTCCCATTTTTAGGAGGGTTTACACGTTTTAGGGGCCAGAAATCCCGAAAAACACTTTTTTACAAGATGTATGTCTGTCCGTGTGTCCTCTTTGTACGAGATGCTATCGAAAAGTTCCCGGACTTGATGAAAAAACAAGTTTTATTTGAACTTACATAATTTTGTCCTCCATCTACTTCAAAATAGTCACCTCGTGAGCGTATACAGACGTGTGAAAATTATTAGCATAATTGTGAAATTTACATTAAAAACTTGTTATATTAAAGAAATATTTAAAAACTATTTGATGCATTTAATATTTAGTGTACATCCCCATGTTTTTTATTAAAGAAATGATGGCATACTTGTCTAGGCATACTTTGTATGAGTTTTTGGCAATTAATTTGTATTTCGTTGTCATGATGCCAAATTTAAATGAGTCTTTCTGTCAGACCAGTCTTGTTTGTGATGTTGCATTTCTTTAATTTTTTCTTTACAGTGGCCCAAAGTTTCTCTATGGGGTTCATATCTGGACTGTTTCTAGGCCATGGAAGTGTTTTCTTCAGTTAAATTAAAGAAATGTAACATCACAAACAAGAATGTTCCGATAGAAAAATTCATCCAAATTTGGCATCATGACAACGAAATACAAATTAATTGCCAAAAACTCATACAAAGTATGCCAAGATGTATCGAATCTTTAATCAAAAACAAGAGGATCCACACTAAATATTAAATGTATCAATATTTTTTAAATGTATTATCTCTTTAATATAAAAAGATTTTAAAGTAAATTTCACAATTATTTTAATAATTTTCACACGTCTGTACACTGATGCCATCGTGTTTTCCTATTCTAGAAAGCACTCCTGAAGTCATTCTCTCGAAAGCTGTCAAAGACCGCCTTGCGATTCTCGTTGAATGTCGGACACGGTTGCAAAAATGTCGTCCTTTCAGTTTCATTTTCCATTTTGGGAATAATGCAAAATCAAATCGAGCTAGGGCCGATGAATAGAGTGGGTGAGGAGTAACAACCATATTGTTATGAGCTAAAAATTGTGTTGTCTTTAGGGATCATTTGTCAGGAGTCTTGGAACAAACTTTGCAGAAATTCGCTGCATGTTCAAATTCTCCGTCAAAATTTCTTGGAAAACTCTATAACCGATTCCAACTTTGTCTGCAAGTTCTTAGACAGATAGGCAACAATCTTCTCATATGAGTTTTCCAATTTGTTCCACATTTCCATCTGTTATGCTGGTGCTTGATCGCGCTCAGGACCGAAACTAAGAGGGGCTGAGGGGGCACGTGCCCCGGGCGGCTGAGCGGAAGGTGAAGAGGGAGCCAAATGAAGATTTTGTTTGTCGATTTTTCTCACGTATATATGTAGCATAGTATTGTTAAAATCGTCCTGTCTGGGAATACCAAAGCATAGAATAATCTAAGGATGATATGGTATAAGGATCCTGTATGTATCAGTGTTACATATTTTATGATTACATATTTTATGATTACATATTTTAAATTTTAAAATAATCGGCTATTAGAAACTTAGTAAAATTCTCTTTGTAAATTTACTTTGCAGAGGAAGAGGGGGAGGGGCGCCAAAATCCTTTTTTGTCCCGGGTGCAAAAAAGGCTAGTTTGGCCCTTGTCGCACTAAACGCTTGTCATCTTCAAATGAATGACTACACGCCTTCAAACGCGAGTGACAATCAAAAATCGTTGTCCGATTTAAACCATCATCACCAAAAGTCGTACGAAGCATTTCAAGAGCAGCAAGGTTGCAGATTTATTGAACTTCACACAGAATTTCATGCACACACCATTGCTAAATCGCAAACAGTTCAAAACACGTGGTCGAAAAAAACGTTCGTAATAGCAAATTGCGTGCTCACATATTAAAGACAAGCAGTGACATAAGTCGATAAGGTTTTGGGGAATGTGGCCTTGACCTACTATTACATTGTCTTCTCAGAGGCAGTCACAGTAATGGCAGTCCGAGAACTTTCAGATAGCACCTCGTATCATCGAAAAGTGCGGGAAGTTATGTGTAATAGAGTTAAATCACATTTCATACATGTCTTTTGGCAGTGGTCAGCAGATGCCAGTTGAAATTGGAGATATTCCGCCTGAAGGGATGCTGTGAGCTGTGATAGAGATTTTTGTAGCATTTCCCTTATTGTATCATCGAAAAGTGCACGAAGTTATGCACAGAAAGAAAACAAACTTCATATATATGTTTATACTAAAACCGTCAGGTCCCAGTTAATATTGAGGATATTCACTTGAAAGAGGGTGCCGTGATTGCGATTTTCTTAATGTTTTGCAGTTTAAGTGAAGAATTTACAAATATTTTTCAGCTAAATTTTATATTTAGATGTGATGCAGGTGACCGAAGTTTGTATAAAATTTTGGAAGAAATCGGCCTGAAGGTGTCGCTGTGATAGCAAATTTTGCTCAATTTTCGGTACGGCGCGAAAGCTGTTTAAAAAAAAATCATACTGAATCACCCAATTGCCCAATCTAATTTTGTTTGTTTTTTTAGCTTTCCATTTTTTGTTTCTAAAATGCATAATAAAGAAAATACTTTTTGAAGTATATTGACATGTGCTACATTAGATGGAAGTTTTGGGATTGGCACATCTGACTAATTTTTCATGTTTTCTCTCAGATTCTTCGGGTTTATGGGACCAGACTTAACGCTGAAATTGTAAATTTTCTCCTCCCTTTTTAGGTTCGTTTGTAATTATAATAATGCGTAGCATTAAGTCGTCGTTCATTCCGTCCGTCTGTCTATCTGTCCGTCTTTCCATATATAACAGCGCAAAAATTATTAATCCGAATCATTTGAAATTTACTTATATATAATTCTTGCACAATTTCGTCGAATCATTTCAAATTGTATGAAAATCGGATGTATAGTTTAATTACTGGGGCAGTCAAAAGTTTTCCGTTACATTACGGCCAATGATAAAAAAATGATTTCAAATGCATTCTAATGATGTTACAGCCTTTCGAACAGAATGAAATTGATATGCACTTATGAAGTGCATTATGAAGTGCAGGGATTTTACTGTGGTTGCGATACAAACGTCGCGATTTCTGATCATTTTTATAATGATTTGTGGACGAAAATGCACAAATATCGGTTATTATTGCTGTATTATTTCATTTTAATTTATTATACCCGGAAGGCCCCTCATAATTGACACGGGCAACGCCTGGTAGTTCTACTAGTTTTTTATAAAAATAGTATAAAAATAATCTTTTTATAAAAATTTCATCTTAATTAGTATTCTTCTTCGTGGTTTTTTAGCCCCCGGAATGCTATTTCTTTCTCCCAGCTTATTTTGTCTCCAATAAATAACGTTACCTTGTTATAGAAATAAAATTAAACAGATTTGGAATCGTAAATGATTGCTGTTTCAAATAAAACAATTAAGAAAAAAAATCGAAAATTTTCACGAAAACGGCCATTTTAATGTAGGCAAATACCTTAATTTTGAAATGAGTTCGTCTGAATGTAGTAGTTATTAAAAAACTTGGCATATTAAACAAAAACATAATTTGCAGAACAAATTAAGAAAAAAAAAATCCCACATTGTTTAGGCCCGAGAGCGGACAGATATTAAGATATTTCATTCAGTTGGTTCTACAGTTAATGTTAAATATTTGTAACAAATATGGTTAAACCAATTGAACTTTAAATTTAAAAAAAAAAGATTCAAACAATGTGATATTTAAAACTTAAATTCCATATGAAATCGAAATAAATCTTAGACTTTTTTTCATGTAAAGCTTCACAAGCTGCAAATACTAGGTGTCCCAAAAATGACTGATGGATTTTAAAATTCAATAACTCGCAAACGGTGACAGATATTAAAAGAATTCTTGCAGGAAGATTATATATGATGTCAGGAGATTTTTTACTGCGATTCTTGAGTTTAGTTCGAATTTCAAGCAATAGATGATGGCGCTGGCAGCAATAGGTGCTCAGTCCAGATCCGATTTTTTATACTTCGGGATCCATTCAATACATTTTACTCTCCTTTTTTCGCATGGAAGAAGAGATCAGCTGAAAAATCGAGCCTGGATTTAGCGGTTATTGTTTGCAGCGCCATCTATCGATTCTATATGTAACTAAAACTGAGAATCACAGCATAAAAACGCCTGACATCTGACATAACACTCCTGCAAGAATTTTTTTTAATATCTGTCACCGTTTGCAAGTTATTGAATTTTAAAATCCATCAATCACTTTTGGGAACCCGGTATTTGTATTACAGTTTAAACTTTAGTATGTTTATGATATGGGTGTATGGAAAATGACAAGGTGCATGAATAATACAAACCTTTTAAAAATGTCTAAGGTTTATTTCGATTTCATTCGAATGGAATCTAAGCATTTAAAAAGGTCTAAACTAAATATATATATATTCTTTTAATTCAGATTGTTTATTCATATTTGAAACAAACCTTTAACATTAAATATAGAACCAACTGAATATCTTAATGTCTATCTCTTCTCGGCCCTAAATAATGTTGGAAATCAATTATTGTTTTCTGGGTTTCATTCACCTGGCGAAACCCTATTCGTCTCACACCTTTGCCTGTCTGTCAGACAGTTCGTACACGGAAACTGTGTAAGTTTGAGACTTGAAATTTTGTGTGTTAACCGCTGAATACCGCCTGTCAGCGACAAATCATAAAATTTTGAAAAACTGTTATATTACTTTAATTAAAGGAGTCTGAACATTTCTGCGATTCTCTTAGTTTTCAAAACAGAATCTTAATTTCAGCATTTATTGCGAAGAATGTACAGGTTAGGTGGTAGCGCATGTGTTACAAATCAAACGATTTAAAGTTTTATTATTACACTAGCAGGCTAAGCCCACTGCGCAGGTCTATTTTTCAAAACTAAACATAAATCAAACGAAATCTTGAATTTGACTTTGTATTTTAAAGTAACTAGGGGATCGTACCCGGGCTTCCCGGGTTAAAGAATATAGTTGAAAACATTTTTTTAAATTGAAAAGTAATAATTTTTTTTATATGCAATAATTTTTTTAGATTACCCACTTACATTAAAAAAGCATTTTTCATATGGAAAATGCGAATTATACAATCAAATTTTTGAAATTTATCAAAAGCAGTATTTTCTTAATAGCCGTATACTAAGAGTTATTTGACCAAGATTTTGCTACTTATGACATCCTTTTATATTCTGATAATTTCAAAGCTTATACATGTCTGTTAAATTTCTGTTTTATCTATATTGTTTTATTTATTTATTCATAGGCAATTTTTTTTTTTTTGCATGTTAGTCGTAAGAAAATGATGAACTCTTTATTTTGTTTTAAGGGCAAACGGATTAATCTTTCGTAATCTAAATAATCATCTGTAATCTAAATCGCTATTATTTGCATGCCACCTTTCTTTTATAAATACACTCAAAATTTTCGTAAAACATTGCGTTTTATCAGAGTGTGATTTCGATTACATTACATTACATTCAAAAGTGAAGCATTTTCACCTGTGAAGAATTTCAAAGCGGCTGGGCTGTGAAAATGACGCACTTCTACAAAACATAATTCATCTTTAAGAATTAAAATGCATGTTTTTTTATAAAATGATGTCATTTGCATCCGCTAAAGCAATGCACTTTTACAATCCAGTCTTAATATAAACTTCGACTATAGAAAAAGATGCATATGACGTCATTATCACGGAATAACAGACAATATTCTTGATATAGCCGATATTTTAATTTCAACTTTTTTTTCAGGTTTTATGAAAAAATGACATAAAAAAGATACAGTATCTCCTATTTTCGACTGTTTTCCGTTTACTTTCAATGACTTTCAACAGAAATGGGGTAGTTTTGTTGCCACGATAAGATAAATGGTATTAAAAACTACAAAAAAATTAATATCTCAAAAATAAATTGAGATACAGTTTTCAAACAAATTGCATGTAAAAGAGCATTTTTTTCCTCATACGACGGTGTACAAATTTAAAATGTGCGATGTTTAGAAGTTTAAAAATTTGCAGTAGAGAAAATTGCAAAACCAAAATTTTATTTCAAATTTCAAAGTGTTGCCATTCGCAAAATGACGTATGCGTTACGCACAGATATGTTTGTCCTTTATAATATAGATAGATATGGACCTCGAATGCTCTTTTGCATTGCTGAAAACGATATGAACGCCATTGCGCTGTTGCATTATCTTATGCGTTGGGCAAAATTTGTGCTTTTTTGGCACAAATCTTTTCGTTGATCCTTTTTAGTAGAGTTTGGTGGAGAAATGAGGCAGTTATGACAACAGGAGTTTAAATATTCTCTAGTTACCACAGAACTAAAATAGAGAATATTACATTGATTGCAGAGATTAACCATTAAGTTTAAGTAATTTTTAGATGATTAATTTTCATTTGATAGTTTTTGTCTTATGCAATCTTCAAACACAAATAAAACTTCCAACAATACAGAAAAAACACTTTTGGTTGATCACCAGGAGGTTAAGGAAAATTAGTCCAATATACTTTAAATACCTTCCTAAAGGAACAGAAGATATGCAGAAAAATTAAAAAGAAATGATGAATTAAGAACAATATAAAAAGTTTGGGGAAGATATCCGTATACTGTTCTGATTGGCACAATTGGCGAAGAAATCCAAAATGTCACCGAAAGACCATTTTAGCAAATTTTGGTATTACTTAGTTATCCCGTCGAGCAATTCCGCCAAATTATATAAATCGCCAAACCACTCGCCAAATTATTCAAATTGACGTAATTTTTATTTTAAATAACGAAAGAACAAATAAATTAGTATATAACATTAACAGAAAATACACATAAAACATCGAAATAAAAATTACCTGATGACGTAAACGCGTGTAACTTGCTTAAAATCAAGTGAATGTGACATCTACGATCAAAGCGATATAAGTAAGCTTACAATGTCAATACTGGAATCTGGAGTATATTGACACAACTGCGCCATCTGGTGGACGGAGTGAAGAATGCAAATACGCGGGTTTTCAGTATGACGTCATATATGACAGAATATCTACTATCTGCGCATCTCTTGCGCACATTTTCTGATTCTTTACTCACTTATGGAAGATGAATCTTGTTTACCAGTTTTATTGCAAAATATTTTTATTACAGTTTGTTTTATAAAATTATGCGCATTTAAAAAAAAGTAATCGCAATATCATTTTAATTTCGGGAGAAAAGCACTAATGCTACGAATGCATTACTGCCTTTAGCCCTTAAACTAAAATGGCATTGCGACTTTTTTTAAAATACACATATTTTTATCAAAATAAGCTGTAACAAAAATATTTTGCAATATATCTGGCAAACAAGATTCATCTTCTGTGAGTAAGTAACAATCTGAAATTCGTAATAGAATTTTTAACAGGGATTCTTTGTCTGCTTCAAGAAAAAAAAAAAAAAATCTAATCTGGCTATTTTAGGAAAATATTTGCAGTTATTGTCTGGACTAGCAAAATATTTCAACAAATACTAAATTAACAATACTTGCTCGTTTAATAGTACAACATTTAATGCATGCATTTTAAATTAAAGTGATTCTGAATCTATAATAATAAAGAAAGAAGTTTGTGTGTGAGTGAGTGAGTGAGTGTGTCGACGGCGTTCTGAAGAGACCACTGCACGTAGAGCTACAAAATTTGGGGAAAAGGTAGTCTGTATATGAAGTTTTGCACCTCGAAGCCCTATTTTCGATTTTTTGATTAGATTTTTTTAATTTAATTTTTTATGCGATTTTTAGCGCTTTTTTATGTTTTGAGGCGATTTTTCCATATAAGTGAGAAGAATATGGTTTCTTTCTTTTAACCCAATATAGTAAATTTTGCTCTCTTTTCAAAAAAGTTTATTCGGAATTCGTGCAGCGATTTTTGATTTTTTAGCGATTTTTTATGCAATTATTGAACAGCATTTAATACATTTTCATACCTATAAGGAGGTTGCCGTAGAGGGACATAGTTCTGTCGCCAATTGCAGTTAAGTTGGTCGCCAACTTGGCGGTATATCGCCAAATTTGGCGACCAAAATGAGATGCCAAAAGTGACGCCAACTTGGCGATATTTCTAATATTTCGCCAAATTCCCACATACTTCCATTGTAAACCAATATGGATTACTTGCTTACAGAAAATCAACAAATTAAATATTTTAATGCAACAAAAACTAATATTAACTTAAGGGATTATGTTAATTATATTTAAGGGAATCCACTTGACTATAAGCAAGTTATACGTGTTTACGTCATCAAGTGATTTTTATTTCGACGATTTATTTGTATTTTTATAAGTGTTATACTAATTTATTTGTTCTTTCGTTATTAAAAAAAAAAAAAATGTCAATTTGTATAATTTGGCGAGTGATTTGGCGATTTATATAATTTGGCGAAATGGGTCGACGGGGTAACTAAGTAGTACCAAAAAAAAAATATTATAATAATGCTCTCGTACGCTTAAAAAAACATAATTATTGCGAAAATCGCTGCGGCTTATGCATTTTTGGTTTAAAATCGCAGTGTTTGGCGACAAAAGTAAATTGACACTCCCAATTAAACAAAGTACAATTCACAGTTAGAGCCATTTTTAAAATTAATTCTGCTAATTTCCCGTGTAAGAAACAAAATGGAAGAATAAATAAAAATCAACATAAAATTATTTTAAAAAAAAAGAAAAAAAAACAGTTATTCAGATTTTATCTAATGATATTTTTGAGATTCCCTTTTTCTTTTAACCTGGCGCGCAAAACATAAATCGCCAAATATTGTATCAATTCAAAACTTCCTTACATTTTTAACCATTACGAATATTCCTATCATGTTTAAATTAAATATTTTCATTTCATAATATTATTTCTCATTAAATTGATTTTTGATCTTCCTTTCTTTATTTTAAATTGAATAAGTTACCATACGAATTGAATATTTCCAACCGAGCGAAAAAACGCCCAGGCCGGGAATCGAACCCAGATCCTTGGCTTACAAGGCCAATGCTTTTCCGTTTAAGCTAACTGGGCCGACAACCAGCCAGCATATTTCGCTCAGATAACCTTATTGGTAGTAACATCTGGTCTGTCATGTAGACAGCTCAACAGAATAAACCGCAGGTAAAGGAACTCCATATAAACGATGGATACGTAGATCAACTGTTATTTAAACACAATCAAACTGATTGGTAAAGTTATCATACGAATTGAATATTTCCAACCGAGCGAAAAAATGCCCAGGCCGGGAATCGAACCCAGATCCTTGGCTTACAAGGCCAATGCTTTTCCGTTTAAGCTTTGGCCGTAAAAGCATTGGCCTTGTAAGCCAAGGATCTGGGTTCGATTCCCGGCCTGGGCATTTTTTCGCTCGGTTGGAAATATTCAATTCGTATGATAACTTTACCAATCAGTTTGATTGTGTTTAAATAACAGTTGATCTACGTATCCATCGTTTATATGGAGTTCCTTTACCTGCGGTTTATTCTGTTGAGCTGTCTACATGACAGACCAGATGTTACTACCAATAAGGTTATCTGAGCGAAATATGCTGGCTGGTTGTCGGCCCAGTTAGCTTAAACGGAAAAGCATTGTCCTTGTAAGCCAAGGATCTGGGTTCGATTCCCGGCCTGGGCATTTTTTCGCTCGGTTGGAAATATTCAATTCGTATGATAACTTTACCAATCAGTTTGATTGTGTTTAAATAACAGTTGAATAAGTTACTTTTTTTTCCCCGAGATATTTATCTGGGAGCACGTCAGTGCGTCCGCCAAATTCGCAAAAACCGTAAGCTACCGTTTCCTGAACCATTTCGACATACTTTTCACCCCCTCATAACTTCGTTTTAGGGAGAGATATAGAAATTTTTCTTTTATACACATGCTCGTATGATCAAACTGAACTAGGTTCCACGATTTCATGGTTCTGTATTTAGTAGTTTTCGAAATATTAGATTCCGAAATAGCGCTTTTTTTGTCACTGATTCACTCCCCATGATCAAATAACTAACAAGGAAGGTCTCCATACTGGGCATACTCAGAATATTTTGAAAAAAATACTAATTAAGCTACTTGTGTATGTAATAAAGGATCAGTCAAATTTAGCGGCGGAATTACAGTAGAAAGTCTGTAAAAAATAAAATACTTTCGAGTATTTGGCGCGAAAAGGCAAAAGCATAAAGCTGTTTGGCGAGCAATACTTTTCCTCGCCAAAAGCAAACGATTTTAGTGCATCTGAAAATTGATTGTTAATTGATTTTTAGAATGCGTGTAAATAGTATTTAATGAATTTAAACTTAAACAATGAGAGAGTTTTATAAATACATTTTTTCGTATTACATATATATGTTGCTTGTTATTTAATTTTATTACTTTAAAAACAATTTCATACATAAAAAATACTTTCATATATTTAAGCGTATTCCCGAATAAAGGCAAGATTCATTTCAAAGAATTCGTCGTTTCCATAGCAACAGAATTGAATCTACAGTGCTCAATTGGACTTAATTTTGAGACATTGAAACAATTTTAATTTATTTTAAAATTTGATATTTAACTTTCATTATAAATATATATATATGACAAAACTACAGTTAAATCAATCTAAAACTGACAAAACTAAAGTAATTTACATTAAATTTATTTAAATAAGCTCAACATGAAACATTTTTATCTTAAAGAGTATTCGGCATAAAAAGTATTTTTCAAAATTTCATTTCATCGCCAACCGATGATAAATCGCCAAATAAACGAAATTTTCATTATTTTTTTACGAAAGTTCTATCGCGGTTCCGCCAAAAAAAAAAATTATAAACATCTATATACACATGAGAAGAACACTCTGTAATTTTTCAGATTTTTCTGAATATGCCCGTATGGAGACCTTCCTTGTAAGGTACTTGTAAAAGTCGTAGAATCATGAAATTTCACAAGTAAGTAGGTTTTGTCGCACAATTAACCAGAAAAATCTGAAAACACAAATTTTCCTTCTTTAAACCCTTCAAACACGTGTTGATTTGGCCATATACAGTTTTTTAACACATTCACTTGGGCCAATGTTGGTCGCCAAAACCAGATTATACATTATTTTGAAGGGGTTACGTGATTTCAAGTAGAATACAATTTTGCTTTTCCAAAAATGTTGATTAAATATAAAAAATAAATACCTGAAAATTTTAATCCGTTATAGTATCTTATACGATATTAAAATAATAAAACATTTAATAAAATACTAGCAAAAGCCATGCTTTGTTTGGATTCGCGAAGCATTATATTTCATATTTATTATTTTATTATAATCTATTTATATAAAATCCAAGTCTCTGTGTGTCCCTCACGATTCCGGTAGAACCGCCTCATTGTAATGACGTAATGAGTAATTGTTGAAAAATACTAATGCGGGGTTACCACAGTAGCGCCAAAGGTTGACCAACTTGGCGAAATATTGCCAAATTTGAAAAAAAATGTCGCCAAATTTGGCGACAAAAATAAGTTGCCATATATGAAGCCAACTTGGCGATATCTGGCTTTTTTGGCGAAATTCCCATTTAAAACCATTAATCTTTCATAATCGAGGTCACCGCAATTTAATTTTAACTCCGAACTTTTAAGGGGTTTTTTTTTTCAGAATCTATAGATGAGAATTTAAAAGTGTAATATACGAAAATGTACGTCTTAAATCTTCATCCCGATGCTACTAATAACATTAACCGCCAATAGACGGCACTGTACTGTCCGAGCTCCTAACTGCTCGATTTTAATGTGCTTTAGGTACTTTTCCAGTATAGGACCTTGGCGAGATAGAGAAAGTGAGTACTTTTCCGTTATACGGACACCATGCCAAAATGTATGCTAATGCGCCAATTATTTCAACCCTGATCGTGAAAAGGATTTTCATTGTAAACCATGCGGAACATTGTGATATGCTATTTATGAAACGTGAATCGCGTGAATTGTTATTATTTAACCTTAAAAGCTATTTAATTTACTATTCGAATTGAAATTTTTTTTTTTATGAAGTTATAATTTACTTTTACTGCTGACGCTGAGATGTATTTTACCATTTGGCAATTACCAGATGATGAGAAAATTGCGATAAAACTGTTTCAGGAATTTGGAATTCTGCATAATAAAATGTTGTGTTTATAAAACCATGAAATGGAATTGTGGATGAGTTCTGGAAATCCGAAATGGAGATGTAGCTTACGATCATGCCGAGAAAGCGTAGGAATGCGACAGAAAACATGGTTTGAAAATCCGAAATGGAGATCTAGCTTACGATCATGCCGAGAAAGCGTAGGAATACGACAGAAAACACGGTTTGAAGGATCGCGGTTGTCTTTTCTTAATGCATTAAGGTTTATATATTTATGCTGCCAAGAGTTGACATCGATTGAGTTTTGTGGGCTGCAACTTGATATGAACCACAACACAACAGCTGACTGGAATAGTTATTTGAGAGAAGTTTGTGCAAATGCTTTGTGTTCACGACCAAACAGAAAAATCGGTGGACCTAATAAAATTATAGAAGTAGATGAAAGTCTTTTTACCAGAAAAAAAAAGCAACGTAGGACGTTTTCTTCCTCCTCAGTGGGTGCTAGGTGGTTTATGTCGTGAAACACGGGATGTTTTCTTACTCCTATTCCCGTTCGTACAGCTGAAACTTTAATGGCGGCAATGGAAAACAAGGCTTAGATGCTGGGCACAGATGTCATATACACCCCTTATTGGCGAGATTTTTTACCGACGCCATTTTGGCGAAAACCTCTTTACTATATCATCTATATCCGTGTTACCATATCAAGCAAAATAACGACACTTTGGCGCAAGTTAAGTACCCGGTGCGTATATGACATTGGCGTCAGAAAAAAATCTTGCCAATATGATATGGCATCTGTGCCAGATGCTGTATATTCCAGCGGCCGTCATCTTCGATATATTGAGATTCTTGGCGATGTTTTACATTTTATTTTCGTTAATCCTAACAAACGCATAAATCGCTGCTTGACGACATTTACTACTTGGCGGAAAAGGGGTTTTCACGCCAAGAAGAAATCCAAGATGGCGGCCGCGGGAATATATGACATCTGTTCCGTTTAGAATGAGTTCTAATTTATTACTCTATTGTATAACAGTTATTTGTTCACTTATTTTAAGTATACATTTATGACTTAATAAAATAGTTCGTAAAAGTCTGTAATTTTCAAATGTTATATTTTTTGGCACTTTTTTGTTATCCCCTCAACCAATTTCGCCAAATTATATAAATCGCCACCTTACACATTGACATAATTTTTTTATTTTAAATAACGAAAGAACAAATAAATTAGTAAAACATTAATAAAAATACAAATAAAACGTCGAATTAATGGTTTTACTGGCCATTATTGGCATTTAATCTTACAATTAATTAATTAATGGCAACCATTATTAGCAATTAATCTTAAAATTTGGCGACAGTAATTTGGTCGACGGGATAACTAAGAAGTACCTATTTTTTTAAATGCTCACTTTATCTTCTTGTTTTTTTCTTTTACTTTTCAAATATTTCAATTCACATCATTTTCAGTTTGCGCCACCTATTACGCTTGGCGGCAATGGTGTCCGTATAACGGAAAAGTACCAGAAAATGAAATTTGGCAACATATTTTCTAGCAACTTATTCACTGTTTCATATACTACACAAGCAATTTTTCAATATTTACACAATTTATTTAATACACAGAAGCAACTATATTAACTATTTTTGTATACAAACAGAAGTAAATTGCATATAAAAAAACAACAATAATATAGATATAAGTAAAATATTTATAGATTATATAAATAAACTTAAAAGTTTGTTTATTTGATTTTCATAGCTGTTTATAGGATTTGATCACAAATCTCACTTTCTGATGCCCGAATTACAACAAGCTTTTAAAAAAAATGCCAAGACCCCTATAGTGGAAAAGGGTACTTTTCGGATAGCCGGGCGCCAGTGTTATATATATATATATATATGTATGTATACCTACATATACAGTTACAGATGTCATATTCGCCCCATATTGGCGCGATTTTTGGTACAGATGTCATATTCGCCCCATATTGGCGCGATTTTGGAACAGATGTCATATTCGCCCCATATTGGCGCGATTTTTTTCTGTCGCCAATATCATATAGGCAACAGGTACTTAACTTGCGCCAAAGTGTCGTTATTTTGCTTGATGTGGTAACCCGGATTATGTTGTTTATGCTGTTGATGTTTTCGCCAAATTGGAAACCGAAGAAAATCGCGCCAATATGGGGAGAATATGACATCTGTACCGCGATTTTTTTCGGTTGCCAATTTGGCGAAAACATCAACAGCATAAACAACATAATATGGGTTACCACATCAAGCAAAATAACGACACTTTGGCGCAAGTTAAGTACCCTTTGCCTATATGATTTGGCGTCAGAAAAAAATCGCGCCAATATGGGGCGAATATGACATCTGTTCCGCGAAAACATCAACAGCATAAACAACATAATCCGGGTTACCACATCAAACAAAATAACGACACTTTGACGCAAGTTAAGTACCTGTTGCCTATATGATATTGGCGACAGAAAAAAATCGCGCCAATATGGGGCGAATATGACATCTGTTCCGTATAAATATACATATACATCTATATATAGGTATACATACATATGTATATACTATAACACTGGTGCCCGGCTAACCGAAAAGTACCTGGAAAAGTACCAGAATGTCTATTATTTTGCACTATCTGCGCTATAGTTTGTACAAAAAAATTAAGAATAAAATAAGGCACAGATGCCATATTGGCGCGATTTTTTTCTGGTGCCAATATCATTTACGCACCGGGTACTTAACTGGCACCAAAGTGTCGTTATTTTGCTTGATATGGTTACCCGGATATAGATGATATGGTAACGAGGTTTTTGCCAAACTGGCGTCGGAAAAAAATCGCGCCAATGTGGCATCTGTGCCTTATTTTATTCTTAATTTTTTTGTACAAACTATACCGCAGATGGTGCAAAATAATAGACATTTTGGTACTTTTCCAGGTACTTTTCGGTATATGACATCTGTGCCTAAAATAAATGTAAAATAAGACTAAAAAAGAGTTGTTTGACTAAAATATTAAAAACAAAATAAATGTATTTTTCTAAATTTTTATTTATTTATTTATTTTTATTTTTATTATTATTTATTTATTTATTTATTTTTTAAAGACATGCTTTTATTAAAATTCTTCAAAAATGTATAAATATATATATATATATATATATATATATTTTAAATACACTAAAAAGTAGCAAATAATATTTGGGCTTGAAAATAAATTGCTTTATTTTCCCATGTTACGCTATCGTTAAACCATTTCAGAAACTGTGTTTAATAATCCTAATGTAAACGAGCACAGAGGTGTTTTGGTGAGTCATTCACATTTTAGAATCGTTCACATAAAAAATTTCGCTCATTGAGTTACTATTTCGCCTCTCTTTTAATACAATGTTAATGATGTCACCACTGGTCGCAGCACCATGGAAAAGTCTACATGAGAAAAGGGAACTGATGTTGGCATTCATCCAACACTGAATTATCTCTATGGTTTTTATAGTGTTTATTTTTTTTCTCATGCAGAAGATAATGGCAACTCAAAGCGGCAACGGGTTTTTTTTTTTTGTTGTTGTTAGGTTTGTTCTGTTCTTTGACTGGAAAATTAATAATGAAGTAGAGATGTAATATAGAATATGTTTTTTAACAAAGAAATACCTTTTTTCAATAATTTATAGTATTTTTCATTTGAAATGAATGAGTAATGAATGAAATGAATTGATATGAATAAAATTTTCATTTATACTCTGTCATTTACAAATATGATAAATAAGTTAGAAGGATAAACAATTTCTACAGTCGGACTGTATTTAAAAGAACTGATTTTTTCTCATGGACAACTATATGTAATTATTTCAAGATGCAAAGAGGAAGGGCATTTAAAAATATATGTCGAAGATACTGAAAGCAAGGTCAGCTTTTAAATATTAAAAAAGTTTTTATAAAAAACGTCGTATATCCTGAAGTTTTCCGACTAAATGTTAATTTACACTTAATTTACATTTTTTATGTATTCATTATACATAGTTTTTCATAAATGTGTTTCTTTTTTAAAATGTGTTATTTTCATCTATCACTGCGGAACAAGCGATAAAAACCCATATTCCTGCAGATGTGTTGTATATAAAAGATATATATATTACATTTTCCGTCATCTTTGACGGAGTAGTTTTCGGTATCATCTTTCTAGTATATAATAAATTATATATTATAATTTCATATTAAATATTTGAAAGTAACAATATTTTTGGAACAGATGTCATATTCGCCCCATATTGGCGCTTTTTTTTTCTGTCGCCAATATCATATAGGCAACAGGTACTTAACTTGCGCCAAAGTGTCGTTATTTTGCTTGATGTGGTAACCCGGATCATGTTGCTTATGCTGTTGATGTTTTCGCCAAATTGGCAACCGAAAAATATCGCGCCAATATGGGGCGAATATGACATCTGTACCATATTTTTTTTTATATATTATTTTTGCATCTTTATTAAGCAAAAACTTTTTTTTTATGTTTTGGCGCATTTAAATTTTAGAAATGTAAATTCAGTCAAATTACTAAGAGTTTCCTCGGAATTTTTTATTTCTGATATAATGAATTTAACAATTAATTTTATTTGCTTACAATTCTTTTGTTGTCAGTTTACCAAAAGAATATCATAATTCAAGACTCCCTTATCATATATCAGACTTGACAATCTTTGAAAGTCAATTGAAAGTCAATCAATTGAAAGTCTATGGGTGAAAATGTCACCGATAATTGCCAACTTATTAACTGACTTTGTCCCGAAAGTTGCATCACCTGGCGCATATTACTGATAATACTCCGCAAACAAATGTATAGTGAAAAATGAAAAACATTGTAATAAATAAAGACAATGTTATTGAATGTGTTATTGAAAAATATTGTTATTCACATTAATTGTAAAAAAATATTTTTCCAAATCCACTAAGATAAATACGTAAAAAATAAATTATTTCGCACAATTATTTTCTGGCTTTCAAAAATGTGAAAACTTTTGAAAATGAAGATTTAAATGGGTACTTCTTAGTTATCCCGTCGAGTCGACCAAATTACTGTCGCCAAATTGTAAGATTAAATGCCAATAATGGTTGCCATTAATTAATTAATTGTAAGATTAAATGCCAATAATGGCCAATAAAACCATTAATTCGATGTTTTATTTGTATTTTTATTAATGTTTTACTAATTTATTTGTTCTTTCGTTATTTAAAATAAAAATTATGTCAATGTATATCATTTGGCGAGTGGTTTGGCGATTTATATAATTTGGTGAAATTGGTCGACGGGATAACTAAGAAGTACCTTTAAATGTAAGATTTATTGGTACTTTTTCAGTAAAAGGCCTTTGCAGGTTTTTTTTTTTTTTTTTTTTTTTTTTTTGGCACAATTCAGGCTTCAGAAAGTGAAATTTGTTGCCAAATGATACAAACAGTTATGAAAATAAAAATTTATGAACTGTTAGCTTCTTTTATAAGAATTTACCTGTATAAATTTAATTTATAGATATTATTCATTTTTTATGTACAATTTACTTATGTTTGTATATATAAATAGATAAATTGCTCTTTTATATTAAACAAATTGTATAAATATAGAAAAACTAGGGGGCTCTGACCCCTGCAAGCTACGCTCGCCAACCCCCGTTCAGACGCCGCAGAATCTAAAAATCTAAAAATCTAATGGCTTTTAAAAATATTAGAGAAGATTAAATTATACTGAAAAAGCTGTGCAGATCTCCCTGTAAACGGGTTTCCATTCAAGTCCCTTTGATTGTAAAAATTTAATGGAGAATCAGTTGCTGTTAAGACATCCAATGGTTGTTTTTGTTTTTGATTAAAGAGGATCAGTTAAACATTTGAAAAGAAGCTAAAATAAAATGAATTAAGCATTCAGAGTCTTTGTCAACCAATATTTTAAAACAATCTCTATAACAAGAGCCTAAATCATGTGCCTATCATCAACAGTTCCGGGCGGAACACTTTGCTTTTTATACTCTAGGTGCCAATTTGATACTTTAATGTTATCCAGGCACAGGTGATAAGTCGCCAAATATTATTCTATCCCCATCATTTCATCTATATTATAATAGTTCAAGTCATCAAATGCCATAAACAAATACGATCTGAACCCTTCGCCTTTCATATGAAAGTTTGGAACAAATGTCATATAATGCCCCATATTGGCGCGATTTTTTTCCAACGCCAATTTGGGGAACGCATCAACAGCATAAACAACAACATCCAGCTTACCATATCAAGCAAAATAACGATACTTTGGCGCCAGTTAAGTGCCCGTTGCGTATATGACATTGGCGTCCGAAAAAAATCGCGCCAATATGGGGCCGTATATGACATCTGTGCCGAAAGAAAAAAAAGCCGGGTGCAAATCTCGCCAGTATCTTTTTTTCAACTCGCCAGTTAGCATTTTTTTTATTGTTCGAGTGGTAAATTAAAACATTGATTTGAAGTTGAAATTAAATGTCATGGTTTGTTACATAATTTAATATTTCGCCAGATGTCATATACGCACCGCATGTTTGGCACGATTTTTTTTTTTTTTACGAAAATTTGGCGAAAGCCTCGTTTTCGAATACCAGTTACATATGTATTTTTGGTGCTACTTAGTTATCCCGTCGACAAAAAAATCTATCGCGAACTATAAGATTAAATGTCAATAATGCTTGATCGTAAATGTCACATTCACTTGACTTTTAGCAAGTTACACGTGTTTACGTCATCAAGTGATTTTTATTTCGACGTTTTATTTTTATCTTTATTAATGTTATACTAATTTATTTGTTCTTTCGTTATTTAAAATAAAAATTTTGTCCATCTGTACAATTTGGCGAGTGGTTTGGCGATTTATATAATTTGCGAAATTGGGTGACGGAATAACTATTACATTGTACCGTATTTTTTAATTATTTTCTATTATTTTCAAAAGGAAATAGCAAAAAAAATAATTAATTACTATAGAACAAAATAATTTATATAAATTAAAAAAGAAATAAAAGTAAATATACATTTATTATTAAATAAACAACAATAGCCGGGTTACCATGTCTATCAAAATAATGCCATTTGTGCACCAATTAGGTACCCCGGTGCGTATATGACATCTGTTTCTAATATTTTTCTTTTCGTTTTTTTTTTTTTTTTTAAAGAAGTGAAAGCCATCAATTTAAATGTTTCATTTTTAAATGAAACTTTTGTATTTAATAAAATGATAACGAAATACAAAAAAGAGCATTATTCTTAGCATAGATTTAAAGGAGGCCCAACTGCCGCCAAATTAATTTAAAATAGTAACCTTTTCTGAATTATGAAAAAAAAATTTCTGTTATGATTAAAATTTGAGTTGCCATCATTAGAAAAAATGTATTTAAAATTAGAAAAAAATTAATATTTCGAAAACTAATTCGAATTTAAAAATTCTAATACCAGTTTTGAGATCTGTGGATCAACACGGATTTTTGGTGTTAATTTCATCGCAAAGTTAGGAGACATTTTAGGAGAAATCGCCATGAAACTAAATCAATTGTTTAATCAGTCGATTCAAGGAATCGATACATTTCAGGCGTTTCATATATTCGTTTCATAAATTCGTTTCATTAGGATTATATATATATAGGGTAGAAATTCGTTTCATTATAATTTTATATCTATAGGGTAGATATTGCTTCTTTATATGAAACAGCGAATAGGTTTCCAGAAATTACGTTGCCAAATTTTCTTCTCTCGCCTTGGATTGAAAAATACCAATTTTGTATTATATAATGTAGTATTAGCAAATTTTATGTAATCTGTTCTACAGCCAAAGTTAGCTGCAAAAAGCGCGATGCTGGAACAATGTGGTATCATTTATACGGTTTTGTCGCAAAACTAATTTTGCGCCAAACTATACTTACTGTAATAAGCCAATTGGCTGTAGCGATTAATGAAGAATCGCAAACAAAGACTTACAAACACCAAAATCGTAGCATGACAATACTTTATCTTTTGGGGGGGGAAAGCTGAGGGACATGTATAAATTAAACTGATTATTAAACTTTTTTATGTTTCCAATTTTTTTTTTTTTAAGTGTTCATGGCTTCAATCCGTTTGTTTATTTATCTATCCGTGTTCTAACTTTCCTAAAATACTTTGATTACCGCAAAATTTATATATGATATAAGTTTTACTGTTATTGTTGGTACTTGTTAGTTATCCCGTCGACCAATTTCGCCAAATTATATAAATCGCCAAACCACTTGCCAAATTATATACATTGACATAATTTTTACTTTAAATAACGAAATAACAAATAAATTAGTAAAACATTAATAAAAATACAAATAAAACGTCGAATTAATGGTTTTATTGGCCATTATTGCCATTTAATCTTACAATTAATTAATTAATGGCAACCATTATTGGCATTCAATCTTACAATTTGACGGCGGTAATTTGGTCGACGGGATAATTAACAAGTACCTTATTATTATTATTAAGGCTAGTAATTGCTAGATTCGAAGTTAGATAAATTTTAGTACATTATGAAGTGCATTGAACTTCTATGTATAGTATACAGACGTACATAACGTCTCATATACACAGTAACCCACATAACACATGTGAGTTACAACAAGGATATTAATTATGCGCCAAACCTTGTGCGCCAAGATATGCTAATTTAATGTTGACCCGATTACGAAACTTTTCATGGATTAATATGGTACTTGTTAGTTATCCCGTCCATCAATTTCGCCAAATTATATAAATCGCCAAACCACTCGCCAAATTATACAAATTGACATAATTTTTATTTTAAATAACGAAAGAAAAAATAAATTAGTATAACATTCATAAAAATACAAATGAAACGTCGAAATAAAAATCCTTTGATGACGTAAACACGTGTTGTCAAATGAATGTGACATTTACGATCAACCATTATTGGCATTTAATCTTACAATTTGGCGACAGTAATCTGGTCGGCGGGATAACTAACAAATACCATTAATACATACAAACTTTGGTACAGATGTCATATTCGCCCCATATTGGCGCAATTTTTTTCGGTTGCCAATTTGGCGAAAACATCAACAGCATAAACAACATTATCCGGGTTACCACATCAAGCAAAATAACGACACTTTGGCGCAAGTTAAGTACCTGTTGCCTATATGATATTGGCGAAAGAAAAAAATCGCGCCAATATGGGGCGAATATGACATCTGTTCCCAAACTTTATATGAAAAAACAGTGAAGCTTGCGCCTAAAGTTTGTTAAGCTGAAATGATAACCCACTGCTTTAAAATTAAAACAAATCATAAACAAATAAATAAATAAATGAAAGTGTGCATTTAAAAAATTGAAGGAACGATATTAAATTAATACTGTAACATGAAATGAACGGTGAAAAGAAGCAAAAAACCAGCAATAAAGTAAATCACATATTTGAAAATATAAAAGAGAAAATGTATTAAAATTTTTAACTTTTTCGGGATCTAGATGCTATCCATTTATTTCAAAAGCTAATGTAATATTACTGACGAATTTGTGTAAAAATATTTTTCTTTCCTAAATATTATTATTTACACAACGGAATTCAGCAATAAACTTTTTTTGGTACTTGTTAGGGAACAGATGTCATATTCGCCCCATATTGGCGCGATTTTTTTCGGTTGCCAATTTGGCGAAAATATCAACAGTATAAACAACATAATCCGGGTTACCACATTAAGCCCTTTAGCGCAAGTTAAGTACCCATTGCCTATAGGATATTGGCGACAGAAAAAAATCGCGCCAATATGGGGCGAATATGACATCTGTACCCTTGTTAGTTATCCTGTCGACCAAATTACTGGCACCAAATTGTAAGATTAAATGCTAATAATGGTTGATCGTAAATGTCACATTCACTTGACAACACATGTTTACTTCATCAAGTGATTTTTATTTCGACGTTTTATTTGTAGTTTTATTAATGTTATACGGCACAGATGTCATATTCGCCCCATATTGGCGCGATTTTTTTCGGTTGCCAATTTGGCGAAAACATCAACAGCATAAACAACATAATCCGGGTTACCACATCAAGCAAAATAACAACACTTTGGCGCAAGTTAAGTACCCGTTGCCTATATGATATTGGCGTCAGAAAAAAATTGCGCCAATATGGGGGGAATATGACATCTGTGCCTGTTATACTAATATTTCTTTGTTCTTTCGTTATTTAAAATAAAAATTATGTCAATTTGTATAATTTGGCGAGTGGTTTGGCGATTCATATAATTTGGCGAAATTGGTCGACAGGATAACTAACAAGTACCCTTTTTTTGTTTAACAGTAAAATAAGTCCACGTTATTAAAAAAATGTCCAAAACGTATGAAAATTTTTAAATTAACAACTATCATTTGTAAACTACAAATGTTCAGCATATCAAAGAAAACGGGAAAACATATGAAAACAAATTAAAAAATATTTCTATTTCTCATGTTAGATGGCGCTAGTAACAGGACAACCACGAGTACAGCGGACGTCAAGTCTGATATATGATAATGTCTTGATATAAATATTTTAAAATGCGTAAGTATCGCCTGCGTAAAATATTTCAAATAATAAGAATAAAATTAGCATTCTTAACACTGAAAAATATTTTTACAATTGAATGTAAGTAATTGAATTTTTACAAATTTTAAATGTACCAAATGTCCTGTCCTGTTTGCGTGGGTATTAATCTACTTAGAAATGAAGACAAGGTTTTAACACGGATGCACACCACTTTACTAAGACAACACGGACATAAATTACACGAATAAATATAACATATTTCACTGTATGCTCAATCCGCATACCACCTAAACATAGCCATTTATTTACAATACTTATTCCATAATCTCGTTCACAATATATTCAGAATTTAGCTCGCTCAGGATATTAATAGAAACCATGGAGTAAATGTCACTATTCAGACACCACAAACAACTATCATTTGTAAACTACAAATGTTCAGCATATCAAAGAAAACGGGAAAACATATGAAAACAAATTAAAAAATATTTCTATTTCTCATGTTAGATGGCGCTAGTAACAGGACAACCACGAGTACAGCGGACGTCAAGTCTGATATATGATAATGTCTTGATATAAATATTTTAAAATGCGTAAGTATCGCCTGCGTAAAATATTTCAAATAATAAGAATAAAATTAGAATTCTTAACACTGAAAAATATTTTTGCAATTGAATGTAAGTAATTGAATTTTTACAAATTTTAAATGTACCATAATTTTCATAAAAAGGGTATTTTAAAATTTCATAAAAGAAATCGTGAAACTGTTTAATTAATCATGAATCTGTGACTAACTCCATGATTTATTTTTTCTGCTGAAAATATACGTGTTTCATTTTTTATTTGCAAAATTGCGTCCGTGATGGAAAAACCTGTAAAATAAATTAAATAAAATAATAAATTTTTGAAGGTTATTCTGTAAAAAATAATAATATTGTGCAAAACTACATATCATAGTTTAATTTTATGTTTAATTTCAAGTCAAAATATGAATAGTTTTTTTGTAAAGTGTACGACAAAGTGTAATTTGTGTAGCCTAGTAGAGGATTCGCTGCGCAATTCGGTACTTTTCCGGTGTAGTGGCATTGGCGAAACAGAGAAAATTGCCTTGACGAGAAAAGAAATTTGGTAACGTATTTTCTGGCAACCTATTTACTGTTTCATATACACAAGCATTTTTTTTCACATGTATAAAATTTATTTAATATAAGGAAGCCGTTTATTTATTTTTATATACAAACAGAAATAATTTGTATATAAAAAACAATATTTTATACATGTATAAATAAAATGTTTATATATATATAAATACATATATAAACAACATATAAATATAAAAGTTCATCAGGTTTGTTTCATAGTTGTTTATATCATTTGGTATCATTTCTCACTTTCTAAAGTCCGAATTGCACCAAACTTTTTAAAAAATGCCAAAGCCCCTACAGTGGAAAAGTATCCTAATTCTCATATGAAAATTAAAAAATATCCTTTTAATTGTGTGTAAATAAAATGTGTAACTAAAAAGCTCTCTTTAATGATGTGCGCAATGGCGGTTCTAAGGGGGGGGGGCGATCGCCCCCCCTTGGGCAAATAAAGCGTTTGCAAAACGGCATTATGTATCCTCACGGGAAATGACTTGGGGCGAAGCTCGTACCCGGCGCGACCCGGCGGGTCGCGCGACTTTAAATCCACGAGTCTCGGCCTGGTTAAGGTCTTCTCTCTTTTAGAATCGGGCCGTGCCCTGATCTTAAATTTTTCTGTAAATTCGGATCGGGCCAGACTTCTTTTTCTTCCAGATCGAGCCTGGCCTGGACTTCATTCTTCCTAGAGCGTCTGCAAAGGCCAAAATTTCCGGTCGGGGCTCGTCCCGGAATAAAAGTTAAACGTTCGGTCCGTGTCAGCCCGTCCGTATGATAAGCAGTATTGGACCGACCGCGACCCGTGCACTTCTCTAAATTCTTCTTCCCGAACCCAAGTTGGTCTGGCATCTTACTTATTTGTTATTCGTAAAAATTATATTTATGTTGTACATTTGTTTAGCGAAATCTTTAAAAACTTAATTTGATTTTATAAGTTACAGAGATGCATTTTTAAAAATCCTACTTTTTTTTTCTTTTTTAGCTTTAAAATTGTGATTTTGTTTTATCAGCCGTTTCTTTCATTCTAAACTTATTTTCTTACTGGATTTTCATTTGAATGTATTTGTCTAAGTAATGATTTTTACGTAGTGTTTATGTACATAATTATCTAAATAGTCGTTAATATTAACGTTTTTCTGTATTCATGAATTTCGAACATAATCTAAAATAAAATATGAGCGTAAGTGTGCTTTATGAATAATTTTAATGGCAAAATACAGGCTCGGCTGGAGTCGATTTTTTAGCTTTTATACCGGGCCGGACCAATATTTTTTTTTTTTTTTTTTGGGTTGGATCTGGGCTTGGACCTGAAAATTTCAGCCCGGGTAAGCCTCTAACTGACATATCGAAGCCAGCTTTAATTTTTTTTTTTAATGCTTCTTTTAGCCATCATCCCATAACTACTGAATATACTGGGTGTCCTAAAATGGACTGACTGATTTTAAATAAAATCCAATAACTTGCAAATGGCGACTGCTATTTAAAAAAAATTACTTGAAGGAGGGTTATGTAAGATCTCAGGAGCAGGGGTGATTCTGTTCCGATTTTTCCGTAAATTTAACCCTCTCGCTGCGCAACCCGCGAATTCCACGGCCAACGTAAAAGTGGCAAAATTTGCGCAACCCGCAATTTCCTCAGCAAGTCTTTTTTTATGATCTAATTCTATTTAAAAAAGAAACTCTTTCACAAAGAATTTGGATATATTTGAAATCTAAAATATATGCAGATTTGAAATATGTAATAAAATAAAGGCGCAATTTTTAACCTATTTTCATAAAAAATATATATACATATATATATACGCAGCGAGAGGGTTAAGGCATTCGGTTCCAAAAATTTAAAAAAATCATCAGGTCCGAAAATTCGGACATAAAAATAATCGCGAATTTTGACAAATGGTCCCCATAACAAATCTATTTCGTCAATCTTTCGCAGAAAACAACTTCCATTTCGCCAAAGAATCGCGGAAAAAACGCGAATTTAGTCTAAGGGCCGCGGGAAAAAAACGCGAATTTGGTCAAAGGGCCTCGGAAAAAAGCGCGAAATTCTTCAAATGATCACGGCAAACTCGAATTTCGTCAACGGATCGCAGAAAAAACGCGCATTTTGTCAAATAACCGCGAAAAAACACGAATTTTATCAAAGAATCGCGAAAGAACCGCGAATTACATCAAAGGGTCGCGAAAGAAACGCGAATTTCGTCAAAGAGTCACGGAAAAAACGCAAATTTCGTCAAAGAATCGCGCAAAAAGGCAAATTCCGTCAAAGACTCGCTTAAAAAACGTGAATTTTGTCAAAGGATCGCAGAAAAAACGCGAATTTGGTCAAAGGGTAATGGAAGAAATGTGAATTTCATCAAACGGCTATGGAAAAGCGTGAATTTTATCAAAGAGCTGCGAAAACATGCGAATTTTTTCAAAGAGTTGCGGAAAAAACGCGAATTTCGTCATAGAGTCGTGGAAGAAATGCGAATTTTATCAAAGAGTCGTGGGAAAAAAAACTGGTCTCGTTAGAAAACAGCAGACAGTACATACACCTATGTTTATTATTATAGATATATGTTTTAATCTGAAATAATATACTGAACTAACTTTTGAAGAAAACGGGTTAACCCAAACCCAGCTTGCAGGAATCTACACTCAGCCTGAAATCGACTCGAATCGAAAACAGTTAACCGGACCAAAAAAAAAAAAAAAAATTAGTGCCAGTAGGAAATCCCCCCCCCCCACCACCACCACCACCACCGCCCTGTAACATTTCAGAAAATTTTCTTTGAATTTCAATTTTTTTTTCTTTCTTTTTCTTTTTTTTTTTTTTTTTTACTGGAAATCACTTCTTGTCAGGAGTTTTTTTTACTGTGATTTTTAATTTTAGTTTAAAATAGCAACGACAGATGCGCTGCAAGAAATAGGCGCTAAATCTCTGCCCTATTTAACGACTATTGTTTGCAGCACCACCTATAGTTGCTACTGTAAAGTAAAATCAAGAATCGCAGTAAAACATCTCCTGACATCTTATATAACCCTCCTGCAAGTTTTTTTTGCTGTCACCATTTGCAAAACTGAATTTTAAAATCAGTCAGTCCATTTTAGGGCACCCGGTATGTTTTTTAATAAATTTCAAAGCATTATTTACTGAATTACAATTCACCTTAGATATAAAGAGACAAGCAGTCTTATACCAAATTAATATTTTTTACATAAACCTGCAGATTAAAAAGCATTATGAAATAATTGTTTGGGCGTGACTGTTAGGGAACTTTTACTGTATATAGTTTTTATCTTTAAAAATATTTAGACTTTCTTTTCAAAATTCGGGTCGGCCCGAACCCTTCTGGCAGAGTGAAAACCCAATCAGAAATTGTCCCAAACCTGAAATAATGTATGTCAATCTGCCTCAAAGCCAACGCGCTAGAGCGCAGCTAAAAAGTAGAAGTCAACCCGACTCGCAGCAGAAAAATAGATATAACCCGACCCGCAGCAAAAAGTAGAATTCAACCAGACTCAAACGCGACCCACAGCAAAAAAGTATAAGTTAACCCGACCAGCAGTAAAAATAGAAGTCAACCGGACCCAAACCCGACCCGCAGTGATAAAATTAGCCCCGACCCACGCATCAGATTGGAGTCTCCAAATTTCTAAAATCGCCCCCCCCCCCCTCTTGAGGACTCTCCAGATCCGCCCTTGGATGTGCGACAGATGCGGCCACCGAAGACCGCTGCAAATGTTATTGTATTGTATTATTAGCTGACTTACTATTAAAATTTATTGTTAATTTTAAATCTGTAAAAGAAAGATTATAGTTATAGATAAGATATGTTAGTCGCCAAAATTACAGAAAATTAGCCAGAATTATAAAGGCGTTACACAATTTCAAGCTGAATGAATTTTTATATGCTTTTACAAAAATCTTGATAAGGCAAATCTTTCAGTTTATCTGTCCATCTTTCTATCTTTAATTCCTTAAAACAAATTTATTAAAGACCGGGAGGCGTCTGCACAGACCATCACCTTATCGAGTTGACGGCTGATATTTTAGGATTAGTTAAAATTCGATTAGCATATTAAAATGTAACTGGTATGATGTTTGTGGAAACCACCTACATACCCAATTTTAGTGGTTGATTGGTGATTTTTCATTATGTCTTCCTGCACCCCAGGGGGGTACCATTCGTGCGATGCGCCAACTCTAAAGATTTCTTAACTGCTCGCGCATTACGTCACGTGGCGGACAACTTCGCCTCGCTCGTGGCATACGAGAGATACACTCTCGTAACTCTCGTATGCCACGCCTCGCTTCGCTCGTTTCAGTATTATTCTGTATGCTGTTCTGCGTTGGAATTTTTTTTTTGTGAATGATTTTAATTATTCTATTATTTAAACAGACTTTTTGAATAAAATCTAATGAATGCGCTATACCAACGTGTTCTAATAACTCTCACAGAACAAGTATACAGATTTAACAATACAGTACATAGTCTCAAATCCGAGCATCGACATCCTGGCAATTATTATTCTGAAAAATCGCAAAGAAAAACACTAAAATCGCAGTGGACAAAATTTACTGCAATTTTAAAACCGAATTCCTTTTACGAATGTCAAAAAATTTCTGCAGAACGGGAAAATCTCTAAAAATTGCATAAGAGAATCGCGAGAAATTCCGAATAAACTTTAATGAAAGAAAAAGAAGAGGCATTTACTATATTAGACTAAATTGTTAAAGCTGGATTTCTTTCACAAATGCAGACAAATCGCCATGAAATGGGGAAAAAAAAGTTCAAAGTTCAAAACTCGCAGAGGAGAAAATTCATTGTATTTAACTAAAAGTTGAACAGAGTTCCTTTTACAAATCTAAAAAAAAAAAAAAAAAAAAAAAAAAAAAAAAAAAAGAGAGAGAGAGAGAGAAATAGGCTGTTTGGATAATTGGAAGTTCGGTTTAAAAACATTTTTTTATAGAAATTGGCTGTTCGGATAATTGGAAGTTCGGTTAATTGGGGTTCCAATAATCGGCTCTCTACTGTACTTCCATAAATTTTCTTTCTATTGTTTCCTATTTGTATGAAGAAATGTTGTATTTGATGTGTTTTATAAGATAACATGGAAATTTTAATACTGAAGTTGTTTTAAGTTTTTCAGTTTTTGCTGAAATTTTGTATACATGAAATCAGTGTTGATTTCAGGGGGTGGCCCGGAGGGAGGACATCCCTCCCCCGGAGCAATGCGATGTCCCCTCCGGAAGATTTGAGATTTTGGGTTTTCAATGGTTAAAAAGTGCAATCCCCCCCCCCCCCCGGAGCCACAGAAATCCCTCCCGGAGAAAAGTGTCTGAATTCAACACTGTATGAAATAACGATATTGTTATTTTAATAATATAATGCAAATAATATGTATAGTACATATTTTTTTCATAATAGAATTAGTTTAATTATAGAGTAATATTTTTGTATTATTTTCATCCTGTATAAGCATAATGACATTCGAAAATTTTTGAAAACTTATATCTAGTAATTGGACAATGCATTATTGTTAAAAGTTTTATTTAATTTATTCTGTTTGATAATGCTAGTCTTTTCATTACTACTCCTGTGTAATCATATTCATATAATTCATTCGTTCATTTTATTTTACTATAGTTTAAAAGTTTTCATTTGTAATTTTGCACATTAAAAAGGTAATTTTTTTCGCGAATTTACTTAAGTATTTGAATGTTAACAAACGTATCGCGATATTATTTAACCATTATGTATTTTATATTTGATTAACTCCAATCAGTATTTGTCCAAATTATTTTAAGGAAAGTAATTTTGTTCAGTTTACTTTCGAAAATCTGCTTTTTAAAAAATTATTTACTTCGTATTTCGGCCTTTTTACGCATCTATTTACTGTCTCACGGCTGATCGAGCTCCGATCTTGTCCGCCACGTGATTTTTCAGTCCTGCTCTACTCTGATTGGCTATCCTTCAAATGGAACAACCTTATTGTAGAAGAACCTTGCTGCACCCATTTCTCCATGTTTCCATACTTTTGGATGCAGGAAAACATAATAGTAAACGTATCAGTCAACCACTAAAATTAGGTCATCAGGTGGTTTCCACCAAGCTATGACTTGGCAGACCAGCTGCATTTTAATATGCTAATCTAATTTTGACTAATTCTAAAATTTTAGCTGTGAACTCGATGAGGTGATTGTGTGCGCAGACGCCCCCCGGTCTATTATAAATGTCGGAATTCTAATCTCAATAGCACTCTAGTCAATCTGGCCCATATCCGCTACTATTTATGGAGCACTATTCCTTTAAGTGCGTTTTAGTGATTTTAATGAACTTTATGCATAAGCATCATACATATTATACAGGTGCATATAATGCATATAATACACTTGCATCATTCATATTATAGATATGTGTATAATACATAATGCATATGCATCATTATGACGTCAGAATAAACAAAACATTTTTCGTCGCCGAATTTGAGAATTGACATGATATATTACCAAATTTGGCGATATTTCTCTAAATGTCGCCAAGTGTGGCGAGAATTTGACGCTAGTGACTATTTTTCATTGAGTTAATTATTAGTGCGAGCCATCAATTTATATTTTTCTGCATATCATATGATTACTAGTTAAATAGTATAACGTACGAATATTTCCAAAATGTCAGTAGTTTCGTCACTGCACAAAACCTCTGCTATTGTTATTATATTGTACTGCTATTATATTTACTGTTACTATGTTGTTAGTCTTTACTCTGCTAAAACTTCTGAATTATTATAAAGAGAATTTACAAAAACTATTAAAGCAACGAAGCTGTCAGTCCTCCTTATGATTATTAAAATTCTGTAATAAGTCACCTGTTTATTGGTATGTACATTAGAATGAATCTTCTATAATCGGGTACCTCGAATTTTAGTTTTCAGGTTTTGAGTAAAATTAGCTAAAATCTTAAAACCACAGCACATTGACACATTGTTCAAGACGACTAGATGAGAATAATGATAGATTTTCTAATGGATCATGGCAGTGCGCCCGTAGATTTTCTATTCTTCCGTAACATAACAACGTAAAAACATAACAACGCAAAATGTATGATGTGCTATGATCGTAAAGAATTCTTGATTTCTCTATTAAAATCTTCCAATTTGGCGAAAGAAGGAGCAAGTAAATGAAAATATGATTAACAGTAACATGATAAAATGCTTAACATGCATTTAAGGGAGACAAAACTGCTTAATAGATGCGGCTAGTATTTTAATATAAAAAGAAATTATACATAGAATGACACTAAGTGTATAACGCTTCCGGGGTTGAACTCATCCGTTTCCTGATAATCCAAACGCGGCCACGTTAGGCTTAAGCATTCCGATGCCGTATTTGACGACTGCCTTATTTAATTTGCCTATCTATTCGTTGTGTAACATATTCTTCTTCAATTTTTCTCAAACCTTCAAAAAGTATACAATTATAACGCTTTAAGGTCTAATTTAAAAATAAACAGATACCAACAACAGGGTTCCGATGTATACAAGCGATTACCGTTGCCATTCATAAGCACAAATTACAAATCCAAAAACAAATGAATGACTCTTTCAGCTATTCATTAAATGCTCTTGAAATATTTTGCAAAAGCATATTAATATTTTGAAATACGTTTTTCACTTTTGTTTACATTTATTTACAGTTTGAATTCAGTATACGCGGTTAAAAATATCGCGAAAAATTACCTCTGTTTTTAAGGCTATCTATTTTCTGACCAATGAGAACGCTTCATGGTGTTCAGTGAATATACCTATATTCTGTGATTCATTCCCGTGAATTATTTTGTACCGGATTAACGTTTCCTTTCTAAAAACAAACGTATTTCAAATTATTTAAAGGCTTTATTATGGTTTTACAAATATTTTAAGAGCAAAATCGGATGTCGACCGTATTTTTTAATGATTCGTTCAAAGAGTCATTCAATTGCTTCTGGATTTGGAATTTGTGTTGTACATGTGGCATCACGAGTGAATATTGATTTGATTTTCAATCTTAAAACGTTGAGTAAAACGTGCTTTCTTTTCCACTATTCGCAAAAGTTACATTTTTAGACAAATTATTCAAAATAAATTAACATTTAAGAGATTACATTCAATTATCTAATATTCTGCTGCAATAACTTCAGTTAAAATTAGATTGGTAGCTAACAATTGATTCATTCGTTTTGAACTTTTAAAATATTAAAACAAACGTTTATATGCTCTGTTGCGCCATCTGTCGGTAGTTAAAAAAAAGAAATTTTCTTTTTAAAATGTTTTTTGAATTTTGAAGACATTGGGGGAAAAAGTGAATATTTCTTATAAAATGAAATTAGAATATCAGAAATATGTAATGCCGTGTATTACATATATATATGTGTATATATATCAATGCAAAATTTATTATAGGTTTCTTTTATGCATGTTTAAAAAAAAAAAGGGATTTTCTCTGTTCAACTTTTTAAAATTTAAGTTATATAATTAATATTTTGGCAATTAATAAAAACAAATAAACTTCCTGTTGGAATTGTCTTTTATTTTACCCCATACCATCAGATAAAATAGTTAATTGACAATATGTTTTAAAATAGCATTATTAATACTAATTTGAATGTTTTTGTGAAATATTTCTTCAAATTTTGTGAGTGAAGTTCATTTGCATATTTTATATCAGTATTTTACCAATTCAATTAATAATTTTCTTGCCAATTAAATTTCAATGAAAAATGGGCTGTTCTTACCCCACCTGACACTATAAGTCAGACAAGACAAAATTTATTACTTTACAATTCTTTTTATAATGCAATGATAATTTTTTTTTTAAATTCAAACACGTCATTCTGACGGGCTATATTGTAAAGCCGGCTATATTGTTTTAAATAAAATAAATTTGGATATTTTTATGTTAGCCGGGCGCAAGTGGCAAATCGCCAAATACTGTTCCAAACTCCATTGTTCATACTGCATTCATTTCATATAAAAGTATAAACTTTTCAGTCATCTCATTTAAAATAGATGCTTTTCACTTCTTTTATTTAAAACATAGATATAAATAAAGGTACGCTTCGCCAGTGTTATATATACATATTTATATACTTACATATATGTATATATAACACTGGAATCCGGCTAACAGAAAAGTACCTAAATAAATAAATAAACTAGAAAACAGGAATTCTGCTTTTTCGGAATTTAGTGTCGCCTCCGATGAAGAAAAAAATATATCTGGTTATATAAATAGTACAAAACATATTTCAATTTTAAGACTTACAGCACACGCTTTTATTTTATGTAAAATGACGTCATTCCCATCCGGTTAAGAATTCCACATTTACGATCCATTCTTAAACATCTACAGTAAAGTAGGCATAGGACGTCACTATCATAAAATAATACAGAAGTGCAGCAAAAAGATGCCGTCATTAAAGAAACTCGACCAAAAAAACGGCTGCCTAATGATTCATAGGTCTTCATTTGTTTGTAATACTAATACAGATACTTAAAATAGATGATTTCAGTCGTGACGTCTGTCATGACGTTTAGGTTGGAAATTGACTCCAAAGTCCAAATAAACGGTTGCTATGGTGTATTTTCTATTTTGTTTGCATAGTATAATTATATATTATATCTATATCGCAAATCTGAGTGTTTTAATACTTGATATGTACCGGCAAAATTTTCAATGATTTATATTTAAAAAGAAATGTCGCATAGCAACCGCTTGTTTGGAGTCAATTTCCAACCAAAACGTAATGACTGACGTCACACTGAAAGCGTCTCTTAAATATAGTTTATAATAGCTCCATGTTTTAAAAGAAAACATTCGTTTATATTTTTTCAAAATAGCACGTATTTTAATTACATTTTCTTTCGGTTGTTATGAGAAAATGGGCAACAAAAATATATAATTAATATTTTACAACTGTTTTCCTTTTACTTTCTACAGAAATGGAGTACTTCCTTTGCCAATATTAAGCAAATGGCTCTAAAAACTACAAAAAAAAAAAAAAAATAATAATATTTCAAAAATAAATGGAGATGCAGTTTTCAAACAAATTGCATTTAAAAGTACTTTTTTTTCCCAGTACGATGGTATAAAAATTGAAAATGTGCGATGCTTAGAAGTTAAAAAAATTGCTATAGAGTATTTAATCGTATTGCTTTGTTTTATCGCTGGCTTCTGTAAGGTAACGTTATTTTTTGGAGATGACCCAAAATAAGCTGAGAGAAAGAAATAGCATACCGTACCGGGGGCTAATAAGAAATAATAACATAAACCAAAATATTTTATTTGAAAATTAAAGCATTGTCTCTAATTTACACATGCGAAAAATAAAAACTGCTATTGGCGAAAAACCAAAATACCATTGAGGAGGTTTGCGTCCGGCTAACATAAAAGTACCGAAATTAAAAAAAAAAAAAGTTTTACATAATAACGTTTAGCCCAGTGGTAAAGGAGCAAAAAAAGGCCCAATTCGGAAATAATTAGGGGAATGCTGGAAATTGTTTTAATCCCTTCAGTTTATGTCTAGAATGAATATGCTACGTTTTCCCCCTCGTACTAGGTGAGCGTTAGGAATTATACATTGATTTATAGTCAAAAAACACGTTTTTTTTTAAATACCATAACACTATCTCAAAAGAACTAACTCTGTCAAAAACATTGTCAGTACAAATTTTGTAGAGCTTAAAATTCTGAATAAAATGAGTACCTACACTTAATACTTTTGTTGAATATTAAGGGCACAATTCTACTTTAAAATTTTAGCCCCGTGGTCAGAGGGTTGAATTCAGAATTAATAAGGGGAAAACTGGAAATCGTTTTAATCCTATCAGATTAGGTCTAAAATGAATATTCTATGTTTTCCCCTTCGTACTAAGTGAGCGTTAGGAAATATGTACACATTTACATTCGAAAACCACGTTTTTCTTTAATATTTTTAAAAATATCTGAAATTGCGACCTTATTTTTGAACAAAAATATTAATGTGAGTATCCATTATATTCAAAATTTTAGTCTCTACAACATCTGTATTGGCAATTTTTTAATATAGTTAGCTGTTTTGAGATTTGTTAAGGTAATCTGGTCTCTCCTATCTTGAAGCTCTTGATTAGTGATTAAGGCAAAATTTTGAAATGGAATTGCGACCTTAATTTTGAACAAAAATATTAATGTGGGTATTCATTTTATTCAGAATTTTATGTTCTACAACATTTGTACTTGCAATGTTTTTGATAGACTTAACTGTTTTGAGATATTCTTAGGTAACTTGGTCTATCCGGACTTCAAGCTCTTGATTAGCGGTTAAGGCAAAATTTTGAAATTAGAATTGCGACTTTAATTTTGAACAAAAATACTAATGTGGGTGCTTATTTTATTCAGAATTTTAAGCTCTACAACATTTGTATTGACAGTGTTTTTGATAGAATTAACTATTTTGAGATATTGTTAAAAAATATTAAGGAAAAAGATGTTTTTCGAATGTAAATACGTACATATTTCCTAACGCTCGCTTGGTACGAGGGGGGAAACATAGAATATTCATTTTAGACCTAATTTGAAGGGATTAAAACGATTTCCAGTTTTCCCCTAATTAATTCTGAGTTCAACCCTCTGACCACGGGGCTAAAACTTTAAAGTAGAATTGTGACCTTAATATTCAACAAAAGTATTAAGTGTAGGTACTCATTTTATTCAGAATTTTAAGCTCTACAACATTTGTGCTGACAATGTTTTTGAAAAAGTTATTGATTTCGAGATAGTGTTATGATATTAAAAAAAAAAAAAAAAAAAAAAAAAAACGTGTTTTTTGACTATAAATCAATGTATAATTCCTAACGCTCATCTAGTACGAGGGGGAAAACGTAGCATATTCATTCTAGACCTAAACTGAAGGGGTTAAAACAATTTCTAGCTTTCCCTAATTATTTCCGAATTCAACTCCCCAACCACTGGGCTATTTAGAAAAACGTACTTGAAAAAACATACAAAAAGCAGTGATATCCCAACAAAAAGTTTTCTGTTAAAAAAAAAAAAAAAAAAAAAAAAGCGCCAAGTTCTTAATGCTTCGGCCAGAAAAAGTAGTGATATCTGAAGTTCGCACAAGTTAAAAGCTAAACATCCTAAATCTTTCATTGAAAATGGCTTCTTGCGACTTGGCCATAAATGCTTTCTAGAGGGTTTTTCAAATTCTAAAGTATGTACAAATGAGCTACATGCCAACTACATCTTTTGAGGATTTTAGGCATTTTGTGGCACAAAGAACAGAAATAAAATACACATATAAAAAAAAAAAACATATAAACCACTTCAGTCTATTTAAATGTTTAGATGTTAAAAATAAGAAAATACTTGTATTCAGAAGATAATATCCCTAATTGCTAAAATATAATTAGTATCAGCTTTTAACAGTTTAAAGCGAATAAGTGCATTCTAAGGTTATTGCAATACCTCTAAATGTATGCAAACAAACTATAATAAACGTTCAAATGAAAAAAATGTCTTTCGTCAATGCACAAGATTTCAATATTATACATCTACCCTATATATATAAAATCCTAATGAAACGAATTTTTGAAACGGATATATGAAACGACTGAAATGAAACGATTCTGTGAAACGACTGATTACATTTCGCGGCGATTTCTCCTAAAATATGGAATACTTTGCGATGAAATTAACACCAAAAATCCGTATTGATCCGCAGATCTCAAAACTGGTATTAGAATTTTAAAATTCGAATTAGTTTTCGAAATACTAATTTTTTTCAAAATTTATTATTTTTTTTTTCTAAGGATGGCAACTAAAATTTTAATCATAAAAGATATTTTTTTTTCATATTTTAGAAAAGGTTATTATTTTAAACTAATTTGGCGACCAGTTTGGCCTCCTTTAAATGTATACTAAGAAAAATGCTTTTTTTTTTTTTTTTTTTTTTTTTTTTTTTTTTTTTTTTTTTGTATTTTATTATCATTTTATGTAATACAAAACTTTCATTTAAAAATGAAAAGTTTAAAAGCAATGTCTTTCACTTCTTTCTTTTTTTAAAATGAAACGAAAGAAAAATATTAATTGCAGATATCATATCACCGGGGTACGTAAATAACGCCAAAAGGGCGTTATTTTGACTGACATGGTATCCCGAATATTGTTGCTTAGTTATTAATAAATGTTTATTTGAATTTATTTTCTTTTTATTTAAAAAAAATTTATAAATTGTTTTGTTCTGTAGTTATTAATTATTATTTTTATTTATTGTTATTTCATTTTAAAAATAATAGAAAATAATTTAAAAATACATATGTAACTGGTATTCGAAAACGAAGTTTTCGCCAAATTGTCGTAGAAAAAAATCACGCCAAACCCAATTAACTATTGCAACAAATCCTGACATTTATTTCAAATTCAAAGCAATGTTTTAATGGTACTACTTAATTATCCTGTCGACCAATTTCGCCAAATTATATAAATCGCCAAAGCACTCACCAAATTATACAAATTGACGTAATTTTTATTTTAAATAACGAAAGAACAAAAAAAGGCACAGATGTCATATACTGGCGCGATTTTTTTCTGACGCCAATGTCGTATACGCAACGGGTTATGGCTGGCGCCAAAGTATCGTTATTTTGCTTGATACGGTAATCCAGATGTTGTTGTTTATGCTATTGATGTTTTCGCCAAAATGGCGCCGGAAAAAAATTGCGCCAATATGGGGCGTACATGACATCTGTGCCCAAATAAATTAGTATAGCATTAATAGAAATAAAAATAAAACGTCAAAATAAAAATCAATTTATGGCGTAAACACGTGTAACTTCCTTACAGCCAAAAGTGAATGGACATTTACGATCATCCATTATTGCCATTTAATCTTATTAGTCTGGCGATAGATTTTTGGCTGATGGAATAACCAAGTAGTACCGTTTTAATTTACCACTCGAAAAATAAAAAAATGCTGACTGGCGACGCGAGTTTAAAAAAAGCTATTGGCGAGATTTGCACCCGGCTAACATAAAACTACCAAGAATTCTTTGCGATCATGGCATCTTTTATGTAGTTTTATTCGAAAAAATAACTTTGATTTTTAATCAAAATGGAAACCTTTCTTATGAAAAACGAAGGGTTGTAATTGTTTATGGCAGTTACATGACTTGGACATATAATATAAAATGGACATAATATAAGTGAAATGATGGCGATAGAATAATATTTGGCGACTTATCGCCTGTGGCTGGCTAACATTAAAGTACCAAAATGGCCGCCTGGAACATAAAGAGCGAAGGAATCCGCTCGGAACTGTTGACAATAGTCACATGGCTTAGGCTATTATTATTGAGATTGTTTTCCATTCTAAAAACAGCGCTAAGAATAATATTTCCTAACGATTAAAAATTTACTTACACGTTATATTAAAAAAAAACTACTTTAAAATTACTTTTAAATGAGTAAGTTTTAAAAGCAGGAAAATATTGAAAATTGCATGTACACGTGAATAATAAAAGAGAAAAGAAACTTTAAAATAATAAATTAATTAATATGCGTTTAACCCTTTCAGGGACAAGGTACTTTTATTTGTAAAATGTTGAAATCAGTGAATGACACCAGAATTTACAAACAAATTTCGCAATACGAAAATGATTTTGTTCACTTACTTAATAAAAGGAAAATTTTCATTCCAATATTAGAGCTTACTGCGAATATTAGAGCATCCTTTTAGAGCTTACTGTTTTATAATATATATGATGATATGATATGATATGATTATCAAAATATTATGGAGGTTAAAGAGAGTCTTAAATTTTTAATGGGTAAATTTTAAACATGCTAATATTCCGAATTTCATAATAAAATTTATAAAAGAGAAAAAAAATTGTGTGACAAAATCAGTACGTTTTCAAATATTCCGATTTTTAAGGACCTATAAAAAATAATAATATTCTTTCATAATTAAAAAAAAATTAAATAGCTAGTCTAGTCTTGGTGTCTGGGAGGGGCTTTAGTCCCCCTAACTCCCCCCCCCCCTCCTGGGTGCGCCAATGGATCGGGGTATACTTAAAACGGACGGACGGACAGATGGCAGACAAACCGATGTCAACTTTTTTCAATATGTTGGAAAAAGGTAAAAATCAGAATTTAGAAACAGTTAAAGTTTGTGTTACCCCTAATCATTAGTTTAGGAGTGGATTTGTAATTATTGTATTAAAAGAGCCTACCATCAATTAAGACTTACTTCCAAAATTTTACAAATTTTCAAAAATAAAAATTACCAATTTTAAGGTACTTGTTCCAACTTATTTTAATTGCACTTCCATTAATTATTATACATTGACGGCAATGTATCGAGTTCTTTGCCTACCCCTGTATATGAATTTAGGTAATTATAGTCTACAAACATTTTTTTAGTGTACTAAATATAATTCAACAGGAAAATGCATTACGCAATTCAAAACCACATTTCAGCAATACGCCCATAGACGTTAATGTTCTTGAATTATTTTGTGTAGCCTTGTATATGATCTATAGAATTTATACAAAAAGTTTAAAACTTAAAAACGCAAACAGGAAGTCGAAAACGCACTTCCAGCAATTACCGCTCATAGACAATACTGTAACCGAATTTATTTTTTGCCCTTATAAATGAACGATAAATTCTATGCAATCTATAAAAATCTTGCATTGCACTTCAATAATGCATATAAGTTTCATTATATTTTAAATAGTGTGACATCATTAAAATACGCTGTTACTGAATTCATTTGTGTGATCCTGTAAATGAATGAAATGATAAATCCTGTGCACTCGTTATTCTATACAGAAAGCTTGTTTTAGTGCATATCAATCTCATTATGTTTGAAATAATGTAACATCATTAATCGCTTCGGGACAAGCGTCTTTTACAGAAATTTTAATCTTTTATGACCGGTTTTTCAAAACAGAAATTTTTGTCTAATTGAATCGAGAAAATGCCCTGATTAAATGCAGAATTTACAATAAAAAATAACTGGTGGGAATAATGAAGGATCCTGAGCACCTTATGCGTCACGTATACGTGACGCTCATCCCGAAGGGGTTAAAATACACTGCAAGCGATTTCTCATCATAGAAATAGAACATAATGTAACGGAATTCTTTTGAGTATTTCTGTAAACGAACTATACATGCATACATCTTTTTAAATAGGGAACATGCCTTAGTAAATCTCAATAATAACGTTGAAATTGAAGTATATTTACAACAATAGTTAAAGTGCGGATAGACGGACGGTCAGACAGACGAACCGAGTTCATAGGCACTTTTGACTATGTTAGAAAGTGTTAATAAATCACAGAGCACAGAGACAAAACACTTCAGAAAATTTTTGAATACTAGGGGGCTCGGCCCCCTACGAGCTACGCTCGCCAATCCCCGTTCAGACACTGCAGTCTCTAAAAGCACGCTAATTTGATAGGCTTTAAAAAGATTTTGGAAGATTGAATTATAATTAAAAAAACAAAGGCGATCTCCCTATAAACGGGTTTCTATTCATTTCTCTTTGATTTGGGAATTTTACGGAAAAATCAGCTGCTGTTAAAAGATACACTGGCATTTCAAAATCATCTAATATAAAATGAATTAAGTAAACAGAGTCTTTGTCTCCCGGTATTTTTTAACAAAGCTAAAAGAAAGTCCTTTTAAATAAGACATTTTAAATATATAGTTTTTAATCTGACGTAATTTTCACCAAACTTTTCTTTCCCTTTTTAATATTCACGTGAAAATACTTTTATTAGAAATGAAATATTATTTGTGCTGTCCAAAAGAAAAAAAAAAAAATAGTTGAAAAGTCCATCTAAAAATATCAAGTAAATGTCTCGCGCTATTTTTAAATTTAAACTGTTTTGCAATATTATTTTTTGTTCATTTTACGTAATAAGTGTAATGTGACGTAATTTCTCCTATTTAAGACTTCTAACGCATATTAATGAATTTGTTATTTTACAATATCCTTTCTCTTTTAAAATTCACGTTAAATACAGTTTTTATAAAGTAATTTTCAATAAGTTCCTGCTTTTTATACGTAATTATTTAATTCTAATTTGAAATTTTTTTTCTGTTAATAATAGTCACGTGTAAATAATTTTTTTAATTTGAAGCAAACATTATTGTTTGCGCTGTTTATACAGTTGGCAATAGTTTAAATTAATACAATTTTCTAAAATAAGTAAAAAATATCTCTCGAAATACTGAAAATTTGAATTTAAAATAGAAATAAAACCTCAAAAAATGAGTCAAATTAAAAAAAAATTAAAGCAGTCTGCACACCGGGAAATTCTAGCGTATAAAGTGATCTAAAAATGAATTAATTCCCATGCATAGTTTTTGCTCCTATAAAACTTTTTTAATGGAGCGATTTTGTCTAACTTTAGCATTAAATATATCTTAAAATAATTCTTCGATTTGAAAACTGTCTGCATCAGCGTATTTATCAAACATTTATCTATAATACCGCCGATTTTCCTATTGTTGTAAGCAATATTTTTCGTAATATTAACCAAGGGCGGATCTGGAGAGTCCTCAAGGGGGGGGGGGCGATTTTAGAAATTTAGAAATTCCCACAAGGGCAGATCTGGAGAGTCCTCAAGGGGGGGGAGGGCGATTTTAGAAATTTGGAGACTCCAATCTGATGCGCGGGTCGGGGCTAATTTTTTTCACTGCGGGTCGTGTTACTTCTACTTTTTGCTGTGGGTCGGGCTTGGGTCCGGTTGACTATAATTTTTTGCTGGGATCGCATTTGGGTCCGGTTGACTTCTACTTTTTGCTGTGAGTCGGGTTTGGGTTCGGTATACTTATACTTTTCTGCTGCGGGTCAGGTTGACTTCTAATTTTTAGCTGCGCTCTAGCGCATTGAGTTTGGGGCAGATTTGCATACATTACTTCCGGTTTGGGTCAGTTTCTGATTTGGTTTTCACTCTCGCGAGAAGGGTTCGGCCCGACCCGAATTTGAAAAGAAAGTCTAAATATTTTTGAAGATAAAAGGTAAAGTAAAAGATCCATAACTGACATGCCCAAACAATTATTTAATAATACTTTTTAATCTTCAGGATTATGTAAAAAATACTAGTTTGTTATAAGTCCGCTTATCTCTTTATATCTAAGATGAGTTGTAATTTAAAAAAAACTAGTATGTTGTGGCCATCACAAAACTTTCTTCTATATAAATCACGTCAATTAAATCATTTAAATAGTACAAGAAATAACAACGATTTAGCTCCAATTCATATCAAAGTATATCTGAATTTGAAGTTGGATGAAAATTCGTGCATTAGTTCTTGAGATAGAGCTATAGCGGAAATTCTAAAAAATGTAGCATAGCAGCGCCACCTGTTGAGCGATTTACACCAAAAATAAGCAGCACTAAATGATATCAAGGTGTACCTGAATCTGAAGTTTGTTGAAAATCCAAGTATTAGTTCTTGAGATAAAGCTATTGCGGAAATCGCCAAAAATACAGCATAGCAGCGCCAACTGTTGAGCGATTTACACCAAATATTAAACAGCTCTAATTTATACGTCAATTCATGTCAAGGATTAACTAAATCTGAAGTTTGATGAAAATCCGTGGAATAGTTCTTGAGATACAGCTCTTGCGGGAATCGTGGAAAATGCAGTACAGCAGCGCTACCTGTTGGGTGATTTACACCAAAAATTAAACAGCACTAATTTATATCAGTGACTAACTGAATCTGAAGTTTGATGAAAATTCGTGCATTTTTTCTTGAGTTAGAGCTATTGCGATAATCATGAATAATGCAGCATAGCAGCGCCACCTGTTGGGCGATTTTCACAAAAAAGTAATCAGCACCAAACTATATCCTGAACAAACTGAATGTGAAGTTTTATGAAAATCCGTGCAGTAGTTCTTGAGATATAGCTATTGCAGAAATCGTGAAAATTACCACATAGTAGCGCCACCTGTTGGGAGATTTTCACCAAAAACTAATCAGGTCCAGTTTATATCAAGGTCTACTAAATATAAAGTTTTGTGAAATTCCGTGCATTAGTTCTTGAGATAGAGCGCCCACGAAATTTTTGTCACATACAGACTCACAGAGTGACAGACAGACTCACAGACAGACATTTTCTAAAAACCACAAAATCGTGTTCTGGGCATTCTAAAACGTATAAATCCGTCGAAAACCGGAAGTCGAAATTTTTCACGAATCCAATACTTTTTTCTTGTAAAGATAGAAGAAAGTAAAAAAATGCTTTGAAACTTATTAAAAAACATACCGAGTGTCCTAAAATGGACTGGCTGATTTTAAAATTCAGTGGCTTGCAAATGGTGACAGCATTTTTAAAAAATCTTGCAGGAGGGTTATGTAAGATGGCATGAGATTTTTTGCTGCGATTCTTGATTTTACTTTACAATAGCAGCGGTAGATGGCACTGCAAACAATAGTTGTTAAATCGGGCACCGATTTAGCGCCTATTGATTGCAGCGCCATCTGGTTTCTATTCTAAACTGAAAAAACTCCTGATCAGGGGTGATTCTCAGTTTAAAAAAAAAAAAAAAAATCTGAAATGTTACAGCAGAGGGGTGGGGATTCCCTTCTGGCACTAATTATGCTTGTTGCAGGTCGAGTTAGCCGTTTTCGATCTGGGTCGATTTGAGGCTGAGTGTAGATTCATGCAAGCTCGGTTTAGGTTAAACCATTTTGTTCAAAAGTTAGCTCAGTATATTATTTCAGATTCAAAATTATACCTATAATAATAAACATAGGTGTATGTATGTGTGCTGTTTCCTAAAGAGAGCACTGTATTTTTTCCACGACTCTTTGACGAAATTCGCGTTTTTTTCGCAACTTTTTGACGAAATTCGCCTATTCTCCCAGCCCTTCGATAAAATTCGCGTTTTTCCGTAGCTGTTTAATGAAATTCACATTTCTTCCATTATTCTTTGACAAAATTTACGTTTCTTCCGAAACTCTTTCATGAAATAAGTGTAATTTTGCAGCCCTTCGATAAAATTCGCGTTTTTTTCCCTCCACCCTTTGACAAAATTTGTGTTTTTTTCGCGATCATTTGACGAAAATTGCATTTTTTCAGCGATCCTTTGACGAAATTCGCGCTTTTTAAGCAATTCTTTAACGAAATTTGCTTTTCTCCGCGATCCTTTGATGAAATTTGAGTTTTTTGCGATCCTATGAGGAAATTCGCGTTCCTTTCGCGATTCTTTGATAAAATTAGCATTTTTCGCAATCCTTTGACGAAATTCGCTTTTCTCGCGGTTGTTTGACAAAATTCGCGTTTTTTGCGCGATCCTTTGGCGAAATTCGGGATTTCCGTGATCATTTGAAGTACATCGCGTTTTTCCGTGGCCTTTTGACCAAATTCGCTCTTTTTCCGCACCTCTTTGACCAAATTCACGTTTTTTCCGCGATTCTTTGGCGAAATTGAAGTTATTTTCTGTGAACGATTGATGAAATGGATTTTTTGCGGCGACCATTTGTCAAAATTCGCAATTAATTTTATGTCCGAATTTTCGGACAAAAATTGCGCTTTTATTTTATTACATATTTCAAATCTGTATATATTTTAGAGTTCAAATATGTCCAAAATCTTTGTGAAAGAGTTTCTTTTTTAAATAGAATTAGATCATAAAAAAAATGGTTTGCTGCGGAAATTGCGGGTTGCGCAAATTTTGCCACTTTTACGTTGGCCGTGGAAATAGCGGGATGCGCAGTGAGAGGATTAAATTTTTGGAAAATTTGGAACGCAATCACCCCTGCTCCTGAGACCTTACATAACCCTCCTTCAAGTATTTTTTTTTTATATAGCTGTCGCCATTTGCAAGTTATTGAATTGTATTTAAAATCAGTCAGTCCATTTTAGGACACCCGGTATATTCAGTAGCTATATGGGATGATGGCTGAAAGAAGCATATTTAAAAAAAATTAAAGCTGGCTTCGATATGTCAGTTAGAGGTTTACCAGGGCTGAAATTTCCAGGTCCAACCCACAAAAAAAAAAAAAAAAATTAGCCCGGTATAAAAGCTAAAAAAATCAACTCCAGCCCAGCCTGCATTTTGCAATTACAATTATTCATTAAAGCACACTTACTTATGCTCATATTTTATTTTACATTATGTTCAAAAATCATGAATACAGAAAAACATTAATATTAATGACTATTTAAGCAATTATGTACATAAAAACTACGTAAAAATCATTACTTAGACAAATACATTCAAATGGAAATCCAGTAAGAAAATCAGTTTAGAATGAAAGAAACGGATGATAAAAGAAAATCGGAATTTTAAAGCTCTACAAAGAAAAAAATTCTGCATAGCAGCGCCACCTGTTGGGCGATTTACACCAAACACTAATATGGACCAATTTATACCAGGAAGTAACTTAATCTAAAGCTTGATGACAATTCATGCATTAGTTCTTGAGATATAGCTATTGCGGAAATCGTGAAAAATGCAGCACAGAAGCGCCACCTATTGGGCGATTTACACCAAAAATTAAACAGCAATAATTTATTTCAAATGAAAATCAAATTTCAAAGTAATTGCTTAAAAGGCGCAAGCCAACATAGTGAAAAAGATTCCAAGCCGGGACTCGAACCCGGGCCATCAGTATAGCGCACTGACGTTCTACCGACTAAACCACTTGGAACGATACCTAGCTCGGAAAATTTCTTACTACTATATGTTGGCAAGGCTACAAACGCAGCACAAGATGGAATATTTATCGTGAGTCACTGACCTGGGACAAACACGAAACATAATTAAATCCAGCATTGATAGAAATTATATTAATACATGGAAATTATTCCAGAGAGAAAACATTCGCCTTGCATACAATATTTCAAATGAAAATCAAATTTCAAATTTCAAAGTAATTGCTTAAAAGGTGCAAAGGCCAACATAGTGAAAAAGATTCCAAGCCGGGACTCGAACCCGGGCCATCAGTATAGCGCACTGACGTTCTACCGACAAAACCACTTGGAACGATACCTAGCTCGGAAAATTTCTCACTATTATATGTTGGCAAGGCTAAAAACGCAGCACAAGATGGAACATTTATCGTGAGTCACCGACCTGGGACAAACACGAAACATAATTAAATCCAGCATCGATAGAAATTATACACTATGACGCAAAAGTTTAGACAATGACGTCATTCAGCTTTAAAATGTAGAATTATGACGTCAGAATTACAAAAACCTGTAAATATATTCAAAAACTGATTTAAAATGCTATGTACAAAAGACAGTCGTTTTATTTGCTATAATACTAATTTTTTTCATAAAAATTCAAATGTGCTTGTCGCAAAAGTTTAGACACTATTCTAAATTTCTTTGAATATTCGCTGGCATATGCAAATTTAGAATCGATGATGTCACAAATTTGGAGTACTTAAGTTCTGCAAACGATTGCGCTTCATAGTCGACATGCCGAGAGCTAAAGAAATTCAAGTGAATGAGGTTTCAAGGATTTGGCAGTTGAAAGGTGAAGGGAAGAGCGTTTCTGAAATTTCTGCTATTATTAATAGGTCAAAAAAATCTATTTATCGAGTTTTATCGAGTGGTTCCGAATATAAAGCAAAATGTCGGTCTGGGAGGCTACGTGTGACAAATGTACGAGAGGATCGCCTGATACAAAGACTAGCGAGTACTCAACAAATGAACGTACGTGGAGTTCAAAGCTCATCGGGACTCTCTGTATCAAAGGATACGATTCGTAGACGAATTTTGGAAAAAGGAACAATCGTTTATAGCAAAATGCAGAAGAAACCAGCTCTGAAACCACATCATAAGTTACAAAGACTTATGTGGGCTCGAAAGCATATGTCATATGGAGAGAAATGGCAGTCAGTCATATTTAGCGATGAAAAAAAGTGGAATCTGGATGGTCCAGATGGTTGTTTATCGTATTGGCATGACTTGCGGAAGGAACCTCGACGTTTTTTTAGTCGCAGACAAGGAGGGGGCTCGGTGATGGTTTGGGCAGCCTTTTGCTATAATGGACAAGTATCTCTGACCTTCACCAGTGGTCGTCAAACTTCACAGCATTATACACAGACATTAGAAGAAAACCTACTGCTATTTGCTGAGCTTCTAGGGGGTCCTCAGTGGGAATTTCAGCAAGACAATGCTTCAATTCACACTGCAAAACATTCAAAATCTTGGTTTAATTCCCATAATATAAGAGTTCTCGACTGGCCAGCATGTAGCCCAGATCTTAACCCTATAGAAAACCTTTGGAGCATCATGTGTCGCAAAGTTTATAGCAACGCTAGACAATACTCTTCTGAAAAGGAACTTAAGACATCTATTGAGAATGCATGGTACGATATCGATCCACAAACTATGCAAGATTTAGTTTCTTCCATGCAATCTCGTGTATATGACGTAATACATAAGCATGGATGCGCAACCAGGTTTTAAAAATTGTTTATTTCGATTTTATTTAATTTGTGTCTAAACTTTTGAGACAGCAGTTTATTTTTGTTACCATTTAATTTATTGCAATATGCACAATTCCACTTTTCTTTGTTATAAATATTGTTTATATGTACTGCACATTAATTTCAAGCAGTGATTTGAAAATTGAATAAATATTTTTCAAAGTATGTAAGAATTTCTTCATTGTCTAAACTTTTGCGTCATAGTGTATTAATACATGGAAATTATTCCAGAGAGAAAACATTCGCCTTGCATACAATATTTCAAATGAAAATCAAATTTCAAAGTAATTGCTTAAAAGGCGCAAAGGCCAATATAGTGAAAAAGATTTAATAGTGAGAAATTTTTCGAGCTAGGTATCGTTCCAAGTGGTTTAGTCGGTAGAACGTCAGTGCGCTATGCTGATGGCCCGGGTTCGAGTCCCGGCTTGGAATCTTTTTCACTATGTTGGCCTTTGCGCCTTTTAAGCAATTACTTTGAAGTTTGAAATTTGATTTTCATTTGAAATATTGTATGCAAGGCGAGTGTTTTCTCTCTGGAATAATTTCCATGTATTAATAGCAATAATTTATATCAGGGACTCCCTGAATCTGAAGTTTAATGAAAATTCGTGCATTTTTTCTTGAGATAGAACTATTGCGATAATCTCGAATAATGCAGCATAGCAGCGCCACCTGTTGGGCGATTTTTACCAAATTGTAATCAGCACCTAACTATATCCTGGACTAACTGAATTTGAAGTTTTATGAAAATCCGTTGAGTAATTCCTGAGATATTGCTATTGCAGAAATCATGAACCATGCCGCATAGCAGCGCCACCTGTCGGGCGATTTTCACCAAAAACTAATCAGGACTAGATTATATCAAGGTCTAACTGAAACTAAAGTTTTGTGAAATTCCGTGCATTAGTTCTTGAGATAGAGCGCCCACAAAATTTTTGTCACATACAGACTCACAGAGTGACAGAGTGACAGACAAACATTTTCTTAAAACCATCCAATCGTGTTCAGGACATTCTAAAACGTATAAATCCTTCGAAAACCAGAAGTCGAAAATTTTCACGAATCCAATACTTTCTTCTTGTAAAGATAGAAGAAAGTGAAAAAGTAGATTTTTAAATATGCATCTCTGTAATTTATCAAATCAAATTAAATTTTTAAAGATTTCGCTAAACAAATGTACAACATAAATTTTACGGACAACAAATAAGTAAGATGCCAGAACAACTTGGGCTCGGGGAAACAAATTTAGAGAAGTACACGGGTCGCGATCGGGCCAATTCTGTTTATCATACGGGCTGACACGGACCGAACGTTTAGCTTTTATTCCGGGACGAGACTCGAGCTGGAAATTTTGGCCAATGCTGACCTCTAGGAAGAGACCTGAATTTGCAGAAAATTTTAAGATCAGGGCACGGCCCGGCTCTAAATGAGAGAAGACCTGACCCAGGCCGAGTCTCGTGGATTTAAACTGGTGGCGCGACCCGGGTCGGGTCGCGCCGGGCTCGAGCTTCACCCCAAGTCATTTCAAGTGAGGATGCATAATGCCGTTTTGAAACCCTTTTTTTGCCCAAGGGGGGGGCGATCGCCCCCTCGCCCCCTTCTTAGATCCGCCATTGAATTCCCATCTGATGCGCGGGTCGGGGCTAATTTTTTCACTGCGGGTGGTGTTACTTCTACTTTTTGCTGCGGGTCGGGTTTGGGTCCGGTTGATTTCTATTTTTTGCAGCGGGTCGGGTTTGGGTCGGTTGACTTCTATTTTTGCTGCTGGTCCGGTTGACTTCTATTTTTTGCTGTGGGTCGGGTTAACTTCTACTTTTTGCTGGCCTATTTAACATCTGCTTTTTTGCTGCGGGTTGGGTTTGGACCCAATTGACTTCTACTTTTCTATTGTTGGTCGGGTTTGGGCCCGATTGATTTCTACTTTTTTACTGCGGGTCGGGTTGACTTCTACTTTTTAACTGCGCCTAGCGCGTTGTGTTTAGGGCAGATTGACATACATTATTTCGGGCTTGGGTCAGTTTCGGATTGGGTTTTCACTCTTGCGAGAAGGGTTCGGGTTGACTCGATTTTTGAAAAGAAAGTCTAAATATTTTTGAAGATAAAAACTATATACAGTAAAAGCTCCATAACGGGCACGCCCAAATAATTATTTAGGAATACTAAATCCATCTTCAGGATTATGTAAAAAATACTAATTTGGTATAAGGCTGTTTGTCTCTTGATATCTAAGATCAGTTGTAATTCAGTAAAGAATGCTTTGAAATTTATTTAAAACATACCGGGTGTCCTAAAATGGACTGTCTGTTTTTAAAATTCAGCAACTTGCAAATTGTGAAAGCAGTTTTAAAAAATCTTGCAGGAGGGTATGTAAAATATCACTAGATTTCTTTTCGGGGACTCTTGATTTTACTTTACAATAGCAGCGATAGATGTCACTGCAAACAGTCGTTAAATCGGGGCCCGATTTCTGGCCTACCTCCTCCGGGAGCCGATTTAGCACCTATTGCTATCCAGAGCCATCTAGCGTTGCTATTTTAAATTAAAATCAAGAATCGGAGTAAAAAAAAACTGCTGATCAGGAGTAATTCGGGTGGGAAGAAATTTTGAAATTCAAAGCAAATTTTCTGAAAGGTTACAGCAGATGAGGGGATTCCCTCGTGGCACTAATTATTTTTGTTGCAGGTCGGGTTAGCTGTTTTCGATTCGGATCGATTTCAGGCTGAGAGTAGATTCCTGCAAGCTGGGCGTTAACCTGTTTTTTTCAAAAGTTAATTCAGTATATTATTTTAGGTTAAAAACTATACCTATAATAATAAACATAGATGTATGTATGTGTGTTATTTTCTAAAGAGACCACTGTATTTTTTTCACGAATCTTTGATGAAATTCGCACTTCTTCGACCCTTTGACGAAATTTGCGTTCCTTCCGCAACCCTTTGGCAAAATTAGTGTAATTTTGCAGGCGTTTGATAAAATTCGCTTTTTTCTCGCGACCCCTCGACAAAATTCGCGTTTTTTCAGTGATTGTTGACAAAATTCGCGTTTTTAAAGCGATTATTTGACTAAATTCGATTTTTTTCCGAAATCCTTTGAAGGAATTCGCGTTTTCTCCACGATCCTTTGACGAAATTCGTCTTTTAAAAGCATATTTTCCCACGACTCTTTGATGAAATTCTCACTTCTTCGACCCGTTGACGAAATTAGGGTTTCTTCCGCAACCTTTGACAAAATTAGTGTAATGTTGCAGCCCTTTGATAAAATTCGCGTTTTTTTCCTTCTACCCTTCGACAAAATTCGCGTTTTTTCAGCGATCATTTGACGAAATTCGCGTTTTTAAAGTGAATCTTTGACTAAATTCGATTTTTTCCCGCGATTCTTTGAAAGCATTCGCGTTTTCTCCACGATCTTTTAACGAAATTCGTGAATCTTTGATAAAATTTGCATCCTTTTCGCGATCTTTGGACGAAATTCGCGTTTTTTCGCGGCTATTTGACAAAAATCGCGTTTTCTCCGCGATCCTTTGACGAAATTCGTGTTTTCCGCGATCATTTGAAGAATTTTCCTTTTTTTCCGCGGCCCTTTGACCAAATTCGCGTTTTTTCCGTGATCCTTAACCCTCTCGCTGCGTTAATCAAAATATGTTTAAAAATTGCGTATTTATTTTATTACACATTTCAAACCTGCATATATTTTAGAGTTAAAATATATATCCAACATCTTTGTGAAGGAGTTTTTTTAATAGGATTAGATCATAAAAAAAAAAAAAAAAAAAAAAAAAAAGATTTGCTGCAGAAATTGCGAATTGCGCAAATTATGCTACTTTTATGTTGGCCGTGGAAATCGCGGGATGCGCAGCGAGAGGATTAAATTTTCGGAAAATCCGGAACAGAATCATCCCTGTTTCTAACATCGTGCATAACCCTCCTGCAAGTATTTTTTAAATATCTGTCACCATTTGCAATTTATTGAATTTTAAATTCAGTCCGTCCATTTTAGGACAACCGGTATATTCAGTAGCTATGGGTTGATGTCTGAAATAATAATAATAATAATAATAAAGCGCTGTCTTCGATATATAAATTAGATGTTTATCCGGGCTGAAGTTTCCTGGACCAAGCCCAGGTCCAATCCACACACAAAAAAAAATTATTGGCCCGGCCCGGTATAAAAGCTAAAAAATCGACTCCAGCACTGCCTGCAAATTGCAATTAAAATTATTGATTCACTTATTTATGCTCAGATTTTATTTTCAGATTATATTCGAAATTCATGAATACAGAAAAACAAAAATATTAATGACTATTTAGGCAATTATAGTAATAATTAGGCAATAATAATTAGGCAATAGTAAACACTAAGTAAAAATATGACTTAGACAATTACATTAAAATGAAAATCCAGTAAGAAAATTAGTTTAGAATGAAAGAAACGGATGATAAAAGAAAATGATAATTTTAAAGCGCTACAAAGAAAAAAAGTAGATTTTAAAAAATGCATCTCTGTAACTTATCAAATCAAATTAAATTTCTAAAGATTTCGCTAAACAAACGTACAACATCATTTTTACGAACAACAAATAAGTAAGATGCCAGACCAACTTGGGGGGAAGAATTTAGAGGGGTCCACGGGTCGCGGTCGGGCCAATAATGCTTATCATACGGGCAAACGTTTAGCTTTTATTCCGGGCCGAGAACCGACCAGGAAATTTTGGCCAGTGCAGACCTCTAGGAAAAACGAAGTCCAGGCCAGGCTCAACCTGGAGAAGAAAATGAAGCCTGGCCCGACCCGAATATGCAAAAAGGTTTAAGATTAGGGCACGGCCCGGCTCTAAAAGAGAGAAGACCTGACCCAGGCTCGAGCTTCGCCCCAAGTCATTTCCCGTGAGGATGCATAATGTCGCTTTGCAAACCCTTTATTAGCTCAAGGGGGGGGGGGGGGGGGGCGATCGCCCCTCCCTTAGATCCGCCATTGATATTAACGGAGAAAGATCTACGGTCACAAAAAATTCAAAACCGGCGGCGGCGGTGACAGCATAAGTTACTTTTTTTTAGAATAGAGAGATTCATTCCTGCGCAAAATATGCACAGAATTTAAATCATACTGTTTAAAAATAATCTCCAATTCGGTAAAATGTACATAAGCTTGCATAGTTTGAATTCATTAGTTTTTTTCATGTACATTTTCGCAAATGTATCACTAAGTTTCTGGATTAATGTTATACGTAAGTGTTTGCGTGACGCTTATCTGTCTTAAGAAAGCGTGTTCCAGGGCTGATGCCAAAGCGTTCGTCTCTCTCGATTTTTTTTTTTTTTTTTTTTTTAAGAGAAACATCTATTTATATCGCTTGCAAAGTTTGTTGGAGTACCATAAATTAAGATTATTGACGTCTGAAAACGACACATTATTGACAAAAATCAAATTGCTGAAAAGCTGTAGAAACAAAAAATATATATATGAGAGAAAATTTTAAGATTATCCATTGCAATTCCAAAAATATGTTACAACTGCTCTTTGGACGAGGTCCAAAATATAAAATCCACAAAAATATCCTAACCGAGGTTAGCTACGAAAATAGCAATTGCAGTAGGGTCCGTGATTTCAGTCTTGGATTTACCACGAGATCCTAAAGACCTGTGCGAGCCGGCGAGAACTTTTCGAAAAGAATCTTAAAAGTTGAATGTGAAAAGAAAGGATAAGCAGTGGGCCTGACGTCATCGAAGTGAGCGAGTTCAGAGTTCCGGTCGTAGCAGGAGTCGGTCAATCACAACCGTTTTATGGTAAGCAAAGCAAAACAGTTAAGATGGCGTCGCATAGCAGTGACGAAGAGCAGAGCTTACGAGAATGTGAAGCTTATGTTCAGCGACATAATATACAAAAATTATTAAAAGACTGCATTGTGCAGTTGTGTGTCAGACGCCCAGAAAATCCAGTTTCCTTTCTTAGGGAATATTTTCAAAAATTAGAAAGGGTAAGATATTAAGATGCTGCCGAAGTAGGCTTAGCGACGGATTGCAGCAATAAAAAATTATTTCTTTTCATTTATATCGTACTTCATTTAAGAACTACTGGTCTTATATTGTTATAAAAATCGTATAAATGTTGTTTTTACCTTTCAAACATCTTCCTTTCCTATACATATCATGTAATGATCTACTCTCAGTATTCATACGTAGATGTTGTTTATGTTTGGATGTCGGTATTAAAGGGAACGGCCACTTTAATGTTTTTAGAAAAAGATGTTAATTCTAAACTGATTTCAGAGAGCGTAAAGTTAATACTGAGGGCTGATTTTTATTATAATTCTCATACCTGCTAAAGGTCAAGTACTTCACAAGTGTACTGGTGTGATAAGTTGCGAATTTTTAGAAAATTGCTGTTTCTCCTTTGATCAAAGAAATCAGATATTCACATTCTATTTTGTGTAAATTGATCGCATGTAATAGTCAAAACATAACTTAATAACGTTAAAGTATAAATTTTAGTATCTTTGTAAACATGTTTTGGGCGTTTAGAAAGATGATTTGCTATTTCTTATAGTCATAATCCTTTGTTGTATCCGTAATGTTTTAAAATGTATAAAAAGTTATATTTATGTATAGTGTTTTTGTTATATATTGTGTGCACTTTGTTTATACTAAAATCATCTCTTGACAGGAAGCTGCAGCAGCAAACAAAAATCAACAAAAAAATTTAGTAAGCCCGTGTGATGAAAGAGATGATGATATTTGCCCTACCCCAAATATGGCCCCTACTCAAAGAGTTCGTAGAGGGGCTGTTAGTGCAGAAACATATTCTGAAGATGATGCTACATCCTACGTGAAAAAGGTAACAATTTGTCTATGTAAATTATACTGTTTGCTTTATTTTTGTATACAAACTCTGCTGTCTTTACAATTGTCTGAGCTGTGTTGTAAAAAGAATTCATTGCAGAATAGATGCATAATGTAAATATAATTGGGCGGTTCTCCTATCTAGTACAGGGCGATTCCGTGGAGAGTGTCACACATGTAACGCAGGCTTTAATTTGCATTTATTCAATTATTTATTAAATTTTAATGTTAATTCTGATTTTAAGTGGTATGGTAAATAAGTTATTAGCATATTTTTAAATTTAAATGTGTGGCAATAAAACTCACAGAAGTATATCATTTAATTTCATTACTCAAAATGTGCTTTTTTTCTACTTCAGAAAAAAAGCACATTTTGAGTATGAAATTAAATGATATATTTCTGTGAGTATTACTTACACACATTTAAACTAAAAAATATGTTAATAACTTATTTACCATACCACCTAAAATCAGAATTAACATTAAAATATAATAAATAATTGAATAAATGCAAATTAAAGCCTGCGTTACGTGTGTGACTCTCCGCATGGAATCACCCTACAGTGGTTCTCCTTCCCCTCTTTTTGGGGGTTAGGGGTATCTTAGAGACTCACTTTACCTATACGTCGGCTCAGAAAAAAAAAAATTGTTTTTATTAGTTGGAAATGTTGTTAGATTGGTTAAGCAACCAAGCAATTCCAGATTTTTGTTTTTATCGTATTTTCTAATTTCTTTTTTTATATATAGTATATAAAGAAAGCCTTTCGTCAAAGCGAGTGAAAATGACATTGAAGTAATTTTTAACCACATTAATTTATGTGGAAAATTCATGATTATTCATCTGTATATTCTGCGAAAATATTCTTGTTCGGGCATAAATCTATCAATTACCAAGTGCAACCTGTCTCTCTCATTTCATGAGCAACCTCCTATTAGACTTACACATGTCTAACTTTACAAACAAAATTTCATTTTTGTGCTTTTTAGACATTACCGGTGTCTTTGCTTATTCTTGATTGGCTTTTCATTAGGGATACACCGAATAGTGATTTTGGCCGAATACCGAATATTCGGCCTACAGGCGAACTGAATACTGAATATTTGACTAGCTGAATAGTGTTAGGCCAAATACCAAATATTCGGCGTGTCAAATACTTTTATATTTCAAAGTTTAAAGGCATTAAAATTTTAAATTTTAAAACAATTTTACATAATATTTAAAACAAACTTTGATTTTGATAAACAAGCTAGTAAACTTTATGATGGAAAAAATCTGGTATCACTTATTTAAGAAGAGGATAATTATAAAACTTATTTAATTAATAAAATTTTTAAATTCATATCTTCTTCTGTGAATTAAAATAAATGAATAATTTTTTTTTTTAATTCTAGGACAAACATTTTAAAATCAAAGAGAAATCGTGAAAAAATTGTACAGGATCATATATTGTTTGTTTGTCAGGAAGAGACTAAAGTAAAACTAAATAAATAATACAATCTATTCAAATTTTATGTGGTGGCAACTCAGCAAGAATAACTGTTCTACTCCATTTCATTAAGCAAGGAGTTTTTTAAGTGCGTTCTAGTTCGGAGTGGAAGATCATTGTTCTTAAAATCTTAGCAAGAAACAGATTATTTACTGAACAATGTTCAGGAACTTGCATTTGCACATAATTAATTCGGTACTTCTTAGTTATCCCGTCGACCAAATTACTGTCGCCAAATTGTAAGATTAAATGCCAATAATGGTTGCCATTAATTAATTGTAAGATTAAATTCCAATAATGGCCAATAAAACCATTAATTTGACGTTTTATTTGTAATTTTATTAATGTTTTACTAATTTATTTGTTCTTTCGTTATTTAAAATAAAAATTTTGCCAATTTGTATAGTTTGGCGATTTATATAATTTGGCGAAATTGGTCGACGGGATAACTAAGACGTACCATTAATTCATATGAAAATCCTCGTGATTGGTTAACTTTCTTAAATAATACTAAACAAACAGCAAATAAATAATGTAAAAACATTCACTTTTATTTAAATATGATTCTGTTTCTAATTATTCTGAATATCTTATGTTAACTGTTAAACGTAGAAGTTGTGTATCTTTAAAAATATGTTTTAAAAGTTTTTTTTAAGTATATTTAGTTTGGCCGAATATTTCGATATTCGGCAGAAAGTTCTTTAATAGTCGGAGTTGATATAATCTTAAAAATGTATGAACTCAGAGATTTACTGTATAAACATAAAATTCTTTGGTAAATCTTACTCACAAGGAGAGGGAGGGATTCACAGATTTCAGTAGAAGACAAAGGTAGAAAATATGTTTGAAAAAATTAGGTGCCAAATTCTTCAAAAATAAAAATGAATTTTAAAATCTTGTGGGTACTGTTACATCTATTTATATTTTTCTGTTGCTTCATTGAGACAAGCACAGTGAGAAAACGTTTGGAGTGCTAGGCCTGAACCTGGGGGCTACAAGTTGAAAACTAAGGACGCACCAAATAGCTGAATGCTTGAAAAGTTGAATAATAACCAAATAGATGAATTATTCGGCACACAAGTAAACCGATACTGAATTATCAGTATATGTGCTGTCAGCGCTGCATTCTGAATAATGGAATGAGTAGATCACTGTTATTTGGATGTCTCTGGTGACCATTTCCAGCTTTTCTCGTCATGTTATTAAAGATTGAGCAAAATCGAATTACCTTCCTGTTTTCGGCCAAAAACGAAAATGTTATTTTTTTTAAAATAATTAATACATCTATAATTAAACATAATTATTAATTATATGTGTGGCCCAAGTTGGCTCTCTGTGCCTCTGACCAAAAGTTTTTATGGTACTTGTTAGTTATTCTGTCGACCAAAAATCTGTCACCAAACTACAAGATTAAATGCCAATAATGGTTGATCGTAAATATCACATTCACTTGACTTTAATAAAGTTACGGCATGTGTTTACGTCATCAAGTGATTTTTATTTTGACATTTTATTTGTATTTTTATTAATGATATACTAATTTGTTCTTTCATTATTTAAAATAAAAATTATTTCAATTTGTATAATTTGCCGAAATTGGTCGACAGGATAACTAACAAGTACCCTTTTTATTTTCAATTAAATAAAATGTAATTCAGTGACACAATAATTTTCTAATTATACGAATTTTAACTAATTAAAAAATGTTTTAGGTATATATACATTGATTTATCTTTTATAATTATTTTTGCAAATGAACATCTGTTATTCTAGAACTTTCTCAAAGAGTATTCAAAACACTTCTACGGTTTCAAACTAAAAACTATTTCTGTTAAGTCTGCAGCTTTTAATGAGCATGTGAAAAGCATCTTTAAAGTTTAGTCATTTAAACATTGCTTGCTTTATAATTTACCCTCATGTCTTGAGTCAGTCATAACTGATAAATAAACATGTGAAGTTCATAGCAATAAATATTAAGCGTCTCATTTGAGCCGATACAACTCAAATCAATGAGTAATGTGGAAAATTTCCGAGGGAAGAAACAAGATTTTTGAAATACTGATATTTTCGGTCATGTCGAATTTTCAGAAACATTTTCACGAAAAAAAAAAAAATTCGGTAAAACTCGGATTTTGAGCCGAAAACAAAATTGAATTTCAGGTCGATCTCTAGTTATCATGTTTCACAGAGAGCAAAATAAGCTTGTTGAAAATATTGTTACAATAGCTTAATTAATCCTCACTCTGACAAGCCTGTGTTAATATGCTCACTAAGCTGCATCTTACACTACAATATTAACATTATTTAAATTTAAAGTAATATAATTCTATTGATTTAATGCATTTTTAATACATTAAATAATGATTAATGCTCTCAATGATTACTGTTATTTTCGTAATTAATTTTTTTTTATATAATGTTGAAAGAATAATAATTTTTTTAGCATTTAAAGCAAAATACAGTGAAAACATTACAATTTTGCCCTTTTGCAATTGCAAGACTGTCAGAGGGTTAATGTTAAAGTTACAAATGAAAATAAAAGTTCGGACTTGGAGTTAAATAAACAGTATTTTTTACTGAAAATAAGTAGATTGTGATCCTGATTTACTGTGCAAAAACTGTCTTGTTACCCATTTTAACATCTGAAAGTTCGTTATATTTTATTCAGAAGTATCCTGTTTGTGAAAAAGCAAGATGCACATTACCACCAGACAATTGTCGCTTTCCAAACATTAATGTAAATGAAATTTCTTATTTAAATGTGATTCTATTTAATTATTCTGAATATCATTTTATATATTGACAATTAAAAATTTAAGTTATGTAAAGTTTTGGGGAAGAAAAAAATCGAAGTATTCTATTTGGTTGAATATTTTCATATTCAGCAGACCGAATATGTGCTCCAAATATTTGGTGCATCCTTATTGAAAACTAGTGTTTTTATTTTTAAATGTTTAGCCAGTTCTGTTTTTTCTTGATAAAAGTAAATTTTAATATAAACACTTTATCAAATTTATTTCCCATAAAATTTAAATATAATAATGTTATGATCTGTATTTAAATATAATAAAATGAGCTTTTAAAATCCTATTAAAATTTTACTTTGCAGTGCCTTTTAATATTTACAGTTGATTTAAATATACAGTAGAATCCCTAAAATCTGCACATCATCACAGATGTAAACAATGAAATTCTCATTTCAGATTAGGGACAAAATTACAGACTTTTTTTTATTTTTATATCATTCCATATTTATTTTGATATGTAATTCTAGTTAATATAACTGAATCCATTGATTTTCATGAAGGAAGTATAAATGTATTGCTGATGGTAATTGTAATCTTATTACCTAATATAATAATGTGTTAATCAAGCTTTTTTGGTTATTAAGACTGTGATCCGACTCGCTGAAATTTTGGAAGCAGAAAGCACGAGCTCACATTTTAATGTATTTATTGGATGACAACACAAAACAGACTACAAAAACATAGAACGAAAAAGTAAGTAAAAACCATGCGTCTGGAAAATGCAGAATGGTGCCACCTCTCTTTCAAACATACTGGGGCCCGATGGCTTTTAAGACATCAATTACATAATATCAATTTTTTTTTTCAGAATACAACAGAAGTTATTTATACAGAATATCACTTAAATAGAACATAATACATACCTTACAGTTATACAGAAGTTATTAAACATAATACTTACACATAAGAGAAAAACTTGATTAACTTTAACCTTTATACAATAACAGATAATAATGGAATAAACAAATTACTCATTTAAATTTTCACTCATTAATAGCACCAATTTATGAATAGGTCTGGTTATTTCACCATGAGCAGTTCTTAATTTTACAACACGAACTCTTTCACGACTGCCAGGTAAACTTGCAAAACTCGACCCATTTTTCATTTTAATGGGGGTAAATTTTCCTCTTTTATAATAACCAAATCATTAATTTGCATATTTGGATAATTTTTTCTCCATTTGCTTCGTATTTGTAATTGAGTTAGGTAGTCCTTTTGCCACTTTTTCCAAAAGGATTGTGATAATTGCGTAACCAGTTTGTAACGTTCTCTAAGGGTAATCCTTTCAGACCGTATGTCAGGCTCCGGTAATGCTTTTAGTTCAGTTCCTATTAGGAAATGTCCAGGGGTAAGGGCTGACAAATCCGTAGGATCGTCCATGACTGAAATTAATGGACGAGAATTCATTACCGCCTCAATTTCCGTTAAATATGTATTGAATTCTTCATAACTCAGAATTTGCTAACCGATCACCCTTCTCATATGATATTTCATAGTTTTTACGGCGGCCTCCCAAAGTCCACCGAAATGAGGTGCGGAAGGAGCGTTTGTTCTCCATTGGATACCTTCATCAGCAAGATATTGTCCAACATTTTGAGATACCCATGCTTTCAATATGTGTCGCACTTCAATATAGTTTTTTCCACAATCGCTGAATAATTCTTCGGGTCTTCCTCTGCGTGCAACAAATCTTTTTAATGTAGAAATAAAAGTTTGCAGTTAAATCATATACGGATTCCAGGTGCACAGCTTTGGTGATAAAACAAACAAAGACGCACACACAGGGTTCGTAAATATCATGATATTTTCAAAAATATCCGATATTTTGATATATATCTGATATTTTCGATATATATCCGATATTTTCAAAGCAGCCAACTTACTGCTGATAATAAATGTTTTCGAGGATAATATAGATTAGAAACTAAAATATATTGCACTTAACATGAAAACTTAATCAAACAATGTTCTAAAAATGCATTTATTTATTTTTTTCTGTTTTTTTTTTTTTTTTTTACTTGGAACAAAATTGAAGATGAACTAATTGAAAACAATAACAATTCGCTTTATACACTTATAATAAAATTAAGTATATGATTCAGTATCAAGATCAAATGTAAAAAAATCAGATATTTTTAAAACAGATACAAAAAGTTTTTTTAATTGAAAAATTTTAACATAAATGTAAGTATAAAATGTCTTATTTCGTATTTCCTAACATGTTGTAGTTTAAACTCAACTGAGCCAAAACTTGAGAAAATATTTTCTAATGAAGCTGCATATAACTGCTGATTTAAATTAGTCAGTTTATCTTTCAATGGTTGTTCTGAATTAATTATGTCCCATATAACTATTAGTTCAACATTTAAAAATAAAAGCTTCAAATCCAAAGCTTGAAAATTTTATGTTTTCTTTTTTGGCTAAAAAGTCATATCCAAAAGAGACAAAAGCTCTTTATCAGATTCACACAGTCAATAACAGTTGAAAATTTATTTAATTTACACTGACATATTACAAACTACGACTGAAAATATCAAAAATATCTTGCACAACTTCATATTTTGAAAATAAATATAAAAAATCTTGATATTTTGAAAATAAATATCGGTTATATGTCATAATATATATCCACTGATATATATCAACGAACCCTGGCTGTATATAAACGATTATTTAAATTACATTTTATTTTTCAATGGCTGTTCTGAATTAACTGTCTCACATAATTATTAGTTCTACATTTAAAAATAAAAGTTTCAAACATAAAGTTTGGAAAAGATTTCTTTTCTTTTCCTAAAAAAGTCATTGCCAGAGGCAAAAGTTCATTATCTACACCTACAGAATGACACAGTCAATAACAGGTAGAAATTTCATTTACACTTGCTTTGAATGTAGAAAATAAAAATATCTTGCTCAGTGATATTTTGAAAGTAATATAAAATATACAAAATACCAAACATGTTGATATTTTGAAAATAAATATCAAGAATTTGAAAATATCAAAAATCTTGATATTTTAAAAATAAATATCGGATATATATCAAGATATATATCATGATATATATCCATCGACATATATCTACGAACCCTGCGCACACATATATTTTTGTAGGACGCATACCTCTGCCACGTCTAGCACAAACATGAAAAGGACCTGCGTAGTCAGTTCCGGTTTTCGAAAACGGTTTGCCTGGATTCACTCTTGAATAAGGTAAATCTGCCATCATTTGCTTTGAAAGTTCTGCGCGATGGCGTATGCAAATAACACAACTTCGGATTATTCGACGAATAGCGACACGGGCTCTAATAATCCAGTACTTTTGCCGCAAGAATGAATGGGTCAACTGCAGTCCACAATGTAGGTATTTCAAATGAAAGTAGGTGATTAAAAGCTTAGTAATAATGTGGTCTTTTGGTAGGAGAATCGGATGTTTCACAGTGTCGCTCAAATTCGAATGCTTTATTCGGCCACCTATTCTAATTAGTCCTTCACTGTCCAAAAATAAGCTCAACTGGCTTAACTTATTCGATGGTTGAAGACACTTCTGCCTTTTTAACTGTTCTATCTCATTATAGAATTCTACTTTGAACTGATCACATAATTGCGTTATGAGCTTTATTTAATTCTTTCACTTCCAGATATGGTGTCAAAACCTTTGATTTTCTACAGTTGCCAACAAACCTTAAACACCAAGCAACTACTCTGAGCAATTTATTCCAACTAGAAAATTTACTCCAAAGTTCCTCAACTATATTCGATTTGACAACCATACTTGCAACCAAAACCGCCTTCTCCTCATTAGGTAGATTTCGTAAGAAATACTACCTATTGCAGTCGTTACCATGGTACGACTTTTGAAAAATTCCTTCATAACTTTTCATTATATGACCCCAGGAACCCAAAACCACCCTCACCTAAAAAGTTTATATATATATATATATATATATATATATATATATATATGTATGTATGTATGTATGTACTAAATTTTGTCCGCACGGTAAAAGTCGCAATTATGCACGGATCGTCTTCAAACTCGCCAACAACTTTGAGATGGCTAATATCTCGGCGGGGATTGAAAATGGGCAAAATCGGCCCAAGGGAATGGAAATGGGGAGGGTTCAAAATTTTGAATACCGTCGTCACAAGATTCTGATAAAACCAGCTCTTACACAACAATGACAGGAAAAAATAAATATTTTTCATTATAGCAGTTGCCAACAATGAAAAAAAAAAAAAACAATAAAATTCTCACCACAACAATTGCTTTTCTTTTGCAAGATTTTTCACGTGAAAAAATAAATTAAATAAATAGTTTGACGAATTGAAAACAAATTGAATATTACGTCATAAGTTTTCTAGAGCAAGATTTCAGAATGAAAACACAAAATGAAATAAATAGTTTGACGAATTAAAAATATATATATATTACGTCATATTGTATACATAATGTACCTCAGCAGGTGAATGGGTAACGTCATGTGAGTTTGAAGAAACGTATTAAAACATTATAAAAACCCGACTATGGAAATATTAACATATTTTAACACTTTGAGGTTCTCTGAATTTGTTTTAGCCATTTTTAAACCTATTCCATGTACATGCGTGTGTGTATTCGTGTATATAAGAATTTTCACAAAAAGGTTTAGCTCCCTAGAGCTCATTCTTAGTGAAGGAACTGGGTTTATCTTTAATGTTGATTTAAGTTTTGTTGGTGAATTTAGTACTTAACTTCGAAATCTACCTCCGCCTGTAGGCCCGAGCCGGCAGGGATTTTTTTCTATAGAATTCCTATCCACCTGTTTCACTTTTAATTGTTTAGGCCAATTTTCCTCACTTTCCGGTAACCAATGCGGCCCGTAAAACCACTTTTCGTTATTAAACTTACGGCAGATATCCCTCTAGTTATTAAATCTGCTGGGTTATCCTCAGACCTGCAGTGAAACCAACATTTCGGATCCGTTTTCTCTTGTACTTCCATAACTCTATTGGATACAAACTGTTTCCAACGCTTCGCACATCCTTTGACCCAATACAAAGCTATCTCCGAATCTGTCCAATATACCGTTTTAGTTATCAGATCATCAAAAATACTACAAATATATTTTCCAATTTGAGCACCAATCAATACCGCCATTAACTCCAATCGGGGCAACGTGAGTTTCTTCAGAGGAGCGACTCTATTTTTTGACATGACAAATGATACTTTTACCCTACCAAATTCATCCCGATAACGAAAATAAGCAACAACTCCATATGCAATTGGCGAGGCATCACAAAAAACATGCAATTCAATACCCGTAACTTTATCATTAATATGTCCTAACAAACAATTCCTACCGATTTTTATTTCCTCTAGCTCCTCAATTTCCGAACACCACGCTAACCACTTCTCCTTCAGATCATCAGGCAACTCTTGATCCCAATTAATACCTCTTTCCCAAATTTCCTGCAACAAGCGCTTTATTCTCACAATAAAGGGACCGGCAACACCAATCGGATCAAAAATCATTGCAGCCACTCTTAACACACCTCGTTTTGTATTTTTTATTGACCCCAAGCTATCTGTCAACAATCTAACCTCTAACGATAAAACATCATCCTCAGGATTCGAGTTCAACCCTAATACCTTCAACTGACCCCTTTTACCAACGTTTAACCCATTTTGTTCCCATAATTTTTCCAAATCTGAAGAGTTTGACCTTAATTTTCGCAAGTTGAAACCACCTTCCCCCAAAATTGAAACAGCATCATGAGATAAATTATATGCCTCATCTATACTTTTAGCACCGGAAAATAAATCGTCGACATATAATGATGTATTTAACATATGCACCGATCTAGGTTTATTCATTTCATACTTTCGAATGTGATTCTTAATAGTTCCACTCAGAATAAAAGATGAAATTTTACACCCGAATGGCAATCTATTCATATGCATAATTTTATAATCTGTTTCATTATTGTCAGCAAACCAAAGAAATTTTAAGAATTTGCGATCTTCTTCTGCTGTTTTTATCATTAAAAATGCCTTTTCAATATCACCGTTAAATACGATCTTAAATTTTCTAAAATTCAATGTAATATCTAGTACATTTGGATTTAAATTCAGGCAAGTTTCCAAACAGTCATTTAATGACAGGTTTTCTTTCGATTTAGAGCTACAATTATACACAACGCGAACTTTAGTCGTCTCTTTATTTGTTTTTACAACAGCTCGATGTGGCATAAAATACTCATTATCATCCCTGCCACATTCTTCAATTATTTCCTTACTCATCTGTTCATTTATTATTTGTTTTTACTCATTCGTGATCCACTCACTCTTATCAAAACATTTCCTTAAATCATCAAATCTCCTTTTAGCTAACATGAAATTAGGGCGAGTCTTTCCATAATAATCGTGTCTCATAACGACCGTCATTAAACTTTAGATTATTTTCAAACTGTTCAATAAGACATTTCTCAGTAATAGATAATTCATCCTTATCTCTTATACCCAAATTCTCTAAATCCCATAACATCTGAACATCTGTTCCCAAACTTAAATTAGCAGATAGTATATTTACACAACTAGATTTATTATCCATCTGCTGACAGCCTTGAAGAGTATATCCAAATATCGTCGGTACTCAAGTGAGCGTTTTATTTACTTTCTGAAAGCCACAGTTCTTAATAATGTTCCAAAACATATCCCCTCCAATTAGAATGTTTATTGACTGATCAGAATTTTTACATTGATCAGCTAAAATTATCCCATTGCCTTTCAAAACATCCTGAATTTCTACATCTGGTACGCTGACTGGAGCCCCGCAGTTATTGTATCAGTAATTAATGTTTCTACCTCAATAAATTGCTGACTGTCAGTTCTGCTTGTTAATTTCAATTTAACAACGTCATAAATTTTTTCTTTCGCTTTTTCAGAACCAAAGCAATAAACTGATAATCTTTCTTTTCAAATTGGTTTTAACTTTTAAAAATTCGCTAGGGATCGCGTGCACCACGAGCGTTCCGAACCATTATCCATTAAAAGGCGGGTGATTTTAACATTTTTTGTTTCATTAATGGGACTAACAATCACTGAGCATGTTAATAACAAAATATTTGACTTTGAAACAGAAGAATTATATTGCATAGTAACAGAGCTATCCGATTCAGTATTACTAGTATCTACATTCGGAGTTTCCTTTTGAACATTATTCTTACTACACAAAATATAATTATGAAATTTGCTTTTACAGTATTTGCATTCAAATTTTAATCTACACGAGCGGCTATAATGAGCTTTAGAAAAGCATTTGAAGCATCTATTTTCTGATCTTAATTTGTTTTTCCTATCTTCTACTGTTTTATACTCACAAAATTCATGCTCCGTACTGTCACAAAACACACAGCTCTTTTTTACGTTGGACACGTAATTCCGGGTTGCGGTTGGTCATATCTGATCAAATCTTCTATTATTAAACTTTCTAAAATTGCCTTTGTATTCATTATTACTACTCTCATATTTTATTTTGAAAGGATCAGATTTTGATGGAACTAAATATGTTTTTTCTCTCGATTGAATTTCGTTGTCTAGATAAGTATGTACATATATCCTCAAATGTATAGTTAATCGGATATTTTGTATTAAACTCTAGAACAAACTCTTTTGGAATCCTATCTAAAATTATGGGTGCTAACAAACTGCTAAATGTTTCCTTTCTAACGCCCAAGGCTTCTAAATTTCTAATTTGATTCTCAATTCTATCAAATAATTTTCTTAAGCCAATCGTATCTTGCGAATTATGAACAGCAGGAATTCTCAATAAACCGTCTCAATAAACAGTATTAATGTATTTGTATTACCAAACCTATTCTTAAGAATGTTGAGTGCCGCGTCATAATTTTATTCTGTAATTGCTAGCCCAGCAATCGAACTCGCAGCCTGACCATTTAAATAAGATTTCAGATAATTCAGTTTATCTATTTTCGTAAGATTAGGATTTTTATCAATAGCAGATTCAAATTGACCATAAAATTCCAACCAATAAGCAGAATCACCATAAAATGGTTTAATATTTAATTTTGGCAATTTAACAGTTATTTCATTTATTGAGGGTTTCAGTTCAACTACTTCAGGACCTTTCAATTTTCCAATTTGAATTTTTATTCGCTGTTTCCATAAGCAAATATTCTCACAATACTCAATTGAGTTCGCTACCTCACTTTCGATATCTTTAACGGGAAGCAAAGCTTCAACTTCTTTAATTCATTTAACGCATTTTCCTTATCTACAATTAACATTAATTTTTCATTTAAAATATCTACACTAACAGAATCTATTTCTTTAAACAATTCTTCGATGCTGTTTAACAATTTTGTGGTCGCGGTTCTAACTGCTTTCCGTTTACTCTTACTTTTTTCTAGATCAGACATTTCGCTAAATTCAACAATACTACTTAAACAACAACAATTACACTATAAACAAATTTTCTTTCAACATACAACATAAAATACAATAAACAAAAACCAACAAAATAACAAATTTTCCTTCTCTACTACACAGCTTTCAAACGACAATATCATTTCTCAAACTTAAATTACCCCAAAACCTAAACATCTCTATACGAAGTCAAATAAAAACTTTATTCTCCCTACTTATTTCTCACAAACATTATTACAATACCAAAATCAAAACAAAACTAACACTCACCTCTGTCATCCACAAAATGTTCCGTCATGAATTACGTAATCCTAACGCCGAATACATCTGTTTTTTAAAATCCCGAACACATTCTCTTTAAAATCACTATACTTTCAACTTCCTTTTAAATGCAGCAGGAAACTAACAGACACAACATCACCCCACTCCTGACACCATGATCCGACTCCGCTGAAATTTTGGAAGCAGAAAGCACGAGCTCACATTTTAATGTATTTATTGGATGACAACACAAGACAGACTACAAAAACATAGAACGAAAAAGTAAGAAAAAAAAAACCCATGCGTCTGGAAAACGCAGAATGGCGCCACCTCTCTTTCAAACAGACTGTCTAAACCTGAGATAAAACTTCCTTACTTTATGATTTTAATGTGAATTAATAGGGTGCCTTTATGGGGAAAGTTTAATTGAATAATTTAAGGAAAATGTATCTCATCTTTATTATGCATATTTAATTATAGATTATTAAATATTTATTAGACTTTTAATAATTTAATCATTTTAAAAATTATTTTATCATTTTAGTTTAACACTTTATTATTTTAGCATATTACAAGCATTCATTATAAATTTTATTACATTAAAGTTACGGTTTTAGTAAAGAAAGCAATGACCAGAAATCCACAAAATTCTAAAATCTGCATAACCTCTGGTCACAAGCTATGCAGATTTAAGGGAGTCTACTGTATCAAATATATAATTAATTTTTCTAAGCTGATAAAAAATTTAAATTGTGAAACAATACCTGCTTGTGCGGACAATTTCCAAGGTATTTTTATGGAGATTTTCATTTTCAACTAAAAATTATGATAGTAGAATGCAAAGGATATTTTACGAAGAGGTGAAAGTCTGTGGATGATCAAAAGTTTTATATATAGCTTCTATTAGGGAATTTGTACTTTTTTAACAAGTAATTTTTGATCTTATATAAATTTTATTTAAATGTGTTTGCATGTGTAGATACATATGATATGGCAGATTTTTACGAAAAATTTTGATATAGTTGTACACGGTTTTTAATTTTATATTATTTTGGAAATCAATACTGGATCAATTTTACCCTTTTCTGAATTATAAAAATAAACATTAACTTTCCTAAATTATAAAATTTATATGGAATTGTTCGAATTTAATTTTTAATTTGTGCTAGTGTTTTTACTTTGCCTAATTAACTAGGAACATGCGACTTTGCATGTGTGATGGTTGTTCAGATATGCCAAGTGTGTTTTATATTCCTATTTTCATAAGTGGAAATTATGCAGTTACAGATAATTTAATTATTACTAATTAAGTCGTACTTTGAAAAAACTTATTCCTTGTGCTTCATTAGGTTAACATGAGACTTGAATTAATAAGAAAATTTTTATTCCATCCCGTTTGCAGCCACCCCCTTAAAAAAGAAAAAAAGATACAATTCAGTCTTCTTTGGAGCTCTGTTTTATCAGCTATTCGCATAGTGAAAGAATTTTATAAATTGATTATTGGTTTCATAACCTATTTCTTACAAATAAAAAGTAGTTTATTTTTTACAGTGTTAGTATAACTTGAGTTACCATAAAATTTGAAATATTGGTAAGTAATAAATTTGAAAACACTGGTTTAGTATATTTAACCGTCATTTTTGTGTGCTGAAAGATAAAGATGTAATTTTAACCAGTCAAAACAAATATTTTAACCAGGACATTGGCCAAAACTGATTTTAACTGTTAAAACTGGTTGAATCTCTACTAAACAACTTGAGCTGACATAAATTTTTTAAACTGTATATTTATATAAATTTTAGGTACTACTTGGTTATCCCGTCGACCAAAAATCTATCGCCAAACTATAAGATTAAATACCAATAATGGTTGATCGTAAATGTCACATTCACTTGACTTTAATCAAGTTACAGCACATGTTTACATCATCAAGTGATTTTTATTTCGACGTTTTATTTGTATTTTTATTAATGATATACTAATTTATTTGTTCTTTCATTATTTAAAATAAAAATTATGTCAATTTGTATAATTTGGCGAAATTGGTCGGCAGGATAACTAAGTAGTACCGAATTTTAATATGTTGTCATATTATATATACAGTAGATTCTATCAAATCCACACAGTTTAGGACCAAAGGTTATGCAAATTTTAGAATTTTGCAGATTTCTGGTCACTGTTTTGTTTTAACAATAAATTGAATGCAATCCCGTAAGGCATGGTGACGTCACGGCGACGTCGTTGTGAAGTCACACTGTGACTTTGTGACCGTCGATGTGACGTCACGTGACGTCGATGTGACGTCATAGTGACTAGAATGCGAGGTCGTTATGGCCGTTTTAGAGGTCGTTTGTGACGTCACATTGTGACCACTCTGTGAAGTCACGGTGTGACAAATTTGTGAAAAGTGTGTCATTTGTGACTATTTTGGCATTAACTTTGTGACGAACCTGTGACGAAAGCGACAATGCTTTGAAGTCACACTGTGACCAATTTGTGAAATATGTGTCATTTGTGACGAACTTGTCATAAACACTGTGATTTCAAATGAAAATCAAATTTCAAATTAATTGCTTAAAAGACGCAAATAGTGAAAATGATTCCATGCTGGGACTCGAACCCGGGCCATCAGTACAGTGCACTGACATTCTACCGACTAAATCACATGGAACGATACCCAGGCTGAAAAATTTCTCACTATTACATGTTGGCAAGGCTACAAACCCAGCACAAGATGGAATATTTAGCGTGAGCCACCAACATGATGCAAACACGAAACTTAATTAAATCCAGCATCGATTGAAATTATATTAATACTTGGAAATTTTTCCAGCGAGAACCATTCGCTTTGCATACAATATTTCAAATGAAAATCAAATTTCAAATTAATTGCTTAAAAGTCAATTTTAATTTGAAATGTTGTATGCAAGGCGAATGTTTCTCCCTGGAAAAATTTCCAATTATTAATATAGTTTCAATCGATGCTGGATTTAATTAAGTTTCGTGTTTACCCCATGTCGGTGGCTCACGATAAATATTCCATCTTGTGCTGCGTTTGTAGCCTTGCCAACATGTAATAGTGAGAAATTTTACAGGCTGGGCGTCGTTCCATGTGGTTTAGTCGGTAGAATGTCAGTGTGCTATACTGATGGCCCGGGTTCGAGTCCCGGCATGGAATCTTTTTCACTCCTTTGCGCCTTTTAAGCAATTAATTTGATATTTGATTTTCATTTGAAATATTGTATATAAGGCGAATGATTCTCTCTGGAAAAATTTCTAAGTATTAATACAGCGATGAATTTTAAAATAAACTTTTGCTGTAAATATAAAATCTTATCTTTTTACCGTACTTTTTAGCAAAATATCGCTATTTTGGAGTCCTATTCTTCTAAAACATTTTAAATTTTTCCACTTAAAAAATAATGCTTATCAACTGCCATATTTTTTTATTAAGTTCTATGCTTGATATTGAGTTCAAGCTTGATATTTAGAATGTGTAAGTTTTTTTAATTTGTTGTTATTTGTCATTGCTTTATTAAATATGAACATGGAGACTAACGGATATTAATACAACTATTATTTATAGAGCGGCATGATAAGCGATATTTATTTAAATTTTTTATTCCCGTGTATATTGTATTTTGTGAATATGAGCTAAATAGATTTGGTATGTTTTATAGGAAAAGACTGATCTAGGAAATAGAAAAAAAAAAACGATTAAGAAAAATCATGCGTTAAGCATATATTATAAAATACTTTCCAACACTTTCTGAATGCTTTAACAAGACATCGTAATTTAGGGAAATGACGTAAATAAGATAACTAAGTAAACATTTCAGAAAACGCATAAAACATTTGAAAAACTGATTTCAACAGTTATCGTCCATAGCCAAATATGTTTTCCAATTCTTTTGAACAGCCCTGTATTTGATCTGTAGGTTGATACACTGAAAAAAAAAAATGAAGTACTCAAAAATGAGTAATCCGACGTACTCATATCGAATTGAATATTTTTGGATCAAAAATGAACCTATGCTTTCTCTATTTTGAAACATCACATGTTATAAAACCCAAACAAACGAATAGTTTTGTACCCTGTAATGGTTCATTTCATTTATAGCGGCATAGCGGCATAAATGATGTTTATTAATGTAAATATTAAATTATGCACAACATTTTAAAAATAATTTAAAAGTACTTGGAAATAATGCTCTTGTCATAAAAATATTCGATTTGAGTATCTTGCTAAGAATTTTGCTGTTTTTCTTAATAAATAATCAATTAAACATTTCTTGTTAAGAACTTTGAACGGGAAATAAATGTCAGTACATTTTTACTTTAAATTTTAGGTTTTTTTTTTTTTTTGGGGGGGGGGGGGGGAGTGCATAACGATTCATATTTCATCACAACCATGGAATAAAAAATGAATACATGTGTTTCTCAACTTTGAGTACATTTGGATCGGAGCTATTTTGAGTATGTGACGCATTTAAAATTGGGTACTTCTTACTCAATTTTGAGTACCCATTTTTTAAGTGTATATATACTATATAATGGGAAAATTTAGTTTAGCAAGAAAACGCCGAACAGGTTGAAATTCTTTTTCAGCAATTTATACTAATGTAAGGAAAGATACTTGAATACTTTTGTACAACCCTGTAGTTTACCTAGAATCTTTATTACACGCTACTATTTAGTTAAAATTTAATTCAAACTAAGACACTCTTAAAACTGCTGAAATCACATTTCCAGAAATTATCATTTATAGACGGCCTTGTATCCATTTCCTTGCGTGACCCTGTGTAACATTTTATCCATATTCTACAAACATTTATTGGTAAATTAAATGCAGTTCAGCGAAAAAAAAAACATAACTCATTTAAAAACCACCTTTAAGCAATTTGCGCCCATACCCAGTAATCCTTACGAATACGTTTGTGTAGCCTTGTATAGGAATTATAGCATTTATATACACGATACTATGCATAAATATAGTGAATCATAAAAGCGCATATCATAATTAAAAATACATTTCCAGCAAACATCGCTAATGAACAGTACTTCGGATACAATATAGTATCTGAAATATTTTGGGTGTCCCTGTAAATGCTATATACGTATTATTCGTATTATAAATGAAATAATTTATAGTATGTAAACCTAAGCGACATACATCAATTTCATTATATATGAAATAGATTAACATAATTAAAGTATGCTGCAAACAATTCCCTCCACCCCTATATCATTATGTATTTGAATTCCTTTTTTAGCCCTGTAAATGAACAATAGCTATTCTGTGCATCGCATAGTCAACAGAATGCATATTTTAGTGCCCTTCATAAATGCATATAAATTTTATTATGTTTGAAAGCGTGCGTAAAATCATTAAAAATCATTTGAAACGATTTTTTTCCATAGGCCGTAATGTAACGGAAAACTTTTGGCTGGCCCTGTAAATGAACAAAGCATGCTACAAACTTCATTACAAATAGGTACCGTGCTATAGTAGACGTCAATAACATCCAAAAATTTCAGGGCAATCCGAGTATATTTTCGGGAGTTAGAGTGCGGACAGACTGCTAGACGCAGAGACAAACCTAAGTCATAAGCACTTTTCAACTTATGTCCTTATGTATCCTGTATTATATGAACTTTTAAAAAATATATACTAAAGCAGTTTAATCTATAACTTCCTATCAGGCATGAAAAACACTTTATTTCAATGCTTAAATATCATATTTTACTTTTTAGTGCCAATAATTATGTGTATCATAAACGTAGAAAATGAATTTACAATAGAAGAAAATTTAATAACCGATTCAGAATGTCTATAATTAAATGTTTGATTAAAATCACAAGCACAAAAATTCTTACATACAATTTAAAAAAATAAATATACCAATTTGAAAAACACTAAAAATAATAATTAGTATTTATAATTGTACTATTAAACAACAGCAAAATACAATAAATAAATTAAATGCACTATTAGATTTAACAATATCTCAAAAATATTTCCGTATGGTATAAGGAATTACTATTATTTCATAATTTTGGCAAATGTTAAATCTGAAAACATTGGTTTGAAGATTTAGGATTTAAAAAGATAATTTAAAATATTATTAGCACTAAAAGAAAATTCTTTCAAATGTTTCACTACTGTAATATGTAAAAATATATTTTCCCAGTATAATGTTAATTTCTAATCTGAAACAGTTTCGTAATCTCATGATAATCGAACATCATATTTAACCCCAAAATAATAATAACTATAAGTGTTAGTAATCAAAAAATAGTAAGAAGCCGATAAAATAATTCCAAATCATTGTCGTTCCATACATTTTCAATCTCAAGTAAGAGTAAATTAATGTTTATATTAATTCCAGTATGAACTTAAGCCTGAATCAGTCTCTGCGCATTTTTTTTTTTTTTTTTTTCAAGCGATGGCAGATTAAGATATTTTTCTTTACAGTTATCGAATTGAAAAATATCGCTTCTGACATAAAGATCAGTCTCTTACAAATATAACATAAAACTATTTAACTCATAATATACAAATCAGGAACAAAATATTTAAATTAAATAACACTTACATATACGTTCCATTAATATCCGTGTATCCTAAAATGGTCATTTCCTTATCTTAAAGTGTTGTAGACTTGGTGATGTTCTAAAAACAGTGAACAATTTCCCGCGTCTTCTCATATTTATTTTTCTGTGGGCAGACGATTTTCAAGCAGGTGTTCTGTTACAGATTATTTGTTTTTGTATACAAGAAATATTGAACTTGAATGCGCAGTAATTTTCTGAAAGTATCGTTAATTAAAATTTTGTATTTGAAGACATGTCCTATATATTTAACCTTTTCTTTTTATCCGTACCAAATAATTCAAGTTAAATGTATTGTAAAGTTCCTTTTTTCTAAATAATCATAATAATAATATTCTTAATTAGAGTTTATTAGATAAAACATTGTTTAAATTTTTAAAAGGTGTAAAAATAAATTTAATGGTATTAACGACCCCCCCCCCCTTTTTTTTCTTCTTCTTTTTTTTAAAGTAAAGTTTGTTTTGCACAAATTTTGTATATTTCTTTTATTTTCGGAAAATGCTAATTTTATTTAAAAAGTCTGAAAGAAGTAGAATTTATGACTTGAATACAAATTATAAAAATATTCTAAAGCAAGAAATGCATAGATGACTAAACTCTGAAGACTCTTTCTACGTGCTCATTAAAAGATGCAGATTTAACTGTAATAGAAAATTTTTAGTTTGAAACCACAGAAGTGTTTCGAATAATCCTGGTCGGTAAAAAAAGAAAGAAAGAAAGAAATTTCCTCCCAGCAAACTAAATATGTAAAGTGTATAAATTTAATAATCCTAATTCTAAATATATTATCCAAATGCTAGATAAAATTGAAATCATGAAAAAGTATACATTCACTGTCTTAGATATCAAATGGATAAAATATAGCCTGAAAATTTAGTTTATTAATGCTTGTATCGTGCACTTTATTTATTATGCCCCCCCCCCCTCTCCCCTTTAGTGACAGAATTTACCATTTGCTATCCACTAATATATTTTCATTCCTTATGCCGCTATAACTCGTGACTGCTTAAAATATTTCTCTTCATTTTCAAAGATTTTTGAAGTTCATATTTTTGTCACACTGTGACTTACAATATAGTGGTTTTTTTTGTCACATATGTGACGTGACGTACGTTACATAGCAGTGACATAACAGTGACGTCACATTTTTTCTTAATTGCCAGAAAAATATAATTTTACAGTAAATAACATGTTTTAAAGAATTTTCGTAATTTTTTAAAGCTTTCTAAGAAGTTCACATCTCAGTCACAATGTGACATCACTGAGTGGTGGCATTTTGGTCACAGATGTGACGTGACCACAGTGACTTACAGTGACGTCACAATGACGTCACTGTGACCATGCATGCTATGAGGGATAATCCACTGGAAATTATAATAAATGCTACAATAAAGTAAAATAGCAAAATAATTAAGCAAAAAAAAATTTAAAGTATTAAAGTAAATGTCGAGTAAATAATTAATAATGCAATGTTAAATGTTGTGATATGTTTTATTTATTTATTCAAGAAAACTCTCATCAGAATCATAAATATAATGAAGTTTTATGTTTTGCCAGATTTTATTTTAAAAAAATCTGCTTTTTGAAAAGTGTATTTTGTAAAAAGGTCATAATCGCCACATCAAGAATTATTTCAGAAATAGGTTTATACTTCCTTCATTGGAAAGTGTGTGTTCAGTCATACTAAAGTAAAGATAATTACATATTAAAATGTATATGGGATGAAATAAAAATAATTAAATGTTGGAAAACGAGGGAGAAACTTACGTATGTGAATATTGTGCAATCAGAACTTACGATGTGCAGAGTTTCCACACTTAGATAGGCTGATTTACATCAGGATCATAAGTAATTGAAATTTAATTTGAAGTTAGCAGACTGATTTACATCAGAATCATAAGTAACGGAAATTTTATGTGTTGTTAGCCAGCTGAGCTGTCCTAGCCAAAAACTTCCTTAATTAAAAAAAAAAATCTTTTCCCCTACAACTTAACTGTAAGTTTTCTGTTTACATCTGCAACGATGCATCGACTTCATGGAGTCTACTGTATTTCATATTATAATAATTATTAAATAGATGGAAAATTTTTTTCACCTTATGTAATCCCTGTAGCAGAAACTGTGCAGGACGACAATAGCGCTGCAGATTATTTTAGGCCTTGCAAATTAATATACCAGCTTAAAAATAAATACTGGGCTTAAAAAATTCATTAAAAATTTACTTTGTTTTAAGAATTGTTTCTTATTACATCTTCTTTGTAAAATGCAATTTTTGCTTGTTTTATGGGTTACTATAAGTATTTATAATAGTAGCTTGGTTCAGCATTGTTGGGTCGCAGATAAATTTTGATTAGCTGCAGATGGACACCAAAAGTTCTACTGGGTATGTAATATTTCAAACAGTGATGTATATTTTATAAATCGTATTTTTCTTAGTGTAACTAATACATTAAAACATTTAGTGGACAGTAGTGAAAAAAATGGGAAACATAATGCACCTGATTATGCAAACTAGATGCAAACTAGAACTAGTTATACAAACTCTTCATCAGTAGAAAGATTATTTTCCAAGTTTCATCTTATAGCCTAATAGCAGTTGTAACTTGTAATTATTTTTTGAGTTTTAAATAAAATGTTTCTGCTTAATGTAATTTAGTTTCCTTTTCTTTTTATACAAAATTAGATATATTACCAAATTACTAAAAATATTTCAACACTTGCAAAAAAGGTTTTTCTTTTTAATGTTTTTATCTTTGGATATTTCTGTGCTATTAAATTTAAGTGATTTAAAATTAAAGTATTTAGTAGTATTTGCAAACATTTCGAATTGCTGCATTAAATATCATTTTGACAAACCCTTTCAAATATTGTTACTTAATTTATCATTGAACAAAAAAATTTTAATTTCTTTTCCTAATCAAAATAATTTTTTACCACTGATAGTAGACATATTTTGACCAAACAATTAAAAAATTGAGTTTTTCCATGGTTAAACAAGCCTTAAAATCTAAATATTAAGTACTTTCTTGCCTAGTCATCAATTTTATTTCTTTATTACGACCATTTTAATTATAACAGTTACTGGTAGACTCTCATTTTATCATCTTTATCAAAAAAAAAAAAAAAAGTTGTATCTAACGCTCGCATGATAACAAAGATGCCATTTCAGATTTTTATTTTGCCTTGTTGTGCACATCTAATCAGCAAATATTTTATATTTAGCGACTGTCTTAGAAGGAACAGGCTTCGATTGAAAATAATTTCGGTCTGGTTCAGGATGCATAAGGTGCTTATTTTTCTGAACCACTGTTTTTTAAATACTAATCATCCCAGAAAATTACTATTCAAATTCAAACTGTTTTACAGAAATTGCAATTTTGGAATTTTTTTTAAATGTTCTGTGGAGAGTAGTAATGGAAATTGGGGAATAAAAGGTAGGCATCAACCTCTGTAAATATCTTAGGCGTCAAATTTAAAATTTTAATTGTAATTTCTAAAATTCATTTTTACATCACTGTTACATTGTATGCTACTTTTAAGAAAAACACAAATGCATGTTTTTATTTAAAACTAGCTAAAGTACCCGGTATTCCTGGAATTTTAAGAATGTTTTTTTTTTTTTTGAAAAACCAATTTCAAAATTTAAAACATACAACATTAAAAAATAAAGAAATAAAAAAGCAGTTAAAGTGTTGTACACATGAATCAAATGAAAACCCAATATAAAAATGCATAAATTTATACAACTGATGCAAAATAATACATCTATAAATGAACTTATTTCCATTTATTGTTGGAGCAATCCCGGTAGCAGAAAGTTCGAGACGGGAGACGGGCGTCGCAGATTTTCATTTCTCTTTTGCAGATTCTTTTTCATCGAACCTTTATTTTATTTCATATTTTGTTTAGCTCTTTATTACTTAATACAAAAAGTTAAGATTATTATTAATAAAAATTTATAAAATGCCTAAAAACGCTACAGGTAAGTGATTGTTTGATTAATTAACGCTTCAGTTGTAAAAATATTTTACCTGCAGATTATTTTTTTCCTCTGAAGTATCTGTCGCAGACACTTGGAGAAATTTCTGCTACTGGGGGAGCAATAATGTTAAAATAGCCAATATTTCCATAATCAAGTTTTTACCATGCTTCAATACATTTTTTCACACTTATGGCGTTATATATTCACCACATCCTTTATATTTCCAATTTGACGTAATATTCCTTTTTTTTTTTTTAATTCATCAAATTAATTAAATAATTTATAACTCGTCACATGGAAATCATAAAACAGAAAAATTATGACATAACATTCACTTTTGTTTTTAATTCATCAAACTATTTATTTTATTTTTCACATGGAAATCTTGCAATAGAAAAGTTGTGATGTAATATTCCATTTTTTTTAATTCGTCAAACCATTTAATTTTTTCACATGGAAATCTTGCAATAGAAAAGTAATTGTTGTGGTAAGAATTTTATTGTGGATTTGTCATTGTTGACAACAGCTATAACAAAAAGTGTTTACATTTGATTGGAAATTGCTGTTAAATTTTTGCTTTTTTATTAATTAAAAAGGTACTTTTTGGTTAGCTGGGTGCCAGTGTTACACATACATACATACATATATATACATATATGTGTGTATATATATATATATATATATATTATATATATATATATATATATATATTATATATATATATACCTATATGTGTGTATATATAGACATATATAGGAATTTATATATATATATATTTGTATATATATATACATTATATGTGTGTATATATAACACTGGCGCCCAGCTAACCGAAAAGTACCATTAAAAATTAAATTATTCCGATTCCGGACAGTGGTGTAGTCGTAAAAATGACAGAGGGTATACGTTCTAAGCAGAGGGTATACGCTCAAGGCAGAGAGTATACCCTAGTGTATATATACTGTAGCTTTCTTGAGAAACAGACGGTATACGGTGTTCCTTAAAAAAATCCAGAGGGTATACGGCGTATACCCCCGTATACCCTCCACTACATCCCTGATTCCGGATTACTTTAGTTGCCTTTGCCGTGTCTTAATACACATGTATGTAACATTTCACAACTGTGGCTTCCAAACTATTGATTTGTATTTCATTACAGACAGAAAAAAATTTTCATTTTTATATACAGTGATCTCTCACTTACATGCGACAAAAGGGGACAACAAAATTTTCGTGCATAAGTGAAAAACCATGAAATAAGCTTAAACGGGAAAAATTGATATAACTAACACTAATAGTACACTACTAATACACTAATAAACAAATATGCACATAATTTCTGTTTATACATAGTAATTTAATAAGAATGTAAAAATTCAAAGTTATTATATACGTACCAAACTTTTGTTAAATTATATTTTTTTTTTTACAAAGAAGTCATCAATAAAGGTTTGTTTTTGTTTTCGGGAACTGTCGATGAGTCTTCAAGTTCACTTTGCCATTTTTTATACACTGTACAGTAGATAAGCGAATGCCATTTTTTATACACTGTACAGTACATAAGCGAATGGCATAATAACGCAAACCTGAAGCTTGTTCTGCGAGCAGTGCTTACCGTCCACACTGATTGGCTGCGACTTTTAGCGACGTCAACATTTTCCTATGTAACCCGTTCTTCCCTCTCGATGTCAATCACAAGTGAAAAAGAATGCGTTCTTGGAAGAATCCAAACAATGGATTAAGGGCGTGTGAATGCATTCCAAGAGACAGAACAGGAGGGGTACATTCTTGCGATAAGCAAAGCGTGGTGATTTTACTAAAACTTGGGGGGAAAATTTTGCGCATAAGTCCCAGTAGCAAAAAATTCTACAAGTGTCTGCAACAGATACTTCAGGGACAGAAAATAATCTGCAAGTAAAATATTTTAGAATTGAAGCATTAATTAATCAAATGATCACTTACCTTTGTTATTGTACATTTTCTTAATTTTACTAATAATAATCTTAAGTTTGTGTATTGAGTAATAAAGAGCTAAACATAATATAAAGCGAAATAAATGTTCGATAGAAAAATAATCTGCAAACGTAAAAAGAAAATCTGCGACGCCTGTCTCCTGTCTCTAACTATCTGCTACCGGGGCATAAGTGAAAGGTGCATTTTAGGTTTCGCATATAAATGAATAAGTGTTAGCATTGCTTTCCTATTTCGTTGGCTGGGCCTGCAGGAAAAATGCATATAACAGAGGTCACATATAAGTGATAGATCACTGTATTAGATTATTGAAGTTCTTAATCTCTAAGATTATAATAATTGAAGTAACTGCAAAAAAAATGAAAAGCATTTTTAATTATTAGTACATTTAGAAATTAATAGAAAAATGCACTTAATCATATGGCCTTGTAAGCCAAGGATCTGAGTTCAATTCCCCGGCCTGGGCATTTTTTCGCTCAGTTGGAAATATTCAATTCATATGATAACTTTACCAATCAGTTTGATTTGTGTTAAAATAATAGATTACCTTTATTGCCTGGGAATTTTTTGTATATGCGGTACGATAATACCTCAACTTATATGAGCAATTCATTTCAAGACTAAAGATGTAAGCTGAGGTAATTTTTTCCCACTAACCTAATATTAAAAAGATAAACAATAAAAAATCAATAAATTCTAATGAATGCATTGTATTTAACAATGTTACATAGAAGTAACATTCCATGCAACAAATACATTTGCAAGTCAAAACTCGATATAATATAATTTATTGTTCTCTTAGCTGCCCCTTTTGAGTCTTTGAAGAAGGTGGGGGGGGGGGGAGATCTTTGCAATGAAGTTAGAATCTGCAAACTTTTCTTTTTTTTTCCTCTTATCTTTTTTGTAGATGCAAGGTGAGTTTTCTAAGCTCTTTCTAGTTGTTGGTACTCTTTGCTCATCTGAATCAATAACTTGAAGGAACTTCACTCAAGCTTTGATAAGATTTAGTTTCTTTTAGTTAATTTGGCAACTGCCTTTTTTTATGAGGGGGAGGCAATGAAAATGCTCATATTTTCATTTTCATCTATTCGTCATTATCATGTGACTGTTATGATGAATATTTTCCTTCTTAGAATGTAAAGTTAGCTCTCGAAAATATCCAAAGTTGGCTTTGTTGTACAAAAAATCTTTTTCAAAGCCAGGCAACATATATGCAATGCAATGTAATGTAATTCAGGGTACTACAATGTGTAATATTTATACTTTTCATTAAATGATATACATGTCATTAGGTATAGGTGCAGATCTATGGTCGCCAGTCACCACATGGCGACTAAATGTTTTGCTGTGGCCACTAACTTTCGGTATCTGTGTTGCCATGTTTTGTTTTGTTTTTTAAGATAATTTTTCTTACAGAAAAACAAATAGTCCAGGGAAATGCACATTTTACCATGCAAAAAATCGGGTAGAAGATTTTTTTTTTTCTGACTTGTTTATAATGATGCCAACATGGAAAAACCAAGTTTTCCAACAAAATTTCTTAAGGCTAAATTTTCTGTGGCCAAAAAACAACAAAATTTTGGGACTTTTTTTTATTTTTTTTTTTAAATATTTCGATACCTGTTGCCGTAGCATGATTTTTGTCAATTACAATATTAAAGAGGACAAAATTCTCTACAACTTTCATATTTACAACTTTTTTATACACTCAACAGCGCGCAATGCGCCGTTTCAAAAATAAGACAATTTTTTCAATTTTCTTAAAAACCGTGAAAACGTAGTTCTCCCCCGGTTATTCATATGTTTCCCACGGATTTAATCACGTATGTCAACTTCTAAAAATTGGTAGCAGTAAATTAAATATTATTTGCACACCCACGTCTTTATTTTCATCACAACATACATTTTATATTCAATAAAATTATATAATTTTAAAAATAGGATAGTGTGTAGATGAATAAAACAATTTTCGTATCGACAGTAATTTTAAGTGTGTATAATGTTAATTTCAAAGCATTGTTTAAAAGAATACTTTAGTATTTAATAACTTATTGGTACTATAGTTTCAATTAAGAAAGAATTTTTATTTAATTTTAATAATTTTGTAATTGTAATAATTTTTATAATGCATGCATATTTTTCCAGGAAACAATGGGATAGATATGAAAATTTGCTAAAAACATACTTCATTCCACATATTACACACTTAACATACAATGGTATATTTTATTTACCAATTATTGATAACATATATTTTAATGCTTTATTTTTTAAAGATAGTAAACATTGGATTATACTTCCATATAAAATGGGGGAGATAAATATATTTTATGTAAGAAATGATTTTACCTTATAAAATAGCTACAATAAAAATGACAACAGGTTATTTCACTAACTGATGTTATATATTTATCTCCTGTAAAATTTAAAAATTTTGTCAATAACATATTTGAGATCACTATAAAAATATTTAAAAGATTAGTTTTAATAAATACCGTCAGTTTTTTCCTACTTATATCAATAAATAGAACAAGAGATTATATCACTTTAGCATGCAAAAATATATAAAACTTTAAGATTATCTATTAATTGCTTTAAAGCTTAAACAGAAAAACTTACTTCAATTGTTGAAAAATACACTTTGTGGAATATTCTAATTTTCTGTATTATGCACTGGTTTGAAACTATGTCTGTTTAATGATCTCAGTGTTAGCATTTATCAAATGAAATACCAATTTACTTATGATTGCAGACCATATAAACATTTTTATTTTGGCATTGTTCCACAGTCGCATTCAACTCCACTTTTCCTACACAATAATAAAGTAAGGTACGCAATATGACTTAATAAGCTAAATGAAAAAATATATTTTAATAATAATTTTTTACAGGCTATTTAACAATATTTTTTTCTCTTTGATGACACTGTTGTAGGATCATTAGCGTCCCGTTTCAAAAGAATATCATTATCCTGAATAAATGAGGTATCTGCAAAAGAATTTTACTAATTTCTAATAGCCGAATTATTTTAAAATTTAAATGTAATCATGAAATACGTAATGCTGAACTGCGTAACCAGCTTTGTCTAATATTGATTCATTAAAACCTTTAAAAGGGAACCCAAAATATACAGGTTTCCCTCTCAGCAGTTGCAGTTGCTAGTATTCTTTCTGTAGGGTCACCCGGGGTAATTCCTGGCCAGCAAGTTTCTGGGGTAATTCCTGGTCACAGTCCTTTTTATGTTTTAAGAACGCTTCACCAAAATGAAAAAAATCATAGAGGTACTCTGAACTATCCCCATTGGAATTTATTACTTAATTATGAGTTTATTGTTTATTTATTTAGAAAAAAAAAATCTTTTTGAAATGGCATGTTAAATTTCTGTAAAATAACATTGGCCTTAGTTATGATACATTTTTACAAAGATCTTTGTCACAACTCAAATTTTAAATATTTTTCTTTTCTTTCTTTTTGGTTCAATTACCAACTACTTTAGCTGTTAAAAAATAGTCTTGAAATTTTTTATACTATTTTAAATAATTTGCAGAAGTTGGTCAAATATTGCCCCATGTATCTGGGGTAAATCTTGGTCACTGGGGTAATTCCTGGTCAATGTTTTTATCATCATTTAATTCTTTTTTATTGTCATATTTAGTGATTTTAATTGTCGAAAACCCTTTGAGAATTAACTGCAACCACACTGTCCACCACATTTTAGTTAATTATGGTTTTCAATGAGGTAGAATCACCCGTGGTATTTCCTGGTCACTGAGTTTCTGAGGTAATTCTTGATCATTTTCACTTTTGTAATAAAAATAACAATTTCTGAAACTGTAAAAAATATCAAAGATACTTTGAATCCTTTGCTTTGAAATGTATAATATAATGAAAATATGCCTTAATTATTCATTTAGTTGAAATTAAATATTAAAAAAAAATTATATTCAAAACTGCTACTCAAATTTCTGCAAAACATCGATCTTGATTTTTACACATTTTACAACAGATCATTGTCATTCTTGAAGTTTTAATTATTTTATTTCAACTAATGACATATCACAGTCTTTAAAAAAGATTATAAAATTTTCCTCTACTATATTAAACACACACTTTTAAAAGAAGAAAACAGTAAGTGTTCAGAGAATAAGACACACTCTATGACTGAACAATTTAAGTAGAAATACTATCTCATTGCAAAATGCCAAAATGATGCATAAAAATATACATAATGCAATAGAGGAACCTAATTATTATGCTGTGTATTATATTAAAGGTCTGTATTGAAAATTTCTTGAAAAGGGAGCCGAAAACCTCAGTTGGTCTAAGCAAAATAAAATTGATAACATTCAGTTATATTTTTTATGGACCAATAAATTTGCAAGTTATTAATAAATCCATTCACAATGGATACTAATGAAGTAATAAATACTGCTTATAAATGTTGTAAAAATGCATAAAAATTCTTTGGCTAATTAATGTTTTGTAAAATATACAAAAGTGTTCTGTACATCAAATAACTTTGTATTTATGCCCAAAACAAAGTCTATGCTTTATTATTCCACAATTATGAGATGAACAAAACTTTTAGAAGAATGATTCTACTTATTTTATTACTCAGTCATAAAAAAAATTAACTGTACTACTTTATTTACATGAAAAAAGATGCTGACCGATAATTACCCCAGAAGTGACCAAGAATTACCCCATTTCCGGGGTAATTCTTGGTCATTTAAAAATTATAATTATTTTAATTATAAGTGCATATATATTTAAGTAAGCATTTTATAATATAGCCATCAGAGGGGGCTTATTCCACAAAAAAATTGGGAACAATACCTTTGATAGTTTTTATAATAATTAGATGTTGATGCTTTTGACCAGGAATTACCCCGGGTGACCCTACTTTTTTCATTTTTAACAGGATTCCGTTATCCTATTTTAATGCATTTGTTTCAAATTTTCTTTTGGATTAACATGTAATTTTTTCATTTAAAACAGGATTCCGTTATCCAGTTTTAATGCATTTGGTTCAATTTGCATTTTGGATTTTCTGGCTGTGGGACAATTTTAGCCAAATTTCATACTATATATTTTTTGGTATCAAACGACAAAAAAATCTTTTTGGCACCCCTTCGCCTTCCACTCTGGTGCCCGGGGCACATGCTCCCTCTGTCCCCGCTAGTTTCGGCCTTGATATATATATATATATGAAATTTGGATAAAAAAAGTCTCGCAGCCGGAAAACTGACCAAAAATAAAAAATAATAAAAACCGTAATCAAAATAGAAAAAGTAAACACTAATACTGTTGGAATTCAACGTCAGCACTTCTAAGCCCCTCAAAAAAAGAAAAAAAAAATCCTTTAAAACTATTAAATTGCAAATGAGAAATTGTAAAAGGAACGCTTCCATAGGTTTAACCTTAGCATTCCAGTTTCTTCACGTGAGTAGTGAAGTCTCACACGAAAACATTTGCACGCTCATGTTAAACCTACAAAAGTGTTCTTTTCAGAATTCTTGCTTGAATTTTAATATTTATTTTTTTTTTCATATGATACCGAAGTCTATATCTAACGATGTCTTTGTATGACTAATTTAGTCTCATAATTCATATAACTATGACATTAAACGCCTCAATACTACAACTATCATAAAATTTTTGAAAATAAAATCTTCATATACGGAATCCGGTCCTTAAAGAAAAAAATTATATATTTTTAAGAGAAAGAATATGACCAGTTATACCTCCTAAGATGGAAACCTGTTTAAAGCGGAATATGTTCGGTTTTCAAGGTTTTAATGAATCCATATTTGAAAAATCTGATTACGTATTTAATGATTACACACTTAAAATTTTCAAAATCTGGCTATTAGAGATTTATTAAAATAATTAACGAGGGGTGGAGCAGAATATGCATGAATTCCCCCCCCCCCCCCCCCGTAAGGCTAGTTTTGGCCCTCAAACACATAATTTACTGCTACCAATATATAGAAGTTGACATACATGATTAAATCCGTGGGAAACATATGAATACTCAGGGGAGAACTACGTTTTTCACGGTTTTTAAGAAAATTGAAAAAATTGTCTTACTTTTGAAATGGCGTACTGCGCTTGCTATTGGGTGTATAAAAAAAATTGTAAATATGAAAGTTGTAGAGAATTTTGTCCTCTTTAATATTGTAATTGACAAAAATTATGCTACTGCAATGGCTATTGAGATATTTAAAAAAAAGTCCCAAAATTTTGTTGTTTTTCGGCCACAGAAAATTTAGCCTTAAGAAATTTTGTTGGAAAACTTGGTTTTTCTTGGTTGGCATTATTATAAACAATTCAGAAAAAAAAAAATCTTCTACCCGATTTTTTGTAAGGTAACCCCCATTTTTTTGTACATTTCCCCTGGACTAAAATGTTTGAAGTGTATTTTGATTTTTATATTGCAAAATAATCTCAAACATTCACATTTTTTTCAATATATGTACTACTTTTGTATGATATAATTAAAATAAGAAATATTGTTTTCTTAATTTTCCCCACTATCAGGATTCCTAGTATATTTTTTCTTTAAACTGTATCTTGCCCAACTAAACTTGCTTCTGACTGTACATAGTTTGATCTATATTATACTTAATATTCAAATTTCAAGAATTTTGATTAAATTAAATGTACACATCTAATGCAATTAGTCCATGTTTTGCTGCGGCTACTGAATTTTTTACATTTAGGAACCACTGGCTCCTTCCAGATTTTGGGGTTCTGCACCTAATATCATTACGATTGAGTACTATTTCTATCTTTTGACTAACTTATCTTCTGTGTATACTTTTTTTAATATTTGCAAATACAATATTTGTTAGCTTTTGTGCAAACGTTTGCATTTTGCATAAAATTGTGTCCATCTAATTGAAAAGTACTAAATATTTAAAAGCGTATCACATTAATCATATGTGTAACTATTTATGCATAAATTATCTTTCAGATTATAAAAGAGCTTTTTCAAAAATTTTACATTCAAATTTTCATAATTTTTAATATTTATCTTAATAGGTTGTTCCAAAAGATTACAAAACTATGACAGCACTGTCAAAAGCAATTGAGAAAAATGTACTGTTTGCACATTTAGATGACACAGAACGCAGGTACGTGACATTTTTCTTTCTTTGAATTTAATAGCTATCGGTAAAAATTAGATTGAAATATTTTTTTTTTAATTTAATTTTTAATGTTTTGTAGATCTTTACTTGTGTAAATTTCTGAATCTGTAATTAGCTCCAATTGTTGGTATTAATGATGTTTTTAAATGTTTTTTCATAAATTTAAATAATTTGATTAAATCTGAATTCAACTTCTCTCCAAAAAATTCCACTGTTAAGTTTACTTTAAGTGCTTTTGCCATGACTGATAAAAGCCAGTCAAAAACAGCTGAATGGATAAATGAAAAAAACTCATGAAACTTAAAGCAGAAATGAACATATCTCAATATTTTTCCATTTGACTGGCACCAATTGCAGTTTTGTGCTAAAGTGGCAAGTCTGGTAAACTGCTAATTTCTTGTCGCGAAGTATAGTCAGTCAGTCAATTATAAATTGTCTCTTAAAAATTATTTTTTTTCTTTATAGATCTCCTTTTTACTCTTTTATTTAAGTCTCTGCGTTGCCCGGGCCCGTGATGAATGAACCTCAAATATGTGTGATTTTATACCTTTAATTCCCTCTTGTCGAAATTTATATTTTTAAATGAATAAAATCGCAAGAAAAATATTGAATTGAAGGTACGTGCTATTTTGCATAATTTGATTTTTGGATTCTATATGCATACCGAAAGCGAGCAAAACCGCAACAAAACACTCAGATTTTTACTGATTTCGTGGACATTTTCACACTTTTTATTTTGTAAAAATATTTCTACTCGTCCAAACATTTCAAGCCCCATCAGTGGCTGAGAGGTTCTGTTCTCGAAGCTGGTAGACAGGAGGTGCTGGGTTCGAACCCAATCGCGCCCGTCGGCCTAATCGTTCAGAGTTTTCGTGGTTTTCTTCGAACCTTGGATTTCCAAGCTTTAATACAGGTTAGGTTCCCTTACTAAGACCCCCACGAAGGGCACTTCCCCCTGGGCCTATATCCCTCATGCAGATAATTGGCCGTCATAAATACAACCAACCAAACATTTCAAAGTCTTTGTAGGAGATGTAAATCTGGGTTATTTAGGTGCTTCGAAAAGATTGTGTGTTAAAATAAAGATGTTGACTAAAATAAGAAATTTGCTTAAATTACTATTCGTAGATAGTGATTAGTTCAACTTTCCACCGACAGGGAGCGCAGTGTGTTCTATACAAACGTTACTCTGCAAAACAGTGGTCAAAGGGCTGTTATAACTTACCTGAAAGTTTAAGTCGATCTGTTTGTTCGTTTTCTGAATTTTAACAAATTCGCGTCCATTCTCTACTTAAAAAAGCATTTCTTTTTTAAAACAGTTTTTTTATAAAACAAAAAGTTCTGAATCAAATTTTTTGAAATTTACATATTCTTAATTAGTGTCCAAATATGGGCCCAGATGCATAAGTTTCAAATCTCTAAATGCTGTATTTTTAAAAATTTTGATTTATATTTGAACTGTGGTTTTTATCCACTCTCCAAAATGAAAACAGGTGTTTTTCAAAGCAGACAAAATGTCTTTATTTTCTGCAAAACGCTAGCCTCGTCTCACAGGTATTGAGATTTCAAGGAAGCGTTTTGATTGGACAGTCTTGTGCTAGCCTCAAATCGAGGTCCAAATCTAGTTAGCGTGTGGTTTTGAGGAAATAATTTTTTTTTTTTTTTAATTTGACCTTTAGATGGCTTTTTAATGAGAGAGTTACAGTTGTTAATTAATCTCTCTGTTCTAAAAAAAAAAAAAAAAAAGTAATTAACGCTGTCACCACCGCTGCCAGTTTTGAATTTTTTTGTGACCGAAGCTCTTTATTCGTTAATATTAAGAAAAATATTGCATACAAAAATATGAAAATCAGTGGTATTATAGACGAATGTTTGATAAATACGCTGATGCAGACAGTTTTTAAATCGAAGAATTATTTTAAGAGTTTTAATGTTAAAGTTAGTTAAAATCGTTCCATTAAAAGTTTTATAGGAGCAAAAACTATACGTAAGAATTTAATCATTTTTATATCATTTTATACATTAGAAGTTTTTCGATGTGCAGACTGCATTTATTTTTTTAATTTAACTCATTTTTTGAGGTTTTATTTCTATTTTAAATTAAAATTTTCTGCATTTCGAGAGATATTTTTTGCAAATTTTAGAAAAGGGTATTATTTTAAATTGTTGCCAAATTTAAAAACAGCAAAGAATAATATTATTTCCTTCAAATTAAAAATTTATTTACACATGACTATTATAAACAGAAAAAAAACCCATTAAATTAGAATTAAATGATTACCTATTAAAAGTAGGAAAATATTGATAATTATGTCATAAAAAACTATATTTAAACGTGAATTTTAAAGGAGAAAGAAAATTGTAAAATAATAAATTCATTAATATGCGTTAAAAGACGTAAATGAAAAATATTACATCATTTAAAATTATTGCCAAACAGTTTAAATTAAAAAATATACTTGCACATTTATTTCATATTTTGAGATAATCTCTCTATATGTTATGCTATTGTACGTGGCACAGAAATCGCGATTATTTGTTAATTCTTTAATGGCAATGCCTGAATGAAACGCATCTCATTGGTTATTGAACAGCATTTAATGCATCTCCATACCTAGAAGAGGGGTTACCATAGGGGGGACCCTGTTCTGTTGCCAACTTGACAATATATCGCCAAATTTGGTGACCAAAATTAGTTGCCAAAAGTGACACCAACTTGGCAATATCTCTAATATTTCGCCAAATTCCCATAGACTTCCATTGTAAACCAATAGGGTTTACTTCCTTACAGAAAATCAACATATTGAGATATTTTGAACCAATGCAGATGTTATTGAAGTGCCTACAAGAGTTGCATTGCTCTTATGTTGAGAATTCTAAGACAGTGCAAATAATATTTCCTTTCTAACAAAAAAAGTATTTTCATGTGAATATTAAAAAGCGAAAGAAAACTTTGGTGAAAATTACGTCACATTTAAAACTATACATTTAAATAGTCTTATTTATAAATAAAAAAAACTTTCTTATAGTGTTGTTAAAAAAATATCGGGAGACAAAGACTCTGTTTACTTAAATCATTTTATATTAGCTTATTTTCACATGTTTCACTGATCTGATTTAATCAAAGATGAAAACAACCTGTTAACACAGAGGTAGCCGCTGTTTTTTTTTTTTGTTTTGTTTGTTTTTTTTTGTTTTTTAAATTATAATTCATTCTATCGAAAATTTTTTAAGCCGATCAAATTAGTGTGCTTTTAGAGTTTGCAATGTCTGAAGTTGGGGGGGGGGGGGTGGCGAGCGTAGATCGTAGGGGTGGAGCCCTCAAATGATTCTAATAATTTAAAAATTCTGAGGCTCAGGTATATTAGGAGAGGCCTTGAACTATCTTCATAAAAGATTTGAGCCTCATACGTGCTGTAGATTTTGCTAGCCATTGCAGACAGACACACACACAGAGCGATTTGTTCTTTTATTATTGATAGAATTTTGCAATTGAGTTTTAATCCACTTCCTGATATGCTAGGATTATGCAAATTATGTACAAAGGTGTGTTTTCGATCACAATACAACATTTTAATATTTTTACAACATAATTATAAATTAATACATTAATTTTTAGGCTTTTTCAATTAGCTCACCACATGTGATAAATCATCAAACCTCTGTATCTTGTCTTGTACAATTGTATGAAAGTTGAAAGATATAATTATGTGTCAATGAATACTCACCAAAATATGCCAAATCACTGTGAATCTGCGACAATGAAACATTTTAAAGACTAAAAAATAGAAAATAAATTATTAAAGAAAAAGAGTATTTTTTTTTTCATTTATTTATTTTATAATATACTTTTATCAGTTAATACTTTAACATTAATTTATGATTGTTTGTTGAGAAATTAATATAGAAATCCTATGTTGTGTCTTACCACAGCATAACTCAAGTTATTAAAAAAAAAGGAATTTAACTATTATAATTTACAAGGATAATCCTTAATTTAACTTTACCAATTAATGAAATAAATTAATAATGACATGTTAGATGAAGAGAAAAATTTCCTGCAATTTATTTTAAAACTTATCAATTAATAAATGAACACACATTGCACTTAATAAAAAAATTAAGAATTATCAATTAAAATTTAAGTAAGACATTACAGTTCATTCCAAAAAAATAATTATAATCAGTTAAAGAAAGATGGAGGTGTGTTGTGTTCTGGCCCCCAATTAAGTAAAAATTTAACTATGAAAATATTCCCGAACCATGCACTTTGCATGATTCCTTAAAATTCCCTTCCCTATTAAACTAATATCTTAGAAGCTTAATCATTCTGTATAAATTCATTAGATTACTGGATAAGATCAGACACAGTCAAATTTGAACAAAAACAAGGCTGGCTACTCAAAATCTACATATTAAAATTACTAACAAAAAGCAAGATTAACTAAATTCCAACTCAATTCAATCATATTAATAATTAAATATCTGACTGTCTCTGATAGATTCTGAAATTAAAAATAAAACTTCTTAAGTGAAACATAGGCACTGCAGAAATTGAAGACACAATAATTAGGATAACATTTCATTTATTATTATTAGCATATTGAATTTTATGAATACTGCACATACAAAGTCCTAATGGACTAATATATCGTTTTTATGAATCAACTTCCAACAACTCATAATAATATTAAGTTACTTAATAATTAACTGATCTTAAAATTTCATTATAATTTGTTTATGAAGGTTTTTGCACATATTTTAACCAATTGTGGTTACAAAACAAATAATTCAACAATTAATTTTAAAAATCATGAGAAACACAACAAGTATAATGTCATCCTATTTTATTTTAGTTTATTTGCTTAAGGATGGAATTGGAGCTACTGGAGTATATAAAAAGTAATAAATTCAGGCATTATGGTATTAAAAACCATAATAAACTTTTAATAATAAAAAAAATCAGAATGCATGCAATTAATTAAAAAGGAAAATAAGAGAGAAAGGAGAAAAGTAGATACTCATCACGAGCCAGTAATCGGGGGGGGGCCCCAACAAAAGACATCTTCTATTGCCCTCCTGAAAAACATACTTTACTACTCATCGCCAGACACCAGAATCAATCAACTGCCAAAAAACTCTTGACATCATTTTTCACTCCAATCTTCTGTTGACACTCCGTGTTAAAAACATAGTGCGTATGCAAACACTGTAATATGAAAAAATGCCTCACCCAATATTGCAAGGCATAAGGATTCCAGAGCAATAATTACTTGATTTAAAGTTGAAACTTGAAGGCTTGTCTTCTTGAAAGACTTTTATTTATTTAAATTTAAAATTCAGGGATATTCATATGCGGGCTGTGATGTCACACTTCCTGTAACAAACTTTTTGTCACGTGACGACGCTGTGCTTTTTGGCGGGGAAACTATTGAGTAGTCATTGTTGCCAACATCAATAAAAATAGAAAAAAAGTGTGAAAAATGGAAAGAGTTTACACAAAAGTAGAAAAGTAAAAAAAAAAAAAAAAAATGTTAATATAGGAAATTATTTTATTTAATTCTCCAGTAGCTTCCAAAATTTATTAACACCAGTAGCTCCAATTATTGTTTACATTCCAAAAATTTATTATTTGAATTTCAGTAGCTGTAATTATTACTTAAACATATTTTAAAAATTAACCATTCTAAAATTATCGTAAACAATATCATCAATTGAAAATAATAATTTTCAAAATTCACAGTTGACAAAAGAAAGGCGCGCAACTTCCATTTGACAAATGTCAATAATTCAACCATCATTCCAACCAACCCATTGTTACAATACAAAAAACAAACAAAAAAGCTATTTTCTACTAATAGTCCAGGCAATAGGGAATTTTACCTAGCAAAATTAATGGTAGTACTGGAAATCGGCTTTCTAGATGTTTTTTGTGTCGCTGAATCCGAATTTGTAACTTCCCACCAAAATTTCTCCTGGCAACCTCCCCAAATTTTGGTAAAAAGCCCCCCAAAAAAGGTTTTTATTAAAAAAAATCAATTTTTTATTGTTTTAGAGAAAAAGTATCTAGAAATTCAGAAAGTAGGCAAAATTTCCAACAAATTAGATATATGACATTATGACTTAGGATGAAAGGGAAGGGGGGATCTGCCTCTGAACATGCGCGCGGTGCTGCGTAAACTAAGTTGCGCAATTCCACTTAACCACTCACACGTTTACATTTGCGCTCCCATCTCCCCTCCGAACTTTCTCTATAAGGTTTACTTTAAGATTTTTGGGTCGCTGAATCCGAATTTTCAACTTACCCCCAAAACTTCCCCCCCCCCCCCCCCCCAAATAGTTGTTTTTAACCTAAATTTGTTATTGTTTTAGGGAAAAAGCATTATGAAATTCAGAAACTAGACAAAATTTGCAACAAATAGGATGTATGAAATTATGAATTAGGATGAACGGGGAGGGTGAGGGCTGCCTCTGAACATGCACTGCGGCTCTATGTACACTAAATTATGAAGTTCAAGCAATTGGGGATTTTATCTGGCAAAATTAATACTAGTTCTGGATTTCGACTCACTTTATGTTTTTTGGATCGCTGAATCCGAATTTATAACTTCCCACCAAAATTTCACCCAGCAACCCCCCAAAAAATTGATTTTTTGTAAAAATTTGATTTTTGAGAAAAGCGTGCGGGGAATGTTCCGAGGCAGCCCCCTCTCTCCCCGTTTATCCTACGTCATAATGTCACATATCCTATTTGTTGCAAATTTTGTCTAGTTTCTGAATTTTGTAATGCTTTTCCCCTAAAACAATAAGAAATTTAAGTTAAAAACAGCTATTTGGGGGGTAAGTTAAAAATTCGGATTCAGCGACCGAAAAAACTTAAAGTAAACCTTTATAGAGAAAGTTCAGAGGGAAGATGGGAGAGCTAATGTAAACGGGTGAGTGGTTAAGTGAAATTGCGCAATTTAGTCCACGCAGCACTGCGGTGCATGTTCCGAGGCAGATCCCCCCTTCCTCTTCATCCTAAGTCATAATGTCATATATCTAATTTGTTTCAAATTTTGTCTACTTTCTGAATTTTTAGCTACTTTTCCCCTAAAACAATAAAAGAATGGAATTTTTTAATAAAAACCTTTTTTGGGGGGCTTTTTACCAAAATTTGGGGTTGTTGCCGGGGGAAATTTTGGTGGGAAGTTACAAATTCAGATTCAGCGACCCAAAAAACATCTAGAAAGCTGATTTCCAGTACTACCATTAATTTTGCTAGGTAGAGTCCCTATACGGTCTCTATTGCCTGGACTATAAATAAAATTCAGATTTGGTGGACAGTATGCAATTTCTATCATTAATTAAAACAAAAATTCTGTGCCAAGAAACTTAATAATGCTAGAATTTATAATATTTACCAATTTACTCACTATTGACATTAACCCTAAAATTTAAACAAACAGATCGCTACTTTAGTAAACAAAACTAAGATCGCGATTTGAAAACAAATTGGCCCCAAAATTAAGATTAATGTTTTAAATATTGTTTTTAGATTAAGTTAATTTAAGAATTAGATATTCACGACATAACACATAAAAAGATAGTTGTTTAAATAATGTTTCTTTTTTTTTTCTCCTGTTTCCGTACTTTAAAAGAGAAAAAGGGCAAAAAATATTTTTTAATAAATTAGCTTGCAAGTGCTTTCCATTAAGCAAAAAAAAAATCTGTAAATTTTTCACAGTGAGTTCCATATATATAACAGGAGATCTGTCTTTCTATTTCCCAATATGATTTCCAGCAGTCAGCGCAGAAGGATACAGTGCATTCATGGCAAAAAATGCTGTTTATTGCATTCCCTTACATGATTAAAGAGTCATTTATTAATTTGATAAGTATAGCTGAGTTAGAGAAGCATAAATTAGGATATTAATTGAGAACACTAATATCTAACATTGACAAGACTATTTTTTAATTTTGCCTTGCAAGCTTCTGACCCCTGACACAGAACTCCTGTTATATATGGAGCTCGGTGATTTTCATAATAGAGTTTGGTGTCCATGCCAAATTAATGTATTATAATGGAATTTTTTTTTTTTTTGGGGGGGGGGGGGACATTAAATGCAGTCAAAAGATTAAGTTTATGTTCAAGATGAACATTAAATGCATAGCATGTAAAACGTTTAACTATTATTACGTTTCACTGATTAAAATCATTGACACCCTACTGTAATGTCCCAATAAATTTAAATCATTGCAAGGCTACTCAGTCTCACATAGGCCATAATGCTTTGAGGCAAAGATTCAATTATTTTCATTGTCAAAAAAGACCTTTCAGCACTGGCTGCTGTTACCCAGATTGTAGCCAACTGTCAGCAAGTGTTTGATCATATTGTAATATGTTGCATTACAGTACACTAAAACTTTTAGGAACTCTGTGTTCGTGTAAACATAAGCAGTTCTCTCGCTCCATAATGCATATTCAGCTTTCACTTTCAAAATTGACACTTTTCCAAAATATTGAGAAAGATTTTCTAATTTGCTTAACTTTTGCCAGAGAAGCAAACCCTGGAAGAAGTACTTGGAAACCTGTTAGAATGTCTTCATTCGAAATGCATCTGTCATTCAAATTTTGAATAAGACTTTCTACACAGGGAATAAAGACTGTGACCCTGCAATACTCTTCAGCGGATGTAATTTGAGGTTTTGTACGTGTTGTCTGTCTAAATATTAGTCCTGGGATTTTTATTTCAGTTTTTAAGACGTGTTAACCAAAGTTTTGATTCAGAATTAAATATCTCATGAAAGATTTCCATTGCATTTTCTGTATTTTTCTGTAAAATAATTAGGACATCTCTAGCATGCATTACAGCCAATATAATGTTACAAGACTTACAAGACTTTTGTTGAAGAAGAACTGACAATTACTTTGTCAGACTGAAAAGCTTGCCACAGACAAACAGGCTTATGAGAAAATCACTCTTCTCTATGACTGCCAAGAAAGCTCTGCTAGTTGATGAAATCTTCCGTGTGTTTTCTGAAACATGTAGAAACTAGTCTTCCTGGTTTTTCGTGACTTCCTTTACCTGATGCGGAATTACACTTATCGAATTTTATTGTGCATATAGTTAAAATTGCGTTTTAAGAAGAACTTGTATTTTTAGTGATAGATACGAATAAAGAACAATAAATCCGAATGAGTAATATAACGAGAGATTACTGTAACTGTAATTTATTTTTAACACTAAAAATGTACTTAGTTTTAATTAGGGATGCAACGGATATCCGGCTGATTTTTCAATATCCGAAATACCGTCGGATATCCGAATCACAATCGCCGGATATCCGACTTCTCTGGCGGATAACCGGCAGAGTGCAGCAAAGCGAATATATAAGGATAACAGAAATCGTTTGACCCCAAACAATGCCGAACAATTTTGTTTATAATGTAAAATATGAAAGTAAGTTCACTATTCATGAGTAAAAGGTAATTCTCAAAAGTTTAAAGAATTGCCAGCTTTCCTAACATTGATATATGAACTCTTTATAATAAATTTAAGAATTTACGTTTACTTCTTTTAAAAAATTGTACCTTTACTTTCAGAGTATAGAACAAAATTTGAAGTTGTTTATTAAAGTATGACTTTATTAACTTTCTTTCTTTCTTTTAAGTTTAACAATTAAACAGGCCTATTTTTAGAAGAAAGTGTTGTAATAGAATTTTTTTTCAATTTCTGGTTTTCGACGGATTTAGATGTTTTAGGGGTCAGATATCCCAAAACATGTTTATACAAAATTTCTGTCTGTCCGTGTGTCACCATCGTACCATCGAAAAGTGAATGAAGTTATGCATAGAATTGAACCATTTTTTGTGAATGATTTTGGCTATAGCTAGGCGGCCCTCCTTCAATATGGAAACATTCCACTGGAGGGGGGGGGGGGGGGGGGGGGGCACGATAATCGCGATTTTTGTGCCATTTTCATTATTGTATCATCGAAAAGTATATGAAGTTATCCATATAATTGAACAAAATGTTTTGTATTTGTTTTTGGCTATCTCCAGCAGGTTCTCCTTAAATTGGAAATATTCCGCCAGGATGGGGATATTTCCAATAATAGCGATTTTTGCCATCGTAATGAAGTTATGCATAGAACTGAACCAATTTTTTTGTGAATGTTTTTGTTTATAGCCAGGCGGCCCTCCTTCAATATGGAAACATTCTACTGGAAGAGGAGGGGGGGGGGGGGCACTGTAATAGCGATTTTTGTGCACTTTCATTCTTGTACCATCGAAAAGTGTATGAAGTTATGTATAGAATTGAACCGATTTTTGGGGGGTATGTTTTTGGCTATGGCCAGCAGGTCCTCCTTCAATATGAAAATATTCTGCTGGAAGGGGGCGCTATAATACGGATTTTTGTGTTATTTTCATTATTTTACCATTGAAAAGTGTATGAAGTTAAGCATAGAATTTGTGGTGTATATTTTTGGCTATGGGCAGCAGTTTCTCCTTAAATTTGGAAATATTCTGCCAGAAGGTGGCACTGTAACAGAGATTTTTGTAAAATTTTCTCGATTTTTCAGTTTTTTGTACTGTATATTGGCGGCTCATGAAGCGAAGGGAACTTCGCATCCTGCTAAGCTGGCTATTCACAATCAGCTGATACAACAAACAGCTGAACAACAGAATAACAAAAAAAATTTTTGATTTTAATAAATATCATGATCGAGATTAACTTATTCTTATTCTGATTAATTGACTGAAGCAGAAATTTTAGACCAAAATCAAAGTTGGTATAATATTGAACTAATAATATTGAAGTATTAACATTTTGAACTACTTTTTGAAATATTAAGATGTATGAGATTGAAGAAAGTTTTGGGATTGGCAAATCCAACTAGTTGTTTTTGTAACTTCATTATAAATATTTAAAATTAAAAGTAATTTTCTTTTTACTTTTAAATATAAAAATAATTTAACTTAAAATAAAACTAAACGTGACTTAGAGCAAAAACAATATTAACCTTTAACTAATGTCACGCGGTCTCCCAGACCCCGCGACTCCCAGCTGTAAACACTTTTACAGCTTTTTACTTTTCTGTATTGAAGTTAAATAATATGAATAAAATACTTTTTTCATGCAATTTAATTCACATGCTCCTAAGAGAAGTACAACAATATTGTTAGGACAAAATTTAAGTAAATTCAACCATTTGAGTTATTTTTTTTATTCATTTTATTCGAGGGGTCCGAGAGACCGGATCACATCAGTTGTGTGACAAATTTTAGTCACATCAGTTAAAGGTTAAATATTTAATACAGAAAAAGGGCATCAACTAAGCCTATGTTTGGAGAAAATAACTCTTTAATCACGGGTATATTAGTAGATATTTTATGTTTAAATTATAAAAAGAAAGTATGTAGTATTTCTTTGTGAAAATACTCTACAATTATACACATATTAATTGGTTAAAATTTGTTGTACAAATTATCAGCATTTCATTGTACAAATTAATTATTAGAATTATCGATATAGTCAATCCCATATTCAAATCCAGTAACAATTATCAGCTTTTCATTGTACAAATAAACAGAATATTTTAATATTTAAATTACATTTTTATGCAATATTATTAATATACATTACAGGGCTTGAATTTCGAAGCGGGATGGCAGGATTCGTGCCCTATTTATTATGCCGTATTGTGAGCGGGCGGCTCCTGTTTCCAAAAAATCATTTTCCGAAAATGTTTCTTTGTAAAACGACGAGCAAGTCTCAGGACCGACTGACAAATTTCGTGATATTTTCTATTATCGATAGGCAGATTTCACAGTTTCTTCTTACGACAGGTTGACAAAATTCATGGTTGTTTTTCTGCATCTGACTGAAAAATTTTGCGCTTTTTCTCCACGACCGACTGATGAATTTTACAATTTTTTTTTAGAGACCGATCGGTGAATTTCATATATTTTTTCTTTTCTCGAGATCAATTGATAAATATAGCAATTTTATTCTGTGACCGATTGGCAAATTGTTTGTTCTTGCGACATACTGATGAAAGTAACAATTGTTTTTCTGCATCCAATTGAAAAATTTCGCGTTTTTTCTCTGCGACCGGCTGAGGAATTTCATGATATTTGCTCATGACAGATCGATTGACGAATTTTGTGATATTTTCCCTCTGCCGATTTCTCCTGTACTTCTGTTTTCTTCTTGCGACCGGTCGACAAATTTTTTTATTTATTTTCACCATGATTGACGAAATCGGCGATATTTTTTTTTATGACCGATTTATGTATTTTGCGATGTTTTTTCCCTATGCCCAAAATAGCAAATAACTAAAAGGGCAGTAATGGCCACTGGAGAGTGAGCCCTACCAAATTGGCCAATAGTCAGCACTCAACAAAATGAGATTACACTTGTGGTGCACATGAAGGGAAAAAAAATTTGGTTGAACTTAAAAAAAACATGTTTAGAAATAACAAACTAGTTGATTCTTGCAATTCACAGATTAGGATAAAGATGAAAATAAGGAATTTTACTTAGTGGCCACTGGCCGGTAAGTTGATTTTATTTAGTAGCCAGTTACTGGCTAGTGAGAATAATTTTTTTAGTCGCCAGTAAGTACATTTATGTATAAAATATGATGTTACATTCTGATAAAATTTACTTAAAAAGGTGCTAAAAATACTCCTCTGATTTTCCCCTGATGACAACTGTTGCAGTGCAGTTGAAAGCGCTCGGGTGTTTTTTAAGATCTTTGACGGTTTTCATGTTGTGAAAACCTGTTATGTATTTTTAGCACCTTTTTAAGTAAATTTTATCAGAATGTAACATCATATTTTATATGTTTTTCAAGGTGAATTTGACGTTCAAGAATTATAGTTTGAACTATATTTTATATTACATTTATGTAACTGAATATTTAATTAAAAAATATGTAAGTTTAGAGTAAATAAGTAATTTATGTAATAAATAAAAATATTTTAATTCATATTGTTTTGAATAAACTTGAGATACTAATTTCCAATCTATTTTAAATAAAGTTAACAGCAGAGTTATATGGGTTATTCTCTGCAATAGTGCAAAAAGTGCTTCCCAGCCATATAAATGCTCTTAATTTTATTACATTTTTATTTATTTTTATTAGAAGATCTAAACATAGTTTATTAGGGGCAGAAAGTAAAATTTAAAAATAAATAAATTTAGTATTTAAAAATATAATATATCATGCAAACATCATTCCCTCACCTTTCCCCCACCTGTACTACCATATTTTATTGCCTATTTCTTTCCATCCAGAAATAAAAATAATTAAAAATACCCTAAGCAAAATAAAGTTCTTATTTGATACATTACAAAAAATAATAAAAATATTAATTTTTACTATTATTATATAGTCTACTCAATCATATGTTTCCCCATGTCAGACCATCATTCCCTCACACATTGCTATTATCTCAAATATCTACCACTAATGAGCAGTAGCAGTCTAGCATCCTTCACAGAGAAGAAGCTATTTTGAGCACTTGTCAATCCAGCAACATAAATTGGTGGTGTAAGATTTTGTTAATTTTACAGAATTTTTTTTTAGTCAGTATATCCAGAAGCGTTTTTATTAGCAGTCATTCCCTCACACAGAATATTCATTTTTTTTTTGTAAATATCAAAAATTTTAATTTTATCATACATTATATATTAAGTGTTTCTCTTAAAGGAAACAGTTTGGATTTCTTCATAATTTTGCATTTTTCCCCTACAACTAGTAAAAATGTCTTATTTCATCATTCCCTCACTTGTCATTCCCTCACATTTTTTATTTTATTTTTTCCACAAATTTTTATTTTATTTTTTTTTTTGTTAAGTCAAATTTTTAAAACAATTTCTGTTGCTATTAAAATCTTCAATAATTGACTGATTTCTTACCATTTATCTAATTTTTATGAAAATTTACATATGCATCATTCAAGTCAGACTGCTGGCCAAATTTGCAAGTATTGTAGAGAACAACCCATATGTAACATGCTTATATAACTAACTACATAAGTCCACTATACTTAGGTATTTTTCAAAAAAAAAAAAAAAAAATCTGAAGTTTAAGGCAAATTTTCTGAAATGTAAAGGTTCTCTCCTGGAACAAATTATGCACGCGATCTTTTGACAAAATTCGCACTTTTTTAGTGACTTTTTGATGAAATTTCGCGTTCGTTTTCGCGACTCTTTGACGAAATTCTCTATTTAACGCGATTCTTTGACAAAATTAGTTTTTTTTCTGCGATCTATTGACGAAATTTGCGTTTTTTCACGATCCATTGATGATATTTTGCGTTTCTTTCGCAATCCATTGATGATATTTTGCGTTTCTTTCGCAATCCATTGATGATATTTTGCGTTTCTTCCGCAATCCATTGACGATATTTTGCGTTTTTCCGCGATTTATTGACGATATTTTGCGGGGGGTTTTCCGCGATTCTTTGACGAAATTCGTTTTTTTTTTTTTTTTAAGCAATCCTTTGACGAAATACAGGTTTTTCTGTGATTCTTTGACGAAATGTGCAGTTTTTTTCGCGATCTTTTAACAAAATTCTCTTTTTCTTCGCAATTCCTTGACAAAATTCGCATTTTTTTCCGCGATCTATTGACGATATTTGTGTTTTTTCCGCGATCTATTGACGATATTTGTGTTTTTTCCGCGATCCATTCACGATATTTGGGTTTTTTTTCGCGATCCTTCGACGAAATTTACGTTTTTTCCGTAATCTTTTGACGAAATGTTCGTTTTTTCGCATTTGTTTTTAGCGATCTATTGGCGATATTTGTGTTTTTTCCGCGATCACGATATCTGCGTTTTTTCCATGGTCATTTGACGAAATTTGGGTTTCTGAGCGATCCTTTAACAAAATTCCGGTTTTTCTGCAATCCTTTGGCGAAAATGTATGGTATTTTCGCGATCTTTTGATTAAAGTCTCTTTTTTTTTCACGATTCTTTTTCGAAATTCGCTTTTTACGTGATCTATTGACATATTTGCGTATTTTCGCGATCTTTTGACAAAATTCGCGGGTTTTTTCCCGCGATTCTTTGACCAAATCCCTTTGGAAAATTCTGCATTTGGCCGGTACTTTCCATATTTTTAGTCGCCAGTTTTTCACATTTAGTCGGCGACTGGCGAGTGCTTATTTTCATCTTTAGATTAGGACATGACTTTTTTAAATCAACCTTTTATCGTGTAGTAGAAAAAAATCAATGACTATTTCCTTTTCAAACTTTGGATATGGATTTAAAATTCCAATGCATAGAACATAGTTCAATTAACGAAAATACCAGGGACTACAGTTTTGACTATAATTCCATTAAGGACATAATAAAACAAGTTTGTTCAGAAGTGACATACAATCACCATAGGATACTGACAATAGAATCACCGATATGCATTATTCATGCATTTTTCACTTACTGTTAAAAATTAATGCACATCAGGTTTTGCAAAGTTTTCTAAAATTTTTTAACAGAGCATAACCATGTGTTTCCGATAATTTCTAAAGTTATAAAAGTTGGTCTGTGCTGTTTGTCAAAAGTGTAACTTGTGAAAGAGGCTAAATCACGCAAAATGCAATAAAATCTGAATTAAGAAATTCATTTAGGAACCCAATTGTTAATTGCCCATAACATTAGGTGAAAGTTGAAAGATAGACATGGTATATATAAAAATTGATTCTGTTCCTTTGTTTTAATAAAAATAAACATTTTGGATAATTATCTTGAGGAGTTAATTTAAATTATTTTAATGGTATTTTGTCATGTCTGTATAAATGTAATTCTTTAAGTGGCACGTAAAAAATAACGGGGTTTAAAGATTTTTTTTTTCCTTTCTAACAGTTCAACCCCCTGCATTTTTAAATGTTTGGTGGGAAACTCCCCTCCTGGGGAAAACTTGAATTTCAAGCCCTGATATTCAAAGAGATATAGTTTTTGTAAATTATATTTCAATACATTTAAAATGTTTTAATGATGTGTGAAACATGCTTGTAATTTATTGTTCTGAGATGGCGTTATATAAAGAAATAATTCACCATATAACTAAAAACATATCTAGTGCCGGATATCCGGCAGGCAAAGGAGCTTCGGGTATCCGATATCCGGCAAAATCAATATCCGGTGCATCCCTAATATATATATACTAGAAAGGTAGCCCGTCAAAAATGACGGAAATTTAGATATAAAGATATATACAACTCATGTGCAAGAATATGAGTTTTCTCGCTTGTTCCGCAGTGATAGATGAAAATAACACATTTAAAGAACAAAACACATTTATGAAAAACTGTGTACAGTAGAAGACCACTAATCTGCACAGTTTGGTTCCAAGTGTTATGCAGGTTTGAGGCTTTTTGCGGTCAATCTTTGTTTACATTTTTTTAAATTCATATATTGGACAATTTAGATTGTTAAACCTTAAAAATAAATAAATTTTATACTTGAAGTAAGGTAAAAACTATTAAATTATCGTATACGATTTCATGAAATGGTATTATATGGTATTATATGTGTGTGCTTCACGATCTTGGTTACGACGTTGGCGAAATTGGCTACAACTTGTCATAATCCTAATAGTGTGGGCCGCTATAACAAAAAAGTAACCAGTTTTTAGCAAAATTTCTGATGTAAAGTAGTTTTCAAAAACTTGTGCAAAATTGCAGGCCGTTCTCATGTTATGTCAGTCCGAAGAATAATATATCTAACACTGAAGAGTATATATGAATGTATTCCATGTATATATGAAATTTAGAAAAGCTTATCCAAAAGAAAGGTCCTGAAATGACATTGTAATTCCGCTAACTTCAAAGTTTAATCGGTCTCTGATGTTGTTTACTGAAATCTAATAAATAGAGTTATTTTGAACATTACAACAGAATTAAACAGTTACACTTATTTAACTTAAACCCGCTGTTACTTCCCGATGTTATTTTTTAGTATTAAGAAAGAAAATTATTTAAATTTTTCAAATCATGCATTTATAATTTTTTTCCGTCTTTAATAACTAAAAAATGAAAAAATATGCTTTTGTTCTGAGCTCATAAATATGACAATAAAATAATGTAAGTAAGAGACATTGCAAAATTAAATCTTTGTGATTTCAAACCATAAACAATCGATACCGCCACCATTTTACCTACTATGATGTCATTAGAATATTGCCCATTGATTGTTGGAGAACTTACTTTGTGAATGATTACCTCAATGATTTAAAATTTTTTTAAGTTTCACGATGAATGAATCACTTGTGTTTGTTTAGGTTTATGGAATGAGATATTAAGCTGTGAACCTAATTTCAACTAAAGTTATCCAAGGATATATGTATTTTTAATTGAAATTAAAAACAATGCTTTGATCTCGAAATAAAAAGTTTTGGAACAGATGTCATATTCGCCCCATATTGGCGCGATTTTTTTCGGTTGCCAATTTGGCGAAAACATCAACAGCATAAACAACATAATCCGGGTTACCACATCAAGCAAAATAACGACACTTTGCGCAAGTTAAGTACCTGTTGCCTATATGATATTGGCGACAGAAAAAAATCGCGCCAATATGGGGCGAATATGACATCTGTACCAAAGTTTTAGTTTGTATAATTGGTTATTTCTGTTAATTATTTATTTAGGTACTTTTCCATTATAGCGCATGTTTAAAAAAAGCTTGGCGCAATTCGGGCATCGGAAAGTGAGATATGTTGCCAAAAATTATAAACAGCTATGAAAACAAATCTAATGAACTTTTATTTTCGTTTATATGTGCACTTATATACATAAAAAATCGTTTCTAAATATATATAATATATTTTATATATATATATATACAAATTACGGCACAGATTTCAGATATGTACCGAGATACCTAACTGGCGCCAAAATGGTGTTATTTTGCCTGCTATGGTAACCAGGTATTGTTTTTTATTTATTAATAAATTGTCTATTTGCTTTTATTTTCTGTGTTTAATTATATAAACTGTTTTGTTCTATAGCTATTATTCAAACTTTTATTTATTTATAGTTATTTCCTTTTCAAAATGATAGCAAATAATTTAAAAATATATAAGTAACTGGTATTCGAAAGCGAGATTTCTGCCAAATTGGTGTCAGAGAAAAATCACGCCAACCCTGATGCGTATATGACATCTGTGCAAAAATTACGGCACAGATGTCATATTCGCCCCATATTGGCACGAATTTTTTTCTGACGCCAATGTCATATACACACCGGGTACTTAACTCTCGCCAAAGTGTCGCTATTTTGCTTGATATGGTAACCAGGATGTTGTTGTTTATGCTGTTGATGTTTTCGCCAAATTGGCGTCGGAAAAAAATCGCGCCAATATGGGGCGAATATGACATCTGTGCCAAAATTACTTCTGTTTATTATAAAAAATGGGTAAATAGCTTTTTTTACATTAAATAAAGGTACTTGTTAGTTATCCCGTCGACCAAATTACTGTCGCCATATTGTAAGATTAAATGCCAATAATGGTTGACATTAAACATGATCATGTGTTTCTTACGTCATCAAGTGATTTTTAATTCGACGTTATATTTGCATTTTTATTAATGTTTTGCTAATTTAATTGATCTTTCGTTGTTTAAAATAAAAATTATGTCAATTTGTATAATTTGGCGAGTGGTTTGGCGATCTATATAATTTGGCGAAACTGGTCGACGGGATAGCTAACAACTACCTAAATAAATTGCATACATATGGAAAAAATTGCTTGTGAGTATGAAGCAGTAAATATGTTGTCAGAAAATACGTTGACAAACCTCTTTCTTGCCAAGCAACTTTTCTCCGAAGTATCGTACATAAGCAATGATTGCTAGAAATGAATTTTTAATTATGATATGCGCTTTTATGTTTCACTACATTAAGCATACTATACTGTGTGTATAAATGCTACAGTTCATATGCAGGGCTACACAAAAGAATTCGTAAGGCTTACTGAGTATGAGAGTAAATTGCTTAAAGGTGGTTTTTAAAAGAGTTATGCGTTTTTACGCTAAACTGCATTTAGTTTACTAAGAAATGTCTGTAGAATATAGATAAAATTATATACAGGGTCAGGCAAAGAATTGGATACATAACCGTCTATGGATGATAATATTTGGAAATGTGATTTCGGTAGTTTTAAGAGTAGTTTAAATTAAATTTTGGCTAAATAGTGTCATGTAATAACGATACTATTGGCTATGGACGGTAACTGCTGAAATGAATTTTTAAAAATTTTTATGCGTCTTCTAAAATGTTTACTTAGTTATCTTATTTCCCCAAATAACGAAGTTTTGTTAAAGCATTCAGGATGTGTTGGAAAGTGCTGCATATTCTATGTTTAAAGCATGATTTTTCTTTCTTCTTTAGTCTTATTTTGCATTTATTTTATTCTTAATTTTTTAGTCTTATACTGCTTTATAGAAACTTTGGCACAATTGTCATATACGCCAATTTGGCGAAAACATCAACAGCATAAACAACAACATCCGGGTTACCATATCAAGCAAAATAACGACACTTTGCCGCCAGTTAAGTACCCGTTGTGTATATGACATTGGCGTCAGAAAAAAAATCGCGCCAATATTCGACGCGTGTATTATATGACATCTGTGCCGAAACTTTAATATTTAATTTTTAAACTCTTCGCTCCACACTTTACATGTAGTACAAACTATAATACAGATAGCGCAAAATAATAGACAGTTTGTTACTTTTCCACTGTAGGAGCTTTGGCGTTTCTTTTTAAAAAAGCTTGGTGTAATTTGGGCATCAGAAAGTGAGATTTGGGTACTTTTCCGTTATACGGATACCATTCTCGCCAAGCGTAGTAGTTGGCGCAAAATGAAAATCACGTGAATTGAAGCATTTGAAAAATAAAAGAAAAAACATTGTCGATACTAAAGTGAGCATTTAAAAAATATAACATTTGAAAATTCCAGACTTTTACGAACTATTTCATTAAATCACAATTATATACTTAAAATAAGTGAACAAATAACTGTTAAAAAGCAAATAACTGTTATAAAGCAATAAAATAAAACTCATATTAAACTGCTGGCATAAAATTAAAAATATCTTTTAGCATTTTGAAATAATTGGCGCATTAGCATACATTTTGGCATGGTGTCCGTATAACGGAAAAATATCGAGATTTGTTGTCAAATCATATAAACAGCTATAAAAACAAACTTGATGAGCGTTTTTGTTTGTTTTATATGTTTATTTTATATGTATATTATTGATGTTTTTATGTACAAATCACGTCTGTTTCTTTATAAAATTAGAGAAACGTCTTTCTTATATTAAATAAATCGTATAAATATTTTAAAAAAAAATGCGTGTGTATATAAAATGAAACAGTGGATAGGTTCCCGGAAAATATGTTGCCAAATTTCCTTTTTCGCCAAGGCACTTAATCTGGAAAAGTATCTAAAGCACATTAAAATCGCGCAGTTAGGAGCTCACACAGTACAGCGTCGTCTATTGGCGGTTATTTTATTAGTAGCATCGGGAGGAAGATGTAAAGATGTACTTTAAATTCTCACTCATAGATTTTGAAAAATATCTTAAAAGAGCGGAGTTTAAATCAAATTTCGGTGACCTCCTTTATGAAATATTAATGGTTTTAAATGGGAATTTCGCCAAATTACCCAGCTATCACCAAGTTGGCTAACATTTGGCGCTACTGTGGTAACCCTGCATTAGTTTTTTTCAACAATTACTCATTTCAATGAGGTGGTCCTACCGGAATCGTGAGGGACACACAGAGACTTGGATTTTATATAAATAGATATATATTTATGTAGGATTTGTGAATAATATTAGCTTTACAAAAAGAATAAGCTAAACATTTTCCTAGAATCCAAATATTGTAGTTTAATCAAGTTTTATAAAAAGCCAACTTTTTATTTTGTCTTTAACACATAAAAATAGAAATAATATTATTGTTAACATGATTGCGAAAAGAAATGAGCAAATATGATATAACATAAAATTGCAATCATGAAATGCAGTTTGGCACCTAGAAAAAAAATTATAGGTGCCATTTGATGCCTTACTTATACTTAAGAGTTCCTACTTTCTAAGCCCGGATCCAATGACTGTTTTCATCTTTGATTAAACAAAATCAGTTAAACATTTGAAAATAAGCTAACATAAAATGAATTAAGTTTACAGTCTTTGTCCCCCAGTATTTTTTAACAACACTATAAAAAATTGATTTCAATAAAACATTTTAAATCTGACATAATTTTCACCAAAGATTTCTTTCTTTTTTTAATATTCACGTGAAAATACTTTTGTTGTTAGGAAGGAAATATTATTTGTGCCGTCTAAGAATTCACAACAATAGTTTAAAAGATCATCTCAAAATATATTTTTTAGTTTGGCAATTATTATCATTTGGCCATGACGTAATTTTCAATATTTTCCTGCTTTTAACATGTAATCATATAATTCTAATTTGAAAGTCACGTGTAAATAAATTTTTAATTTGAAGGAAATATTATTCTTTGCGCTGTCCATTTAAAATAACCTTTTCTAAAATATGTAAAAAATATCTCTTGAAATGCTGAAAATTTTAGTTTAAAATGAAAATAAACCCTCAAAAAATGAGTCAAATTAAAAAAAAAAAAAAAAAAAAAAAAAAAAAAAAAAAAAAAAATGCAGTCTGCACATCGCAAGATTGTAATGTATATCCTCAGAAAATTTTTTTTCAATTCCTATGTATAGTTTCTGCTCCTATAAAACTTTTTTAATGGAACGATTTTGACCCACTTTAACATTAAATATCTCTTAAAATAATTATTAAATTTAAAAACTGTCTGCATCAACTTGTTTAACAAACATTTCTCTATAATTCTACCAATTTTCATATTTTTGTATGCAGTTGTTTTCTTAACATTAACGAAGAAAGAGCCCAGCCCTGATTACAAAAAGTTCATTTACTGCAGCGGTGACAGCGTTAGTTACTTTTATCACAAAGTTTTACTATAAATCACCAAGTTTTAAGGGATGACCGCTATTACCGTGCGGTAAAATTGTTACATCAGCTTTAGCTTATTTCGATCCTTGAATGTGCTGTTTCTTTGTGCTGAGAACGGTTGATTCACTCACCGGCCTTCCCAGTTCAGAGGTGGAATGTTCCACTGCTGCAGAATTTCCATTCATAGTAGCATATCGGCCAATTTTGTACCTCAGCATTTCGTCCTACACTACATACTGCCCACGTTTTTCTTTCAAAGCAGTAGAAACCTCGGTATTAGAGGATATTATTTCTTTTGATTCAACAAAGGAGTTAGCGCTTCTTGCATCCGGAAGTCCTGCCGGCGGTGGAGCCCCTATAGGAATTTCCTCTCCACTGTCCGTCAACTTGTACGGGGTTTTCCACATTTTTTATGGCACTGATGAAATGTTCTCTCTCCTCAATTTTCTATCTTGCACTCACAGGCATGGACGGTCCCAATCCGAGAGAAGCGAAGAAGGTGGGATGATTAGACTTTCGGTGCAAAAGGGACGGGTCAGAAGTCCCTAGTTTGATAAAAGAGTGTGTGAAAAAATAGATTAAGAAAATAAACTTGTTTGGGGTGGAATGCACATGTTGAGCCAAGGTCAAAGTTGATAAGTACAGTGTGTTGTTTTTAGAACGAGGGATGGAGAGGGGGGCAAACTTTTCAGACAGAAGGAAGTTTCTTAAGATGCCTTATGCAAAAGGGGTTCTATTTTGACAGTTTTGGGATTTTCCAACTTTCGGTTCTATTCATATATAATTCGTGAAATTACCGATATCTTCATTTTCGCAAAAATAAGTGCTTTTACAGTATATCATTCTATGGAAAATTACTAGAAATTCTAATCAATAAGATTTGAGAATCTTTAGATGTATTGGAAATTTAATTAAAATAAGAATGGTTTTTCTGTAAACTCATGAATAAATTTAAAGTTATTGCATTTTGTTAATTTGATTATTAGGATGATTTTTTTTTTTTTTTTTTTTTTTTTTTTTTTTGAAGGAATGGATTAATAAATTTCTTAAGATATAGTTTCTTCTAAGTTAAGTCTTATGGCCTGTATTATTTTATTTGAATTTGTATTAGCTTGTGCATCAGAAAACTTTGTAATTTTTTTAAGGAAATCCATATAATGTTATACAGTAAAAATTCTGTCCAGAACCAGAACATAAGAAATAGATTGATGCAATTTAATATAGAGTATTAAATGTACCTACTATATTTTAATTTATTAAGGCATATCTGAAAGAAATGTCCCCCCCCCCCCCCCCACACACACACACACTCAACAATGTGAAACTTTCTGACACATTCAAGGGCTCATTTTTAAATGCATAAACACAATTCTTGAACTGATTTGCTTTCAAATGTTTTTCTTTTTGGGTCATTTTAATTTTTACTCATTTTTCTAGTGATATCTTTGATGCCATGTTTCCTGTGGTACATTCAGCAGGTGAAGTAATAATACAGCAAGGCGACCAAGGAGACAATTTTTATGTAATTGATCAAGGAGAAGTTGAGGTATATAGCTTTTTAATAACTATTTTTTCAGTTTAAATAATTGTTTATTTTTGTGTGTAACTTTGAAGGTTGGAATTGTCTAAAAGTTAGATTTTCTTTTCTCTTCAATTTTCTTTTATCATCTGAAATTTATTATGTATTACTAATAAATATTTAAAAGTTGTTGAGCTTACATTTTTATTTCTTTATCTAAGTTTCCTGTTAAGATGTTTGGATGTATTTTAATAAAGTAGTTTTAATTTGTTTCTCTTTTATATGTTGCAATCAATTGTACCATGGTTTTTCCTGGTCCCAAAGCATTCCTATATGTAAACTATTAACAATTGTGAAATGTTTTTTATTGTGTCCAATTTTCAATTATATTAAAATTTTAAATGCAAATTTGTTATTTATCACTTTGCACATGTAGGCAATTGCCGTATTGCTTGACTTTTTTTACTCTCATTGTAAGTAAACCAAGGTGGGGGGAGAATGAGCAAAGATGATCATAAGGAGTGAGAACTTGATGGTTGTTATCAACCAGACAGAGGTACGGATGGGTAGGATAGAGTGAGACTGGATGAGCTCTTCTTCCTGTAACATCGTCTATGACTCAATGGACATTGTAAAATGCCCAAGGGAACAATGAACCGTTCAGAAATAGAACTGTAGGGGAAAACGCTGTTTCATTACAGTACTAGGAAAAAGATTATTCTGATTTTTTTTAGAATTTTCTTATACAGCGGTAGAATCAGGGCTTCGGTGGAAAAAATGGCCTAATATCAGACTCCTGAAATTTTAAGAACTCTGACTCCAGGATGGCTAATATACTAGTTTTGCCTGTTGGTTTGGTTCCCTTTATTCATATTGCTACCATTTATTATGAAATATTAATAGCCCCCTTATTCAATTTGTCATTAAAAATAAGAGATATATGTTACTATTTTAAAAAAGTGGCAGCAATCAAGCAATCTGAATTAAAAATAAACGATCAAGTGTGAGTATTACTCACACTCAGAGTATTCTGTACAATAAATATGTGAATTATTAACTGTATTATTAAAAGAAAATAGTTGCTAAAGGAATAATAAGACTTTGTTAAAAACTATATAATGTAGGATTGGGTATAGCTGTATATACCAGAAAAGTATGAATAGGTGTACCATAAAAGTTCAAAAAGATATGAAGCCTAAATAATATCAAATATTGCTATTCATTATAACTTTTTTTTTTAAATGTTATCCTAATCTTTTTATGATGAACTTAATTCGGTACTGGCAATAAAAGTAGTTCATATTTAACCCCTTACATTCTGGCGCTGTTGGCGGATGTATGTCACTAGCCACCAGTGTTGTCGTATCTGGCAGAATTTTTTAAAAGAAATCTTGAATTTACACCGCAAAAATTTAATTGGTAATTTTCTTTTACTTTATTTATGAAAAATCAATCATCTTGTAAAGCAAAAATAAGAGTTAAAACTTTCTTGTGAGAATTTGGTATGTCTAATTAAAAAATCAGCCATATATCATGACATATGCAGCATAACGTCATTGTTGAAAATGACCAAAATAGCATGACATTTGCTGTGTCCGTCATAGAGTGCAAGAGGTTGAACTTCATTTGGCATTTCATAAAACTAAATTCAGCGTAGTAATAATCTTTTCTTTTTACAGTAGCTAAAACAAAACCCTTGTTCAAAGTTTAAACCTGACATAGTGCTAAGCGCGCTTCGAAAGGAAGTCGCAAAGTAGCAACGCCAGCTTGGTCCATGCCTTGCTTTTCCTCATAGTTTTTTAATTAACTTTTAAAGACACATGAGGCATATTGAGAGATATATTCAATGCAAACTGATCTCAAATCCCATAGTATTTATGTAATTAATTCTAATTAAATTACTCTGTTTTTAACATTTTGACGGTTATTGTTTTTATACTGCTACTGGCATTGCATTTCACAAATATATCATTAAAAGTTGTTATCTGGCCTTTAAAAGTCGATGGTACATAGAATACGTCGCCCCTGTCAATATGTATGTCCAAACTGTCTGTGTCTTTAAGGGTTAATATCTCGACTAATTACCAATGATTTTTTTCCAAAATCATTATCAACAATGCTTTTATGCTTCTGCTAAGATAAGTACCTCAAGCGCTCCTCAACACCTTTGCTGAGTACCTGCAAATCGAAATTTGTGTGTAACGGAAAAATGCACTTTTCTCAAAAACTATGTGACCTAGGGTAATCGCTGTAATTTTCCTGCAAACGTCTACTACCTCTAATTTTTTTCATAATTTTAGTTTCAGTAGATTCGGAAATAGATGAAGGCGAACATATTTTTGTACTACATTTTCGACGTTAATCTCTGAAAATATAACACCGACCTAAAATTAAACGAAATGTATTTTGTAGTTCAGAGTTATGAAAGCTTTCTCACGATACCCTTACACGATATACAAAGAAAAGATTTTTTTTTTCAAGTAGTTTTTGGCTATAGCAAGCAGGTCCTTCCTTAATTTAGAAAAAATTGTCCGGAAGGGGGTGCTTTAATAGCAATTTTCGTCCCATTTTGAATATTTTACCATCGAAAAGTGTATGAAGTTATGCATAGAATTTAACCCCAAAAAATTTTTAAGTTCTTGACTATGGCAAGCAGGTCCTCCCTCAATTTGAAAAAAATCTGCTGGTGGCACTGTAATAGCGTTTTTTGTGCCATTTTGAATATTGTACCATTGAAAAGTGTATGAAATTATGTATAGAATTGAATAAAATTTTTTGTGTATGTTTTTGGCCATGGCAAGAAGGTGCTCCCTGAATTTGGAAAAATTCTGCTAAAAGTGGGTGCTGTAATAGCGATTTTTGTGCAATCTTCTTAATTTTTCGTAGTTCTATTGTACACCAGTGGCTCATGAATGGATGGGAATTTCCCATCCTGATAAACCGACTATTCGTGATTTTAATAAAAATCATGATCGAGATTAACTCGTTTTTATTCCGATTAATTGACTGAAGCAGAAATTTAATATGAAAGTCAAAATTGATATAGTATTGAACTAATACAAATGAAATATTGACATCTGTAATAATATTTTGAAGTAGTAAAATATATGAGATAGAAGAAAGTTTTGGGATTGGCAGGTCCAACTAGTTCCTAAATGTGTTTGTGAATGTTTAATAATCTGTAAATATATGGGTCAATAGTCTTTATTACTTCCCCCAATTTAAACTTTCCACATTCCATAGTTTACGAGTAAAATGTCTGTGACAGACAGACACACAGAAGTGATCTTATAATGGTTCCGTTTTTACTTTTAAGCAGGGTTGTTTGGTTTAAACCGTGATTTAAATCATGGTTTAAACCAAATGGTTTTTTTAAAAAAACCATGCTGGTTTTTTTTCATGTGGTTTTTTTCCCTTTTTCCCTAATATTTTCTTTTATTTTACACATTATTGAAAAATGCAAAATCTATGCAGAAGCTACACGCAAAGCTTTAGAAAAATGATGAATTAATAAATTTATAAAGGTGACAAACATTTTTAATCAATCAAACCTTTCTTATAAGCTTTAAATCTACATAGCAGACTTAATTTTTCTAAAATTAGCTGGGAAGAGAAAAACAAGTACTTAGTTATTTTTCTTCTTCTTTTTTCAAGCCTTTAAAATAACCAAAATAGCAGATTTGAGCTAAAAATACACTTTTACTACTTAGATTGCTTGATTAGTTAAGATTTAGTAAGAATTACATATGCCTCAATGATGACATAATCATAAGTAATTCTCTCCATTGGTTACTTTTTGTTCTGTATGCTAATGAATGATTGGCTGGGAGTTTTCGTTGCTGTATCATGGTTATTGGTTTAGTAAGTCTTTTGTTTTTCTTGCATTCCTACATTGGGATTGGGGTTTTACATTATGATTTTATTCTGTTAGCAGCAGGATTGGCACGGTTTAAATCAAATTGGTTAACCAACTGGTTTTTTAGAAAAGATCTAATGTAATATTTTCTCATTTTTGTAATTTAAGTGTTTCAAATTATTGGATATAAATAATTTCTACTTTTAATCCCAGCAGTCACCGTGAGACATAGTGAGTCTAGATTATATTTGTATGCATGTAGAATGCAAATTGCATGTATTGATGAACATATCTGAAGCTCTAAAGGTAAAATTTAAAATATGTGAATGTAGCAAAGACAAAATAGATTAAAAATATTCAATATTTTGAATAAAATATTTTCTTTGAGAAAACTTAGATTATTTACAATTAATAACATAAAATGACCTTTAAGATTTCAGTTAAGCTGCAAAAGAAAATTTTCTTGATTGGGAGATTATTTTTTAAGGCTGTTCTCAACTGCTCTACTCATCAAGCGCAAGATGCTTTGACACATTTACAAATTCATTTTTTAATGGAAAAATATAAAATTGGAAGTCCTGGCTGGAAGCTATTTGGAATCAAACTGTGTTTTCCATTTTTGATAAATAAATTACCTATTGAGTTATAAGCAGTTTTGATCACATGACAAAGATGTTTTTAACCTTACTTGAGTAGTTATTTTTCTTTCGCATGGAAATACGGTTCTAAACGCCAACTTTGACAATATTTTCTGAAAGATCTGTTGCGTTTGGGGAAAAAAAAAAAAAAAAAAAAATGGAAAACACAATTTTATTACAGTTTCTGAACAACAGCATCTGCTAGTTCCATGCTTTTCCGAACATAAATAAATTAAAACTTATGTCAAAAAGTTGCCCTTTCGGATTTGAGAACAAACAGCCTTAAGAATAAAAAAGAAACTCAAGCTATGAAGTCGAATAAGAGGGCACTGAAAAATCAGGTGCCAGCGAAGCATCTGTTTACTTTTAACTAAAATATGCAGTAAGATATATTTAAATCATCTATTGCATAATCAAATCCACTATTTAGATCTGACAAAAAAATGGTCAAAAATTGAGATAAGGTGAGATATAACAGAAAAAAGTCTCATAAAAATGCCTAAAAATATATATTATTAATTTTTAGTTTATATATTTAAAAGTAATATGTATTATAAAATAGCTCAGAAAAAAATCCTGTGTACTAAGTCTGATGGCTGTTTAAATGTTTTAGTGGATGACAACTTTTCTACTTTCCATTTTAAGAGCAATGTTTTCAGTTGTTTAAAAAGCTGGTAAATAAGTATTTCTGTTTATTTTACTGTTGCCTTTTTTTTTTTACGTGGCAGTTTCAGAAGAGAAGTGTGAAATGACAATACACAATACTTCTTGAAACGTGTAAAGACCCTACTGCTAAATTAAAATCGTTCCAGGAATTCTTTATAAAAAGCTTTACTTTCAATAAAAGATTGTTCATGTCTAACAGAAAAATCAGATATCTCAGATTGCAAATATTTCAAAGAAATTATTTTGAATAGCCATGGGAAAGCATATTATATTTATGAAACTACACCATATATTTATTTATAGTACTAGTAATCAAAAGATTGTTTATTAAGATTTCCAAGGTATCAATGTTTCACTTTGTAGAGCCTTTTATTCATGGAACATAAGACATAGCTTTTACTAAAAATGTTTAAATTTTAAATGATTTCAATTTTCTACATAATTGATTGTAATTATTTAATTTAAATTATTTTTAAATGAAGTTATATTACTTATATATCCAACAATGTTTATTTTTATCAATAAATAAGCATGTATATGTAATAGGAAAATATATTTTTTACCAACCCTGCTTTTAAGTAAGGATCCCTAAAAATTACCCAATTGGCAATACTGCAACCTACTGACACATTGTTGTTTGACCTTGAAGCACTTAATCTGCATGCCGACCAGTATTTTTCATTTTTTTGGATGAATCGTCTGTAAGCTGTCACAGTCAAGACACCAGATTACTGCAGAGTTAAACTTCCAAAAGTATTTTAGTATAGAAAATTTCACCTTTTTTAACTGCAGCCTTTTTATTTTAAACAGGGCAAAAATATTCTTACAAATTATCAGTGGAATTTTGCCCCTACATTAATAGATTCTGGTCAAGTCTGAAAATATTTTGAACATATCCCCACCCAAAGATACTTTATGTGCACTACCAGAAAGTGCAGACCTCTAGATTCTGAATATGTTTGGGCATTTTGTGAAAATTGCTATTGTAGCTGAAATACTGGCTCTAACAACTCATGCAGTTAAAACAGAGCTACAAAAAAGGCAGACCTTCCAGTTTTTATTTAAAAAAACTTGTTTTATTGGCTTTTAAATTGCATATCTTACTATTAACATTTAATATTGATATATGTTAATTATTTTACTAATACAGGGCTTGAATTTTGGGGCAGAATTTGCGTTCAAAAGATTATCATGGGTGGGAGGTTTTCTCCCACCCCTAAAAAAAAAAATCATTTTCTGAGAATTTTTCTTTTTAACTTGACGATCCAGTCTCCCAACAGACTGACAAATTTCGCGATATGTTCCACGATGGATTCAGTTTTCAGAGTTTCTTTTGACAACAGATTGGTAAAATTCACTTTTTTTTGTTTGACTGAAAACTTTCATGATTTTTCTCTGACATTGATGAATTTGCCAGGGTTTTTTTTTTTTTTTTTTTTCCCCTTGACAGACGACGAAATTTCAGCTTTTTTTCCTCAGACAGATAGGCAAATTTCACAAATTTTTTACCACAACCAATTGACAAATTTCGCAATTTTTTCTGAACCTATTAACGAATTTTGCTGTTTCTTCTTGCGACAGATTGTCAAAATTCACGATTGTTTCCCTGCTTCCAACTGAAAAAATTTTGGAATTTTTCTTTGTGACCAACCAATGAATTTCACAATATTTTCCTGCGAACAATTGAAGAATTTCTCGATATTTTGCCGTAACCGATTGACGAGTTTTGCAATATTTTCCAATGGCCGATTGACGAATTTTGCAATATTTTCCCATGTCTGATTGACAAATTTTGCGATATTTTGCCATGACCGATTGATGAATTTCTTGATTTTTTTCCCACAACAGATTAACAAATGACAGATTTTTTTCCTGAAACCAATAGATGAATTTCCCAGTTTGTTCTTGCGACATATTGGCGAAATACACAATCTTTTTTTCTTGCGATTTTTCTCCCTAACTGGCACAATATTTTCCTGTGACCAATTGACGCATTTCAAACTTTCTTATGACAGATTGATGAAATTCATTATTGTTTCCCTGCTCCCAGCTGAAAAATTTTGATATTTTTCTTTGCAACTGATTAACAAATTTTGGGATATTTTTCCGCCACAGATTGACAAATTTTGCTTTTTTTCTGTTTTGTCCATGACCAACTTATGAATTTTGCAATATTTTCCCGTGACCGATTGATGAATTTCACATTTTTTTCATTTTGACAGATCAGCAATGGGCAATTTTTTCCTGAAACCTGTTGATGAATTTCGCAGGCGATTGGTAAATTTCCCAGTTTGTTCTTGCGACACATTGACAAAATTCAGGATTTTTTTTCCCTTGTGTCTGACTAAAAAAATTTTCGAATTTTCGATCCGCAACCAGCTGACGAATTTCACAATATTTTTTTCCCATCGACAATTTTTTCGTGTTTTCTCTGCAAATGGTTAAGTTGATATTTTACCCCTCGAATGATCGACGGAATCCATGATTTTATTTTATCAAAACGACCGATTTACATATTTCAAGAGTTTTTTTCCTGTGACCGAAAAGGAAATAAGAAAAAGGGCAGTAACGGCCACCGGAAACTGCACCCTACCAAATTAGTGAACACTAAACAAAAATGAGATTAAATTTTGTAATGCACATAAAAAAAAATTTTTTTTTGGAAATTGAAGGAAACATATTTAGAAACAACAAACTAAGTTGATACTTGCAATTCACAGAAATTAGGACTTGACTTTTTTTAAGTCAACCATTTCTCGTGTAATAGAAGAAATGAATTGATGGTTTCCTTTTCAAACTTTGGACATGGGTTTAAAATTTCAATGCATAGAACCTAGTTCAATCAATGAAACTATCAGGGATTCCAGTTTTGGCTGTAATTCCGTTAAGGATATAATAAAACAATTTTGTTCTGAAGTGACCATATGAACAATACCATCACCAATATTCATTGTTCATGCAAGTAGTTAAAAATAAAAGCACATCAGATTTTACAAACTTTCTAATTTTTTTTTTTAAGAGATCATAACTATGCGTTTCCGATATTTCCAAAGTTATAAAATTTGTTTTGTGCTGTCTGTCATAAGTGTATCTTGTGAAGGAGACTTCAGCCCCCAAAATCTTAAATTCTGAAATTCATTTAACAACCCAATAGTTAAGCGCCTGTAACATTTGGATAAAGTTGAAAAATATACATGGTATATATAAAGCTTGATTTTATTTCTTTATTTTAATAAAAATAAACATTTTGGATAATTGTTCTGAGTTGTTGCTTTAAATTATTTCAGTGGTATTTTGTCATGTCTATATTAATGTAATTCTTTGAATGGCACATAAAAAAAAAAAAAATAGCCTGCTTTAAACATATTTTTTTCTCCCTCCCAAACAATTCATCTCCTATCCATTTATAAATTCTAGGAGGGAGACTCCTCGCCTGGGAAAATTTGAATCTCAAGCCTTGTAATAGCCATTTTATGTAAAATAGAACTTAAATCTTGTTATAAAATTTTGCTTACATTTGAGTATATTTTGATCTAGAAATTTTACTTAACACATTCACTACCGGGTTCAAATCAAGGCACTTAAACTATGTTCCATCAGATTCCCATGTTTACGGCATCAGTGAAATGTAAAATGAGTGACCAACCAAGGCCACTTATGCGTCCTCAGTAGCGAATATGTTCATAAATGAAATGCAATAGTTACCACATAGAAACAAGACATTTTATTGAATAACGTTCGTAGTAGGCAAGCACACAATGCCATTGTATGCTGAAGAAATGAAGGTAGTGCCCAACAGTGTTGACTTTTTCTTATTATAATACATATATGCAATAGCACATTCAAGATTCTCTGCTTTTTGAGTACTACTATTTCTAAATTGTAATTTTTACCTTACTTATTTCCAAAAAATTATTACAAGTTTTGCTATTAAATAAGGTGAAGAATACTTTAGTTACTTTAGTTTGGAAATAGCTGCTGTACTCCTTGGAAATATTAGGATTGTAAGTGTACACATCCTCCATTTGTGACCTTTTTAAATATATATATATTACATAATTTCCGTCAAACTTTTGCATCTGTTGAGTTTCTTTTTATGATTTTGTTTGGAACAAGTTGAGAATTATCTCGGATGCTGGCAGAAGCAGAAAAATTGATAAAAGTGTACGAGTACCTAAAGAATGAGTCTAATCGATCTATACTAATATTATAAAGAAGTAAAGTTTGTTTGTTTATTTGTAGGAGGTAGTCTCTGGAACTACTGAACCGATTTCAAAAGTAATGGTTTCAAAATGATGGAGTTAGACCCTTTTCGAACATAGGCTACAGCGGTAGAATTAATTAAAAAAAAAAAGTCACTGGTACCAAGGACCGGTAAACATCAGAGTTTACTGGTCTGCAAACATCGTCACTGACACACTACATAAAATTCTATTAAGTACATTTAACCCTTTGAGTGATACCCAGTGGTGGGATTCAAATAATTTAACAACCAGTTCGCTGCCCGAATGATCATTACACATTGAAGAACATTAAAATCATACACAAATTGAAAAGCACTAAAAAATAAAATGAAATATAAAACTGATACCTGTTATGATAAATTATTCAAAAGTAAATCTTGAAAAAAGTTGTAATATCTATAAAATTGTTAAATGCTTCAAAGCGCAAAATTGGACGGTTCTCGAATTGGTCAATTCCGCTGTAAATTGACTCGCTAATAGCCTATCCTTTTTATGATTCAGGATTTAGCCACGCAGCTTGAGACAATTAAACTGTGCCAAAAGTAATTAGCACTTTATATTACCTATTAATGTGATACAACATGTCAATGTTCTAATAAATTACATTTTATATATATATATATATATATATATATATATATATATATATACAGTACAGAACCATTTATCCGGAATGGTTGGGGTCAGATGTATTCCGGATAACTGGTTTTTCCGGTTAACTGGTTGAGCATTAAAGCAGCATCCATTTGATAAGTTTTGTGAAATATATCTGGTTGTGGCATTATTTCTGATTTTAAATTATTAGATTACTTGGAATAAAAATCAGATGCAAGAAACATCAAAAGTTAACCAAAGTTTGAAAGAAGGTAATTTATGGGAATCCCTTGGGAACAAAAATTCTTCTGTTTCCTCTGCATAAAAATTAAAACATCTAAAATACAACTAAATATGTTTCCATTTCAAATACCAGATGTTGACATCAAATTATACAGTTGTTTCAAGCAATGCATATGTCAAACTGGCAGTGTATGACACTTTTCTGCAAAGGTTCTGAAATAAGTCTTTTAGAAATATCATTCCGGATAACTGGTTTTCTGGTTAACTGGTTTCTGGATAAATGGTTCCATACTGTATATTAGTTTGTTAAACTGACTTATGATTTTTTACAAATGACTCTCATATTGTTGACTGATTAATATTTTTATGATTATCAGTAGATTAGATGATCATATAGATTTATGATGATCAAGTAAGACTGATTGTAATATTTTAAGTAAAATGCAAACCTGCTAAAATTATTTTTAATTAGCTCTAAATATTATATTACACACTTCATTGATCTCTATTGTAAATTATAGTAAGTGTTTTTTTATTATATAGGTATTTGTGAATAACCAACTAGTTACAACTATTGCAGATGCTGGGAGCTTTGGAGAACTTGCTCTCATTTATGGCACACCACGAGCTGCTACAGTTAAGGTATGAATTGCCCCTTTTTTTCTTTGATGTGTATCGGTGTTGAATTAATTCAAGCAATATGCAAGTACTTTAATGACATAGCACAATCGTGTAATTTGGTTTTGTTAAGTTTTAAGTTTTTGTATGTGTTTATTTTTATATAATATTCTGTTTAAAATATCTATATGGTTTCTGGTATACGTTATTTTCAAAAAAGACCTACAGATGTGGAAAAAAGATTTTAAATTGCTAAATCTGAATTATTATTCTGTGATCTAGTTTATTTGATTTTTACAAAAGAAATAGATTTAAAAATGTTTATTCTCAAACATTTCACAAAAGATTATATAGTTGTATTTTTATGTTTTAATCACATTTGTACAGGAACAAAATCAGAAAAAATGATAGGGATAGTGTAAAATTCAGCCAAATAAAACTAGTAGTTTAAATATAATCATTAATTTAATTTTGCCGTTTTGAAAATTAACGTACATGAGAAATCTTCTGTAAATGATTTTAGGAAGAAAAAAAAATCTGATTTTTTTTATCACGTGATCAGGGGTCGTACTCTACATGAAAAATTTCAGAACAATTACCAGTATTTGTTTAAAGAAAAATAACTCTAGGTTAAACACGAAAAATATCACCTTATTTAAGAAGATATTTTCTATAGAAAAAATAGTGGTACCGAAGAATTTCCTGGTCGTGAAATTTCAGGACAAGTACGACGCCTGCATTACAGTTTATCTTTATTGGCATAAACACTCGACTTTTGCATAAATATCTTGCATTATTATTTCCCAAAAATTTACCACTGGATTGAACTAAAAGTTATGTAATGGGTCAGTCCAGCAATATGCTCCTTTTTGATCCTTAAGTATTTCAAAGGTAATTTTTTTTCTTGAAAGTTCTTATTTTTATCCAAAATTTATATTAAAATAAAGTCCTTATTTTTACTCATTAATCACAAGTGAAAATTCTTGTGTTTTGACAGATTTTTAATTTTTCTAAATTTTTTCCTTCCCCTCTCTCCTAAAATAAAAGAAATTGAAACACACACATATAGACATGTACATAAAGTTTAAAATCTCAGAGCTGCCACATGTTACTAAAATGCTACTAAAAGTGACTATTTTGGAGGAAAATCAGAAAAAAAAAATGAGACTATTTTCGAATTCCAGCTTCTATTTTCGGGAAAAAACTGATTTTTCATAAACACAGGTCTGCTGACTCTTCCCTTTTTATTTTTTTCTTTAACCCAATACCCTGTTGCAATTTATCATAGACTAGCTGACCTGCTTGGCTTTTCCCGGGTCCGTGATAATATTCTTAAATGAACAATTACCCTTTAAGACCTGACGTACACAATTGTGTAGGCAGTCCTAAAGAAAATGAAAAACATTTTCCTCTTTTTTTCTATGATTTAAAGTCAAGGCTACAGAATTGTGTAGATCTTTCCTTGGCACTACCTAAAATGGGACATCCCCCCCCCCCCGTACCCCCATCAAATCTGATCCTATTAATTAGGCAAAACCACCAAAATTTTCATTTCATTTTTTTGTACCAAAAACCTTCTGTTATTTAAGGGTTAAATTTGTATTTTATATCTTTAACTCAAAATTCATTTTGTCTCAAATACTTGCCTGCTGACTGTGGAAAAAATAAGTTTAAAAAATATAAAAATAAAATTAATTATAAAAACCCTCTGATATTTAGCAGTATAAAGAAAGACTCGAGATAACTGTCACAGGAAACAAAAGGGGGGGACACAGTGTGTTTCTAACTACTTAATTTTTGTGCTAAAATATTGATGTATGCGTATATCATAATATATTTTTAATCTTTTTTATATATCCTATAATAAAAAATCGGACTTAAAATTTATGATAATTAGTAAAGGAACGCTAAGGTATAAATAATGTGCTGTGTGGAAAGCATTTTTTTCCTTTAAAAAATTGATTTTTTGATCAAATAAAAAGTTCTTCATAGATTTTTACAAAAATTACATATTTGGATTCAGTGATAAAAAATAAGCAAAGATAAATAAATTACAAATCTATAAATGCAATATTTGTAAAAATGTTGTGTATTATTCCTGTATAAATTATATACCAGGAAACAATTCCACTATGAAAATTATCGTTTTTGTTTATTCTTTTTTACCACAGACAATCTCTTGTTTTCTGCTGATAAGAAATTGAAAGCAATTATTTTTCATTAAAAAAAATTTTTTTAAATAATTAATTTTCTTATTAACCGATTTCAAAGAAAATTACATACTTGGAATCAACATAACAAAATACGTATAGGTGCATAAATTTCAAATCTATAAATGCAGATTTGTAAAAAATTTATACTCTGCGAAACAATCCCAGTATAAAAATCATCTGTGGTTTTTATCACCTTGGCAACCCTTCCCCCTCTTGTGGAGTTTGAAAAAGAGTTTTTTGCGGTCTGATTAAAATCCATACTTTAATTGAATTATGAATACTTTTCTGTTCTTTTAATTAATAACTCAGCTAATTATCAGAAATTTAAAATTCTGAGTCTCAAGTGCACTAGGAGAGGCCTTCGACTACCCTCACAAAAATTTTCAGCTTTGTACGTGTGGTAGATTTCGCTAGCCATTGCAGACAGACAAACACACAGAATGAAACATTCTTTTATTAGTATAGATTAAATTACACTTTTCAATCCATAAATCTAACTCAAAGATGCCAATCATCCAAATTTCGGTGGGAAACTATTGATTTTCTGGTTGACTCCCACTCATATGTCTTACAGAGTATCTCTCCCAAATTTTTGTTGCTTTTAAAAATATTTAAATTTTTAACTGTCATATGAATTTTATGCGATTCATTCTAGATTTGTCCACTGTGCTGTGTGCATTTGATTTGTTCCTAGTTTCTCCATTCATAACATAAATGTATTTCACTAGGGGCCTCTGCCCCCTTCGAACTACGCTCGCCAACCCCCGTTCAGACACCGCAGACTCTAACAGCACGCTAATTTGATCGGCTTTAAAAAGATTTTGGAAGATTGAATTATAATTTGAATCTGACGTAATTTTCACCAAACTTTTCTTTCTCTTTTTAATATTCACGTAAAAATACTTTTGTTAGAAATGAAATATTATGATCATCTTAAAATATCAAATAAATGTCTCGGGCAATTTTTAAATTTAAACTGTTTTTCAATATTATTTTTTGTTCATTTTACGTAATAAGTGTAATGTGACGTAAATTCTCCGATTTAAGACTTCTAACGCATGTTAATGAATTTATTATTTTACAATATTCTTTCTCTTTTAAAATTCGCGTGTGAATATAGTTTTTATGACGTAATTTTCAATGAGTTCCTGCTTTTTATATTTTCTGTTTATAATAGTCACGTGTAAAATAATTTTTTAATTTGAAGCAAATATTATTGTTTGCGCTGTTTATACAGTTGGCAACAGTTTAAATTAATACAATTTTCTAAATTGTGTAAAAAATCTCTCAAAATGCTGAAAATTGGAATTTAAAATAGAAATAAAACCTCAAAAAATGAGTCAAATTAAAAAACTAAATGCAGTATGCACACCGGGAAATTCTGATGCATAAAATGATCTAAAAATGATTAAATTCCTATGTACAGTTTTTGCTCCTATAAAACTTTTTTAATGGAACGATTTTGTCCAACTTTGGCATTAAATATCTCTTAAAATAATTCTTCGATTTGAAAACTGTCTGCATCAGCATGTTTATCAAACATTTCTCTATAATACTACCAATTTTCATATTTTTGTATGCAACAGTTTTTTTTTAATATTAACGAAGAAAGGCCATGCTTAAGCATTCAAATTGGATGCCGATCTGCCGGGAATATCTACGCAGATTTTCATTGGTCCATTTCCAAATCAAAACTTTTTTTAATTATATAGAAGGATACCTGAAATTTAGTAACCAATCTGAAATAAAGGCCGCTTAAGAATGAGATACATTTTATTAAATAAAATGTCTAGTTAAAATTGGCATATGAAATTGAAGACTTGCAAATTATGAAAAATTGATACTGAATTGATAACAAAATGTAATTTAGCCAAACTCGGGGATCTCAAATTTTGTGCTCAAAAATCTGGTGGTCAGCATGTTAATCTTTGCCAGTGATCTACCACTGTGCTGATCAACATGGCATAATTTGCTGTGTTCAATCTTTATCTGATCACAACATAAATGTCAACTAGTTACTTCAATAAAATCTTAAGACCAAAAATAAATAAAATTACACAATACTTTGAACATATAATTTTTGTTCTGTAATTTTTATGCAGCAAATGTTTTTCTTTTAAATTTATTATTGAGAAGGTAAAAAAAAATGTTAGATTTATTGAATTTGTTGCTGTTCTTTTCCTATCTAAATTTGAAAATTTATTAAATAACATTTCTAGTTAAAATTGGCATATGAATTGGAGGATTTAAAAATTATCAAAAATTGGTACTGAATTAATAATAAAATGTAACTTAGTAAGGCTCAGGGATGTAAAAATTTTAAACATTATGGTGGTCAGCATTTTAATCTTTATCAATGATCTACCGCTATGCTGATTGGCATGGCATAATTTGCTGTGTTTAATGTTTCTCTGATCACAACAAAAATCAAATGTCAACATCCATAGAAGGCTGATTAAGACAAAATGGCAGTCTAGTAATCTTTAGGGCCTTCTTCTTATATACCATCGCATAACTTTAAATGGAAAAAAAGTGGGAACATATAGATGCATAGCTAGATAAATATATATATACATCTCTTTTCGTTTTTAACCTCTTCCCATTCTAAAAGTCCAAAATATTGATCATTATGGGATCAAAAACGGATTAAAAGATACATTGGAAAAAAAAAAACATTAAAACCTTTGATCTATTTTCGCTTGTGTTTTATTAATCAGGCTTTGATAATAAAAGAAATTATTTTTTAACACAGTTTCTAAATTTAATAATAGATTTAAAATGTTGAATGATTTTTCATCAACACAGATCTGTTAACTTTTCCCTTTTTATTTTTTCTTTAATCTGATATCCTGACCTTCCAATTTATCATACACTGACCTGCCTGGGGTTGCCTGAGCCAGTAATAATATTATTAAATGAACCTTAAATTTGCATTTTACGTCTTTAACTCGAAATTTATTTTGTCTCAAATACGTGCCCACTGACTGTAGGAAAAATTGTTTGAAAGATATACATATATATATAAATAAAATAATAAAAACCCTAATATTTAGAGGTAAAAAGGCTCGAGATTCGCTGCCACATGAGATGAAATGGAGGTAGTGTGGTTGCTATGTTTCCAACGACGGTGTATTGTGCTAAAATATTGATAATTAACTGTAAAAATCACTGACTTACACATAACCATTTTTTTTCCAATAAAATCCTGAGTAATTTTTTTTTTTATTTTCAAGCTGGTTATTGCTGGAAAATCTTGGTATTTCCATCATCATTCTTGTATTTCAAGCATTGGACAATTATAGATTGTGAAACTTATCACCTTTCGTTACAATTAAAAAATATATATCTTGTAACTCAACTTCCAGGATTGCCAATATAGCAATAGTAATAAATAAGCAATATAGCAATAGTTGCCAATAAACAATATAGCAATAGTAGCCAAAAATTACTGACGTACACGTAACCATTTTTTTCCCATAGAAATCCTGAGTTAAATGTTTGGATTTTTAATCTGGTTATTGCCGTAAAATCTTGTATTTCAAGCATTGGACAATTATAGGTTGTGAAATTTATTATTAATGAAAGGTGAAATCCTGTAACTCAACTTTCAGGGCTGCAACTGCTGAATGGCATCAAAAATAGTATCTTTAGTAGCCTACAATGAAAAAAAATAGTAGCCCAAAATAGTAACATTTGTACAAAAATAGTGCCAGAATAGTTACATGCTTGCTTAAAAAAAGAGGGAGGGGAAGAATTCTTATTTGTTATAAAAATAATGACCAAAACTGCTTCATGAAAATTCATATCTTATTTTACACTTTGTTTCTACCCTAATTTGCCACTTTTTGTACTTTTAATATAGCATCACACATTATTATTTTAAAAAGAGAAAAGAAAAAATAGAACTTTAAATTATTATCTGAGATAGATGATCAGAATACAGTTCAGTTTTCACAAACTAAACTGAACATTTGCTTGGCATTACTGTAAAGAAACTGGAAACAATACAGGATCAAAAACTTATTTAAAATATACACTTTTTTTTTTAAGCACCCTAAATTTGGCATTCCCATAAGTCAAGAGATTCAAGCTCATTGGTTTCTACTTTAATCAAGTCTTTATTCTAAAATAAAATTATCTTGCTATAAGCTACAGCTTTAAATGCGTTAGCTACAACTTTAATGAATTAAAGCAGGAAATCTATCTGTAAAAATACCTTTATCAGAAAAGATGCATTTGATAAGGAACAGGCATGTGCTACTTTTGTGTGCAAAACTGATCTAACCTTGACAGGAAATTATTTATCAGGACTACCAAAGGCGACTATTTTTATATTCTGTTTGCACCACTATTTAAAAAAAATACATTTTGTAGTATATTCCTCTTGAATGTTGTCAAAGAGTATCTAAAAGATTTTTGTTTTGAAAAGGTGGTGTGAAATAGAATTAAAAAATAGTAGCCAGTGGCAGCCCTGATTTATATAAAATACCAAAATTAGCATGAAGCTGGATTTTATACCCACAAAAAAAACTTTTATAATCAAAGCCTGATTAATAAAACACAAGCCAAAATAGGTCAAAGGTTCTGGGTCCATTGATTCCTGGGAATACCAATTAAATATGCTTTTTTTTTTTTTTTTTTTTTTTTTTTGTATCCTTTAACCCCCTGACCGCCGAGGAAAAGGGCAAAATTGTGATGTTGTTTTCTCTGTAATTCTTTTTAATGCTGAAAAAAAGATAATTTTTTCAACCGGCTATAAAAAATTTTATTATGCATAGGAATATAACCCTTGAGAGTATTAATAATAACTTAATCTTTAAACATTGAATTATATCTGTAGAATTATTAATTTAAAAATGCTTCTATCGCAGTGAAACCTACATCTTTAAACATTGAATTATATCTGTAGAATTATTAATTTGAAAAATGCTTCTATCGCAGTGGAACCTACGGCTTAGTGAACGGATATATCAGTTCATGGCGGTGAGAAGGTTAATTATTATTGACCCACCACGAGATGAGACTTGGAAAACTCCCTCTTTTAGATGAGTCTATTTTATGGATGGTGTACAAGGCGATACTGGAGGGGAAAATAACCTCACATTTTCAGTTTGAGCCATTCCCCACAAAGAGCTAGGGGTTACAATGAAATAAGTTTTGTGCCAATAACTTGCTCATTCCTTGACAGAAACCTATTTTCTCTCTCTCGGTTACCTGTGTTTTACTTTCTCTCTGTCATTTAGTGTATCTTGCCATTTTTAAACTGTTTTTTTTTTCTTTTTTGAAACAAATTTTTTTTAAATATTAAACGTTTTCTCAAAAGGGAAAACAATTCATTCTAAAGAAAGAATGATTGTATGTAAAGTTACTGATTTTTTTTAGAAGGAAGCAAATGCTCAGAAACTTTGTTCAAAACTGGCGTGTTGAACAGAATTTTCAAGCCGTGACAGCATAGAGAAAAAGAAAGAAAGCCCACCTGGGCTGCCGGCCGCAGATGCATCTATTTTTTAATATTTCCACTCCTTAAAATTTTTTTTTTCTGTCCATAGAGCAAAAAATAAACTTAGAAGAGATCAAAAGTGGCGTTTTGAACAGAATTTTCGGACGTGACAGCGCAGAAATAAAGGGAAAAAAAATACTGCCATTCTGAAACAGCAAGTCACTTATAATTTTACATGAGGAGCTTCTCTCTCTCTCTCTCTCTCTCTCTCCCCCCCCCCCCCTCCCTTTTTCAAGTGCTTTTCTTAATTTAGCTTATTTCATACATTTTAAAATTACCCTTCATTTTAAAAAAACATGGTCTGGGCTGCAGAAGTGCGGACTACAGATGCATCTTTTTTAAAAAATATTTCCCCTCCATAGATTTTTGTTTTTCTGTCCATAGAGCTAAAAATAATTAAGTAAAAGGTCATGGATCATTAATTTGTCTTAAAATTTTTTAGTAATTGTATTATAAATTAAGCTGGTAAATTAAAAATAAAATCTTTAATTATTACTTTATTTTAATTTTACATTGACTATTGTGTTAAATTATATCTTTATTGGTTATTAAAAGTATTAAAAAATATATATTAAATTTTAACATAATATAAGTTAAAAGTCTAAAATATGATATTATCCCTTTACAAAAATACAAAGTTCAATTGATTATTCTGAGAAGGTAAGATGTGCTTGAATAAAGTAAATTAGTATTTCTTAAGTGTTTCGCTATTGCAAAAACTCGAGATGTAATTTGTTTATTAAAAAAGAAAAAATACTATTTTTTAACAAAATTTTTAATAAAATATACTTAAGCAAAAATAATTACTTCTGTATTATCGTAATAATTTAAAAGTAACATAATTTATACCAAATTTTAACCGTTTTAGATAATTCCTCTATAAAGTCAATAATATATAAATAAATAGCGCAAAAACCTTGCATATGTGGGAAATATGGCAACCTTCCCTTTTTTTTTCCTCTATGGCGCGGCATAGAGAAGACAAATCCACGCTCTGATTTTGAAGAAATGGGTTCGTCTTAGGCTACGTCATGTATGATTGACAGGTCTCTTCTCGTGGTGGGTCAGTAATAGTTTTTGATCCTGTAATGATCAATATTTTGGACTTTTAGAATGGGACGAGGTTAAAAACAAAAAGATGTATACATATATATTTATCTTAACTATGCATTTATATGTTCCTCCATGTATTCTAATCCATCGATTTTTAATTATTATTTATTTATTGTAAAAGTTTGTGCATTCGTAATTATATAAATACATAGCACCTATAGCCGTCTGTCTGTCCATCCGCATATAACAGAGCGAAAATTACCCAACTGAATGGTCTGAAATTTTAAATATATAATTGTTACAAAATTTTGTCGTGTCATTTCAAATTTTATGAAAATCGTATGTATAGTTTAATTACAGGGACGGTCAAAAGTTTTCCGTTACATTATGGCCAATGGGAAAATATTATTTCAAGTGTATTTTAATCATGTTACAGCCTTTCACACAGAACTAAATTGATATGCATTTATGAAGTGCACTAAAATATACATTCAGTACAATATGCGGCACAAAAAATATTTATACTAGTTATCCTCATTTGGCGTGTTTGACTTGCAATTTTCAACTTGTTTTAAGTAAGCATGCAACTATTTTGGCTACTATTTTTTTTTCATTCTAGGCTACTAAAGATACTATTTTTTATGCCATTTGGCAGTGGCAGCCTGCAACTGAGCCCAAGTAAAAATTTTCCTCTCAACATTTTGCAGCAAGACAAGCTCCATAATGTTTCTCAGTACAAAGTCCCTACTAAGTACTTCTTGCAAACTGAAACTCTGCATACACTGATCAGTTTGTCTCTTTTCTGATTGGATTGAGTTAAATCTGTAAAGTTCAGTGCACAGAGAGCAAACTTCATTTTCATAAAATGACTCGGATTAGCTTGCAGCTTTTTTTTTTTTTTTTTACAGTCAGGGACAGGCGTAATTTATTTCTGCAGACTCTGGCAAAGCCGGGCTTGTTTTTCAATTCCTACTATTAGTTCACACTGTATCTTGTTTAAATTTTCAATCATTAATAAAATACTTATTATTCATCCTATCAAGTTGAAATAATTTTTTTTAAAACTTGTACTGGATGACAATTGATGTTAATACAGTTTTTTCAAATATTAATTCATTAATTAAATTTTAATTAATTTCAGTTTTGCATGGGAGACAAAATGGCGGCCATTGGTTATTGAACAGCATTTAATGCATCTTCATATCTATAAAGGGGGTTACCATAAGGGGGATCCTGTTTTGTCACCAAATACCGCCAAGTTTGTCGCCAACTTGGCGATATCTCTAATATTTCGCCAAATTCGCATTGACACTTGCTTATAGAAAATCAACAAATTGAGGTATTTTAATGCAACAAAAACTAATATTACCTTAAGGGATTATATTAAATTTTTCTTTGATGACCTAAGTAGGAATTGACTTTAAAAACAAAATTTTTTTCTGTAGATTCGAACAGACCTGGAAGCCATTTTTTTTTTTAACAAAAACAGTAGCGACAATGTTCATTTAGTTAATGGAATCTTTAGAAATTTATTTTGTTTTATTAAATTACAGAAATATTTCAAAGTCTCCTTTTTACCTTTACTGAGCTTCAAAAAATTTTTTTTTCTACTATTTTAAACTACATTTAGAGGTTTCCATTGTCTGAAATTTTCTAGCCTGTGCCTGATCAGGACTGATAAAAAGCTGTCCAGACCCGAATTGACCCGGTGTAAGAATTGAGGGTACTTTTCGGTTAGCCGTGCGCCAGTGTTATATGTACATGTATGTACGAGGCATGTTTTTTAAGTAAGTACTGTTTTGGAATTAAAAAAAGACGTGCAAAGATATCGCAATAATTTTATTTTTACATAAAAGCCTGTACCTTCATCTACTTTTCTACATAATTTCCGTGATTATTGAGGCACTTGTCATAACATGGCACCAGTTTTTGAATACCCTCCTCATAAAATTCTGCCGCCTGACTTTTTAACCACTGTATCACAAATGTTTTGACTTCGTTATCGTCTTGAAGACGCTGACCACCCAGGTGTTTCTTCAAGTGCAGGAACAAATGGTAGTCGCTGGGCGCCAGATCAGGGCTGTATGGAGGATGATCTAGAGTTTCCCATTTAAAAGATTTGATGAGATCTTTGGTCCGATTAGCCACATGTGGACGGGCATTGTCATGCAGCAAAACGATACCCTTACTCAACTTGCCACGTCTTTTGTTCTGGATTGCACGATGCAGATTGTTCAATGTCTCACAATAAGACGCTGCATTGATTGTCTCATTACCAGGCAGAAACTCCACTAGCAATACTCCTTTTTTGTCCCAAAAAACTGTGCACATGATTTTCTGGGCAGAAATTGTTTGCTTAAACTTCACTTTTTTGGGTGATGATGAATGTCGCCATTCCATGGATTGTTGTTTCGATTCTGGTGTGACGTAGGCCACCCATGTTTCGTCAGCAGTAACAATTTGGTCTAAAAAATCTTCACCTTCATTGTGGTACCGCTCAAGGAAAGTCAATGCACTGCCTAAACGTTGGGTTTTGTGCAAATCCGTCAACATTTTTGGAACCCAACGTGAACACAATTTCCGGTAATTCAAGTTCTCGGTCACAATGCGATACAAAACACTACGAGAATATTGAGGAAAGCAGTTGCACAATGATGAAATTGTAAAGCGTCTGCTTTCTCTCACCTTTTCGTCCACTTTCTGCACCAAATCTTCATTAACGACCGAAGGACGCCCACTCCGTTCTTCATCATGCACATTTGTGCGGCCATCTTTAAATGCTTTCACCCATTTCCTTACCATTCCATCACTCATAATGTTTCGTCCGTAAACTTCACAGATCTCACGATGAATATCGATCTGTTTTACGCCTTTAGCACTAAGAAATCGTATAACAGCCCGTACTTCACAATCAGCGGGACTCACAATTGTCAGAGGCATCTTAAACACTCAGTAAACAACATATACAATGAAGAATCAGACTGTAATGGCGTCAGTGCGTAGACAAGAGATGTAGGTAACCAGCGTGGAACGCCGACCATAGCGCTGCGGCGGCGGAATTGTAAAACGGTACTTACTTAAAAAACATGCCTCGTATATATACATATATATATGTGTGTGTATATATACAATATATGTGTATATATATATATAAATGTATATGCATATTTACATATATGTATGTACATAAATATGTATACATATCTATAACACTGGTGCCCGGCTAACCGAAAGTACCGAATTAAGTCTAGGCCGGATTGTGCTCATAATCTATGTTAAAATGCTAATGAATATACTGGGTGTCCTAAAAATGACTGGCTGATTTTAAAATTCAATAACTTGAAACGGTGACAGATATTTAAATTCTTGCAGGAGCGTTATGCATAAGGTCAAAAGATTTTTACAGTGATTTTCGATTTTTGTTCGAATTACAAACAATAGATGGCACTGCGATCAAGACGTTAAATTCAGACTTGAATTTTGGTCCTTCGGGACCCACTTAATACATTTCCATCTCCTTTTTCCGCATGGAAGAAAAGATCGACAAAAAAATCGAGCCTGTTTTTTAGCGCCTAATGCTTACAGCGCCATCTATTGTTTGTAATTTGAACTAAAATCGAAAATCACTGTAAAAAAACTTTTGACCTTATGCATAACGCTCCTGCAAGAATTTTTTAAATATGTCACTGTTTGCAAGTTATTGAATTTTAAAATCAGTCAGTCCTTTTTAGGACACCCGGTATGTGTTATTTTTACACAAAATTTTAACAATACCCACATAGTAAAGTGTTACTGCTACAGATCATTTCAAGCATTTTATTTTATAGGGTGATCACAAATATTTTTTTTATTCAATTTGTTGTTTGCCTCCTTTGGTATATTGCCTGGGTTTATATGAATTTTAAAATTTAATGTTATGCAAATGTTTTTTTTTTCTTTCTTTTCCCATAACAAAGGTTTTTATGAATTTAATTAGTTGAATATGCAAAGATACATGCTTCCATGCTCTTAAATTATTTATATTTTGTTAGATTATGTATATATATATAATTTCCCTTAGGCTAAAACAGATTGCAAATTATGGGCTATTGACAGAGATACATACAGAAGAATATTAATGGTAAGAAATATCATTACGACTTATAATTTGATGCTCATGTTTTTATAATACATTATTTTAAAGCTGTAATTACATTACAGGGTAGCACAATAAGGAAAAGAAAAATGTATCAAGAGTTTCTTAGTAAAGTGTCTATTTTGGGTAAGCAAATAAAAAAGCTATTGTCAGTTCATTTTCTTCTTAACTTCTTTGAAAATTAAAAGTTAATTTTCAAATGTGTAAAAATGATTCTTTTTTAATATTTATTTTTGTTTATTCTAGAGTAAATATTTCATATTGAGTAAAATTGTTTGTCATTAGTTTTGTATTTTAACTTTGAATAATAAAGGTGATATTTGAGCCTATATTACTTCTTTTAAATTTTTATTATTACCCATGTTTAATAAACTTGAAGTTGATAAATCAACTTCAACTGATAAGCACATAAATATAATTTAGAAATACATGTTAATCATTATTTTAATCTTAAATATTATTGCTGGGTATCTGAATATACTTATTCTAGCAACCACAGGTGTAAAATAAACTGAAGGAATATGCAATGGTGCAGTTAAACACTTTTAAAGATGGCAGTGTGATCTATTCAGAATATTTTTAGAGAATTAAGTAAGCTAGATTAATCTGATAATTTTAATAGTTTAGCTGCTCTGTGTCATCTTTAATTTTGTGTTTTTGTTTACCTATGTTAAAAGAAAGTAAAATCTTCTTGCAGACTTGTTTCTTTATTAAAAGCAAGTGTTATATTCTTCTCTGCCTAAAAGCAAGAACTGTGTAATACAGTAGACTCCCTTAAATCCGTGAACGCCTAAAATCCGCGTATTTTTTCAGATGTAAATGAAATTTACAGTTAAGTTGCAGGAACAAATTTCAAGATGGCGTCAAAATCAGCGACTACCGCAATGTTTTTTTTTTTTTTACTAAATTTTTTGTTAATCATTCTCTTTTGGCTATTACAGTTAATTTATTACTAAATAAATTTACATTACTTTTGATTTTGATATAAATTAGCATATCTATATTAAAAATTCCAGGGTTCGAAATCAAAAAATCCATGAACCGAAACGCTATTTTAAAATTATTGTTCACGGAATTTTTTTTTTTAATTATAGACAAATTTATTTCTAAACATACAAAGCAGTATAAGAAAAGCATTCATGACTAAATAACAATGAAAAAAGTTACAGCGAGCGCAATAAGCTATATATACCGATAATAGCATTAACACTGTTCTCCTTGCTATCGCTAGATGGCAGCATAGGACTTTTGGAATCGAATTGAATCGATTTCATTCCTAATAATTTAATATTCTTCTAAATTTTTATTTTACATAATTATTTTAATAATTACTTACATTTAAACTAATAAATTAATTTAATATTTTACTTATTTTAATGTTTCACTTTACTGTAAGCATTCATTATGATTTCCCTTCCTTAAGTACCAATCGAATTAATGTTTCAAAAATGTAAACAATGACCAGAAATCCACAAAATTCTAAAATCCGCACAACCTCTGGTCCCAAGCTGTGCGGATTTGAGGGAGTCTACTGTAATTGCCTTTGAATTATAATTTTGTTTTGTGAGTTTCTGCAATTATAAAAAAAATTTGAAATGCTTTATTTTCTATTTGTAAAAACCATGTAGACTTTCATTCAAAGTCTAGTTGATACTTACACAGTTTTGTAAATGTTTAAAACAAGATAGAAACCTATAGATTCATTATCTTGTATAATTAGCATTATCGTCTGACATAAAGCAAACATAGTTTGGAGAAGGGGACGGTGACAATTTCTTACTTAATTTAAGATGCACATATGTATGAAATTGTTTTCACTGAAATTGGTGATTGAGCAAGAAAATGGTAATTTCATTTTGGAAGAGGCTTAAAATCTTTTTAATAAACTTCAAACAAAAGATGCAATTTGGGTAGGGTAGACTAGGGATGAAAGAGACACTCAATTTCAGGAAGAAAATGTACAAAGTTTCAACTTTCGCTCAATCAATGACGATACTTGTTCTGTCTTAATAATCCTTATAATCAACATCAGCAATTATAGCGTTGTAGGAGATGAAAGCAAAACCTGTTTTTGATATAAAAAAGTAAATTTTGATATTTCATTTTTTTCTCTAAAAAAAGTAATATTGGGTTTAGCATTATAATATTTATGTTACTTAGCTCGGTAAAGTGTGCCCTGTATGTGAATATCAGTATGTTTTGTTGGCTAAAATACTCTTATGCATGAATACATTTTTAATTTCCCTAGGTGGGTTGAAAGGGACATGTCCTTTACAATCCCTCAGGTTGTTCCTATCAAGCTTCCTTTAACAAAGCTCAATAAAAAGAGTTAGCTTCATATTTGCTCCAAGCATCTAACATCAACTATGGTTTGTCAACTGTGCATATGAGTATTCAATTGCTCTGAACTCTCCAAATATGTCTCTATCTTGACTAACAAAGAAGGAAGCTAGAATTGATTGGTCTCAAGATTTTATGCAACGAAATTCATTACTTTCTCTTAAGAAACCTATAGCCGTTAGTTTAATAAGAAGTACAAGTTTCAACAAAGCTTGCTATAAATTTACACAGAACATAACAGGGTTGGCATTTTTGCCAGGACCAAGGCAAAAAGGTATTTTTGCCAGGACAGTGGCAAAAACTGGAAAAAACCAGCAAAAATGGCAAATTCTTATTTATCTTTAATGTGTAATTAAATCTATAAGCTAATAGGGATGATAATGGTATAAACAATTAAATTTAATAACATATCATTTAATACTTTTGTAACAAAATGACTGCCTTCCCTTATTTTTATAGCATATAGATGGCGCTGTTGCCACTGTCGGCAAAATATCCCGAGATATTTTGCCAAACATGAAGTGAAGGTATGTAATTATGATTGTTCGGGTTTTAAGTAGAGTTTTGGCGTATGTTCGAAATGTATCTCATCTAGAGATGTTTTTATGGAAATATGTATGTTTCAAAGTTGTTTTGCGCTTTTCGCGAATCTGTATATAGTTTGTGTGTTATCCTTATTAAAAATGTGTTTAAGTGTCGAATGAGTTTATCCTAACCCACATCGACACAAAATGGCGCCCAACGTGAAAAATCTTCTTTAAACAAAATCGTCATCCTGATAAGTAAATGGAACAAAAGAATCATCCCGATTCTTAAATTTGAAAAGTTTCTGTGAAAGATAATTTTAAGAACAGTGCATTTGTTAAAGTTTATTGTCGCCCTGACAATCAAGTGAATTAAAAAGAATCAGCTAAATTCGTAATTCTGTGAAATCATCATTTCAAGAATAGTTTAAAAAAGAACCACTTTGGTTCTAATGTGTGCATTCTTTTTTGATAATAAATCAAGTAATTAGTGCTATCCTTATGGAATAATTATTTGTGGGGTATGCTTCAAGCTTCAAAGTTCTCAAGGCGAAAGTGTGCTGTTTAAAATCATAAAAATATCTTTGAGTTTGTTACATAATTGCTGTTTGTGATCATCTACAATTCTTTATGTGCAGTTCTAAAATGTTTTCGAAATAACTTTCTGTGCCTGCTAGTGCCGTTTATTCTGTGCTTTAAAAGAAATCTGAAACAGTCACGTGATTCACTGAAGAATGATTATCTAAAGATAAATATTTGTTTTCTTACCGGTAAAAAGTTAATTTTTTTTGTTGTTGTTTTTCTGTTTTTTGCTGGCGCCAGCTCTGCTAAGCTTTGATCATTATTTATTTATTTTTAAATGCTGTTTTATGTATGTGTTTTTTTTTTTGTTTTGTTTTGTTCTTCTTTAAGAGTACTATGAAAGATTAATTTTCTGAAACGGAAAGAGTTATATAATTTCTTTTGGTAATTTTTTTTTCTCAATGCAATATTATTTGAGTAAGTGAATTTTATGATTATTTCTTTTAACTGTGCACAGCCTAGTATATTAGAAAAGAAAAGTGATTTCAGTAATCGTCAATAATTATTTAGAATGTTTATTTTAAAGAAGTAAGTAAGTACTTTATTTTGATATTTTTGTTGCTTTCATATTTATTTGTGAATGAAAAATTTTTTCACATCAAATTATCCATGGTATTTCATATACTTAAAATTTTATGATTTAAATATTTCTGACAGTTTTATACGGTAAGTTATATTAGAAAAAAAAAAAAAAAAAGTTGCATATTAACTGATTATAATATTTTTGCATTAATATTTACATGAGCTCATGTTTAATTAGAGATAGATTTTAGTATGGTATTAAATTATTTTTTGTATGTTTCATCAATTGTTTATGAAAGTTTATGCATATTTACCTGTAACGGAAACGTAGTTATTTTGTTATTTGATTATTTAATGGGTCAAGTATTGCATATAATTTTGTAATTTAAGCATAAATTTAACTGATTTGAGGAAAATGGCGTTTCTTTCTAAAGGGAAAAAAAATAGATTTATATAATTTGGCTACCGAATTAGAGCTTCAGGTAGATGCAGATGATAAAATAGTAGTCTTGCGTGAAAAAATTATGAAGTGCGCCCTTTTTAAAGACGATGAACAATTTGTAAAAGAGGCATTGATTGCTATTGTGGAAGATAGAAAAAAAACAAGAGAGCATAGAAGAACAAAATAGGAAAAAACAAGAGAGCATAGAAGAACAAAGGGTTGAGGACAAACGTATCTCAGAGGAAAGAGCTTATGAGTTAGAAAAACTTAAGCTGCAAGCTCAAAACCATACCGCGACAACTGTTCCACAAAATCAAATGGACCAGATGCGTATAGATATCAAAAATATCCTACCACCATTTAATCCGGAAAAAGATGATATGTCGTTGTTCTTGACAATGTTTGAACGTCAAATGAAAATGTTTAAATGTCTTCAAAGATTTTTGGGTCTCACAATCAGTCGCCGTCCTTCCGAATGACATTCCTAAACTTATAGCAAGAGAGCCTGAAGAAATGTTCAAAAACTATGCACATATTCGTGACATATTGTTAAAAAGATTTAAATTAACAGCAGAGAAGTTTAGGGTATTATTTAGCCGACATCAAAAAAGAGAGAATTCTACTTGGAAAGATTTTTACTTTGAAATTAGAAATCATTTTGAGGGTTGGTTATCTGAATTAGAAATTAATTCATTTGAAAAGCTCTCAGAACTAATAATCGCTTATCAGATTAGAAAAAAGTGCCCACCGGAATATAAAAATCATTATTTAGATGGGTGGGACAAACTAAATGACCCTGTCGTGTTGGCCGAAAAGCTAGACATATACGAAAATATTAGATCCCCTTTTCAAAAATCAGCAAGTAATTCAAAATCGCGTGAAACACAGAAACATGTTTTGTCAAAAAATTCAAATGGTGAGGAATTCTGGAAAAATCAGGTAACCAAAAATGAAGCTAGCGAACATTTTGGAAATTACAAAAATACTTCTCCTACCTCAAAATATACGAATTCACGTTTTGTAAACGGTGATAAGCGTCCAGTTATAAGCTGCTATATTTGTGGGAAACAAGGTTTTGTCAAAGCAAAATGTCCTAATTGTTCCCCATCTACGCAAGTAAAATCAGCAAATTTTAGTTCCCTACATCTCCAATCTTGTTATATTAATACACAGGAAACACCTATGTTGTATATTAAGGTAAATGGTATTACAGGGGTAGCTTGCGCAGATACCGGAGCTACTCATTCCATTGCTGGGGAAATGTTGTTCAAGCTTCTCCGTGACCAAGGAATCTTGTTCGAAGAGACCAGTGTAAGCATAACGCTCGCTGATGGCATACGAAAAGAAACTAACGTTCTTCAAGCAACAATCACTGTTGAAATAGAAGGTCGTAGAACTAATACAACGATTTTTACGTTACCCGAAGCCACCGGAAATAGAACATTGTTAGGCATAGATTTTTTGAATAAAATGGGAATTGTGTTGGATATGCGAAGCCAAAGTTGGTATTTCCAGAACAATCCAAGATATAAAATTCCTTTTGTTGATGATCCTTTCAAAACGACATCTGAAATCTCAATACCAAATGTCAAAGCTAACACAGTTATGTTAAGAGAAAATGAAGGTCAAAACCTATCTGCAATACAACGAAAGAGACTTAATGACTTGCTTGAAAAATTTTCCAATACCTTTCAACCAGGGGGAAAAGCAACACCCGTCGTCGAACATCACATAAACACTAGAGAACATCGTCTAATATCATTACCACCTTACAGGTTATCACCAGCTAAGAAAGAGTTGTTGAAAACAGAAATTGATGATCTTCTTGCCAAAGGAATTATTGAGCAATGCAAATCTCCATATTCTGCACCAATCGTGCTCATTCCTAAGCCAAATGGTAGTGTATGTCTATGTGTAGACTACAGGAAGCTCAATGAGGTGACTATACCGGATACCTATCCACTTCCTCGTATGGACGATCTTCTACATCAGGCAAAGACTACCCAGTTCATGACCACTCTGGATCTGAATGCTGGCTACCATCAGGTGAGTGTCTATGGGCCTGATCGTGATAAAACTGCTTTTGTATGTCCTCTCGGAACATACCGCTTTCGAAGGATGCCTTTTGGACTCCGTAACGCTGCTGCAACGTTTCAGAGGACGGTGGATAACTTTCGCAACGGACTCCCAGATGTAAATATTCTCTCTTACCTTGATGACCTCATTATTTTATCATCAAGTTTTGAACAACATCTATCTGACCTTGAAGCTGTTTTTCAAAGATTAGACAAATGGAAACTTTCTGCAAATCGAGAAAAATGCAACTTTGCATGTACCAGAGTAAAGTACTTAGGACACTGGATCACTCCAAATGGCCTAGAAGTTGATCCTGGGAAAATTGATGCTATTGTGAGGATCCCACCTCCCAAGAATATAAAACAACTGCAATCGTTTCTGCAGACATGTTCATGGTATCGCCGTTTTATACAAGATTTTGCAGAAATATCCAGACCACTTAGTAACCTCACTAAGAAGAATGTTGAATGACATTGAGGTGCCGATGAAGAAAATGCATTTCAAACGAAGCAATGCCTGGTTTCAGCACCAATATTGAAACAGGCTGATGAAACAAAACCCTTCATCATTCGAACCGATGCAAGCAATTATGCTCTTGGAGCAGTACTTCTCCAGGGTAAAGGTGCGGAAGAGCATCCGATTGAGTACGCCAGTAGATTACTGACTCCTGCAGAACGCAACTATCACACCACGGAACGGAAAGCCCTGCTGTTGTCTGGGCTCTTAATAAATTCAGAGGATACATTGACGGAACAGAAGTTACTGTGGCATCCGACCACCAGCCTCTCCGATGGCTCATGAGCTTAAAGTCCCCTTCTGGAAGACTTGCCAGATGGGCTTTACAGTTGCAAGAGTTTAATGTGAAAATAGAATACATTCCAGGTAAAGCGAACATCATAGCTGACATGCTTTCTCGTCCTGTGTGTGATCATATCAGTAAAGAAGATTGTGATATTTGCACCATAATGATTGATATCCCTGCTAAAATGCCTAGTAATCTACGTGCTGAACAAATGAAAGATGAAGAAAAAACTCTAGACTACACTAACTGGACTGAACGTGGTTATGTTATGAACCAAGGAGTTTTATACAGGTATTCCCCAACTTCGGAATCTGAAGAAGCACAACTAGTAGTCCCCTCACATGAAAGGGAGAAAATTTTAAAAGAACACCATGACTCACCTACGGCTGGTCACTACGGTGCTGAAGGTACATTTAATAGAATATCCAAAAGATATTATTGGACTGGAATGCGTTCATACATTGCAGATTACGTCAAACATTGTGCTGAATGTAATAGGTATAAACCTTCTAATCAAAAACCATCCGGTTTGTTACAAACACCAGTGTATTCACAACGATTTGAAGTTCTATCAATTGATCTTTTGGCCCTTTACCAAAAAGTAAGAATGGTAAAAGATGGCTATTCATAGTAGAAGACTGTGCAACAAGATGATTGAACTATTTGCCCTTACAGAAGCTACTTCAGCACAGTGTGCTGCAGTACGTTGCTCGAAGAAGTTATCCTTAGATATGGTCTACCCAGATGTATAATATGTGATAACGGACCACAATTTGTTAGTAGTGTGATGCAACAACTTTGTTTTCTTTTAGGTATCAAACAAAACCCAACTCCCATATATCCTCCCATATAGCAAACCCTGTGGAGAGAAAAAATAGAGATCTCAAGCCGAGATTGGCTATATTAGTAGAGAATGACCACTGTTTATGGGAAGAGAAACTTCCAACAATACGTTTTGCAATGATTACTGCTAAGTGTGACACCACTGGAGAAACAGCAGCATTTTTACAATTTGGGAGAGAATTAAGAACGACAGACGATGTTCAACACGACATTCGTGCTGTAATTCACAATGACAACGTTGTACCTGAAATTACACCATACCTCAAGAAATTTGCAAACTTCACCAAAGAAATTAAGGACAAAGTTGAAGCTAAGCAAGATCAAAGAAAGAAATACGCTGACCATAAAAGAAAACCAGGAAATTGTTTTGCTCCAGGAGACAAGGTTTGGGTTGACTTACATCCAGTAAGTAAAGCCTCTAGCAATAAAACTGTAAAGTTCATGCCTAAACGTGACGGACCATACATTATTTTAACTCAAAAATCGCCCACCACATTTGTTATAGCAAGCATGGACAATCCAAATGAACCTCTTGCTACAGGTCATACTTCAGCTTTGAAACTGTGTAATGACTCTGACATTGTGCCTGTTGCACCTATTAGGAAACACGGCAGACCACCTAAAAAAGTTACTGGTTCCTCACCGGGACGTCCGCGGAACCAGAGGGGGAGGTTGTAACAAAATGACTGCCTTCCCTTATTTTTATAGCATATAGATGGCGCTGTTGCCACTGTCGGCAAAATATCGTGATATATTTCCAAACATGAAGTGAAGGTATGTAATTATGATTGTTCGGGTTTTAAGTAGAGTTTCGGCGTTTGTTCGAAATGTATCTCATCTAGAGATGTTTTTATGGAAATATGTATGTTTCAAAGTTGTTTTGCCTTTTCGCGAATCTGTATATAGTTTGTGTGTTATCCTTATTAAAAATGTGTTTAAGTGTCGAATGAGTTTATCCTAACCCACATCGACACACTTTTATTTAATTTGCTAATTAATAAATATAATTAAATATTTTTACATATTTTTAAATCTTTATACAATAGGTGGGATTCGGTCTAATACTTAGGAATTTAAGAACCAGATTAAAATCAGATATCTAATTTTTTTTTTTTCCAATTTAAGAACCAGATTAAAAATCGGTTATTTAATTTTTTTTTTAAGTAAAGTGACTTATTTTGTCAGTCATTATTATTTTTTTAATTATCAAAAGGTCTTTTATAACTTTGCTACTTTTGTTTTATGTAATGAGACTTAAAAATATGTAAATATTTAAATCTTTAGTACTAATTAATAATTTATCTGATGAAACTAGTCTGTTACAGATAAAAAAATAATTAAATTGAAAAAACTCTGTTATGCCTTGTTACTAACTTTTTCCCTCCCTCTTACACTCTAAGAAAGGGGCAAAAAGTTATATTCTTTACTTTCAGTAAGTAGCCTGTAGCCATTTTATCTTGTTTGCCATTGTACATTTTCTACCCATTATCAAAAGATTTTTTTTTTCAAATTTTTCTTTTGTGTAAATTAAAATTCGAAATAAAACGTAAACAAATACTCTTTCTAAACTAGTTTGTTATGCTATGCTAAAACAGCAAAAATTAGACTGTGATGGAGATATCGCTGAATTATTTGAAATTTAATAGTGTTCTGCTTTAAATATAATATTTTATATTAAAAAATTGAATTTAGAATGTAATTGTTTATTTGAATTTCTAACACACATAAACATAAATGCTTTACTCATTTAGAGCCTCCACAGTTCTATTATGTGACTATAATCATTAATAATTGTATAAACATGAATAAATAATCAATAATTGTATAAACATGAATAAAAAATCAAGTATTCTATTTATTTATATAAAATTAGTATTTTTTTCATTTATAATTTTGTTATAAAAGTTTATTCTTTCATAAAATGGATAATTATACTTATTTAACTTAAGAGTTCAAAAATAAATTTAGAATATCGATTTTTTAACTAAGTATTCAGTTTCTTTCCTTTCATGAAATATTTTTTTCTCTTTTTCTGGAAAAAAAAATGAAATGGACAGCCTATTTTTTGCCACTACTTTGGCAAAAACCTATTTTTGCCAGGACGGTTTTAACCAGGTTTTTTCCATGGTTTTTTCCGCCTGTGGCAAAAACTTACCAACCCTGGAACATAATATGTAACTGTGATAAAACAGGCTTACTGACAGAGCACAAACCACCTAATATAGTTACAAAACGTAGCAAAAACAATTTTCTCTCGCAACATCAGCTAAACGGGGTAAACTTGTCACACTTTTGTGTTTTGTTTCTGCATCAGGTAACTCTGTACAAAGTATTTGTTTTCCCAAGGAAGAATTTCAAGGAGTTCATACTTGTAGGTGCCTCATCCTGAAAACTTGAACTTGCTCATCAAAGTTGGTCAATGACCGCAGAATTTTTTTAAAGAATAGTGCATTTGCTAAATATACTAGTTGCACCAAACCTGATCCTGCGCTTCTCTTATTTGATAATTATGAAAGCAATATAAATATTAAGACAATAAAATTTGCGAAAGGTAATGGACTACGGATACAGAAAATAATTATGATGATGGTCCTGTCGCACTATAGCCACAAATTTCAGAAAAGCCCTCGTAATGAATTCACAGTGCATTTTTTCAGAAAAAAACCATTTTGTATTTACTGATACTATTTACATGAATGACGTGAAAATTATTTATATTGTGGTGAAGTTACCTAAACCCGTAACTGGTGGTGAGACAGCTAGAGCTAAATCTTTCTTAAAATTGTTGACTGATTTTAAAGTTGTTTTATGTCAAGTAGGCCGTAGGCCTAAACATGTTATTTTGCTTGTTTTTATTTTATCACATGTTACAATATATTTCATTTTTGTTTATAATTTGCAGTATTAAAAAATAAGATATCGCCAAAAAAAAAAGAAAAAGAAAAAATGTTCATAAAAGTGTTTTGTGTCCCTTTCATCCCCTACAATGGGGTTAAAAGGGACATTTCTCCCATTTTATAAAAATGCGTATTAGAGCCATACCGAGTACTCGGTAAATACTCTGTACTCGCCGAAATTTTGGCCGAGTATTCAGCCAATACCAGGGCATATCATAATATTTTTGAAAATATCAAAAATATCCGATATTTTCAAAATTGTCAGCTTACTGCTGATTATAAATATTTTTAGACTTAATATAAATTAGAATCTAAAACATATTACATTTAGCATGAAAACATAATAAAACATTATTCTAAATGACTTTTTTTTATTTTTTTCTTACAATTTATGATCAAATAAATGAAAACACAAACAATTTTCTGTAAAAGTTGCTTTTTCACTCATCAAAACACAGAATTCAGGATTCGGTTTAAAAAATAAATAAAAATAAACAAATTCTGGAATACAAAATAAAGTTTATTTTTTCTATTGAAGAATTTGAACATGAATGTAAGTTTGTCTGCTTTTTCATTCCCTAACGTACTGCGCTATTTATTTAGACTGAAGTAAACCAAAACTAGAAAAGATTCTAATGCATCTACTGAAGGAGAAGCTGTAAACAACTGATAAGTTAAATAATCTTTTATGGGCTGTTCTAATTTTATATTATCCCACCAAATTTTTGGTTCAACATTTAAATATTCAGTTTCAAACATAAAGCTTATAAAATTGAGATTTTTTTACTAATATCTAATCACCAATTAACCCCTTTATCCCATTTTAACAGTCTACAAAAAGAATTGAGACAGGCTAGGGAGGTATTGTTGAAAGACAGAAGATTTCTTATGATGGTAATGGGAAAGCTGCAGGTACAATCCAAAACTAGTTTTTGGAGTGTAGGGAATATTTTGTGAACTATTCTTTTTAATTTTTATTAACAGATGGGCTAATTTTTAATAAGAGTTGAAGAATTCATTTACACTTCTTTTGACAGAAAATATTTTGAAAATATCCAGAAATACGACATTTAAAAAATAAATATCATGTATGAAAATGAAAATATCAAAAACCTTGATATTTTGAAAATAAATATCGGATATATATCATGGTATATATCAAGATATATATCCATTGATACATATCAACGAACCCTGGCCAATACCGAGTAGTTGTAAGAATTTCATTTTTTAAGCATATGAATTTAAAACTGATCTGTAAAAAGTTATTCGAATATCAATGTATAATATAAGCAATAATTCATAACTATTTACTCGGTATTTAACAATATGTCTAAAAAATATAGAAAAAGTTATGAACAAAAACCCTCATAAAATAATTCCAGATTAAAATTTAGTTTCACATTTATACAAATAAAAATAAGTTCTTTTTAAATATATAGGAAAACAGAAAAGAGTTATTTTGGATAAAGAAACTGAAAATACAATAAATGTAATAAAAAATTTAATTAAATTTATTATATTTCAAATTGGGGTGCAAAAACACCAAACATTCTACATTATCAGTGAACAAGGCATTTCTTTTACTACTATAAATTTGGCCTGCCTCCGAAAATATACGTTCAGAATAAACTGGTTGAAGGTGCTCATAAGAATTTTTTTGCAAGGTTGCACATAATTGAAAAGTTCCCCCCAACCATACAAATGGAGTATCAGTTTTACATAAGTCTTCTGTTAAGAAAGCCTATATCTCTTTTTGTACCTCTCTTTTTATTTTTCTCTTTCTTATTTTTAATCAAAAGAAAATAAGGTACAGTTACAAAATAAATATGAAATGTTTTGCATTATTCAATGAATTGTTTTGTTAGAGTAAGCAATAAACATTTTTATATTTGATAGACAGATTTCAGGTATCGGAATAAATTGGAGGGTTGAAGAATGTTTTAATTTTATATTGGTTAATAATTGTACTTGTTATGTGTCGATTATCTTTTTTTTTTTTTTTTTTTTGCTACTGTTTTGAATTATCAAAAATTGTCTTTAAAAGGTGCACAAATAAATTTCAAATTTAATTAGCTAATTTATATATACTATATATGTATATTATATATGTGTACACACAGGTATATTTATATATGTGTACACACATTATGTGCACATCAGTGTTTTTTTTTTTTTACACAACTACTCGGTATTCGGTACTCAGCCGAGTAGTCAGTGGCCGAGTACTCGCCTACTCGGCCAAAGTACTACTCGGTACACCACTAATGTGTATATATTTTTAATTATTGTACTTTGGGATAAGAGGTTTTAGTAGTATCGAAGAAAAGGTTTTAGACGAGAATAAGGTGCAAATGTGAAAGAGAGATCTCTTAATGTAATTATTTTATAAGCTTATAAAGCCAAAATGTCCCTTTCATCCCCCATCTCCCCTATTTCATTTAAAAGAGAACTGACATCCCACATATGGCACCTACATAAATCCTTCTATCTGTTAACTTCTAAGCTGTTAGAATTCAAACTATGTATTAAAAAGTTAGAAAAAGTCCCTCATTTTTAACTTAGTAATTTTAGTTTGTGTGAACAATAAAATTGCTAAAACAGTAATCTGAAAATTTTAATTTCTGTCCATGTCCAGCACATAAAATGACCCAATTCACTTGTTCCCTTTTTATCCTTTCCCAATGTATATACATATCTTTTGAATGGTTGTTCAGAGTTTAATGTTTCCTTCTTATTGGAAAGAGCTGTATTTACATATTGTCCATGCTGGGAAGATACACTATGGCAGGGTCGGCGAACCTTTGTGCATCCGCATGCCAATTTTCTCCCAAAAATATTTTCAATGATCATGGCGTGCCAACAAATTTAGTGGATCGAAGTAGCAAAATTAATTAAAATACTGATTTTAGGATTTAAAATATATAAGTAACATTTTGTAACATACTTAAGTATTTTACAAAATCCTACTTCTCTTGTCACGTCTTAGATCCCAAATAATTCAGATCAGCTTCGTATTCTAGTTTTTCCTAATGAGAATGCAAGCTGGATTGGAGACACATGACAACAGGTTTCTACTTCAGTTTTTCATACTTTTCATGCCTACCCCCCCCCCCCCAAAAAAAAAAAAATAAATAAATAAATAAATAAATAATAAAAAAAAAATAAATAAATAAAATAAAATAAAAATAACTATTAGAAAAAAAATACATCAAAATGGTTTCTTTAAAAAAAACTTCTTACTATGGAATTGAATTCGAAATTCCAACTTCCATTTCACCATTGGAATTTTCGCTTATGGTCGTTATTTCCCGATAATCTCCTAATTCTCTCAATATTGAGATGGATTGGGATTTATAAAGTTGCATTTCAGTTTATTCAATCTGTATGACAACGACAAGCAACCTAATCTAGAAAAACTCATCAAGTCTAAATCAAAATAGTGTGTTTTCATTATATGAAATGCTGGGGTTTAAAGCATAGCAACTGACATTTTTTTTTTTAATTCTGATTTATTTATTTTTTTTTTTTTAATTGTAAAATTATTTAACTGCATCGTAACAACTTTCTAGAAGTACAGAGATTTTGTACAATATATATTAATTTAATAATTTTCACATCTGAATTTACAAAAGGAAAACTATTTGCACATAGGTCCTAAAAAATATTGCACGTAAGTTAACAGAAGTTACATTGTTAACAAATCAGCTGTTTAGCAGGAAAAAATTAAAATAGATTTGTGTGTATTTTCTTCACAAAATTTGAAAATTAACTGTATCAAACGTTCCATTTTGTTAATTATCTTGCTTTACAAGGAAGCTCTGCAATATCTTAATTTAGAACATGAGTCTATGCCGTGCCGAAAATAATCTCCCGCATGCCATAGGTTTGCCATCCCTGCACTATGGCAACAATGGCACCAATAACATAAATTACAATAGCCCTTAATGTTTTCTTTCTTTTCTGCATTGTATTAATATTATGTAGTTGCGATATTCAGGATAATTTCAAACGTATTTAGATTATAGATTTATTATAGACATCTGTATTTTATTCTTAGGTATAATATCTGCATAAAATATATATTATATTCATTCTGGCAGGCATAACATCCTGCCAGGAATAAAAATACTACCATAAATATATGTTATCAACAAAAATCTCCAACCTGATATTATGTATTTAATAAATATATATCAAATTGCTGTTTTGAACACAATTAGCCGTAAGCACAACAGCATTTGGTAACTATCAATGGTCTTCCTGGCATAAATAATATATTAGTACCGAAAGAGTGTGTATTAAGGTGATTCGATATAAGTTCTATTAGGATCAAAATATGGTATATTTGTTTGCTTCTCTGTTTTGTTCTTTCTGTGATCTAACTCTCGTAAAAATTGGCCAATTGCTACAAAGTTTGAATATGTTGTTAAGATATACAATACTACTTGCTCTTAAACAAGTACGAAAAATCATGCATCCAACATAGATTATGTATCACTCCAACACACTCATAACGCATTTGAAAAGTTATTTCTGCTATTACAATCAATAGTCGGAAAACTATGCTTTTTACTTTCTTCTATCTTTACAAGAAGAAAGTATTGGATTCATGAAAATTTTCGAATTCCGGTTTTCGACGGATTTACATGTTTTAGGGATCAGAGATTCCAAAAAACATGTTTTTACAAAATGTCTGTCTGTGACTCTGTGAGTCTGTCTGTGTGTATGTGACACAAATTTTGTGGGCGCTCTATCTCAAGAACTAATGCACGGAATTTAATAAAAATTGATATTCAGTTAGTGCCTATAACAAATTGATGCTGATTAGTTTTTGGTGTAAATCGCTCAACAGGTGGCGCTGCAATGCTGCCTTTTTCACGATTTTCGCAATAGCTCTATCTCAAGAACTAATGCACGGATATTGATCAAACTTCAGATTTAGTTAGTCCTTGATATGAATTGATGATGATTACGTTTTGGTGTAAATCGCCCAACAGGTGGCGCTGTTATGATGAATTTTGCAGGATTTACACGATTTCCCCAATAGCTCTATCTTAAGAACTAACGCATGGATTTTCATCAAACTTCAGATTAAGTTAGTCCTTGATATGACTTGCTACTGATTAGGTGTTGGTGTAAATCTCCCAACAGGTGGCGCTTCTCTGCTGCCTTTTCCACGATTGCCTCAATAGCTCTATAGGTAGAACTAATGGACCAATTTTCATCTAACTTCAGATTTAGTTGTATGTTGACACAAGTTGTTGTTAATTAGGTTTTGGTGTTAATCACCCAATAGGTGGCGCTGCTATGTAGAAATTTTCAAGATTTTCGCTATTGCTCTATCTCAAAAACTAATGTATGGATTTTCTCCAAACTTCAGATTCAGTCAGACGTTGACATAAATTGTTGCTAATTAGGATTTGGTATAAATCACCCAATAGGTGGTGCTGCTAGGCAGCATTTTGCTGAATTTAGACGATTTCAGTGATAGTCATATCTCAAGAACTAATGCACGGAATTTCATATCGTTAGAATCCTCATGAGATGCATAGATTGCCATTTAATTTTGGCAGTGTGATAACGAATTTTGAAGTATTAACATGTATGAGATAGAAGAAAGTTTTGGGATTGGTATATCCGACTAGTTTTATGTGTGTGCAGTCCCGTATACTATTGTATGCATACCACATAGTATGCTAAAAGTTAGTTCAGTTAAACAAATAAAATAGATGGAAATGTCATTTGTAGAGCCTTGTATATGATTTATAGATTGTATGCACGCCAAGTAATATTTGAAAAATATATTTCAGTTTAAAAACGCGTACCACCTCTGAAAATGCACTTCTAGCAATTCTTGTTCATAGGCTTCAATAGTTCAAATTCTTTTGTGTGTCCCTGTAAATGAACAATAAATTCTATGCACACCCTATTCTACAGTTAGCTCCGTGCAATACACCACAATGGTATATATAAATTTCAGCATGTTTAAAATAGTGTAATATCATTAAAATATACCACAAAAGATTTTTTTCTATGGTTCTCTCTCAAATGTGCAAATGTATAATCCCACACACTTTCGGATGTAAATAATAAAAATTGCAGCTAGCCCTTAACTAAATTCATTGAAGAAGTTGAACATATCAATGATTTCATTAATTATTAATTTTTGAAAACCTTCAAAAACAAATTTTATGCATTTTTTAATCCTATAAATTCAAGAGTGTGCGTTGCTTAAAGCACTAGGTCCCTAATCATTAGTTTTGTTCAAAAAGTGTTTTGTTTAAAAATATAAAATCATTCAATTCTGATTTTAGATATATTAACCTCTTCTGCCCACGCATCGCCTGTAAGAGACACTAAAACATACTCTTTAAATTATTTTAAAAGCTTCTAGGTTTGTCAAAAATGTATTTTTATCTTTTCAATAGATGGGAGCATATCATAATCATTCATTCATCCACTAAAACAGATTTGGAGCTGTTTTACAGTCATTTTAAAATACTTTTGTGGTCATAGATTATTTTAGTCTCGGGACTGAAGAGTAGTTATGGTTATTATCATAGACCGGGCGGGTCAACTATTATAAATAAAATTCTTGTTACTAAAATAAAATATATCGTATGTACTCACTTATTTAGTGGTTTTTTTTTTTTTTTTTTTTCTTCTCCCTACCATTTCTTCATTGCTAAAAGTAGAGAGTGCAAAAAATGGGCTTTTTTTTTTTTAAGTATTTATTCATATTAAATATCTTTTGAAAAAAACTTAAAACTGAAAGTAGTAAATATTAAGTATATAAGTTAGTGAGAAAGATTTAGTAGAATTTAAAAACTCCAGAGTTTTACAATTGCTAGTGATTTTACTTATTAAAATTGCTGTGAGCTTCATGTATTATGTATTAGTTTAGCAATAAAATTTTATGCATACATTTTTACGTATTGTTATGCCATGGCAATTTATCAGTTATTTAAAATATGTTTTAAATTATTTTTTCACATGGCATACCTGTACTGAGTTATTGGATAAATAAAATGGAGAAATAGATTAACGTACCATAACTAATCTAATAATTTTAAATGAAAATTTGTCTGTCTGTCTTTCTATATAAATCCACAGTTTGGAAGCCGGAATTGTGAAATGCTACGTACATGTGTATTAAACGGCGGAGGCAACTAAAGTAATCCAGAATTGAAATAATTTATAGCAAGTTTTTAATTAATAAATTTCCACCAATTTAACAGCAATTTCCTGTCAAAGTTAAACATTTTTCATCAAAGCAGTTGCCAACAATTAAAAATCACAATGAAATTCTTAACTCAACAATTACTTTTCTATTGTAAGATTTCCACGTGAAAAAAAAAAAAAAAAGTCTTAAGTTAATATTACGTCATAACTTCTCTATTGCAAGATTTCCACGTGAAAAATGAAAATGAAATAAAAATAATTTGATGAATTTAAAAAAAGGTGACTATTACATCATATTGAAAATATAATGGACATCAACAGGTGAATATATAACGTCATATGAGTTTGATAAAATGTATTGAAACAGGATAAAAACCCAATTTTGGAAATAATGGCATATTTTAACATTTTGAGGTTCTCTGAATTTGTTTTTGCCATTTTGAAATCTATTTCATATATATACATGTGTGTATTTGTGTATATTAGAATTTCCACAAAGGTTTAGGTCCCTAGAGCTCATTCTTAGTAAAGAACTGAAATAAAGATTTCAGATTTTTTTTTTTTTATTATTAAAATTCATAGAATTTTTGTACTTGCCATTTTTCTTTAATCATGAAAAAATTATTTAAATAAAAAAAAATACTCGGAAACAACTTTTGATCAAAAGGTTTTAATCTCTGTCTCAATCCAGGTCACAGATTACACTAAGTAAGTAGATAATCTATCATCCAGAGTAAATGAAAAAAAAAAAGTGAAAATTACGTAAATTAACGTGCAGTCGTTGATTTTTCAAAACAAACTTTCTTAAAATTCTGGGCAACACCAGGTACTTTAGCTAGTTATTTATGAAAATTATATAATATGAAACAATTAAATTCTGAAATTGCAATAAAATATCTCAATAATATACGTCCAATAACACAAATATGACTGTGATCATAAAATGATAGTGACATTGATTGTGATGGTTTCTTTATTGATATCATCAGACTAATAAAATATGGTAAATATTTAAATAAACAATAATATATTTATCATAGGAGTTATTGATGTGCATAGTATAACAGTGAAAATAACTGTGGTGATGAGGAAAGATAGTATATGATGAAGTTAATAACATGTTGAATAAATCACTGGATAATCATCTTTGGCACTTCAGAAGGCACATTTGGAATTAGATAGATGAGGTTGAATTTTGCATGTGTAATATACAGTAACTGATGTTGACATTGCCTTAGATTTTATAATTTGCATTCTATCATCTCTAAAAATTTAAGTATTTGAAGAAATCATGGTTGATATTGCTGGAAATTTAAGTGTAAGCCGTCTATTTCTTAATGAAAATTCATTGGTACATCGCTTGGGAACTACTAGTATATCTGCATCGCATTGAAAAACATACCAACTGTTGCTATGGGGCCTAGCCCAGCAGCTTGCAAAACAGTCTTCTTCCTCTAATCCTCTGGTGTTGAAAGAGAGCTTCCATACCCAAAATTTGAACGACAGTAGAATGCCGTACGAGCCAATCGACGATCTCCACGCTGCCTTTTCTCCCTGCATTCACCCGGGCTGGATTCGTAGAACACCAAGAGTTCAATGCTCCGAAGCCACATAACACTATTTGCATGCAATGAATTGTGCTCATCTGGCCTTTTTCTTAAGGAGAGATGTTGTTTTTCAAGATTGCACAATATGGCGATTACGAAGACTATAAAACTCATTGGCGGTTATTTTGAAAGTGAGAAATACAGAAATTACAATTTTCCACTTTTCAGCCAAAGTTATTGCTGAAATACGCTGAAATTTTGGCAGTAAAGTGAGAAAAAATATTTTTATTAAATATGTTTTAAAACCAGAATATTAACAAATAAGTTTTTTTAATATTAAGACTTAGAGAAGAGTTTTATGTTTACATGAGATCACAATATTTCGAAAATTTAATTTGTTGCAGATTGTTGTTACATTTAATAAATATTAATCAATAAAGAATTGAAATTAAATTTTATTAATTTTATAAAGTTAAGATTTGAAATTGAATTTTAGAAGCTTAATAATAATAATTTAAGTTGGAAGATAAATAATTTTGGATATTTAATTATTTTTAATGGGAAATGTTGCATTATATTTTTTAATATGCAACAATACCTTTTTGTTTTTATCATCCCCAAGTCAAAAGCAGTACAGTATCGAGATACATTATTTCTGCCTGTTGCTGTTAACAACATTTGCTCGCATTAGCTTGACAATTAGTGTCATTTTGCATAGTTTTTTGTTATTGTTGTTTCTAGAACTGGTAACATATGGTATGTATATTTGCTTATTCTGCTAGTATAAAGTTAGAACAAATGCTATTCACCTTGCCTTTACTTGCCACTTATACTGTTTCAGCATCATTGCTGTTGCTACATTTTTTAAGACAGCTGTGGGCATTTGTATATTGTTGTTCATCATGTAACTTTAGAATTATGTGACAGTAAAAGTTTAGTTTTAAGGTGACCGACAAAGTTCTGTTCATATGTTTTTCATCTGTACAAGTGCTCTTCATAATCATTAAAGCTTGTTAAGGTAAATCTTCCACCTGTTCAACTAAGTCTTCCACACACAAGTTCATTTCTGTTTTTTAAAGACTTCAACTGTGATAATCTCTGTTTGAATAATTGAAGGTAGAACACATATGACCATCTGTAACGGCATTGAGAAATGCATAATTGTAATATTTGTATTGTAATTTAAGTCTGCAATTTTAAATTCTTGAAAATAAGGTTTTTAAATATAAATATTTTATATAAAAATGACTGAATTTTCAAAAATAAAAAAGTGTGTAAAATCCTTAGAAATGTTTAGCATGCAAATATATTTTGATAATGATTTTTACATAAAGGAAATTTTTATTTTTAATAATAGTATCAGATAATAATCGTATTTGTAAACTTTCATTTTTCATATATAATTTTGGAAATATTTGTAAAACATTTCCCTCACCTAATTTTATTTTTTATTGCTTCATTTTTATTCAACTTGGCTTAAAGGCGGTAAAAACCAACAGAGTGAAAAAGAGTCCAAGCCTGCACTCGAACCAGGGTCATTGGCATTGCAAAATTACACATGCCTATAATTTTAGTAATTTGATTTTTATTATTATTGCTTCTTATTCAACTTGTCTTAAAGGCGTAAAAACCAGCAGTGAAAAAGTGTCCAAGCCTGCACAGGATTTGAAAAAAAAAAAAAAAAGACCACATATATTCGCATATAAGTTGACCCCCTAACTTTTGAATGCAAATTCTGCAAAAAAAAATCCAAAACCTGCATACAAGTCGACCGCTTAACTTTTTACTTCAATTTTGCACAAAATCAAACCAAGCTCTTGCCAATGCAAAAAAGTAGTAAGTGAACAAAAACAAATCATTGAAAAATTTTAAAGATAAATTATTATTATTTATATATTTTATAAATTATTTTATTATTCATACACATAAAAAGCCACAATTTTGCAGTATTCGCAGTTTTTATTTTTTGTTTTTTAAACTGACTCGTATATAAGTCGAACCCTCCCCCCAATTTGCTTGCCAAAAATCCTCGACTTATACGTGAGTATATACGGTACTTAAGTTATACGCATGTGTAATTTTCTACAAAGATTTTTAGAATTATATATGCATTGTTCAATTTCATCGAGGCTGGATTTTCTTTCAATTTGTGCTTGCCCCAAAGTTAGTGGCTCATGAAAAATATTCCAATGTGTGCTGTGGTTGCAGCCTTGACAAAGCATAAGAGAAGTACTAGGCCTGGTCCAGTTAGTTAGCTCTGTAGTAGAGCACTGGTGCGTGATGCTAATGACGCATAGTTTGAGTGCAGGCTTGGGCACTTTTTCACACTGTTGTTTTTTGTGCCTTTAAGCCAAGTTAAATAAAAATTCTGCAATTTATTTTTTTCTTTCACAATCTTTATCTGTGTGTATTTTTCTGTATCTAAATTTTATAAAATGTCAAGAAAACAAAATTAGAATTGATGTTGAACAAAAATTAATACTAGCTGTACATATTAATATTGGTGCATTCCAGTTTTAATGTACATTATTATGAGTGTTATGTTTTATATTGCAGAAAGTTTAGATGAATGGGAAAGATTGTCAGTTTGTGATGCTTTAGAACCTATGCAATTTAATGATGGAGATGTTATTGTTGAACAAGGCCAACCTGGAGATGACTTCTTTATTATAGAAGATGTAAGTTTTTGCATGTACTGAGATTTTATTATTATTATTGCAGAACTTAATCTTTTATCTTTCAAAGAATGCTAAACTGATTTAGTCTTTACTGTCACCTGTCTATAATGGATGGAAAACTCCTACGTTCTCTCCTTTTATTAAGGCATCTTTTGGCTTTTTTGATTCATAGACCAAAAAAATGTATTCAAAACTCAGGGTTTTTTTTTTTTTTTTCTTTTTTTTAATCCGTAGATCTACTTTTGTGTATGTGATCAATGGCATTTTCTGCTCCCAAAATTCATGCATTTGGTTTAATATAATTAAATAAATTGAAAATAAGCAAAAGACTTCATTCTTCAAATACTAAAAATCTCTTAATGAAATGCTTTATATTTCATATTTATTTATATTATTGTATATGCAGGGGTGGGGGAAATACATTTTACTTGCCACTGGCATGTGGACTTTCTAACAAAGCGAGTGAATTTTTAGGCAGTCTTTGTAGAACTGATGGCTGTTGGTAGAAGATATGCCAAAATGTCTATTTTTTTACTAGTTAGATATGTTTTGCAACTTTCCAAATTACCACAATGTAAACCTGGTACTAAATTCTACCCTATACTAATCTTTCCTCTGCTATATCTATTTATTAACTTAATATAAATATATATATATATATATATACGTGTGTGTGTGTGTGTGTGTGTGTGTGTGTGTGTGTGTGTGTGTGTGTGTGTGTGTGTGTGTGTGTGTGTGTGTGTGTGTGTGTGTGTGTGTGTGTGTGTGTAAATGAAATATAGTAATTAACTATTTTTGCAATCTCATTTTGAACTGTACATTGCCTTTTGCTGTCTGGTAAAATAAATCCTTGGCTGGTAAAATTTTCTGAAAATCCCCCACCCCTGTGTATATGTGTGCATTTTTCTAGAAAATGCACATTTCTCATTTTTCTAGCATTTTTCTCATTCAAATTCAGTATTGACGAAAAACTGGGAATGAATCTTCTATAATTGGGTTCCTTGCATTTTAGTTTCATGTTTTTGAGTAAAATTAGCTAAAATATTAAAACTAGGAAATAAGAAGGCTACCTTTTCCTCCTGGTACAGGCAAGTAGAACTTATTTGCATTTTAAATTTGTGATAAATATAAAAATGTGTTTCTATATGCTGTGTTTAGAAGCATAAATATTTTTAAGCTTAATTAAGAAAAATCCTTAATTTTTTTTTTATTGATTGCATTTTATTTATTTTTGGCTTGTAATAAAAATAGGCTATTTTCTAGCACACTGATTTGACTATGCCCTGTACTTGACTTTTGAAGATATTCAATATATAGTCAAATATTAAAATTGCCAAGCAAATCCTAGAAAACACACAACTATCTGTTATTGTAAATGAAATCGTATTTTTAGTAGGCTGTTCTTTTCCTTATTTTAGGGCACAGCTGTTGTTCTGCAGCGTAGGTCTGAATCTGAGCCACAAGTTGAAGTAGGAAACTTAGGGCCTTCTGATTACTTTGGTAAGCATCTTGATAAAATGTACATAGCTGCCAACTTCTTTATCTAAATGTATCTTGTTTGTGCTATTTATTTGATTTCATTTATTAAGTAAAATTTCTGCTTCAAAGTATGTTAGACTTGAGGGGAAAGTTGGCAGCTATGAATGTATTTTCATCACAATAGCATAACTGACTGTTGGCTATAAATTTTCACATAAATTTATCTCATACTGTATATGTATGTATAATAGGGTGGTTCACAAACCTATGGAAAAAAATAAACTTTCTCGTACAGACCAGGACACCCCCTCATTTTTTTATGTCAGCCCATACTATTATTCTGGCAAAGTTTCAATGTCCTACTCCAAATAAAAGACTATGCTCAATGACTGTCTACTTTTGACTTTTGGACATATTTAGCATTTGCAATTGAGTTTTCTAAAATTTCAGGTAAAAACTAAATTATTTAAATAAATCTTTTATTTATATATTTACGATATTATTAAAGGCTAGCAAAATAGTTAACATTAACAGATTTTTATATTTACTTTTTTGAAACAATATTAACAACTGATTTTTTTGTTGTCCTCAATAGGGAAGGTCCTATTTGCTTCAACGTCTTGCAAAAGAAACTGCTTATCATCCTCATCATTTGTTAAAAGTTTTTTGAATTCTTGAATCATCTGAACACCTCTCTCAGCAGTATCGTTGACCACTCTTAGTCGTTTTACATAGTTTCTGCCATTTTAATAATTGATATTATTCTTCCATTCTTCAGGCAAAAGTTGTAAAAAGTCATCAATATTCAAACGAGAAAAGAGTTCAACAGTTCTTTTTGTTGCAAACAGGGATGTAGTGGAGGGTATACGGAGGTATACGCCGTATACCCTCTGGATTTTTTTTAAGGAACACCGTATACCCTCTGTTTCTCAAGAAAGCTATAGTATATATACACTAGAGTATACCCTCTGCCTTGAGCGTATACCCTCTGCTTAGAACGTATACCTTCTGTTTGTTTTACGACTACACCACTGGTTGCAAAGTCTCCAAGGCAATAATCTACATAATCTTTCAATAAATTTTATTGCCCTCTTACATTTTGGATTGTTCGTTCCTGCAATAATTTTTGCTTTCTCTTTTGTTGGTACTGTGTCTGATAATAGGGCAACACCAACTAATTCATCTGAAAGGTACCACATGTGATTTTCTAGGACTTTCTTTGTTCCTAGTCCAATGTCAATAGTCTCATATTTTCTCAGGTCTTTCCATAATTGCATGTCAACTACAGGAGTTTCAGCTGCGGATATTCTTTGCTCTAGAGAAGAGCACTGAACTGCACAAAATTTTGGAGCTGCATTTCTTCACTCTTAGTTAGATGGAAAACTTCTGAATAATCTCGGAAGAGAAAGATTTTGAAAGGGTACTGGAGTTTAGCCATCCACCAAGCATGATGAATAGCACCTGGTGCTCTCTCCAATGGATTTTATATGGTGTATTTCCCAAAATAGCAAGTGTCAACTCAATCATCTCTAATGACTACAGATTTATCTACAGATAAAAGACAGGCAGTGCTTGAATCTTTAAAATCTTAAGTAAATTTTTTTTCAATACTGTACCCGGAAATTTTTTTGGTCAATTCCTTTCCAAGCATTCTTAAATCAGTTGAAGAGTGGAATTTCTGGGAAACTGTATGGTTCAAGGCACAAGCTAAAAGTCTTTGCCAAAATTAATTCCATGACATAGTGTCGGTAGGCTAACCACAATAGTTCAAAGCAAATTTTTTTTTCAAACAAATTCATACTCCTTTTACATAACCAGTGTTTACACTCGTAGTGTCAAAACATAAACCTTGAATGTTTTCCTCTATACGCAACTCAAGTAATAGTTTAAGACAGGGTTGGCAAGTTTTTGACATGCGACGGTTTAAACCGATTTTAACCATGGTTAAAACCGTCGTGTCAAAAACCTTTCTGTCAAAAATGTCCAAAAGTGTCAAAAACCTAGTTTTAATAAAAATCATACCAAAAGAATTATTTAGCAGAGTTAGATGGGCTTTAAACAATAAATTCTAAGTAAAACTGCATAAATACATTAAAACTGTGGGGTATAAACTGCAGAAATACATTCTTGAAACCTATTTGCATAGGATATGGTAAACTGCAAATTGATTGTTGTATGATTTTTTTTTATTATTATTTGTGAATAAAAATTACCTAACTGTTATTTAATGATTTAGTTTATCATTAATGTATGCTTTTAAGATGAACAGTTAATAAATCCTTAATTATTTGTAATCATTAAAACTAGATAGGTTTAATCTAAATTTTGCAGAGATAAATAAATTGTTTAGATTTTTTCATGGCTAGAAGCACAGAGTAATCTATCACAATTGGTATCTAATGAGGGTATTTACTTTCCTTAAGATAGAGCAAATTCAAAGATTCCCTTCCAGTACAAAACAGTATTGCTATTGTAACAAAACCAATTTTTCTTGCTTTCCCCCTATTATGTTCTTATGGATAGGATTGTTTAAGGAGCTACCTTCACCAAAGTTCAAGTTAAAACACCCGCCTGCTAATGTTAATCCTACAGGAGAAATTTTTTTTTTTTAATATCTTGTTCGAAATTTCATACTTTTAAATGATTTTTTTCAAAGTAGAAATGAAAACCCCACTCAATAACGTCAATTTTATGATAGAAACTTTGTTTAATATTTCAATATTTTTAAATGTTTTTTGCATTGGATAACTAATGTCGATCTCTACAAAGACTGATTTTTAAATTTTCGATTTTGCTTGCAGTTATTTTTGTTATTAGGATACTTTCACTTTTGGAACAGGTTTCAAACTAAGTTAAGCATTTTTCTTTTTCTTACTGGTATGCCGAATTATTCATTTGTCCCTAATTTTAGGAGAAATTCCACAAATAAGATAATTTCATCAGTAAGAGGTGATTGTCAGTCACTAACAAAAATTAATATTGGGATAAAAGGATTAAAATATCATATTTTATCATTTTATCCTAACATTTCATTCTTTTCTCATTTGTAAAATAAATGTTATTTTTATTGTTCTGCGTTTGTAAAAGAAAATGCTGCAGAGAAAATATTTCTGTTAAAGACTGTATATAGGCCAGATGTGCCAGTAATGGACACCATTAAGGAATTTCTTTTAAAATTGTTTTTCAATTAATAGTTATTATATTCCAGTTTTTTCAATATTATATTAAACTATCATGATTGAGTTCGTTTGTTATAATGGCTTATTATTACAAAACGTTTGTCTATATATATATTGTTTTTTAAATAAGAAATGCAACCAAGTATGCTGAAAAGCCACAATAAAAATACATATAAAAAATTTGGCAATTTAGTCATAAACAAAGAAATAAATTATAATTTAATATTTGATTACAGTAAAATAAATGCTAAAACTAAAGTGCGCAATCATTAAATAAAAGCAATGTTGTATCTTACTATAACAGCATTTTTTTGTTGTTGTTGTCCAGACCATATTTAAATATTGGTGTTTTTGACGGTTAAAACCGCTTAAAACGCGGTTTAAACCTATGTCACGTCAAAAACTGGTATTTGACGGCTTAAACCCAACCCTGGTTTAAGAATTAGAATTCACTATATTTTCTGCTGTTTCACTGCCACTTGACTACCAAGGAGCTTTTCCGTACCAGCTCCCGAAACAAGCATTGGCAACCGACCAACCTTTCCTAATGCAAAACATTGCTTACAAAACATAACAAACAATTGCTGACTCAACATATTATATCCTAGCTTTTTTCTTAATCGTTGTATGGTGCTTCTTGAAAGAGGAAGTGCACAAAGATCATGTCCCAGAGCTGATACAATTGGAACGATCAAATGCTGATCTTCACAATCAGATGTCTTGTTACGATCTAAAGCACCAGTAATATGAGATGTGAACATTTGTTTTAAACACTTTTCAGGATTTTAAATAAGTTTTTTCTTTATATTCGGAAAAAATCAACATCTGATTGGGAAGTGGACTCTTAGTTTTCTGAATCAGCCATTGAATAAACATAAACAGCTGTTGATGAAGTGTCCACATCTGTAACTTTTTCTTTTCGTCGTTATTCCTGTTTTTTCCTTTTAAGAATTATCTTGCTTTTTTTAATAAATTTGTTATCTTTATTACCCAAGTATATTTTGAGTCTATTTCGTTTATCTATAAGGAAATCACAATTGTCTAATATTTTTATTAGAATCAAAGCATCAGCATGGCCAATATCAAACTAGTATGTTGTGGCCATCTCAAAACTTTCTTCTATCTCATACTTGTCAATACTTCAAAATTCATTATCACAGTGCATCTATGTTCATCATGAGGATTCTAAAAAGATGTCTTCTATCTCATACTTGTCAATACTTCAAAATTCATTATCACAGTGCATCTATGCTCATCATGAGGGTTCTAAAAAGATGAAATTCCGTGCATTAGTTCTTGAGATATTACTGTCCCTACAATCTTATAAATGCAGCATAGCAGCGCCACCTATTGGGTGATTTACACCAGAACCTAATTATCATCAACTTATGTCAATGTCTAACTGAATATGAAGTTTGGGGAAAATCCATGCATTAGTTCTTGAGATAGAGTTATTGCGCAAATGATGACAAATGTAGCATAACAGCACCACCTGTTGAGCGATTTACACAACCACATAATCAGCATCAACATTTATCAAGGTGTACTTGAATCTGAAGTTTGATGAAAATTCGTGCATTAGTTCTTGAGATAGAGCTATTGAGGAAATAGTGCAAAATGCAGCACAGCAGCGCCACCTATTGGACGATATTCACCAACACGTAGTCAGCATCATTTCATATCAAAGAGTAACTGAATCTGAAGTTTGATGAAAATGTGTCCATTAGTTCTTGAGATAGAGCTATTGCAGAAATCGGGGGAAAATGCTGTATAGCAGCGCCACCTGTTGAGCGATTTACACCAAAATGTACAAAATGTCAATTCATATCAAGGATTAACTGATTCTGAAGTTTGGTGAAAATTGTTGCATTAGTTCTTGAGATACAGCTATAATGGAAATTCTGAAAAGTGCAGCATAGCAGTGCCACCTGTTGAGCGATTTGCACCAAAACACAAACAGCCCTAATTGATATCAAAGTATACTTGAATCTGAAGTTTTTTGATTTTCCAAGCATTAGTTGTTGAGATAGAGCTATTGCGGAAATTGTAAAAAAATGCAGTATAGCAGCGCCACCTGTTGAGCGATTTACACCAAAATGTTCAAAACTTCAATTCATGTGAAGGACTAACTGAATCTGAAGTTTGGTGAAAATCCGTGCATTAGTTCTGGAGATTGAGCTATTGCGGAAATCGTGAAAAAGGCTGCATAGCAACGCCACCTGTTGAGAGATTTACACCAAAAACTAATCAGCTCCAATTTATATCAAGGACTAACTGAATATAAATTTTTATTGAATTCCGAGCATTAGTTCTTGAGATAGAGTGCCCACAAAATTTGTGTCACATACAGACAGACTAACAGATTCACAGACTCACAGACAGACATTTTGTAAAAACATGTTTTTTCTGTTCTCTGACCCCTAAAACGTGTAAATCCGTCGAAAGTCGAAAATTTTCACGAATCCAATACTTTCTTCTTGTAAAGATAGAAGAAAGTAAAAAGGACCCTTGCTTACAAAATGGTGGCTTCTTGTGTCAGATGCATTATATTGAAAAACTGTTGCCAAATACTTCAACTAAACTTTATATTATGTACTAGGAATTATGAAAGGTTAAAAAAGATGAGCTTTTGTTTAAAAGTTATGTATTTTCAGATATTATTTATTATCAATCTAAAACTATAAAATTATGCAAAATTACTAACAAGTGTCAAAATGAAGGGTCATTGAGCACCACCTTCTTATAGGTGTAAACAACTACAATTTTAGGAGAGTGATGCTATGGATAAATGTAAAAAAAGTAGGGGGTGTCTTGGTCTTTAGTTCAAATTTTTTTTTTTTTTTCGAGGTACCCTAATGTATAATGATTAGCCAGCTTATGGAAGGACCTTTTGATATCACTTATAAGCACACACATACACACACAAAAAAAAAAATTGCATCATCTAAAACATACGTTCCGAACCTTTTGTGGAACACTTCTCCCTTTACACGAAAAAAATAAATAACCAACGACCCGCCCCCTCTTCCTAAATTGTTAATTATACCAAATATTAAAATATTGTTGCATATTACCTATACCTATTTTATCTGTCTATTAAGAATCACAAAGTAGAAATTCATTAAAATGGCTGTCAAATGTTGTAAAAAACTGTTTGTTAAAAATTTAAATCACAAAATCAATCAGAAATATATAAAAAAAAAAAAAAAAAAAAAAAAAATTATGAGATGGTTTGAGGCAGGTGTAGTTTTAACAGTTTGTTAATGTTGGGCTCCGATTTCATGAACATCAGTCACAAATTGCCAGAATAGAGTGATGTGCAGTCTGTTCTTTTTCTTAGACTGAAAATTAACTAATGCACTGAACCCTGCTGGGCCAAATATGATCCCAGCAAAACTGCTAAAGATTTCTGTACTCTTGCCCATAATGCAGGTTAAGGTAGTATTGATTTTTGAAGACAGGACTCTTGGTATCCATTTCTGAATTTAACTTTTAGTTCTTCAGTGGTTGTGAGTTATGAGAGTTCCTCTTTTAAATTTGATTATTCTGCTGTGTCTGCATTTGCGAAAAGATCTAAAACACAACTCTGTGTATTCATGTTTAAAATATCTGGGAAATGTTCCATAAAACCAACATGAGTGTCCAAGTGTTGGCACTACAGAACTAACTTTAAAAAATCTGGTTAACCCGAACCCAACCTGCAGGAATCTTAAACTCAGTCCGAACTGAAAACAATTGGAGTCAACCCAATTTGCCGCGTAAAAAACAACCATCCAACCAATCTTCAGATTAATTTGAATTTTGTGTGCTGCTATTTCTCATTTTTAAAGGTTGGCAGGTCTATCTCTATTTAAGGTTTGCATATCATTAATTTCTGAAAATGATGGCTTGCAGACAAAGATAGAGGATGCAAAATTTCAAATTTCATACCAATCGCCATAATTTCACCATTGCCAATTTTGCTTATAATTTCTGATGGTTCTTTTGATATTCTCCAAATCTTCTCTTAATTTGCATTATTTATTTTTATTTTATTTTTTTGTTCTTGTTGTAATTTGAAAAAAAACACGAAAGGTTGGATGAATTTGATAAATAATTGAGCCTGTACTGAAATAAATTGAATTTAATAAGTTTAATTTCGGAAAATATTAAAAAGAAAAAAAAATAGAAAAACTCAGTTTGTTTAAATGCGTGTATTTTGTTTCAGAACCTCAATTAACACTGCAGCGAAAATATTCTGTAATGTGCCATACGTTAGAGGTCTGCACGGCCGAAATTTCCAGGCCTGGGCCCGGCCTGACTCATAGGAGGAAAAAAATTATTGGCCCGGCCTGGTATAACAGCTAAAAGTTCGGCCCGGTCAGAGTGAATTTTTACAAAACATTGATTTTTACGTTGATTTGGTTAAAAATTTGTCTCGTATGAGGAGTTCTGACAAAAAATATTTATCTTAACTTTTTTTTCATGTTTGTAAAGTTGATTTTTGTAGAAGTGCCACAGGGTGCTATATTAATTTTTTTAATGAATCGCTATTTCTTGTATGTAAATGTTTCAGTTATCATTAATAATATTGTTAATCCATATTCCATGTATTGAAGTTTTAAAAATCTGAAAAATGCTATACAGTAAAATCTTCTAAGACTCAATTACATATAAAAGGGGAAAAAATGCTTTATAGACAAGTTCCCTTCTTAGCAAGTGTAAATGTATTATATATTCTTTTCTTACGTAGTAGTATATTAATTTTGCATGGATCAACATGTTTTTCAGTTTAAAACAGGATTCTGTCATAGGCAGGTTCTTTTTCATACGTTTTACTATATTTTAATTAGTGTAGAAATTTACTATTCTCTAAAAAGAATAATTGTTAATGTTTAATTGTAGAGTAATGGCAATTAAAAAATGTATGCATTTTTTGGAAAAATCTTTGGGCCAGGCTTAATTTGACTGACCTTTGAACGGACAGGCCATGCCTAGACAATGATTTTCATACAGGCTGGCTCAAAACTAGGACTGAAAATTTTAGGCCTTGAAGACTAGGAAAGAAACTAGTCCCGGCTCTGTACAGAAAAAATAAGCTAGGCCAGGCCCGGCCCTTCCAGAAAAAAGTAAGGGCCCAGCCCGTGCAGATCTCTACCATAGGTTTGCTGTTCCTCGTCTATAGCATTACCATTTTATCCCTTAATACACTTGAAATGCTTTAATACCCACCAGTTATAATTGTGACAGCTCGTTCTAGCTTCACAGTTTAAAATTTTGCCTTTATGCATATGGTGAAAATCTGTTTATGTAATCTAAAGATCATAAATTTAATTTAAGCTTTCTGGTACTTCATATAAATATTAAAAAACCCATAAATTGCCTTTTCACATCTGCTTGCAAGTAGATATTGGTCATTAATTATCCTTGCTGTTATACTTCTGTAAGCAATAATAGGTTTGCCTTTTTATTTCACTTTTTAATTAATAGACAAATGTGGTTTCTGTACTTGGCATTTATTTTGTTTAAATTTTAATATGACTTCTAGTCTAACTGATTTTTGTGATTGGCATATTGGCTCGACACACATGTATTCTTGGCGTATTAAAGTACGCTGATTGAAGTACACTTCTGATTGTCAGTGTAAGAGGATTTCTAAAGTTTTGCTAAGGAATGGGGGGTGGGTGGGGGGAGAGCACCACTAATATTATATCTGTTCTCCTTTTCTTTCGAAAAATAAGGGTTTTTTCCATGGAAAAATTTCTGAATTATTGCCTGATGGTATACACAGGAAATGAATTTATGAAAGACTGGGGTTTGCTATGGATTACAGCCTGGTGTACTTACCAAAACTATGCAAAAGGATCACAACGTTGTTTTTAAGTAATTTATATTTCCATACAAGTATTGTACTTACTATGCTTTATTATACCTGGTCTGGGTCAGACTATTGCTTAATGCTTTTTTCCATGTTATTTCTTTATAATGTTTAATTTCAGGTGAAATTGCCTTGTTACTGGATCGTCCTAGAGCAGCAACTGTGAAAGCAAAAGGTCCTCTAAAATGCATCAAATTAGACAGAGCTCGATTTGAGCGTATCTTGGGTCCTTGTGCTGATATTCTGAAGCGAAACATGACTCACTATAACAGCCTCATTTCATTATCTGTGTAGTCTTTTTGGCCAAAATATTATGTAAGTATATTACTTTTCTACATACCAAGTTATCCAAAAATAAGGAACAACTGTAAAAATTAATAGTTTGTAAACGAGTATAGATAAAAAGATACGGTTTGCACCGAACAGATGCAAAAGAAAATTGATTTTTTATGATGAAAGCAAAAGAGAATGCTTGAAACTGCCAACATTGAAATATGCCATCTGCCAATATGTGCCTGTTGTCACGAATTTGATTAATTGAAGTACTGTTTATTAAATGTATTCACAGAGGACGGCACAATTCAGAGATGTATCTGATTAAATGAAAAGAAAGTCTGTTCCCCCACCCTTTCTCTCTCTGTCAGTCTGTAAGCTTACGAGTGGGCTTGAAGGTAAAAAGACTTTTCGGCACGAAAGCTAAATAAAATGCTGTTGAATTTTACTATAAAATAATTTTCATTTTATATTAAGATATTATTTTCACGTGTTTTATTTTAATGACAAATGTTTAAATCTGGTAGATTTTTACAATTCGAAAATCGCCTTCTGTTTGTGATACCATAAGAAATGCTGTGAGTGGTGTGCTTCGTTTGACAGCTGTTCTGCTGAATGACGGACAGCATTCAACAGAGTTCAGATAGTTGTAAGCAGGGCTGCAGAGTCCGAGTCGGGCCCATTTTTGAGCAAAAGAGTCGGATTCGTCCATTTTACAAGCAGGTCTGCGTTGTCAGAGTTGGTCGTCCTATTTTTGAGCAAAAGAGTCGGAGTCGTCCATTTTTCCCACTGACTCTGCAGCCCTGGTTGTAAGCTTACTTGCCACTTGTAAGCCATCTGTTAGTCATTAAAAGAACTATTCAAGCATTTGTTTATGCTTTCATCATAAAAAAAATCTGGCTTCTTTTCCATCTGTTCGGTGCAAACCGCATCTTTTTATCTGTGTTTGTTTTTGAATTTAAAGTTGCTTCTGACTTTTGGACCAGCAGGTATTTTAAAGAAGTTGTGTAATCTTAATTAAAATATACTGACATAAATATCTGCAATATCTTTTTAATATTAATATGTGGCAGGCATTTAAAACTCATTAACTGCACTCATATTCAAAATTAAGAAAATTGCATATTTTGTCAAATTTCATGAAAAGTACTGAACGAAAGGTAAATCTAATGCTTCGAAACGAAAATGCAACTCTTTAGTGTCAAATATGTAAACGTACACTTGAGTATGGGCAGAGCAGATAGATGAACAGGCTTTATAAGCAGGGCTCGAAAAATGGCGATCCCGGGGATCCCAGAAATCATTTCTGGGAACGTATTTTTTCCACTCAGGTTCCCGGCCGGGAATCTAAACGGAAGAAGTCGCCATCAGCGATGAATTTTTCTTTTCTCCTATGGACTGCAGTGATTTTTGGAAGGGGAAGGTGGGGCAAAGAAAGCATGGAGCGCCGAGCACACGTGGGAGTTGCATTTCCATTTGTGGAGGAGGGGATTTCTGATATTTCTCTTGTTTCTCCTCTCTGCTTTGACTGTGCGCGAATTAGTTGCGCTCTCATTCACCGTGGCACTAGTGCCATGGGCTTTGTGTGAATTGATGTCATACTTTGAGTTTGTTTTCTCATTCACTTTAGTGCACATGGTTTTTATCGAATCTAAACGGTTCATTTGTTTAGAATTTTGTTAGAATTTAAAGGTTGTTTTTCCATATTAGAGGTGGATATTGCAGCATTATTCCACGAGAATGCAACTAAAAAAGAAACAGAGAAGAAAGTTCAAGATGAGCTAGCCGCAACAATGAAAAAGGTTGATACTACAGAAGAAAAAGATTGCGAACCAGAAAATAAAATAGAAACTAAAACAAAACGGAAATCAACTGAAAATTATGACAAAAAAAAAAAAAAAAAAGAATTCATCTCATTCAGTGCAGTTGGATTCAAGAATTTCCTTGGCTGGAGATGATTGTACATCTATAAGAATATGAAGGAGGCGGGGGAGATGCTTTTGGATAGAGAACAGTCAAAACATTAATTGATAAACCATAAAACTAAAATTGTTGTTTATTATTCAAAACTGTGTCTATATGACACAATATCTTCATTCATTAAGCTCTGAATTTATTAAACTGTGAACATATAAATTGCTGAAAACTTTAAAATTTTTAGAATTTTTCAGCCTTCTTTATAAGTGAGCGTGGCAATTTTCCCATTTTGCTCACTTGCACACCTCGCCAAATATCGTGGTGTTTTTTTTTTTTTCTTCAACATTTGACGAAATTCAAAAGCAAACAGTAGAAATGAGTAATCACAAACATTTGGATGATGGAATGTGGTGGGAAACTGCGGGGAGACCGGAAAAGGTGCAGTATCGAGTGCAGATTCCTACACTGTTAAAAATTTGCAGCATTCTGGCAGGTCATTTGACCGTTTTTCCAAAAACGGTTACACAACCGTGAATTTAACACTATTCGGGCCATATTATTGGCCATTTTATGGTCAGAATATAGTTAAATTATGGTTATGAAACAGTTTTTTCAAAAGACAGGCTAATGACCTGCCAGAATGTTGCAAAAATTTTAACAGTGTAGAGACTTCAATGTAACACCCAGCCCAGCGTCGTATCCAACTTATAGAAGCAGCTTTAGGACACTATATCCATAGAGAAGAAGCCTGGGCAAGATTGTCCAAGAGCCATGACGGCCAACGAAGATTGCTATTTGTCCATTACATTGAAAGGTAACAGGATTGCAATAGCTTCTCAGTACTTTTGTGACCTTTATGTGACCACAGGAAGACGAGTTTTAACTGTTACTGTTTGCATAAGTCTACATGACAGAGGGCTATTTGCAATAAGGCCTGATACTTGTGAACACACAAAAAACCCATTTAGCATGGTGCAGAGATCGGCTTTGTACTAGGGATCAATCGTCGACCGTACTATTCACTGATGAGTCTCAGTTCCGCCTAAATGCTAATTCTCGATGTTTTTTCATCTGGAGAAAACCAGGTATCTGCTACCTGCCTCCGAACTTCCGAGAAAGAGCGGAGATTTGATGGTCTGGGCAGACATCATGTTGGATGGGTCCTATGTTTGTGAAAAGCTCTCTGGCTGGTGTGAGGTGTAGGGTTGATATCTTGGTACCCTATATTTGCCATTTTAGGGATGCAGTTGGCCCTGATTTCATTTTAATGGACCCTATAGCTTACCTGGATGACAAATTTCTGGAAAGTGAGAATATTCGTTTATTGGATTGGCCAACCAGTTCTTCCAGACCTAAACCCTATAGAGCATGTCTGGGGCGCTGTGGAGAGGACAATTGGAACTCGCTTTCCATCTCCCAGAACCACCCAGGGCCTGAAAACAGTGTTGCTGGAGGAGGGAGACTAACTGCCACAGGGACTCATAAATGCCTGAATTCCTGCTGTGAGAGCTGTGTATGGTTCAATATTGTAAGTTCTGTTTTATACCTTCTGACTCTGATGACTGTTGCGTGCGATCATCCATACATATTATAACTGCTGAATGCCTATTTTTGTTGCATTATATCAACCTATGTACATACCTAATTTCATTAAAATCTGTGCAGTAGTTCTGGAGATAATCGACCAAATCTGAAAATTTTCTTAATTTTGAACATGAGTGTATATTTAAGGAAATCATGTATTTATCATGTAGCTGGCTCATTCTAATTTTCTAGTAATGGATAAATAAGACAAAGTAATTCGCATATTTGTTTTGTAAAGGTGGTGGTAAATGGGGTATCCTGTAAGTCTAAAATGTACTAAATGAATTACATAAATTTTTTTCTGTTGAAATTTTTTTCTGTCTGAATTTTACTAAAATTAAGAGAAATAGTGTCGCCAGAAAATGCTGAAAATTAATTAAATTCAAAGTATAGTAACTAAGTAAGTTTTGTTGCACAAAACTTGAATTTTTACAATGTAAACAGATCTTAATGGTGTGGCATTATCAGAGAACAAAATCAGTACTTCCCAAAATTATTTAAACATTCTTTTTAAAAGCCTTTTAATTAAAACATCCGTTGACATTGGCAGCATACATAGTGATTGGTTGTACGTTATAAAAATAACAGGTTATTGGAATCTGTCTCTAATGCTACTGTGAAACGACTGTTAACCAAAAGTAACTACATTCCCTCTCTGGTTTCTTATGACAATACAACACTGTAATATTTTTAGAACTTAATTATAAATTAATAAATCAATTTTAAGGCATTTACTCATTAACTGGCTGCAGGTGATGAATTGCCAAGTAATCTTTATGGTTATAGTTTACGAGGTGCAAAACAATAAAAGGATGGGTGTACAGAGTTTTCGTAAGAGAATTAGAGCGATTGGACTGAACAAAAAGGTTTTATTGAAGACATTAATTAGTGTTCACTCTAGAAAAAAAAAAGGGGGGCAGGGTGCTAGCCACAAAAAGGGCACAGTTGAAGCTGAAAGAGGGCACTTTTTTCAGCGAAAAAGGGCATTGTTTCTCCATAGTAGATACATTAAAAAAAAAAAAATCTGAAATCTGCTAAAATGTGGAAGGTTGGTCCCAGATTAAGAAATAATGGAAAATTTGGCATAAAAATATGAACTAGAAATTACCAAAAAATTTTTAAATCCAGCTTATCAAAAATATGAAATCATTACCATTCCTAAATGTATTTTTATCTGTTTAACTGGCTGACTCGTCCGACTAAAAATCGCAAAAAATTTAAAATTCGTTGCACGAATTCCAAATAAACTTTATTGAAAAGAGAACAAAATTTACTATATTGGGCTAAGAATCGCAGATCACAAAATTTAGTACAGTGGGCTGAAACACTGTAACTGGAATTCTTTCACGAGTGTAAAAAAATTGGTGTTTAACATAAAAAATTGCTAAAAATTCAGAAATCATGAAGATATAATGTACTATATTACGCTAAACGTTTAAACCAAATACCTTTTACAAATGTTAAAAAAAAGGGGGGGGGTGCCACGGAATGCAAAATAATACTGGAAATCACAGTGAAAATAAAAATCGAAAAACTTTAAAAATCACAAGGGACAAAAGTTAGTATTATTAGGCACTTTGAAATCTAATTCTTTTTACGAGTGTCAAAACATCGCAGCTGAACGCGAAAAAACAGTAAAATTGCACTTAAAATTACTAAAAAATCAAAAATCGCACAGGACAAAATTTACTATATTAGGTTAAAAGTTTAAAACCAAATTCCTTTAACGAAAGTGAAAAATATTAAAAACTATGCAAATCGCTATAAATTCAGATGAGGATAGAATTTGCCATATTTGGTAAAAGTTTGAAATTGAATTCCTTTTACGAATGTCAAGAAATCGCCACGGTATGCGAAAAAAAATCTGAAAATCTCAGAAATCACATTAAAAATAGCTAAAAATTGAAAAATCGCAGAGAAAATATTTACTATATTGTGCTAAAAGTTTGAAACCAATAAACTTTTGTAAAAGTTTAAAAAAAAAAAAAAAAAAAAAAAAAAAAAAAAAAGTCGCTGTGGAACATGAAAATCGCGTTAAAAATCATCTAATTCAAAATTGCTAAGAATTCAAAAATCGTGCAATACAAAATTTCTTATATTAGGCTGAAAGTTTGAAGTCTAATTTCTTTTACCAATGTAAAAAAAGAAAAAAGAAATATATCACCATAGATCACGGAAAAACGTTAATCATTGCATTAAAAAATTCATGAAAAACTCACATAATGAAAAAGGCACTAACATAAACGGTAAAATCTGCATGCTTCTGAATTTTCATTAAATTCTATCATTGGGGTTTTAAACTACCTCTGCCATTAAAACAAAATATAATAATAAAAATATTGGTCACTATTTAGTAGAAAGAAAAATAACTTATCTTTGTTTTTAAGCAGTATTTGGTCTTGCATTTTTTCCTGACAACTTTCTTTTCTCTTCCTGTATTCTTTACCTACCTTTAGAACAAGGCATTTCAACTTTTTATTATCATAGAAACGAGCGCGGATCGTGGATGTACAGATGTTTATAATGCTCGCATCTTCACAGCAACAGCACTGTTTCCTGATCTTTTTAGTGTTCAGCCCCTCCCCTGAAGTCTCATTCGTTTTAAAAACGTCTTTTGTTGTACATATAAGATGCAGTATACTGTACAAAGAGGGGGGAAACAGACGGTGACAACAACCGCCACCCCGCCTCCACCGAAATACTTCCCTGTCCCGGGACACCATCCTCTCTTTGGGGGGCATTTTTATACACTCAAGAAATAGGGACGTAATTGTCCTCTGGGCACTTTCACTGGTAACCAACGGGCTTATTGGAAAAAGAAACATTACGAAAGAGAGGAGGGAAAAAAAAGACTATCTCTGTGCTAAAATAGATAAGATATGTCATTACAATAGTTGATTATCAGGGCCTGATTTTCGCCTAGGCCTGAGCCCGGATTTTCGGGGCCTTCCAGATTCATTTAGATAATTTAAAAACAGATTTTATTAGAATTTGATCATGTTTATTTTTAAACTGAATAAATTTAATAAACATTCAAATAATTTATAATACTTAATAATCCTTTAAACAATCCTGGCAAATTGCGAAAACATACCTAGATTAAATTCATAAAACTCATACAATGAATATCCAAACCGCAAATAAAAAAGAATAGGGGCCCCGATACTCATGATGTCCATTGAACACTGCACAGGCCGGAATTTCCAGACCCGTTTATATTTTCGCAGTTAACGGTCCGGCCCGTACAAAAATCATTAAAAAAGGCCCATCTCGTGCAAAAAAAATTCTTAACATACAATAAGGATTCTTTTTAAGAATATTGAATACATATTTATGGAAAATTTTTACAGTATATGTCAGATTTTTATGTGTTCGCAAGACAGAAAATACAAAATAGCAACATTAATGATTACTTAACTCTTAGACTTTTTCAACATTCAGATAGATATTCATTAAAATACAGGATAAAAGAAAAAAAATTAAAAACATAACTTTTAAAGATGCATAATAGAAAGTAGATTTTTGAAAATGTTTTTCTGTAATTTATTAAGGCTATTCTCAAATACAAAGAAGAAAGGAGTCAGATTCATTTTTCTTCTGAAACACATAAAATTGGCAGGTGTTCTCATTCAGAAACTATATACATAGAACCTCTGTTATCCGAAGTAATTGGGACCGACCATTTTTCGGAAAATCGAAATTTTCGGTTAATCGAGAATGCTTCAATTTTAAGATTAAATAGAAATATATGCAATACTTCTTATTATGATAACAAGTGCTTAATAAAAATAAAGCAATAACAAAACAGAAACAAGAATAAATGACTTTAATTTTAAAATTAAGTACCTTTTACATATATCACAAGGGTTTGGAAAAAATGTTTTGATTGTCGCAGTTTCGATTGTCTTTTGCTTTGAAGCTCTATCACAGTTTTTTAATATTATTAGTTCACCAGTATCACAGTCTTTCTGCTGCTCCAGCCATTGCAAATATTTTGCAAAACATTCAAAAGCTTCAGAATCGCTTATTTGTTCGTTTTCTTCGTTCCACTCTGCAGCTTACAGGAGCTCAAATTAAATTCAAAGGAACTCAAAGAAAGGAATCGAAAATATTTATATGTACTCGTAGTTCGGAAAAGACCGTTTGCACACAAGGAATATGATAGTTAAACAAAGAAAAAAAAATCTTTCAAAATCTATTTTGTACACTAGGAATGTGATAGTAAAAAAAAAAAAAAAAAAAAAAAAAAAGAAAGAAAAAAGCAATTTAACAAATTACAATGACCATTTGGAAAATGATTTTTTCAAAGACTAAAGTTTAAGACATAAGAAATCGCACAGAGTTGATCCTACATTATGCACGCCATGGATTAAACGATAACATTCCTGGGCTCATCATGAACAAATTTTAAAAGAAATTTCAGTTTTACAATTTTCGGTACTGTAAATTTTTAAACTTCTACGGAGCTGGTCATACATTACATACGCCATGAATTAAAGATTAATAGTGTTATTACATGTAAAAATTGCAAGCAAGAAAAATCGCCTGCGACTCATCAGATTTCCTATGAAACTTACATAATAGCCAGGCATTTCATTGGCTGTTCGGGAAAAGGCTTTTCTATCATCAGATTTCCAAAAAATCTCACGACCAATTTTAAATAAAATTTCATTCTTAAACTTCTAGACATTCGACAATATTACTTTTTATACCGTCAGATAGAGAAAAAAATGTACTTTTAAATGGAATTTGTTTGAAAGCTGTATCTCAATTTGTTTCTGATTTATTAAATTTTTTTTTTTTTTTTTGTAGTTTTTATTACTTTTTGTCATAGTGGCAACACTCTGTTGTCCATCATTGTCGAAACCAAAGGGAAATACAGATTACTGTATAGACCAATCAGATAACGAATAAATTGCGAATTAAACCAATGAAAATGTTCAGATATGCTTTTGATTTCCTACCCTGACGAGAACAATAACCATTTTTCCAAATGGTTAAAAAAAAAAAAAAGATTTAAAAATGGATTTCGGTTAAAAGAGATTCTACTGTAATTACATCATATTTTCCTCTTTTTTGATAAAAACAAAAGATTTTTCAAAAAATACTGCAAAGTTGGCATTTTGAATAGACTTTCCGGACGTGATAGCACGGTGAATGAGAAAAACCTGGCGTCACGGGACAAGAATCGCTTATAACTCGATAAGTAATTTATTAATCAAAAAATAGAAACCGCTATTCGATTCCAAATCGTTTCAAAATTCAGGACTGTCAGTTTTATACCTTTATAGTTAAAAATGAGTTAGTATTACTATTTTTACAAAACAAACTGCCTTCCCAACACATCCTGAGAACAAAGTTTAGTTCCAGTCGGCTCGACTATATATATATGTGTGTGTGTGTATTTAAATGTAAACCTGATTCCATTCCGGCTCGAGTCTGCTAAAAAAATTAAGCTCGGACTCGAAACACGATGTAACTGCCCGATGCCGATCCCTACGCTTGACATGGTGTATTTTTGTACTGATGTTATCAAACCAAAGAAACTATAATTCTGTATAACTCTACTGTATTTATTCTTTGGTCAAACTAGCATTGGCTCTTGCAGCACATTTATGCTTATTATCGAAAAAATCATATTCATTGAAAATGGTTTATATTTTATCGGCTTTGTTTAAATTTTTATATCGACTCGGTCGCCCCGCTTAAATTTTAATCGGCCGCTTACTTGTTTAATTTTTTTGTAGCCGCGGCCTGTCCCGTTAAAAATTGTCCTAATCCTGCCAGTCCAGCCCGTTTTGAAGCTTGCCTCCATTTACGAGCCAAACCAGGGCCCGTGCAGACTTCCAACGCAAATTAAGCCCTGGTATACAGAAGACGTCCCCTTGTTCTCTCTCTCTCCCCCCCCCCCCATACATGTCCAGAATTTTTTTTTTTTTATAAATCTTTAAAAAAATAAGTCTTTTTAATGTTTTGGATTCCAAAATGTTTTGCTGCACAAAAAGTAAAAACCGGTGTCATCAAATCTGTTCTTATGAATGCATTAATTGAAAATAAAGAGCATAAATTGCTCATTCATTACAGTAAAATTGCTGACATCACATAAAAAAATGCAAAGTTGAATGCATTAGTTGCGTCACTTCACTTCGGCACTTTGTTTATCAAAATAAAGCAAGTCTTATTCGTTTTATGAACAACTTTATGTTGAAACTGATGTATTTCTTTCAGCATCTGTCAATTTTCGATTGCTTTTAAAAGCAAGGTAAAATATCCAATTGACTAATAGCAGTTTCATGTTTGTTGACTAATTACTAATAGCGGTTTCGTGTTTGTTTTGTATATTGTATCTGTAGATTAAGAATGAATTTATTTTTTAAATCTTTGACTCTGATGGAAGCAGAAAGCCTTCTTTTCCGTGATATTTATATTTTGCTGCAATAGAGGTATCCCAGGGCATGGCCCCTGGCCTGAAACCCGTGTTTGGCCTACGGGACGGAACAGTTTTCATTTCCGAGATTCGTGCCGTCTGGAAGATATACTTTTTTTCGTTCCGGAACTTATCCTTTTTTTCATGTCGACTCAGTCTTGTTCGGGTCAGTCTTTTTCTTTTGCCGAACCGGGCCTGAACCGAAATTTTCAGACCTTTTCCTTTCCAACACATCCCGTATGCAAATCATTGGCCTGACCCGTGCAAAAATTTGGCCCGGCACAACAAACAACTTTTGAAAAAAATAAATGCATACATTTTTAAATCGCTCTTATTCTACACTTTTTGACCATTGAAGACACAAAATCTGAAATCTTCCGGGAGGGGGGGGGGGGGGGGGGCGTTCCCATCCCCCACCACCCCCGGGCCACTGTTTGAATTCAACAATGACGGTTCAAGAAGTAAGTTCTTTCTTATTGTAGAATCACAGAGCCAAGGTGATGCCGGGGGTTCTTGGACTCCAGGTGTCAAACAGGCATGGATACATTCTTAGCATCAGTTATTACTACAAATTAGCTCTCGTATTTCTACTTTGTGTCCCAGGGGGAGGGGGGGGGCTCGCGGTTTTTTAAAAATCCATTTTGTAAAAGGAAATCCCAAATACTGTTTCCGATATAAATTGACACATTTAAAAAAATAGGCACATAGATTTTGCATTATACTTCATAAGAAACAATATTAGAAATGTAATTCTTACAATTTTTCTATAATTTCTATTCAGGGCCGGCACATCCATCGAGCAAACGGGACAGCTGCCCAGATCCCCGTGCCAATTGGGGTCACCTTAGTGGCTCCAAGTCTCAATATAAGATTCGAAATAACGTTTCTAAAATATTTTTTGCTCCACATTTGTTTCTAAAGGTTTCTTTCTGATAATTTCTTACAGGCAAAAGTGATATAATTGCCGGAGAATACATAGATTCGACGATCCCGAAAGTAACCATGAACGCAGAAAATAAATATATTATAAAGAAGATATTTTGCGAAATAAAATATAATTCTGTATGTTAAATGTGAAAGTAGTGGTATTTTTTATACATTTCATTATCTATATTATGCATCATCCTATGATTTATCCAATTTAAAAATAATTTTATTTATATTTTGTATTATTCTATATGTCCAATTTAAAAATAATTTGATTAGTCCAGTATTGCAGTATTAGTTGCACCCCCGGCGAAGTTGCAAAGTCCTGACTGTATTTAAATGTTGTTGTTTTTGTTTTTTTTGTTTTTTTTTTTTTCCTTTCATTTTGAAGAGAGTTTGTGTGAATCATTAAAGTATAATGGCCTGCAGGTTGTCAAAAATTGTTTTTGCGTGATCAGGTCGATTTCCGCATTACTAACAATTTTTTTTATCAGATTCGAGTAGACTTCAGATGAAAAAAAAAAAAAAAAAATCTTATTCAGGACCTTGGTAACAGATGCATAGGCGATGCAAGGTAAAATAAAAAAAAATCTCATCGCGAAATAGAATTGCTGTGGTGCTCTGCAGTGTTATGATAAAATTAGGTGTACATAAACACTGTTCTCTTAATTTCTCACCGCCCCACCAGTGGCCGAGAGGTTCTGCTCTCGAAGCTGGTAGGCGGGAGGTGCTGGGCTCAATCCCAATCGCGCCCGTCGGCCTAATCGTTCGTGGTTTCCTTCGAACCTTGGTTTTCCAAGCGTAAATACGGGTTAGGTTCCCTTGGAAAGGGCACTACGGAGGGCACTCCCCCTCTTTGGACCTATAGCCCTCGTGCTGATAATTGGCCGTCATAAACACAACAACAACTTAATTTCTCACCATAGTTCTTACGTAGCCTTGATATTTATGGATGATACAGCGCTCGAATTTGCCGATATAATTCAAATTTAACTAATTGCTTCTCGTATCCGCTTTCAAAATAAAAATAATGAATATTATAGTTCTTTTGTATAACATATTTCCTTTTTTTTAAGCTTTTCTTTTTTTTTATTTATTTAAAATTCCTATTCTATTTTTGAATAATTCCTACCTTTATTTTTATGATTTTACAGAATTTTTTTTACTTTACACAAGCCTCGTTTTTCGAAATTTTACACAAGGCAAACCATATGAAAAGTGCAAGGCTTGCGCTTAAAGGGACCCCCAACAAGACAAAAATACCCCCCCCCCCTTTTTTAAGGTTTCTAATTCCTACCTTTATTATTGTATTATAGGGCCGGAAATTGTTTCTTGCACCAGGACCCCTTTAAGGAGAAATGTATACATGTAGATATGATCATACAATTAACTAGTACTTCAATGATTTTTGTGGCCGGAGACGAGTTGGGTTGATTTTTGATGGCTGATTATCTACTCTAGGGATATAGGCGTCTTTCTAAGGAAACCTAACCCGTATTTATGCATGTGGCCGGAGACGGATTTATTTGTTTATTTCAGATACGATTCAAGGCAGACAAAAGTTTGGAGTTAATTCTAATCGTCAATGTTTTCGCCTGTTCATCAATCTCTTCCTCGGGAGCGGACGCTTTTAGTCACTTCTTTCTGTTTTGTTTTTTTTTTTTTTACTTTTTTCATAACTTTCGTTTAATGGCTGGTGTTTTCTTTTTGAATTGGTGCTGCTGGTCTGGATGAGTTGTATGGTTCCTTTGTTCTAGTACGCTTCTGTTTTATGTTTAGGGTGCATATAATTTGTGCTTTTCAGCAGGGGTGTCTTTTCTCTCTTGTTTTGTGTTTTCGGCTCATGGTTTTATGTGTTTGCTGTCTCACTGTGTTGTGTTTCCTTTTTCGATCTGTTTTTCATACTGCATCATGAAGCAGTGATGCAGTGAGCTATGTGATCATTTGAGCACCTACCTCAAAGCTCTAATAATAATAAACCCCTCGAGTTTGCTTTCTTTTCTTTCCTTTCCTTTAAAAAAAAAACATCTACGTGTTAAAGGTCAAATTAGATTACTGTCACTTTTTTTTTTTTCCTTAATACTTCAAGCGAATAAAAGAATATGAAGTGCCAAAACTTGGGGATGGGTGCAGAGGGGGCATATGCCCCGGGCACCAAAGCGTAAGAAGGGGGGGGGGGGGCTCCAAATGAAGATTTTGTTTTTCGTTTTGTACAAAAATGTACATATGTATACGAAATACAAAGAAACTCGCATGCTAATGTCAAATCTATGGGAGCGTTCTTTTCAAATTTGTGAAAGTGAAAGTAACTATATAACAAGTAATATAAAAATTTTGTTTTTAAAGTCAATTCCTACTTAGGTCATCAAAGAAAAATTTAATATAATCCCTTAAGCTAATATTAGTTTTAGTTGCATTAAAATATCGCAATTTGTTGATTTTCTATAAGCAAGTAGGTTTACAATGGAACTCTATGGGAATTTGGCAAAATATTAGGGATACAGGGTTCCTACGAGTCAGGGAAAACAGGAAAAAGTCAGGGAATTCGAAAATTTAGGTAAAAAGTCAGGGAAATGTCAGGGAGTTTTTTAAATATTTGACAAGGTCAGGAAAAAGTCAGGGAACTTTTGATATACTACTTCCATCAGAATTTCTGTTATCGTCGAGAATGAAGAAATTTTGAATTAATTCTTCATCCAATCTAAAATTTTTATATAAAATTTATGAAAACTATATAACAATATGAAAAATAATTAAAAAAATCGGAAATTTATGAAGCACATACTTTTTTCTAGCATTTATCTAAATTAAAGTCCATTGTGAAGGGTTTTACAATAATATATAAGCCGAATTTTTACTGAGAAAGGTCAGGGAAAACCTGGAAAAGTCAGGGAATTTATTTACCAGAATTGTGTAAGAACCCTGGGATATCACCAAGTTGGCATCACTTTTGGTGACTCATTTTGGCCACCAAAATTGGCGATATGTCACCAAGTTGGCAACAAACTTGGCTGTATTTGGTGACAGAACAGGCTCCCCCCCCCCCCCCCATGGTAACCCCTTATTGATATTACTTTCATTGATCTTCAATAACCAATGGCCACCATTTTGTTTCCCATGTAAAACTAAAATTAATTAATATTTGAAAAAACTGTATTAACATCAATTGTCATCCAGTATAAGTTTAAAAAAATTTATTTCAACTTGTTAGGATGAATAATGAGTATTTTATTAACGATTGAAAATTTGAAAAGATAAATTTATAAATAAATAAATGTAGGGAGAGTGTGAGCTAATAGTAAGAATCGAAAAAGTAAACACTATCCCGGTTAGAATTCAATCTTAGCTATTCTAAGCAAGAAAAAAATCATTTGATACTATTAATATGCAAGTGAGAAATTTTAAAAAGAATGCTCCCAGAGGTTTAACATTAGCATTCCAATTTCTTCACGTAACTAGCGTAGACTCTTAACGCTCAAGATAATGTTAATCCTATGGGAGCGTTGTTTACATATTTCTTGCTAGCATTTTAATTATTATTAAATGATTTTTTTTTCTTTTTTTAAGGATTTATTTATTTATTTGTATAGGTTATCTGCGGTCAATAACTTTTATTGTGCATAAGGAAGGATGGGGGTGGCGGCGCCAAAATCCATGTTTGCCATGGGTGCAAAATAGGCTAGTTTCAGCCCTGAGAATATGGAAAGAAGAGGGTCGTATTATACAGGCATGAAAGAGTTCCTCCTAAAGGAGGAATTCCACCTTTTTAAAAAGCAAATTTGGACATTCTCTGGATTAATGCAAAAATGCAAAGAAAATATTAGAAGCATATGGGGGGGGGGGGGTCTAAAAAATAATTAGACATCTTGTCTACTCAAATCCTTGGAGTTTGTTTTTGAATTGCTGTACTATCAAATCAAAGGTGAGCTTTCATTATAAACATCTGAAAGTTATGCAAATTAAGTTCTTTAACTAGGGAAATGAAGTTTACATAAGGTTCTTTTTGAAATAGAATATTTTATTCTGTTTATAAAACACTTTTGGGTAATTTCAGTGATGCATTTTTGGAAATGTATTTCTCGTGTAAAGATCAATTTGGTGTGCATATATTTAGCATAGTGATTTTTTTTTTTTTTTTTTTTTAAGTAAAGTCTTAAACAGTCAAATCATTCAAAATAATACATTTATTTTGAATTGATCTCTGTACTTCACATAAGTTCATCAGATACATTTGGATGGACTTGTACTTTTAGCAAACTTTTTTCAATTTTCTTTTTTGATTTAATGAATTTATACATTTATTTTTTCTAAGTTACAAAAAGAAAATAACAATCGTATGTATATTTATAATTCATTTTACTGTATGAATAAGTGTTAAAATGTGTCTAAATTATACGAGTTTAGCCTTATTGTATTGATAGAAAAAATTTTCCACTTTTTTTCCTATTTCCCACTTTCATGCCTGATTATAGATTTACCCCTCGAGGTCGGAATTAAAATGTCCTCGCCACCTTCCTATTTGAAATAACATTTTCTTTGCCGGTTGTCGCTTGCACTTTATTCTGTCTCAGTCCCAGACCAGTACGACCGACGCCTATTCCAGTGGGGGAACTAAAGTTACAGATAAAAAAGACTTTTCTTTTCTGTAGCATCCAGAGTCAAATTTCAGAGATACCATCTCGATGGATGGATGGAAGGAACTTGGAAAATAGCTAAGGACAATGCCAATTGTCCAGGTCTTAATTTCCCATAGAATATCTCATTTCCTTTCTATTCTGGGCAAACTCCGAATGACCGCCCAAGGAATGGTTGGCTCTTACTACTGATACTGACTATATGGAAGAATGGATGGGAGAAAGTGTACTACGTAATTAATTTTGCTTGTAACTACGTCATATTGATGGGCAAAAACAGGATGTGTTCGATTCTCGTGCAGCGAAGATTTTTGTGCGTGATCACTGGGAGAATTCGGGCACATTTATTTTTTTTAATAGGAAGGCGCATTTTTAAATGGGCATGGTGTGTTTCGCCGATTTTAATAAGGGCGGGGCGCTGCGCCCTTCAAAAATTGCCTAGCAGGAACACTACATTAATTAGCAAGCGGTTTGTTGCTGCCAAGTCAGTTACTCAACTGCCGTATTAGTCTCAACAACAGGGTTACATTATGAAAAGGGTTGCCAGTTGGCATCGATGCAGGGGTGGTGTTCCATCGCCAAAGGCGATGTTGCAGTACGGAACATCCTGTTGTGCATTGAAATATTGTATGTATTTCAATATATACCAAACATAAAACATAATACAAATTATAAGCAAAAATGAGTCACAATTAACCTGCAATTAAGAATAATAGAATGCATTAAATAGTTATTTTAAAGAATTTATACAATTGTCCTTAATGGGCCATATACTGATGTTAGAGACAGGTCGTCTGAAAATTATCTTTGCAGTGCATAAACTACTGTGACATATCCGTCAGCACCTGGGGTTACCTTAGTGATGTAGCCTAAATCGACAATGGGTTTTATATTTAAACCGCTTTTAAAATGTAGGAAACAAATTAGTATTTTCTTTTTTAACTCAATTATTTATTTTTATTGTTTGTGTTCATCTGATGTCGATACAGCACTGACATTTCACCAGAATGTGGCTGAATTCATTTTTTTCTCTATAAAAACAAATTTTCAGCGAGTTTTTTTTATTCTGATAAAAGCACATGGAAAAAATAGCAAAATATCTGTCTTTAAGAAAACTTAAATCTTACGTTAACATGGCTATGTAAATTCAGTTTCAATATTTTAAATTTTCATACCCTTAATCTCAGCACCAGCGAAATGAAAATTCAGTTGAAAAGTTTATTATTTTAGAAAAGTGTTTCTACTTTGAGTGGAAGTGAATGTTTTCTTCACAATATGAGGTCATTTTCACATTGAAAATAGTTTTGTAAAATTGATATCTAAGCTTTTATTTATTTATTTCTTTTTTTTTAATATATAGCTATTAATTTGAACACAGTGTTATATTACATGTTTAGAAAGTCTATTGGAGTGACTACAGACTTTTTACACTATTCTATAATTACAGGGATTGTAGCTTAAATCAATGGTTCTCAAACTTCTATACCCATGTGTACCTCTTTAAGATTGTATCTGCCTGCTGTACCCCCTTCCCTTTTTTATTTGTAAGAATCATGGATTTAAAAAAATGGAAATAAACAGAATTTTTATTTTGCATTTTATGTCAACTTTACAAGTAGCGGTAGCAAGTTTACTCTTGCATTTATATATTGAATATTTGGTGTTAGCTTGCTAATGGTAAATGGGTCAAGTCATAAATCATCTTCAACATGTATTGTGTTTTAAGCTTTAATATTTTCCTTTTAATGCAGTGAATGACAAAAAATTCTTAGTGGTACTATTTTTCATTATCTTATTTAGTTGTGCCATGCTATATATTTGTTGCCGAACAACCAGAGCATAAAATAACATATTAAGTAGGCGACACAAGTGTCGCCCAGTGACAGGGTATGGTGCCAGCAGTTTTTAAATAAAAAATAGGGCAATAGCATAAGTATGTGAGACTCAGGAGATGATAAAAGTGGCCACAGTCGTCACCGAAGTAGAAGAAAAAACAGTAGCACAATTACAAAATGCTGCTAATCAAGTAGATGATTCTGTTGAGAAATATGGACTTGATAACAAGTTTGTTACAGCACAATGTATTACAGAAGAACGAGGAGGGAAATCAGTTTTGAGTCATTCCATGTCAGTTCAGGCAGGCATGCAACCCACCATCACAGATTTTGATGAAACTGCGTGTGTTTGTTCCTATTACTAAGATATGGTCACCAGTATAAAAAAAGCATTATAAACAAAAGGCGGTATTTTTATTAAATTTATTTTTTGTGGGGGATATATTTAAAGGTGTCCTTTACTTGACTCTGAAATAAAAATAGTAGGATTTTGGGTGTTTTTAATAGTATTTCCTATTTAAAAATATTTTGAGGCGCATTTCAAATCAAATCAAGCAGAGTCATTCCATGTCAGTTCCCCTAAGCCATTTAATTCACTGTCACAAATTTCAATGAAACTGGGTATGTTTATAGCTCATTTTAAGATGTAATCACCTTTAATTTTCTTGATCCTAAGTAAAATATTTTTTAAGATAAAAAAATATCAAAATTTTGAAAAATTGCTTAAATTTTTTTTATGACATTTCTATATTGAAAGACCGCATTAACAAAAAGTCATTTCAATATAAAATCACTAAATAAGTTTCAAATAATGTATAGGTGACAAATAATCTAGGCAGAATATTATTTTTTGTTTTTTGTCATGTTTAAATACTAAGAGTGTCTCTAATCTTGTGAATTTTTAAAATCAAGAATTTTGTGAAAATTAATGTGTTAATCAAAAATTTATTATTAACCAAAGGCAGGGTGTTATTAATTTTTTTAATTGTACTTAAAATATCTTTTAAATGGTTATAAAAATAGTGAAAATATGAGCAATTTTAACATTTTCATAAAATGTTAATTTTTAATCATAAATATTGAAGCTTTTCCGTGCTAAGATGTACTATAATGACTAAGATATAGTGTAATACTACTCTTGCTTAAATATAATATATGCAATAATAAAATAACAAATATTATTTACAGCAATAAAAATTAAATTAAATAATATTCATAATATATATTCTCTTTGTTACAGTAAAAATAATAAATATATGAAAATTCACTTTTAACATGTCAAATTAAATTGTTTATGGGCAGAAAGTATTTTCTTTCCTTTAAAGTAATACATTTTTCCTTTTTTTTCTAGATGTAGGAATGGCTAACACAAGAAATCAATTGAGATAAAGATATATGCAATGCATTTTCTTTCTTTTCTGAAGATCAATAAATATTCTCGCAGAATCTTATGGATGCACAAATTTTACTTATTTTTGCTCTCTTCATCTTTTGAAACTACCATCCCCTCAATAAAGTGATTGTCACGTGAACATATGACATAAGACGTAGCTTTCCTTTCATAAGTACCAGTAAAATACCAATTCTAACCCCTAAAATTTAAAAACACCACCCGTTAGAGGCAAAGTCTGTTTTTCAGTAATTGCAATGGATTCTTTTGTACTTATTTCCACCTCTCTTGTATAGCTATTTTTATGACACTTAGTCCCAGTCCCTTTACCAACACTATATATTGCTCAACAGCCGACTTGAAATCAACAGCCCACTCTTATTGAAAAATAGTTTCTTGTTCAAGTAATAAATAAACTACATTTAAAAATCTTAATACCAACTTATTATCTTAAGATGATAATAATAACTAAGCAACATAATGAATTTATAAATTGGCTTTTTATTGAATATACATGAAATGGTCGCTTTAAATGTAGTTGTTCGAGTCAATGAAAACAAATTATATAAAAAAAAATTAGTGAACCTAATATGCTGACTGCAATGACACTTTTAACAAAACTGATTAATTCATGACCATTTGCCATCAAACCCGAAAGATCAAAAAGAAAAAATTAGCTGCAGTGTGAATGTGACATACTCAGTTGTTGTTGAGACAGGAATGTATTTGTGAAATTTTCACCTGTACTTCAATAAAATATAAACATGAACGCTTTTTTCATTCGTCCAAATTAAGTAAAACTTTTATAAAATTTTGTTGTCATTACACCAGATGTTAAATTTTCATTACATACTATTAGATAAGTTCTTTACTTTAAGATCTTATTGACATAATATCATAAAGTTTACCATATGTATTCTCTATAAATGTATAAACAATATATATGCTTTATTAAACATAAATGAATAATTTTTAAATAATTTGTTTGGGAACAGGGATGTATATACACACATATATACACACATATATATACATATATATATATGTTGAAAATCAATCTTTCAGCAATATTGTGATGAAATAAATCAAATTAAATATCATTAGAAACTGAATAAAATTACATAAATGCATCTTATTTAGATTTAAATAGTTTTCTAGATATAGTTATTTGAAGGGTATAAATATAATGGATTATGCATTTTTTGCATATTTTTAAAGCACAATATGTCAAAATTTTCTTCAAAAGAGGGAAATTTGGCATTTTTTCAATATTAACAGCTTAATGTAATCCAAATATGAGTCTAAAGATTAGGAGTGTCATTTCGAAAATTTCTATTGGGAGATGACGAGCAAGTGATTTCTCTTTTTTGGAAAGGGATAATTGCTCTTCGCCCTAGAGGTTTTACTAAAAAACAATATTGTTTATTTTTTTCCTTAAGAAGCGAACATAAAAGATAATTTGAAAAATAAAATAAATGTATAAATAAAAATATTTCCAGGGATGATACATTGTATAAATTTATCATCTGAAAATATTGATAATTTTAAATATGATTTAAATAAACCAATCAAAATCCCACTATTTTTATTTCAGATCCAGTTATAATGTAGTATTATGCACAACTTAAAATTAAAAAATTAGTCATAGAAACTCCGCCTTTGATTAATAAAGCTTTTTTAATAATTTCATTATTTTTTGTAAAATATTTTTTTATTTCAAAGATTATACAATTTTTAGACACATTTAAATATTTTTTAACATTACAGCAATATTTTTTTCATAATCTACATACTTTATTTACCTTTCCTAAATTATTTGAAGAAGATTTCGTCATTAGTTATTGAAATATGATTTTATATATAAAATGATGCCTTTGCGAAATTGAACAATCATTAATGGCAACTCGTGGCAATTTTCCAAAACTTTGATAATTTTTTCTCATATTTTCACTATTTTTATTTTATAACCATTTAAAAGATATTTTTACGTACAATTAAAAAAAGTAATAACACCCTGCCTTCGGTTAATAATAAATTTTTGATTAACAAATTATTTTTCACAAAATTCTTGATTTTAAAAATTCACAAGGTTAAAAGACACTCTTAGTGTTTAAAAATGACAAAAAACAAAAAATAATAATCTGCCTATATTGTTTGTCACCTATACATTATTTGAAACTTATTTAGTGATTTTATATTGAAATGACTTTTTTTAATGCAGTCTTTGAATATAGAACTGTCATTTAAAAAATTTTAAACAATTTTTCAAAATTTTGATTTTTTTTTTTTTTTTATCTTAAAAAATATTTTACTTAGGATCAAAAAAATTAAAGGTGATTATGTCTTAAAATGAGCTATAAGCATACCCATTTTCATTGAAATTAGTGACAGTGAATTAAATGGCTTAGGGGAACTGATATGGAATGACTCTGCTTGATTTGATTTGAAATGTGCCTCAAAATATTTTTAAATAGGAAATACTATTAAAAACACCGAAAATCCCACTATTTTTATTTCAGAATCAAGTAAAGGACACCTTTAAGTATATCCCCCACAAAAAATAAATTTAATAAAAATACCGCCTTTTGTTGATAATGCTTTTTTTGTTAATGCATTATTTTTCATAAATTCATGGCTTCAAAGTTTAAACATTTTTTTAAACACACTTAAAATGTTATAAGCAAAACCGTATTTTTTTTCCATAAACTGCGTACCCTATATATTATGCTTAAGTTATTTGAAGATGATTTGTAGAGTAGATATTGAAATATGATTATATTTATGACATGCTACATTTGAAAAATGAGCAGTCAAGAATGCCAACTGACGGCAATTTTTCAAAATTTTGTCAATTTTTTTCTTAAACTATATCACCAAGGAGCAAAAAATATTACTGGTGATCATATCTTAATAGTAAGAACAAACACATGTAATCAATAAAATCTGTGATGGTGGGTTGCCAATTGATATTTTACTGCCTGATTTGATGTGGAATGCCCCTTTTTCTAAAAGAATATAAATCAAGTATGCGAGGAGTATGATGCCTCATGGATTTTGTCAAGTTTGTATCTGACAACTTGGGCATTGAGAATGTTGCAAAAATTTGACAGGCTTAAATACAGATGGGTAAAGTGCAAAAACCGGCGGTCTCTGGGCATATGAAACAGTACTTTAGAATTGCTTTGCGTTTTATGAGTTGCTAACAGGTCCAACTTAACTATGTCAGATTTGGAATGATTAGTTTTCGAAATTCGGTATTGGAAATAAAATATAAAATCAGTAACAACATTTTATAGAATATCTGCTCTATGTTTTGAAGAACTTAAAAAATAGCTAAAACAGAAAACAATTTGGCTTTCCTTTCCCTGCACACTTTTAAATAGCATTCATTGAGCACTTAAAGAATTTAGTAAAAGCAGCATGGCACAATTTTCCTCTTATGCAAAAGCTTTGGGATAATATTGTGAACCATCGACCGATTCATCCAGAACTGAACAAGCTTCTGCTCACGGATTCCACCGGTTATGCATGAGCGATAGTAAACAAAAACACCTGACTTTCCTAATGTTAGATCTTCTGAAACACATTGAAAAACATCAGAAAGGCAGTCACAGGTATTTCATTACACTGCCTGATATTGAATTGTCAAAGAAAGTTTTTACGAATGATTTGACTCTTATCGAAGATATGTATTATTTTGGCGGATACCGAGAACAGTTGATAGAAATAAATGAAGTCACTTATGCTCGTAATTAAAAAAAACTCAGTAGAATGCTCAAATGGTATTCATCCTTAATTTCATTGCCTTGATCAGGTTCAATCAGATTTATCATGAATTTTATTTGAGCGTTCGATCAAGGTTTTTTTGGATGAGGTAAATGGTAAATATGAGCATAACAAATCTGAAAATGATTCGGATATTAAAGAAATTCCTCGCAAATGTAAAGTTAACAACTCTTTAATTTCTACTAAGAGATGGTGGTCTACAGTGAGAAAAGAAACTGTATTGAATTGTAAAGAATTTGTTTCCAAACATTGGAAGAGGATCAAATTAGCATCTCCAACAGAATAGATCATAGATGATTTCTTAAATGCAAGAAGACCAATAGAGGTTGCTAGTGTAGCTGGTCTTGATGTTGAGAACCATTTTGGTAAAGACAAAGTCGCCGGTTTTACTGATGTAACAGCTTTATACGCAACTGAAAAGCTTTGTTCTTCTTTAGACATCACCTTATCGACAATAAGACTCTATTCCTACTTTAAAGCATCTCAATCTTACTCAGTTTTCAACAAATTGGTGTAGTCATATGTTTCTTTTAAATCTCACAGTGTTGTCCCATAAAGGGCTGCATCCATACATACAACATTTAAATCCAAGAAACAGTTGCTACCATAAAAAAAAAAAAACCCTTTATCTCAAGGATCTTCGTCGCTCTTAATAGAACTACGAGTAAAGAAACAAGGAGAAAGCTTCCTGACAAAGAAATCTATTAGAACCATGAATTTGTCAAGAAGAAAAGGTCAAAAGGAATCCTGTCAAAAATTCTTCGCTAAAAACAGTAACTTGTAAAAAAATATAAAATAAATAAAAGTTTAATTATTATTGTAGCATTTCGGGAATATTATTACAAATTTAATAAAGTTTAAATTTTTAAAACATAAAGAAGAAAATCAGTTTCCTTGCCTGTTTAATTTCACTGTTTACATTAGACAGTTCGTTGTATAAAAATTTTAAACCATTGTAATTATTGTTGTAGCATTTTGGAAATATTTTATCGATAGAGTCAAATAGCAAAATCTATCTCCTTGTTAAGTTCCACTCTTTGCAAAATACACTAACTTGTAAAAGTCTGAAGATGTTTTTACCACTATTATATAATAATTGATTTGGCATTTTGGAAATGTTATAAAACTTAACATTGTAATTTAATTTTTAATTGGATGCTTTTTAAACATCAAGAAGAAAATGTTTTCATGATTAGTTACCCTTTGGGTCTAAAACTATAGTTACTGTACTATTTCACATACAAAAATATTCAATGATTCAGATAAAATTTATTTTTCAATTTCAGAATTTACTCCAGGCTCCAATTAACTAATTAGTCTGATGTATTATGTTTATGAAAACAAACTAATAAAAGGTTAGCAACATTTAAGCATGAATTTAGATGATAATTTTCTTACATAAAGTCCCAATTAGGCATGCAGATTAGGGTGTTCGATGTTATGTTTGTCCACTTCGAATCGACTGAGAGGTGGCTGCACAAACCATCACCTCATCGAGTTGACAGCTGAAATTCCAGAATTAGGTAGCACTCGATAAAATGCAACTGGTCTGCCAAGTCCTATGTTGGTGGAAAAACACATGCATACCCGATTTTAGTGGCTGACTGGTAGGTTTACCTTTGTGTTTTCCTATTTCCAGTCCTCTATGTTTTCATGCCTTTGGGTGCAAGAAAACACAATAATAAACCTATCGATAAACAACTAAAATTGAATCTGCAGGTGGTTTCCACAAAGATATGATTTGTCAGACCACTTGCATTTTAATATGCTAATATAGTTCTGTCTAACCCTGAAATTTGAGCCGTAAATTCGATGAGGTGATTGTTGGTGCAGCCGCCTGCAGTCTATAACATAAGGATTAACAATTTATCAGTACTGAGAATGTAGACTTTCTTTAATGCTGTTTAGCTATAAATGAGGCGGTTTACATGATTCAATGAAGATTTTGTAGTTTGTCAACCAGTCGATATTCTAATTATTTGGTTTGAGGTTATAGGGGGGGGGGGGAGGTAATTTAAAGACATTTGTTTGGGACAGCAGATCAATCATTGTCGCCCAGTGAAAATTCCTTGAAATATGCACTGCAAACAACTATATACTTATAGCGTGCCACTAGAATCAACACTGGCTTAAATTGTTTTTACTTTCTTCTATTACAAGAAGAAATTATTGGATTCATGAGAAAATTCGACGTCTGGTGCATGATGGATTCACACGTTTTAGGGGTGCGAGATCCCGAAAAACATGTTTTTACAAAATGCCTGTCTGTATGTGACACAAATTTTGTGGATGCTCTATCTCAAGAACTAATGCACAGAATTTAATAAAACTTTAGATTCATTTAGTCCCTGATATAAATTGATTCTGATTAGGTTTTGGTGTAAATCGCCAACAGGTCCTACTGCATTTTTCACGATTTCTGCAATAGTTCTATCTCAAAAACCAATGCACAGATTCAAACTTCAGATTCAGTTATACTTTGATGTAAAATGGTTCTGATTAGTTTTTGGTGTAAATCACCCAATAGGGGGTGCTGCTATACTGCATTTTTCACGATTTTAGCGATAATCATATCTCAAGAACTAATGCACGTAATTTCATTAAATTTCATATTTTGTTAGACCTTGAGAGAAATTGGTGCTGATTAAGTGTCTGTGCAAACCATATGTGCTGCTATGCTGCATTTTTATGATTTTCTCAATAGCTGTATCCAAAAACTAATGCACAGAAATTAGCTGTATCCAAAAACTAATGCACGGAAATTAAAATTCATATTCTGTTATACTTTCACATAAATAGATCTTTATTAGGCTTGGGTGTATACAGCGCAACAGGAATTTTGGTTGCAGTCATCTAAGGGAGTGGGTGCCAAAATTCAATGATTTGTTTGAAAGACATGATCTGTTTATCTCTTTTTAAAATGCACACGATTCAATGATCCTACATATATCTTTAGAATCCTCATGATGGTTATAGATTGTCATTTAATTTTGACTCTGCGACTTCAAATTTTGAAGTATTAATATGTATGAGATACAAGAGTTTTGGGATTGGCACATCCGACTGGTTTTATTTTGGTTCATAATTTAGATTCTACTATTATGCAAGAGTTTTATTGTGCATTTAGATGAATTTTTATGCATGTATAATTACAAAATTAAATTTATTAACTAGTTATTTAACTAATTATCTCTCTATTTTTTAGTGTATATTAAAATGGATTATTGCCTCTACCAAAATTCTGCATCAAATGGATTGAATCAGCACTATTGCAGTGCTGCAGAAAGTGGTACATTCCCTTTCTTACCTCCCCAAGATACTTGATCAAAGAAATGGAAGCTGTCCTACATCCAAGAAATTTTTTTCAACAAAAAATGAAAGTAAATGTACCCAAACCAGTCAGTCTGTGAATTTAGATGGCCATTGTGAGTTTGTACTTTTCTTAGAGAATGACTTCTATTGTGGAATTCAAGATTGTGATCTCTGCTTTGTTCTATTATTTTATTTCTAAGTGAGCCTGCTAAATCTTCAAGAAGCAACCAAAGTTGCTGCAAGCGTCTCTGGAAAATTATATGGCAAAGATCATATTTAGTTATAATCTAGTGTGGTCCAACTTGAGGTTTTTATCTTTTATTCTCTTTTATCACAATTTTCAACATAAAGGTATTTTCAACTATGTTTCTGCATATGTTGAAAATGGCTTTCTGTATTATGCTTTATAGCTGAGCTATGATTTGTAACTTATATATTATTTGTGACATATGTAAATTTTATTAGTGGTGCCAAAAAGAGAAATTGAAAAAAACATTTGCACATGATTATTAGGAAGAACAGATATTGTTTAGAATTTTTTGTTTAAAAAAATTATAATGGCCATCATATAGTGGATTTTATATGGTTTGCCACTGTTACTGTTTCTTTTTCCTTTGCTACATTGGAGAATATTATCAACACTTACTGCCTCTTGGTTTGCAGTGCATTTATCTGTAGACTACATTAGCTAAGAGAGGAAATTTTTAGCCCAAGCTATAACTAAATGTTAGAACATAACTGATTGCTAACATATTTGAGTTTCAAAAAAAAAATTTAAGCACCAAAATTAGTTGTAATCTGGACCACTTTAAAGAGGTGGTCCCACTCAAATTAGAATAGGTAGCTGGGCATTTCCCATTAAAAAATAGGTAGTTGGGCCACGCTGTGTCAACCAAAGAGGTATTAAAAATGATAGTCATGTTTCTTTCGAGATGCTGCTGGTTCTCAGCATAATATAGCAATTGCACAAGTACATCAGCATCTACAAGTTGCAAGTTTATGCGACAGATTTATGAAAATATATATTTTATATTTAAACCAAAAAAATCACTTTCGAAAGGTATTGATATTAAGTTTGAGATGACTGAGGTTTGATATATATAAGATTTGACTGTTGCAATTCAAAAAGAGCCCTTTTCTTTCTTCTCTGAAGATCTTCTACGTGAGCTAGTCTGGGGCCTATATTATGATTCATCACTCTTAAACATTAATTGATATCGATACCTGGTCGAGAGGGTAAGCTTAATTATGCTTACTTTATAATTTATGTTTAGAAGTATATTATTTGTCAAATTTGAGAGTTTAAAATTCGTTATATGTAAATTAATGTATCCAATTTTCTTGCATTCTTCGGTGTTCTGTGTACATACATTCAAGCCTAGTGTGAGCTCATGAAATTTTTCTTAAAGTACTTAAAATATGAGTTATCTAACTTTACAAATCAGTTTCTTAATTTAAACATATGCAGTAAATTCTTGATTAACCTGTTTGAATTATACAAAGAATGATGACATTTTGTAAGCATTGCATAATTAAATCTAATGGTTTTGATTGTAAACTTTTCTCTAACACAATGCATATCATCGATTGATCTTTTTTTTCATTTGCTCTTTAAATACTTTTTCAATGCAGATTTCAACTATTGCTGTCTCATATCAAATATTATGATAATCATTATTTGTAACCTGTTTGCTATATTTACGTATATTTCCCAGCATGAAGTATTAAATGTTTTCATGAATGTGTTCTTTGTAAGTTTTCACTGTATTTAAATTCTCTTTACATTTTCTCTTACTGAATATCCATGTTTCGTATTTGTCTTGTATTTTAAATATTTATAAGTGTTTCATCTTGCTAAATATAAATTAACTTTTCCCTAAAGTACCATTGTGGATATAATCAAGAATATTCTGTATATGTTTTATATAATTGCATTATTTTGCATTAGATACCGTCTGTATTGCAATTAAATATCTAAAATGCCTTGTACTTAGATATATCATGTTTGTAGGCCCTGGTGTAGCTCGTTTATACTCTCTGGCTGGTCTCCTTTTTCAGAGCCTACCTCTATAATTTTTTTATATGAAAACTGGTTTTGTAAATGAAAATATGAACTGAAATTTTTCAATTGCATGTAGCTCATACATAATCCAGAGCTTTGGAAATAGTTTTTCTTTTTTAAATGTTGTACTGAAAAATCTTGTTAAAGATGTATTGTATATCTTTTTAGTTTTCATTTTACAAAAAGGAATGGTGTTTAGTGTAAAATGAGCAAGCTTGTATGGAAATAAACATATATGCTGGAGTTGTTTTATTTTTGTTTTATTGTTGCCTAATTTTATGAAGAATAAATTGATTTTGTGGTTAATCATACTCCCATTGTATTAGTTGATTTTTTTAATATATATCTTACCCAATCATTGTTCTTTAGTGAACAAATATACATAATTTTTATACAGTAGATTTTATAATATCAGTTTTTCTTTACTCGCAGTAAAACATTCTTACTTCATTCTGGCAAGAAAAAAAAGATTTTACTGAATAAAAGCATATGAAAATTCATGCATTCATTTTGTTGGAGAAAGGAGAAATATCAGCAATAGAGATGCCATTTGTTGAGGAACGATTCCGGCAGTGAAACTGAAGGAACGATTCCATTCTGTAAAAAGGAATCGGTCCTTTTCGTAACGACTCCTCGGAATCTGTCCTTTTCGGAGCGACTCCTCAGAATCGGTCCTTTTCGGAACGACTCCTCGGAATCGGTCCTTTTCGGAACGATTCCTCGCAATCGGTCCAAAATGTACCGACTCCGAAAAGGGCAGATGCCCTGGAGTCATTCCAAAATGTACTGACTCCGAAAAGGACTGATTCCTCGGAGTCATTCCAAAATGTACCGACTCCAAAAAAGACAGATTCCTCAGAGTCGTTCCAAAATGTACTGACTCCGAAAAGGACAGATTCCTCAGAGTCGTTCCAAAATGTACTGACTCCGAAAAGGACAGATTCCTCAGAGTCGTTCCAAAATGTACTGACTCCGAAAAGAACCGATTCCTCGGAGTCTGTCTGAAATGTACCGACTCCGAAAAGGAACGATTCCTTGGGAATCTGCTCTTTTCTTGTAGACTGGCCAGTTTTAATAAATTAAAATACGCTACTTTATTTAAAAATAACAGATTTTGATTCTATTAAAGCTCTTTATTGCCAAAATATCCTTCTAATGTGTGTGTGTCTCCCCCCTCCTCAAAAAAAAAAAAAAAATAAAAAAAAAATGAAATGCGGGCGAAGTAAGGCATTTAAAGAACATTACTTATTTAATCTTCTCGTACTAAATTAATCTGAAAGAAATAATTTTAAAAAATATTTTATATGAATTGTATTTTTTCCACCTGAGTGAAAAAGTGCCCGAGATGGGATTCGAACACAGAAACTTTACGTGCTTTACCAATTGAGTACCTGGACCCCGAAGGTAATGGAACACCATGTGTGCTTTAATACACTAATACTTTTTCTAATTGGTAAATGTATCATACGAAATGAATTTTTTCTAAATGAATTCTTAAGGCTGTTCTCAAATCCAAAAGGATAACTTTGTGACAAAAGTTTTAATTTATTTTTATTCGGAAATGCATGAAACGAGCAGGTGTTGTTGTTCAGAAACTATGTAATCGAGCTGTTTTTTCCGGTTTTTTGCAAACGCAATAGATCTTTCAGAAAATAGTGTCAAAGTGGATGTTTTGAACCGAATTTTCGTGCGAAAGAGGCATAATCGTTCAAAAATGGGTGAAAAACATGTTTGTCAAGTGATCAAAATCGATTATAACTCAATAGGTAATTTACTGATCAAAAGATGGAAAACACAGTTCGATTCCAAATCGCTTCCATGGTCAAACTTTCCAATTTTATATCTTTCCGTTAAAAAATGAATTTGTAAATGTGTCAAAATGTTTTACGCTTGTTGAGCAGATCTCTTAAGAACAGCCTTAAGAAAAACAAAGAAAATGCTTGTTTAATTAATAGTGAAAAATATTTTTTTAAATCTGATTAGAAACAGTTTTGAATGATATGAGAAATATATCACTAGGCCATAAAAATTGCATTTTAATAGGATAATATTAACTGATTTTCAATTATTTTAATAATTGTAGAGTTACGCATTTTCATGCATATTTCACTATTTCATGTTTTTTCCTCAAACATAATTTCAATTTGAGAATCCTCTTTGTCAAAAGAAATATGACCAGCTACGAGCGCTCGAGTACCACTTTATTTCCACAGTTTGGCATCTTGTTTTTCTCTCCTGAAGAAGATTATTAAAAAAATCTCTAAACTCTCGAAGATTGCTGTTTTAATCAACTTACATTGAGGTTTATTACATAGAGTAAAATCTGTTAGAACAAGGAATTTTTGTAAAACGTTTCTTTCTTTCTTAAGATAATGAATATTTCAAAAAGCATAATATCTAATAATAATAAGATAACAGTAACAGTAGTGGGTGGGATTGAAATAATTTAACCGCAGTTCGCTCTCTTAATGGCCGTTTTGAGTATAAAAACGGGAAAGAAAAATCACGTGCTACATATAGATTACCGGACTTTCTCCAACACTGCAACATATATGTAAAGCTGCATATTTTATCAGGGTTCGCAAAGCTGGGCCCAGTTCGAAAAAACCCGGTGGGTTTTTTCAGAATGGGCCCACTTGAAAAAGCCCACTGAAAAACCCATAAAGTGGGTTTTTTCAATTTTCAGATATAATTTAAAAATTTAAACAACATATACATTTAATAAATTTAAGTCATTTTAGTTAATTTTGAAAAAATAATATATAAAAGCCATTACATACACATCTGAAGTAAAATAAGAATCTATTTCAGCACATTGAAATACTTTACTAACATAGAACCTAGTAGGCAACATACATAGTACATAATTATAGGTATGTCTTTATATAAAAAATTCAGATCAACTATATTCATGGAAAAAAATACATATTTTTACTTTCTTCTATCTTTACAAGAAGAAAGTATTGGATTCGTGAAAAATTTCGACTTCCAGTTCATGATGGATTTATACGTTTTAAAAAGGTCCTGAAGACAATTTGATATTAAAAAGCAGTAAACCAATGTTTAAAATGCACAAATAATGCGTGAAAAGCAGCAGCCTTTCTTTTTCTAGAACGCTGTTCTTTTTTCCCTATCTTGCACTGAAGAAGAATCTCGCTGTAGATTTGAAACAGCTGTTTGCTGCTTTTCATGCATTATTTGTGCATTTTAAACGTTGGTTTACTGCTTTTTAATATTCCTGCACAAAGGCTTTAATTGCTATTTTAAGACAATTTGATAGTTTTTAGAAAATGACTGTCTGTATGTGTAAAAAATTTTGTGGGTGCTCGATCTCAAGAACTAATGCACAGAATTTCATAAAACTTTAGATTGAGTTAGACCTTGATGTAAACTGGTGCTGATTAGTTTATGGTGTATACTGCCCAACAGGTGACACTGCTATGCTGCATTTATCAATTTTTGCAATAGCTTTATCTCAAGACCTAATGCACGGATTTTCATAAAACTTCAGATTCAGTTACAAGTTAAGTTGTTGCTTATTGAATTTTGGTGCATATTACCCAACAGGTAGTGCTGCTATGCTGCATTTTTCGCGATTTCAGCAATAACTCTTATCTCAAGAACTAATGTACAGTAGGGTGGAACTTAAGTATAGGGTAAAAAAAAAACTTTTTTGTTTTAATATGTAATAGTGAAAACTTTTTTCCTTTTTGGATGTCTAAACTTTTGGCTGAAAAGGTTTCTTTAAATTAAGTTGTTTTCCGGTTCCTCAAGGAGGTCAAAGTTTTGAAATTTCAGTATAAAGTAATTTAAAGTAAACAACGTAGCTGTTAGCTCATATCTACTTTTATTTAGCAAATACTATCCAGAAGTCACCACGAGGAGGCGTTTAAATATCGACTTCCACTCTCCTTACCTCTCTTTGTTATGGATTAATTCAATTGGATATTCAACCTAATGTCTTTTTAGGCACTAACTTTGTCATTACATTGTGGGAATTCAACTTTCCCAAAATTAAGCCATCTTTTGCTTAATATTTAAAGACGGTTGACACAGCTCGCGGGACAATTTTGACACACGTTTCCACTGTTCTGAGTATGAAAAGGAAAATCTAAAATTCAGGTGTATCCCCTGTTTTTACTTTTTTTAAGTTCCTCATCCGATCAGTCCGTCAAGATAGGATCAATGTTTTTATAGTCTATAATTTCAATATGTTCACATTTTTTCAAGTCGCTTTCCTACTGATCCAGAAAATCCTTTTGTACCTGTAGTTTTTCCAGCAAGATATTGAAATAAGTATCTAAGAAAAAAGTTCATTTGCATGTAATAATCAAATTATCCATTATAAAATTTTTAGAGTATTGCTTACGATGTTTTAACAACTCCAGATTTGCATCCTGCATTAAAGGCGTTTCTGTTTCACCCAATAACTTTCTAACTTGAAATGTCTGTATTATTATTTTGAAAATACACCAAAATTGCAGTGGCTATATTAATATAAGAAGATGTCAATGAAATATGGCCAATATATTTTTATCCTGGTTTTTGAAATAAGACCAGGTGTTCGTCTTTAATGATTCTTAGTTATACTTTTTTCCCTCTGCTTCAGTTATCATAGTGTTATCCTTTCTGCCATCAAAATACTAACCTTCTAAAATTAACTCATTTCGTCTTTCCTGTTCTTTAAAATTCTTCCTTTTCTTTTCTCTTTGTCGTCTTCAAGCCCTTCTTTCAGTTACCTATTCTTTTTTATCATCAGAAATACCCATATCTTCTAAGGTGCCATTTGCAATAATATTTGCAGTTCTGTCTAATACTCCGGTTCTTTCACCTTGTTGATTATCAAATTCAGGTTTAGAAAAACAACCGATTGAACTATTTCCTTCCGAACTATTTTTTACACTTGACGATCATTCAATCAAAACATCATTTTTTGTTTTAAAATAACTTTTTTCCTTGATATTTCCTTTTCCAGTCTTGCTACACATTTTTTGTAGTTTTTATATCTATTGATCCTATTGCCATCACCCCATCTCTCTTTGGTCTTTGAGAAAGTGACGTTCTTGTTCTAATACACGATAATATTTAGTGTTTTTACATAAAGAAATGTTTTTTGTATGATTACCTAACATTTTGCAATTTTATATTAGATGTGGGGTTATTCTTTCTAATCTTAATATTTTTCTTCAAATTTTGACATTTTTCGCGCTAGTCTCTAATTATTTTTTATGATTGTGTATCAGAAACCTTTGGAATTGAAGGTCAAGGCAATAATTGTATCATCATTGGCACTTTTAATTGTATCATCAACAGCTTTAGATATTTTAGAAATAGTGTGTACCAGATTCCTGCTGTCAGATTTTAAGTTAAATTAAACCCAAAAATAATGTTTCATAACATCCTCTTATGTTTGTCAAATATGACAGTCTAATGTTAATTGTTTTGGTTCACGAAATACAGGACACTCCAACAATTATCTAGATTTAGGTACGTTAACAGACTTTGTCACTTTTGACACCGAATGTTTATTGAAAAATAATTAAAGAAATTGTTAACGCACGTTAAATCGTACTAACTTGTTATGTGTCGCAGCCAAATAAATCAGAGATAATGAAGGCCGACGCTGGCTTCTACAAAAGTCAAATAAAGTAGGGCTAGCTTTTCTAAGGCACTCAAACTAAATTATTCTCTTTATTACAGAACATTAACATGTAATTAATTTAATTTTGCAAAATATAAATTTAACAATAAGCTTAAAAAACTTTTCATGCAATTATTGGCTTTTTTTCGTTTTTTAAGGAAAATCAGGTGCTTTGAGGAACCGGAAAATATCATTTTAAAATTAAAAGAAAAATATTTTCTTTTTATGGAGTTAAAAAGGAAAAAAATAATCACTATTAGAATATAAAATTCGAAACTTCGTTTTTTAGTTCCACCCTAATGTACAGACTAGAATAAAAATTTCGATTAAGTTAAACCTTGATATAAACTGGTGCTTTTTAGTTTTTGGTGTATATCGCCCAAGCGGCGCTGTTGTGCTGCATTTATCTCAAGAACTAATAATGCATGGATTTTCATCAAACTTCAGATTCAGTTAGATGTTGACGTAAATTGTTATTGGTCAGGTTTTGTTGTAAATTGCACAACAGGTGATACTTATATCTCCTTGTTAAATGCATCCAATTCAACAAATCTATATTTTACAATCCTCATGATGGGCATAAATTGTCATTTAATTTTGGCACTGTGATAGTGAATTTTGAATTATTAACACGTATGAGATAGAAGAAACTTTTGGGATTGGCACATCCAACTAGCTTACCCCTTTTTTTCTTCCTACTTATATATTTTAAATTTTAATATTCTATTCATTATTTGATTTAAAGAAAATTAACAATTTTATGTCTTCTATTATATTTAAAACTAATTTGTGAGAAACACTGACATTTAATTAATTTAAATTCATATAATTTATACAATTTATAACTTGTAAAATAGCGTTACAATTATATTATATATCAGGGAACAATGTATTTTTTTTATGTATAGTGTATATAATATATAGAAAATATAGTATACAATAATATAATTACGCATGTATTATACTTTTGAAAAAACCCGATTTTCCCCGGGGAAAATTGGGTTTTTCATGAAAAAACCCGAAAAAACCCATGTGGGTTGGGTTTTTTCAGAAAAACCCGGGTTTTTGCGAACCCTGTATTTTATGCTTGTTTCGGTTTAATAGATTTATGTTAACCCTCTGCCTACCAGAGGGGTTCAATGACCCCGACAGGTACATTTATAATGATATTTCTAATTTATTTTAAAAACTGAAATTTCTGTAAATATGGGGTTTTTTCTGGGATGTTCTATTCTTTTGAGTAGAACATTCCAAAAAAAGTGACATATTTTCAAATTTTCATTTTTTTAAATGTGAAAAATCAATTTGAATGTACTTATCAGGTCTGTTACACCGGTCTGGTATGCGGGAGGTTAATATTGCATTTAAAAAGTTTTACAATATACGAATTTAATTGTTGGTTTCCAAAGAATGTACGTTGTGATTTTGTACAGTTTTTTCATTTGTTGTTCTATTTCTTGCTAAATAATTAGAATTTAAATAATTGTGACTTTGTTTTAATTCAACGTAAAATAAAAGCAAAAAAAAAAAAAATCGTTTATCGTAATAATTTCTTATAATAATTCAGATTTATTGATCGTTATTGATACTCGCAAATCCCAAAATCAATGCCACGATTAATGCCTGTTACTGTGGTGATGGATAATACATATCTGAGTTTAATTTCAATCAAAGCAAGGCTCCCTTCATGCCAGCCAAACTAAATATAATGTTTCAAGCCTAATACCAAACTTCTGTTTTTATTGGGGTAAAACTTACTGCAAATACGATACTAAATTTTATGTATTTTCCTTTCGTATTGTTATTCTTTTCACTTAGAAGATTTATTTATTTATTTATTTTCATTTTTTTTAAATTACATAAAGTGTTCTGAAAAGTTCGAATTTAACAAAATGTTTTATCTATTTTAAATAGTTTTGACAATAAAAAGTTTAACTCCGAATAAAAAATAGTCAAATTCTCAAAAAATTAAAGTTGGTATTATAACACGTTTACAATAGATGGCTTTCATTCAACGGCCGAAACATCGTCAAAAGGATAGTTCTTTATGTAGTACTGCACTCTATAATAATGGACATACTTTTAATTTGTTTAATTTAATTAAACCAATAAACCGTTTTTCAGTTAAAATGTTAGCAAATTTCAAATTTAAAGAAATAGAACTTTGAAGTTTAGTGAATCACTATATCTTTTGGCGGAGATAATATGTACTATATATATATATAAAATCGCACATATTACTATATATATACATATTATAATATTAATATATATAATATTATCTTTTAAATATCACTAGCCATAGCCATGCTGCTAATGAATCTGTTTACAAATCATCTAAAGGAACTTTTACCCTTTCGTGTAACACAAGTGTTCCATGACTTCATGAGTTATGAAACTCCAAACATCCCAATCTAAACAAACATATTAGCATCGCAATTCACTCACACCGAACTGAGGTTCAGTATAAGTGGAGAGAGGGTGACAGCGGATGAGGGTGTGAAATTAGAGAAATTCCTGTAGGTTCTCGTGAAATTGGAGATTCAAAAAGAGTTGTAAGTTTATTGAAATTCTACGTAGTTAACAGCAGTTCACAAATAGAGATGTTAGGGTATAAGACAAGACATACATCAGTCACTCAAGAAAGACAGTGTGCAAAAACGTGCTTTACTTTTAAAACCCTTTCCAATAAAGTTAGTGTTTATGAATGCGGTTTGTCTGTCCGTCTGTTCACGCTCTAAGGCAAGTCTCACACTAAGGCGACACATAAGACATGTCGCTTGAATTCGCTAGAAAAACTGATTAAAAACAAATTTGTAACAACTTCGTTCTTTGTTTCGACCGGTTTTTGCACTTCATGTTGCGCTTTGTGTCGTTGTGTGGTCTCAGTGTGTAATATACCTAACTCCCGTAAATATACTCGGATTCCCATGCAATTGATATATGTTAATGATGTTTACCATGGGATGTTTGGTATTCAATATGAAGAGAGTAGCATTAATAGTTCATTTACAGGGGCACTCAAAAGTGTTTCGTTACATTATAGTCAACGGGGAAAAAATCGTTTGCAGTGCATTTTAATGACATTAAGCTATTTCAAATGCATTAAAATTGATATATATCACTGAATTGCACTACAAGATAATTGCTATAGAATAGGTGTTCCACTTCTGAACCAGATCCTGAAGGCAGTGATAATAATGTTGATGAATTATGCGAAATATCCTGTGTGCGTAAAGTTAGGGAACTGAGGAGAAAGACGATAAAGTTATTGAAAGTATGGACACTGGAACAAAACGAACAAAAATGTAATGTACTTTAACAAGTTACATATCCAAATCAGTAGGGCCATCCAAATGAAAAATGAGATTCAGAATGAAATATGAAATTAAGATTACCTAGAGGTAGATTTTGAAGAGGAATCTATGAGACTAAAAATTCCTACACCCTGGTGACAAATATCAGAGCAATAATAAAATTTCCTATATAGGATTTCCACTAGGGTGGTCACAAGAAATCAATTTTCGAATTTTTTCGGGGGGACCCCCCAAAAAGTTGCCAATTGACTAGAAAATGAGATTGGCTAAGTTTCAGCTCATTTGGATAATATTAACACGTGCCTCATTGAGGTTTAAGTTCGAAAAACACGTGATTTTTCGTAAAAAATGCTGGTTTTCCTTCATGAAATGAATACAATTGAACCTAGAAACATAATTCAGGTCTCATTTTATAAAAAAAAGTTTTGCTTTGAAGAACCACACACCATTTTTTCTAAAAATGTATAGATTTAAAAATATGCGCATTTTTCAGGGCCAGACTTCACCTGAATCCTAAAAATTGACTTTTTATGAAAAAGCGAAAAAAAATTTGTAACATTCCATTTCATCTGCTTTCCACCTTTTGTTTTTCGTTTTGTGAAGTCCAATAAAGTGTTTGATTAAAAAAAATTCCAAAGAAAAGGAAAAAAATCGAATTTTAAACTGAAAGAATTTTTTTAAAAAATGGAGGGCAAAGGAAGTATAGAAATGAAAGCAAATAATGCCCAATTGCATTTTATTATTAAAGTTGTGTTACAAGAAAGGAGGCATAATAAAGAAAATAAATTATTTTCCCTTACAACTGTCACGTTAACCCTTTCCGGCACAGAAAAATTCTGTTCGTAAAAGGATGAAATGGTTGTCTACCCCGGAATTTACAAACGACTTTTTTAGAAATTAAAAACACATTACTTTAACCTTTCATTGTAAAAGCAAAATTTTATTAAAATATTCTTCGTGCCGTTTGTAAGTTTGGAATTAAAATTAGGTGGTCCCGGCATGGGACACTGCGCCGGAAAGGATTTAAGTGGTAATGGTTTAGATAAGGTGGCTTATGTTGACTTGTTTTACCAAAGTATTATCTAAAAATGAAAATGCAACTTGATCCGAGTTAAGATACCAAAGGCGGTTTCTCATTTTAGCAAGTGCTTTGTCTGTAACCTATTTATCAAATTTTCTGTAGTGAACAAGTGATTTTGTTATTTGCAAGTCTTGAATTGGGGGCTAAAGTGGCAGTGGAAGTATTGAAGCACGCTTTTACATAAATATTGATTAAAAATAAGAAAAGATCGCTGATATCTTCTTTTTCTAAATTTGTTATTGAAGGATGATCCCTGAAACAATATATTTTGAGAGAATGAATGGCCTGTGCCGCCATCCAACTGGCATGATTAAAAGAACCGGGTGCTCTGAAAAAAAGTCTTTTGCAAGAAGGAGTTCTATAAAAATTAAACTAAGTTGGATAAACTCTTTATAATCATCCCTGAGCTGTTAAGTTTTAAAAGTTCCTGTAAGAAAATTTGAAATTTCTTCTGAATTAACTATTTATACCTAGTATTTTATCTTCAATAGCATTTGTATACTTACTCTGGTTTAATTTAGACCACCCAATCTGAATTGTTTTTTTTTTTTTTAATATCTGGCTGAGGGACAGTGATTATGCCCATTTTACAATCAAGAACAGCTTTTAGGAAAATTTCTAAATTATGGTGGCGGCATGGTAAATACAGAAGACTTTTCCTTTAACAATTGCTATAGAAAAATGCAGGTTCCTCTGAGGCGACCTGTGTTTACTGCAGTTGTATAAAAAAATATTGCCTGGATTTTACCAACTTCCTCCCACTCTTCAACTACTGAAAATACAGCTTTCGCCTGAATTATTCTGATACTATTTTCAAGTTGAGGAACTCGTAGTAACTGTTCTTCATCCCCACAACTAATTGAAACTTTTATCCACTCTACATTTTCTTTATACAAAAAATGGTGAAGCAGTTTTCCACCCCAGTGAACAACAGTTCTCTCTAAACGGGAATTTTAAAATCTGTTTTTGATGAGCTCAGTTTTTTGTTTACGAAACAGTTATTTGCAGAGTCGATGTCTGTGGTTAGCTAGTGGATATATTCTAAGTCTAGCAGCTTCTCTGGCGTTCAGTTCATTTTGCGAATATTATAAAATAAAATACACAAAACTTGACAATTACTTGGCTGCTTACTGTCGACGATTTGATGAGACATGTGGCCAATTAAAAAAAAATCTTACATTTCTGCCATCATAAGGGGGAAGGGGTTTTACGGAATGTTTCGTCAATTCTAAAAATAGATAACCATAACAGATAACAAAAACAGCCTTGTAATAAAAAGAGAAATTCAGAGGTTCAACTGCAATACAAATCGGGAAGCTCTTTCTTACTAGACACAGAACTAGGTAACTAATAATCAACTATAATTCGTGAAATATTTTTTAAGTTAAAAAAATTTTTCACTTATTTTTGCCTATTAATAAAAATAATACAAAAAAATTATCAAAAATAATAAAATTTTTAATTTGTCATTTTTTACCTATGTTTCAAAAATGCAGAGTTTGAGGGTATGGTTCACTAGCTATCCTGAAAAATACTAAATGTTCAATAAATATAAGTTTTCATGAGAGTAAAAGTTCAAGGCAACAGCAGTTTCTATGAAATAAAACATGAATCAGGTTTCTAAGACAAATATTTTTCACTTAAAGAAAGAAAAACGACAATTTTTTGCCAAAAATTGCAAATTTTCAAGAATTCAACCTCGATGAGGCACGGGTTAATGTTATTTATTTGAGCTGAAACTTTGCTAATCTCATTTTCTGACTAATTGGCAACTTTTAGGAGGGTCCCCCCGAAGAAAATGTTAAAAAAAAATTTCCCCACGTTGCTTGTGACCACCCTAATTTCCACTCTCAACGATGTCCAATGGCTAATTCCTAAACCGTTAGTCCTAGCCATATAGTTCCAATTACAAAAATGTTTTAAATGGGAGTAAAGAAGTATTTAAAAAGTGATTTGGGTCAATAGAATCATTTCTTGAAAAATTACGAAATTTAATTTTTTATACGGTCCCCCGGTCCTTCAAGTTATAGTTAGTAAAACTTTCCTATTACACTTACAAGTAAGACAAATAAAAGTCATATTATTCTACGATTAAAATTGACCGAAGTAATGGCTGTTTAAAGTTGGAGCATATTTTTGCTGCGAAATAGGGGTCATTTACAAATTTACTAGAAATATAAATAATCTTCAGATATATAAAAAAATAGTTGATAGTAAAATTAACATTGCATTATAAATTTGAAATCTATAATCATTCTGAAATACTAATGCAAAATATACAGCTTGTACTAAACATATAACAGGAAAAAAATAATAGAATTTTCGTTAAATAAAATGTTGAAAAGCAACAGCCTCGATTCTTTACAAAATGACACATATTTTGAAATGTTATTAGATTACAATAGGATGCAAATTTGTGTTGTGTCATGCATTTTAGCTTTTGATAATTAGTTCTTACGTATTTTGTAGCACTGAATCCAAAAATGGCCTTCATTTTTTATCACAAAGTACAGATTTTTTGCAAATCGTAAATTTGAAAGCTAAAAGGTGAAAAATTTACGGAAATCTGATAGTATAAAATAGACGTGATTGTTATTTCTTTAACTTTTGATAATTGAATTTTATGTATTTTTTACTATAGAATCCGAAAATGACAATTCATTTTTACAGTCAGGATTTTTCGCAAATTGTAAATTTCAAAGTTTTAATTGAACCTCTTCCCTTCCCACATCATCGGATCCCCGAGCTGTTTAGCTGTAAAAATACCAGTGTGAGCCAAAAATTGAATAAATTCTTGAATTAAATAAAATTAAATTGAATAAAAGAAGTTTTACATCCATTTTATAGTATCAGATTTTCGCTATTTTTTAACTTTGAAATTTACCATTTGCAAAAAAGTCTAACATGATGGTTAAATATGAAGGTAATTTTTACATTCAGTGCTAAAAAGCACATACAAATCAATTGTAAAAGTTAAAAAATGCAACCATCGACTCTATTTTATAGTATTAGCTATTTTTTCAATTTTGAAATTTGCGAAAAATCCTGACATGATGGTTAAAAATGAAGATAATTTTCGTATTCAACGCTAAAAAATACATAAAAATCATAATTTTAAAAATACATAATTAAAAAAAAAAAAAAAAAAAAACCATAGCAGTCTTGTGTTATCCAATCTAAAACTTTTTAGTAAACTTGTTGGCAGTAATCTATCTGAAATTTTTTGTGTTACCCTGTAAAATAAGTACATATGGTAAGCACTGAAAATCATAATAATATTACATTGTCATCTGATTTACGTCAATATGTAAAATTTAACCTCGATCGCATATTTTAAAGTGAGTTGAATTTCGAGTACAAATTTTGAACTGGAAAGACATACATACGATCGTTTCAAGTTAACCCATTACCCGCTGGTGTTGCGTTCACGCAATGGTCAAAATAATTGCTCATGCTTAAATTAATTACTTTGTCACCACTATTTTACAATTTAAAAAATTGCCTTATTTATTGGCAGAAATTTTGATATTTTAATAAAGCGAAAAACCTTTCTGAATTTGTGGTGACAAGCGACTTTCAACAAGAAATTTGAAAATCCCTGCTTTATAGTTTTGGCCGTTAATAGGTTAAATAAAAGCTTATAAAAATAGCATAATTTTTGTTAAAAAAATCATGAAAGAAACAGCTTCAAATCCTTACAAAAATCTGTCGTAATACGATTTCTTTCAAAGCGATGCTACACATGAAATAAATTCTTCAAATACTTTAAGCACTTTGTTTACGACCCTAAAAGCATGGCTAAATTCATGTGTATTCGGATGCAGAAAAGTGGAATAAGTCTTGCATTTCAAAGTTTCGTGTAAGTTCATGAATTTTAGTGTTAGATGAATGGGACTTTTTTTGTCTTTCTTTTAAGAGAACAAGAAATTTTTACTAAATATCACTTATAGGGCCGGGGTACCGTAAAAAAAATTAAATTTCGTAACTTTTTTAGAAATATTTTTATTGATCCAAACGACTTTCAGAATAATTTTTTACCTTATTTAAAACATTTTTGTAATTGAACTATAGGTCTATGGCTAACGGTTTAGGAATTAGCCATTGAACATCGTTGAGAGTAAAGACACACTGTATAAAATAATGATATAAATGGGCGGTCATTTGACGACATATTTTCAAGAGAAACCAATGATTACACTGAAAATCGAACAGACCTTGCGCCGCCCTTAAATTTCCAAGAGGAATTATGCTTTATACCATAAATCATAAAGTTAAAAATAACTGCAAATTAATTGCATACACTGATCAATGAAATGAACTCTTAAAAACAAAATCATCTGTCCAAAACATTACAAAATTAAGGCGACTGGATGCGTAAGAAAATGGATGGGTACATAAGAAAATAAATTAGTAAAAAATATTATGGATTGCATGTGGTTCTCTTTATCTCGGAAGTGTTTTTTTCCCCTTGGATTCCTTTATTTTTCAAAATCGTTCTTTTTTTCTCGGAATCGTTCCTTTTTTAGGAACGATTCCGAAAGGAACGACTCCAAAGAACTCATTCCTTTCGGTGAACGATTCCTTAAAAGGAACGATGTTGTCCATCTCTAATCAGCAATTTAAAAGTCAAGCTAAATATTTTTTTTTTAATATGCAAAATACTTTCTTTTTTTGGTAAAGAATGGGAGAGGGGGGGGGGGGGGTTGTACTTCTCATACACTTGAAACTAAGTACTGCCAGGATTTCTCATATTTAATGCCAACTTTGGCTGTTAATCTAATTACAGAAGATTAATTCTATAATTGTATAGGTGAAAACTGGGAAATTGAGTTGGTAGCCAGTGGCCGGTAGACTCAGTTTCATTAGTGGCTACTATAATGTTTGAAACTTTCTTGGCATCTAGACATAGGCGTAGCGTCGGGGGGGGGGGGGGCTTGTGCTCCCTCCCCCAACCTTCTATACCCCGGGCGCCAGAACAGAAAGCGTAGGGGGCGCCAAATGAAGATTTCTTATGTCTTTACATACAAAAATATATAGGTATTTATATTGAATTTGCATAAAAATGTCTTACAGCCGGAAAATCCAAAATTAAAACTGAACCAAATGCATTGAAATTTACAAATATATAAAAAAGATTCATTTATAATAGAAGACTACAAATGAATTGGAAAAAAAGAGCTTTTCTCTTAGGCATTATTCTTTCTCCAATTCCAAGTGTGCCGAAAGGTGAAGGGGGCGCCAAATGAAGATTTTGTTTGACTCTGACTTTTCTGATGAAAAGATTCCATGAAGACTTCAATTTTTTTTCTCTCTCTCCCTGAGCAGTGTTGAGCTTTCATTTTTCCCATCTTGATATGGGCGAGATCGGGTGGCTGCCCGGGACAATAAAAATTAACGGCAGAAGGAGTCAGGGCCGAAACTAAGGGGGTGGAGAGGGGGCATGTGCCCTGGGCGCCACGCGAAGAGGGCGCCAGATAAATATGTGCGTGTGAAATTTGTGTAAAAAAATATTTTTTAGCTGAAAAATCAAATAGAAAAGCTAAGTAAAGTGCATTAAAATTGTCGAATAGATAAAAATATTTGCCTACAATATACAAGACAGCAAATGAATAACTCCATTTTTTTTCTTATAATTACTTTTTTACGCCATATCTGGCCTTAGATGGGGCGAGGTCAGGTGACTGACTGGGACAATAAAAACCAAGCAGTCTAAAATTCACAAAACGAAAAGTAAAAATGTAATAATTTTGTTGTTGTTGTTTTGAGTCGCACATAAATTTGAAAATTAGCTTTGAAAATTAAATTTGAAAAGTTGAGGAAAGTATGTAGACATATCAATCTATAAATAAGAAGAGTGATATAAGTGATAATTCCACAAAACTGGTCTAGATAGTACAGGAAGATATTTTACAATGCTGGAATTCATTTTTATGCCTACAGTAAATCCTGGTTTTTTAGTTCCTGAAACAATATGACTCATATCACTATGACATTAAAGTAACTCAATTGTAATAATTTGTAATGCTACAACAGTAAAATCTAGAAAAGTGAAATATTGCTTGTAATGGAATATTGTCTTAAATGAAAAAAACTGCATGGTTCCAACAGAAATGATACCAACAGTTATATCTGCTAAGACGGAAACCTGTATAAAGCGGAATGATTTCTGTTTCCTTTCGATTTTTTCACAGGTTTTAATGAATAAATATTTGACAAAGCTGGTTATATATTTTAATATTATTACGTATTTTACTGTTACACATTTTAAATTTTAAAATAAGTCCTCTAATAGAAACTTTCGTAAATTTCGCTTTTTAAATTTACTTTGCGGAGGAAGGAGGGGGGCGCCAAAATCCATGTTTGACCCGGGTTAAAATATAGCTACTTTCGGCCCTGGAAGGAGTGCACAAAGTAAAATGCTTTAGTAAAACCCTTTAAAAGAAAAAAAAATGAGTATAGCATTTGCAGTGGTACAATAAAAAATCTCTCACAGGGCGCCATGGCTAATAAAGTCGCCTCTGCCCTTGAACTTCCTCAGTCAGTCGACAAAAGAAAAGACGAATTTCGACAAAGGGTCGTGGAAAAATATCGCAAATTTCGTCAAAAAATCTCTGAAACAAATACCGAATATCATTTTCGTAAATCGGTCATAGAAAAATTCACGAAATTTGACAAAGGATCGTGTAAAGAAAATCGTGAATTCCATAAAACAATCGGCGGAAAAAAACGCGAATTTTAGTAATTCGTCGTCGAAAAAATCGCGAATCTTCTAACAGGACCGTGGAAAAATATCTTTAATTTTATCAAAGGTTGCGGAAACAAATGACGATTTTCTTCATTCGGTCACGAAAAAATCATCGCAAATTTCGTCAAAAGAATGCACAAAATATTACAAATTTCGTTTAACGACCAAGAGAAACAAATTGAAACTTTCGTCTAATATTCGCGGACAAAAAGACGACAGGGGTAATTCTGAGTTAAAAAAAAAAAAAAAAAAAAAAAAAAAAAAATCTGAAATTCACAGCAAATTTTCTGAAAGGTTACAGCAAAGGGGGGGGGGGGATCTCCCGGCCCCAATTATGCGTTTTTTCGGCTGTCCTTTAGCGAAATTCACGTTTTTCCGCGATCCTTCGACGAAATTTGCGTTTCTTTATCACGATCCTTTGACCAAATTCGCGCTTTTCCGCGATCTTTTGATAAAAATTGCGTTTTTTGCGATCCCTTGGTGAAATGTGTGTGTTTTTCGCAATTCCCAGACGAAGTTTGTTTTTTTTCGTGATCCCTTGTTTATTCTTTGGCAAAATTCGTTTTTTATCCAATCCTTTGAAGAAATTTGCGACTTTTTTCTGTGAACGATTGTCGAAATTGATTTTTTCGGCGACCATTTGCCGAAATTCGCGATATTTTTTATGCCTGAATTTTAGGATTGATGACCGATTTTTTTTTAATTTTCGGAATCGAATGCCTTAAATTTTCGGAAAATTCAGAACAGAATCACCCCCGAAAAGACGCGAATTTGGTCAAATAATCGCGTAAAAAAATCGAGAATATTTAAACAAATAATCAAGAATTTCGTAATTCGGTTTTGAAAAGAAAATCACAAATTTCGATAAACTATCGCGGAAAAGAATCGCGAATTTCGTCAAATAATATCTGAAACAAATAGCGAGAACCATCAATCGGTCTCGGAAAAAGTATATATCGCGAATTTCGACAAGTGGTGGCGGAGAAAAAATTTCCCCAGTTTGTCGCAGAAAAATTCGCGAATTTTGGTAAAGTATCGCGGAAAAAAAATCGTGAATTCCGTGAAACGATCGCCGGAATCAAAAACGCGAAATTTTTCAAAGGATCACGGAAAAAAATTAGGAGTTCCGTGATACGATCGCCCCCCCCCCCCCCCAAAAAAAAAAAAAATTGAGAAATTTGTAATAGGTCATAGGAAAAATTTTGAAATATCCTTCAACGATCGTAGCAAAAGATAGCGAAAAGAAATAACTATTATCATTAATCGACTGGGAAAAAAATCGCGAATTTCGCAATTCGTCGCGGGAAAAATAGCGAATCTCCTCAAGCAACTGAAAAAATATCTTGAATTTTACCAAAGTTCACGGAAACAAATGGCGATTTTCGACATTAGGTCGCGGATAAATCATCGCAAATTTCGTCAAAAGAATGGACAAAAAAATGCGAATTTCGTCTAACGATCACAAAAAATCGCAAATTTCGTCAAATGGTCGAGAGCGAAAAACGCAAATTTGGTCAAAAAAATTGAGAATTTAACTAAATGATCGCGCAAAAAATCACGAATTTTATAACTCGGTCATGAAAAGAAAAAACACGAATTTTGACAAACGATCTGGAAAAGAATTGGGAATTTCGTCAAAAGATTTCTGAAACAAATAATAACTACCATCAATCGGTTGCGGAAAATCTATATCGCGAATTTGAACAAGTGGTGGCGGAAAAAAAATCGATTTCGTCAATCTGACGTAGAAAAATTTGTGACATTTGGCAAAGGATCGCGGAAAAAATCGCAAAATCTCCTTCAACGATTGTATAAAAAGATCTCGGAAAAATAAGCATTTTCGTCAATAGATTGGAGGGGGGAAGGGGGCGAAATCGAGAATTTTGGAATTCGTCGCGAAAAAAATCGTGAACCTCGTCAAACAACCGTTGAAAAAGCAGGAAGATGACTTTACAGGTGCTTTGAAGAAAAAGATCAAATATTTTCAGTAAAAATAGTCACTGAAATCCAGAAAAAGTCGCCTTTTTTTCTTGAAATAGCCGCTCTTCAATGGTTTTCATCCTAAAATAGTCGCTTTTAGTAGAAAGTGGCAGTCCTGCAATTGTATGTTAAGAAAAATCGGAATTTTTTAAGAAATTGTGTTAAGCCGAACCGGGATTGATTTAATTGATTTTTTCACGGGCCGGACTTGTTTTCACCGATTTTTGTACGAGCCGGCCCTGGTCATAAACCGTGAAAAAATAAACGGGCCGGGCCCGGGTGGAATTTTTAATTTTCTCGCCGGGCTGGGCCTGGGCCTTGGAATTGCGGTCCATGCAGACCTGTGTTGTCCCCCCCCCCTCCCCCAGAGGCGTGCAAAGAGTGGGCTAAAGGAGCGGTCGCCCGTGCGCGAAATTTCCGCTGCAAACCACGGTTTTGTTTATTTATTCATTTTTCGGGGAATTTCTTTTTCTCTCTTGATCATTTTTTCCCCTGTCGCTAAACATCATGAATTCTCTAACAAATAAGTGCAATTTTCTTTTATGTTATTTAGTTGTTCTGAATTCCTAAATTAAAGTTAAACCTTTAGTTCCAAAATAAACGCGAAATATTTATTCGATAGAATTTATTTATGTTTCTGCACTTTATCAATTTTATTACACTTATCACAAAAAGAAAGTTTTTTTTTTTGGGGGGGGGGGGAGGGGGGGGCGCAAAATTGAAAGTTTGCTCGGGGCGCCGTTTTTACTTCCCACGACTTAGGTGCCCCCTCCCCCCCCCAAAAAAAAAAAATCTGGTCACGCTTCGCCTATGCATCTAGATGTAGGTCAAAATTAACATTTTTACCCAATGGCCACTGGCCAGTACACTGACTTTTTTCACTGGCCAGTAATAAAGCTATGAACACTTCATATAAAATTGTGTTTTTTCTATTTATCAACAATGCAATTTACTAATATCGTTTACTTACCATTCAATTAGGATTACACTCAACTGAAAAAAGAACTGACGTTACATCTAACAGAAAAATATAACCAAGAAATTACTGCAGTCAAACATATTTAAAGATATTTTAATGTAATGTATAAAAGAGATAAGAAAATTAAAATATATTTTTAGAATTATTTTAATAAAATCTTGAATATCTTACTTTTACTATTAATTGCAACGAAATGCAGTATTACAAAAAGTACTATTTTTGTCACTAAAATCTTGAATATCTTACTTTTACTATTAATTGCAACGAAATACAGAATTACAAAAAGTACTATTTTTGTCACTAATGTTTATCAGTCACATTAGGTCTTCGTGATCTAACAGTCTTCCAACCAATTTTTTATTTTTGTAGCAGGATCATGTTAATTTTATTGAATTTTTGATTGTTTAACACTTTAACATGTTTAATATTTTAGATTGTTTAGGTAGTTTCTCTAACAAATCAAATAATGCTATGGACGGCCGAAAGTGCAATTACCCCCTCCCTCCCCTCCAGGAGAACTAATAAGGATTAGTTATCTACTTTCCAGAGATGATTTTGAGTTTTAAAAAAAATAATAATAATTCACAGCAAATTTTCTGAAAGGTTGCAGCTGAGGGAGGGGGAGAGAATCCCCTCCCGGCAACTATGCGTTTTTTCTGCTAAGCTTTGATGAAATTGCACTTTTTCGCGATGGTTTGACAAAATTGCACTTTTTTTCAAGATCTTTTTTGACGAAATTTGTATTTTTCCTCCATTTTTTAAAGAAATTTCATTCTTTTCTGCGATCATTTCACAAAAATTGCCCTTTTTTCACGATCCTTCGAAAAATTTGCATTTTTTTTTTAACCATTTGGAAAAATGGTTATTGTCCTCGTCAGGGTAGGAAATCAAAAGCATATCTGAAGCTTTTTATTGGTTTAATCCGCATTTTATTCGTTTTCTGATGGGTCTATACAGTAATCTGCATTTCCCTTTACTTTCAACAGAGATGGATACTTCTGTTGCCACTATGACAAAAAAGTAATAAAAAATACAAAAAAAAAATATTAATAACTCAGAAACAAATTGAGATACAGCTTTCAAACAAATTGCATTTAAAAGTACATTTTTTTCTCTATACGATGGTGTAAAAAGTAATAGTGTGGGATGTTTAGAAGTTTAAGAATGAAATTTCATTAGAAATCTGACGATGGAAAGCCTTTTCCCGAACAGCCAATGAAATCTTGGATAATACGCAAGTTTCAGGTGGATAATATGTAAGTTTTAAGAAATCTGACGAGTCGCAGGCGATTTTTGTCGCTATTAATGTTTCATTCAAGGCTTACGTAATGTATGATCAACTCCGTGCGATTTTTTATGTCTTAAATTTTAGTCTTCAAAAAAATCATTTTCCAAATGGTCGTTGTAATTTGTTAAATTGCCTTTTTTTTCTTTGAATTAAAATCTATTTAAAGTTAATAAATTAAAATGAACACAGTGTCATCCGTGCAGTGATATATAGTAATTACGAAAACAAAAAAAACAGTAAGATATTTAATCAAGTTTTCCTAATTCATTTAATTTTTTTTTTTTTTTTTTTTTTTTTTTTTTTTTTTGCGATACTTGGAAGAATTTTATGCTTTTTAGCGATCCTTTCGTGAAATTTGAGTTTTTTCCCCGATCATTTAACGAAATTCGCGTTTTTCCAGGATCTTTTGACGAAATTTGTGGATTTTTTTTGCGCTCTTTTCACGAAATTTGCGTTTGTTACATGTCGAAATTGGCGATGTTTTTTATGTCCAAATTTGTGGACTACTGTCAGATATATATATTTTTTTTCTTTCGGAAAATTTGGAACCAAATCACCCCCGCTACTTTGTTTTCTTACGTTCTGGAGAGTCGTTGATCTGGATGTCATAAATTCCGAATGAATTTCCCCCCCCCCCCCTTTCCTCGCTGCTGTCAATACATCTTTCAACCATCGCGTTTGGCGAGTATTGCCCATTAAGTTTGGCGAGTTAGGACAATAAAGTTAATCGTCACATTTTAAGTGTTACTCGACGATTGGCGAGTGCTAATTTTGTGGTATACATCTAGATAAACTATAATCGTTTTAAATATACATATTTTTCTATAAATCTGAGCTTTTATACCAGTCAGCTATTCATGATAAGAATATGGAAACGGCCAAAATTCAAGAAAATTACTTTAAAACCACAAAATGTGTTATCATATTTTTTTAGAATATATTTTTGGATTATTTGTATATGTTCATAAACACAGTTATCAATCAACCTACTGTTACTTTCTTTATATTAAAAACAAGTTGGAAATTGCTCGTCAAACGTGGCAAATGAGGTGCGTTCGTACTATAACTAGTTTTATAATTATTTTTTGCACCCCATATTGTACTGAATGTATATTTTTTTTGCGCTTCATAAGTGCATAGTCTGTAACATCATTAAAATGCACTTACAATAATTTTTTCCCCATTCCCCGTAATGTAACGGAAAACTTTTGACTGTCACTGTAATTAAACTATACATTCGATTTTCATAAAATTTGAAATGGCTCGACAAAATTTTGCAGCAATTATATATTTAAAATTTCAGACCATTCGGAAGGCTGTAAAATCATTAAAATGCATTTGCAATAATTTTTTCCCATTGGCCATAATGTAACGGAAAACTTTTGGGTGTCCCTGTAATTAAACTATACATCCGATTTTCATAAAATTGGAAATGGCTCAACAAAATTTTGTAGCAATTATATATTAAAAATTTCAGACCATTCGGAAGGCTGTAAAATCATTAAAATGCATTTGCTATAATTTTTTCCCATTGGCCGTAATGTAACGGAAAACTTTTGGGTGTCCCTGTAATTAAACTATACATCCGATTTTCATAAAATTGGAAATGGCTCGACAAAATTTTGCAGCAATTATATATTAAAAATTTCAGACCATTCGGAAGTCTGTAACATCATTAAAATGCATTTGCTATAATTTTTTCCCATTGGCCGTAATGTAACGGAAAACTTTTGGGTGTCCCTGTAATTAAACTATACATCCGATTTTCATAAAATTGGAAATGGCTCGACAAAATTTTGCAGCAATTATATATTAAAAATTTCAGACCATTCGGAAGTCTGTAACATCATTAAAATGCATTTGCTATAATTTTTTCCCATTGGCCGTAATGTAACGGAAAACTTTTGGGTGTCCCTGTAATTAAACTATACATCCGATTTTCATAAAATTGGAAATGGCTCGACAAAATATTGCAGCAATTATATATTAAAAATTTCAGACCATTCGGGAGTCTGTAACATCATTAAAATTCACTTGCAATAATTTTTCCCATTGGCCGTAATGTAAAGAAAAACTTTTGACTGTCCCTGTAATTAAACTATACATCCGATTTTCATAAAATTGAAATGGCTCGACAAAATTTTGCAGCAATTATATATTAAAAATTTCAGATCATTCGGTCGGGTAGTTTTTGCTCTGTTATATGCGGACGGACGGACAGACAGACGGACTGAACGACGACTATAGGTGCTACGTATTTATATAATTACGAACGCACCTAATAACTGAATCAAAATTCCAACAGCTAGGTGTATACAATAAATAAAAACAATAAAATAAAACATAATAAAATGTTATTTTGATTTTATTTAATAAGTAAATGTGTTTGTTGGCGCCGAAATTCATCTGACAAATAAATTTTCAAAATCCAAGTGAGATGGGAGAGCAATTAGGTTAAATAGTTTATTAAATAAAACTGAAATAGTATGTAAATTCTATTCATCATTAGAAGTTAATAATTGTTCCATAATAGTAATTCTCCGTATTTAACAGAGCCAATACAAAAAAAAAAATGTGTTCTCTGCTTGGTTGCAGAGTCAGGACTTCCACTATACACTCTGTATTAAACAGAGCCATGATTTAACAATTGGCATCTCTGATTACAGAGTCAGGACATGTTACATGTTCTCTGCTTGGTTGCAGAGTCAAGACTGACCATTTTAAATATGATACATATTATATAAAATAAACATCAAAATAAAAATTACAATATGCAGTTATAAATCTTCTAAATAGCTATAATATTCATTTAAATGACATCCAAGTAATTATAAAACTAATAAATCACCATCAATTCAAAATTATTATAAAGTAAATAAATCTATATTACATGACCTAGAAATCATAATGTTACTCATAAATATTGATTCAGGGTTATAAACAATTTAGATAAACAGATTAGATTTTTTCTGTCAAAAGAAATCAGTTTTATAATTATATTTCGCAATATGAAAGATAAACAGAGTTAAATTATAAACAAATAAATTTGAGGGCATTTAGGCCGTAACATCCTCCGCCTCCATGAACGGAGTTCATCGAACAATTATAATTTACCAAATTTCCACTATCACATACTAAATAATCAAATATTAAATGCAAATTTAAAATATTACCTTAAATGTTAAGTATAACTAAAATGAAATGCAATTAAATCCTACTACTTCTATAAAAAACAGTTTCTAGAACAACTAAAAATAGAAAAAGACATTAATATACAAAATAGTTCAGAAAGTTACAAAAATTAGACATAGAAAAAAATAATAATAATAAAGTTAGTTAAAATAAAGTAAAATTCTATTATATTAAATGTCCATCGGTAGAGGAGACAATTTTGTGATAGGGCGTTTCAGTTCACCAGTAGAAGTCTTTAATTTGACAACACGAACAATATTATCATCCCCAGGAAATAGTTCAATTATTCTGCCCAATTTCCACCTTAATGGGGGCTGGTTTTCTTCCTTTATCAACACCAAGTCATTGATTTTTAAGTTCGGGTTGCTTCTAAACCACTTTGTACGTTGCTGCAATTGTGAGAGATAGTCTGACGACCACCTTTTCCAAAAACTTTGGAAAATCTTTTGTAGCAATTTCCAACGTTCCAAAGGAGTTACATAGGTAGAGGAGATATCAGGCTCAGGTAAGGAGGTCAAGGGTGCTCCTATAATAAAATGTCCTGGCGTCAGAGCCATAAAGTCATTTGGATCAGAAGACTCAGCGACAAGCGGTCTTGAATTTAAGCATGACTCAATTTGTGCAATTAAGGTCAAAAATTCTTCATAAGTTAAAATCTGATCACCAATTGTTCTCTTCAAATGATTTTTCATTTGTTTTATTCCCGCTTCCCAAAGGCCTCCAAAGTGAGGGGCGGAAGATGGGTTGAATTTCCATACTATCATTTCGTCAGTAAGATACTTGTGCAATTTTTCATCAGAAGCAATTAGAGACATCATTCTCTTTATTTCGCGGTCTGCCCCTACAAAATTTGTACCTCTGTCGGAAAATATTTCTAGAGGTTTTCCACGTCGAGCCACGAATCTTTTCAATGAGGCTAGAAAGGTTTCAGTTGTAAGATCAGTGACTAACTCAAGATGGATAGCTTTTGTTACGAAACAAACATACAGACAAACATAATGTTTAAAGGGTTTCACACCACGTCCCTTACGAGGTTTGATCAAAAAGGGGCCGTCTAAGTCGACTCCTACTCTTGAAAATACTCGAGCTTGTGTCACGCGTGCTGATGGCAGATTTCCCATCAACTGAGATGAAAGGTGTGATGAATTTCGGAAACATTTCATACATTTCCTTATTTCTCTTTTCACAGCTTCTTTAGCATTAATTATCCAAAATTTTTGTCGAATTGCTGAAATTGTCAATTGAGTCCCGCTATGAAGATGTTTCTCATGAAAATACTTTATTATCAAGTCTGTAACATGATGCCTTTTAGGGAGAATGATTTGATGTTTTTGATATTCAGACAAGTTTGCATTTTTTAGCCTACCTCCAACACGAAGAATATCATTTTCGTCAAGAAATGGATGTAAAGGAAGGAGTTTGCTTTTAGAATTTAGGATCTTTCTGGATTTTAGAATTTTCAGTTCGTCTGAATTCATGGTTTTGAATTAATTTCACAATAGCATTTGTTGCCCTTTCAAGTTCTGGAACAGTCAAAAAACCATAGACTCGTTCAGATGGGCATGTACTATTTTTGATGAATCTGAGGCACCAAGCCGTAATTCGTTTTAATTTAGACCAGGATGAAAATTTAAATAAAAGCTCAAATTCTGGAATATTTTGGGATATGGAGCAAACAAGCGTTTTACGTTGTTCTTGCAAGACCTCTTCATCAGGTAGATTAGGTTGAGTTTCAGGGGGAAATACTGGTAACGATTCTTCCTTCAGCCAGCTAGGACCATGTAACCATACCTCGTTATTAATCAATTCAGATGCAGAGCAACCACGAGAGAGAACATCTGCAGGATTTTCCTTTCCTTTACAAAATTTCCATTGTACAGGAGCAACAAGTTCCTGAATTTCGCGTACGCGGTTTGCCACAAAGGGCTTCCAGTTGTTAGCACTTCCTTTAATCCAGTGCAAGGTAATTTGGGAGTCACTTAGACAAAATATATTTTCATTCACAATTTTAAATATTTCCTTTAAATAATTCGCTAATCTTGCAGCCGTAAGTGCTCCAAGAAGTTCGATGCGCGGCAATGTAATTTTCTTGAGAGGCGCTACTCTCGACTTTGCTATTACAAATGAAGTTTCACAAGAAGAAGAATCACGTAAATAAGCCACTGACCCATACCCCTTTAAACTAGCATCAGAAAATATGAAAAGTTGAGCGGTTTCAGGATTTAATTTTGGGATAGTTACAAAATATTTTCTAAGAATTTCAAAATTTACCAAGTCTTTTATTTCATTATGCCATTTTCTGAATTTTCCACTTAAAGAATCTGGTAATGTAGAATCCCAGTCAATTCCATGTTCCCAGAGTTCTTGCATTAAAAATTTAATTCTTATCACGAAAGGGGAAATGAGTCCAATAGGATCATAAATTTTTGCCACAGTTTGTAAAACAATACGTTTGGTAATAATTTTATGGTCAAATTCTACTAAAAGTGGTTGTATGTCTATTTTCAAGGTGTCACTTTCTATTATCCATATAATTCCCAATACCTTCGAAAGATTTTGTTCAAGAGTGTCTTCCTCAAAGTTTATTCCATGTTCCTTCCATAAAAATTTTAAATCGGAAGAATTGGTTTTAAATTTTCTGAGTTTCATATTGGCCTCACTCAATATCTTCTCTGCATCGTTTGATAAAACAAAAGCTTCATTTACTGAATCAGCTCCATGAAACAGGTCATCAACGTATAAGGAAGTATCCAGCATATTAACTATTTTTCCAAACAAATCTTTATACCCCTCAATGTGATGTTTGATGGTTGCAGAAAGGAAAAAGGGTGAAGTTGTTACACCAAAAGTTACACGGGTCATGCGAAAAACCTTCAAAATGGGATTGTTACTAGTGATATTGTCAAACCACAGGAACCTCAAAAAATTTCTATCTTCTTGTTGTATCTGGATTTGCAAGAATGCCTTTTCTATATCGGCCAAGAAAGCAATTTTGTGGAGACGGAATTTTAAAATAATGTCCAATATGTTAGGATTTAGATTGGGCCCAGGAAATAAGCACTCGTTTAACGATTTTGCCCCCTTATCTTTGGATGACGCATCAAAAACAATTCTTACTTTAGTTGTCGATTTATCTTCCCTTATTACTGGTCTGTGAGGCATGTAATACGTGTTTATTTCATCTTTATTAAACTCACATTCTTCAATTATACCCAAACCACATTGTTCATTTAATATTTTCTCATATTCCTTAAGTAACCATTCATTTTTGCACAATTTTGATTTTAATCCCCAAAGTCTATGTTTAGCTACATCAAAATTGGATTCCAATTCATTTTTATTTACTTTCCACAAAAGTTTAGTTTCATATCTTCCATTTACAAAATTTAAATTATCATTAAATAAATCAAGAGCATCTAAATCCTTTTGTGAAAATAATTCATTTTTACTATCACAAATACCCAAAGACTCTAGTTTCCAAAACTTTTGCAAATCAAAATTTTCTATTTCATTAACAGATACAAGATGAGCATTAACTGTTTCGTTACCTTTAGAGTTTATTTTTCCCACTATTGTGTACCCAAAAAGTGTATTAGCTACATATAAATGGTCATTAATTTCTTCAACGACACCTCTCTGAACATTCCAGAAATAATCAGCTCCAAGTAAAATTTGTACTTCGGATTCCTCGGGCGTAGGGTCGGCTAACCTCCATCTTTTACTTTCAATGTATTTTATAACTAGAGGGTCAGAATTGGGAACCTTCAATGTTGTTGCACTTATCAAATCGGTAGCTAGCACCTCAACATCTATAAAACGATGATAATTCATTTTACTTCGCAATTTAATTTTAAAAACATCATATTCTTCTTCGCGACCTTGATCCATGCCAAAAGCGAATACAGTTAAATGTTCTTTTCTTAAAACAGGCAAATTTAATTCACGAGCTAAAGCTTTTGTTATGAAGCTTTTTTTCGCTTGCAGAATCAAGTAATAATCGAACTACCTTTGATTTAGAATTACCTTGAGCAGTTACACAACATGTTTGCAATAAAACAGCATGCTTAGAATTTCTAAAATTACAATGAGAATTAGATACAACTGTTTGATTTTGATTTTCATTAATTTCCGGTTTCAAACTTTTCTTAAAGCAAAATAATTTGTTATGTTCAGTGCTTTTACAATTTAGACATGGCTTTAATTTTATGCGGCATTGCGAAGATAAATGCGATTTCAAAAAGCATTTGTAACATCTACCCTCCTTACGTAACATTAATCTTTTCTTATCATCAGCTAAATTTTTACACTCGGAAGATAAATGATCATTACCTTTGCAAAATACACAAAAAACTTTAATAGTGGCATTTAAGGTATTAGCATGTTGATATTTATTTGATGTTTTCTTTTCACGAAATTCAGTTTTATTTTTATGTACAAAAGAAGAGGATGCATCATTTTTAGAACTTGTCATTGACAAAGCCTTTTCTCTACATTCTATTTCACATTTCAGAAAGGCAATTAGATCGGTTACATCTGACTCTTTGCTAGTATCACGTTTTCTATGATATTCAATCACTAATTCATGGGGCAATAGCTTTAGCAAAATAGGATTTAGCAATTGTCCATAAGAACTGGATGTTACCCCCAAATTTCTTAAACTTCTAATATTAACTTCGCACATGTCATGCAATCTTCTTAATGCATTTAAATTTGAACAATTTTTAACTGGTTCCATATTTAATAAATTAGTCATGTGTTTATTAATAATAACATCAACCTTACCAAAACGGTCCTTTAATAAATCAATACAAGTATCATAATTTTGTTCTGTCAAAGGAAACCCTTCTACCACATTATAGGCCCGATTACATAACAAGGATTTTAGATAAGCGAATTTTTCTATCTTAGATAGTGATTTATTCTGGTGTATCGATGTTTCAAAACAGTTAAAAAATTCGACCCATTCTTCGATTTCACCAGAAAATTTTGGAACATTTAATTTAGGCAATTTCATGGCAGAACTCGTTTCTGTTCCACTAGCAGAACCATTCAATGAATTTACACGACTAGTTGCTATCATAGAAACATTATCCTTTTTACATTTTCTTAATCTATTTTTAATTTTAAATTTAGCACTGATCAATTGGTCAGTGTACTTTTCACTATTAGCAATGTCCTTTTCATATTCTTTTAAGTCGGATATTTGAGCTTCAATATCACGATTCAAACTTTGGAAAGCCGTTTCTTTTAAGAGAAATATTTCTTGAAGCTCTAATAATTCATCGGTTTTCGTATTATCAATGTCATCATTTAATAATGTTTCTAATTTTGTAATTAATTTCGTGAAACTCGTTCGTTCAACAGAACGTTTTGCTTTCAGCTTTTCAAGATTTTCCATTTTAAATAAAGAATAATTCTTATTTTAAAACATTAACCATTCATAGAAAATGAAAAAAATATTTTCTTACCTGTTAATTCCAGGTAATGTAGATGGCATGTCGTAATCCAAATGGCACAATAATAATTCCACACTAATCACAGGTTGAAATATAAATCACACACTAATCACATGTTGAAAAATAAATCACAGTTGTTAATCACAAATCTCTTTCACAATAGCTCACTATTATTTCCAAAAAATGTTTCGCGGGTTACTCGGCACCAAAAATAAATGTTGGCGCCGAAATTCATCTGACAAATAAATTTTCAAAATCCAAGTGAGATGGGAGAGCAATTAGGTTAAATAGTTTATTAAATAAAACTGAAATAGTATGTAAATTCTATTCATCATTAGAAGTTAATAATTGTTCCATAATAGTAATTCTCCGTATTTAACAGAGCCAATACAAAAAAAAAATGTGTTCTCTGCTTGGTTGCAGAGTCAGGACTTCCACTATACACTCTGTATTAAACAGAGCCATGATTTAACAATTGGCATCTCTGATTACAGAGTCAGGACATGTTACATGTTCTCTGCTTGGTTGCAGAGTCAAGACTGACCATTTTAAATATGATACATATTATATAAAATAAACATCAAAATAAAAATTACAATATGCAGTTATAAATCTTCTAAATAGCTATAATATTCATTTAAATGACATCCAAGTAATTATAAAACTAATAAATCACCATCAATTCAAAATTATTATAAAGTAAATAAATCTATATTACATGACCTAGAAATCATAATGTTACTCATAAATATTGATTCAGGGTTATAAACAATTTAGATAAACAGATTAGATTTTTTCTGTCAAAAGAAATCAGTTTTATAATTATATTTCGCAATATGAAAGATAAACAGAGTTAAATTATAAACAAATAAATTTGAGGGCATTTAGGCCGTAACAGTGTTATTAACATACTACACACATTACATTCAGTTGAAATCTAAGCTGGTGAGTGTACTTCGCAGGATCAAACAGTATCTCTTGAAGAAAAATAATCTAACATATTGAAGATATTGCGATGTCCTTAACCCTTTCGGTCAGATTTTTTTTTTCTTTTTCAATTTTGAAAACAAAATTACTTTTCTTTTAATAATGTTAATCGTAGCTATCCAAATAGATTTACTGAAGTTGAAAGATTATCTCATTGTCTGAATTCTAATGATTGTACTTATTTTGTGTATTATTCAATTCATATTTATAATTTATATGATAATAGATTCAGAATTTCGGAGATAGATATGGAGATATTTTTATAGATTATTTTTGAGACATTTGGAAAATATCGTATTACAACAGGGTTTAACAGATATTACAACTTTCTAATGTTTTTTTGTGTTTTATCACATATGATTCGTTCAGAAAAGTAACCTATATTTTAAATTTAAAGTGAAATAGATGTATAAAATAAAGGAATAAAGGTTGCAAAAAGAATTAAGCAAACTTTTATTGTTATTACTAAATGTTCAAACATAAATGAAATCATAATATTGGGTGAGTGCAAAAGTTCTACCCGTTTTTTAGCGAAAACAGAAAGGCGGAGAACACAAAAAGTTAAGTACCTATCAATTCACGCATGTACCATCATTATGTATGACCTCTTGCCATCAGTTTAACAGTAAGTTAAACCCACGCCGATAAAACTACTCTGTTTTACAGTCAAAATACTGTTGTAACGCCGTTTTTACTGTCTCCACATCATTGAAGGTTCGGTGAGCAAAGGAGTTGTGTAACAATCAAAAAAGGTAATACATTGAAGGTGCAAGGTCGGGGCTATATACCGGCTGAGAAAAAAAAGTTCCCAACTAAGGCCCAGTAATTTTTGCAGAGTCCTTAATGCAACATGAGAGCTGGCTTTATCGTGTTGAAAGAGAATCCCTTTGCGATTGATGAATGCTGGCCGCTTAGACGTAAGTTTTGCTCACAATTTGTCCAATTGTTGGCAGTAGAGGTCTGCCTTGATAATTTGGTTTGGTGCGAGGACCTCCTAGTTGATTGTTCCCCTAGCATTAAACCGTACACTGAGCAAAACATTTTTGAAATGGAATCCTCTTGTTTAGGTCGATGGAGTACCCTCTGCAATATCGGCACATGGTCCTTTAACGCTTCACATTACGGTATAGTACCCGCTTCTCACCACCCATTACAATTCGGTTCAAAAATGGTTTCCCTACTGTTACAGGAAAGCAAAGAAACAAAGGTGCTGATCCTCTCTTATCGTTGCCTTACTGAAAGCTGGTGTGCTACCCACTGATTGAATTTGGTGACGAAGCCAAGCGCATGCATCCGTCTTTTGACTCTTGTTCTGTGTACCGAGAACGTTTCGGCTAATTCTCCGACTGTTGGGTGTGGGGACTTTGCTATGGCTGTGTCCAGATCCTCGTCAAAATCACTGATGGGCGTCCAAAACGGGCATGATCTTTACAGCTCCTGTGTCCGTCCCAGAATTTCCTAAACCAACGGTAGCAGGTGCTATTGTCCACGGACATACACATGAAAAATGCTGGTTTCAAGCTCTGGCTGCTGTAGCGGCTTCATCATACTCGTACTGTAAGCAATGTCTGACGTGGTCTGGCTTTCTTGCTATGTTGTTTCCCGTTCTACATGCGTTTTTCTGACAAATGTTGTGCCTATACATACTCTACTGCTCTGCATGTTATTATCCACTTTCCAGATCTCGAAACATAAGCTGTAACGACTGTATTCCACTTAACATTTACATATGCTCAAAACGGGTAGAACTTTTGCACTCACCCAATAAGAAAGGCATAGCCATATACTCATTACTATATGTAGATAGTAACAAAACTAATTGTTAAGACAAAATAATACTTGATGTAAAGACATACTATTAATAGTACACTAGACTCGAAAATTTTAAAATCTATTTGCATTTGCATGCGGTGAAAAAAAATAATTATTTGAAATGCATGTGGGAGCTGATGAATATATTTTGATGAATAAAACTGTAAATAATCCAACTGAAGAGTGGCGAAAAACCGAAATACAGTAGACTTCTGATTATCCGCCATTCAATCAACCACCACCCTCAATTAACCGCCACCCCTCCTTTCCAATTTTTTTTTTTTTTTAATATCAGAAACAAATAATAAAAACTCGCATGTACAGTGAACCCAAGTGAGGTGATGCTATTCTAAGAAAAATGCTGGTCTGGATCAGCTAAACTGCAACTTGCTGTTAATTTTCAATGTGGCAACGAGCCATCGATTTCAAGCAACAATGATCGGGAAATCTACGAAACCCAGAGCTTTTAAAAATATTAACATGAAAGCACTGCCTGTCGGTTATTACAATCAGAAAAGTTCTTGGATGATGCAAGATATTTTTAAGAAGTGGTTTTTTGATATCTTTGGACCCGCAAAATTTTTAAAAAATAGTGATCTTCCACACAAAGCAATCTTGCTGCTTGATAATGCAGGAGCACATCTGAATGAAACTTTAGAATCTACTGACGGTAACATCAAGTGCTTATTTCTTCCACCTAATAATACAACATCTCTGATACAACCAATGGACCAAAATGTCTTTGAATTGATGAAAGTACATTATTGAAAGCTTTTAGTCAAAAGTTGCTACTTGCTGATAATGAATCGAATGCCTTCGATTTTTGGAAGTCATACGATATCAAAGATGTCATATACAACTTGGTTGATGCTGGGAATGATTTATTTGAACAGACTTTGCTGAGAAACTGGAGAAAATTGTGACCCAACACTGTTGATATTACAAAAGATGCTGAAGCACCTGATGATGATTCAGAGATATTGACCTTGGCATCAAACGTGCCATGTTTAAAAAATATTTCTGCAGATGAAATCACAGACTGACTTAATTGTGATAAGAATTATATTAGTTATGAAGAATTTACAGTTGACGAAATTATCCAATTTTTTTTCTAGATTCATTCTGATAAAGCGCTTCCCTGATTAGTTTTGGGCGTTCATTGGTTAAGTATAAAGGGGAGTACGGGGACTAATTCCCCCATAATTTAGATAAATGGCTTTTTCATGCAGAATTATCAGATTTGCTTCAAATTTGGTATACCGGTTAATTCTGATAAGGCGCTTCCCTGATTATATTTGGAGGTTAATTTAAGTATAAAGGGGTGACGGGGGCTAATATCCCCTTAATTTAGATAAATGGGTTTTTCTATCCGATTTGCTTCAAATTTGATATACCCTTTTATTCTGATAAGGCGCTTGAGATTTGGAGCCTCATTGGTTAAGTACAAAGATGTGAAAGGGGGGGGGGCTGATCCCGCCCCCCTTAATTTTTTTTCGAGGACCATTATTCTTTGAATTTACAATTAGTGTGAAGTGAATAGCATGTGAGCTCAATGCCATCAGTTTAACTGAACACTTTTCTTTTTATTTATTCACTGATCACTATTATTCCGTATTAAATTCGAAAAAATGCATTATACTTTGTAATTGCTTGTGTGCAACTCTGTTAACAATTGATTTGATATTTTCTAGATGCATTAATTTTTAGTGTATATAATTTATTTCAAATCACTTGTTTGCTGTTAAAATATTAAGTGGAGACATCAGTGAAATTCTTTGAAAAAAATGTTTTTTATTGGCTTAAAAATTTCTTTGAACCTTCCTGAATCCATTGGTATGCCCAGTTTTTTTTCTGACCATTGGAAATAATTGTAAAAATTCAAAGGAAGACACGACTAGGACGCCACGCCCACTCACATTAATTTTACTCTAGCATTTTATACTCATTTATTATATGTAACTAAACTTTATCCAAGTGTTTATATATACTTTATCAAAGTGTTTATACATACTTTAATTCATGTGTTTGATAAAACGCTGCAAGAACTTCACACAAATTAGAAGTATTTGGAGATTTGTAGCTTTTCGAGAAATTGTACTTTTCAGCTAAAAACCCCATTAGCTCCTAAAGTACTTGATAATTTTTTTAAAAAAAATTTGTTGGTAGAGTATAAATGTAAGATCATATGTGGTAGACAGTTTAAAAAAATTTAATTAGTTTCATTAGAGCTTTTTGCCTTATCAGAAAAAAAAAAAAACATTTCTGAAAATAGAAAATTTCTGAAAAGTTGCCATTGCTCTAAAATAAGAAGTTTTAGTCTCAGAAAAAAAACCTCTGCCATAAGTCTTGAGCATTATCCAGTGAATAGGGATTCAGAATTTTATCAAAATCGGTCTGGTAGGTTCTGAGGAAACAGGAATTAAAGCTTGCATTTCTCGCTCTATGATTGCACCCATTCTTGTCTTCCCTCAAAAACACTTTTCGGCTTTGTCATTTTGTAACACAAAGTGCAATTTCAAAAAATACAAGTCGCAGTTCAACATAAAACAAAATACAAAAAGTTGGCATCTTTTGATTGAACAATAAGAAGGTTTTAAAAAGGTGTACAAATATTTGACCGACTATCGGCCCTCCCAACACTTAATCAAAAAACTCAATTTGTCATTCGCAAAGAGCGAGAATTGTGAATATTTATGCTTTTTGGATCTCCTGAAAAATTTTATTTTTCAGGTAAAAATCCCATTATCTCATAAAGTACTCGAGCAATTTTGATATATATTTATTTGTGGTAGAGTATAAATATAAGATAAGAGCATACATATGTGGCAGACTGATTTTAAAAAAATTAATAAAATTTCTGAAAAATTGCCATTGCTCTAAAATAAAAAGTTTTAGTTGCAGAAAAAAACCAAATGCCACAAATCTTGAGCATAATCCAGTGAATATGGATTCCAAATTTCATCAAAATCGCTCAGGTAGTTTCCGAGAAAACAGGTCATAAAACTCGCATATTTTCCATAGGATTGCACCCAGTCTTATCTTTCCTTAATAAAGCATAAATTTAAATTAAAAGCTCCTTTAAGGAGAATTATCAATGTGAGTACTAAATACTGGAATACTTTCCAAGTTAGTCCAAGACAGGTCCTGATGCACCTGAGGCTCAGATTTTTAATTTTTTAAGGGGCCCCTTTAATTTTTTATGCACTAAATTGTTAATAACTTGTCCCCTTTTTATCCAGTCTTCTTCGTTTTCGGGGACCTTTCTCCATTTAGTTATTCTCCACCTTCTACCTCCCAGTTACGACCCTGGACCTTTGGCGCCCGTTGCAGGGTCCCTTGAAGTTTTTGTGCAAATAAATTGTTAATAAATTGCTTTCTTTTAATCCGGTCTTCATTTTTGGGATCCTTTTATTATTTAGATATTTTCACGTTTCTACATTCCATATAAGACATTGGGACCCACTAGGGAACTGTAGGGCCCCTTGGACGTTTGTACGCCAAGCATTTTTCAGCCCCTAATTTTCTCCTTTTCTCAGTGGATAATTTTAAAGTGGAGTCTTGAATTCTTCCTGGACCAACACCTCTCATATTTTTATTGGGGCCCTGGGGCCCTTTTTTAAACATTTACCCAATCTTTTGTGAATTTCTTTAAAATATTATTCGTGCGAATAATTCATACCCTAAGCTTAAATTTCACTAATTGAAGATCTAAAGCGCTAAGACATTTAAACATTTTTTCATGTTAGGGCCCTTTTTTCAACTATCAGTTGGCCCCTTTTGGGCCCTCTATTACAGCTCCCTTAAAAATAGTCCAATTCACTAGCTTTTTTTTTTCCAAACAACCTCTTAGGTCCTCCAGCTACTACATGAACGACAAAAAAAAAAAAAAAAATTCTTAGACTTCAGCTACCACCAATTTTGAATATTAATCGCCTTCTTGGGGCCCTTGGTGTAGCTTCTTTAAAAATTATCCGAATTCCTTGCAATTTTCTTTAACGTAGTTCTATCGTCCGTTGATTATTAAAAAGATTACTAAAAATATTTTTATATACAACTACATGCCAGATAAATCCCTGGCCCCTTGAAGTTTTTACACCATAAATTGTTATTAAATCGCCCCCTCTTAATCTAATCTTCATTTTTGGAACCCTTTTTCTCTTTAGTTATTCGCGTTCCTACATTTCAGTTACGATCCTGGGGCCACCTATGGTCCCATAGGGCCCTTGAACTTTTTGTGTGCCATGCATATTTCACCCCCATTTTTTTCATTTTCTCACTGCATAATCTTAAAGTTGAGTCTTGGACTCTTTTCCCAGGAACAACACCCTCATATTTTTATTGGGGCCCTAGGACCTTTTTTGATGCATTTACTCAATGTTTTGTGCATTTCTTTAAAATGTTATTCTAACCAATAATTCATACTATATGCTTAGTTTTGACTAATTGAAGATCTAACGCGCTAAGTACTAAAACGTTTTAACATGTTTTCATGTTAGGGCCTTGCTCTCAACTATTTGTTGGCCCCTTTTGGGTCCCATATCATATATCCCTTAAAAATAGTCCGATTCACTAGCTTTTTTTCCCCTAACAACTTCTTAGTTTCTCCTGCTACTACATGAATGACAGAAAATTTTCAGACCAGCTACCACCAATTTTGAATATTAATCACCTTCTTGGGGCCCTTGGTGCAGCTTCTTTAAAAACGATCCGAATTCGCAACTCTCTTTAACATAGTTGTAGCGTTCTCTGATTACTTTAAAATCTACAAAAAAAGTATCTTTATAATCAACTACATACCACTTAAATCCCTGGCCCCTTGGGGCCTGGTACAGGTCCCGTTGAAGTTTTTGACCATAAATTGTCCATAAATGGCCATAAATTGACCATAAATTGCATTTTATAACATTAATGATGCATTCTTTTTTGGATTCTATGGGTTTGATTACTGCGAGGTTTGACTCACACAACTGATTGTCTCCGGCACGTGCGGAGCACTTCCGGAACAAGCTGCCTTAGGTAGCGCGGATCTAGGTAATAGATTCGTTCGGAAAGAAGTTTGTTGGGAACACACTAGACCAGGGACGGCGAACCTATGGCACGCGTGCCGATCCTGGCACGTAACAAAACTTCTCTGTTTTGCTTAAAAAATTATAGATTATACTCAGTTTAAGGAGAACAAACAATCCATTTTATGTTTTTTTACAAAGAAAAAAAAATAGTTTCGTGTAACAGGTATATAATTTACATTAAAATAATCCGTTACTTTTGAATTAATTAAGGTATTATAAATTTCATTGAAAACGCCCCGTAACGTCATTTTCTCGCCAAATCATTTAACATTGTAGTGTTTTCCAAATCGTTTTGCTTCTCTATACAATTTCAAAGGTTCTATTTTTTTAAATTGAATTTTAAGAGATAGTTTGTATAGTAATATAGCTAAATGGCGCACTTCTACTTCAGATTAGGTTTTATTTTATTTAGGTTTAAGGTTTTAAGTTATTTTAGGTTTTATTATATTTAGGTTTTAAATTTAAAAATTGAATTTTAACTGATCGTGTAAATAATTATTGAACATGCGTCTACCTGAAGAACTAAAAATGATCTTATTCGGAAGTATGCAATAAAAGAAAAACTCATTTATAGATTATTAATACGGAATTCGATAAGACATGGCTATATTAGTGAATAAATATAGCATAACAAATAAATTAGGAATCGAATTTAGTATAAGTGTTAAAATAAGTAAAATTTCTATAAAATATTAATTGTTGGATCTTATCTAAGTTTAAACGTTTCTGGCACTTTAGAATGTTGTTACATAATAATCTCGAAATTTTTGGCACGCATATTCAAAAAGGTTCGCCATCCCTGCACTAGACGCTGCGGAAGGCAATGGGGGGCTCCGAAATTAAATTGATTTAAAAGAATTTCAAAAGATATAAAATCATACAAACTTGAGTTTTGTTTAAGGTTATTATTTACGGACGCCGGGTGAGTCTGCTAGTTATTGCAGATAACACATTTTATTTATATTTAATCCTTTAATACAGTGTAGCAAAATAGCAATATCCCCTCTTTTTTGTGAAGTATAATAAAAATAATATGAAAGTAGTCCAACATTTAAATGTCTAATTGAAAGAAAACTAACTTTATTTGGCCTCCACTTTAAAGAATCAAATATTGGAAAAACCAAATTATATTTGAATAATCATAAATATTGCTCTTTTGAGAAACATAATGTTGCCCAAACTGGGTTCGGGCGACAGTGTGGGGTTAAATATGAACGTACCTGAATTCATGAAGTTTTTTAGGAGTATGTGAAAGAACAAGTAATATGGAGTAAAAATTTTGTTTTTAAAGTCAATTCCTACTTAGGTCATCAAAGAAAAATTTAATATAATCCCTTAAGCTAATATTAGTTTTTGTTGCATTAAAATATCTCAATTTGTTGATTTTCTATAAACAAGTAAAACCTATTAGTTTTCAATGGAAGTCTATGGGAATTTGGCGAAATATTAGAGATATCGCCAAGTTGGCGTCACTTTTGGTTGCCAAATTTGGCGATATATCGCCAAATTGTCGACAAACTTGGCGGTATTTGGCGACAGAACAGAGTCCCCCCTATGTTTGTGTTTTAGTTGCATAGTTACCTATAAACATGCATTTCTGTACTCCTGTTTGAGACATAGCGAGTTGCTATGCAGTTTTGCATATGGATTTATGCTTTTGTAAGCATTTTCTTTTGTAATAATTGTCGCTGATAGGCCCGTTTCCCGGCTGGGAGGAACTGGATGGTGGAGGGGTTTCCCCGCCAGGACATATAGGCCATAAACCTAGCGGTTGGCGTCCTGGTTGGGTGTCCTATGGTAACCCCGGACGCCATTGATGTTGTGTGCGCTTTTTCGAACTCCTGTTGTAAAGTTCATTTTAGTGGTAATTATATACTCCAGTTCTGATTTAAACGCATAATCCTATTCTCTTAGTTATTTGAAGTATTTGTTATATCAATTTATTCATTTCTATTAACTATTTTTTTGAATTATTGGACTTTGAAATTTTTTCACTCTGTCTCGCATGTCGATGACATTTCATTTCTAATGCAATAGCTTTATTTTACTAATATCTCCTTATATATGGTATATTTATTCAATTATACTAGTTCATAATGTGTATACTTACCTAGAGCTTCTTTTCGCTAACTTTATTTTATTTTATCTTCAGTATTTAAGTAGTAATCCATTTTCAAATTTTTTGGTGGACGTTGCATGTTTCCTTCCCATATCTATTTTGGTAGCCATGTTGATTTTTTGCTGAGTTGAGTGTTCTTGTGCCTGCTGCTGTAATTTATTGTTTTTTATGAGTTGCTATCTAGGTTGCGAGCTGCGGCTTCTTGTTATCTTTGATTGACTATATTTTGATATTTGTAGAGTGCTTTTGTTTGTTGAGGTGTATATTTTTGTATTTAGTTAAACTCTGTGTCTATGCTGGTAGCCTAGGTTACGTTTTGGTCATAGACTTCTCATATAACTGGACTCAGAAATAGCAACCCTTTCTTGACGCCGGGATCGCTACCCACCGTCACGTGATGGTGGGCAGAGAAAACGCGCCACACCGGTTTTTCTCCTCTGGTTCCCGCTGAAACTTTCTTGCATCGGCGCTTCTCTCGCATAAATCAAATCCGACAGTTGCCAATAAGGTGATCACCGCCATAAAAGACAACCTTTTGGCGATGAAAGCGGGAAACATGTGTGCCTCAAGTTCTGACCGAAATAACAATGGGATTCGGCCTCTACTTCTTATCTTTACTCTGAGGTTTTGGTTTACTGTGACGTGTAATTGCTTTCGCTGTGTCTCTTGGGATAGTTTTAATGTTTCCCTATTGGTTTGTTGTTGTTACTAGGGGCTTTTGTCACGTGTCTAAGGTGGGCTTTCACTTGTAGACTGATTCAATTAACCGGCGAGGTGATCAGTTTATCCGGCGGTTCTATTGGAGTTTTATTTATAGTTATGATTACCTGTGGTTGGATCACTGTGGATTTGGTTCAATAGAGTTGTGTTTGACACTAGGTCAGCTCTTATATATACTGAAAGTTTGTGTTGTGTGTAATCATCCTCTTGTCCTCCGACGTTGGGAAGTTCCAGTTGTGATAGAGGGTCATTGTGGCTCAGTTATTGTTGATTTTTTGAATTCTTGTGTTGCTTTTGGAGTCTTTGTGTAGTGTTGTTGGGTTGGAGTGCAGAGTGGGTCCACTGGTAGGTCTGATCCATTTAACCGGCGAGTGATTGTATTATCCGGCGGTTTTCATTTTTTGCATCATGGCTGATGGTGACGTGGATAGATGGATAAAGGAGGTAGAAGGACATAAATTTACGTCAATTGTTATAGATATCCATGCAAAAATTTATGATCTTATGGAATACAAACGGTCGAAGACTGACAAGAGGACTGCGCCCCTGGTGGCTACTATTAAGAAAGCTATGGATTTCTTTCTGAAACAATGCACAGAAATTAGTGAAGAAAATAGAGCACTGAATACTAGACTTGAGGATAAGACGGAATATGGGAAAATGATGGAGGATTTGCCCCAGAAAATATTCAGAGCGTCTGTAAGTTCAATGGAAGAAGTACAGCCTAAAATAAAAGAGCCGATGACTAAAAGAAGAGATGACTTTACTGTGATACTGACACCTACTGATGAACAACATGATTTGATACAAATAAAGGAGAAGGTAAAGGACTTATGTAGGGGAAGGCAGGATCTCCCGACTCCTGATGATGTGATAATGACTAAGTCGAATCAAGTGATTTTGAAATATAAGAATAAAAAAGAAGTTGAGACAATAAAAAATACCTTTACAGAATCAGAGGATATAAAGGAACTAGCGAAGGTGAATGTCCCTGTAAGAAAAAGAGACAGAATTCTAATCTTGAGTGTTGATCCTACTGTAAAGGAGGAAGTGATAAATGAGGAGGTGGAGAAACTGCTACAAAGTGCAGGTGCAGAAGATATGTATGGCGGTATCTGTGAAAAGTTGGAGTCGACTACATTGGATGTGGCAACAAAAAATCTCTTGGAAGGACTATTAAGGAAGGTTGATACTGAGGTGCGTATAATACGTAAGATAGATACTAGACAAGGAAAGGTTAATTGGTTGTTAGACGTCGATCAAGATAGTAAACAAATATTGTTGAGACTTAGGAGAATCTGTTTGGATTACGAGAGATACCGTGTGGTGGAATTTATTTCCATCACGCGGTGTTTTAAGTGTCAAAAGTTTTGCCATATGGCAAATAATTGCAAGGACGGTATACAATGTGTCAAGTGTGCTGAGGGGCATCTGTTAAAGGATTGTAAATCGACTAAGTTGTGTTGTGCAAATTGTTATTATAATGATGCTACTGGAGATTGCGGTCATAGGGCCGATAGCGTAGAATGCCCAGTTTTCCAGAGTTATAGAAACAGTGTGTTGCCTAATCGTAGCTAAGGGCGCTGTGTCCGGCAATGTTCCTGTTGGTGGTCTTAATATTCTTCAAATTAACTTAAATCATTGTAATGATGCCAACGATGCTTTAACTATCTATGCTTTAAATAATAACATTGATATAATACTCTGTCAGGATCCTTATGTGTCAGATGGGGTGGCTTCGGGCATCCCGCCTGACTGGCCTATATTTTTCTCCGATTCTGTAAACTCAGCTATTATTTTCACTAACAGGGATTATGCGGTAATCAGTAACTTGGTGTTAAAAAATGCAGTTATAATCTCTTTGAATGTGAGTGGTGATGTAATCTATCTAGGATCACAGTATTCATCTCCAAGTGGAAATATTGATAAAGACTTTGTAGACTTGGGCACACATTTTCAAAGTTTCGACAAAGTATTATTAGCTGGCGAGTTTAATGTTCCTCTTCTGGAATTGGGGTATACCAGACAAAGTGATAGAACAGAAGTCCTTCTGGAACATTTGATAGAGAAAGATCTAATCATAATGAATGATACAGATGCACCCAGTACTTTTGTTCAAGGTGATTTAACCGGAAGACCTGACTTGACTTTGGGAGGATTAGATATTTGTGATAAAATAAATAACTGGTACGTGGATGACCGAGTCTTTTCATATAGTGATCATAGATATATTAGATTTAATCTTGGATACACTGCAATTAAGAAAATGAATAATCGATATAAGACTAAAAATAAAAGCTTTAAAAAATTCAATGGAATCATAAAGGATAAGGAACATTCTTGGCTACAAAACCTTTTGATAGTAAGAAATGCGCAAAATCTTGATGAACATGTAAACAACTTTATGACAGATATTGAATGTATAACAAAGAATTGTTTTAGAATGGGAAGTCTTTCTCACAAATCCACAATAAGGTGGTATTCTGATGAGCTAAGGACTGATAGGAATAAAGTCGCAGCATTATATAAGAGGTGTGTCAAAAATCCAGATGACGAGAATATAAGAGAAAATTATAGGAATCATAGAAGAGCTTATAGCAAAAAGGTCAAAAAAGCAAAGAGAGATTCTTGGGAAAAATTTTGTAACAGCACAAATAATTCATATGGAAACCTTTATAAATATATTGCGGGCAAGACGACCAAACACAGTGACTTTATTTTCACAAGACTGGATAATTCTGAGCCGTTTGACTCTTATGATGACGTGGTCAAGCTTTTAATGGAAGAGCATTTTGGTGTAGACAGGATCCCTGGAAATGTGCATGATTTTGTAGCAGACGGAGAGGAGCTGGAAGATTTTAAAGATGTTTCATCAAGAGAATTAAAATATATAATTAGTAAGCAGAGTAATAATAAAGCACCCGGTGTAGATGCATTAGACGCATTAATTATTAAAAACATCTGTAAGACTTGTATAAATTATATCAAGAAATTATTTGGAACATGCTTAAAATATGGACATTTTCCCGAGTGTTGGAAATCAGGTAAAGTTATTTTCTTCAGAAAGAGGAATAAATACGGGAAGACTGCTAGGGCATATCGACCAATTACTCTTTTGTGTATAATGGGAAAATTGTTAGAAAGATTGATTAAAATTAGAGTGATGCCTAAATTGGAAGCAAGAAATTTTTGGGATAAGGCACAGCATGGGTTTCGTGAAAAGAAGAGTACCATAACGGCCCTGGAATATTTGAGAGCGAAGATAAAGAGAAACCTTAAAGTTTTTAAATATTACTCCATTGCCTCAATAGATATACAGGCGGCATTTGATGCTGTGAGTTGGAATATATTGGCCAGATTGATTGATGGATTACCTATTTCGAAGTACTTAAAAAACATACTAAAAAACTATATTAGTAGAAGGAAGATTGCTTTTACATTTACAGATGGATTAAAATGGTTCGTGTTGTACAGGGGATGTCCCCAGGGAAGCTGCCTGGGCCCGTTATTATGGTTGATAGTAGCCGATTACCTATTAAAGAAGTACAGACAAAGATATGGCCACATTATATCATATGCTGATGATTTTGTCGTCCTAGCTGGTGCAGATACGAGAAGAGAACTCGAAGACAATATGAACTAGTATGTTGTGGCCATCACAAAACTTTCTTCTATATAAATCACGTCAATTAAATCATTTAAATAGTATAAGAAATTACATCAGTTTAGAACCAATTCGTATCAAAGTATACCTGAATTCGAAGTTTGATGAAAATTCGTGCATTAGTTATTGAGATAGAGCTGTAGGGGAAACTCTGAAAAATTCAGCATAGCAGCGCCACCTGTTGAGCGATTTGCACCAAAACACAAACAGCACTAATTCATATTAAGGTATACCGGAATCTGAAGTTTGATGAAAATCGATGCATTAGTTCTGGAGCTAGAGCTATTGTGGAAATCACAAAAAATGCAGCACAGCAGCGCCACCTGTTGAGCGATTTACAAGAAAAGGTACAAAACATCATTTCATGTCAAGGACTAACTGAATCTGAAGTTTGATGAAAATCCGTACATTAGTTCTGGACATTGAGCTATTGTGGAAATCGTGAAAAATTCTGCATAGCAGCGCCACCTGTTGAGCGATTTACACCAAAACATAAACAGCACTAATTCATATCCAGGTATACCTGAATCTGAAGTTTGTTGAAAACCCAAGTATTAGTTCTTGAGATAGAGCTATTGCGGAAATCTCAAAAAATGCAGCATAGCAGCGCCACCTGTTGAGCGATTTACACCACAAGGGGCAAAACGTGAATTCATCTCAATCACTAACTGAATGTGAAGTTTGATGAAAATCCGTGCATTATTTCTTGAGATTGAGCTATTACGAAAATCGTGTAAATGCTTCAAAATGCAGCATAGCAGCGCCATCTGTTGGGCGATTTGCACCAAAACGTTACCAGCACCAATTCCTATCAAGGATTAACGCAATATGAAGTTTTATAAAAATCCGTGCATTAGTTCTTGAGATAGAGCTTTTGCGAAAATCCTGAAAAATGCTACATAGCAGCGCCACCTGCAGGGCGATTTACACCAAAAACTAATCAGCACCAATTTATATCAGGGACTTCCTGAATATAAATTTTTATTAAATTCCGTTTATTAGTTCTTGAGATAGAGCGCCCACAAAATTTGTGTCACATACAGACAGACGGACGGACAGACAGACAGACAGACTCACAGACAGACATTTTGTAAAAACATGTTTTTTGGAATCTCTGACCCATAAAACGTATAAATCCGTCGAAAACTGGAATTCGAAAATTTTCATGAAACCAATACTTTCTTCTTGTCAAGATAGAAGAAAGTAATAAACAAATTAATTGGTTTGAAGAAATTTGTACGGAATTAGAGCTTACTATAAGTAGTGAAAAATGTCTAGCGATGTTATTTGGTAGATACCTTTTGGAAAATAGACATCCGATATTTAAGATTGGTAATATGACAATTCCAGTTAAAGATGAGATGGTATATCTAGGACTTACATTAGATAGCAAGATGAATTGGATACTACACATGGAAAAGACAAGAGAAAAAGTGAGAAACTTTACCTCAAATGTTAAGAAAACCGCAAAAAGGGAAAAAGGACTGCACGCTATGTATAGAAAAATTTGGTATAAAAGTGTAATAGAAAAACAGATTATGTACGGAGCTGAGGTTTGGTTTCAAGACTTGAACTACCATGCAAAGAGAAAATTAAGCTCAAGTCAAAGATTAGGTCTCTTTACAATTATTTCAGCTTACAGAACAGTTTCAACAGAGGCATTATGCGTTTTGGCAGGAGTTTCCCCCATTCATATTACAATAGAATATATGGTTAAAAAGCACAGAGTGTTGAAAGGCGAAGCTACCATTGATTCCGGTGACATAAGAATACACAGAAATAATGTAATGAGAAATTTAGTCACAAGTGACTATCCGAATTATACTGATTTAAAAAACCTGCAGATAACAGAGAAAAAGGATACATATTATCATAATTCTATAAGTCCGCTGATATACACTGATGGCTCCAAGATGATAAATGGCGTGGGAGCAGCGTTCACAGTTTGCGTTAAAGGAAATTTTATATATGATAAGAAAATACCATTGCATAAATTGAACAGTATATATCAGGCAGAGCTTGTGGCAATCAAGCAGGCAATAGCTTGGCTGATAAACTCAAATTATAATAAAGCAATTATTTATACAGACAACCAGGCTTCTACATTGGCACTGCAATGGAACTTTCCAGGTAATGACATAATAAGAGACATATACAAGATCGTGAATTCTAACTTGAGCAAAACTGTAACAATAGGATGGACAAGAGCACATGTTGACAACGAAGGGAATGAGAGAGCGGATAAACTTGCGAAGGAGGCAATAGATCCAGAGATGGCAGATTTGACTTTGGAGGTACCATTTCCAAACTCATTGGTTAGGAGACTGTGTAAGGAAGGTATAAAGAAGAGTTGGCAAGAAGAATGGAGCAAGAGTGATAAAGGTCCAGATACATATAGTGTTATAAGAAAGGTTGATGAAAAGTATCTATGTGTAAGTCAAGTTATCCAATACTATACATCGGGACATGGAAGCTTCCCAGAATATTTGTGTAAAATAGGCAAAAGAAGTAACTCAAAATGTGATTGTGGAAAGACAGGAAATGTTTTACATTATCTTTTCGGACGCTGCCCATTTGTCCCATACTTCTTCTTTTTTGATAATTCTCAGAGTGTGCGCTACAATGTGAGAAGGGTGTTATTCAGCAAAGAAAACTATCGTAAGCTGTGTGATAACTATAACTCACTTAATGCTCTATATTCTTTTATAAGATACAGATTTTAGTATTTATCAATTAAATTGCCGTTTTTTTTCCCAATGTGATTCTACGCAGTTTAACATTTACAGCTTGATTGGACATTGAACTGAACTGTACAGATGTGTCCACTAAAGTACTGAACATTGGCTGTAGTAGGAATATGAATCATACGACTGTGCAATGATCTTGTATGATATAAATTATAAGATAAGCTTCAGGTGTGGTCAAGAAAGACTATATATGGTGTATCTAGTAATACTTTTAGAACTTTATCTATGACTGCTATATATTGGACTCTACTATATTATGGGACTAATGCTTACCTAGTTGTAGAGTTATTACAAATCTACATTTTGTAATATTGCTTTTTATTTTGTTATTTGCGTGTTGTTAGTCATGTGTTTTGCAGTGCAGTTGTAGAGTTACCTGGATAATTACATGTTTGTGTTTTAGTTGCATAGTTACCTATAAACATGCATTTCTGTACTCCTGTTTGAGACATAGCGAGTTGCTATGCAGTTTTGCATATGGATTTATGCTTTTGTAAGCATTTTCTTTTGTAATAATTGTCGCTGATAGGCCCGTTTCCCGGCTGGGAGGAACTGGATGGTGGAGGGGTTTCCCGCCAGGACATACAGGCCATAAACCTAGCGGTTGGCGTCCTGGTTGGGTGTCCTATGGTAACCCCCTTTATAGATATGAAGATGCATTAAATGCTGTTCAATAATGAATGGCCGCCATTTTGTCTCCCATATAAAACTAAAATTAATTAATTAAAATTTAACTAATGAATTAATATTTGAAAAAAAACTGTATTAACATCAATTGTCATCCTGTACAAGTTTAAAAAAATTTATTTCATCTTGCTAGGATGAATAATAAGTATTTTATTAACGATTGAAAATTTGAACAAGATATATAAATATTGGGAGAGTGTGAACTAATAGTAGGAATTGAAAAATGAGTTTAAGTTCATTTATAAATGCTAAAATTTAAAAGGAAAAATAAATGTCTTCCTAATGTATAATGGACTCATTCTCCTGATTTCTGAGTTCGTTTTTCTATTTTTTATAATCCCGAACCCTCTTTTTAAATCCCAGCCTCAAAGTTTACAACCTGGGCTGCTCCTCCCCTGAGACACATTTGATTGGCATTAAACCGTAGTAGACACGAAGAAAAAAACTTTTCCGTACTAATCTTGTTTAATTTTGTTTTGTATTCACTGTATCATAATGAAATTTCAGCAAAACAGTTCGAATTAATGTAACAGATAATTTAGATGAGATGTCAAATTAGCAACAATATCCAATTCAGTTATTATTGTACTTCCTGTTCGAAAATAGATCGAGGTATAGGTGCCTAATAAGGCTAACAAATGAAAATTGGTATTGAGAAATAATTTTGATTTCCAGTGAATAATACTTCATGTTTTAGAAACACAAATTACGCAAGTCTCCCCATCATTTTATTGGGTTCGGCTCGCATAAGGAAAAAAAAAAAAAAAAAAAAAAAAAACTTGGAACCCCATCTGGGTTACAAATCCTTTCCTCTCCGCAAAGAGGTCGAATTCTGAAAAGAGGCATACATCCCGATTTGGTCAAGAGAGTGTCTCTTGACGCCTTGACTGATTGCTGTGCGCATTCTAAGGGCCACTTAGAATTTCTTTTCTTTCTTTCTTTCTTTCTTTTTTATATAACTTCTCTTCGACCACTGCCAAAGATAGACAAGCGTGGATATGTCCCCCCCCCCCTTCCCCCTCTCTCTCTGCAAGTGAATATTTCGCTGTAAGTTATGTCGGAGATATTGTACGTGGTTTTACATTTCATTTCTTCCTTTCTTTCGTTTTTCATTTATTTTATGTTTTTGAAGAGTGAAATTTACCGTCACTTAAGTTCATTTTGGAGCTTTACGAAACGATAAATTTCATAGAGCCACGGTTCTGCTAAACTCACTGATAAAATGGAAACGCATGAGTACACATTTTATCTGTAATTTGTAACCCTTTATCTACTGACGGTACTTATAAGCACCATTAAAATAACTTGTTATAAAATTCATTTAATACATCGATTAGTAGTAATAAAGTTTAGAATGAGTTATAGGATGCGTTACTTTATCTTGTTCCAAAAGCATTATTGGTTACACAAAACAAAGATATTTTTAAATATTATGGATATATTTTCAATATTGTGCAATTTAAAACTGAGAAATTTATAACAAGCTGAACATGCTGGAGTTAAACAGTTACAAATATGCATTAACTATTTACCTACTGACGGTACAATAATAAAATTCATTTATAATACATCGAATAGTAGTAATACCAGTGTTGAATTCAGACATTTTTCTCCGGGAGGGATTTCTGTGGCTCCGGGGGGGACATTATAGAGTTCCGGGGGGGAAATTGCACTTTTTGACCATCGAAAACACAAAATCTCAAATCTTCCCGGGGGGGACATCTCATTGCTCCGGGGGGGACATTCCCCCCCGGGCCACCCCCTGAAATCAACACTGAGTAATACAGTTTAGAATGAGTTATAGATGCATTACTTTATCCTGTTCCAAAAGCATTATTGGTTACACAAAACAAAAATATTTTTAAAAGGATGATTTCTTTTGCCTTTGCATCTTTTCAGCTTTCTTGGCGTTAGGGGTGGGGGGGGGGGAGGATTTTTCAATTCGGAAATATTTCTATTGTAAGAACATTATATTTGTATATTTCCTAATTCTACAAAATACTATGAAAAATATTTAAAATAAAAGATTTGAGTGGGGTTATAAATATTGCACAAAATCCCTATAAATTCAAATTTAATTAGTCCTTCTAAAATTTATTAAATGATTATGTAAATCTTCTAATGTTTCAAAAATTCATGAAAAATGCTTTGGAAGATACAGTTTTCATGGATTCATAATTCAATACATAAAGGGTTAAAGAAAAAAAAATTCGTTAATATAATAACCTTCCCTAAGGAAAGGATAGAGAATTTGTCCTATCTGCTGATTTTATTTACGTGCCAAAGTGTTTAACAACATTAATAAAGTGTTACCGTAAAGTACCGAAAGTAAGCCGCCCTTTAGCAGATAGAAAATTCTAATAATTTTCAGGGGGGCTTATAACTGGAACTTTTGTGAAAAGGATAGGAAAACTGGGAGGGTGGGGGGGGGGATGTTTGGAATTTGTGAAATTTCACAGGGTTTTTACAATTTTCAAAATAAAATCAGATCAAATTAACATTTTTTTTTTTTTTTTAATTATCTTCCATAGAAGCTAAGTAGTTTCCATTAATAAAAATAATAAATTAATGAAACAAATTTGCATAAAATAATTAAATTAGATAACAAAGAAATTATGAACAAAAATTATAAAACTTAAGCGTCATGTAAGTATCTATTAAATCTTAGTGCATAAAAATCAAGAAAAACGTTAATAATATCCTTCGAAAGGAACATTCTTTCAAAGGTCTGGTAGCGCACATAGCGAAGTATGTCATTCTAATACAATGATATGTAAAGACATTAGATAAAAATAATTTAAGAGATATGAAAACAAAAAACTTAAGGAATTTCTTGAAAAAATAGAAGGATTGAAAGCGTCAGAAAATAAAACTTTTAGGGGAGGGGATATAAATGGCACTTTTTCAAAAAAGGAAAAATTCACATATATGGGGGGGGGGGGGTTATATTCGGTGGGTGGGGGGTACTTTACGGTAGTGATGGGCGATTCTGGAAAATTCAGGAATCGATTAAAATCGACATCGTATAAAACTGAATCGATCACAATAAGAATCGATACTTGAATCGATATTTCGATAGTCACAGATTCGCACAGATAAGCTCAAAAATATTAATTTCAAAACTTAGCGAATCAGCAGAGCCGTAGCGACCACCTACCATACCTCACATTTAGAGGGTAGACAAAGTCAGGGGGCCAGTCGTAAGCTATTACAGACCTTTGAGTCAAATAATAAAGTTTTTAACTTTTAAATTATTAGTTTTAAGATGTAATTTTACTAATATTGTAATTTAGATTTTATTTAAATTTATTTTTTTAAGAAAGATCTAGGTTAAATACAAGTTGGAAATTGCGCGTCAAACGTGGCATATGTGGTGCGCTCGTACAATAACAGTGCACTTCATAAGTGCATATCAATTTCATTCTGTTCGAAAGTCTGTAACATCCTTAAAATGCACTTGAAATAATTTTTTCCATTGGCTGTAATGTAACGGAAAACTTTTGACTGTCCCTGTAATTAAATCATTGTCATTTTCTTCCAGCCTGAATTAAAATTTAAATTTTCAGGGACATAATTCACGTTGCCATAAGAACCGATTTAGTATTCTTACAATTTGAGTTTAATAATGTAACTAGCAAAGTTTATTAAAGTTCTTTTATTAAAAAAAAAAAAAAAAATCGTCGCTGCAAACGTGAAAATTTAGTTTTCTCAGAAGAAATAAAAATCAATTAATTTTACTGTCTTAGAAGGATAGTGGACGCACATGTATATTGCTTGGAAATCTTTAACATTATAGCTAGTAACTAGCGGGTTCCCCTAATATGAAATCTCGAAGCGAACGAACCGCGAACCGGGTTCCCGCTGCCTACAGCACCCTATAAGTGTACCCCCCCCCCCCCCCCCCCACACACACACACACACTTTGCCCACCGGGTCGGAAAAACGCGCTCACCTCCCACCCCCAATTTTTGACATTCATCATTTAAAATTTTTTTATTATGTTTTATAAACTATCTTAAAATTTCAAACAAATCGCCCAAATCGCCCTGTTATATTTTCTAATTTTGTTCTGCCCCTCCCCTCTATCCCCCCCCCCCCCCGAAATGTGACGCGCCATTCTTTTTTATAATTTTTTATCATGTGTTATAAACGATCTTAAAGTTTAAAACAGATCGCATTGTTAGATTTCCTAATTTTAACAAAATCGCGTTATGTTAGTTCCAGATTCCACCACCAGGGTGCGCATTCTATTCCTAATAAAACTGTGAATGAAACTCCGTTAAACAACCTATCAGTAGATATATTATAGATATATTACTCAAGAGTGTGGCAATCTTGATCAAAAATTTAAGCTATTTGCCGAAATTACTATTCGGAAATAGTGGTAACTAAACTTTTGACTTTTTATATTTAATAAGTAGCATTTATCTCAGAACTCCGTCAAAAAACCCCACCTAAAACGGTAAGGAACGCTAAGGTTGAAAAAAATTTTAGCGGCCTCCCCCCCCCCCCTCTCCTCCTCCCGAAATTTTCTCACCATTCTTTTTTAAACTTTTTCTTATGTGTTATAAACTATCTTTAAAGTTTCGAACAGATCGCCTTGTTAGATTTTCTACTTTAAATGAAATCGCTGTCTGTTAGTTCTATATTCCACCACCAGGGAGCGCAGTCTATTCAAGACAAAAGTGTATCTAAACGAAACTCCTTTATACAACCTATCCGAAGATACATTAGTCTAGGCAAGAATTCAAGATATTTGTGAAATTACTATTCGAAAATAGTGGTATGAACATAAAATTTTTGATATTGAAAAGGTAGTAATTATCTCAACCCGCCGTCAAAGAACTGCACGCTAAACGGTAGAAAACGTTAATGCTGCTATAAAAAAATCACGTGACTGCCTTTAAAAAAAAAAGCATTTAATAGAAATAAACCAATTAGTGAAATAATAATTAATATCTCAGCTTGTAATTAAGATAATATTTTTTCGAATTTCTGAAAGGAGAATTTTTTTTTTTTTTTGCATCGCTCTGTCCAAGTTTCGAATTTTTACGCCCCTTACATTCTCAGATGTGGTTCTTTTTTAAAACAGTACAAAATTCTCGGGAATCACTTTGTTTAAATTGTTAAATATATTATTTGAAAAAAAAAAAGGTTTTAAAGCATTTTAGCCCGTATTTTCTTACCTACACCCTTGAAAAAAATTAATAACATTCAGGGGATCCTTTAGTTTCGTTCGGAAAGCTCCGAAATTTCATAAAATTCAAAGTATCATAAATTAGTAATTTTGGTTGTAAACGACTGGAATTTTATAATACAACTTACACAAACACTTTGACAAACTTGTGAAATACCGCTTAACTACGAGAACCTTGAGTCACGTGGCTTTAAACCAAGAATGATAAGTTTAAAATGGAAAAGAGACGAAATTTGTTATTACCATTCATAAATGGTGCTCACCAAGAGCTGCAGATATAATATCAGTGTTTAGTTGGTAAACAAATGACTCGGGAAGAATCTCAAAAAAGTCCCATTGAAATTGGACCATAATTAAGAAAATTGGGTTGGGGGGGGGGATGTATTGGTGACGAACTGGAAAAGTACAGCTTAATAAACTAGTAACCCAAATAACTTGACTCCTAAACTAAAAATATAACAATTTAACATAGAAAGAAAAAGGCTCTTATGCGAAATTTGACAGCAGTTCTGCCTTTAAAACAGTAAATCCGAAAGAATAAATATATATTCCTTTGAAATTACTGTCAAAAATATCAATGCAAAAGTTGGAGCACGATTGACCCTTACCAAAAAGAAGGAAGGCTAGAGACAGAAAATAAAAGATCACATTAAAAGCTTTCCAACGATATGTTATACGATATGTTTGGAAGAAACAAACAATATCCCCCCCCCCCCCTGAGGGAGCAGGTAAGCCCCAAACGGTCGGAGGGGCGACCTCAAAAGTATCTTTGGTCAAGGTTTCAAAATGTGGCTTTATAATAAAATAGAACAAGAATTGGACATTTTAAAAATTGCATGCAAATTTTGAACGGCCCTGTAAATTAAGGGGAGAGGGAAAATAATTATTATTAAGGAAAAGGGGAGAGGGGGGTGGAGAGATTAGAAGGGACGAACTTGAAAAATACAATATAATAAACTAGTAACCTGAATAACTAGGCTTCTAAACAAAAGTATAACGATTTAACCTAGTGTTGAATTCAGGATATAGCCCGGGAGGACATCCCTCCCGGGACATTGAAATGTCCCTCCCATAAGTTTTGAGATTTTATGCTTTTTAATGGACAAATGTGCACCCCCCCCCCATTACGGAACTCTGAAATACCCCCCCCCCCCCGAATCCCGACCGGAGTCGCATAAATCCCTCCCTAAGAAAAATACCTGCATTCAACACTGATTTAACCTAGAAAGTAAAAAAAAGGCTCTTATACAAAATTTTACAGCAATTCTGGCACTAAAACAGCAAAATTGGAAGAATTGATTTAAGCCGAATCGTGGATCGACCGCGATGCGATTTGAATTGAAGTAAATCAAAACATAACGATTCGACATTGCATCTAAAGAATTGAAGTAAATCAAAATATATAACGATTCGACATTGCATCTAAAGAATTGAAGTAAATCAAAAAAATAACGATTCTGAAGATCGCATCTGAAGATCGACATCGGCATCGAATCTGAACTGAATCGATTCACCGTTTCTGATCCAAGGGCAGAATCGATGCGTTCATCTTTTCTTGCTTTCTTTCGTCTTTAGAAAAATAAAGTGTTGTTTTCGTGAAAATTTTCGACTTCCGGTTTCTAAGGATTTATAGTTTTAGAACTTCTTGTCTGGAATACGATTTGACTAGTTTTATAAATTTTTTGTCTGTCAGTCTGTCTATTTGTTTGTCTCTGACAAAAAAATTGTGCGCGGTCTATTTCAAGAACTAATGCATGGAATCTGTTGAAACTTTAGATTCAGTTAAACCTTCATATAAATTGGTGCTGATTACTTTTTGGTGAAAATCGCTCAACAGGTGGCGGTGCTATGCTGCATTTTTCATGATTTCCGCAAGATTGCTATCTCAAGAACTAATGCACGAATATTCACCAAACTTCAGATTCAGTTTAACGTTGACATAAGTTGTTGAGTATTAGGCTTTGATGTAAATCTACCGGCAGGAGGCTCTGCTATGCTGCATTTTTCCCGATTTTCGCAACAGCGCTATCTCAAGAACTAATACACGGATTTTCATAAAACCACATTCAGTTAGACGTTGGCATAAATTGCTGCTTATTAGGTTTCGGTGTAAATCGCCCAACAGGGGGCGTTGCTATGCTGATTTTATCAGCAGAGTTGAATTCAGACATTTTTCTCCGGGAGGGACAGTTCAGAGGGGGAGGGGGTTGGACTTTTGTACATTTTAATGTACAAAAAGCATAAAATCTCAAACTTTCTGGGGGGCATTTGAATGTTGCGGGGGGGGGGGAGGAATGTTACCCTCCCGGGCCATCCCCTGAATTCAACACGTTTTTCAGGATTTAAATAATTTTAGGGATAATATCTCAAGAACTAATGAACGAAATTTCATCAATTTTTAATGTACAAAAACGTATTGAATTCAGGGGGTGGCCCTGGGGGGCTGACCTTCTCCTCCCCCCGAAACACTCAAATGCCCCGCAGAAAGTTTGAGATTTTATGCTTTGTTGCGGGGGGAGGAATGTCACCCCCCCGGGCCATCCCCTGAATTCAACACGTTTTTCAGGATTTAAACAATTTTAGGAATAATATCTCAAGAACTAATGAACGAAATTTCATCAAACTTAATATTCTGTTAGACAATGCCATAAGTTATCCATGATTAGGTTTATGTGTAAATGATATAACAAATTGTGCTGCCATGCTGCTTTTATCAACAGTGTTGAATTCAGACATTTTTCTCCCTAGGGGACATTTCAATGTTCCGGGGAGGGGGGGGGGGGTCCAACCGTACCAGCCCCTGAATGGCTGGAACCCCCCGCTATTTTTCAGGGTTTACGCAATGTTTGCGATAACATCTCAAGAAGTAATGAATGGAATTTCATCAAACTTAATATTCTGTTAGTGATTGACGTAAGTTGTTTCTGAGTCTTTCGTGTTAATCATGTCTGCGTTGCTATACTGCTTTTTTCATGATATTCATGATAGCCATATATCAAAACTAATGCACGGAATTTAATCAAACTTCATATTCTGTTACACTGTCGTATAAACAGATCCTTATTAGGCTTGGGTGTATACTACGCAACAGGTGTCGCTGTTATGCCCTTTGAACTGGGATTTTCCGTTGCGGACATCTAAGAGGGTGTGGGCCGAAATTCAATGATTTGTTAGGAAAATGGGATTCTTATATATATATTTTTAAATACACATATTTCAACGAACCTATACTTTTGGATCCTCATGATGGGTATAGGTTATTTAAATTTGACACTGTGATAGCGAATTTTGAAGTTTTAACATTTATGAGACAGAAGAAAGTTTTGGGATTGGACATCCAACTACTTGACCTTAAATTTTTGAAGGAAAATGAAAATGATATGACCTTTAGAGACATCGATTAAAAAATTTATAGTATCGATTAAATCGAGTTGGCCATAGTATCGATTAAATCGATTTAAAAAATCGAAATCGCCCATCACTACTTTACGGTATATATTTTGGAATAACCCTTATCTAAAATACTCCAGACTTAATGTATTCTCTCCACACTTTCTATGCATTAGTCCTATGCTTATACATTTTCGTGCTTAGACATACATAAGACAACTGGCAATGAAAACACGGCAGATAACACTTTCCAACATAAACTGAAAAGTGTTTATGATTTCGGTTTGTTTGGCCGTTTGTCTCTGATCTATCTCGCGTAAATATACTCTGAACAAACTGGTGGCAAAATCTTCCTCTAATGCACTGTGAAAACATTGTGAATCACAAACCGAATTCATCAAAAGCTGAAAAATCTTCTGCTCGTGGGTTAGAGGTCTGCACGGGCCGGAATTTCCAGACCCGGGCCCGGCCCGAACGAAAGCTATCTTGGCCCGGCCCGGTGTAAAAATTGAAAGTTCGGCCCGAGCCCGGCCCGGCCCGTTTGCATTTTTACAGTTCTCGGCCCGGCCCGTACAAAAATTAATGAAAACAGGCCCGGCCCGATTCAATTTCTACAAAAAGAATCCGTTTTTTCTCGACATACAATTAAGATTCTTTTAATGAATACTACGTACATATTTATGGGAAAATTTTACAGTATATTTTAGATTACTATGTGTTCGCAAAGCAGAAAACACACAATAGTAAACATTAACGATTATACAGTGTTTTAGTCATCGTCTCTACAGACATTTCGAAATTCCAATAAGGATTCATTAAAAAGTTAATGTAGTTCAGAATAAAGGATTAAAAACATGATACCTTTTGAAGCTGTATGATAAAAAGTAGATTTGCGAAAATATTTCTCTCATTTTTAAGGCTTTTCTCAAATCAAAAGAAGTTACATTTCGACACATTTGAGAATTCATTTCTTTTCGAAAACGCGTAAGATTGGCAGGTATTCTTATTCAGAAACTATGTAAATACCGTCTTTTTCATAGATAAAAGCAATATATCTTTCTCTGAAAATACTGCCAAAGTTAGCGTTATGAATCGAATTTCCGGAAGCGATAGCACAGGAAAGGAGAAAAACGTACAGTCACATGACAAGAATCTCTGTTATCTCTGTAAGTAATTTATCAAATATGGAGAAAGCTATTCGTTTCCAAATGCCTTCAATAGTCAGGCCTGTGAACTTTATGCCTTTATAATTAAAAATGAGTCAGAAAATGTGTTTGAAAGTTTCGCATTGTTGAGCAGTGAATATGAGAACCCCTTAAGGTATATTTCCAAAGATACTGTTAACAGAAGTTCATCATCACTATTAATACTTTTACAAAACATAATGCCTGTCCTACACATCCTGAGATCGGTTAAGACCAGTTCCGTCCCGGCACGAGTCTGCTGAAAAAAAAATTGAACCCGTAATCAGACATCTTGTAACTGTACGATGCCGATCTCTACGATGGACATGTTACATATCTGTATTGATGTTGTTAAACTCGCATCGGCTCGTGACGCACATTTATACTGCTCGAAAAAATCATATTCATTGAAAATGGCTCGTATTTTATCTGCTTCGCTTGAATTCTTATATCGGGCCGATAGGCCCGATTAATTTTTTTTATCGGCCCGGTCTGGCCCGGCCCTGCAGACCCGTTCAATTTTTTTGCCGGCCCGGCCGGCCCGTTTATTTTGTCTGTCGGCCCGGCCTCGGGCCAAGCCCGGGCCCGTGCAGACCTCTATCGTGGGTTCCTCCGATTATGGATGAAACATAGTGAATAACAACGTCTAACTTGCCTAATGCTTGGATCTCCTGAAACAGATTGAAAACTTCAAAAGGACAAAAAATGCTTTGACTCTTATCGAAGATTGGTGTTATCCTAGTGGACACGAAGAAAAGTCGATGGAAATAGAAGGCACTTAAGGGGGCTGGTCACTCAGATTCAAAAATCTCCTCCTCCTCCGTAATGTTAAGTCTATGGGTATTTGATGCAATCGTATATTTAAAATATCTCCTCGGAAAATTAATATTTTGTACTTCTGTTTTTTGTGTACGCACTTCCTAAAAGATCTTTCTTTTTTTCTTACTTTTCAAAATTTTTCTAAAGTATAGACTTAATTTTTTATGAAGTGTTAAAATCTTACTCACAGTTACGCCGCTTTTAACACTTAAAATATTAAATTCAGCATAGATTTTAGAAATATTTCGAAAACTAAGAAAAAAAGAGACATCTTTTAAGAAGAGTAAACAGAAAAATATGTTAAAAATAAGAATTTCCCGATAAGATATTTTAAATATACGAATGCATCAAAAGTCTATAGACTTAACATTACGGAGGAGAATTCCGAAGCTGGGTGACCAGCTCCCTTAACCTCTTGGGGACGAGCGACCGGTATTCGTGCCGCCTAAGGTACTCAGAACCGGTTATTCTCACCTGAAAAATTTTATTGTAAATTTTGCCTTATTTAATCCGAGCATTTTCCCGATTCAATTAGGCAAAAATTTCTGTTTTAAAAAACCGGTGATTAAAGATTAAAAATTCCGTAAAAGACGCTCGTTTCGAAGGGGTTAAGGAATCTGAAAGTGATTCGGACATTGAAAAAATTCTCGCAGACGTAAAGTTTATAACTCATTGGTTTTTTCTAAGAGATGCTTGGTCTGTAGTAAGAAAAGAAACTGCATTGAGTAATAAAGAATTTGTTTCTCAAAGGTTGGAAGAGGATAAAATAAGCATTTCCGACAGGATAGATGCTTTCTTAAATGCAAGAATACCAACAGAGGTAAGTTAATGCAGCCTGCCTTGATGCTGATAACTTTTTTGGTAAAGACCAATTCGTCGATTTTACTGCTGATGTAATGGCTCTGTACACAGCTAAAAAAACTGTCTCCTAATTCAGACATGACCTAATCGGCTGCAAGAATCTATTACTATTTTGAAGTGTCTCAACCACATACGGTTTTCAACAAATTGTTGCTGTGATATGTTTCTTTGCCATCTCGCAATGCTGATCAGAAAGAGATATACACTGTAAAAAAAATTCCTCTAAAATACGGAAATTGTACTGGCAATCGAGACGCCAGTACTATTTCCGTATTTTTTTTTTTTTTTTTTACAGTGTACATACAACAGTTAAATCCAAGAAACAGTCGGTACTATCAAGAGAAACTTTAAAGAATGTTCATTGATCTTAATGGAACTGTAACAGCTTTTTATGATCCAAAACCTATTGCTGCAAGGTTCCTAGATAGCAAAGAAAGGAAAAAAAGCTTCTAGAAAAAGAAACCTATGAGACTCAAGCTAATATGAGCAAAGATCTTGAACGGATACTGTTCCATTTCTTTGCTATGAGTGTGTCAAAAAATTCTTTGATAAAGACAGCAACTTGTAATAAAACTTAACGATTGTTATTATTATTTTTAGCATTTTGGAAACATTATAAAAATTTAATGAAGTTTAAAATTTTAAAACATGAAGAACAAAATCGTTTTCCTTGTCTGTTTAATTCCACTATTTGCAAAAGACAGTCTTTTGTATAAAAATCTTAACCCATTGTAATTATTGTTGTAGGATTTTGGAAATATTTTCCAGAAAGAGTTTGATTTTTTAAAACATAAAGAGTAAAATCTTTTTCCTTGTTTAGTTCCACTCTGTTAGCAAAACACAGTAACTTGTAAAAGTCAAAATATGTTTAACCACTGTAATTATTATTGATTTGGTATTTTGAAAACATGTTATAAATTTTAACATGATAATTGTATTTTTAAAAAAAAATTAATTTGTTGTTTTTTCTAAACATCAAGAGGAAAATCTGTTTTCTTGATTAGTTCGACTTTAAGTCTAAAATCATAGATACTAAAATATAAATTTTATATTGTACTAAAAAAAATATTCAGGTCAAATTTACTTTTCAATCTCAGAATTTATTCCAGCCTCCAATTACCTAATTAGTATGATGTATTATGGTTAAGAACAAATTCCATGAATGCAAACTAATAAAAGGTAAGCGACATTTTAACATGATTTTAGATGATAATTTTCTTCCATAAAGTTTTAATTAGGCATACGAATTTGGTAAATCGAATGTTATATTTGGTCCATTACGAACATAACGATTAACAATTTGTCCGAACTGAGAACGTAACCTTTCTTTAATGTTACCTAGGTATAAATGACATGATTTACATGATCCGGTGAAGATTTTGTGTGGTTTACTAACTAGCAACAGAAGAAGTACAATAGACATAAATAATAAGATATAAACATTTGTAGGACAGTCGATATTGTCAGTCATTGGTTTGCGGCTGTTCTGGAAAGGGGAAATTAAAGACATTTGTTTGAGACAAGAAATCAAACTTATTGTCGCCCAGTGAAAATTCCTTAAAATATGCTCTGTATTGATGGTAATTGCTGGAAATGCATTTTTAAATGAGTTAGGTAGGTGTTTTCCAAATTGTTTACTTAAATATCATCTTTCATCTTATTAACCCTTTCAGGGGGCAAGTAATTCTGTTTCTGTAATGTCAAACCCACACCGGAATCTTCAATAAATTTTATTGCAAAATAAGGAAAAACAATTTTACGAGCATTTTTTTTTCTTTTTTTTTTTTTTTTTTTAGAAAAATAAAGTTTAATAAATTTCTTTCTGTAAAGCTTCATTAATCGTAGATGTAATATATCCCAGCGCCCCTCAAGGGGGCGAAGACCACTAATCCGAATGCTTTATAACGTGTTTTATAATCTATATTTGACGCATGATTTTTCTTTTGTTTTCAAGGTATGTCCACTCATATAACTGCAATTTTCTTTTTTCTGTTCCTTTTATTTTCTTTTTTGTTTATTTGAAACGTCTCATCTTGTTGATTGTTCCGTTTCAATTTCATTAGAATCTAAATATGTTACGTTTGTCTGTTTGTCTGCTTTAACTTTTGTAAAAATTGACCCATCGTCACGAAATTTGAGAGGTTCTTAAAGTACACAGGTAAATGTTACGTTTTTAAAATAGTCGTCTAATGGTGTAAAGTTTTTTTTTTGTCGTTGTTTTATTTTGTGTGTTTTATGAGTGCACATGAAAAAATTAATATCCGCGTACTGCACGTCAAAATAAGCAATATTGGCAATAATGGGATTTAAAATGAATGTATCTTGCATCGGGTTGAGTGATCTGATTTTATCCGAAACCGACATGATTCGTGGTTCTCGTTAAATCGAGTTGGCGTTAATGCTTTTTCATTACAGTTCAGGTTGACTCTGTTTTGGATTGAAGTCAGTAGCGGGTTTGGTAAGCCGTTTTTTTTTTCAAAAGAATGTCCACAATATTGTTTCAGAGACAAAAATCTATATATTTCAATATAATAGAATGTATGATGATGTTCATTTTCCTACACTGGTGTCCAAAATTAAAGACCAGTCACAAAATGCTAATTTTTAAGTAAGCGAATACTCAAAAGGAAATAATATAATTCAAATAATTACTATCCCTACAGCATAGCTCATCTCATAGCATAGAGCATCTCATTCATGTCACACATGGTCACAAGTGTCACAGTCATTACGGCGAACCAACCTTCACCCGAATTTTTTATTTGAAACCAAGACAAAACCGACACTAATCTCGAACGTTAGTTAAAAGAAAATTAATCCATATTTTTATGCGATTATAGAAAATTACTCTATAATTACATCTCTAATGTTAATTTTAAATTTTATGTACACTGGTGTCCAAAATTAAGGACCGATAACAAAATGCTAATTTCCAAGTACGCGAATACTCAAAAGGAAATAATATAATTCGAATAATTACTATCTCTACAGCACAGCTAGTCCATATAACATCTCATTCATGCCACACATGGTCACAAGAGTCACAGTCACTACGGCGAAGCAAAAAAATAGGAAATTCCATACATCTCATTATGAGTCTCAAATGATCACTATATATGACTCCACCGAGACGTCAATGTGACTGCTGCTTTGTGACGATTCACCAGGTGACTTTACAATGTAGTTACATAGTGACTCTCATGTGACTATCATTTTTAGACTCAATTTCAAAGTCATCATGAACGTTGCATTATGATAAGTCACCAAATAATATCACATTATAGTCACATGGTGACTTTTTACAAAAGAGCACAATGGTGGCTTCACAGTAGTCTCCCTGTCACCTGAAAGTCATCATGTGACTTTAATGTGACATTATTTGGTAACCTATCACAATGCAGCGTTCCCGATGACTTTGAAATTGAGTCTACAGATGACAGTCACATGAGAGTCACAATGTAACTACATTGTAAAGTCACATGGTGACTCGTCACAAAGCAGAAGTGACAGTGACGTCTCAGTGGAGTCACATATAGTGATCATTTGAGACTCATAATGAGATGTATGGAATTTCCTATTTTTTTGCTTCGCCGTAGTGACTGTGACACTTGTGACCATGTGTGGCATGAATGAGATGTTATATGGACTAGCTGTGCTGTAGAGATAGTAATTATTCGAATTATATTATTTCCTTTTGAGTATTCGCGTACTTGGAAATTAGCATTTTGTGATCGGTCCTTAATTTTGGACACCAGTGTACATAAAATTTAAAATTAACATTAGAGATGTAATTATAGAGGAATTTTCTATAATCGCATAAAAATATGGATTAATTTTCTTTTAACTAACGTTCGGGATTAGTGTCGGTTTTGTCTTGGTTTCAAATAAAAAATTCGGGTGAAGGTTGGTTGGTTGTGTCTATGACGGCCAATTATCAACACGAGGGATATAGGCCCTAAGGGGGGGAGTGCCCTTCGTCGGGGTCTTTCTAAGGGAACCTAACTCGTATTTACGTTTAGAAATCCAAGGTTCGAAGAAAACCACGAAAACTCCGAAACGATTATGCCGACGGGCGTGATTGGGTTCGAACCCAGCACCTCCCATCTACCAGCTTCGAGAGCAGAACCTCCCGGCCACTGGTGAGGCTTCGGGTGAAGGACTTTGCTGTAGATAAAAATAAGGTGTTGCCACAAAAACACGCGATTAAAGAACAATCCCTTGGAGTTGGTTTTATTAATTCATTTTTTCTTAAAAATTACTTGTTTCAAAATTTGATTGGCGATGATGGAAATTATCTAATTTAATTTTCAGCTATGCATCGAAAATATAAACTCAGTCCATCAGAAAATCTATTTCCATATTCATTAATTAAATTCTGCACGAAAAGGGTTAAGGTTAAAATGACTGATTTAAATATGCAAAACTTTTCAAAAGACTCTTGCACGAATATTAAACGCTGCTTTAGAAGCACGATGAGAATAAATGTTATTAAACAGATTGTAGTTGCACCTTGCTTAGCATTACAATACAGCTATTATTTTAGAATAATCGGAGTACTTGTAAACACGCTAATCAAACTCATAAATTAAATATTAAGAAGTATGTTTGGTAAGCAGTGAATTAAATTCATCGGCAACTCGGCAAAAGAGGGTGAGCTGAATCATGAACTGCGAAGAGCTGAATATAAAAGCTTGAGAGAGATGGTATCACGAAGAACAAGTTTTGATTCATTAAAAAGGTGTAAAGGAGAGGTATTAAAATATTTTGAAACAAGCGATGATTATGGTTTTTAGAAAAATTGAGACAGTGCACACTATGAAAAACAAATCAATAATAAACTTTTGTTTATTTAATTTAATAGTATATTTCGAAATGGAAAGGTAAGGAAATTTTTTTCACTTATACCTTATTTTCTGAGATAGAGGAGCAGAACGTAATTCAGAATGGGTATCCAAGGGTACACTTTAGTCCAGGAGTAGAAAAGTATTCATGTATTTTTTATATAGTGTATTTTCACTTTAGTAATAGAAAACTTTCTTCCTTAAAATATACTGTTTAATTGTTAATTAAAATTTTACAGAAAAAAACCATTTTATATTAGTTTTTAATTAATTCAACATTGGAATTTATATTGCGAAGGTATAGAAATCTCCGTCATGATTAGGGTATGTTTAATAAAAGAACACAAGGTAAGAGTTCTATAATTATGTGCAAATTCTGATAAAAGTACATTGCAAGTTCATTTAAAAAGTCATAAATCGTTGATAATTATCCTCTTATTTGATCGCACAAAGTTTGAATGTTCTTGTAATTAGATTGAGATATTTTTTTTTAAACCATTTGGAAAAATGGTTATTGTCCTCCTCAGGGTAGGAAATCAAAAGCATATCTGAAGGTTTTTATTGGTTTAATCTGCAATTTATTCGTTTTCTGATTGGTCTATACAGTAATATGTATTTCCCTTTACTTTCAACAGAGATGGACAACAGAGTGTTGCCTCTATGACAAAAAGTAATAAAAACTACAAAAAAAAAATAATAACTCGGAAACAAATTGAGATACAGCTTTCAAACAAATTGCATTTAAAAGTACATTTTTTTCTCTATACGACGATATAAAAAGTAATATTGTGGGATGTTTAGAAGTTTAAGAATGAAATTTCATTTAAAATTGGCCGTCAGATTTCTTGGAAATCTGGCCTTTTCCCGAACAGCCAATGAAATGCTTGGATAATACTTAAGTTTCATGTGGATAATATGTACGAGTCGCAGGCGATTCCTGTCGCTTGCAACTTTTGCGTGTAATAACACTATTAATGTTTAATTCATGGCGTACGTAATGTATGATCAACTCCGTGCTATTTTTTTATGCCTTAAATTTTAGTCTTTGAAAAAATCATTTTCCAAATGGTCGTTGTAATTTGTTAAATTGCATTTTTTTTTTTTTTTTTTTTTTTTTTTTTACTGGAAAATTATTTCGTTTTATGGTGAAGTCATGAATGGGATGAAAAGTGATTTAGTTTAAAGCTTTATGACAATTTATAGTAGAGTGCTTTCACGCGTAGTTAATTGGTTCTTTCACTATAATTAAAGATTATGAAATCAATTTATTAATAGTATTTACATCAGTAGTAGAAAAATGAATGTCCTGTCTCAGGAGGCGGCGGTACCGTGCCTCCGCCACCCACCGCTCCTCTGCTGACCTTAGAAACCGATTCGAACGGCCCCTAGCGGAAAAATTGCTTTTTTATAGTTTTTTCTACAATAAGATGGGGGTGAGCTTTAGATTGACTAGATTATCATACTATAAGATGAAGATTATATTAGAATTTTGAACATCCATTACCTTAATGAATTTTAATAATTAAGCAAAACAATGGAAAATATCAATTTTTGAGGAAAAATACTGATTTTTAAGCTATAAGATCAGAATATCAACTTATAACAGGAAAGATAAACATTTTAGGTTTTGAACAGTCATCACCTTAATGAGTATTATTGCTTAAGCAAAACAATGAAAAATATCAATTTTTAAGAAAAAAGACTTGATTTCTTTAGATTTTTTCAACTATAAAATCAGAATATCAACTTAACAGTGGAAAGTTAAACATCCATTTCAGTTTTGAACGGTCGTCATCGTAATGTGTATTATTAATTAATCAAAATAATGAAAAACATCAATTTTCAATGAAAAAAGTAGAGTTTTTTAGAGTTTTTTCAACTTAAGATGAGAATGTCATCTTAAAAGGGAAATTTAAACATATATTTTAGTTTTTGAACAATCATTACCTTTACCTTAATGAATTTTAATAATTGAGCAAATGACAAGGGAAAATATCGAATTTTTAATGAAAAACGACGAATTTTATTAACTTTTACACTAATTTGAGATTTTATCATACATTTAGACACTAGGTATGTAAGATTTAAACCCTTAGACGACTACGCCCCAAGATATATTCATAATTGCTGTATATGTGTGTGTGTGGCCGTGGATCGCCTTAGTGGTTGTCTGAAAATTAAAATGAATTGGCAACCAATGAAAATATTAAGAATTAAAGTTAAATATTCAAAATAATTAATTTAGAAAATGTTGCCATAAAAATATTCGAAGCGGAGGCTGAAAAATAAAAATAAAAAAGACTCACCCATTTTGAAGGAAACAGTCAAAGATGAACAAACAACATTTTATTGTAGCACACAAACTAAATATCTTATTTTATACCTGGCCAGGAAACAATATCTAAAGGTGTTATGAAAAATTATTAAAACAAACTTTCAATGAAATGGATATTGACACATTATCTATTTGATTAGTAAAAACTTATGATCACTTCTTCAAATTGAAAAAAATTAAAGATAGTTGATGTAGCACTCAGAGTCATTTGAGTCCAATATTTTATAGGTTCTGTGTTATTTATGCTGCTTATAGATATTCTTTCTATTTAAAGTTCTTTTCAGTCTATTAAGGGAAGTTAAAGTTTCATTTGGGTGCAAAGACTGGACTCTGTGAAATATTGAAGCACTCAGATCGTTGATGACATTAGAAATTATTAAGTACGGACTCCAAGTCGTACTTTCTCTTGATATTCAACCACTATTGAAGATTTACGAAAGTATATGGGAATAGGTAAATAATGGCACGTAGTCGGTGAAGCTCGGTATAGCTTATATTGTGAGCGGGAGAAGGACGTTTCCAGGAACGACGTTAGGCTGCTGATATATCCGCTAGAAGCTCCAAAGTTTTCATTCTAGAGAAATCCTTGTTGAACTCTAGTACATTGCTAATTAAATTATCTTTCACTCAAAACTGAAGACGGGGCACTTGCAGATATCGTCAGGACGTTGAAAACTCTTCTCAGGAAAAAGGAAATCTGGCTTCTTAAAGAAGAGGGTACATCTTCCTCATGAAAAATTTTTCCGTCTGAGGCCTCAGCCTCAAACGTACGTGCGAACACAATGCTGCATTTTGACAAACTGAGAGAGATAAAATCCAGATGGCTCAAAAAGAACGTTGAAACTGACGCTCAACTTAAATTCGCCAATCAGCAACCGGAACGTGCACCTCTGAGTCATCACGATAGCGATTTTTATCGCAATTGAAATATCGATAACGATTTGTATCGTAATCGAAGTAGCATTCCCCCTGCATTCCTGAGTACCAGCGATGTCACGCCGTGATACCAAAATAAGATGGAGGATAGAGTGACGTCACGACGTTCTTTTCTGCGAGGAAGAAAGATAAAAAATGTCTAACTGCGTCGGGAAAAAAAAATGGATCGCGCGTCTTTTAAAACTGACAGAAGTGCTTAAATTTTGTAATGCGGATATCTCGCTAAATTACGGTTTAAAATTAATGAAATTTTGGCAATCGCTTAGAAATAAATAGTAGCATCCAATAAAAATAGTTTTGGAATAAAATAATTAATATTAAATAACTTTTTAAATTTATATTTTCGGAAGTTAGCGCTTGTAAGAAAAGCATTGTGAGTTACTTTAACGAACGATATGCCGTAATGTTTATATTTTAAAAGATCTGTACACTATTAGAATTATATATAATTGCATATTATAATATTTATTACTTTGAATAATTATTAATTATAGGAATATTAACGGAATATAAATTATTTAGAATGCTTTTTATTTATTTACTTAATACGTTTTTAAAGTTGTTTTTGAACTTCTCAAAACATAACGAGTTAGCTAGACACATATGCATTGAGTAATTCAAAAGAAGCTACCTCATGTACCGTTTAGTATCAAATGGGTGAAACCGGATAAGTTGTCACACTATTGAGTTTAAAATTAAATTTAAAAATGAATAAATGAAAATTGAAATGAAGTTAGAATCATATACTATGATTTGGAATAATAATAATAAAAGTTAAAATTGTACATAAAGGATGAAACCATATTAGAAATGGCAGAAAAACCTTACTTTGTTTGTCCAGTCGGAATCAATTTGCTAACATGTAATTTAGCACAATTTAGCGGTTCATTAACATGTTCAATTAGGTAATTATGACCCCTAAAGACTCCTGTAATTTTAAAAGGTCCTGTATTTTTTGGCATGAAAGTAGGAGTATGAATTAAATTCTTTAAATACACAACATCACCAAGCTTTAATACTGGAGGCGGACGACCTTTTAAATATTTTTCATTTTGAGCGAAATATTTTTCCTCATTCTGTTTAACCAATTCTCTAGTTTTTGAAATATGATCTTGTAATTTTTTGAAATATATACTTGGTTCTTCAACCTCTTTGGCCGGTTGAAAGGTATCGATTGGCAAATTTAAATCCCTACCTAAGAATAAATTGGCTGGCGTAAAATTTGTTACAGCATGTTTAGAGTTATTATAATGGAGAACGAAAAATTTAAGTCTGTCTGACCATTCAATGACTTGATCAGACAGAGAGGCAACTGACTCTTTAAGTGAACGATTAATTCGTTCAACAAGACCGTTAGATTTCGGGTAATAGATGGATGAATTTCTATGATTAATTTTTAATGATTTTAAGAATTGTTTAATTTCATTAGAGGTGAAATATTTAGCGTTATCAGATAACAAAACTTTTGGTATCCCATACCTCGAAAAATAATCATTAAGAGATTTAATAACAGAATGAGATGTCACATTAGCAAGTGGAATGGCCTCTAAAAATCGTGAATAATGATCAACTATAGTTAAAATAAAAAATTTTCCATCATGTGATCTAGGAAGTTTTCCCACAACATCAATTGCAATCATTTCTCCCGGTGCTAAATCAGATTTGGAAATAAAACTAGGTTTTGTATTTGTTTGTTTACTTTTGTGAGGTAAGCACTGTTCACAAGTATTTACAAAATTCTGTATATCTTTAACCATACCATCCCAAAAATAAAGTTTTGAAATTGTATCTACAGTTTTATTTATCCCAAAATGCACTTGATGTCCCAGAGCAATACAGCTGTTAATTAAAGTTTTAGGAATATATATTTTCTTAGATTTATTAACTCTATTACGCTTTTTCCTGGCAATCATAATTAAATTGTCATCTGGATTTATAGAATAAGAACAATTAGGCATTTTATTAGCAATTAATTTATCTCTTATATCTTTAAGTTTAGCATCTTTAAGTTGTTCTTTTAGGATATTCTCGGTCGTTAGGGAGTCATTAGTGGGAATAAAAATATTTAATGCGTTTACAATTAAGTTAGGGTTGTCAGGGGGGTCAACAACACGAGAAAGGAAATCTGCGGGGTTTACAAGACCTGGGATATGATCAATTTTGTAATTAAAGCCCTGTAGATACATTATCCATCTAATTATTATTTCAGATTGTTTTTCTAATTTCATATGATAGGTGAGTGCTTTGGCATCAGTTAAAATTTTAAATTGCCTACCATATAAGTATTCGTGAAAATGTTTAATGGAGGAATAAATTGCATAAAATTCTCTTTTAATGGATGGATAATTAGATTCGCCCTTGTTAAGTTTTTGGAATAAAATTCTATGGGATAAAATTGATTGTCATGACGCTGTAACAAAATTCCACAGATAGCATTTTTTGACGCATCTGTTACCAAACATACCTCTTTATTTTCATCAAAGTTCTTAACTGTAGGATTATTGAGGAGAATATTTTGAATTTTCAGGAAGGAATCTTGACATTCTTTACTCCAAAAAAATTTAGCATTCTTTTTTGTTAAATTAACTATTGGTTGGACAATATCAGCAAAATTGAAAATTAAATGTCTAAAATAGTTGATCATTCCTAGAAAACTTTGTACTTCTTTTACATTAGTGGGTCTTGGAAATTTATTTATTTTATTTACATTATCTGGTGATGGGGAATGACCATTTTGATGCAAATTAAAACCAAGGTAAGTTATCTCTTGTTGACAAATTTGTAATTTTGCTGGGTCTAAAGTTAAATTAAATTCCTTAAGTCTGTCAAATACTTTTTGGAGCCATGACAACATTTCCTCTAGAGAATCAGCAGCCACAATAATATCGTCAAGAAAATATTGAACATTTTTGCCCCTTAATGGGTCCAAACAATCGTTAATTAATGTGTGAAAATAAGAAGTACTATTAACGAGGCCAAAGGCTAATCTGGTAGGTTCAAAATTTCCATACTCAGTTGCAAACGCTAATTTTGCCCTGTCTTTTTCCTGCAGAAGAATTTGAAAAAATGCTGATTTTAAGTCTAATACCGTATACAGTTTTTTACCTGAAATGTTTTGAATTACTTCATTAATTCTAGGAAGACAGATTTTATAGGGTTCAGTAATTGCATTTAAAAGACGGTAATCAATAACCATACGGAATTTTAATTTACTTGGATCATCAGTAGGAAGAGATTTTTTATGTACAAAAAGAACTGGAAAGCAATAGTTAGAGGAGGAGTTTTGAATAATTCCTGCCTTTAAGAGATCAGAAATTTCTTTACGAGCAAAATCTTTGGCTATTTTAGGAATGGGATAGGGTTTTGTTTGCAGTGCAAAGTCATGGAGCAATTTAAATTCAGGAACTACTTTATCAGTGCAGCCAAGAGTGTCATAAGACGAAGAAAATACAGCGGAGTTATCCATTAATAGACTAAGAACACGTTTTTTCTCAGCATCAGGTAAGTGGGCAATATTAAATTTATCAGACGTAAGTTCTTTTTCTCTAAGTTCTAGCATTTCCTGAGTAATTAAAGAATTAACTTGATATGTTTGAGTATTGTCATGAGTTGAAATTTGGTCTTCTGAAATGGGCTTTATAAATCCTAATTTAGTTTTCTTTCTAATTATTATGTTTTTATCAGTATTGTTGTGGACATATAAAAGAATGGCATTGTTTGCATCAGGTTGATGCAGACTGAAATTTAATTTTAAAGATAATTTATTTGATGTTGGACAAAATAAATAGTTTAAGGAATTACTAATTTTATGAAGAGGTTTAAGTTTAATAATTTTGCCTTGATTGGGTCTTAGAGTTACTTGATTGGCTGGTTTAACAAAATTTTTTGACATTTCAGAATTATTTTGAGAAGAAATTAAATCATTAGAAAATACTGGATTATTTAGAGAAGAATTTAAGTCATTTGAAAGTACTGGGTTATTATGAACATTAGCATTAAACTCTGAAGGGGAAGGATTATTAACAGAATTAGAATTATCAAAATTATCATCAGGTGAAATGTTACTATTGTCATTATCATTTACAGGTTGCAAAGAATCAGGGTTTTTATTGGCAAAAGGAAAAGTAAGGTGACCCATAATAAGTTGCTGATTCGCTGAGTCCAAAAGAACTTTATTTCTATTGAGGAAATCGTAGCCCAAAATAATTTGATAATTGGAGTGCCAATTGTCATGAGTAATGAAAAATGTGTTAGTGAACCAAGTGTTCTGAATTCGAAATTTAAGTTGTACCGTTGAAAAAAAAGGAATAGAAGAATTGTTGATAGTTTTTATATTTACAGAGCGTGATAAGAAATTTAATTTATTTTGTTTTTTAAGAAGATTAATTGCATGTGGTTGTATTAGTGACAAATTCGCTCCACTGTCTAAAAGTCCATCAAAAGAGAGTTTTCCAAATTTAAGTTTAATTATTGGTAATTCTGAGTTATCTATATTGCAGCTCATCAAAATTTTATCAGTATTTACATTAGGACTTAATTTAATACCCTCATCATTATAAAAAAAAGAATCTAGGGCCCTGCAATCATGAGGGGGGGAATTATTTACATCAATTTCAGAACCCTTTACCCGTTTAAATGTCTTCTTGAACGGTTGTATGGTCTGTAATTGTTACGACCTCTTCCACGTTTATATCTTACACCATTTTCCTGAAAACCCCTTTGATTGTTATTATACCAATTGCTATTTTCATTAACAAAATAATTCGCCTCACTGTTATTCATGCCCCCTCTTGAAAAGTTTGTACCGTTTCTACCATTCGAGTTTTGAAACTCTAGGTAGTACCAGCAATCTTTGGCACTGTGTGCCTTGCGGCAAATCTGACATAACAGCTTTTCCTCTTTCATCTTCTGCACCGTTTCTGTCAGCTGAGCAATTTGTTTATTCTGATCTTCCTGGCATTTCAAAAGTTTTTCCAGCAAACTGTCTGGATTACTGGTGGATGGTGCAACTTGTAAAGTGTTAAGATCAAAAGTATTATGTTCCAGCGCTTTTTCAATATCTACGGCCTTAGCCACAATTTCATCAAAATTTTTTTTTCCGAATTTAAGAACTTCAACTTTAATGTCAGTTCGTAAGGCCTCTAAAAATTTGGAAGACATTAAATTAGCCTTAAATGAGTCTAATGCTGCATTATCCTCAGAACCTGGAGCCATATTGTTAACTGTAGCCCTCACTTCCTCCGCTAAATCAAGCACAGACTGTTTCGGCTGTTGAGTTATGCGCCCATACTGATACGACGCTTCCTGGAAATTTTGTTTGTATTCAAATTTTAATTTCATCAAATTTGCTACATTTCCAAAACTTTTTTCTTCGCTTACACGTTTGTCAGTTGACAAAAATTCTGAAGCCTTTTCCCTACACAGGAGTCTCAACAGAGTAATGCGGTTTACGTCTGTGATATTTTGAATGTTGCATACATCTTCTAAATTTTGTAAAAAGATGTTAACATTTTCATTAGGGTGGCCATGAAAAGGCGGAATCGCCGACATCATCGACCGAAAAAGTGCGCGATTGTTTGCCATGATTTAGCAAAATAAAATAAAAATTTTAATAAGCAAAATATGAAAATACAACTAAAAAAGTAATATTTCTTTTTTCAAAAGACTGAGAAAATTATATCTGCATAAATTAAATTTATCAATCAACAAATATAGGTAAATCATAATAAAATCTTTTCAAAATCTATTGTATAAAATATAAGAAATGAAACAAATAAAATATAAGAATATATATATAAATTATAAGAATATATATAAAATACACTTTATATCAAAATATTATTTTTTTTGGTGCTCACAAGGACGCTTATCTTAGGAATTTCTTATTATAATTAATCATTTGAATCAAGTTAAAATTTATCAGCAATAACAGAAAATATTAATGAAGTTAAAATAAAATAACCGTTAAAAAAAATCGTTAAACGATCTTTGAAATATAATATTGCACATTATAATTACCAAAAGTTAAACATTTAAAGTTAAGATTTTCAGACATTGACCAGGTTCGAACACCTAAAAATTGGTCAAAGGCGCCAAATGCTATATATGTGCGTGTGTGGCCGTGGATCGCCTTAGTGGTTGTCTGAAAATTAAAATGAATTGGCAACCAATGAAAATATTAAGAATTAAAGTTAAATATTCAAAATAATTAATTTAGAAAATGTTGCCATAAAAATATTCGAAGCGGAGGCTGAAAAATAAAAATAAAAAAGACTCACCCATTTTGAAGGAAACAGTCAAAGATGAACAAACAACATTTTATTGTAGCACACAAACTAAATATCTTATTTTATACCTGGCCAGGAAACAATATCTAAAGGTGTTATGAAAAATTATTAAAACAAACTTTCAATGAAATGGATATTGACACATTATCTATTTGATTAGTAAAAACTTATGATCACTTCTTCAAATTGAAAAAAATTAAAGATAGTTGATGTAGCACTCAGAGTCATTTGAGTCCAATATTTTATAGGTTCTGTGTTATTTATGCTGCTTATAGATATTCTTTCTATTTAAAGTTCTTTTCAGTCTATTAAGGGAAGTTAAAGTTTCATTTGGGTGCAAAGACTGGACTCTGTGAAATATTGAAGCACTCAGATCGTTGATGACATTAGAAATTATTAAGTACGGACTCCAAGTCGTACTTTCTCTTGATATTCAACCACTATTGAAGATTTACGAAAGTATATGGGAATAGGTAAATAATGGCACGTAGTCGGTGAAGCTCGGTATAGCTTATATTGTGAGCGGGAGAAGGACGTTTCCAGGAACGACGTTAGGCTGCTGATATATCCGCTAGAAGCTCCAAAGTTTTCATTCTAGAGAAATCCTTGTTGAACTCTAGTACATTGCTAATTAAATTATCTTTCACTCAAAACTGAAGACGGGGCACTTGCAGATATCGTCAGGACGTTGAAAACTCTTCTCAGGAAAAAGGAAATCTGGCTTCTTAAAGAAGAGGGTACATCTTCCTCATGAAAAATTTTTCCGTCTGAGGCCTCAGCCTCAAACGTACGTGCGAACACAATGCTGCATTTTGACAAACTGAGAGAGATAAAATCCAGATGGCTCAAAAAGAACGTTGAAACTGACGCTCAACTTAAATTCGCCAATCAGCAACCGGAACGTGCACCTCTGAGTCATCACGATAGCGATTTTTATCGCAATTGAAATATCGATAACGATTTGTATCGTAATCGAAGTAGCATTCCCCCTGCATTCCTGAGTACCAGCGATGTCACGCCGTGATACCAAAATAAGATGGAGGATAGAGTGACGTCACGACGTTCTTTTCTGCGAGGAAGAAAGATAAAAAATGTCTAACTGCGTCGGGAAAAAAAAATGGATCGCGCGTCTTTTAAAACTGACAGAAGTGCTTAAATTTTGTAATGCGGATATCTCGCTAAATTACGGTTTAAAATTAATGAAATTTTGGCAATCGCTTAGAAATAAATAGTAACATCCAATAAAAATAGTTTTGGAATAAAATAATTAATATTAAATAACTTTTTAAATTTATATTTTCGGAAGTTAGCGCTTGTAAGAAAAGCATTGTGAGTTACTTTAACGAACGATATGCCGTAATGTTTATATTTTAAAAGATCTGTACACTATTAGAATTATATATAATTGCATATTATAATATTTATTACTTTGAATAATTATTAATTATAGGAATATTAACGGAATATAAATTATTTAGAATGCTTTTTATTTATTTACTTAATACGTTTTTAAAGTTGTTTTTGAACTTAAATATTTAAATTTAAATAGAGAAATAATGCAGACGATAAATTAATAATCTGAAATATTGAAAATGTAACAATAATTAAACAGAATAAATTCATTTTTAGTCTAATCAATAACTGGAAATTTCACATTAAAAAAATATTTTCACGAAAACACACATAAAAATACAATTTTTCAAACTAATTTCCTTAATTTTTATCAGATTCAACAGGATTTTTTGATGGAGTCAGCATGAGGAAAAATAATTCCAAACAAGGATTCCCATTCTCTACTCCCCTCGCATTTCTCAAACTTGGGATTACAACAAAAGGGTTTTGACGTTCCAAGCTGCAAAAGCGGATCAGAAAATGTTTTTATTCAAGAAAAATATCAATTTTTAATGAAAAAGATTGATTTCTTTACAATTGACCTTTACCGCAATAATACTGATCTACAATCAAACGCGATTCTTGCCCCTATATATTTTAACATTACATAATTTTAACAACTAATAATTTTTTTTATGTTGTAATTTTATTTTTTTTTACTTTTGTAATTTTTTTTTTTTTTTTTTTTTTTTTTGCCAAAAAAAAAAAAAAAAATATGCTGTATTTTTTTTTTAATTTTGTAATTTTTTTTAACGTTGTATTTTTTTCTTTTTACTTTTGTAATTTTTTTATGTTGTAAATATTTTTAGAAAACTTTGAAATTATTTTGTGAATTTGCATATTTTTTCATTCGTCTGTTAATTTTTGTCTACTCTTATGATTTTTTTTTTTTTAAGTTGTGAAAGCGTTGTTTCATTTAAAACGTTAGGAGATATACTCCAAATGAAATACGCCTTAGAAAAATAAACATGCCGACATGTGTAAATAAAAGAATATTTATTATAACCAGTTAAAGACTACATTGCGAATAATATCTACATTAATGTTAACTAGATGAATAACGGGTAACAAAAATTAATTTACAGCAGTGTGTATGCTTTTCAAATTTTAATTTTGGGGATATTGTGGTAACTCTTATGCAGTTAGGTTGGGTGAATAGTCTAAATCTCTTCCTTGATTGTTAGATTCTTCAAACATCTGGTTATTTTTTGAATATCTTCTTCTTCAAAGTTTACATACAACTGGTGATACACTATATGACGTCGTATGCATTTTTGATTCAAGTTTTCTTGAAAACGGCTTTTGACATTCTTCGCAAGTATAGGGTTTTTCATGTATGGATCTGTGTATGTTCTTTAAAATTCTATTTGCTAAAAAAGTGTTTCTAGCAAATATAACACATCTATAAGAGAAATAAATGTAAACAATTAGAATTCTCTTGAACTATATAAATAAAAAACACTTGTTAAAGTACAGATGATAAAATATTTAATTTTAAATTCACTCTAATTACGTTTCATATATGAATTCTAGTATTTCACATATGAGTACTCACATATTTAATATTCTTTAACTCTACATGTGCTAAGGACGAATCGTTCAAATCATTCATTTTCATTCATTTCTGATAAAGAGGTTTGCTGCTGTTTTGATTCCTCTTGCTGCAACATCTGTACAACTAAAGAAATATATTTATATACCTAGGAAAGGTTTGATATATAAATAAAAAAAATTATATTAATACATATATATTGTAATGATATACTAAAACTTACTTTATTCACTCACTTGAATTAAAAGCTCTAAATTCATCAGAGTTGTGAACTTAATGTCACCTTCCCTCACGTGACAACTCACGCTTGCGTACAAATTAGTAGTATAATAAATGTTATCAAGAAATTTTGTTATAATAAACTATGGATTATTATATTCTGAGGAGAGGTAGTAGTAATGGCGTTTAAGGTAGCAGTTAAACTTGTTGTCTTCTTAAAACTTTTTTTAGAAAATGTTAATTTTTTCAATAACTTGTAATTTTTTTGTACTTTTGTAATTAAAAAAAATTGTTTTGTAATTCTTTTTTTTTTTTTTTTGTAAAAAAAAATAGATTTTCTTTTTTACTTTTGTAATTTTTTTTGTGTTTTTTTTTTTTTTACTTTTGTAAAAAAAAAAAAAAAAAATTGCTGTAATTTTTTTTTTTTTTTTTACTTTTCTAAAAAAAATTTTATGCTATATATTTTTTTTACTTTTATAATTTTTTATAATGTAAATTTTTTATGTTGTACATTTTTAAACTTTTTTGTAAATTTGTTTTGCTAACTTGCATATTTTTTCATTCACCTGTTGAAATTTTATATGTAATCGATGGAATTTTATGTGATAGTTATTTATTTTAATTGATTATTAGTATTTTCGTTCTGTGATACTTTTCGTGAATGAGGTTATTTAATATTTAATATATATTAAATTTTCTTTAGTTATTCATGTGATAGTAATATTTCTGAGCAATACATATCTGATAATTATTAGAATTATAAGCGATAGATGTGAAAGTGTGAAGCATAAATCGTCCTGTGATGTTGAAAAGTATTGTGGTAAAAATTCATATAGTCTGGTTTCGAAAATAGGTTATTTGAAATGTAAAATGTTTAGTTAAAATTAAAGATTGTATTCATGTAAAGCTAAAAAGCTAAAACTAACTTGTAAAGCTAAAACTGTAAACGCATTATTAATATTTTAAACATCTTGATGGATGATAACTCAGAAATCTTCGAAGTGTAAGCTGAAACATATGATAATTTGATTAATAATATGAACAGAATAACCCAGACTAGTTTTAATATGTCAAATGATTCTAGCAGAAACAAATGTCACGTAGGAGCAATTCATATGTGAAAATCGAGTAGAATCAATTGACTTCAATTCTATTGCCGTCTCCGAGTCAATATCTATCTCAATTGTGTAATATAAAAATATAAAGGGAAAGAATCAAGTTTGATGTACATAAACATTGTTGTATTAGTTTAAAACTGAAAAATCACCAAATTTCACTGAATCAGAAAGCATAGAATTTGATTAAATAATGCTGTATGTATGAAAATTAAGTTCGAATGTGGAAAAATTCAGTTGAATATGATAAAATTAAGGAAATTAGTTAGTTAACTCTTATTATTATATGTACTGTACATTCATGAAAACATTTTTTTAAATGTGAAAATTTCAGTTATTGATATGATAAAAAAATTATTTCTTTTTTTAATTATGAATATTTCTTGAGCTGTAGATCGTTCAAGGATTAAAATCTTACAAATTCAATGTTAAGTTTTCAAGAAATTATGGTTTGCGGTTCGAAAAAGGTATGGTTTTAGTATATTTGTAAATAATTTCAGAAAAAACTTTTAAATTAATTCTCTAATTTGTCATTCATTTGTTAATTTTTTGTTTACTTTTGTGGAAAAAACATTTTAATTTTTGAATAATTTGTATCATTTTTTCGTTCAACAGTTGATTTTATTGATTATTAGTATTTTTATTCGGTAGTAATTTTGTGTATGGGGTTATTTTATATTAAATATATATTAATTTTCTTTACTGTTTCATATGATTGTAATATTTCTGAGGAATATATCTGATAATTATTAGAATGATAAGCCAGAAGGATGAAATTTTGAAACAAATATTTCTGCGGTTTAATAATTTTCTGATAACTGGATAAAAACAGTTGTTAAAATTATGTAATGTTAAAATATATAGGGGCAAAAATCGAGTTTGATGTAGATAAGTATTGCGGTTAAGGTCAATTCGTTGTTGAATTTCAAGAAATTGAGTGAAAACAGGACTTTCTATAGGGAGTTGACGTAATTTCAGTTACAGTTCTTGAAAAATTAACCCAAAAGTTGATATCGGCTATTTTTAAAAAGGAATGATGAAAAGATGTAAGTAATATTAATGAAAAAAAAAATTTAGTCTAATATTTGTTCTTATGTGGCGAAGATTTCAAATAGCTTGGTTTGAAATGTAGACTTATTTGAAATATGGAATGTTTAGAAAAAAATTAGTTTGTATTCATGTTAAAAAAACTGTTAAGATAGTATTCTTATTTGAAACAATTTGATGTGTAATCGTTCTGTGATTTAATGTTTTTCTGATAAATGGATAAAAACAGTTGTTAAAAATTATGTAATGTTAAAATATATAGGGGTAAGAATCGAGTTTGATGTAGATAAGTATTGCAATAACCCAGAAATCTTCGAATTGCTAAGCGAAACATTTGATAATTTAAATAATAATATGAACATAATAAGCCAGACTAGTCATGCATACTACGTAAACATTAAAGATTAGTATTTATATTAACAACTTAGTGGTTGATAATTGAGAAATCTCCGAAATGTAGGGGGAAACATATATTAATTTGATTAATAATATGAGCAGAATAACTCAGACTAGTTTCAATATGTTAAACGTTTGAAGCAGTAAAAAGTGCCTTTCCAGCATAGAAAAGAAATTTGTACTATTGGTTGCAAAATCTCGAATGCATAAAGCAATTTTATTTATTTTCAGTTTCCAACATAGAAAAGAAATTTGTACTATTAGTTGTAAGATCTCAAATGTAGTCATGACGTAAATAAATATAAATATGAACACTATATAAAGACATTCAAGCTTTTAAAAACAGCTAAAGTGCTACAATATAATTAGTATTTTGTAACAATATATAAACAAATGTATTTCAAAGTTAAAAATTTGCGTAAAAATCCCCCCCCCCCCCTTCTCTTGAAAATTGACATTTCTTTTGTTTAATTAATGATACTTCTTCAGATTTTTTTTGTTAAAAACTAAAATATATGTTTAACTCTCCTCTTAGAAGTTGATATTTCTCGTGCTATAGTTGAAAAATTCATAAGAAATCAGCTTTTTTCCTTAAAAACTGATATTTTCCATTGTTTTGCTTAATTAATAATGCCCATTAAAGTGATGATTGTTCAGAAACTAAAATTTAAGCTTATATCGTCATCTAATAGTTGAAAAATTGTAAAGAAATCAGTCTTTTAATGTAATGTTAAAATATATAGGAGCAAGAATCGAGTTTCATGTAGATAAATACTATTGCCGTAAAGGTCAATTGTAAAGAAATCAGTCTTTTTCATTAAAAACTGATATTTTTCTTGAATAAAAACATTTTCTGATCCGCTTTTGCAGCTTGTGACGTCAAAACTCTTTTGATGTGATCCCAATTTTGAGGAATGCGAGGGGAAGTAGAAAATGGGAGTTTTTGTTTGGAATTAATTTTCCTCATGGTGACTACATCGAAAAAATCTTGTTGAATATGATAAAAATTACGGAAAATAGTTCGATAAATCGTATTTTTATGTGTATTTTCGTGAAAATATTTTTTTAAATGTGAAATTTCCAGTTTTGATTAGACTAAAAATGAATTTATTTTATTTAATTATGAATATACCGGGTGTCCTAAAAAGGACTGAAAGATTTTAAAATTCAATAACTTGCAAACGGTGACAGATATTTAAAAAATTCTTGCAGGAAGGTTATGCATAAGGTCAAAAGTTTTTTTACAGTGATTTTCGATTTTAGTTAGAATTACAGACAATAGATGGCGCTGCGATCAATAGACGCTAAATCCAGGCTCGATTTTTGGTATTTCGGGACCCACTGAATACATTTTAACCTCCTTTCTCCGCATGGAAGAAGAGAAAGGCCAAAAAATCAAGCCTGTATTTAGCGCCTATTGCTTACAGCACCATCTATTGTTTGTAAATCGAACTAAAATCGAAAATCACTGTAAAAAAAAACTTCTGACCTTATGCATAACCCTCCTGCAAGAATTTTTTAAATATCTGTCACCGTTTGCAAGTTATTGAATTTTAAAATCTGTCAGTCCTTTTTAGGACACCCGGTATCTTGGGACATAGTAATTTCCCTTGGGACATAGTAATAATAATAAGACGATATTGTCATCTTATAGTTGAAAAACAATCTAAAGAAATCTGCTTTTTTCATTAAAAATTGATATTTTTCATTATTTTGCTTAGTTAATAATACTCATTAAGGTGATGACCGTTCAAAAACTGAAATATATGTTTAACTTTCCTCTGTACAACTGATATTCTGATTTTATGGTTGAAAAAATCTAAAGAAATCAGTCCTTTTCCGAAAAAAATAATATTTTCCAATATTTTGCTTAATCAATAATGCTCATTAAAGTAATGGCTGTTCAAAAATTCAAATGTATGTTTAGCTTTCCTTTTTTAAGTTGACATTCTGATCTTATAGTTTAAAAAATCTTAGCATTCATTATTTTTCCTTAAAAATTGATATTTTCCATTGTTCTGCTTAATTATTAAAATTCATTAAAATAATGGTTGTTCAAAATTCAAATATAAATTTAATCTTCATCTAATAGTATGATAATCTAATCGATCTAACATTCACCCCCATCTTATAGTAGAAAAACTATAAAAAACGCAATTTTTCCGCTAGGGGGCGTTCCAATCGGTTTCTAATGTCAGCAGAGGAGGGGTGGGTGGCGGAGGCACGGTGCCGGAGTGCCGCCGCCTCCTGAGCCAAAACTCTCATCTTCCTGCTACTTACAACATTGGTAATATCTGTATACTATATTTAATGATTTGTGAATTGTAGAAATTCAAATTGTAATAAAAACTATCTTTTATCAATTTAAATTTAAATTTTGACGAGCGCGAGAAAGACTAACCCATGTATACTGTAACTCTATATGTATACTGAAGATGATTTACAAAAACAACAATAGACTGACTTATAACTAGGCTGAATTAAGAATTCGTAAATGAACAACAGCAGGCTAGCTTGAGTGTGTGAGATTCTGAGAACATACCATACTACAGCTCAGTGGTTCCCAACATGGGGCGATCTCAAATATGTAAATCATCCATTTGCTGTGAGGTTTTTTGAATAAGTAATCTTTTAGACTAAAAATAAAAGTAATACAAAAAAAATTACTAATAATAAAATATGTATTTCTTTTGTTGTTGTTGAATTTAAAAATGTTTCAAATCAAAAGCTTAAAATATAATCAACGCCAGAATAATTACACGAAAATTTTTAAAACTTCTTTTTAATATTTAAATGTTTTTATAATTATTCTGGTTTATAATCTAATTTGCAATTTTTCTCAACTTTTTTGACGATAATTGTGAAGGAAAAAAAAAGATAAATATGTGTTCATGGGGAATAATGGCAACATAAAATTGGTAAATGTCAGAATCTTCAAATGCTTCTTGTGTATTTTGTTTTTTATAGAAAAAATTGTGGTCTTTGTTACCAATTTCAACCCCCTCTAGGGCGGTGGCTCATTTTTGGACCACTTAATTTTAATTCCTAAATGCTACATAGACACCAGAATATTGGAATGAAAAATTTCTTTTTATTAAGTACGTGAACAAAATCTTTTGCTTATTTTGAAATAAATTTGTTTGTAAATTCTGGTGTCGTTCATTCATTTCAGCAATTTACGAATAGAAGTAGCTTGCCCTTGAAAGGATTAATGCTAAATGTGAGTCTTTCCAGCATTTTCTGAAGATAAAAATGCGGACCATATAACACTTTTGTTAAATATTTAGGTAAGTTGGAAAGACACAAAACTCTTTTGGGCATAAAAATGAACATGTATCGCCTCATTCATAGAATTATGTTAAAAACACATTTATGACAGAAAATTCATCTCTTTGACAAGTTTGAAAAAAATGCGAACTGAATATTTATTGTTAAGGCTCTGTTAGGCTTCCTTTAATTTAATAGACTTATTTTAAAATGATAAAATATGTCTGCTGTGCTACAAAATGCGAGTGTGGGAAAAAGGGGGGAGTCAATTGGGATTTCGCAGATGCTTCGCTGGACGTGGCCAATAAAAGGTTGGGAACCACTGCTACATCTGAAAGTGGCTCTCAAGAAAATGGCAAATTCAAAGAAAATAATTACATAAAACAAGACTCATATTTCATGTATACTGTAATTCTATTATATGTATACTAAAGATGATTTACAAAAGCATCAATAGCGTTCGACTTCAGTTAGTTTTCGACTTCAGTTTCGAATTAAGAATTCGAAACTGAAGTCGAAATTAGCTTGTGTGTGTGAGATTCATAGAGCATACCATACTACAGCTGAAAGTGGCTCTCAAGAAAATGCCAAATTCAAAAGAGAATAACTGCATAAAACAAGACTCGCGTCTACTGTAATAATTCGAAACTGAAGTCGAAATTAGCTTGTGTGTGTGAGATTCATAGAGCATACCATACTACAGCTGAAAGTGGCTCTCAAGAAAATGCCAAATTCAAAAGAGAATAACTGCATAAAACAAGACTCGAGTCTACTGTAATGCTTTATGTATGCTGAAGATTATTTACAAAAGCAGCAAAAGATTGATTTAGGGGAGACTGGGAAGGGTCGACCAAAGAAAAGGCTTGACCCACCCTTCAGTTTTCATAAGAATTTCAGAGACTTGCTAATAAGTGGCAACCAAAGCTACAGAAATACTCAAACAATAGTCTTTGTTTCATGAAGATAATTGAAAAAGGTGTGGAAAAATAAATCGTGAAGAGTTTTCAGCTTAAAAAGGGTATTTTTTAGAAAAATTTTGGAAAATTTTCTCAGATAAAACATATCATAGAAATTTAAGTAAGTCGATTTTAAGCAATGTAGAAATATTGAGCTTTCATTCCAGGCATAAAGATTGTACAGTAAATTAGGCTACACATAGCCATGCTCCATGTGCTATACTTTAAAATGTGGCTTAAGTAGGGAGGCATGACCCAATCAATGTGGAAAGGGTTGATCAGATGGTCAAAGCAAAAATGGTTATTATTTTTTAAATAAAGCTTTTTTTTTTTCTAATGATTGTTAAATAAAAATATTAAAAATCTGTATCAAATTCAGATATTATTGATTCACCTGAATGGAGGAAAAGAAAAATTCTATTTTTTAAAATAACAGTTAAAAAGTACTGTTTATTAGTCTTATTTACTCTGGATAGTAAATTAAGTCTTATTTTATCAAATCTAATTTTTCTTGGCTTATCTTTTCTTTTAATAATTTTCTTTAAAATAAATTTTTCATCATTCCTTATCTAATTTTCTAGATTTTTATTTCTACATTTCAATTCCAATCATTTCTTTGTGTAATCACTTCTATGAAAAAAAAAAAAAAAAATGCCGTTTAAATTTTTTCCATTGTTTACTACAATGCGTACGCTCATTTTTGCCTCGCACCCATGAATATGAAATCTACTTTTTAATCAGACTCAGACCGAGAATTGATATAACGGGGTAGGTGTTGTTATTGCTCATATATGGTATTGAACATCCGTCTGTAACAGGTCTAGGCCAACAGCTGACAAACCAAATTCTCCATAAACACAAATTCTGTTAAGTTCACGAACTCTTTCACAGCCGGACTTTAATTACTCTGTAGAAAAATTGGGCAACCGCATCCATTTTTCATGAGTCACAGCGCAGCATATTTCCATTCATGAGCATCGAGGACCGACGTGCGTCATCACACGTGACGCCCTGATTCGATGCCTATTGGGTTGTTTAGGTTGCCAGATTTGGCTCACAAGCGCTATCTGATAAATGAGGTCTTTTTAAAGGGTGGCGCGCGGTATGAATCATGCGTTGTTTGTATGTCATGCGTCTTTATAATTAAAAGGAAGAGATTTAAAAGGTTTCACAAAACACATTGATTTACGTTTTCGGATGCGTGTGAAGTATTATGCTCGTTTTTCATGATTAAACATTCTCCCCCCCCCCCCCCCATTTCCCTCCTATTTAAAAGAAAGTGTTGTCTCTCATTATTTTTCCTTAAACAGGTAGCTTCAAACGCGACATTTTAATTTAAAATTCTTAAATGAAACTTAAATATTTCATTCTATTGTCTGAATGATATATACCTTAAATGAATTTTTCAACTGCGTAAATTCCAAAAGTTCTACACTTTCAAGCTGGCTTTTTAAAAATTAAAACCTGGGTTATTATTCAAGACGGACATATGGTTTTTAAATGTCGAAATAAGGCAAACGATTCAAAGATTTCAATTATTATTTTAAAACCATTCTTTCTTTCTTTTTTTTTTGTTACTGGTAATAAAATGAATTGTGATTTATAAATAGATATCTTTATTCAGCTTAGAATGTAAAAAGCGTCAGCGTTTGAAAGTTGAAACAATTAGTAATTTTTTTTAAATAAAAATGATGTGGAAGCATGCACTTTTGTTGTTGGTGTTGTTGTTGAAGATATTGCATTTCTCCCCCCCCCCCCGCCCCGGAGCCCAAAGGAAAAAAACTTTATCTGTTCCTTTTCTTTTTCTCTCTCTCTGTGTGTAAAGGGGGGGAGGGTAAACAAACTTAAGAAATAAGGGGGGGGGGAATAATAAACAAATAGTGGGCGATTGAAATAAATTGCTTTAACGGGTCTTTGTAGTCTGTATCTTTCTTTTAACGAAAATATCAGTTTTTAAATTTTTGCTGAAAATGAGTTTAGATATTCGTAGTATAGTCTGGTGAAGTTTCGTAAAAATCCTATAATTAAAAATATACGAAGAAAGGCTTTTTACTGCATTCATTTATCTTTTCTTTAAATTCATTTTTCTAAGCTTGTGTTTTCTCAATGTATCAGCATGATCAAAATGCTAAAACTGTAACATATATTTTTCAACTGACTCAATTTTTTAATAGCCTTTCCTTATGATGCATTTCACAAAATTAAAGATAGGATTTTCAGTAACATAAATAGTTTATTTAAAAAAAAACTAAATGTCAAGTAAATAGTAACTTTTAATGTATTTTTACATATATGATGACATTTTATTTATTCATTTCTAAAAATAATTAACTTTCTGTAAATTTGATCCTTAAGGTTATAAGGCACCACTTAAGGATCTACTTAAGGAAAGGCTTAAAAAAACTTACGCAAAAAATTGACAATTGTAAGAAAAGTGTGGTTTTAAAATTTTCTTAATTTTTTCAATCAAATTTTAAAATTTTACCGTAAGATTTGGATTTTGTTTCTTTACTGAATCATTCTCCTTCATGAAAAACATTTAATAATAAGCGTATAAAAATACTTTAATCTTAAACTTTAGTCTTAACTTTAGTCTTAAACGTATCAAAATACTTTAATTTAAAAAAAAAGTTCAGAGAGTACCGAGTCTTTTTAGATTGAGAATACCTTTACCGATATATTTTTAACCATAACTAGTGTAATTATGGATATATTTCATGCGGTTTTCTGTTAAAAGCCCCCACCCCCTTTCAAAAAAAAAATCGTTCTTTCATAGATGGGTGATTCCTATGAAACATGACAAATACTTGTCTTTGCTTCATTTTTTACTTCATTTAATATGTTGGACGAAAATTTTTTTATGCATAAGTGTGTTTTTATACAGGTATACTCAACCTTTTTTTCTCGCTGGCCGCAAACATAAGTTTTCGACTTTAGGCGGGCCACAACACACTTATAAAAGTATTTTTTTTTTTTTTAAGAAAAAGAAACAATAATTAAAATACCATAAGTAGTATAACAATGCAAAATGATAAATTTAATATTATCACTAAGGGTTGAACGTTTATTGCGGAAGAAATATTACTAGAAAATCTAACACCACTCTCTCCAAATAATAAACTTCGCGGTAGATTTCTATTGTAACCCCTGTAGCAAGATGCCGCGAAGTTCGCTGGTTGGCAATAGTGCTATAAAATGTTTTCAGTGCCAATTTTTTCCCCGACAAAAGTTTAACCCTAAAAAGCAGTCTTAGCTATATAATAAGTGCAAAATGTAATAACATAACAATGCAAAATTTCCAAGTTCTTTATAAAAAAAAAAAAAAAAAAAAAAAAAAAAAAGAGGGAAATTTTCAGATTTTTTATAATAAATTAATCTTTTGCTCAATGAGATTTTTTTTCTCTTTCTTTCTTTTTTCTTTTCTTTTCTTTTTTTTTTTTTTTTTTTTAATTGTAGAAGTATATAGTGAAAACTTAATTTGGAATGATGTTTGATTGATGTTGAAGATTAAGAAATGCATGCATCACTGTAGGACAAATAGGACTCCATGCAAAAAAAACGTTTGACTACGAAACGACTTTTAACATAATTTTTACCTTTAACTGATGTGACAGAAATTGTCATATAACTAGTGTGAAGCGGTCTGTCGGACTGCTGCATCGAAAGATATGCATAAAAGACGAGATTTAACTCATAGGATAGTGTTTTTTGTACTTAACTTTTTGGACAGGACTCTTATAATTAAAATTTATCTGTTCAAAAGTCTCCGGTGAAAATATTAAAATTCCAAACGGAACAAAATTTTGGTAGTGTTTGTAGTTAAACTAAAAATTACAAGTTAAACTATATAGTCGCCCGCTGGCGTGGTCAGTAAGCGGAGGCTGCTGTCACTTCGAGGGCCCGGGTTCGAGTCCCTGGGTAAGGCATGGATGTAAGTGTGAATGTCCCATTGTAGTTATATAATATATGTAATGGAAAATAAAATTTGTTGTTACTTGTTGTTGTATAATAAGGATCATTCGAGGCGACAGCCATTGTAGCTATAGGCCCCAAAGCATTCTCCACTTCGGTGGACTTCAAATGTCAAAAATGTCAAAAGTTAAACTATAAAAATGGAAAAAACAAACAGCGGTCTGTCAGACCGGAGTAGGGAAAGAATGGGTGTTCTACCACATAAGCAGGATTAAGGATTAATCCTGCGTGCTGAATATCATACTAGAGTACGATGTAGGAAATAGTGATTCCTGCGTGCTGAGATAGTGACTCCTGCGTGTTGAGATGGCATGTTAGAGTAGGAGGGGCTAAATTTGTGAGGGGGTTTAATTTTTGGCGGGGCTTTTTTATTTTTTTTTTTTTCAAATTGATTTAAGTTAGAATGGAAATATCATACTATAACACAGTGAGATTTTTTTCGAGTGGAAGTTTGAAGAGGTTAAACTTTTCGATGGGCTTATTTTTAGGGGGCTTAATTCTTTTTTTTTTTTTTTTTTTGAAGTAGAGAATCGGTTTTGGAACCACTTTAAATTGGGGAAACTGTTAGAGGTTTGGCTACAAACCACCTTCCTCCTTGCCCCCCCCCCCCCTCCCCCATGAAAAATTAGATTTTTTTTTTTTTTTTTTTTTTTTTTTAATACTGTCGGCTTCTTTGGATGAGAAAATTTATATGTGTTGTATCATATTTAATTTTTCGTTTGTTTTGAACTTTGACAAAAATAGTAGGTTACTTTTATCGAGATTAAACTGGAATTGTATTATTAGATGAGGGTTCTTTTTTTAATTTAATTTGTATTCTTAATGAAAGGTTTTAATGAACAACTATGTTTTTGGAAAAACTTTGAGAATCTTCGAAAAAAGGAGAAATGCTATGCTTTGCATTAATGAAAAAAATAGTAAAAAAATTAGTAGCCTCATCTAGTTTAAAGTCATTTGGTGAAGACCTGATTGCAGTGGAAAGGATTAAACACAGTTTAATTTTGTATCATCCTGTATATGTTGGGTTTGTCAAATTAGAACTGCTTTCCTTACGGGTTTCGAACCTCACAAACTTCTCATTATTCGAATTTCTTCAAAGAGAATATAGATGGAAACTTGGACAATTTCATTTAGAACTTAAGATTGCTAATTATTATCCCCTTGCTGCAAGTTCATACATCTCTTTACCTAATTGCCTGGTTTCGAACCTCCAATCTTCCCATTATTAGATTATTTCTATAACCATTGGGGTAGACGGGCCCTACTGTTTTTTCACGTGAATTTGCTTTCTTTCAGTTTTTTAACGACTTCTTTTAAAAATGAGCGGCATAAAGATTTTACGTTAGAAGAAATTTTAAGAAAGTGTTGCCATCGAATTTAGAAAAAATGTGAAATAAATATTATATTTTTAAATAACAGGTAGTTTTGTTAACATTTATTAATTTTAGTATCTACTTCAACTTTGGGAAACTATTAATATTGTGTTACCACTATATTATGTATTGTACGAAATTCAAGATTGTTGCCATCGAATTTAGAAAAAATGAGAAATAAACATTAAATTTTTGTATATTATGTACTTCGAGAAATTAATTAAATTTCTTAGATTTAATAATACCTACTTCAACTTCGGGAAAGTATTGTAATTTTAACGAAAAGATAATTTATAAATTGGATTTTAGGAAATTTTAGCGTGTTTTTCTTTTTTACTTATACTGTAACAAAATTTGGGGATTTTAGTTAAAAAATAATCATCTTTGGATGGACTCGAAGTCAAACGCGTTATCAAATTGCACCACAAAGGCATTAAAATGATACATAATAAAACCAAAACAGATTATTCCTCAGCTTTTTATTTATAAATTAGCCAGTTCTTCAATTTTCAAAGATTTGTGATCATATCTTTGTGTGCTTGTTGTTTTGATCGCACATAAACAGGATGCACTGTTTTTAATCTAGTTGTAATGTTAAACTGTATTTCCGCTATCTGTGAAAAACAAGATAATGGTTCTTTTTTTCCATTATATTGTATTAGGAAAACAAATTTTCTTAATAGGTCACTATTTTAATTAACTAACAATTAAGAAATGAATCAGATTTTTTTTTTTTTTTTTTTTTTTTGTAACACTCGCATTTTAATAGAATTCACAATAAAAGTTAATCATTTAATGATAAAAACAGGTTAATTCAAAAAGAAATGAATTTATAAAATGATTCATTTTGTACACTTGCCTATTTTTATTAAATGAACACAACAGTTTATGTATTAAATAGTTATCACATGATCTTCTTTTTTCTGATGCGCCACCTACATTGGTTTAAATGTAGTTGGATTTCATTTCATGTCATTATTCTGTTTTCTACTGTTTTGATTACACGTGCTGTATTTTTTGTCATTGCAAAGTTAAAAGAGTTTCCCCCCTTTTTTTTAATGAATATGGATGTTATTAATGATGCACAATCGACTATTGTCAACAATTCGGATAAGATGAGTGAACAGGAGATAAAAGGTGTGCCCGTTTCGACTCGTAAAAGTATACCTGCTTCATCAAAACAGTAAAAATTGCCTTTCATTTGTGGAAATGTAAAGCAGAATTTTTCAAGAAACACGAGTTTTTAAAACATATGAACATTCATTTACAAAAAAAAAAAAAAAAAAAAAACTTTTTATGTGTGACATATGTGGAATGTTGTTTTTTTCGAAAGAGGTACGTACTGGAACGTATGATAATTCATCACATGACATCTACCATGTACCATTGTGAAACATGTGGTAAATCTTTTTCGAGAAAGAGTGTGTTAATCAGACATGGGAAGTTTCATTTAGAAAAAAAGCCTTTGAGTTGTGACAAGTGTTCTATATCATTTGTTCAACAATGTGATTTAGGAAAGCATTTGCTAATTCACATTAAAGACGGAAAATTTCATAAATGTGAACAATGTGAAGAAACGTTTTCGAGAAAGTTGGACTTAAAGATTCATCTTAAAATTCATATCACTCTTAAGAAAAGTGAGCTTTCCAACCTGTTCAAATGTGATGATTGTGATAAAGTTTTTTCTGATGAATTCGACTTAGCTGAACATAGAAAAATTCACCTTTCACCCACCCAACTTAAATTGGAACAACGTAATGGATTGATTAAGCAATTAGAAGAATTAACACTTCAATTAAGAACTTTACAGAATGAAATATCTTCTTCAAATATCGAATTTTCATTGATTTGAGATAGGCATACGTAAACATTTTTGTAACTAACGAAAAATAAAATTTTTCTCAATTGAAAAAACTTGTATGTTTTCATTTTAACAAGATGTCTTAGTATCATTTCGATTCGAATGAAACTCTATTAATATTTTGGAAATACAATTTTTTATTTTTTCATATCTTTTATTTCAGCATTTCTTTAATTTTTACAACACTTTAGTTTTCTTCATTTAACTCACTCTATTAATTTGAAACCAATTCAAAATTGAAGTTTCTATTTTAATAAAGTTTTAGTAATATTAATGAGTATCATTACTGATAATTGTAAATGAATTTAATTATCTACTAATTAATTTAATCAACTATCATCATTTTTGGGAGGGTATATTAAATATGGTATTTAGTAGTTAGTAATTTTATTCAATTTCATGTGAGTATGACTACATCATAATAAAAACTATTTTTAAACAATCAACTCCTATTACTTTTGTTTAGAGGGATTAGAAAATGAAGTTATTTATATCATTTTCATATGAGTATATAATAAACATCATCATAATAATCATTATTACGATGAATATCATACACATCATAATAATAAAATTTTTATCAATCAACTTTTGTTTAGAGGGACTATATGATGTTGTAATTTAAATTATTGTTATCTTTATTGCATATTTTTTAAAGTTTATTTAACAAATAATTAATTTAATTATCATTTGATTATATTTATCCACTCATTATTTTAATCCATTTCATATAAGTTTAGTTATCCACACACTATTTATTTTAAACAATTTCATGAGAAAAAAATTATTTTTTATAATGAACTTGTGTTTCATTTTCCGTGTGTTGTCATTCACAAGTTTGAAAAATAACTATAATGATGAAATATTCATGCTAGCAATAATCATGCTTTTCGGTTTAATCATCAATTTGAAAAATTTACTCGATACCGATTTTTAACTGAAACCATCACTGATTTGAATTCATATGAGTATAATTATTCACTATTTATTTTAATCAATTTCATTTGAGTCTAATTAATTTAATTAATTTGAGTATAATTATCATTTGACTATATTTATCCACTCATTATTTTAATCCATTTCATATAAGTATAATTATACGTCCACTATATTAGGTAGCTTTCATTACAAAAAGCTACCTATTGCAGCCGTTCGGAGGAAAGCGATTTCAAAAAATTTTGGTATATTTTCATCGATCATGACACATAGACCCCGAAACCACCTTCCGTTCAAAATTGACACATATACAGGCGTGGCCAAAAGTTTAGGACCACTGTGCAGAAAATAGCGTTTTTACAATTGAAACCACTCATAACGTCATAAATCAAATCGATTACTTCAGATGGCGTCATTCCGTCTGGCAATGGAGTACTGTATTTACTTTTCGTTTGATCTTTGAGTAATAAACGTCGCAGACGCAATTGTTGCTTGTTTTAAGAGTTTTGAAAACCTATGAAAATGGGTCGAAAATCGTCAGTTTCTGAAGCTCAGCGTGCATAAATTGTTATTCTTCATAATGAAGGATATTCAGAACGATTAACTAGTGAACTAGTAAGACATAGTAAGAATTCAGTTCACAATGAGATCGAGAAATTTAAAGAAACAGGGACTTATCTTGATGCCAAAAGGTGTGGTCGACCTCGTAAAGCCACACCTAGGGATGACCATGTCATTAGGAGCATAGCAGTTCGTTCTCCAATGAGTTCCGCAAGCAAGATACGGTCAGTACTGCTTGCAAAAGGTGCGGATGTCAGTTGTAGAACAGTAAGTCGGCGTTTGCTCGACGACTTTCATTTAAAATCCCATAAACCTGCGAAAAAACCCAGGTTAACAGCGGCCATGACAGCTAAGCGCTTGGACTTTGCCAATAAACATGCCAAATGGACAATTCGTCAGTGGCAACGGGCTTTTTTTCGGTTGAATCTACCATGCAGTAGCTCTCTGGACTCAAGTACTATGTCCATAGACCTCCTAAAAAGCGATTCGATTCACTTTACAGACTGTTAAACACTTTCCAAGTCTCGATTTGGGGTGGAATGTCAGTGAACGGAACGGTTGCATTGTTCTTCCTACCACCAGGGACGACTATGAATGGCAAAAAATACGTAGATTTGTTGAACGAGAAGTTAGAATTACACATGACGGTTCATAAATGAACAATTTTTATGCATGATGGTGCACCATGTCATCGCTCTAAAATTGTTACCCAGTTCTTGAAGACGAAGAAAATTCAAATCTTTGACTGGGCTGGAAACAGTCCCGATTTGAATCCAATTGAAAACTTATGGACCCTCTTAAAGCACAAGGTCTCTGAGAAACAGCCAACAAGTGCTAATGAACTGGAAAAAGAATTAAGGAAGTTTGGGTGAAAGAATTATCAGCTGCATACTGCCGAAGTCTGGTAGAGAGCATGCCAAAACGTTTGCATGCCGTAATGAAAGCTAATGGCGGACCAACAAAATATTGATTTTTCTGTAAAATTTGTGTTTAATGTCTGTGATTTATATGCGTAGAAATGTAATATTCATGTAATAAACGGAGTTTATAATTTTACTAACGAGTAAGTATTCAATTTATTGTCTGGATCTTAATTTTCAGTGGTGGTCCTAAACTTGTGGCCACGACTGTATATATGTAACGATTTCGGGAGCGTTCCGGAACCTATAGAGGGAGTCGCGGGCCGTTCATTTTCCGGCATGGTGTCCGTACAGCCGTCTTTAATATGTAAGGACATCTAGGAGTTGACAGAACTAGTGGAATAAATAACTGGGACTCGGGAACCGCTTGATGGACCGAAACTCATTTATTTAGCCACTCATCTTACAGTCTAATTCGCGAGTTCGGCCGGGGGTCCCTCGAGCCACTTATGTCGCTGACTTTAGGAGCTACATTGACATGAGTTTTGCCGGCATCTCAAAATGGCAAGATCTGTCGTTTTTGGCGCGGGTTTTAGCTAATATCTTGGGGTTTAACATATTTTCCAGCAGAGGGCACAGTTGTAAAATTGGGAGGAACATTTCTTTAATTGGTTGATTAGCTTTTGATTGATTGTCCAGGCTCAGATGCAAGACATGGGCTTGGCCGGCCCGGGAATCGGCTAACCACAACTGAATGAGAATATTCCGAACGTCAACATTTTTACTCTTAAAGATCGTCCGAAAATGATATCTGAAAGTAATAAGATGTATTGCTGGGAAACAAAGTTTCAAGGGGTAAAACTGGTTTTAGAATGAGATTTAAAGTTATGAGAAAGAAACTTTGGATTTTAATTTAAATTTTTGAAATTTAATTTGAATTTTGAGTTTTAAAAGGGTTTTTATCCTTTCATATATATATATATATATATATATATATATATATATAACCATTAATTAAACATCACCGACCATCATCAAAAACTGCAATATTGTGAATGATTGACTACACGCCATAAACCAACAATATAGAACTGCATGTGTAAAATAAAGTACCGTATACCTAATTACAAGAATTAACATGGAAGAAAAAAAGAAGAATATGGATTCCGAAAAAAATTGAAAAACTTATATATTGAATTACGTTTTCAAGAGTACAGAATTCAATGATATAAGCAAATCGCTTGTTTTCTGTGGGAAAAAAGCTATAAGCTGAAAAAAAATTTTCCCCTGTACTCAAACAACCAATATAATCAAAATAATAGTTTCAAGATGAATACAGAACATTATCAAATGGCATGAAATGGAAAAAAAAACTACAACCCATTAAATATCTAATTTATAGCAATAGAAATCCCACAAAACATACCGTATTAATTCCCAGTAGATTTTCAAAATATATTCCCGCACATGGAATCCAAAAAGCATGATAAGAACAAGGTGAATAAAACAGTTAAGTTAACACAGAAATTAAAAGCTATGGAGTCAGTTAATTCATGTTGAAATATTGTGATAAATATAATTAATATAATATAAATAAAAAATAATTACATTATTTATAATACCTAAAAACAATTTACAATTGTATAATAACAATTTTACAACATTGCCAATATTCAGCGTTAATTACCACCTAGTGTAAAAAATTAAAATTATGACTTTAAAGAGGCTATTTAAAAATACAAAATTTATGGTGCTGCCATCTATTATTATTTTATACAAATGTCACAGTAAGTAGAACCTAATACATGCTAATGAATGAAAATATATCAACTGCATTCCTACACACATCCTAATATAAACAATACCATACTGTATTTCATTATTCAGAAATTTTTTTAAATAAATTAAATGTTAATACAATATATTCTATTACCATACCATTAAATCTACACTGAGAAATTAAAAAACTTTTTTAACTTGATAATATATAGAATATAGGCTATATGCTATAAAATAAAATAAATTATATATTATAAAAATATAATAGTCGTAATATTTAGCTTTACATATAAAAAATGAACAGGAAAGAAAAATAAATAAATAAATAAATAAATAAATAAATAAATTATAAAATAAATAAATAAAAAAGGATGTTTATATAAGTTGTCAGATACTAAAATTCCAAATAGCCTAAAGATCACATATATAGTGTGTGAATTATCCTTATATTAGTCATAAAAAAGCTAAAAAAAATATATATGATTGTGCCAATCAAACATATAAACCGATAATTAATCATGGAATACAATGTTGAAAATAAAACACTATTAAATAGTATAGAGGAATAATAATAATAAAAACTATTTACCCAATTTTAATACATACAGTATAACATTAGTTAATCAAATAAACCAATATGCATAATAATCACTAAAAAGTTGGTATACGATTATTAATTTATATGACATTGTCCTGAGTAGACTAAATTAAAAATAAGTTAATATTGAATTTGATTAAATAAGTTGAATTTAATATGAAATTAAAAAAAGAGGAAAAATCACCAATTACATATAAAACATCAAATCAACATCCATATAAAATACGTATTAGAAATGTAGTTATAATACAAAAGCCCCATTTTTATTATATATATATATAAATTAACCATTGCGTATTATCCAGTCAACACCACCCTCCTCCGTACTCTAACATCTACCCACCCAACAATCCTATAGTAATTGTTAATTTTTATTTTACAATTTTTAATTTTTTATAAATATTTTTATTTTATAATTTTTTTGTAATTTTGTTTACGCATGTGTTAATTTATATATACAGTGGGTTGCCAAATTATTAGGGACAGTCATATTTTTTGCTAGTTTTATACTTTGGTTGCACTTGACTGCTGCTCTAAGTGGTTTAAGTGTTGCAGGAATGTATTTTACCGTTGTTAACATCACTATAATTGAACTTTTAAGTACTTTTGGTATGTTAAAAGGTTTGCTTGCTTTCTATAAATATTTTAATAATGGGAGAGACGCTGAGTCTTTTACACACGCAACAGTGGAAGACGCTTTTCTTTAATTTAAACAAAATTCATTGTATTTTTTGGAAAAGTTAAGGACTATATGTGAGTATTATCTTTCTTTTATTGATTCAATATTTGTTTTTTGTGAAATTATTTACGATTTTAATTTATTTTTATTTTTATTGATTTCAGTGTGGGTCTAGGGCTTGATTTGCCCCTAGGAAAAAATCTGAGGTAAAAACCCTTCTTCTGCATACGAGTCATTCCCAAAGAAAGACAGCAGAACTTGCTGGAGTTTCCAAGTCAGTAGTTAGTAGGATAAAAATAAATCTTTACTAAAACCAGCCACTTTCGCCGAAACAAAAAGGTAAAAGTAGAAGAAAACGCATAACAACTCCACGTACCGATAGGAAAATCCGGGATATCTGTTTAGGAAATAGAAAGAAAAGTGTGGGAATCCTTACTCAGATCGTTCAAGAATCTGGAACACCAGTTTTTAAGAGAACTGTGCAGCGGAGATTAGCAGAGGAAGGGTTGACAGGTCATCGTCCAGCCAAGAAACCCCGGTTGGCAGAAGCGATGAAGATGAAGCGCCTTGCCTGGGCTCGTGAACACCGCCAGAAAACAGTTGATGACTGGAGTAAGGTCAGTTGTTAAGATGATTATTATTTATGTCATTTAAAATAATTTATTTTTAAATTATTAACTTTTTTTTCTGGTGTGTTTCTCAGATGAATCAACCTTTGAGATTTTAGCCGATAAAATCAGCTTTGTCAGGCGACGCCCAGGCGAAAAGTACCGCCCTGACTGCATCGTAGAAAGTGTTAAACACCCCGATAAAATAATGGTGTGGTTTGTCATAAGCGCTAAAGTTGTTGGACGCCTCTACTTTGTCCAGGGAACCATCAGACAAGACCAGTTCAGGCAACTTCTGGAAACTCGGCTCCTGCCACAAATTGAAGAATGGTTCCCATGTTGTGAATAGTTCATGTTTATGCATGATTCAGCGCCTTATCCTAAAGCTAGAAGCATTCCAAAGGTTTTGGCAGACCACAATATCCCAGTTTTACATTGGCCTAGCAATGCTCCCGACTTGAAACCCATAGAAAACTTAAGGGAGATCACCAAGGCAGAAATCGCCAAAGATATGATTACAACCAAGGTACAACTCATCAAAAAACTAATAAATGTATGGCATCCGAACCCTAAAATAAAAGAAAGTGCCAGAAATTGCACAGAAAGCATACCGAGACGCATCGACACACTTCTCGAAGCCAAAGGAAATGTCACCAAATATTAATATTCTTTACTTTACATTGGTAAATTGACTGTATAATATTTTTGTTGGGGTTATTTCATATAATATTCCGTAAATACTTAAACTATAACAATAAATCTTTTTAAACTTAAAAACAGTGTTTATTTTCAAATTATATCCTAATATTGTACAAAAAACCTATACTTCATGACTGTCCCTAATAATTTGGCAACCCACTGTATATATATATATATATATATTTATATATACATTTGTCACACTGTAACTCTCGTATTTATGAACCGATTTGGATGTAATTCGGTGTGTACATAGTACATACCAATGTCTCGACCAAGTTCGTTGGCCAGCTTCATCCGCCATTTTGTTTCAAAATGGCGGCCATTTAAATTTTTTTTTTTAATTTAAAATTTGAAATGTGGTACCAAAAAATTAAAAATGGAAAAATATTTTTTTCTTATGTATTTGACCTTTATACTACAAAGATTCCGGAGCAGTTTTTGTTTCGTCTATATCTTAAAAAATGGCTGAGTTATAGCATTTTGAATTTCTAGCGTGGCTGACATTTTGAAACGTCCTGAATTTTGTCACGCGATAAAAGGCGTATTTATGAACCGATTTGAATATAACTTCTTTTATACATAGTACATACCAATGTCTCGACCGAGTTCGTTGGCCAGATCCATCCGCCATCTTGTTTAAAAATGGCGGTCATTTAAATTTTTAAGAAAAATTTAAATTTGAAATGTGGTACCAAAAAATTGGAAAATTGAAAAAATATTTTTTTCTTATGTGTTTGACCTTGATAAAAAGATTCGGGAGCAGTTTTTGTTTCGTCTATACCTTAAAAAATGGCTGAGTTATAGCATTTTGAATTTCTAGCGTGGCTGACATTTTGAAACGTCCTGACTTTTGTCACGTGATAACGGGCGTATTTATGAACCGATTTGGATGTACCTTGGTGTGTACATAGTACATACAAATATCTCGACCGAGTTCGTTGTCCAGCTTCATCCGCCATCTTGTTTCAAAATGGCGGCCATTTAAAAAATTTAAAAAAAATTTTAATTTAAAATGAGATACCAAAAAATTGGAAAATGAAAAAGATTTTTTTCGTATGTATTTAACCTTAATACAAAGATTCCAGAACAGTTTTTGTTTCGTCTATATCTAAAAAAATGGCTGAGTTATAGCATTTTGAATTTCTATTGTGGCTGACATTTTAAAACGACCTGATTTTTGTCACGCGATAATAGGCCGATTTATGAACCGATTTGGATGTAACTTGGTCTGTACATAGTACATACCAATGTCTCGACCAAGTTCGTTGGCCAGCTTCATTCGCCATCTTGTTTCAAAAGGGTTGCAATTTAAAAAATTAAATTTAAAATTTAAAATGAGGTATTAAAAAACTGGAAAATGAAAAAGATTTTTTTTTTATGTGTTTGGCCTTGATACAAAGATTCCGGAGCAGTTTTTGTCTCTGAAAATTCGTTCTTTTGTTTATATCTTAAAAAATGGTTGAATTATAGCACTTTGAATTTCTAGCATGGCTAACATTTTGAAACGATCTTGTATTTGTCACGCGATAACACACGTATTCGCCTATTTCGATGTAAGAAGACATGTGGATAGTATACATCAATATCTCGACCAAGTTCACTGGCCAGCTTCATCAGCCATCTTGTTTCAATATGGCGGCCATTAAATTAAAAAAAAATTACATTTAAAGTGAGGTGCAAAAAAATTAGAAATTGAAAAAGGTTTCTTTCTTAAGTATTTGACCTTGATATAAGGATTCAGGAGCATTTTTTGTTTGTCTTTATCTTAAAAAATGGCTCAGATATAGCAATTTCAATATCTAATGCGGGTGACATTTTGAAAAATCTGATTTTTTGCCTGCGAAAGCACTCGTATATATTAATCAATTCCGATGTGAGTGAGCATGTGCACAGCAATTACTAAGGTCTCGACCAAGTTCACTGGTTAGCCTCATCCACCATGTTGTCTTAAAATGGCAGGCACTTTAAGAAATCGCCGAATTTGGCAGCCAAATATAAGTTACTTTAAATAAAAGCAGCTTGGATAAAGCTGACTAATTTCGCGAAATTCTCATTCATAATAATTTAGTATTGATAAAAATTAGTATTGAATCTCTTATATTCGGTTTCCACTAAATTGAGCTTCATGTGTTTGAATAATATAAGTTGGCTTTTTTAAAATAAGGAATATGAAAGCTACCTCTTCCTCCCGGCACTGGCCGGAAGGAATTTATTTTAATTAATTCCATGTGAATAAAATTATTATTTGTACTGAACTTGTGATTCACTTAACGCGTGTTGCCATTCTCAAGTTTGAAAAATATCTAACATGATGAAATATTCATACTAGCAATAGTCATGCTTTTCGGCTAGCGATAGTCATGCTTTCGACAATTTGAAAATTTAGTCGGTCTCGATTTTTAATTAATGTGATCGTTTCTAACTGAAACCGTCATTGATTTGAACTTATGTTAATAATCGTTTGAAATCAACTCAATCAGTTTACTGTTGACTTTTGATCAGACTACACCACACACTGTTTGGTATTTAAAATGGCTTGTGAATTAAATATGCTGAAAAGATTTCCCCCCAGAAATGAATTGCGTAACAAAGTATCAACGTTTTGAATCATCTTTGGATACTGATATGAAGGAATTAAATCTCTCAAGTTTAGAATTTTGTAATTCAAACGAGAACTGTTCAACATTACTCCCAAACAAGGATTTACATGCTGCAGAACCCAAGTTCGATATGGATTCGACGACCCCAATATTCACTGAAAATGATGACGACACAACTTCTATCTGAGTTTTTTTGACACTATTTTTAATGACCCGGATTTAAAAAATTTGGAATCCTTAATTTCCCCAAGTATACCTCAATTTCATCATCTCAAGAATCAACAAATGCTGTTTTGAATACAGAACAAGATCCCCTCATGAAAGACATTCCCAAAAGCAAACCTCGCAATTTTAATGTGATTGAAATCAAGTTGAGTGATTGTATTTAATTTTAAAACATCACAATATTATGTGTATATTTCAGTGCTCCCAATTGGTCCGCCAACTGAATACCAATATTATTTTAGAAAAATTTTATTTTTAGATTTTTCTTAAAAACCGCCCCGGAATCACCTTTGAAAGTTAATTCTATCGCAAACCTAACATAAAATTTTCTGTTAAAATTTATTGGTATTCAGTTGGCGGACCATTTGGGAGCCCTGATATCGGGGAGTTTAAACGCAATGTTATTACTAATGAAGAAATGATGACGAAAAATAGACTTTTTATGGACATCAATACGTGGTATGAATTTCAGTTGAAACTTTTTGCTTTTAATTTGAAATATAAATCCTCATCATTTATTGCTAATAATACTGTGTTGGTAATGAATCACAATAATAGCACTATGAGAATTAAAAACTTGAAGAATTTTTCACAATTTCACTTAAACGATTGCCAGTTAGAAAATTTGAAAGATAAAGTTCATCATTTTAACAAGAAGCTTTTGCAACACATGTCTGCAAATTATCTACCACGCTTAATTAAGCAAAAATGTACACTAGGTTACGTAACCACCGAAAATGAATCTGCTTTATTTTCAAAGCTCATCATTTGTATTGAGAGTAATGTATTGACTATTTTAAACCAAATTTATGAGTGCGTAGGATGTATTTTTGCACATGAAAGTATGAGTCGTCATAATGTTTCAGGTTTATTAATCGCAAAAAGTTTAATCAGCTAGGCGACATGGTATTAATATTAGTGAATTTCGATTACGTTGTTTCTATGTTTTTAAACGGAATTGGATGTATTAGTAAAAACTTTTTTTGCAACATCAATGTAGAAACTATACGAAATGTATTGTTTAAATAATAAATTTTGTTGTTGCTGTTTGTTAAATGTGTATGTTTATTCATTTAGTCTATCTTTTAATTGTGACAAACTATATTGGAAAAAAGAAATTAACAATTAACTAATCAAAATGTATATGTATAAGTTTTTATTTTTTAATTTAAAATAAATTCCAAGTTATTAATTTTTTTAAATAATGAAAATAAAAGTTTTCTAATTTTGCAATTTAATAAAATTATTTTTAAAAATATTTACAAGTTAAAAATATTTTTTGAAATAAATTTCAAATCTAGTTGAAATATATTTTTCGAGTTTTACAATTTTAGAAAAAAAAATCATTTCAAGTTAAAAATATATTTTGAAATAAATTTTTTCAAGTTAAAATTAAATTTTAAATTTTACAATTTCAGAAATAAAAAAGTTTTTAATTAAATAATTTTGTTTTAATTAAATTATTCATTGTAGAGTTTTTTTATTCATGCTTTCATGCTTGCATACTATATATAGATATGTAGCACATACTATGTTTTATGTAAGAACAATTATTTTATTAGTTCAAAATTATTTACAAGTTAGAAAAATATACGATGTTTTCATAGTATATGTATAGATATACTATGTTTTATGTAAGAACAAATATTTTATTAGATCAATTATATTTACAAGTTCAAAAAAAATTTACTAGTTTTCAATTTAAAAAAAAAATAAGTTTTCTAAAAATTACAAAACTATTTTATCAGTTTAAAAAAATTATAAAAAAAAGTTTAAAGTTTTTTTTTCCTTGCGTTTGCAATTTAAGAAAAAAAATATAAAAGTTTTTAAAATTTTTCATTAATTAATTTTTTTTGTTTGTTCAATTCATTGTATAAATTTTTAAACATGCTTACATACTACATATAAATATGTAGTATGTTCACAATGTAATATATTGGATACTATGTAACATAGTATATACTATGTTTCATATAAGAACAAAGATTTTTCTAGTTCAAAATTATTTACAAGTATAGAAAAATATTTTATTAGCTTTCCAATTAAAAAAAAAATGTTTTCTAAAAAATATTTTATAAGTTTTACAAGAAAAAAAAATATATTCAATTAAGTTTTCTAATATATATATATGCATATATATATATAACCATTAATTAAACATAACCTAGTAAGCTTTTTATGATGTTTTTTAAATATATCTTTTCATTTTGAATGTCAACAATTCATTATGAAGTATTTTTTCCTATTGGTATCTTATATATATTTATATATATTCCCAGGTCGCTAAATGATTAAGCAATCTTTTAAATATGTATATATATATATATATATGTTATTAGTTGGAAAATATGAGTTATTGATATTAGCATAGTATGTATTTATATATCACATAGTGTTTATGTAAGTATCGTCTGCTGCATATTCCGTGGTTTCGTGTGCTCCGAATCTATGTAAGTTTCTTGTTCTTTTTTTCCGCATGTGGCAACACTCTGTGTTTTATTCTGTTTTTTCGTGTTGTTGTAGAATGTGAAAAATGATGGAATGTAGTAAGAAGCTGTTAGCTCGCAAATATTTAGTGTTATAATAAATTCGTGTTAACAGTCCACTTTGGTGTTTATGTGAACGAACCAGTAGTGTAAGTAATTGTAGTTAAAAACGCAATATCATTTGTTGGTACAAGTCTAGCCGGAGTGCTAGTGAAAAATAAAAGAGTACAATCGAACAATTTATGAACTACCGTATGATATCGTCTGTCGATGGAAATCGTGTGATATCGAAGGAAAAATTACCTCAGGTTGTGAGGTAAGTTAACTTTGAACATTCTATTTCATGTCTAAAAATAATTTGTATTTAAAAGTGTAGAATTATTTTGAAAGTATACAGTTTAGATATTTTAGAACTAGTTTTGAGCTTGATTTAAGCAAAAATGAGTGAACTGGTATCTTTAAAAACAAAAAGAACTGCTCTACGGAGAAGTGTAACAAATTACATTAAGAAAATCGAAAGTATATTCGCAAGTGATGACATTAATGTAATAGAATTAGAAGAAAATATTGAATTATTAAAACAGAAAGAAACGGATCTAAAAAAAACTGGATAGGGAAATTGAAGTTTTAATTACAGAACCTAAACAATTAGAAAGTGAGATAGATAGCGCACAGGAAATCTCAGATAAAATTGATTTGTGGAAATTTAAGGGTGAAAAAACGTTGAAAATACAAAATGCTGAGTTAAATAAGAGTGAGATTAAATCTGATAGTGTAATTTCAGAAAACGTGTTTGAGAATATTAAATTACCTAGGTTATCATTACCTACAAAGAACAAGAGAACATCATAGTGTTTTGCACATGGTAAATTATTAAAGGAATAAGAATCAGTCAAATAGTATGTCTCCACACGCACAAGAATTTATCCCTAGAAAAGTTGAGTCAGCAAGTGAAAATAGGAGGTAATATAACAGAATGGATAGCGTTTAAGGATCTTTTCAATGCATGCGTAAACAGCAATACAAGTATAACTAATGCTCAAAAATTACAGTATTTGAAGGCTTCGTTGAAAGGTGAAGCGTATCGCGTCATTCAGTCTATTCAAATTTCGAATTCTAATTTTGAGATTGCATGGAAGTTTACCAACTATTCAAACAGAATCAGCTATTGCTATTTTAAATCTAGTTGACAACATTAATGAAGTCATTTGCTCATCAGAAGTATTGAACCAAACCATTGACAAATTTGGTGATACATTAATGACTTATTTAATTTTGCAAAAATTGGATCCTTCTACAAAATTGTGGTGGGAACGTCAGCTTAAAAGCGGGGAAATTTCGAAACTTAAAAACTTAATTGAATTTCTTAAGAATTACGCAAGAACTCTTCAAAATAGCAAGCTAGTGGTAAATAAGGTACCTAAATCTGTAGTTCTGAATAAGAGTAATGCTTTTGTAGCTACGTTAGGTTGTGGTTATTGTAAGGAAGACCATAGTTTAGCTAAGTGCTCGAAGTTTCTTAATTTACCTGTTCAACAACGAATAGATTTCGTAAAACGTAATCATTATTGTTTCAATTGCTTATCTAATATGCATTTCCTCAATAAATGTAAGAGTCTAAATACGTGCCATCATTGCTTTAAGAAACATCATAGTGTTTTGCACATGGTAAATTATTAAAGGAATAAGAATCAGTCAAATAGTATGTCTGCACACGCACAAGAATTTATCCCTAAAAAAGTTGAGTCAGCAAGTGAAAATGTTTCGTCTACAGTCTGTGCCTCTCATTATGAGTCAAACGAAAATTGTAATCAAAAGAGCCATATTTTGTTGTGTACCGCATTAGTAAAAGTTCAAAATTCTAAACAAGAGTTTATAAAATGCAGATGTTTATGTGATACTGGCTCTCAGAGGTCATTTATTTCACAAGAATGTGTAAATAAATTAGGATTAAAGGTCAAAGATAGTTCTATCTCTGTGTCATGTTTGGGAACATTTAATACTGTGAGTAATGGGGAAGTTGATTTATTATTCACTTCTCACTTCAAAAGTGATCTTTGAGTATCAACATCAGCATTCGTGATGTATTAGGTGACAGATAATATTCCCTATGTGTCTTTGCCTTCAATCATTTGCTATAATTTCAATGATTTAATGTTAGCTGATCCATTATTTTTCAAATCACAAAAAATTGACATTCTATTTGGTGTAAATGTATTTATGCATTTAATGACTGGAGAAATTGTCAAACGTGAACTTCACCTTCCAATTGCATTAAATTCAAGACTTGGTTGGATAATTTCGGGTACTACAAATTTTGAAACTCTGGCAACTGATCCAGTATGTGTAAGTACAAAAACTGACGAGTTAGTAAATTCATTCTGGGAAATAGAAAAAATTCCAAATGTGCAACCTTTAACAGTTGAAGAAAAACTTTGTGAAAGGCATTTTGAGAGTTCTCATTTCAGGGAAAAAACAGGCCGCTACTCAGTCGCATTACCGTTTAAACAGGATCAAGATAATTTAGGTGATTCTCGTCAAATGGCACACAGAAGATTTCTTTATCTTGAGAAGAGATTAATATCCATGCCAGAAATTTACAACCAATATGTTCAATTTATGAAAGAATATTTATCTCTGGGCCACATGGACCTTGTTTCAAATACATATCGTGAATTAGAGAATAAACATTATTACATCCCACATCACTTCGTCTTGAATAGTTCTAGTTTAACCACCAAATTAAGAGTAGTTTTTGATGGGAGTGTTAAAACAACAACAGGTGTATCTTTAAACGACACTCTAATGGTAGGTCCTAAAACACAAGATGATTTAATTTGCATTTTATTAAGGTTTAGATTTCATAATATTGCAATCACAGCTGATATAAGAATGATGTATAGGCAGGTAAAAATTCATGACAAAGATGGGGATTTTCAGAGAATATTATGGAGAGATAGTCAAGATAAACAAATACAAGTTTTTCGCTTAAACACTGTCACGTATGGAACTGCTGTTGCTCCATATCTTGCAACTAAAACTTTGAGTCAGTTAGCAATTGATGAAGATCTTAATTTCCCAAAAGCAAAGACTGTAGTTTTAAGAGATTTTTATGTTGATGATGTTTTAACTGGTGTTGAGAATAGTTAGGAAGGTACTGAATGGATATATAAATTGCAGAAAATGCTAAAAAAAGGTGGGTTTGAGTTACATAAATGGTCCACAAATGAACCATCACTATTCAAAAATGCTGGGTTAGCAAGCACAATTAATGATAATATGCATAGTGTAGTGGGCAATAAAGCCATAAAAGTTCTAGGAGTAGAATGGCATCCTGATAATGATATGTTCAAATGTAATTTCAGTGATATAGATTATCAAAGTGTCCCTACTAAAAGAATTATTCTGTCATTTGTATCGACGCTTTTTGATCTATTGGGATGAATTGCACCTTTTGTAATTCTAACTAAAATGATCCTTCAAGAACTGTGGAAATTACAATTATCATGGGATGACCCAGTACCAGAAAATATTGATCAAAAGTGGAAAATTTTGTGCCAAGAAGTCAAACTCTTAAATTCCATATATATACCTAGAAAAGTCATCTTGGCCAATTATTCTCGATGTGAACTTCACGGATTTTGTGATGCTTCAGAAAAGGGTTATTCAGCAGTTATTTACGTTAAAACTTGTGATAACTCTAACACTGATGTGAAACTTTTAACAGCTAAAACTCGCGTAGCACCACTTAAACCTATCACGATTCCAAGACTGGAATTATGTGCTGCAGTATTGCTGGCACACTTAATACAGGCGGTAAGAGATGCATTACATATAAAACCTGATTCTGTACACGCATAGAGCGATTTACAAATTGTATTGTCATGGCTAAGATCAAATCCTAAAAGATGGCAAGTCTTTGTAGCCAACAGAGTATCTGAAATCCAATCCATTTTACCAGCTGAGAATTGGAACCATGTGAACGGAAAAGAAAATCCTGCTGATTGTGTATCACGTGGGTTGCTTCTGCAGAACTACTGTCCCATGACTTGTGGTGGAACGGCCCACTGTGGTTAAGAAGCAATGAGGTTCCCGTGCATGAACCTATTACCATAAATGAAGAAGATTTACCAGAAGCACGTAAAACATTATCATTTGTAGTTTCTGAAAATCTAAAAGAACTTGATATTATATCAAAAATATCTTCGTTTTCCAAGTTGCAACGCATATTTGCTTGGCTATTGAGATTCATCTCCAATTCAAAGGTAACACGTGTAGAAAGAAATACATCCTTTTTATTAAGCAATGAAATTCAAGCCGCAACACGCTGCATTATTCGAATAGTTCAACAAGTGAACTTCAATAAAAAAATTCAATTTTTAGAAGCTGGAAAAGAGCCACCTACAAATAGCAGTCTCGTTTGTTTGTGTCCAATTTTAGATGATAACAAAATATTAAGAGTAGCAGGAAGATTGAAAAACGCACAGCTGTCAGAGAATGAAAAGCACCCAATCTTATTACCATCAAAGCACCATGTGACTAAGATCATAATTAAACATTTTCATGAAAAATATTTCCATGCAGCTCCAGAGCTTCTTCTTTCTTTAATTAGACAGACATTTTGGATCATTACTGCTAGGTCTGTTATTCGGAAAATAGTAAGAACTTGTGTTACATGTTGCAGATATAGAGCTCAAACTGCAAAACAAATAATGGCTAATCTTCCAGCAGGGTAACACAGTCACGACCATTTCATCTAGTTGGAACAGATTTTTCAGGACCATTCATGATTAAATATCGTGCAGGACGCAGACTAAAATCATTTAAATCATATGTGTGTGTATTTACCTGCTTCGTCATCAAAGCAGTCCTTGAAGTTGTAGAAGATCTTTCAACAAAGGTATTCTTAAGTGCATTAAAACGATTTATCGCAAGAAGAGGGGAACCTTTTGAGATTTTTAGTGATTGTGGAACCAACTTCAAAGGTGCAGAAAAAGAAATCAACAAATATCTTTTGCAGTGCAAGCAGAATGAAGAAATAAACAAATTTTTGTCGTCAGAGGAAATACGCTGGACTTTTAATCCGCTTTCTGCTCCACACTTTGGTGGACTTTGGGAATCTGCAGTAAAATCAATGAAATCGCATCTGAAGAAAACAGTTGGTGACACTGTCTTAACCTATCCTGAGTTCCAAACCTTGATTACGCAAGTTGAAGCTTGTCTCAACTCTAGGCCACTGTGTCCTATATCATCTGACCCAACAGACGTAACTGCTCTAACGCCAGGTCACTTCCTAGTTAGAACTTCTCTAACTGCCATACCTGAACAAGATCTAAGTCACAGTCCTTTGAGTCATCTTGATAGATGGCATGTGAGACAGTTTATTCTTCAGCAATTTTGGAAAAGATGAAGCCGGGAATACCTGTCTCAACTTCAGCAAAGACCTAAATGGCAAAAAAGTCAACGAGATTTAGAAGTCAACGACTTAGTCCTCATCAAGGATGACAACCTTCCACCACTTAAATGGAAGTTAGGACGAATAATAACTATTCATCCAGGTTCAGACAATAAGGTCAGAGTTGTTACGATCAAGACTAGTAGTTGTGTCATCGATCGTCCAATAGTGAAACTGTGTCCTCTTCCTATAGAAACTAAAAACTGTCAACTCAGAACAGTCTAATATTTTTCTATTTTTGTATTAATTTGTTTGTGTTATTAATTGTTCTTTCATTATAGTTATAAATTGTAAGCAACTAACTACTTGTTTAAATCCCAGGGCATTTCAACGGGACCAGAATGTTTATGTAAGTATCGTCTGCTGCATATTCCGTGGTTTCGTGTGCTCCGAATCCACGTAAGTTCGTGTTCTTTTTTCCGCATGTGGCAACACTGTGTTTTATTCTGTTTTTTCGTGTTGTTGTAGAATGTGAAAAATGATGGAATGTAGTAAGCCGCTGTTGGCTCGCAAATATTTAGTGTTATAATAAATTCGTGTTAACAGTCCACTTTGGTGTTTATGTGAACGAACCAGTAGTGTAAGTGATTGTAGTTAAAAACGCAATATCACATAGTATATATCACATAATGTGTATGTATAACAAAGTAGATAGTTATATATCACATAATGTGTATCATATATGACTAATTGTATACTATGGTCGACTTAAGAATAATCATTTTTCTAGTCTAAAATTAATTATAAGTTATAAAATTATTTTTTAAATGAAACTTTTGTTTCCCATTAACTATACCTTATTTCTTCAAACTCTAATTTTTACATGTACATTTTTAATACAAATTCATTTATATTCAAGTAATAGAATAATATCTACTTACAAATAGCATCGACTTAAAAACGGATCTTGTCATGGCTCGCTCCTAGAGATGAAATGCTCACTGCAGATAACAAACAGGATGTTTGTATAATCACCTGATTTACTTAAACATCTGATAAAAGCGATAGCATGTTTGCCATTTTCAACTCAGTCTTCAAATGTGTTGGCTCGTTAAATTTTATTGTCTATATTCCTTCATATTAAAAATGAAACTATATATTTTCTTCATAGGTTTGATGTTGAAAAGGTCTAAACTAATTTTAAAAACTATCTTTTTACATCAAAAAAAAATAAAATAAATAAAATCATCATCTTTTAGTATGTTTAGTTGAAAGATCTTTTATTTTTAATTCGATGATATAATCGGAATTCTTATTAAGGAGTTTTATTTAACTGTCTATTATTTTCTAGAAATAATTTTCTTATGCAAGCGAAAAAGAATATTTCATCATTTATGTAATCAAATGTTGATTATACTTTATGTTATTTACCATAATTTCTAATTATGTATACTAGACGTATATACAGGGTGTCCAGCGAATAAGACCCTGATTTTAAAATTAAATATCTCACGAACGAAGATCAATAGAACTATGCGGTAAACGGTTTCTTTATTAGCTAAGTTGTAAAAATGTTATACAGAAGTTTCGAAAATTTAGTTACAAAAACCGTTAACAGATGGCGCTGTGCTCGATATGCTTGTAAATTGTTTTTCGAAGTCCAGAGCGATCAGTTCAAAGCACATCACTCACTTTGAGGAGTCGATATTGAGTCGACTCACTTGACTGATGAGTCGACATAGTGACTAGAATCTCGACTCACTTGCGGAAGTACGCTTGCTTGTAAAGATGAAGCAATTCAAACTTTCGTATCGTGGAGAAGAAAATTTTTGAGTGTATGCTTGAATTATTTTGGTTTTAATTTTACATAAAAGAAAATATTTATATTAGACTTTAATGGATGAAAGAAGTGAACAGACAAACTAAAAGTCTGCACAGTCCCAAATTTATAGGCCCTGAGATCGCCTTCGCCTGTACAAGAAAAAATTTGACACGAGACTAGCCCGACCAGAAAAAAAGTTAAAATGTCGGCCTCAGCCCGTCCGGCCCCACTAAATTTCTAGAAAACATGAATTTTTACTTCAATATGGTTGAAAAATTGTTCCTTACGATGAGTTCTGACCAAAAATACTTATTTTAGCTTTCATTTTTATGTTTATAATCTTAATTTTTAAAGAAGAGACCTGTGCTGCGATATTTATGTTTTTAATGAATCTCTATTTGTATGTAAATGTTTCAGTTAAATTTAATATCGTTAATCCATATTCTATGCATTGGAGATTTAACAATCTGGAAAATTTTATATAGTAAAATCGTCTAAGACGAAATTGCTTAGGAATGAAAAAATATAAGTTATAGACAATTTTCCTTTTGCGCAGGTTTAAATGTATCATATACTTTTCCTCACATATTATTATATTCATTTTTCATGCATCAACAAATTTTTTAGTTTAAGACAGCATTCCGTCATACACAGGTACTTTTTCATGTTTTATTGTATTTTAATTTTATTGCATAGAAATGGCTATTATTTAAAAAGAATAAATTTTACAGATTAATTGTACAGTAACATGGCAATAAGTATAATGGCAATTTAAAAATATATGCATTTTTTGCAAAAAGTTTTGGGTCGGGCCAAATTTTACTGATTACCAGGCCAAGACAATAATTTTCGTATGGGTTGGGCTGGCACTTAAAATGTCGGCCCTTGCAAACCTTGGAAGAATGAAGGCAGTCCCGGATCAGTGCTCAAAAATTATGTTCGGCTCGGCGCGATCTTTCAGAAAAATGAAAGGCCCCAGCCTGGCCCGGAAAGAGCAATACCTAGGCCCGCCACCTTAGAAAAGAAGTAAGGCCCTGTCCGACCCCAGTGCTGCGAAAAATTGGTCTTATCCCTGCCCACGGGCTGGGCCGGTGCACACCTCTCAGCCAAACTGTAAAATATAGTAATATTCTTGTTTAATACCGTACCCCCATGTCTAAAATTTTACCTTCTTCTTAAGTGGGAGTGGAAGGTTTTGAGGTGTTATTTTTTATATATATCAAGATTTAAAGGTTTAAATTTTCTGTGCTGAAAACGAAACGGGAAACGGTTTTTTTTGTTTTGTTTTGTTTTGTTTGTGTGTGTGTGTGCGTGCGCGCGCACGAGGAGCATGGGGTAAGGGAAATTTACTGCAAACAAGGACAATAAATCTTCAAAATATGCGAAATCCTCCAATCGGTATTTTCTGCTTGTGATAAAAATGTCATTTAAATTCCCTCCCAAAATTTTGGTTTCCTCTCCTTTGTTCCGTCCTCCCGAATCACAACATTTTAAATTCTTAGATATCTTCTGCATTGATTTTTTAGAATTCCGTACTTAAAAAGTGAAAACGGAGCCATTATAAGTTGATCGTGTTTTCAAATTTATAGATTAAAAGCTATTCACAAATATTTTTCGAAAAAAAAAAAAAAATAGGGGGAGTAATTTAGTTATTTGATTTTTTTTTTCTTTTATGCGTGTGTGTATGTGTATCGTGCTGGGTATTGTTGAAAAGACCTCGTGACACTGAATTAAAAAATATATTCGTTTTAATTGTAGATGCTGTCGAAAATGTAATACAAAAATATGTCCCCCCCCCCCCCTTCCCTCCAACCTATTTCCGAATTTACTTAAACTAAAATGATGAAAAAAATTAGGGACAATAGTTGTGTATTCAGACTTTGCTAGAAAATTATAACGATTAACCGTATTTTTTAGTTACACACAAACTTTACTTTGCGGGGCTCAGAGGCAGCATTTTTAACAATAAAGTTATAAAATTTAACAGGCCTGACTATTGAGGCGATTTGGAATCAAATATCGTTTTCCATTTCTTTTTTACATAAATAAATTGCTTATCAAGTAAAATGCGATTTCTGTCACGTAACGGCAAGTTTTTCTCTTTCCGTGCTATCGTGTACGGAAATTCGATTAAAATCTCCAATTTTGACAGCATTTTTTGAAAGATATTTTGGCAAAAAATGGAAAACGCGATTCGATTACATAGTTCCTGATCAAGAACACCTGTCAATTTTACGCGTTTCCAAATACAAATGAATTCAAAAATGAATATAATAATATGTGAGCAAAAGTATATGATACATTTAAACCTGCACAGAAGGAAAATTGTCTATAACTTATATTTTTTCATTTCTAAGCAATTTCGTCTTAGACGATTTTACTAAATAGAATTTTTTCATATTGTTAAATCTCCAATGCATAGAATATGATTAACGATATTAAATTTAACTGAAACATTTACATACAAATAAAGATTCATTAAAAACATAAATATCGCAGCACAGGTCTCTTCTTTAAAAATGAAGATTATAAACATGAAAATAAAAGCTAAAATAAGTATTTTTGGTCAAAACGCCTCATACGGAACAATTTTTTAACCATATTGACGTAAAAATTCATGTGTTTTCTATAAATTTAGTGGGACCGATTGGGCTTAGGCCGATATTTTAACTTTTTTCCGGCCCTGAACAGTCTCGCGCCAATTTTTTTTCTTGTGCGGGACAAGGCGATCTCGGGCCGAAATCCTGTTTTATACCGAGACGGTCCATTAACTTTTTGTACGGGTTGAACTTTTAAATTTTATATAGATGTGGGCCGAACATTTTTCTATGGGCGGTGAGGCCAGAGCTTATAAATTTGGGCCTGTGCAGACCTTTAGTTTAACTGTTCCCAGCGCCCATCCAACAAAGTCTAATATAAAAATCTTCTTTCATGTAAAATTAAAACCAAAATAATTCAAGCATACACTCAAAAATTTTCTTATCCGCGATGCAAAAATAGAATTGCGTCATCTTTACAACCAACCAATGTTACTTCCGCAAGAGAGTGGAGAGTCGAGTCACTATGTCGACTCATCAATCAAGTGAGTCGACTCAGCATCGACTCCTCAAAATTGTTTGAAGTGCCTCGAACTGATCGCTTTGGGCTTCGAAGCACAATTTATAGGCATATCGAGTACAGCGCCATCTGTTAACGGTTTTTGTAACTAAATTTTAAACTTCTGTATAACCTTTTTACGACTTAGCTAATAAAGAAACCGTTTACCGCATAATTCTATCGATCTTTGTTTGTGAGATATTTAATTTTGAAATCAGGGTCTTATGCGCTGGACACCCTGTATATATATATATATATATATATATATATATATATATATATACTTGGTATACTATATATATATATATATACTAAGTATGTATATAATTTTATATACTAAGTTTTCCGTTTGATATCCGAAGTTTAAATTTGGCGGATAACCCAAATATGATATCAAAATTACATGTTATTAATGAAATTTTTAAAGGTCGATACAATTTCAATATCTATGACCCCACGGAAAATTTTTACTACACCATGATTATAGAAAATAACAAGTTGGAAATTGCTCGTCAAACGTGGCAAATGGGGTGCATTCGTACTATAACTAGTTTTATAATTATTTTTGCACCCCATATTGTATTGAATGTATAATTTTTTGCACTTCATAAAGCGCATAGTCTGATACATCATTAAAATGCACTTCCAATAATTTTTTCCCATTCCCCGTAATGTAAAGAAAAACTTTTGACTGTCCTTGTAATTAAACTATACATCCAATTTTCCTAAAATTTGAAATAGCTCAACAAAATTTTGCAACAATTATATCTTTAAAATTTCAGACCATTCGGAAGGCTGTAATATCATTAAAATGCACTTGCAATAATTTTTCCCATTAGCCGTAATGTAAAGAAAAACTTTTGACTGTCCCTGTAATTAAACTAGACATCCGATTTTCCTAAAATTTGAAATGGCTCGACAAAATTTTGCAACAATTATATCTTTAAAATTTCAGACCATTCGGAAGGCTGTAATATCATTAAAATGCACTTGCAATAATTTTTCCCATTGGCCGTAATGTAAAGAAAAACTTTTGACTGCCCCTGTATCCTAAAATTTGAAATGGCTCGACAAAATTTTGCAACAGTTATATCTTTAAAATTTCAGATCATTCGGAAGGCTCTAATATCATTAAAATCCACTTGCAATAATTTTTCCCATTGGCCGTAATGTAAAGAAAAACTTTTGACTGTCCCTGTAATTAAACTATACATCCGATTTTCATAAAATTTGAAATGGCTCGACAAAATTTTGCAACAGTCCTATATTTGAATTTTCAGACCATTCGGTTGGGTAGTTTTTGCTCTGTTACATGCGGACAGACAGACGGACGGACAGACGGACGGACTGAACGACGACTATAGGTGCTACGTATTTATATAATTACGATCGCACCTAATAAACACGGAGATTTGGAGAAAGCAAGTTTATTCTTCTGCTTTTAGAATTGAAGTAAAAACAATCGTTCGGATATTTTATTTTTTTATTTTACATACTGTATCTTTAAAAGAATTTTAAAAAATCGTATCATAGTGTTGGTAACTAAAAAAAAAAAAATAATAATAATATAAAAAAGAAAAGAAAAGAAAAAGAAATACTCCTTGAAAAGTAAGGCACCGAGTGCCTTACTTAATATTTCTAAAACGTGATAGTACATTGAATGTGAAATGTGATACATATTCTGTAATACATTTCTAAAAATTCAAGAAAAACATTTAAACTTCGTATGTGTATTCTTCCTCATTTACTTATTTGAAACGCAAATAAGAAATAACATTATTAAAGCAAATATTTTTTCCTTCGGAATATTTCATAATGGTAAGAAAAGCATTCGACGGATACGAATTATTTCATTTTTTTTTCAAGTTATTAAGTTCTAATATAATTAGTGATCCATCAAAGCCATTTAATTAGTTAAGGGAATTTAATAGTAAAATAAAATTATTTTCGCCGCACCCCCTTTTTTCAATTCCTACTATTAGTTCACACTCTCCCCATATTTATTTATTTATTTATAGATCTTGTTCAAATTTTCAATCGTTAATAAAACACTTATTATTCATCCTATCAAGTTGAAATAATTTTTTTTAAACTTGTACTGGATGACAATCGATGTTAATACAGATTTTTCAAATATTAATTAATTAATTAATTTTAGTTTTATATGGGAGACAAAATGGCGGCCATTGGTTATTGAACAGCATTTAATGCATCTTCATATTAGGGGGGGGGGGGGTTACGATAGGAGGGGCCCTGTTCTGTCGTCAAATACCGTCAAGTTTGCCGCCAACTTGGCGATATCTCTAATATTTCGCCAAATTCCCATAGACTTCCATTGTAAACCTACTTGCTTATAGAGAATCAACAAATTGAGATATTTTAATGCAACAAAAACTAATATTAGCTTAAGGGATTACATTAAATTTTTCTTTGGTGACCTAAGTAGGAATTGACTTTAAAAACAAAATTTTTATATTACTTGTTAATAATAAATTTTTGTTTCTTCTAATTTGTCAAATATTTTTCTCGCCTAATAATTTTGAAAAAAATTACGAATAAACTGATTAGAAAGTAAAAAAAAAAACATAATTGCCATTCGTGAAACATCGAGGAGGTATATATATATATATATATTTGGTAAAATAATGAAAATCAATTACTAAAAAGTATTCATCTCTAGTGTTGCTGTTAATATTTTTATGTTTCTTTTTTCCTTTTTAATCGACTTCCTGCGAGGAAGATTATACAATTCGTTTGTAAGCTTTTTACTAATATCCATGCATAACTTCTAAACTGTTGATTCGATTTTCATACCTTTTTATTTATTAGGAAAGTCTCTTTGGGCAGATGGTTCCGTTTCATTATTGAACCATTGATGTTACAATCTCAAAATGATATTTTTATCTATCTGTCTGTTTTCATATATATATATATACTAGCAGCCTAACGCCCGCTACGCTGGTCAGTTTTTCTAAAGAAACCTTGAATCAAACTAAATATATCTGTGAATTTGATCATGCGTTTTAAAGCAATATGGACATTTTCCTGGAATGCCCAATCTAATTGGTGAAAACAATATGAACGTTATTACGCTATTATATCTTTTGAGCCATACAAAATTTAGGCTGTTAAAGGCCAACTTCTTTCGTTGATCATTTAGTGTAGTATTCGGTGTAGAACAATATGTACTATACTTAAAAGGGTTCATGAAAAATTATCAATGCAAATCTCATCAGAATCTGTTAATTGGACATACTGAAAAGGCTAATAGTTCATAATTTGATTCGCCTGCTTCTAAAACATTCAGCCTTAATTCTATAATCAAGCAACCTGATGACCAAGCAACACCAAGTGAATGATATGTGCTTTATACTAAAACATTCACTGAAAAATTAACTAATCGAGCAAGTTCCATCGAAATCCACTTAGCAGGATCTTTTAAACTGGAAAATGTACCGAAACATTTCATAAAAATAATCTAATTAGCAGTTTAAATCCCATGAAAATTCATTCAGCGGAACCTTAAAAAAAAAGCCAATCTTTCGAAATCGGGTTCATCTGATTTAGATCTTTACCCATAATTATTTAATTAAGCAACGTAGAACATTATATTTTATACTAACATATTTTCTGTAAATTATCTAACTAACAATGTAAGCCACATCAAAATCAATTCAGTAGAAGTAAATTTAAAAGCGGCCGGAATGAAATTTCTCTTTGCATTTTACATACAATGAGATAGTTAAATATAGCTATCATAATCGCGTTAACCTGATTATATAGAACTCTCAGGGATGTAGTGGTAGGTATACATCGCATCATTTCTGGATTTTTAAAGAAACTCTGCACAACGTTCATAACTATAGCATTCTAGTATACATTCTTTGTCTGTAGCGTATTATCCTCCAATTTTCTTTACTATACCACAGAGAACTTTTTCTGCATAGCTTCGTAACTAAACAGTTTTGAAAAATACGATAAATATTGAAAAGATCCCTAGAATATTATCTAACTAACTGGTCAATTGTCATTGAAATCCATTCAGTAAAACTTGAAATCTTTCCTAATCGAGTTCACCTAATTATAGAACTCCCGTAACTATTACTAAGCAACTTGGAACGATGGTTTTTAGATTAAACTATTTATCAACCAAATTTACTATCTAATAGTGTAAGTTCTGCAAAATTATGTTCAGTAGAATCTGAATTATAATCAATCGGAATGAAATAGGAATTTGCGCTTTACATATAGTAGTAGAAGCCTTCGCCCGCTACGCTGGTCGGTTTCTCCAAGCGAAACTTTAATTAAACGAAATATATCGGTGTATTTGATCTTGTGTTTCATAGCAATAAATACATTTATCCCTAATGATCATACGTGTTGCTGAAAACAATATGAACGCCATTACGGTTTTATATCTTCTAATGTCTCAGACAAAATTTGGACTGTTATGAAGCAAATCTTTTAGTTGATTATTTATAATTCAATATAAAAAAGAACGGAAGAACGATATGTAGCATATTAAAATCACACCTGAAAATTAAAAAATGCAAATCTCATCAAAATCCGTTCAGTATAACCTTCTAATAAGACTACTTTTTCATAATTGAGTTCACCAGATAATACAACATTCAGCTATAATTCTATAGCAAAGCAATGTAGTACAATATGTGTTTTATACTAAAATCTTTCCTGAAAAAATATCTAACAGTGCTAATTAACTCAGTAGAACCTTTTAAAAAGGCTAATATTTCAAAATAGGGTTCACTGATTAAAGAACTTTCGCACATAATTCTATAACTGAGCAAAGTAGAATAATGTGTTATATATGAAACATTTTCTTGAAAATTTATCTAACAATGCAAATCTTCTCAAAATGCATTGAAAAGTACTCATGTTATAAGCGGTCGGACCGAAATTTCCCTTTTTACTTTATATTTGAAGTTGATAGTTAAATATACCTTTCATAATCAAGTTAACGTGATTGTAGAATTTTTAGGAATGTAGCATAGACTATACGCCGTAGACCTTCTGGTGTTTTTTAGAAACTCTGCACTCCATAGCTATAACATATATACTCTCTAATATATACCATGCCTGTAGATTTTATCCTACTTTTTTCTCAACTACACAGTGAGAACTTTCCTCATAGTTCCATAACTAAAAATGTAGAATGACATTTCAAATATTGCAACAATACCTAATATTACCTAACTGTGCAACTCCAATCCAAATACGTCCAGTAGAACTTTAAATAAAAGGTAATCTTTCATATTCGGGTTCACCTAGTTTTGGAACTTTCTCTTGTAATCTAATTTTCTGCAATCTGATTTGTTGCCAAGTCTGTGCTTCAGGAAAACAATAACCCAGAAGAAAACTTCGCTACAGAGAAGTACCATCCACGCAAGAATTACCAACCATCCACAAAAAATAATCTAACTAACAGTGTACGTCCCATCAAAATACATCCAGCAAAACTCAAATTATAAACGGGTGGAAGGAAAAGCAAATTTGCATTTTATATAATTACAGTAGATGTATCTTTCATAATTGCGTTCGCCTTTCTGTATAGCTTTTCCAATAGCTCTATAACTAAAACTAAGCAACGTAGAACACTGTGTGTATACATAAAAACTGTTCCAAAAACATTACCTAACTAATAGTGGCATATCCTATCAAAATATTATAAAGAATAGGAATAAAATGCAAATTTCCGTTTTAAATATGTAGTAGATGATGATGATGATACGATTTTCCGTAATAGAATTCATCATGAAGTTTTCGCTTCTTACATAAAAGATGCTTTCAACTTTGTAATTAATACACCGATTGAAGAAGTATCCGATTACGGAAGATTAACCAGAAATTCAATGAACAACTACCCAAAGAAAGGTGAATATATGGCTTTTGTGATACTTTTATGTTAGCCGGGCGCAAGTAATAAATCAACAAAGATTGTTTCCATATTTTATTTTATTATTTTCATTCAAAATAAAAACATTTCACTCATTTCATTTATAATACATGCTTTACACTAATGTCATTGAAAAAGATGAAAAGTAAAACAATAGGAAATAATGCCATAACTTAAAACAAAGAATTGTTTTTAATTTACATACGCGAAATGTAACTACTGCTATTGGCAATTTTTAAAATGCTATGGCGATATTTACATACGGATACGGCTGACATAAAAGTACCCATTTTTTATTCTTATCCAGGGTAAGTGATAAATCGCGATGTATTATTTCAATTCCAATTTCTTCCATTAAAAAAAGTAATACGCATTATTCGAACCATGAAATAGATCGCCAAAAATGGTTGACAATTGCTAATCTTGTTTATCGTTTGCCAATTACGTTCAAAAAAGTAATTTAACATTCTTAAATACATAATCTTGTTAAAATGGCAAATTGTTTTAAGTAAATAAATAAATAAAATATATAACATAAAACTGCATACTATAAACTATAATAAATAAAAATTATAATAATAAAATTAATTTAAAACTATACTAAATAAACTATCAAATGGACAAAAAATAAGGGTTGCTATAATTAATGTAATTGTCATGCTTGGCGCAGATGTATCTGACATGGCCCGGATGTAAGTACCACAAAACTTTTTTAAATCGTACAAACATTGCTTTCATTTTTTAAATATTTTCGTTTTATAATGTTAATTTCTAAGTGGATCGCTTCCCTGTATTTTAAATAAATTCAATATATATTTTTTCTTTTTTTCAAGGCGTTTGTATTTATTTATTTTTTTCAAACTCATATAGCCGGTTCAATTCTTTAACCAAAAGAGTTAACAAAAAGATTTAATTTGAATTTCTTCCGTTGCTACAGTAACGGATGTATAAGATGAATGAATATGAGTGAATTATCACTTATAATTTTAGGTATTTCGAGGTTTTGGCGCCAAAGACATCGCCAAATTAGAAATATATGAAATATCTCGCGAACTATTGGGCTTAAAAGAATTTAGTTAGTACCATTCGATTCAGCATACAAAAATACACCAAAATATGTTATCAGTTGAAAAGTAGCTATAAAATCAGATTTTTAAGGAATTTTTTAAAAGTTCGTTCGATTTTTTACCCCCCTTAGGGGTGGAATTTTAGAAAATCTTTTCTTAGCTGCACTCTATGTCATAAGAAGGATTTTTACCCCAAATTTCAAGACTTTAGGGTCAGTAGATTCGGCTGCGCGTTGATTAATACGAAATTCAGACTTTCTTTTATATATATAGATTACCTTATATGATTTAACTTTCATAAAAATTTACCAATCGTGAGGCATTTTGAGTATGGCGTTAAAGCACACAGTACAATTCGCCTGGTCCGGGGCTCAAAATTCTATTTTTTATGTTAGTATTATTTTTTTTTCGTTGTGGATAGAATTCAGGTCGAATTGACTCCAATTTTTCCGAATTCGGGTTGGATTTTCACTCTTTTGGGTCGGGTTTTGTAGACTTTTTTTTTTTTTTTTTTTTAAGAAAATGCAAATTAAGATGAAAAAACTATATATTTGAGATATGTGCACACACACATATATGTATATGTGTCTTCATTTTTCTACCAAAAAAATGATATTAGAGATATAATTATAGAATATTTTTTCATTAATTGCATTACAATACAGATTATTTTTCTTTTGTTTTGGGATTCAGTTTGAAGTGCGCCGGGTTTCTTCAAGCAAAAATATTCGGCTCCGAGTCTGGTTATCCCCAATAGTGCAGGACTGTGATGATACAGGGCCACACTAAAACGCAAATATAAGAAAAACAATATTTTTGAAGTCGGTTTTATTTGTCTAATAAAAATTAAGTAGTTCTTTTCTTTTTCTTCTTTTTTTTATTCATTTCATTTTCAATATAGAAAATCGACATTGAAAATCGACCAGTAAAATATGAATATTTTACTGGTTAAAAATTTACAAGAAAAATATTCTGATATTTCGCTGGTAACAAATTGCTTTAATAACAGACCAATTATAATGTTTATTATTATTATTATTATTTGTTTCAGAAGGATTTAAAAAATATTTCCTCGTCTTTCCTCGTAAAAACCCTTATCAGCATGCCTATTATGTTGCTTAAAATGGCGGAAGAAAAAAATATTTCAGAAAGATTGTTAAAAAGGAACATATGTCGTTGATTCTAAAAACAGTCTTGAAAAGCATTATAATGAATATGTCGTTAAAGAGATAATATTATGTTACATTAACTCGGGAGTTAATTTGGTTTATTCGTTCAGGACATATAGTATATTTAATTTTATATCATAATACTATTCTACCCCTTGCCGTCAGAATTTTTTTTTTTCAAGATTTTAAACAATATTAAAATTTTTATCCTTGACTGAAAAAAAATAGCGTCGATATATTTTAATGTTAGACACTCTTCATTTTAGCATATATGGAAGGATAAAAAATAAAACCCTTTCTAAATTTCAAAAATTAAATTAAAATTAAAATCCCAAGTCTTCTTTTTCTAACTTTAAATCTTATCATCAAAAAAACACTTTTTAGCCCTTTGTAACTTTGTTTCGCAGCACTACATTTATTACGTTCACATAGCTGCTAACTCTTACGCTTTTTTGCACCAGAATAAAGTAATAGTAAATTTTACCTTTTTTTTAATCACCGTAATCTACCTATTTAATAAGGAAAAATATCTACTAAATTTTTGTGGTACGAAAAAGCGTACGAGTTGGCAGCTACGCGTTTATCATGAAAATCAGAGAGTAATTTTCAGATAAAAAGTGCTGACGTTAAAGCAATTCTCCTTCGTTTGTGGTTAATTGTACGCTACAGACCCCGAGAATCGTACGGGTCTTGACCAGATATCAATCAACAGCTAATCATCCATTTAAATTAAATTATCCCTCCTGATTGAAACCTTCGCCCTCTCACGGAAAACGTTACAAAAACCAAAATATTAGCAAGAACTCGCGCGAAAACCATTCGATATTGCAAATTTTAGAGGCCTGCTCAATCTACGAGCACGTAGATCTAAAAAATAACTATAAATGGCTCGCGGGGTCTCCGATCGAACTCGCAAAGATGCCTGTAATAAAGACGAAGCGGTGAAATAAACGAGTTTGGTTCACTAAGAAGTTTCCTAGTCAAATTATTATCTGAAAATTATTTCTTCCCAATACATTGCACACATACAGACATATAAAATTGTGTGTAAATTTTTGATTTAACATTTTCTTTTCTTTTTTTTTTCTTTTTTTTCTTTTATTTATTTATTTATTTTTTGTTATTAATATTACTATTGCTGCGTTAATTTTCTTGATTTTGGACTTCAATAGCCTAACTTTATACGGCATATCAAAATGACCAAAGGCTTAAATTGGACAATCTTCTCATATTATCTGGATGTACATAAAGTTTAAATAGATAGAATAAAGAAAATAGTATGTATAAACCAGTAGACCTGTGCGAAGAATTCGCACTTAGCTGCCCCGCCTCCCTCCGTTGCTCAAAGAATAGGTGTAGGTTGTTTATAAATGAAGTAAAGAATAAAAGAGCCGATTTTTTTTACAAAATGTAAAATCGTAAAATGGTTGAAAAAAAAAAAGTTTAAATATCAAATTTAAAATTCACAGATGAATGACTTTTTTTTTTCAAAGTTGTAAGAATTTCTAAAAAATATTCACATGAGAAGAAAATCTTACAAGAGTTACAAAAAATATTCAAAAGTTAATAAAAACGTTACAAATAAATAAATAAATAAATAAATAACAGATGAATGAAAAATAAATCAAAATTTTCTAAAACAATATACAAATTAGAAAAAAAAATTACATAAAAAAATAAAACCTTATAAACTAAAATAACCTAAAAAAATGTTTACAAGTTATAAAAGATGCTAATATTTTCTAAAAATATTTACGGGTTTACAAAATTTTACAGATGAACGAAAAAAATACAAGATAGTAAAAAAAAAGTTTTTTAAAAATATTTATAATTTAACAAAATAAAATTTAAAAAATAATAGATGAATAAAAAATATGCAAATTAATAAAAAGTGTCAAACTTTTCTAAAAACATACAGAAATTAGTAAAACTCTTTCAGCTATAATATAAAAATTTGTAACTAATCCATAACAATTTAACCGTTTAATAAAAAATATATACAAATGTTCTAAAAAATATTTCCACGCGTTAACAAACAAATTTTTAAATTTATAGATAAACCAAAAAAGAAAAATATATATAGATTTTATAAGTATAAAGAAGGCATTAAATTAAAAAAGATTCATTATATTTACTGTTACTCATAATATCGAATTGAAATGGGATTGGGGATGGGGGGGTGGGGGGAGAGGTTGCAGTTCCGCAGTGGCCAATGCCCCTGTAAAAAAAAAAAAAACTTTATACGAAAAACAATACGATGAATCCCTTTAGCTTAAAACCCTACCTGGTGTACTACAATTGCAGTGTAAAAGTTACATTCAAACCCGTTCATCAGTTGTTGAGAAAACTGAGGAATACCTACAAATATACATATATACATACATAACCACCAAAAATAGAAGCTCCTTTTTATGTCACTTAAGAAACAATTTTGGTATGTTTCTTTAATCAAATAAATTTGAAGTTATTTAGATTAGAACAATCTTTTAAATATTATAAAATGACCAATAAAATTTTACTTTACAAGCAAAAATTTTAAAAATTAGGACTAAAATTGATATTCAACAACATAACTGGATTTATTGTCTCGTACGGCGGGATGATGTTATGCTTTTATTTGCATGAGCGTCTCATTGTATGAGCTTTATTTGAGAATTTATGGAGTTCCTAAAATAGTTGCAGACGTTTTATTTTGGGATGGTATCTAAATATTTAAGATAGGATAAAATCGCATATGCAACAAGAAATTGCAATTAAAATCACCACCTAAATGCACCTGTAGATGCAATGTAAATTTTGGAAATGACAAATATAAAATTAACGAAAAACTGCTGGAGGGGGGGGGGGGGGGCATAGTGTCCTAAAAGGAATATCTTGTATTTTCAAAACTTTATTAGAATAAGCATTAATATCAATGCACGAAACTTTAACAGCTATATTTCCCGAAACTATAGAAAATTTTGTATTCAGTAAATTTAATATAACAGAAATAACATTGCAGATTGTTGGATTTTAGATACTAAGTAAAATGGCATCTAAACAAAATTGTATCTTGCAGTAGATTTTCGGGCTCTTGATCTGCATACTTATTATTTTAATTTCAAGGACACGGCCAGAGCATATTGTAAATTACAAAAGAATTATGATATACTTTGCAAAGGAAGTGAATATGTCGTTTGCAATTCAAAGTTTTTGCAAACTCATTGCAATAAAATATTTTTAGTATTTCTTTTTAAAAAATTTTATTTAAATTACATAACATAACGTTACACTTTCTGTCATTTTTTAATGTTGAATCTGACCATTTGAGGTAAGGCAATGTGTCGTTTTCTCACTCATTTGAATTCACAACTATTACAGTGGTCAGAAAAAAAAAAAAAAAAAAAAAGAGAAACAGTTTTCTAATAATCAAGTATTGTTATATAAATTAGAGTGCTAGGTAAAAAATGAAAACATGAAAAGGGTATTTTCGATGTCTTAGAATCTTAGATAGCAAAGCAATAAAATATATTTTGTTGATATTCATCTCGTGCATCTTTTGCGGTCTCTCCACCCTTTTCTCTTTTGTCTCCATCAGTATCCACTAACGTACTTTAATTCATTTTACCACTGTATCTTCGTTGATGTTTATATATCTTTATTTAAAGGTTATTTACATATACATATTTTTGTTATGCAATTTCCACTTATACATTAGTAAGACATAAAGTACCTTAATAAGCCACCCTACCTAAACAATGGTACGTGATTCAATAATTTCATTTGTGTATTTTGATTGATTGAGCTGAAATTTATAAAGATCAACCATCATTTTTACAGGGAAAGATTTTGGTACCGATCAATGTTTTATCAGTTGTTTCTCTTTCAAAACAATTCATACGAAAACGGATATCGATATCAGATAAATATGCATTTTTTTATGCTAAAATTACTCGGAAGTATTATTTTTCGTTTGAAATGCAGAGGACGCGTAAGTTACGCAAGAGCATACAGTACCTCCAAAGTGTCAATACAATGATGCAAAGAATTTAATTAGTTTAGTAAATATATTAGTATCATAATTATATTTTATTTCTATATGATGACTGTGTGTTTTTCCAATAGACAATTTCTAACTAGTGCGAGAATACTTTTGCTTCAGTAGAAAAAATTGCCACCAAATACTTTTTCTCCATTTTATGCAAAGCGTAAGATGAGAAATCCATGAAAATATTTTTAAATCTGTATAAACGGAAATAGAAGAATAAACCACATTGTGTAATTTCATTAAAAATAAAATAAATATATATATATATTTGTACTATAACTATGTAAAATATATATATATATATACAATTATAGTATGCTGCATTGCGAGGGCCTACAAACTTTTTACTATTACGGACTTATTTGAATTTGTTAACAATCTTGGCGGGTACATCTACATTTTTTTTGTATGTGTAGGTATGTGTGTGGGGAAAGGGGGGGGGGGGAGGGAGATACATACTGCATGAATGTGAGCAGTCCAATATAATGTCAATATACACAGATGGATACAGACCTTTAAAGTTGTTCTCAAATCCAAAAGGGCAACTTTATGACAAAAGTTTAAATTTATTTTTAGTCGGAAATGAATGAAACTACCAGTTGTTGTTGTTCAGAAACTATGTCATCGAGCTGTTTTTTTCCGTTTTTTTGCAAACGCAATAGATCTTTCAGAAAATATTGTCGAAGTTGACGTTTTGAACCGAAGTTCCCGAAGAAAGCAGAAAAAACAGTCACCGAAGGGAGAAAACGGGTTTGTCACTTGATCAAAATCGCTTCTAACTCAATAGGAAATTTATTGATTAAAAAATGGAAAATACAGTTCGATTCCAAATCGCTTCCATAGTCAGGCTTTCCAAATGTTATATCTTTCCGTTAAAAAAATGAATTTGTAAATGTGTCAAAACGTTTTGCGCTTGTTGAGCAGAGCAGTTAAGAACAGCCTTAAGAACATTTTCAAGTCCAAAGGATAAAAAGCTTCTTTGCGATTGCAAAATATTCTAAGAATAAAAGAATGCACAAAATACTTTTTCGGTTGTTTATTACAATGTAGAAAAAGAAGAAGTTTCTAGCAGGAAACCTTAATGAAAATATAACTAACTTCTACCGAATTACCCACGATTCCGAGAAACGTTTCTTTATTTTCAGAAACCTCAGAAACCATATTTACGAGATTTAAAGAAGCATTTCTGAAATAAAAGTTTCTTTTGATATATATATATACTCGAATTTCTGTAACGTTTCCGAGTTTACAAGTGTTTTAATCAGTTTTCTCAAAGCTGGTATCAGCACGAAATATAGGTTTTTCGGATGATATCAATTCTCAAGTAAACATTTTCATATGCAATAAACATGTTCAACAGATAAACATGCTAAATTAACAGCGTAAAATAAACATTATTTTAAGCATTTATTTCAATATGTATAAAATTTGTTACGCAGCTGAAACTGTTTACTTGAAAATGATAGCATCTGAAAAACCGATAGTTCCTGTTGATACAGGGCTGAGAAAACTGATTTAATAGGCTGTATAAACTACCCAGAAACGTTTCCGAAAAATATGGGTAGCAAGGGAAACTTTTGTTTTGGAAATGCTTCTTTAAATCTCCGAAACTTATTTGTTTCGGAAGATAATGAAGCGGTTTTCGGCCTCGTGGATAACTCGGAAGAAGTTATTTTATATTTTCGGAAAAACTTTCGGGCTAGATCAAGAAACATTTCTCTTTTTAACACTTTCCAACATAGTTGAAAAGTGTTTATAAATTCGGTTTGTCTGTCCGTCCGTGCTCTAACAGGTGTAAATATAGTCCGATTGCCCAGGACCGAAACTAAGGGGGGCAGAGGGGGCATGTGCACGGGGCGCCAGAACGAAGGGGAGCCAAATTAAGGATTATACCTTTGGAATGGATCATTTTCTTCTGATGGACTGATGGCTTTCATTATTATGAAACAGCCATTATAAATGAAGTGTTAGGGGAAGATGAAAGAGCAGCCGTGTGAATAAAAAATTATGAACATTTTTTTTTTCCCATTCTGACCAGAAAATCAGAGTTCTAACTTTTTACGGCTGCTCTTTCATGCTTCATCTAACACTTAATTTATAATGGCTGTTTCATAATAATGAAAGCCACCAGTCCATCAGAAGAAAATAACTCGGTTAAAGCGGAAACTCGGTTAAGCGAGACTCGGATAATCGGGATTCTACTGTATATTTCATTTTTAAAATGATCTTTAAGCTATTTTTGTTGGTGTTCAGAGGGGGTGACGACCACCGTGCACTTGGACCCGCCATTGTAGATTACGTATTTCAGTATTACATAGTTTATGATTACATATTTTAAATTTTAAAATAAGTCGGCTAATAGAAAATTAGTAAAATTCTCTTTGTAAATATACTTTGCGGAAGAGGGAGGGGGGGGCCAAAATCCATATTTGCCCCGGGTGCAAAAAAGGCAAGTTTCGGCACTGGGATTGCCATGCAATTGATATACCTATTGAGGTTTGACATGGTATATGTTTGATATCGAAAATGAAGTGTGTAGTAATTCGTTTACAGGGACAGTCAAAAGAATTCCGTTGCATTATGGGGTCTACAGGGAAAAGTCATGTGCAATGTATTTTAATGATGTTGTACTATTGCAAACATATTGGAAATTATATACAGCACAGAGGTGCACTACGACATAGTTGCTATAGAATAAGGTGTGCATAGCACAGTGGCGCACCCAGGGAGGGGGCCAGGGGGCCCTGGCCCCCTCCAAAAGAAATGAAAGAAAACACTAGAAAAATATCAAAAATATTTAAGAGACCAAAGTTCGTTTTTGTGTGCGTGCGTTTGTGCAAAAAGTTAATTGACGCCCTATAAATATCTCCTCAGCCAATTTTAAAGATGCACAACCAGAGAAACGCGTTCGCTTGAGACCACATTTCTATGTATCATTGGTAATTCTCATTACACGGCTGGCTACTCATATACGTATTGTGAAAAAACTGCAATGCTACCATGCAGTTTAAAAAACTAGTTGGATGTACCAATCCCAAAACTTTCTTCTATCTTATACATAATATTTCAAAAACTAGTTCCACTAGCTAATACTTCAATATTTTTAGTTCAATACCATACCAACTTTGATTTTCATCTTAAATTTCTGCTCCAGTCAATTAAACGGACTAAAAACGAATTAATCAATATCATGATATTTGTTAAAATTAATAGTTTTTCCTTATTCTGTTGTTATCAGATGTTTGTGGATAGCCGGCTTAGCAAAAAGCGAGTTCCCGCCTCTGCACGAGCCGCCGATGGACAACAGAACTACAAAAAATCAAGAAAAGCATACAAAAATCGCTATCACAGAGTCCCTTTACCGCGCAATATTTCCAAATTCAAGGAGGACCTGTTGGCCAAAGCAAAAAACGTGCACGAAAAAATTTGGTTCAATTGTATGCATAATTTTATATACTTTTCGATGGTACAATAAAGAAAATGGCACAAACATCGCTATTACAACGCCTCCCTTCCGGCAGATTTTTTTCAAATTCAGGGAGGACTGTTTTGACATAGCCAGAAACGTACACAAAAAATTTGGTTCAGTTCTGTGCATAAGTTCACAAAATTTTCGATGGTACAATGATGAAAATGGTACAGACATTGCAATTCCTTCCGGCAATTCTTTCCGGCGGAATTTTTCCAAATTCAGGGAGGACCTTCGTGCCATGACCAAAAGCAAACACAAAATATTTGGCTCAATTCTATGTATATAACTTTATACACTTTTCGATGGTAGAATATTCAAAATCGCACAAAAATCGCTATAACAACGCCCCTTAGAGGCGATTTTTTTTCCAAATTCAGAGAGGACCTGCTTGCCATAGTCAAAAACTTAAAATAAAAATTTGGTTCAATTCTATGTATAACTTCATACACTTTTGGATGGTACAATATTCAAAATCGTACAAAAATCGCTATTACAGCGCCCCCTACCGGCGATTTTTTCCAAATTCTGGGAAGACCTGCTTGTCATAACCAAAAACTTAAAATAAAAATTTGGTTTAATTCTATGCATAACTTCATACACTTTTGGATGGTACAATATTCAAAATCGCACAAGAATCGTTATTACAGCGCCCCCTACCGGCGATTTTTTTCCAAATTCAGGGAGAATCTGTTTGCCATAGCCAAAAACTTAAAATAAAAATTTAGTTCAATTCTATGCATAACTTCATACAGTTTTTGATGGTACAATGACGACAGACAGACGGACACACGGACAGACAGACATTTTCTATAAACATGTTTTTTGATATATCTGACCCTTAAAACGCGTAAATCCGTCGAAAACCGGAAGTCGAAAAAAATTTCGATTACAATACTTTCTTCTATTGAAGATAGAAGAAAGTAAAAAAAGACTTCAACAGTTTTTTCCCCATTATTGCATGCAGTTTTAGAAAACTTTTTTTTTAATTGCGAGAATGAAAACAGAAAGTTACAAAGAAAGCTATCACCGCCAAAAAATTACATCCTTTTGGTGATTAAAGCTGAATCATGTTTGTTTCAAGTTTCTCCAGGTCGAATAATTGAGATCCAGCGTCTAGATTCAGAAGGTACAGATGTAATATAGTGAACTTCGGTTTGGATCATTATAGTGCAAAACCCTCACTTGGTTCAGTTGCATCCTTACCCATTCCTTTTCCTTTTGCTTGGACTTGGAATACCATACAGAGTTATATGCGAGTACACAAAAGTTACACAAAAATTTATTTTGTATTTTACAGTGACTACAGCTTTACAGTGACTTTTGTATTTACAGCTTTTTTGCAGTGACTTTATTGACAATCATATATTAATCTTCAAATAAGTTTTTCAGCTGTTAAAAGTAATCTGCATGGAAACTCTTCAGTGACATTTGCAAATTAAATTTGTAAAATATTTTTTTTTGAAATTGAATTATTTCAAAATATATAAAAAAAAGGATTATTTAAATGCTAGTAGTAATGACGTTATTAACACTATAAATACCGATTTGGATTCCGTGTTCCTAGTCGCAAATCAGCCAAAGCCATTGAATAACCATGAAGAATAGTATTTCCTTAGATGATAGCAATTATCAAGACATCGTATTGTTGAAAGAACAAACATTCAATACTGACGATAATTTAAATATTATGAAAAAGTTGTGGGAACCAGAAACAAATTTTAATTTTCCTGCAACCTGTGCTACAACTAAAAACAAAGCTTTCAATACACATGGTGTAAAAAATATACTTGGCTTGTGCATTCTCAAGTTGAAAATAGTGTTCGTTGTAAATATTGCGTATGTTTTGCACCTCCTAACGTTGGGAAATCTAAATCGGAAGTAGCTGGGTAGTTGGTCACGCAAAGTTATAATAATTGCAAGAAAGCCATTGAGAAAATTAATAATCAACAAAAAACAATATCATTTCAGGGGTATTGCAACTTACAAAAAGCTACAGAATATTCGAGAAGGACATACATATCAGTCGATAGAAAAGTTGATGTTGGTCAGGCATTACAAGTTGCAGTAAATCGGAACCGATTATAAAAATTGTAATTTTGTGCGATTGAGCAGGTGGCAGTCGCCAATGAAGCCAACTTTCGAACTTTACTAAGAACAAGAGTCGATGCGGGAATGAAAACCCCACTGAACATTTTAAATATTCTGCCAAAAACGCTACCTTTATTAGCTGGAACATACAAAAACAAAGTATAAATGCGAGTAACAAATATCATCTTCAATCGTTTGGTAGAAAAAATTAATTCGGCAAAATGTTTCTCATTTCTTGATGGTGAAACATACGACATTCCTACTACTGAACATCTTTTCTTGTGTATCTGATATATAGATGAAGAAAATGACAACAGAATTTGTGAAGAATTCTTACAATTTATTCCTGTAGCAAACACTGGAGGAAAAAACTTGCCCGGTAAAATATTAGAAGGATTAAAGACATATGATATTGATTTGTCCTATTTACGTAGGTTACGTAGGGCAAGGTTATGATGGTGTCCCATCAGTGAGCGGAAAGATTAACGGATTTAGGTCTCACGTATAAGTATATATCCGCAAGCTTTATATGTTCATTGTGTCTCACATAGTTTAAATTTAGCACGTGAAATGTTTATCTGGGACAGAAATAAGAAACTGCATTGGCATAATTGAAATGACACACAATTTTTCAATACTCCTAAATAGACAAGATGTCCTCCTCAACAATATTGACAAACATAGACCGGAAATTAATAACCAAAAACTACAAAAAGTTTGTCCAACTAGGTGGGTCGGACGCAATAAAGCCATCATGACCATGGTAGAATTATATGATGCAGTCATTGATTCGTCTTCTAAGGCAAAACTTTTTAAAAATTCGCTATGTGAATTTGGTTTTATAATGTCTTTATTTAGCTTACAGAACATATTTGCATACATACACTTTATCATTGTCTAAATTATTGCAAAGATTTGCCAGTGACTTTTTAATTGCCTGAAATTTCGTTAACGATGTTGTGGCTCACTTAAATACTATTTGTAAAGCCCCAGATATTTATTCAAGGATCATAGGCTTGTATGAAAGCCAATAACTTTCATATTGACATTAAAATGCCAAAAACTGCATTAAAACAAACACAAAGATCCAATGTTCCAGACGATTAAGAGCATTTCAGGAAAAATATTTTTATCCCGTTCGTTGATCAAACGTTCACTCAACTTAATGGACGTTTCACTCGGCACCGCAACATTTTGATTTTTTTCTACATATGGAAAAAGTGCTCGACAGCTTGTGAAATAAAAGATTTTCGTCTATTGTGTGAATTTTATATGCATGATTTACTTTCTACAAATTCAGAAATTTTGAATGCCGAATTTAAGTTCAGCTACAGAAAATTTAAAATTTGAAAAATAGCTTTCAGTAATTCGATGCAAGAATGCCATTGAAGCAGTTTCGAAATGGGATAACATGTCGTACCCCAACACCTACAAATAACTACAAATAAGATATTTGCAACACTTCCCGTTACAACTTGTCTCAGCGAAAGGTAATTTTTGACATTACACATTTTAAAAACTTACTTAAGATCCACAATGACAGAATCAAGATTAAATGGGCTGGCTTTGTCCTATGTACACAGACAGATTAATGTAACTGCGACTGGAGAAATTCAAGAACTTTGTACAAAAAAAATAGATTTTATGTGTAACAATATTTTTAATTGAATTATATTGAATTTTTGAAGTAATGTTTTCATCCATTTAACTCGGCCCCATAGTCGGTTAAGCCACGGGGGTTGTAGGGGCATCTACCCTTTCCACGACTAGAGACAATGCCTCTACAAGAATTTACTGTCATACCCCACAAGAGATTAAATTCTCTATTAGTTTATTAATTCCCATACAATTCTGAGTGACGAGTTAAATTTAAATGAACTAGCCCAAAAATTTGCATTCAATAATTCATCTCGTCAAAGCTATTTTGGATATTTTTCTTAAACTAAAATATGTTTCACAATCAGGTAGATATAAATAAGAAATTCTATAAATGTTTATTTATGAGGTCTTTAAATGTTTAACTTCTGCACATTCAAAAATTAGTACTTTTTTAAATTATTTATAAAATTAAACTTTAAGTATAATAATTTTAATTAAATTAACCAATTAATTGACACAGAATTAATTACGGTAATTTTATGGTTAATTTGTGTCTCCTTGTAATTTCCTACTGTAATCAAAACTTGAGAAATTTTGCCCCCACTAATTTTATTTTGTTTCGCTGCCAATGTTCGGCCCCCTCCAAGATAAAATCCTGGGTGCGCCACTGGCATAGCATTTACCATTCATTTGCAGAGAGGCAGAAAAGAGTTCGGTTAGAGTACTGTCAATGAGCGATAATTGCTGAAAGTGCGTTTTCAATTTCGGTATGCGCTTTTAAATTTAACTCATTTTTAGCCCCCGATATGCTATTTCTTTCAGGCAACAATTAAAGTGTCGCCTCTGAAAAATAACGTTCCGTTGCATGAGCCAGCCGTCAAACGAAGCAGATATATCATTGTAGAGTTAAATACAGATAATCTCTACTGCAATTTTTTTAACTTTTAAGCATGGCACATTTTCAATTTTTACACCTTCGTATAGAAGGAAAAAGTACTTTTTACTGCAATTTGTTTGAAAACTGCATCTAAATTTATTTTTGAGATAATAATTTCTTTGTAGTTTTTAATCCCATTTCTGTATAATGGGGACAAATGAAGTACTCCATTTCTGTAGAAAGTAAAAGGAAAATACTATATCTTTTTGTTGCCATTTTCTCATAAGAACTGAGAAAAAAATTGTAATTAAAATACATGCTATTTTAAAAATATATAAATGAATGATGTTTGATAAAATATAGAACTATTATAAATTATATTTAATTTTAAGTATCCATATTAATGTTACAAACAAATAAGGGCACATGAATCATTAGATAGACGATTTTTTTTTTTTTTTGTCGAGTTTACGACATTGCTTTTTCCTGAGTTTGTGTGTTATTCTGTGATAGTGATGTCATATGCATACATTTCTGTACATGTTGTTTAAGACTGGATCGTAAATGTGGAATTCTTCAGTGGATGCAAATGATGACATTTTATATAAAATAAAAGCGTGTATTTTAAGTCTTAAAACTGAAATAAGTTTTGTAGAAGTGCATCATTTTCACTCCAGCGGCTTTGAAGTTCTTCACAGGTGGAAATGCTTCACTTTTGAAAATAACCCAATTGAAATCACTCACTGAAAAAACGCAAAGTTTTGCAGAAATTTAGAGTGTCTTTATAGAAGAGCAGTGACTTTTAGATTAAAATAATATTTGTTTGAGAGTTAGACTAACCAATAAAAGATGAATATTTTATTGGAACTAATTTTGTAGGTTTATTATAAATTAATGAAACAGTGCCTTCTTAAACATTTTTCTTTCGTCGAAATTCGACGGGAATCACCTTGTAATAATAATAATAATATTTTTTTCTTTCCTCGTCGGGAACAACACTAAATTCCGAAAAAGCAGAATTCCTGCTCCCTGCTTGTTTTTTGCATATTAGTTGCCATATATAAATTCTGAAATTGTATAAAATAAAATTCACGATAGTGGCTGTGCATATATAACGTTATCAACTTTTTGGTAATTTTGGACCCCCCCCCCCCTTTCGATATCATACATTATCATCCCTCGAACCCCCTCCCCCCGTAATGATACTGTTATCAATGTATAAAAATTCTTTAGGTTTTTTTTTTTTAATTTATTTATTTTTTGAAGTGATATACATATGTGGTTACATTTATTTTTCGCATACTTTTCTGATTTAAATGAAGCGAAGTCAATAAAATACCAGTTTATATATCAAATAACAATTAAAAGACTAGTTACTGTTTAAAAGTATTTAATAATAGCTTTTTTTTTTACATAATGCATTCAACAGTAATAATGTCTTTTTTGCACTTGCCCCCGCACGTGGTGGGGCAGACAGAACTTCTTATCAACAAAGCAGGGGGACAATATTCTTTCTCTTTTATTTACTAGTAAACACATGTATCATTCCAAGCATACTTCGCATATGGTTTGTAGAACAGCGGATTATATGTGCATTCACGTATGACAGAAAAATAGGAAAGTCAAACGTTGGGTTATTCCATATTTCGGGAATTAAACAATTTTATAATCATTTCGTGATTTTAATCTTAACTTTGTAGTTTCATAAAAACAGATAACATAATAAAAGAAAAAGGTACCACATTATTTTGATGTAAAGACCAAATTACAAATAAAAAGAGAGAATTTTAGTTTCATCAAAAATGATAACGATATCAAATGACAAATCCCCCCCCCCCTCCCCCTAGAAATATCTTCTGATATCATGTGCCAGATCCCCCCTCCCTCCTAAAATGATAACGTTATATATATGTATAGCCCATATCCGTGTGTCTTTGAAATTGTATTGAGATAAATGAGATCTCGACTTCTGCGTCCTCTGCATGTGCATTTAGACTACTGAGAAATACTTTCATTGGGTCGTGATTTAAAATTTTCGCAAAATTTAACATTTAAATAGAAATTTAACATATAAGTGCGAAGACAACATAAGAAACGTCACACAGTTTACTTCTCTCTGGATAAAAACGTAATTATTTGAAATCTCATTCTAATTCCAGACATAGCGAAAAGTACCACCTGCTCAAAAGAAACATAGGAACATTTACATTAAAACCATGGAAATCACCTGCATCTGCTTGATGGCAGAGGTTTGTTATTTGCTTTATTTGCAAACAAGGTGAAACCGCCTCCATCTGAATAAATGTATAATATATACATGTCTCGATTTTGTCCTGGAAACAGGATTGATTATGCAGGAAAAGAGAAATAAAAAGAAGGGTGTGAAAGGAAATTGAAAGTTTTATCAATTCAGAAGAAAAATACGTTAGAAGAGAAGTGAAATTGAAAAGAGAAAAAAAAGTTCATGCCGAATATTAACTTTTAAATCGTTCCGAAGGCGGCGGTTATTCATTCTATTCATTCATTCAATTTAAAGACAGCATTCAGATTAAGTATTTGAAACTTGGAATAAAACCTTTTTAAATTGGAATTTTAACTTGAGCTTATTTAAAGATAATTTTAAAGTAACGGTGGATGGTCATTTTTTTTTTTTTTCACTATTTATGTTATCTCAATAAGAAAGTCTTTAAAAAAAGCGCACCATGCATTCAATAAATATTTGAAAAACAATATTTTATTGGATTAAAAATATATTTTCTTGTAAGCTATTAGATAGTTTAAAAAAATAAAAATAAATGTTCCTTGCGTTCAGAATATTTGTCATTTTATTAATTAAAAGGACTTCCTTCAAAAAAATAAAAATAAAAAAAAAATTGTGCATTAATTTTTTAATCGGTCACACAGTTTAAAATAAAAAACTATAATGAAAATAAGTTTTTATTCAAAATTCACATTTTGATCGACTTTATTATTATTTTTTTCACCTTGCGAAAAATTATGACACCATTAATCCTATAAACTAGGCATGTCAAACTCGTCCACTGCAGCGGGCCAAATTAAGCATTATATTCAAAGCCGCGGGCCGCATTAAAAAAACATAGATATATAGAGGAGAAGGTCCAAATACCGGCTACTACGTGTTCTGAGAACTGAGCGCAGCGCAGCCTAGTGGCGATAGGCAGAGTTTGAAACTTTAATTGAGAGAAGAAAATTACGAAAAGTACGTCTGGCTCATTTACAAACAGCAAATGCAAAAGTGTCGAAACAACGTTATCTAGGACATCGAAAATCTTTCAGATATGTGTTTTTCATTTTTTTTTTTTTTTTTTTAAATATACTCATCGTATATTGACTTGAATTGATGATGAAGTTATTTTCTAGACATATTTAGTTCTCAATTGCCGCACGCAAGTTATTGGTATTTTACCATATGAATGAGTAATACCGGTTTTAACTTAAACATAACAGTGGTCCGAATACTGGCTATCTAGAAAGGTCCAAATACTGGCTAGGCGGTATTTAGACCTCTCCGTGTTTCTTCTGCTTGTAGATGTGAAAAATAAATTAATTTAAATAGTTCCATAATTAACAAATTAATTTAAATGGTTCAGAAATAGTTCCAGTTCCATTTTGCAATACGAAAAAAAAGTAACCGTGGCTGCAAGTCTTCAGGAGCGACACTTGTTACTGGATCACTTCAGAAAAAAACAATGTTGGACACTCCAAAATTGCCTGAGATAAATAGGAAGAAAAAGAAGAAAAATGACGGAGGTAAACATGAAGAAAAAACAATAGAAAATTTTAAAAAGACAGAAATTGAATTTTTAAAAATTGAAATGATGCAAGCTGTGTCTTCTGCGAGAGTACTTTCTCTGCGGACATGACTGGGGGAGAGATGCGATATGTGGGCCCATAGCGATTGCACCGACGCAGAGAGTGATTATTATGTTTGTGATTTTTTCAGTTAAAACAATTATCATTTCAAACAGCAAGCTTTTTTTTTTCACGTTAAAAAACAAAACTAGAAGCATAAAGGAAAGATGACTGTCAGAGATAGTCGTTAACTTTTTTATAAAGGGTCTAGCCGGATAAGCATAGCGAAATGGCCCCCACGGCCGATGTTTGAAATAACATGTGTGGTAATAAGGCTCACCATGAGAATACAATATAGAGTGTTTTTAGCCTCTGACCTTGAATTGTCGTTGAGATAAGCGGGGAAGTATGCGCCGACGCTACTATTTTTCAAATACGTTTTTCTCAAAAACTAAAAAAATTAAAAAAATGAAACCAACGCCAATTATTGAAAAATATATTAGTTCACATTATATATTTTTTTCATATTTTTACACAAATTTTAACATAGAAAAATAAACAAAAATATTTAAAAAAAAATTATTAATGTATTATTTTTATATTTACACCAACCAAAAAATTACAGCAACTTGCTAAAAATTTACGCAACTTTCCCTGTTTGCATTTGCAGAAATACGCTACTGCCAATGCATTGGTCGATTCGTGACATTTTCACTCGGGCAGGATGCGCAGTGTGTCAAATTAAGAGAATGTTTCCATATGTACCACTTCCCTATAGGTTTGATTCGTGTTTGTAAACATTCTGTTATTTTGGCAAACTGACATCCTTCTCGCGTAATAAAAATGTCAAGTCGCCGGTCTAGTCCATTGGTTCCCAACCTGGGGTACGCGTACTCCTGGGAGTATGTGACGGTCCTTGGGTGTACGTGAAAATAATATCGGGAATGACAGAAATCACAAAAATGGTTAATAAATTCACAAAAATGTTAGAAATGACAATGTAATTTGTATCGATTTATTAATTGGTTGTGATAAGAAGATTACTAATGAAAAAAAGCATGTTTTCGTTATCTAACTGAGTGTAGGGTGATGAATGGGGGGGGGGGGGGGGGTGCGTGTTTATAAGAAATGGGGGTACTCCGAAATGAAGAAAAGCCTAAGACAAGGGAACGTAAAAGAAAAAAGGTTGGGAAGCGCTGATCTAGTCGATTGTGCAGGTGAAGCTGAATAGGGGTTGTAAATGTATATGGTTATCAACTTTTTGGCAATTTCGGACACCGTTCCAACCTTCCGATATCATACGTTATCATTCTTTGAATCCCCTAACCCTAATAACATTGTTATCAGTGTCTAAAAATTCTTTTTATTTTTACATTTTTTTCCCTTATTTTTCTTTTTATACGTTTACAATGATATACAAATATGGTTGTACATTTCTTATTCGCATATTTTACTGATTTAAATGAACAGAAGTATTTTCATAAAATGTCACTCTTACACAGGGTGTCCGGTTTCAACGGTGTCCAATGGCTAATTCCTAAACCGTTAGTCATAAACATATAGTTCCAATTACAAAAATGCTTTAAATCAGGTAAAGAAATATTTTAAAAGCGATTTGGGCCAATAAAAACATTTCTTAAAAAATTATGAAATTTAAATTTTTATACGGTCCCCCGGTCCTATAAGTTATATTTAGTCAAATTTTCCTATTACACTGACAAGTAAGGCAAAAAAAGTCCCATTCATATAACGCTAAAATTGAGCGAGTTATGAAACTTTTAAAATGAATGACTTATGCCACTTTTCTGCTCTGAAAACAAATGAGTTCGGCTTGGCTTTGAGGGATTACATACCAAGTGCTTAAAGTATTCGAAGATCTTATTTCATGTGTATCTGCGCTTTGAAAAAAATCGTATAAGTATTACGATTAAGTTAACCTTTATTAAATTTCAGATTGGCTAAAATAACCTATGTTTTATTTTGTCAGGATTTGAGACTGTTTCTTTTATGATTTCTTTTAACAAAAATTATGTTATTTTTATAAGTTTTTATGTTACTTCAACGATTATGTATGTTTTTCCAGTTCAAAATTTGTATTCGAACTTTAACTGACTTTTAAATATCCGATCGAGATTACATTTTACATACTGGTGCAAATCCAATAACAATCTAATATTATTATGATTTTCTGTGGTTACCATTTATACTTATTTTACAGGATAACACGAAAAATTTCGGATAGATTACCGCCAAGAAGTTTAAGAAAAAGTTTTAGATTGGATAATACAAGACTGCGATTGTTGATTTTTTAAACTTTTATGTATTTTTTAAGCACTGAATCCGAAAATTACATTAATTTTTAACCATCATGTCAGGATATTTCGCAAATTATAAATTCTTAAATTTAAAGAATAACAAAAATCTGATACTATAAAGTAGAGGAGATGGTTTGTTTTTAACTTTTGATAATTGATTTTTACGTACTTTATAGCACTGAATCTGATAATGACCTTCATTTTTAACCATCACGTTAGAATTTTTTTGCAAATCGTAAATGTGTAAGTTAAAATATAGCGAAAATCTCATACTATAAAACATATGTAAAACTTTTTTTGATTTATTTTATTTTATTTTATTTCATAATTTATTCGATATTTTTGCTTATCCTGGGATTCTTACAGCTAAATAGCTGAGTGGTCCGATGAGATGGGGGAAGAGATTGAATTTTAACTTTGAACTTTTTGACTTTGAAATTTGCGAAAAATCCTGATATCATGGTTAAAAATGAAGGTAAATTTCAGATTCAGCAGTACAGAATACGTAAGAATCAATTATCAAAAGCTAAAAAACATGACATAACTCAACTTTTGCAGGCTAGTATAATCTAATAATATTTTAAAATACGTATCATTTCGTAAAGAATTGAGGCTGTTAATTTAGCATCATTTTATTTAACAAAAGTTCTGTTTTTTCTTTCTTCTTAAATGCTTATTACAAATTGTATATTTTGCATTAATATGTCAGAATGATTAAAGATTTCAAATTTATATTGCAATGTTAATTTTACTCTCAACCATTTTTTAATATATCTGACGAAATTATATATCGACTAAATTTGTGAATGACCTCCAATTTGCAGCAAAAAATATGCTCCAACTTTAAACAACTATTACCCGGTCAATTTTAATCGTAGAATAACGGGACTTTTTGTGTATTATTTGTCAGTGTAAAAGGAAAATTTTACTAAATATAACTTATAGGACCGGGGGACCGTATAAAAATTTAAATTTCGTAATTTTTTAAGAAATGTTTTTATTGACCCAAATCGCTTTTAAAATATTTCTTTACCTGATTTTAAACATTTTTGTAATTGGAACTATATGTCTACGACTAACGGTTTAGGAATTAGCCATTGGACACCGTTGAGACCGGACACCCTGTATAAGAAATAACTTTATATCAAATAACATTTTAAAGAAATACTTATTATTTAAAAGTTTTTAATACTAGCTTTTTGTTACACAATGCATTGAATGCACTTCGCCCTTGCACGGGGCTAAGGGGCTGTGCATATATAACGTTATCGTTTTAGGGGGGAGGGGGAGTCTGGCAAATGATATCGTTAGATATCTCTAGGGGGAGGGGGGGTTCGTCTTTTGATATCGTTATCATTTTTTATCCAACCAAAATTTTCTCTTTTTATTTTTAACATGGCTTTTACATCAAAATAGAATGTTATCTTTTTTTTTAGTATGTTATCTATTTTTTTGAAAATACAAAGTTATTATTAAAATCATGAAATGATTATAAAATTATTTAATTCCAAATTTCCTATTTCTTCTGCCATATGTGTATGCATATATAGCTCGCTGTTCGAGAAACCATATGCGAAGTATTTTTCAAATGATACCTGTGTTTACAAGTAAATAAAAGAGAAAGAATGTTGTCTACCTGTTTTGGTGATAAGAAGCTATGCCTCCCCCCCCCCCTCCCCGGCGTGGGCAAGTGCAAGAAAACATTATTACTGTTGAATGTATTATGTAACAAAAAGCTATTATAAAATACTTTTAAATAGTAACTTATTCTTTTAAGTGTTATTTGATAAAAAGTTATTTCATATATAAAATGATATTTAGAGTTCTCTTCATTTAAATCAATGAAGTATGCAAAAATTAATGTAACCATATGTGTATGTCACTCCAAGCAAAAGAAAAAAAAATTCAAAAATGAAAAGAATTTTTAGACATTGATAACGATATCATTACGGGGGGGGGGGGGGGGTTCGAGGGATGATAACGTATGATATCGTAAGGGGGGGAGGGGGTCCAAAATTGTGAAAAAAGTGATAACGTTATATATGCATAACCCCTAAATAAAACGTCTTGTAAACAAATCAGGTGGGCAACATTCTTCCCCATCTTTTACTAGCAACGATAACAAGTATCATTTCGAATCTGGTTTCTCTAACAACGAATTATATACGCATATGGCAGGAGAATATTATTCCATATGGGTTATTCCATATTTTGGAATGAAATGTTTTATAATCATTCAATGGTTTTAATAATAACTTTGCATTTTCATAAAAAGAAGAAAATATACTTTAAAAAATTTAAGATAACAGATGTAAAGAAAAAGATACCAAAAAAGTAAATTTGGGTTTGATCAAAAATGATAACGATATCGAATGACAAACTCTCCTCCCCCTACAGATATCTTCCGAAGTCAAGTTCCAGACCCCGCCCCCCCTCCCACCCCCCCACACACACTCCCCTCTAAAGTGATACCTTATTTATGTACACTGTACAGTCCCATAGCCTTCTCCTTTGTGGAAGTCATCGTAGGCAAATGTTACCCTTTTGTTTGTCAGTTCTTGATATTATTACGTGAGAAGGATGCGCAGTACGGCAGGATAACAGAATATTTACAAACACAAAACAAACCTATAAGGAAGCGGTATGTATGGAAAAAGTCTCTTATTTTGGCGCACTGTGCATCCTGCCCGAGTAGAAATGTCATGATCTGACTAATGCATTGATACTAGCGTATTTTCTGCAAATGCAAACAGGGAAAGTTATGAATATTTTAGCAAGTTTCTAGCATTATTTTTTTATAACTCAAAAAGCGCATCTTTGATTTTAACGAAATTTTTTTTCATAAAAGTATATACTTTGAGCTTTATTCTGTAATTTTTTGGTTAGTGTAACTATAAAATTACTACATTAAAAAAAATGTAAAAACATTTTTGTTTATTTTTCTATGTTAAAATTTGTGTAAAAATGTGAAAAAATCTATAATGTGAACTAATACATTCTTCAATAATTGCGTTAGTTTCATTTTTTTAACTTTCGTAGATTTTGAGAAAAACGTATTTGAAAAGTAGTAGCGCCGGCGCATACTTCCCCGCTTATTTCAAGGACAATTCAAGGTCAGAGGCTAAAAACACTTTATATTGTATTCTCATGGTGAGCCTTATTACCACACATGTTATTTCAAACATCGGCCGTGGGGGACATTTTGCTATGCTTATCCGGCTAGACCCTTTGACAAAAATGCGTGCTTATTAAAAATTATGTATTTTTTCGGTGCATAAGAAACGTTATTAATCAATAAAATTTGTTAAAATAATGTTTTTGTTGCTTAATAATTGACATTAGGACTATTTGTGTGATTCTTTTGGAAAAAACTTAGGTAGCCGGTATTTAGACCCCATTTTCAAAACTCAAAATTTGCAGACTTTTGAAAATTTGCTTTCTATAAACAGAAAACGCTTTTGAAACAGATTTTTTTCTTTCTAAGCAGGTGCAAAACATGTCAAGGTAGCCTGTTGTCACTTTTCAATTTACTACTTTTTAAAATTGTAGTATCTAGATTGAAAACAAAAGTCGTAGCCGGTATTTGGACCTTCTCCTCTATTATTACTATTGCACAGAACTAAATTTGTGCATACATCAAAATACAACCATGTTACACCGAAATCACACGCGCTGTGTATGACATTTGTCACCACATTTTGCGAAAAATAATCTTCTACTTATTTTATTGCAAAATTTGTAGCAATTGTCTGTGATTAAATAAGGTAACGATAATTAGAAAACTTCGCCAAGCAGTTAGTTTTGTGACAAAATCTACAATAAACATTTTTTTACCACTCACGAAACAACGTTTGTGAATTATGCTACAATACACCTGTTTGTGATCTATGCAACAATATACTGTGTTTCACGTGAAATATTAAAACTACAGCGTCTAGAATACCTAGTGTGGAAATATGCTATCCAAACAGTGCTAAAAAATTTTATCCCTTAAATGCGCGACGATACTGCTAAAATGCCAAGTGACGATTGTAGCGACATCTGCGGGATTTTTGTATTACTAGTATTACATTGTATAGACTAGCAATATCTTGCAGTTGTAGAAAATATCCTGCAGATGTCGCTGCGATCTGCATATTGCAGCAGCATCGTTGCATATTTAAGGGATACAATATTTTACTTTTTTACAGAGATAGCCGACTTTGTATTCTAGTCGCTATAATTAAAACTACTTTAAATTATAACTTTTTCCAGTGTATCATAAAGGTTTCACCATTGCTGTACTAGATGGCAGCACCAAAACTATCTAACAGCGCAAAATAACTGTTCATTCTTTATTCCTTTAAGACTGGTTCATAGGACTTATAAAAGATGGCAGCACTGGACAGGGTCCAATTAGAGATCTAAATTTAAAACTTTAATTCAGACAAAAAAGAACTGCTGATCTAATCAAAACGCTTTGTTCTACTAAATAAGGCGTGCTGAAGACACTTTTGGAGCCCCAGGACAGTTAGTCGCTGCTGAACGTTCCTTCATATCAGACGTGTTGTCTGATTAAGATTTGCTTCCATTGTTTTCTCGGAAGATATTTCTCCGGAACATGGAATACATTAAATCTATGCTTCAAAAGCAGTTTAAAACTGTTACAACCATCCTACTATAAATAATCTATTTTTAATCTTATCTTTTTCATACAGTATTAATTCAAGAAATAAAATTAGAGTTACAACATGAAGACCTGCTCTCATCGGAAACTCATTTCACAGTGTTGCATCCCTTTCTCATCACTGCTCTAATAAATATAATATTTTAGGTATAAAGAAAGTTCCTGCTACTCCTACAGATAATATCAGGTAGGAACATTTTTATTATATCTCAATTGATATATTTTCTTAATCTGGGTTAGTTGGCCAATGCCGATCATAAATCACGTTTTGTACCCTTAACAATTTTAAAAGATTATGAGACTGAATAAGGGAACGTGATATATTAATTAATAAATATATAAAACCCAGTGTATTAGTATTTGATAAATGAAAAGTAGCACTTTGAAAATACAAAAATAAATTTATATTTATGAATATGAAAAATCAATAACGTACGTATATGTGGTATATATAAATGAAAAGTTCTTGTGTGATATTATTATAATATATTATATTATAGTATATGTGAATATTACAAACATTGAATTGATGATATAAAATAAGAAAAAGAAGGAAAGTTACAAAACTTCCGAAATTAAGTAGCATAGTATATTAATATATATAAGTTACTAAGAATTACAAAATGGCTATGTCCAAGGATCTAGCATCAATCGAAAAACTAAATAATTGGAACTATTTCAACTGGCCGTTTAAAATTGAGAATTTACTTACTAAAGACGAGCTTTTAGGTAGCTTTCTTTACAAAAAGCTACCTATTGCAGCCGTTCGGAGGAAAGCGATTTGAAAAAATTTTGGTATATTTTCATCGATCATGACCCCGAAACCACCCTCCGTTCAAAATTGATATATATATATATATATATATCTGACCTATGTCACACTGTAACTCTCATATTTATGAACCGATTTGGATGTAATTCGGTGTGTACATAGTACATACCAATGTCTTGACCGAGTTTGTTGGCCAGTTTAATCCGCCAATTTGTTTCAAAATGGCGGCCATTTAAATTTTTTTTTAAAAATTAAAATTTGAAATGTGGTACCAAAAAATTGAAAATGGAAAAATATTTTTTTCTTATGTATTTGACCTTGATAAAAAGATTCGGGAGCAGTTTTTGTTTCGTCTATATCTTAAAAAATGGCTGAGTTATAGCATTTTGAATTTCTAGCGTGGCTGACATTTTGAAACGCCCTGATTTTTGCCACGTGATAACAGACGTATTTATGAACCGATTTGGATGTACCTTGGTGCGTACATATTGCATACAAATAACTCAACCGAGTTCGTTGGCCAGCTTCATCCGCCATCTTGTTTCAAAATGGCGGCCATTTAAAAAATTTAAATTTAAAATGAGATACCAAAAAATTGGAAAATGAAAAAGATTTTTTCGTATGTGTTTGACCTTAATACAAAGATTCCGGAACAGGTTTTGTTTCGTCTATATCTAAAAAAATGGCTGAGTTATAACATTTTGAATTTCTATTGTGGCTGACATTTTAAAACGACCTGATTTTTGTCACGCGATAACAGGCGTATTTATGAACCGATCTGAATGTAACTTGATCTGTACATAGTACATACCAATGTCTCGACCGAGTTCGTTGGCCAGCTTCATTCGCCATCTTGTTTCAAAAGGGTTGCCATTTAAAAAAAAAAGTAACTTAAAATTTAAAATGAGGTATTAAAAAATTGGAAAATGAAAAAGATTTTTTTTATGTGTTTGGCCTTGATACAAAGATTCTGGAACAGTTTTTCTTTCTGAAAATTTGTTCTTTTGTTTATATCTTAAAAAGTGGTTGAATTATAGCACTTTGAATTTCTATCATGTCTAACACTTTGAAACGATCTTGTATTTGTCACGCGATACCACACGTATTCGCCTATTTCGATGTAAGAAGGCATGTGGATAGTATACATCAATATCTCGACCAAGTTCGCTGGCCAGCTTCATCAGCTATCTTGTTTCAAAATGGCGGCCATTAAATTAAAAAAAATTATACTTAAAGTGAGGTGCAAAAAAATTAGAAATTGAAAAAGGTTTCTTTCTTAAGTATTTGACCTTGATATAAGGATTCAGGAGCATTGTTTGTTTGTCTTTATCTTAAAAAATGGCTCAGATATAGCAGTTTCAATTTCTAACGTGGGTGACATTTTGAAAAATCGGATTTTTTGCCTGCTATAGCACTCGTTATATCAACCGATTCCGATGTGAGTGAGCATGTGCACAGCAATTACTAAGGTCTCGACCAAGTTCACTGGTTAGCCTCATCCACCATGTTGTCTTAAAATGGCAGGCACTTTAAAAATCGCCGAATTTGGCAGCCAAATGTAAGTTACTTTAAATAAAAGCAGCTTGGATAAAGCTGAATAATTTCGCGAAATTCTCATTCATAATGATTTAGTATTGATAAAAATTAGTATTGAATCTCCTACATTCGGTTTCCACTTAATTGAGCTTCCTGTGTTTGAATAATATAAGTTGGCTTTTTTAAAATAAGGAATATGAAAGCTACCTCTTCCTCCCGGCACTGGCCGGAAGGACTTTTTAAGTATGTTCTCGAAGACCCGCCTGAAACACCGGATGCAGCATATTTAAAAAAAATAGTGCTAAAGCTAAAGCGATTATAAATCTCTGTATTGAAGACAGCCAAATTATTAATGTGAAAAACCTTCGAACCCCAAAAGAGATTTGGGATAAACTTAAATCCATACATCAGCGCGCGAATTTATCCTCCAAATTATTCCTACTTAGGAAATTGTACTCCCAAAAGTTGTCAGAGGGAGGTAATATGAACGAACACATTAATAATATTCTCATCATAAGAGACAGGCTCTCCGCCATAGGCGAAGAAATTAATGAGTCGCATATTGTTGCCATCATGCTTTGGTCTCTGTCCCAATCTTACTCGTCTATGATTACTGCACTCGAGACGCGGGACGAGAGTGACTTAAAATTAGAATTTGTAAAGAATAAATTAATCGACGAATTCTCGCATCGTACAGAAAGCAGAAACGCTAGTTCGCATGCAAGAGATATGGTATACAACACAGACACTAGAAACGCCAGTTCGCATCCCAAAAACACGGCATACAAAATCGTAAACAAAGCCAATAAAAACAAAAAATTCAGTAATTTTTGTTCTCGTAGTGGCCACCTCAGAAATGAATGTTTTCAATTGAAAAATAAAGAGAAAATGAACTTTCAGAAGAATAATTATAAAAATGAGTAAAACAGGAATAGAACCTATAATAACAGCGCTGGATACAGAACCAATACAGGGAACTATAAAAGGCCAAGAAAATAGCAAAGACCACTCGAATTTCTGCTTTAACAGCAAAATTAACATAACTGATGAGAAAAACAACTCGGATGTTCCTCTTTCCCCAGTAGAACATAAAATTGAAAATGAATCAACACTAGTTAATGAAACACAAACAAGAAATCCTAACACATACATTATAGATTCAGGCTGCACTAGACATGTCACATCCACAAAAGAGCACTTCACAACATTTACACCAGGGAATTTTGGTAATATTACCATCGCTAACGGGAAAAGATTAAATTCTCAAGATTTGGGTGACGTAACACTAAACACGGGGCTGGAAAACAGTATAACACTTAAGGACGTACTGTACTGCTCGGAATCAAAGAGCAATCTTTTGTCAGTAAAAAAGGCAACCGATAATAATATAAAAGTAATTTTTGAGAAGGAAACATGTGTTTTCGTTAAAGATAACAACACTATCTTAACTGCTAAACTGAACAACAACCTCTACGAAATAAATCCTAGAGATGAGTATGGCTACACCTTAAGCACACAAACCTCATGTAATAACGAAAACTGTATATACATATCGCACCGGAGACTAGGTCATAAAAACTTTGATGCTATTAAATATTTAGTTAATCATAAATTGGCCGAGGGGATAGTTATAAACAACTGTAAGCACGAGACGCACTGAAATTAAGTGTATTGAGGGGGAACTCTCAGTTTCACACTACCCCAAATTAGCTAAAAACAGAAGCAGAGAAATTTGCTCTCTTGCACATTCCGATATTTGTGGGCCCATGGAGACGGAAACGCCAGGGGGGAAGCGCTATTTCATAACATTCACAGACGATTATAGCAGGTTCACTATGACGTACCTGTTAGCGCATAAGTCAGAAGCGGTCGTGAAATTAAACAGTATGTAGCCTTAACGAAAAATAAATTCGGGAAAGTAATCAAATCTATAAGATCAGATAACGCCAAAGAATATATGGTGAGAGCTTCGAAAACTACTTGGCCGAAAACGGCATAGAACACCAATTAAGTGTCCCGTACAGTAGTCCACAAAATGGCGTTTCAGAAAGAATAATAGAACAATCGTAGAAATGGCACGAACTATGCTGTCACATGCAAAATTGCCTAGGCATTTCTGGGGCTAAGTGGTGATGACAGCACAACCGATTGCCAACCGATCTAACCAACCGATTGCCAAAAAATGCAAATGAAAATCACGCAACACCGTACGAATTGTGGAACAATAGGAAGCCCGACCTATCTAATATTAAAACATTTAGGTGTAAGGAATTTGCCTACATAGATAAGTCTAAAAGGATCAAGTTTGACGAAAAGGCTGTTGAGGAGGTCTGGGTCATGATGGGTTAGGATTTTCGAAGCAAAGGGTACAGAATTCATACGGGGAATAACAACATAACAATTTCAAGGACCGTAAAATTTATTGAAGAGGGGACTAAATGTGAGGAAATTAATGATATAACAGAAAACGAAAATGACGCTCAAACACCTGCGGAAAATATCAAAATTGATTTAACAAATGATAACGAAGATCAAGTAGAAACCCCAATGCAAAATAATCCTGAACCTAGAAGGTCACAGAGACAAAACAGAAGTGTACTTCCAAATCGTTCTGGAATAGCTGTAAATTTATGCAAAATTGAGGAACCTAAATCATGGACCGAATTACAAAACATTGAGGACGCAAAAATAAAAAAATAAGTGGTTGGAAGCAACCAATGAAGAAATTAAATCGCTACGTCAAAATAAAACATGGAAATTAATTAAGGCAATACCCGGAAAACGCTTCATAGGGTCTAGGTGGACATTTAAAGCCAAAAGAGGGGCCGACGGAACCATAGAGAGGTATAAGGCTAGGTTAGTCGCCAAAGGATACTCACAAAAATATGGATGTCATTTCGACGAAACAGACGCCCCCGTCGAATCACATACCACACAGAGAGCATTTTTAAATGCAGCCGTTTATTAAAAATTAGATGCGACGCACCTTGACGTCAAAACCGCTTTTCTACACGGCGATCTTGAGGAGGAAGTTTACATGTATCAACCGGAAGGGTATTTAAAGAGGGGAAAGAAGAGAAGGTGTGTAAGTTGAATAAGGCAATTTATGGCCTTAAACAGGCCGCCAGGGCATGGAATTTAAAAACTAGCCAATCCCTAAGAAACTTAAAATTCACAGAATGCGAATCGGACCAGTGTCTGTTTAAGAGAATTGAAATGTGTTATTAATAAGTCGAAACCGCCAGTATTAACAGTGTATAGTGACTCCGATTGGGCGAATGACAGCAGAGATCGAAAATCAACAACTGGTAACCTATTTAAATTAGGTAACAACATATTAGCGTGGGTCTCTAAGAAGCAGATCAGCGTTGCCCTATCTTTGACAGAAGCCGAATACATTGCAGCGTCAACAGCCACGCAAGAGATCATATATACAGCAGCGTATAGTAAATATACTCAGTGATCTCGAACTGCACCAACAACTGCCGATAACTGTTTATGAGGACAGCCTATCTGCCATAAAGCTAACGAAAAAAGCGCAAACGAAAATTAAACATATTGATGTGAAATTCCACCACATCAGACATCAACACGGAAGTGGAATAATAAAAATCGTTTATTGTCCTTCCAAAAACATGATCGCAGATATATTGACCAAGCCACTTCCGAAAACTCAGTTTGAACTTCTAAGAAAAGAACTGCAATTAACACTATCATAGATTCGTCACAAAAAGGAGGAATGTTAGAAATCTTCGCCAAGCAGTTAGTTTTGTGACCAAATCTACAATAAACATTTTTTTGCCACTCGCGAAACAACGTTTGTGAATTATGCTACAATACACCTGTTTGTGATCTATGCAACAATATACCGTGTTTCACGTGAAATATTAAAACTACTTTAAATTATAACTTTTTCCAGTGTTTCATAAAGGTTTCACCATTGCTGCACTAGATGGCAGCACCAAAACTATCTAACAGCGCAAAATAACTGTTCATTCTTTATTCCTTTAAGACTGGTTCATAGGACTTATAAAAGATGGCAGCACTGGACAGGGTTCAATTGGACATCTAAATTTAAAACTTTAATGCAGACAAAAAAGAACTGCTGATCTAATCAAAACGCTTTGTTCTACTAAATAAGGCGTGCTGAAGACACTTTTGGAGCCCCAGGACAGTTAGTCGCTGCTGAACGTCCCTGCATGTCAGACGTGTTGCCTGATTAGGATTTCCTTCCATTGTTTTCTCGGAAGATATTTCTCCGGAACATGGAATACATCAAATCTATGCTTCAAAAGCAGTTTAAAACTGTTACAGCCATCCTGCTGTAAATAATCTATTTTTAATCTTATCTTTTTCATACAGTATTTATTCAAGAAATAAAATTAGAGTTACAACATGAAGACCTGCTTTCGTCGGAAACTCATTTCACAGTGTTGCATCCCTTTCTCTACTCATCACTGCTCTAATAAATATAATATTTTAGGTATATAGAAAGTGCCTGTTACTCCTACAGATAATATCAGGTAGGAACATTTTTATTATATCTCAATTGATATATTTTCTTAATCTGGGTTACTTGGCCAATGCCGATCATAAATCACGTTTTGTACCCTTAACAATTTTAAAAATTTGGAAGTATTGATGCAAAAAATAAAAGTTAGGAAACAGATAAAAATTAAGAAACAGAAAGTTTATTTAGTAAAATGAGTCTTTTGTGTTATGTGGTAGTCTTTTGATTTAATTTATTAAATCAATTTTCTAGTTGACAATTATGCAAAGACATCGCGTACAAAAGTGTGCTGTCGTGTATGTCGTAAAGTGTGTCGGATATAGCTGAAATACGCATAATTTCTCATAATACAAGGTGGCCATAATTAAACTGACGGTACTTAGAGTGTTCTGTAGCGCGATCTAATTGCGAGAATGGCGCCAAATTTTGTAGGAAGATTAAACAAGACGGGGAACGAAGGATTCCGCGAAAAAAAAATTAGCTCCAAAAATCACCACCAGGGGAATATCTGGCGCTGTGTATTCGAAAAAGAGAGTTTCAAAACTGAAGAATCAATACTGAAATAAAATTACCGTTTATTTAACGAATTTAGCAAATTAATCCAAGCTCAAAATGGTAACAGTTTATAAAAAGCTAAAAATTTACATAAACACTGCTAAAGTTTCCTTATCTGCAATTTCACTTACAGAGCACCAAAGAAAGCAACAGCAGCAGAAGAAGTTTATTCAAATTTCACGTTACATCTTTTGGCCCAGTGTCAGCTTGTTCGGCTTTAAAAGGTAATGTGCTACTGTTAGAAGCAATTTCATTGAAAGTTACCTTTCATAACTAGTGTAAATGCCCGTCCTAGGACGGTGGGTAAAAATTGTGTTTTTCACTTAAAATTTGAAAAAAAAAACTGATAAAAAATAATTGACAATATGGAAGCGTTTAGATGAGCAAAGTTCGGCTAGTTTGTGCTCTAATAAACACACTATTAGCATTTACAATACTTCTGGGTAAACCAGGCTGTTATACCATAACAAAATTAAGATTCCTTAATAAAACAAAAAATTAACAAATATGCAATAAAACTGTGAGTTTTAAAAAAGTCTCCTGTGCTGCAACTATTGAAATAATACTAATAATAATTAATAATTTTTTTAAATAACACTTTGAAACTGTATTTTTATCGCCACCCCGCCCCCCTCCCTCCAAAAAAAAAAATTAAATTTTAAAGAAATAAAAGTCTCGGTGTGTTTTAAATCTGCCAATAAAACTTGTAAGCAAAAGACGAAAGCTATTTTTATTCAAGGATAAGGTTTATAAATGCCTTTTAGTGTTTCGTAACCTTAATTTTTTTATATATCTATGTAGTTTTTAAATATTTGTAATACAAAGAAGAATCAAACATGGTTAATGCCTATTTTTAATAACTGTACAAAATGTTTTTTACTCGAAAAAGATATTAGATTAAAAAATATTCAGACTAAAATTAGCTGCTCCCTTTTCAACTTATTTAAATGAATTTGACTAAACGTCTTTAAATATATACATTTTTAAACTTTAGTTTTATCAGTCATATAAATGTTTCTTTAATGCAATATATAAATAAATATTTTTTTAGGCTAAAATAAATATTTAAAATAATATTCATGGTTATTTATTTAAATTTCATGCTTTCACATTAAATTATTTTTAAATACACGTAAGACATTCTGCTGATATTGTAAACTCCCCCCCCCCGCCCCCCTCGTTTGTTTTGCTATCAGAAATTGATGAAAAATTTAGAAAGTGAAGTCGATCATCTTATTATTTTTGTTTACACTCTTCTGACTGACTATCAATTATTCTTAAGTATAACACAACTATTTTTTTTAGTAAATAAATAAATAAATAACGAACAATTCTCGGAATATTGAGCTAAACTTTAGTCAGACATATATTAAAGTCACTACAATTAAAAACAGGCATTAACAATTTTTTCTTCTTTGTATTACAACTCTTAAAAACTACATAAATATCTGAAAAATTAAGATTTTTAGGAAAGAGTGAAAAGCATTCATAAAACTTACCTGTGAATAAAAATAGCAATGAGTATCCCTTTTCATTCCTTTCAAGCTTTTTGCCATTTTCAGTTTGAAAACGACCGCCAAAGAACCGAAGTTTTGCAACCGTTTTGACCTTGAGAACGTGTTTCTCTACTGCGGGAGGGAGCGTAGCGTGGATCTGTTCTTCTCCCAGAACGGGAGAACATAGTTAATTTGTTTACAGAAGTTGTTTGCGCCGAGAGAAGTATACCCCCATGGTTTAATTTTTTTTCAATGAATCAAGTGAATGACACGCTACCGTTTGTTGACGTTTTGCGTACCGTTTGTTTTGCGCTAATGTATGCTTTTAACTCGAGTTCTGAAATTGTTTTTCAACTGCGCAAATCATTAAAATTTTGTTGGTTTTGAATAAATTATGTTGAACAGAAAGGATTCCAGGTAAAAAGATTTGTATTTAGGCAGATAAATTTTCTCTTACACATCTCAAATCGTAATTAAGCCTAACGGGGCCCCGTCTTATCGGAGACTGGTAAGATCGATGGGTACGACCCCGGATGCGTTACATTGATCTTTATATATATTAGATGTCTCCTTCTTTAGTCGAGCAAGCTTTACTAGTCAAATTCTTTTACCTCAATCAGTGCAATGCGCCAGCCGCTCTTCGTGTTTTTAGAAACCACAAAAAAAAAAAAAAAAAAAAAAAAAAAAAAAAAAAAAAAAAAATGCGTAAAGATAACGGTCCTTTGTCAGTTAAGGGTTTAAAAGCAATGGTTGAGAAGTTTGAGAAAACAGGTTCTCTAAAGTTTCAGTCAGGCAGAGGACGAAAACCCGTATCACAGGATACAATCAAAGAAGTGGCAACGGCGATTGACGACAGAGCACCAGACAATATTGCTACCACTTCCAGCGCTCGTGGGATAGCTCGAAATTTGGATATGCCTTATTGTACGGTATGGAAAATTCTATGAAAGATTATCCACTTCTATCCGCACAAGATCAGCCGTGTACAAGAATTACGTCACACCGACCATGATAAGCGATTGACTTTTGCTCTCACTTTTCTTGCCAGAATGGAGTTGGGTGATGCTTGGTCCTGGAAAATCTTATGGGGAGACGAGGCCCACTTTTATCTGAATGGAACTGTAAATACCCAGAACTGCCGAATTTGGGATAACAAGTCACCAAGAGCATTCAAAGAAATTCCTTTGCATTCACCAAAGATAACTGTTTGGTGTGGTTTCACAGCAGATATGATCATAGGTCCATTCTTCTGTGAGAACATTACTCCGACAGGACCTGTTCTGTTACCGGAGACAAATATCACCAAATGCTAAACAACTTTATTATTCCGGCACTTCAGCAAAGACAGTGCCTGGAAAAAATAATTTTCATGCAAGATGGAGCCCCTCCACACATTGCTTTGTGTGTACAGCAGCTACTACGACAGAAATTCACAACAGAAAGAGTCATTAGCCGTTTTTTTCCAACGGCATGGCCACCTCGGTCGCCTGATCTTACACCCTGCGACTTTTTCTATTGGGTTACTTAAAGCCCAAGGTCTATCACGGAGGTGTTCAGGACCTGGCTATGTTGAAGGATAACGTATTGCGAACTGTACGGGAGATTACTGCAGACATGTTATTTTCTGCTGTTGTAAATGCTGTGCACAGAATGCAATATGTGGTCCACAAAAACGGCGGCCACATCGAACCTGAGTTGGATGTGCTAAATAAACGGTAATTTTATTTCAGTATTGATTCTTCTTTTTTGAAACTCTGTTTTTCGAATACACAGCGCCACATATTCCCTGGTGGTGATTTTTGGAACTAAACTTTGTTTTCGCGGTATCCTTCGTCCCCCGTCTTGTTTAATCTTCCTACAAAATTGGGCGCCATTCTCGCAACTAGATCGCGCTACAGAACACTCTGAGTACCGTCAGTTTAATTATGGCCACCTTGTACTTTGATAAATCAAGTGATTGATAAAAGATTATAGAAAATCGGAAACACTACATCCACATATTTCCTTTCCTGATGGATTTACACTAAATTTCGGTGAATTGCAGTAATAAATTCAAAACAACAATTTCAACATCAATCATTATTGGTAAATAGATTAAACTGGATATATAACACGTGATTTATCACATTGCTAACGAAGCGTAGCACCACGACCAAACTCGATCGTCTGCCTTATACGGCCTTCACAATATCTCTTAGTTTCGGAATCATTAAAGACCACAGTCGCCGCCAGATGGCGCGAATACCTACTGTAAATTGTATTTTCTCTACTGTAAATAATGTTTATTGAGTGTTACTTTTATACATAAGAATACGAAAAACGTCTTTGTATATGCGCTATAAAAGGTATGGATAATATACGTATAATTTGCCTCGGCGTTTTCTATACTGCAAACAGGAAAACTGAAGGATTTGGAGATAAAATAAATAAATACAATGCATTAAACATAAGCAACTAAAAATACATTAAATAACACGCTACTATAACACGGAAAACAATGATTATAAGTAAATTTCTGCATTTGTTTTTTTTTAATTTAATTTAAATTAAATTAAATTGAAAATTAAAACTTTTTAAAATATTATTTACTAGTTTCAAAATATTAAGAAAATTAACCAAAACTTTTTTTTAAAAACCAAATTATTCTCAAATCAGGATAATTTTTTAAACCATTCAATTATTTTTTGCACCAGACTTCTGATGTAAAATATATAGTGGGGTGAGTTAGCTCAAAATTATACCAAAATATTTCACATCTGGCAACCAATGCGCCACTTTGGACTCGGATAGTACATGGATAGGCTAGTCTAAAAAGCCCGAGACACAAATTTTCTTGGCCCTCTAACGGCGCTGATGACGTAATCAATATAGCCGCCAAAATTTTGCGACGCGCTTCTACATTTCTGTATATAACTCGAATTAATATTTTGATATTAACCTATATTGTTAGTGATTATTAATCCGCAGAAAACGCCCTTTCCAACGTTATATTTGATATCATTGTTTAGGTTCATAATACAACAAATATTTATAACTTAATTTAAAAACAACAACAACAACAACAACAACAAAAAAACAAGAATTTTGTTTTTTCAGAATTTAGTGTCGACCCCGATGACAAAAAAAAAAAAAAAATATATATATATGTGTGTGTATATAAATATAAATATAGATACAGTAGAGTCCCGATTATCCGAGTTAATCGAACTTATACCTTTGGAATGGATCCCTTTCTTCAAAAAAAATTATGGCCATTTTTTTCCCCATTCTGACCAGAAAATCAGAGTTCTAACTTTTTACGACTGCTCTTTCATCTTCACCTAACATTTCATTTATAATGATTGTTTCATAATAATGGAAGCCATCAGTCCACCAGAAGAAAATAACTCGGGGAAAGCAGGAAACTCTGATAATTGGGACTCTACTGTAGTTCAGTTTTAAGACTTATATCACGCGATTTTATTTTACATAAAGTGATGTCATTCACATCCGTTGCAGAATTCATCATTTGCGATCCAGTGTTAATTAACATTCACAGTAAAGTACGCTTAGGACGTCACTATCGCTGAATAATACACAAATCAGAAAAAAAAAGAGAGATTTCGTCATTCAAAAAACTCGACAAAAAAATTGGCTATCTAAAGATTCACAGGTCTTCATTTTTTGGTATTATTAATATAGATATTTAAAATTAAATTTAGTTTCTAATAGCTCCATGTTTTATCAGAAATTCTTCATTTATATTTTTAAAAATAGCACGTATTTTAATTAATTTTTTTTTTTCAGATTTTATGGGAAAATGGTAACAAAAAGATATAATGGAACTTTTCGGTTAGCCAAAGGCATTCAGTTGTGGATTTTATCGAAAACATCTGAATGTCTCAGTTTCAATATTGGAACACAGTCATTAAACTGGAGTCCCTTCTAGTACAACTTGTATTGGGTATTCGTGCATCTAACTTTACAATGTACGTCGATACTTTGGCTCAGTTATGTCCGTGGACATTTGCGTTGGACGCATTCCGCTATTCTCGTTGGTTACCAGTATTCGTGCGGACTCTACAGGACCTTCCAGAAAAACATCCAGATATACATGCTGAATTTTTTCGTGGCAACTTTACGAACAGCAAAACTGCTACACCGTTTTCTGCAATATCTGACGATCAACATCATGAACACAATAACAAAGTCATAAACGGTGAAGGTGGTGCTATTGGCATCCTTGATAGTGAAAATGCTCTGCTTAAGTGGATGGTAGCAGGCCCTAGGATCAGTTCTTTAATTGAGGAATTTGAAGATAAATCAAATTTAAATGATGACAAAAACGTGGGCCCAAAGCATCATGCAGATAAAAATGCTCATGAGAAAAGGTTCCTGGCCCATGTCAAAGAAAGGATTAACGTCTTATCCGAACACGGAAATCCATTTGAAGAAACTGATTTAATGTCAATAGGGAGCTCCAAAATAATTCCAAGTTTCGAAGCTGTCAAGTGTGTTACGGAAGCATTTACTGTAGGACTAAAACAGTATGATAATTATGTCGTGTCCCGTCTCGTTCAAGTTCAAAATTCAATTCATGAAGTTATTCCTCGAACCACTATTCACATCTTCAAGACTATAACAAGAAAAAAAGATAAGGCAAAGTCCAAGATTTTTTACTTACGTAAAGACTCCAACTTATTCTGTAGATTGTATGTTGCATCTGAAGCGCGGGATTGCAACATAGATGATTTCTTTTCGCATGAAAACCAAAAGTACTCACCTTCTATTTCAGATGATGGAAAACTCCGAAAACCAACCAACAAGTCTGATATTATTGACTGCATTCAAACAAAATATGGCATTAGCTTTAATCACGGCCAACCGAATGTAACAGCTGAAATATTCGATGGAGCAGCCGTAATACTCATGCTTAATCCTGGTATTGCGACAATATTTTCCGGATACTACGAACATGTTTTCAAACCGTATTTCATTAATCAACTGAAGAACAGTTCACGACTAGATATTATATTCGACAGATATATTAGTAACAGTTTGAAGGCACATACCCGAGAAACAAGAGGAAGTGGCATAAGTATTAAAGTTTCAGACTCAACAGCAATTACAAAACAATTTCAGTAATTCCTATGTGCCAACGAAAACAAGACCCAATTGTTCCAGTTACTAGCTAAGAAAATGGTGGGGGACGAGTATCCAGGAAAACATGTCGTCTGTACTTATAATGACCGAGTCCTCGCATCAACATCTATAGATGTATCAAGCATTTCTCCCGTCTCATATGAAGAAGCAGATGGCCGTCTACTTCTCCATGTTAAGTATGCAGTAGAAAGTGGACTCGCATCTTAATACGAACTGTGGACTCAGATGTAGTGGTTATTTCAATATCACTGTCCCCACAAATACAAGATATTGATGAACTATGGATTGAGTATGGTTGTGGAAAATACAGGAAATTCATTCCACTTGATGAGATATGGGCTAAACTTTCACCGGAAATTTTCAGAAATTTGTTGGCTTTTCATTATGTAACTGGTTGCGACACAGTTTCCCCATTTTGTGGCATTGGCAAGAAGACAGCTTGGGAGGTCTGGATGTCATTTCGTGAAATTGATTGTGCATTGCATCAGCTTTGTACAGGCACATCTGATATTGACGATGAATGTCATGATCTGTTACAGCGATTTGTTATACTACTTTATGATCAATGATCAGATCTTCAAAGCATCAATGATTGCAGACAAGTGTTATTTACAAGAAAGAATCGAGCCATCGAAAACATACCTCCTACAGCACATGCTTTGACACAACACATCAAACGAGCTACTCTCCAAGCAAGGATTTGGAACAACAGCCTCACTGCACATTACACAATACCTTCACCAATTAAGTGGGGATGGAGAATACATTCAGGAGGATCATACCAACCTTTGTGGACAACAATTCCAGAAATGTCAAAACACTGTGAAGAACTTACCTCCTGTACTTGCCGCAAGCGATGCACATCTTGTAAATGTGTTAAAATGGGAATAAAATGTACGAAACTTTGTGTATGTGAAGGGCAGTGTTTAGACAGTGATAAGTAATCACAAGTAAATTTACATGAATCATTTGGATATTATTGAATATGACTGCAATATATTATGTTATTTAGATATTATGGCTGCAATTAGTGTATTTGACAATTTATTGGATATGAAATTTGGATATTAAATTGGAATAATATTGTATTGTACATTCTTTGTTTCTCATTCTTGTACCTATAAATGTTTGAAACTTATCTTACAGTTATGCCGATTAAGTGTACCTCATTTCATTGATTTTAAAACGGAAATGAAAGTTTCAGAGCCCTAAAAATACTTGAATTTATTTACATATACATCAAAAATTACAATAGTTATATTTGCTACTTAAACAGTTATAAAGCAACTGTATTAATTTTCGGAACCCATATAAATTACATTGTTGACCTAACGACTCTCTATGCAACGCTACATTGTTTTGGTAAATTTTCAGAAAATATTTGTGATAAAATATTTTCCGATAGAAAAAGTCATATATACCGTCCGAAGGTAATTTTCTGACGAACAAAAGATATGCGACACGTTTCCAGCTACATGCAACAAATTCCAAGTTATTTAGCAAAATGTTTTGAATTTTTTTATTTTTTTTTTATTAAGTTATAAATATTTGTGGTAATATGAACCTAAACAATGGTGTCAAATATACCGTTGGAAAGCGCGTTTTCTCCAGATTAATAATCACTAAAAATATAGGTTAATATCAAAACATTAACCCGAGTTCTATAGTAAAATGTAGAAGCGCTTCACAAAACTTTGGCGGCCATATTGATTACGTCATCATCGCCGCTAGAGGGCCAGGAAAATTTGTGTCCCGGGCTTTTTAGACTCATCTATCCATATACTATCTAAATCCGAAGTGGCGTATTGGTTGCCAGATGTGAAGTTTTTTTTAGCTATCTCACCCCACTAATAGGTATATAAAGTTGATTGCGGACAACTTTAGATAATAGTAAACATTAGAGGTACTAAAAATGAAGTGTACAGGGAAATAGAAAAATAATAACAATTATAGGTTTCTATATTTTTTAGGAAAAATAAAATAAAAAACAGGGGAAATTATAAAATCAAATGTTTGAATTTTAGGTAGTTATATTATGAAAACTATAATAAAACAATATTTACACATTATTAAGAGAATAAGCAAGTTCGCCAGTATCCGGCAACCAACTCATAACGAAATATTAATTACAGAACATTGACTATTTTTGCACGATTCTTAATTAATTAAAAATATATGTACATTGCAAATAATTTTCAATAAATTTGGCCATTATATGTGTTGATCCGAAATATTCAAGCATGTAGAAAAATAACAAAATTACATATAAAATTAATTATTCTAATTCTGGACACTGATGTTATAAAGCTATGATACAATTAAAAGGATATTTACATATGTTTCATAATATCAACAAAATAAGCAAGCCTTTTTGCCAATAACCGGCAATCAACTCATATCGATTTTTTTTTCAAAACATGTATATGTACATGATTCTTAATTATTAAGAAAATATATATGTCTGAACATTGCAAACAATTTTTCATAAATGTGGTCATTACGAGTATATGTATAGCCTCTTATATGTGTTGATCTGAAACATTCAAGCATATATAAAAATTATAAAATTACACATAAAATTAAATATTCTAACTCGGCCATGGTATAAATGGTATAAATTCGGTCATGGACAGTCATGGTATAAAAGTATACGATTAAAATAAAAATATATTTACATATTTCATAATATAAAAAAATAAGAAAGTCTTTTTGCAAATATCCGGCAATCAACTCATATCGATTTTTTTTTTTCAAAACATGGATATTTACATAATTTTTAATTATTTAGAAAAAAATATATCAGTACATTGCGAACGATTTTAAATAAATTTAACCTTTATATGGGCTAATCTTAACTATACAAGCTTACAGAAAAATTACAAAATCACATGATAAAATTAAATATTCTAATTCTGGACAGTCATCATATAAAAGTGTACGATAAAAATAAAAACATATTTACATGTTTTATATATATATAAAAAAAATAAGCAGGTCTTTTTGCCAATATTCGGCAATCAAATCATATCGATTTTTTTATTTAAAAAGAAAAAAAACAAAAAAACATTGATAATAGACAACATTGATACTAGATAATAAACATTGATACTAGAATACACAATTCTTAATTTAGAAAAATATAGATATGTGTACATTGTGAACAATTTTTAGTAAATTTAAATATTGTAGGTCATGAAATACGAGGAAACAAAAAACTAATAATAAATAAATAATTTTTTCTTTCATGTTTCATTATTTTAAAGAATCAACAAGTCTTTTTTTTTTTTTCTTTCAACAGTTTGTACTCAGATTTGAAGGAAATTCATGAAAAGAAATTTTTGGAATTTTTTTAGTGAATCGTAAGTGCAGTATGCAACACAGCAATGAGCCGGTTTTTTCGGAAAAAAAAAAAAAAAATCAAAAATCGCAATTTCCGTTAAGTTATACCTAAGAAAACATAAGCGTGCTAGGCAAATTTTTCATTAGACACAGTGATGCCCAGCCTAGCATTTCCCACATATGTTGGTAAGGCTGCAACTGCAGCACAAGATGGAATAGTCATCATGAGCACACAATCCTGCGGCGAAACATGAGACACAAACAAACCCAGCATCGGTGAACACATTTATAATTTTCTTAATTAATCTTGTGCTGCAGTTGCAGCCTTACCAACATATTTGGGAAATGCCTGGCTGGGCATCATCCTCGTAGCTTTAATGGTAGAGATCTTGGAGCGATAGTCCAAGGGTTCTTGGTTCGATTCCCGGCTTCATAATCATTCCCGGATTTACATAATCATTTAATAAATTTTAGAAGGACTTTAGAAGGATTAATTAAATTTGAACTTATAGGGATTTTATGTAGTATTTATAAGCCCCACCCAAATCTTTTATTTTAAATATTTTTCTTAGTATTTTGTAGAACTAGGAAATGTACAAATATAATGTTCTTACAATAGAAATATAGAAATATTTCCAAATTGACACCCCCCCTCTACCAACGCCAAGAAAGTTGAAAAGATGCAAAGGCCAAAAAAAAAAAAAAAAAAAAAAAAAAAAAAAAAAAAAAAAAAAAACATCCTTTAAAAAATACTTTTGTTTTGTGTAACTAATAATGCTTTTGGAACAAGATAAAGTAATCATCTGTAACTCCTTCTAAACTGCATTACTACTAATCGATGAATTAAATGAATTTTATAACGAGTTATTTAATGGTACTTATATCCAGTACTACTAATAATAAGCTGGACGTAGCAGGGGTCGTCCGGTAGCTTCTGGGTCTCTATCCCTCCCTTCCCGCTTTTCGGCGTCTTTATTTTGTGTAATTTCCCTTTTAAATTTGTCCGGTTTCAATTTTTGAATTTTTTTTTTCAACGTGGCTTCCGCTAGAGTCTCTTATATGCTTGACGTGGCTGCGGACCTATGAACCTGGCTTCCGCAAAAGAGTCGGAATAAGGAAAAGAATAAAGGGCTGCGGACGGACAGGGGCCGCTCGCCGCAGCGACCCTATATAACCCTATATTTTTTATAAAGGGTTAAAACGCTAGGAGCATGGCAAAAGAATAAACAACGAGGGATTGCCAAAAGTTATTATAGAATGGGAGCCGCAATTGGTAAAATAAAGAGAGGGAGGTCCAAGAAAAAAGTGGAAAGAAAAGTTTGAAGATATCATGGGAGAGAAAAATTGAATGTAAAAATAGGCATTCCACAGAAAACTCTGGAAGAGAAAAATTGGGAACATTTTCAGTCAAAGTCTAAACCTCAGCACTGAGGAAAATCCTGCAGAAGAGTCCAAAACAAATGTACCAATTTGTTGTAGTATATATCAAGATTGAGTCCTTAGAGGTATTACGTATTTCGAAGCGAAAAATGCATTTCCAAAACAATAAAATATATTATTTTTATTAGTTACGTTTGAAAAATATGAAAACACACTTTGTACCAATTACATTGTAGCATATCATATTGATATATATTTTTTAATTTCAACAAATTTTCAAACACACACAAAGAAAAAAATATAATCGTATTTTTCTTTTTTATCGGTATTTTGTTAATTTCAACGTAACAATTTTTGTTAAGTTCAACGTAACCTTAATCCTTTGCTGGGCGGTGGCTCATTTTTGGACCACTTAATTTTAATGCATAAATGTCGCATTGGTAATAGGATTTTGAAATGAAAAATTTCCTTTTATTAAGTACGGAATAAAAGTGTACGGAATAAAAGTACGGAATAACACATACATGGCAAAACAACAAATGTGCACCACCGGAGACAGAAAAAGTCATACGGTGGTAGATGTTTCCAAAGGATGACTTTTTAGCTCACAGGCTATCAAAGCCTGAGAGCTAATGTGCCCGCCCGCTCTGTATGTATGTATGTATGTATGTATGTATGTATGTATGTATGTATGTACGTACGTACGTATGTACGTAACGCGATAACTCTTGATAGAAACATCCGATTTGCTTCAAATTTTTTTCCTAGGTTCATTGTGATAAGGTGCTTCCCTGATTAGTTTTGGGAGTTCATTGGTTAAGGATAAAGGGGGAAAAACGGGGTTAGTCCAACCCCTTAATTCAGATAAATGGGTTTTTCATGCAGAATGATTCGATTTTCTCCGAATTTGGTATACCGGTTTATTATGTTAAGGAACTTCCCTGATTAGTTTTGGAGGTTCATTGGTTAAGGATAAAGGGGGAAAAGGGGGGTTAGTCCACCCCTTAATTCAAATAATTGTGTTTTTCATGCAGAATCATTCGATTTGCCCCGAAATTGGTATACCGGTTTATTATGTTAAGGAACTTCCCTGATTAGTTTTGGGAGTTCATTGGTTAAGGATAAAGGGGGAAAACAGGGTTAGTCCACCCCCTTAATTCAGATAAATGGGTTTTTCATGCAGAATCATTCGCTTTGCTCCGTATTTGGTATACCGGTTTATTATGTTAAGGAACTTCCCTGATTAGTTTTGGGGGTTCATTGGTTAAGGATAAAGGGGGAAAAGGGGGTTAGTTCACTCCTTTTTATTCAGATAAATGGGTTTTTCATGCAGAATGTTTCGATTTGCTCCGAATTTGGTATACCAGTTTATTAGGATAAGGCGCTTCTCTGATTAGTTTTGGGAGTTCATTGGTTAAGGATAAAGGGGAAAAACGGGGTTAGTCCAACCCCTTAATTCAGATAAATGGGTTTTTCATGCAGAATGATTCGATTTTCTCCGAATTTGGTATACCAGTTTATTAGGATAAGGCGCTTCTCTGATTATTTTTGGGAGTTCATTGGTTAAGGGTAAAGGGGGGAAAACGGGGTTAGTCCAACCCCTTAATTCAGATAAATGGGTTTTTCATGCAGAATGATTCGATTTTCTCCGAATTTGGTATACCGGTTTATTATGTTAAGAAACTTCCCTGATTAGTTTTGGAGGTTCATTGGTTTAGGATAAAGGGGGAAAACAGGGTTAGTCCACCCCCTTAATTCAGATAAATGGGTTTTTCATGCAGAATCATTCGCTTTGCTCCGTATTTGGTATACCGGTTTATTATGTTAAGGAACTTCCCTGATTAGTTTTGGGGGTTCATTGGTTAAGGATAAAGGGGGAAAAGGGGGTTAGTTCACTCCTTTTTATTCAGATAAATGGGTTTTTCATGCAGAATGTTTCGATTTGCTCCGAATTTGGTATACCAGTTTATTAGGATAAGGCGCTTCTCTGATTAGTTTTGGGAGTTCATTGGTTAAGGATAAAGGGGAAAAACGGGGTTAGTCCAACCCCTTAATTCAGATAAATGGGTTTTTCATGCAGAATGATTCGATTTTCTCCGAATTTGGTATACCAGTTTATTAGGATAAGGCGCTTCTCTGATTATTTTTGGGAGTTCATTGGTTAAGGGTAAAGGGGGGAAAACGGGGTTAGTCCAACCCCTTAATTCAGATAAATGGGTTTTTCATGCAGAATGATTCGATTTTCTCCGAATTTGGTATACCGGTTTATTATGTTAAGAAACTTCCCTGATTAGTTTTGGAGGTTCATTGGTTAAGAATAAAGGGGGGAAAGGGGGGCTAGTCCACCCCCTTAATTCAGATAAATGGGTTTTTCATGCAGAATGATTCGATTTGCTCCGAAGTTGGTATACCAGTTTATTATGTTAAGGAACTTCCCTGATTAGTTTTGAGGGTTCATTGGTTAAGGATAAAGGGGGAAGGGTGGCTAGTCCCCCCCCTTAATTTATATAAACGGTTTTTTCATGCAGAATTATTCGCTTTGCTCCAAATTTGGTATACCTGTTTATTATGTTAAGGAGCTTCCCTGATTCGTTTTGGGGATTCATTGGTTAAGGATAAAAGGCGGGGGGGGGGCTTGCCCACCCCCTTAATTTAGATAAATGGTTTTTTTTTGCAGGATTATTCGATTTGCTCCAAATTTGGTATACCGGTTTATTATGATAAGGAGCTTCCCTGATTAGATTTGGAGGTTCACTGGTTAAGTATAAAGGGTGAAACGGGGGCTAATTCTCCTTCACTTATTTTTTTGAGGGGCATTATTCTTTAAAATAAGAGTATGATATACAATTAGCGTGAATAGCCTGTGAGCTCAATGCCATCAGTTTAGCTGGGCATTTTTCTTTTTTATTCTGTCTCCGGTGGTGCACATTTGTTGTTTTGCCATGTATGTGTTAGTCACAGTTAAAGTAACTGACTTTTTTATTTCGTTATTACTTTTTACGAACTTGTGGACTTTACTAGAATCAAGAACTTTTTATCTGTTATATATAGAATGTCGTTAAGCCGAAACTTCGTTTGTGAAGTTCGTCTGTTAACTTGTCTTGTAATTTTTTTCGTTTGGTGGTGGAGGGGATTCTCCTCCGGAGCATATGTCCTATGCCAAATTTGGTGGGCGCTCCGGTTGGGTGATCAAGTCCCTGATCAAGTACTGAATAAAAGCTTTTACTTATTTTCAAATAAATTTGGTTGTAAATTCTAGTGTCATTCAATCATTTCAGCATTTTACGAATAGAAGTGCTTTGCCCCTGTATGGGTTAAAAGCTCTGAACATTGTCACGAAAGAATATGAATAAACGAGGAAATCGATTATGTTACCAATCGCAATTTAACTGTTCAAGGTGGTTGTAAGGCGCTTGTTGTATAAACGTTACACATCAATTTAGAAAATAAAATAATAATTTAAAGTTATATTTTAAATTTTTAATTCAAATCATATAACACATAGCACAATTAAGTTGGATTTGCACAGAAAGATTTGATTTCATAAAAGTACAATAAATCGATTTTTGTGAACAACTGCATAAAATTGAATAAATCATACTTCGGAAAAAATCAGGCACGCATATTACTCGAATCGTTCAAGCATTTTTTTTTTAAGTATGTTAAAATAGAATATCTTGAATATAAAGATTGGGAATATAACACAATAAATCTTAGGAAATTTGGTTACTTGCCAGTGAGTGGCAGGTAGTCTATTTTTTTTTTTTTAAGTTAACTAAATAGATTAAAATGAAGAACTGAATATAAAATGGCTTAAATCAATACTTCTGAGAAATCCATACACGCATGTTACTAGAATTGCTGAGGCATTTTTCCTAAAAGATACTGAACTGGAATATCCTGAACGTAAAATAAAGATAAAAGTTTTGGGGTTGGATTTCTTGCCAGTGGTCGGCAAATTTGAATTTCATTATGCATTTCACAAAAACGAATCTTATCTTTAACCCGGGAGAACTCGCTAGGGAGAATTTCTCTCATGGTGTCCAATCGCTTTTCTTTTACTTTACATTCACTTAATATCAATTTTTTTGCTTGGCTTAGTACTTTTATTCACAAAAGAGGTAAAATAACTGAAATAACATTTTGAAATTTTAATTAAAATGAAAAACATTTTAAATAAGAGTCTTAAAAAAAGTACGACGGTTAGAGAAAATCTCATGCAGCGAGTTCTCCCGGGTTAAAAATAGTTTAAGTTGGATTATATAAATCGATAAAACATTAGCCTTCCAGTGCACTTGTTGTACTATTCTATAAAACGTGTTTCATTTATAATTTGTGCGCATAAAATTGGCTAACAAATATAAGAGAAATATCAAGTTGTAACGAAAGTTTTCCGCCACAGCTAATACGGTCGGTGCAAATAGTTCGCGTTGACGTATTTGCTCATATTTTGTCAAACGATTTTTGGCATTGGAAAGAAAGAGCTTTATAACACTGTGTTGTAAAATTTGTAAAAAAATATCGTTATCATTAAGTGTAAGGTGTCTGAAATGGAACGATCATGCTACCAGATTAGAACTATCATTTACTTCCAATTCTGTTGCAAAACGTCAGCTACAGAATGGCACCGAATAAAGTGTACAGCTTTAGGGACTAGTGTTCTGTCATATGACACTGTGATGGTTTGGCGGAATGATGGTTATACATAAAATTACAGTTAATTACACATATTATAATTAGTATTATGTAATGGTGATTTTGCGGAAAACTTTCGTTACAACCTAATACAAGATAATAATTCATTCAAAATACAACGTAAAGTTTTGTTCGAAACTTCACGCTACAATAAAAAGTAACTAATTTATTTTCAAGTTAAATTATTTTTTCCTTTAATCGCATACGACCTTTTAAATTACGTCCTCTAAAACTTTCTGCACATGGTAATCTAGAATGACTGCAATTTTAATATTTTATACCGTTAATTCTACTATAGCAACAATTAATACTAAAAGATAACTTTCAGACATTGGAACTTGTGTTTCCAGGTCGAGAATGACACAAAGCGAAATAGGGAAATTAAAAAAATCGGGACGACCGCTTTTTAATTCTTACATATTCAAAAACAATTCATCTTTCTTTCATCTTGTTAAAATAATGCGAATTAAGCAAATCCTAAAGGATACCGTATAGGAAATTAGTGAAATCTAGATATTCTTTGGAGTAATTGACAAATATTTCGATGCCAGCTTTCACAAATGATACTTAGTCAACAAAAACTCAAGAACATAACTCTTTCTTAGCTTACATAACAGCAAAAACTCACTAAACATGGCAACTCTTCTTACTAATTTACATCATTAAAATAAATAAAATTCGCCATTCTTATATAAATGTTAAACGATGCAAATGATAACATTAAAATACAGTATAGGACTCGGCTAAGCCGCTCACGGTTAATATACGCGATCCCGCATAATACGCGAATGTTTTCCTGTACTTTGAATATCGCCATTAAACTATTATAATGTAAAAATATCACGTTTAATACGCGATCCCGCGTGTTTTGTTAGATTAATAAGGATAGTTTTTCTTATATTAAAAATTAAGGACTGATTATAAGGGTACTCATTATAACAAGTACTAAATATCATTTTAATAACTGTGCTGTGCCACAAAGATTTAATATTTTCGGTTTGTGTTAAAAAAAAAAAAAAATTGGTTATGAGAAAAATATGCTCGTTCCTTTATTTTTGGTTTTAACAGCTTTTATAGCTGAAAATAAAGTCATATTTGAATGCATTTTTATTTTCAGTTGTGACTAAAGCCGGCACTATTAAAACAAACAATGAGTTAAACTTGAATGCAGTTAAATTGTAACCTAAATATGCGTAAAAAAACATTGTTTTCGACCGAAAACAAATAAATGAAAGCTCTAAAGTTCATTTAGAGAATTTGATTTGTAACTAACCCCAGTTCCAGTAAAATTATGCAAATCACGTATAATACGCGATCTCGCTTAACCACGTGACTTTTCCTCAGTCCCTTGACGCGGGCTCTACTGTATTAAGATAACTTCAAATGCTTCCTCTTTTCGAAATCACCCCTGATTCCGAAAAGCGTTGTAGATCTTTAAAAACCTTATAGAAACCAAAATATTTTCGAGATTTGAAGAGCTATTTATAAAAACAAAGATTCTTTTACTGCCCCTTTTTCGGAAACGTTTCCGAATAGTTTTTAGAGTGCATTAATCAGTTTTCTCAAACATAAATGTAGGTTTTTCGAATGCTATCCGTTCAAATTTACACATTTTCAGTTGCGTAATTGAATTTAAACATGCAGTAGTAACAAAATATTATTAAATTTTATGTTAATGTTACTGCTGTTAATTTATCCTATTTGTTTGCAAAATATGTTTGTTGAACATTAAAATGTTTATTTTAGATTAGATGTAAATTTCCAACTGGGCGAAAAATGTCCGGACCAGGATTCTGGTCCGGACATTTTTCGTCCAGTTGGAAATTTACATCTAATATGATTTATTTACCAATTAGAATAATTGTGTTAAAACTAATCTAGTGTAATTACGTATCCAGCGATTTCTGGAGTTCCATTACCTGAGATTTATTCTGTTGAGCTGAACCAGTTTTCAGACCAGATGCTATAACCATTAAGGTTAGCTGGGTGAAGAAGTTCCACCAGATTCGTCCGGGATGGCTCAGATGGTAGAGCACTGGTGGCTTCAGCCGGGAGATCCCTGGTTCGAATCCTGGTCCGGACATTTTTCGCCCAGTTGGAAATTTACATCTAATATGATTTATTTACCAATTAGAATAATTGTGTTAAAATTAATCTAGTGTTTATTTTAGAATTGATAGTAATTCGTAGAAACTTATTCGGGGATAAGAAAACTGATTAACACACTGTTATAAAAACTACTCGGAAACGTTTCCGAAAATCAGCGGAAGCAAAAAAAAAAAAAAAAAAAAACTTTGTTTTTATAAATTTTTTTTAGAACAGGAGTTGCTTTCTTTAATTCGGGAGTTGCTTCCTGCTGACCTGCCACGAAGACAGACTTTTGCTCTGGAATTTCTCGTTCGCATGGAAGTGGACAATGAATGGCCATGAAACATTTTGTGGACAGACGAAGCCCATTTCCATCGCCAAGGGTTTCTCAACACACAAAATTTCAGGATATCCATTCGCAACTCAACCATTAGCGATGCATTCGCCAAAAGCAACCGAGTGGCGCGGGTTGACGGTATCGTGTATGATAGGGCCATTTTTTTTTCGAGGACATGGGTCCTGCGGGTACCGTTACCTGTACCGTGAATGGTAAATGGTATGAGAGTCTTTTGCGCAACCAAGTCATTCCAACACTTCAACCGCGTGCATGTCTGGATAGAATCATTTTCATGCAAGATGGCGCCCCTCCGCACATCGCAAAGCCAGTCATGCAACTGCTCAAGAGGCATTTCTGAAATGATCGACTTATCTGCCGTCATTGTCCTGGTCTCCAAGATCACCAGACCTCAATCCTTGTGACTTTTGGCTGTGGGGGTTATCTTAAAAATCTTGTGTACAGTGGCCCGATTCCAAATTTAGCTGAATTGAAGGCATGGATTACGCAACACATTCACAACGACACCCCTGAGACACTCCGGTCGGTTGAGGAACATGCTGTTTATAGATTTGAACTTGTGGTGGATAATGGTGGATAGCATATGGAACCTGTCTGCTGTATATCTATCGATAATTAAAAACCAAATCATTATGCACTTTCTATGAGGTTTTTGGCTCAAGGACAATTAAAAACTGAATCATTACGTGCTTTTTATGCGGTTTTTGGCCCAAGGACAATTAAAAACTGAATCATTATGTGCTTTTTATGCGGTTTTTGGCCCAAGGACAATTAAAACCGATTTTTCACATCCAATGTGACCTTGCCGTGGTGAATGGGCTTTCCACTAGAGATTTGCACGGGCCGGCCCGTGGCCCGAAGCCCGAGCTCGGCCCGGCCCGCGGGCCGGGCTCGGGCTTCACTCTTCTCGGGCCGGGCCCGGGCCGTACTTTATTTCTGAAGGCTCGGGCTGGGCCGGGCCCGGGCCATACTTTATTTCTAAACGTTCGGGCCGGGACTGGCCTAACTTATTTCTTCTGTACAGAGTCGGGATTGGTTTCATTCCTAGTCTTCACGGCCCAAGCTTTTCAGTCCTAGTTTTGACTCAGCCCGTATGAAAATCATTGTCTCAGCTTGGCCAGCTCCATTCAAAGATCAGTCAAATTAGGTCTGGCCCAAAAATTTTTGCAAAAAATGCATATATTTTTAAATTGCCATTATTCTACACTTAAACATTAAAATTTATCCTTTTTAAAGAATAGTATATTTCTACGCTTATTAAAATATAGCTAAATTAAAATATAGTAAAAGTGTGTAAAGGAACCTGCCTATGACGGAACCCTGTTTTAAACTGAAAACCGTGTTGATTCATGCAAAATTAATATACTAATACGTAAGAAAACAATATATGATACATTTACACTTGCTAAGAATGGAACTTGTCTATAAAGCATTTTTTTTTTCTTTTCTACGCAATTCCGTCTTAGAATATTTTACTGTATAGAATTTTTCGGATTTTTGGCATACATGGAATACATGTATGTTAATGCATGGAATATGGATTAACAATATTAATGATAACCTAAACATTTACATACAAGAAATAGGGATTCGTTAAAAAAATAAATATCACAGTCTGTGTCACTTCTTTAAAAGTGAAGATTATAAACATGAGAATAAAAAATTAAGATAAATATTTTTGGTCAGAGCTACCTCGTACGAGACAAATTTTTAACAAAATCGACGTAAAAATCAATGTTTTGTAAAAAATTCACTCGTGCCGGGTTTTTTTTTCTCGGGCCGAGATTTTAGCTTTTCCCGGGCCGGACCGGGCTCGGGCCGATATTTTAACTTTTTTCCGGGCCGGGCTCGGGCCGAACTTTTAAGATTTTTAGCGGGCCGGGGCGGGCCAATATTACTTTTTCTACGGGCCGGGCCGAACTTTTAATTTTTTTATCGGGCCGGGCCGGGCCGGGCCGATTTTTTTTTCGATGAGTCGGGCCGGGCCCGGGCCTGGAAATTTCGGCCCGTGCAGACCTCTACTTTCCACTAACATTACCACAACTGTCGACTGATTTCGAAGTCATTTTATCATTTTATCCGTCAAACAACCGAAACACTCATGCACATTGAACAGTACGGTTGGTTTACTGTGCAACTAACGCCAAAGCCGTCGTTTTTCGATTTAAAATGTCACTTGCAGCCAAATCCACTTTCATTATCCCACACATATTCACAGCGCCATCTATTGATACAATTTGGAACTTTTTCTTTCTTACGCCATACCGTTTCCCCCTTCTTCCAGTATATTTAGTTCAAATTTGAAGTCATTCTGACCAGTGGTTCCTTTTTTACAGCATTTTTAAAGTGGGACTTTAATTAAAATCATCCTGTAAATGTTAAGTTACCGGCATAAAAAAGTTCACAACTAAGCAGTAGGCACTGCCGATAGGATGCCGTTCTAGGCGCTCGTCAGGTTTATTGCCGATACCAGGTATCAAACCCGTTCAGCTGGGGCAACCCGGCAGGTAGGGGCCTGGTCATCGGTAGATAAAAATAAAGAGCCAGAGTAATCGAATTGCCACCCCCACCATGTGAATTTATTACAGAAATTCCATTTAATGTTTAAATAAATAAATATATTGCAAATTAATTTAAATTTCGAAAATTCTGAAGCTACAGAGTTGTGAAACAACTGGTGTTCGTTTCAGGTTCCAATTCGACATATTCACGGAGTAGATGTGAAGTACAAGGATAAACATAGACAGATGTTAATATGTTTACTATGCGAGTGAAATTGTTTCGGTGTTAAAAAGTACCTTCTTTAGACTATTTCCTGAAAAGGCAAAATGTTCCTAAGTTCTTTCTATCAAGTAATAATTAAGAAAGAAATCTTTTCGAGATGCCCTTTCCATCGTAGATCAAAACTGCCTTACGCTTCATAAAGATTCATTTACTTGAAAGATAAATTATACGAATGAATCAGAATCAAATTGCAGAAAAAAGTCTCAGACGATTTTTCTTTTCTATGTCGGTGAAAATGTTCTAATGGGAATATTTGTATGTCAGTTCATTTTCGTCCCGGCTTTCAAGAAAAATACTCGCAGTGCTAGAAACTTAACAGTAACGAAAATAGACTACGAGGATGTTTTCTTTTTATTAAAGATGAACTCTGACATGCATAAAAAAGATTTAACTTCAGCTTAAGTTTTAAAAAAAGGATGATATAATAGAGTCTGTTTTGATATCACGTTGACGCATAAGAAAATATATGAGGGAACATTTTTGTATTTTAACAAGAAGAAATATTTAAAAGGTTTCTTTTTAAAGACCTTTTTTCACATAATAACGAAAATTTAGTGGAGGGTATACGGAGTTATACGCCGTATAACTTTTTTAAAGAACCCTCTGAAGTTCTCAAATAAAGCTATAGCGTAAGGCATGAACGTTCTTGACTCTAACATATACCCCCTTTTTTTTACGATTACAACACTGAAAAAAATAGGGTATTCAACAGGGTTTGCACAAAACTAAAACCAAGGGACTATAGAAGATACCTCATCAGAACTTTATTTCTATTTTGGAACCAATTAATAATATTCAGACAAAAAAAAAAGAACAAGGAAGAGGGTAGGGGTAATTCATGGGAAAAGAGAAACTAGAAAACAGGAATTCTGCTTTTACAGAATTTAGTATTGCCCCCGATGAAATATATATATATATCTATATAGTCGATGATGGTCAATAATGTTTAATTAATGGTTATATATATATATATATTTCAAATGTAATTAATGAAAAATTATTGCATAACAGGCGCTAAAAGCAGTTCGTATTAAATACAACAAAATGCATTTCATCAATAAATAAAAATGCAAATAGACTATAATTTTGGAAAGAAGCTGTATATCAACAATATTTAAAACATTTAACTATAAAAATCGCAAAATTTTCAAATTAAAACTACAGAGATAAAAGACAGTCTGTTCTTCATCAGTGGGTGGACAGACATACCTAACTCTACCCTAACTAAAAACTTGCAGTTTCTAAACACACGTCTATCCTGCACTCAAAACAACAGAAAAAAAAGCTAAACTATTGTCATTTTAGATATAAAACTAAAAAAATTAAAAGGTAAATAAACCAAACTTCATCTAGAGATCGATTTTTGTTCTTAAAAAAAATAAAAAAAGTTGAAATTCGCAGTTTTTTCGGAAAATAATTTCAAAATTATTTTTTGAAAAAAGTATGGTGGTGGTCTTTCTGCTGAAAGTATTTCTCACGGGGTTGAACCACACTGATTTAAAATCTTATCAATACTCCAAAAAATTAATTATTTTATTAATTAAATTAACTTTTTTAATTATAAAATCCTTGAAACATCTTGAAGAACATAATTGAAATAAAATTTTTCTTCTATTATTAAAATAATTTTGCAATTAATAAAATGCTTCAAACAGTTTGAGCAAAACAACTGAAATAAAAAAAATTTCAGGCCTCATGAAATCTTTATCTTTGATCAGGACAGAACATCTTTAGTTATAGAAGAATGGATACAGTCATTCAGGATAACTTTGATCCGCATTTTCCCTATTTTCATATGCCACACTCTTATTTTAAGAATATTGTTGCAACTAGGGAGAAGAAATGATCCTAAATTATTGTTTGACTATCAAAAATTAAGGAATAATAAGGAAAAAAGCAATAAAAAAATTAATTTTTAGCCTGGTTCAAAGTTACTCAGCCATTTAGGGTAACTTTATGCACCATATGATAAATATTATCTAAAATAATTCATTATATAAAAAAAAGTATTATAGTTAGGACAACTTTAAACATCAAAAAATGCTTTCAGATACGTAATGACTGCGAATTTACATTTCCCAACATCACAAGATTTGTATAATTTATGATATTACAACAAATATCAGGCATAAGAAAAGTGGAAAAACAGAACCATGTGTTTGATAAAGTATATATTTTAATTATACCAACAGATGTCGCTACATTGCAGATATATCAAAATATTTGTACTAGAAATCTATAAGCTGTGAGAAAAAGACACGGCCTTTTAAATTTGTAGTTATTTTCTAAGCTGTGTGAAAAGGACATTGTTTTGTGTTTTTAGTTTTTGTTCGAAGTTCTATTTCGAGAATGTGTTCTTTTTAATAAGTTTAAGTTTAGATTTTTGTGTCTATTGTACTTTGAGTTGTGTCCGGAATAGAGAGTTGTGAGATTATGTAATAAACTGTGTTTAAAAAGGCGAATGAGAATTTTAATGAGAGTAAGAGTGCTTTTCTTATAATTCCGGGCCAAAAGCGATTCATATTATGGTCCGTCGAGCCGGAGGAAAACCAGGAGTGTGTTATAAATATTTACCGCGATCGTTAGTAAAAGTGATAAAGATCAACATGTCATCGTTTAAGTGCGTAAGCGGCTAAAAGTGTGAATCACAGCTGCGTGTTTTGACCTTGTGTTTTCCTTTTTCGCTTATGGATTAATTATTTAAAGAGTGAAGAGGGGTAAGTGTATACCCATTTAATTTATATATTTTTGTCAAAATGAGTTTGAAAGAGTTGAAAGAGCTTAAAGCTAAAAAGAAAACAAATAAAACTAGCTTGACAAAATTAAAAGATCGATTATCAGGTTCTAAATTAGAGCCAAGCGAACTACTTCTCATAAAGGAGAAACACAATAAGCTGGTTCTAACTTTTTCTGAATTATTTGACGCGATTTATAAAGCATGTAAAGAAGACCATGAACATTTAGAAAAAAAAACATGTTTATTGTTCATATAAAACATAAAAATGCAGTGGAAAACAATTTTCAATGTTTTATCTCAATAATATATCCATAGTTACAGTTATACATACTAGTACTAGTAGTATTCAAAGAAGAATAAAAAATGTCGAATGTATGAAATATCAAATTTGAGTAGCTCCGCCCCGAAAAACGCCTTTAAATGAATAGTAAGTATTTTACACATATTTGTGAAAATATTTGTATGTTATATCTAATGTTCACTTTCGGCATTTATATAAAATATACGTGGAAATATGGGAAATTTCTGACAGTAGCACCTATAATCAGTAAATTATAAACATCAGTATAACTTTGAGCCGGCTCAAAGTTACCCTGAAAATGTGATAAAATGTTAGTGCCTTCTTATTTTACATTTTATTACCTATTAATAAATAAATCACAAAATATTATCACATTTACGACATTTAGACAATTATATGTCTGATAGGTGAGTATATTGTTACTTACTATGAAAATTTAATTGGATTACAACAACTTCAAAACAGTATTCAAAATTAGCTTGAAAACAGTACTTCACAAAAATGGTTAGATGATGCAATTAATAGCGCATAATGTTGCTAATTTATTTTCTAAAATAAAGAGTAGAAATCCCAGTTTAGAATCTTGCCAACAGAGCTCAGTTCTGGAGTTTATTTAGTCTTTTGAAGTCAAAAATATTGAAAAATAGGAGGTGGTGCAAAGTTACACCCCATGGTTCTAAGTTACCCTGGATGACTGTACTAAAAACCGATGTTTTCTACACACAAAAAAATTCAAACACCGAAATACACAAGGGAAGGAGCAAGATTTGTTGATAGGGGAGCATTTTGTAATTAATCGACTCCTTATAACAGCAAATAAAAACATTTTGACCTTCAGTATTTTTTTTTCTTTTTTAATGCGGTATCGAATCACACCAGAACATTAATTTTTACTTAAAAAGAAAAAAAAATAAAGATACAGAAAATTGAAATTTCGATGTTGCGGGAGGCATACCCCAAACTTCCTTACTTTTGTCCATGTTTAGCATAAAGAAAGCACGTGATCCTTTTAAGATTATCATTGTGGAGTTCGTTAATGACATTTAGCCTTAATAGACTTAGGAAATATCATTAAGAAGATTTCAGAATCACATTAATCTAATTAAGACTTACTTTCCTTGATTGAAGTTTTGTGCATTTTAAATTTGTCATCTTTTAGAGTGACAAATAACATACTACGATAAGTTTAATGACTTTAATAACTTTAATAACACAAGGGGATAAACCAGGGCTTCCCGGGTTACAGAAATTAGGTGTAAACCATCATAGTAGATAATATGGGGGGTTCACCTGCAACAGGCTAATCCCCTGAATGTGAAAAGGTGAAGTTTCACAATCTCACATGATAATTAAATCAATTCAATATAGAGGTTCAAACTCAAACATCTTTCAAATCGCACGAGTTTTATATTTCATTATGTTGTTATGTCTGATATTACATTATGTAAACGGTTTCATGTATATTTATTTGTATAAATGCGTAGAAATATATACGTGTGTATCAGTTTATACTTATGTATGTGTGGATCAATATAAATATCTCTATATGTATTAATGAGTGTGATTAGATAGAATATTTATCAGCTTGAATGCTATGATAGTTATACACAAATATTCGATATGAAACCTCTTTGGATTAGAATAAGATTTATAGTTCGTTGTTATATCTAGAATAACGTTATCAAAACGGTTTCGTGTATATGTATTTGAATAAATGTGTAAAAATATATACATATGTATCAGTTTATACGGATGTATGTGTGTATCAGTTTGCATGTATGTCTAATACGGATGTATGTGTGTATCAGTTTCCATATATGTCTAATTACATAGATGTATATGAATAAATACAATATTTATACGTTTAAACACTTATAATTAAAAAAAAAAAAGTTTTACAAATGTTTTCTTTAAAAAAAAAAAAAAAAAAAAAAAAAAAAAAAGTGTTCAAAAAGTTTTCTGAGCATGCTGAACATGCTTATCATGCTGACATGCTAGCGTGATACATCTATATATCTAAACATAGTATATTTCACATAGTATACACTACATTACATAAAATATTCAATATTTTCCAACTCAATTGCAAGTTATTAAAGATATTTTACGAGAATAACAATCCAAACAGAGTTTGAAAATAAAAATTTACACATAATTAAAAAAATAACGACTTTAAATTTAATACAAGTTTAAAAATATTTACAATTTTTAAAAAAAGTGTTAAAAAAAGTTTTCTGAGCATGCTTAACACGCTTATCATGCTAACATGGTATATACCACGATACACAAAAGAACAAATAGATTTACTAGTTTAAATTAATTGAAAATTATTAATGATATTCAAAATTAAAATATATATATATATAAAACAAAGTTTATGTTTCCTATAACTTTAGTTATAAAATTAACTTGTTTTCCCATTCCTTAAAGCAATTAGTTTATTTTAATACAAATTCATTTATATTCAAGTAATAGAATAATATCTACTTACGAATAGCATCGACTTAAAAACGGTGTTTGTCATGTCTCGCTCCTAAAGACGAAAAATTAGTTAAAGATAACAAACCGGATGTTTATATCATCACGTCACTTCCTTTAACATCTGATAATCCGATAGCATGTTTCTCATTTCCAACTCAGTCTTCAATTGTGTTGGTTCGTTAAGTTTTACTCTCTATATTTCTTCATATTAAAAAAGAACTATATATTTTCTTTATACGTTTGATATTGAAAAGATCTAATCTAATTGTATTTAATAGAAATATTCAAGTTCGCATTATTTTAAAGTTAACCAATCGGATATATGTATGTCTCTCTCTCTTTCTGTATGTATATGCGTGTCTATGTGTATGTGCACATGTATATATGTATATGTGTGCATGTATGTGTATATGTACAGGGTGTTTCACAAAGGACCCCTAACTTTAAAAATCAATAAATCGGAAACGGTGATAGATAGAAACATGAAACCAGTGGTATGTTTAATAAAAAAATCGTAAGAATCTTATGCATAAATCTCAAAATTTAGTTCAAAATAGCCCCGATAGATGGCGCTGAGAGCGTTAAGAATCCTTGGGCGTGTTCAAGATGAACACGTGCCGCGCGCGCGAGCTCAAGAGACAGGAACATGGAGTGGGCCTTTATGGTAGATGGAATAAATGTTCAATACATTCAGGAAAGGATCTTGGATTTGATTAATTATTGTGCTAATTATAAAGATAATCTGTTGCAAATGAAAGGTGAGCTAGATAGCTGAATGGACAGAGCATTGAACTCGAGACTAGGGGTTATGGGTTCGAATCCTCCGCGCCCCAAATTGTGTTTATGATTTTTTTTTCAATTTATTGGTTGCTTTATATTTTTCATAATAAATAAGATATCTTTGATAAAGATAAATTTTTATGTTAATAATGCAGAAGCACGTGTGAGTTTTCATCCTTTCGAGTGAAAACTCGATCACATTTATCACACTTGAATGTAGGTCGTTCATTATGAATTTTCAAATGTCTGAACAAGTCTGTTTTCCTAATAAAAGACTTTTGACATATGTTACAGATAAATGGGGGGTTCCAAAACCGATTCTCTACAGAAAACATTAAGCCCCCCCCCCCTCAAAAAAATTTAGCCCTCTCAAAAAAAAATTAACCCCTCCTACCCCTTCCTACTGTAAGACGATTAAATAAAAAATATCCTTTCCAAACGAAAAAAATTCTCTTAAACCTCATCCTACTACAACAGAAAAAAAACACTTCTGGTCAAGAGGCGCAATTCCACCCACTTCCACCCACCTCCACCTGCTCATTGCTCCACTTGGGGTGGAACTTTCCTTCTCTTTCTACTAATAGTGTTTATCTTTTTTTCTCGAATTTAGTTATATATGATTAAAATTAAAGTTATTTAAACTTTTTTCCTCAGTGCTGCCCCCTAGTGAGCGGATTTTTGAAAATAATGATTTTAATACCTCTGAGGCTGACAATTTGTATTGCTTGTAATCAGACTTGGATAACTTTGATTTTTGAGTGAATTTGAGGGATGATGATTAGAATTTAGTTAGAATATAGAATAAAAATGTTAATTAGCATAATTTTTAATTTGAATAATCGATGTAAAAGCTTAAAAATGAGTGTTAAAATGATTTGATTATGAAATGTTTGTAAGAATTTAGTGAAAATAATAGACTGTTTTCTTTTCAAACTGGATTTTGATTTTATTTGAGGTTAAGGATTCATTAATTTAATCTAAATTATGATTTTTAAAGGATGATGCAATACCTTAAAACGTTGCGATAGAATAATGTAGGATTTATTTTCAGGGTGATGCAATACTTTTAGAAGTTGCAACAAGCAAATAATTTATTTTTCAAATTGAGTTTTGATGTTATTCGAGATTATTGATTCATTAATTTAATCTAAATTAGGATTTTTTAGGGATGATACAATATCTTTAGATGTTTCAACAAGCAAATAATTTATTTTTAAAATTGAATTTTGATGATATTCGAGATTATTGATTCATTAATTTAATCTAAATTAGGATTTTTTAGGGATGATGCAATATCTTTAGATGTTTCAACAAGCAAATAATTTATTTTTTAAATTGAGTTTTAATATTATTCGTGATTATTGATTCATTAATTTAATCTAAATTAGGATTTTTTAGGGATGATGCATCTTTAGATGTTTCATCATAAAAATTTTTTGGCTAAAGAGCGTGGGTAATATTTTGAAGTACTAATCTATTAATATAAAATATTCGTTTGTAATATTTATAAACATTTTGAAGTATGTAATTCATATGTCACATTAATATTTTAGAAAATCATGTTCTTATACTTGAAAGTGTTAAGGAAATACATTTAAAGTAATAGTATTTATATAGGGGTGAAGCATTTTTACTATTAGTCTTTCGTAAAGACTTTTTTGTGACATATATTCTATTTTGAATAATTTAGATGTAGTTAATAAATAAAATTTTTAATTAATCTTCGTTTGAATTTGTAACATATAACTGGTATTACAACTTTGAGAAACATTTCTAGGAATTTTATCTGATTGAGTTAGTAAACATTTCTTGGAATTTTATCTGATTGCGAAAAGAGAGTTTTTGATTGTTTATTAAACCCTTTTTGCCTCTCGCTTTTCGAGTGGTAAAGAGGGTGACTGTTTGCTACGCGCTTTTCGAGTGGTAAAACGAGTTTCTGGTTGGTTTCTTAAACTCGTTTTGCTACACGCTTTCCAGGTGGCGCTAGGGGGGTGAAATGTATAAATAGTGATGGAAATTTTAATTTTTATCATTTCATGATTTTTTTACTAGTGACAAGGTGTGCCTTAAATTGCTCTTGCTTTTATTTAAGTGATTAAGATTGTTTTTTAAGAGTTCAATCTTTTTTTTCTTATTCATTTATTATGGATGCTGCCATGCCTGTTGGAGAAACCAAGACTTTGAAGAAGATTTTTAGTTGTAACATTTGTCAGAAGACATTTTCAAGCCTTTCCAACTTGAATCTGCATGTGAATGTGAAGGTTCATTCTGATGAGAAATTATATGTATGTGATATTTGTGGGAAAGCTTTTGGACGGAAATCAAGTCTACAAAGACATCAAAAGACGCATTCTCAAGTTTTTTCGCTGAAGAATAATACTTCCTTGGATGTCGAACTCCTGAAGAACCTATCAAGACTTTGACTGTTGAAAAGAAGAGGCTTGACTTGTGGTAAAGATTTTTTGAGCACTTCTAACTTGAATCAACACAAGAAGATTCACTTAAATATTAAGCCATTTATCTGTAACATATGTCAAAAGTCTTTTATTAGGAAAAAAGACTTGTTTAGACATTTGAAAATTCATAATGAACGACCTACATTCAAGTGTGATAAATGTGATCGAGTTTTCACTCGAAAGGATAATTTGATGCAACATATGAGATTACATGGAAGTTCGAGTTTTACATGTCCTGAATGCGGTAAAGTTTTTGGACGGAAATTTGAACTGAGACAACATTTATATTCTCAACATCCTCGTACACCTCTTGTCAGTGGGAAACAGAAAAGGATTTCATCTAATGTTCAGCCTAAAAAAACCTAAGCGATTTCAATCTAATGCTCTTAATGTGTTTCAAACTATGATGCTTTATCCTGATGAACGTGAAGAAAGTGACTTAGAAGTGTTTTTTTCCCACTTACGAGTAGAATTACAAGAGCGATTAACAAGTGAAATTCATGAAAAAAGTACCATTAAATGGTATTTTGTGGTAAAAATATCACTCGAACGGATAACTGATAATGAGGAGCTGGAAGAAATTCAATCCTATTTTCGATGTCAATGTTTCACAGAACTTATTGAAGATACTATACAACAACATTTAGAAGAAGGATTTTTCAAAGATTAATAAATCCTTTGAAGAATTTCTGCAAAGAGGTTCTGGATGGAAACTTAGAAAAATTCATCATTTAGAATTGAAGATTAGTAAATTTCATCCTCTTGCAGCAAGTTCATTCATCCCTCTACCGAAGAAATTAACTGATAAAAAAGCCGTGCTCAATATAAAAAATGAAGACAATAAATGCTTAGTGTGGTGCCTTTTGGCATTTAAACTCAACTTACATTTTTCAAAAAATCCAGAACGGCTTTCTCGTTATCAACCATATGAGAATGACATTAAATTAGATAATATTGAATGTCCTATTCCCCTTCTGAAGATACCTATTATTGAACAACTCAACAATTTCCGGATTAACGTATTCGGATATGAGGAGGATGAAGTTTGCCCCCTGTATATATCTCCTAAAGAAGATTCTGATGTGATTAACTTATTATTAATTAGCGATGGGGAAAAGCAACACTATTGCTTAATTAGAAGTTTTTCAAGACTTTTGGGTGATCTCACTAATCATAAAGCTACCGCTTATTATTGTTACCGATGTCTTCATCGGTTTTCAAGAGAAGACTTATCGAAAGATCATAGTGAATATTGTCGTCAACATGCAGCGCAACATATAAAGATGCCTAATCCAAAAGATAACATACTCAAGTTTTCAGGTATTCATCTACAACACCCCGTCGCCTATACTATTTATGCAGACTTTGAGAGTCTTCTTATACCCATTGCATCAGCCACACCCTCTTCTAAATTATCTTTTATTGAAAAACCAACTTATCATTTCCCATGTGGATACGCTTATGTTACTATTGGACCTGATGGAAGATGTGTGAAGAAAGCACAAGTTTATCGAGGTAAAGACTGTGTTGAACACTTTTTAAACCGGATGATTCAAGAGAAAGATATATTAGGAAGAAAGTTATTAAATATAAAACCTATGAAGCTTTCTCCCGAGGAAGAAGAGGCATTTCAAGAAGCGGGATTTTGTTGGATTTGTAAGCAACCATTAGATGAAAAACGTACACGTGACCACGATCACCTGTCAGGTGCTTATAGAGGTGCGGCTCATATGGGATGTAATTTGAATTTTAAGCAATGCAAAACAATTCCTGTTATATTCCATAACCTGAAAAACTATGATGGACATCACCTAATGCGTAAATTAGGAAAATTCAAAGACTATACAATACAAGTCATCGCAACCACTTTAGAGAAATATATCTCCTTTAAATTAAGAAAGCCTTTATGTTCTATCCAGATGGTCTTTTTAGATTCATTCCAATTTTTACCCGCCTCATTAGAAATGCTTGTTAGAAACCTTGAACCCGACCAATTCACCATACTTGAAGAAAATTTCCCAAAAAATAGTAATTTGCATATGCTTACAAGAATAGGGGTATACCCCTATGACTATTTTACCTCCTTTGAAAAAATTTAATGAAAAAGAAGTACCTCCACCTGAAGCATTCTATAACAGCCTCACAAATGAAGATATTCAAGATGATGAGTATCAACATGCCTTGAACGTGTGGAAAACCTTTAATATCCAATCCCTAGGAGAATATCATGATCTTTACGTGAAGACTGACGTTTTCCTTCTTGCTGATGTGTTTCAAAATTTTAGAAAACTTTGTCAGCTGTATTACTACATCCACTTCACAACGAATATCCTCTGGCTCCAGAAAGCCTGACTGTGAATGAAGATATGCTTTCTCCATATGTTAAGACCCTTTTTAATAATCGAAAATTTAAAGGAACCCCTAAACTCATCCTAAATTTAAACGACAAGCAAAACTATATAGTACATTATCGTAATCTTAAATTTTATTTACAACATGGATTGAAAACGACAGCTGTGCATGAAGTTCTTAAATTTAAGCAGGCTCCCTGGTTGCAGAAGTATATTAATATTAATACCGAAAAAGAAAAGAGGCGACCTTAACTTTCGAGAAGAACTTCTTTAAGTTACTCAATAACTCCGTTTTTGGTAAAACTATGGAGAACCTTCGGAAAAGAAGCTTTGCAACACTGAAAAAAGGGCAAAGAAATTAGTAGCCTCCCCTGCATTTAGGTCATTTAAAACATATGATGAAGATCTGACTGCGGCGGAAAGGCTGAAAAACAGTTTAACTATGAACCGCCCTGTATACGTTGGATTTATCATTTTAGAGCTTTCGAAGCTTCATATACACAAATTCCATTTTGATTTTGTAAAGCAAACATATAAAGATGATGCAAAGCTCTTACACCGATACGGACTCATTGTGTTATCATATACAAACTAGGGATATTTTCACAGATCTGCAACAATATCGTGATTTGTTTGACTTATCTGAGTATCCGAAGGATCACCCGCTCTATTCGGAAACCAACAAGAAGACAATTGGTAAGTTCAAGGATGAATTAAACGGGGAATTAGCCTTAGAGTAAGTCGGTCTGAAATCCAAAATGTACTCCCTGAAATCATTGAAAGAAGAAAAGAAGCGAGCAAAGGGTGTTTCTACTCGAGTTGTTCAACAAAAAATCCGACATGAAGATTATTTAGAGTGTCTGCGTGGTGTAAAAACAATCATGGAGAAGCAGACAAGGATCGCTCAAGATGCTCATCATTTGTATACATTGACTCAGAATAAAATTAGTCTTAGTCCCTTTGATGATAAAAGATACCTTTTAGAAGATGGCATCACTAGCTTTGCATACGGACATTGAAAAATTAGTCGAGATTATAATGAACAAGCAAATGCTGAATAAAGAAGACTTATCATATTGTTTTGTAAATTTAACTTTCTTGTAAATTGATTTTGTTTTAATAAAAAAATTGTCCCTTATTTCTGTATACTTATTTAAAAACTATTATTCACAAACAAACAAACACATACATACATGCATACACAACACATACATACATACATATATACATGTATGCACACACACACATACATATACATATACACATACATGCACACATATACATATATACATGTGCACATACACATAGAAACGCATATACACACAGAAAGAGAGAGAGACATACATATAGCCGATTGTTTAACTTGATAATTATACATACACATATACATATATATAGAGAGAGACATACATATATCCGATTGGTTAACTTAAAAATAATGCGAACTTGAATATTTCTATTAAATACAATTAGATTAGATCTTTTCAATATCAAACGTATAAAGAAAATATATAGTTCTTTTTTAATATGAAGGAATATAGAGAGTAAAACTTAACGAACCAACACAATTGAAGACTGAGTTGGAAATGGGAAACATGCTATCGGATTATCAGATGTTAAAGGAAGTGACGTGATGATATAAACATCCGGTTTGTTATCTTTAACTAATTTTTCGTCTTTTAGGAGCGATACATGACAAACACCGTTTTTAAGTCGATGCTATTCGTAAGTAGATATTATTCTATTACTTGAATATAAATGAATTTGTATTAAAATAAACTAATTGCTTTAAGGGATGGGTAAACAAGTTAATTTTATAACTAAAGTTATAGGAAACATAAACTTTGTTTTATTTATATATATATTTTAAATTTTAAATATCATTAATAATTTTCAATTAATTTAAACTAGTAAATCTATTTGTTCATTTGTGTATCGTGGTATATACCATGTTAGCATGATAAGCGTGTTAAGCATGCTCAGAAAACTTTTTTTAACACTTTTTTTTTTTTTTAATTTGTAAATATTTTTAAACTTGTATTAAATTTAAAGTCGTTATTTTTTTTAATTATGTGTAAATTTTTATTTTCAAACTCTTTTTGAGTTGTTATTCTCGTAAAATATCTTTAATAACTTGCAATTAAGTTGGAAAATATTGAATCTTTTATGTAATGTAGTGTATACTATGTGAAATATACTATGTTTAGATATATAGATGTATCACGCTAGCATGTCAGCATGATAAGCATGTTCAGCATGCTCAGAAAACTTTTTGAACACTTTTTTTTTTAATTTTTAAAAGTTGTAAACAATTTAAAACTTTTTTTTTATTTCTAGAAAATTTTGTAAACTTTTTTTTTTTTTTTTAGAAAATTTTGTAAACTTTTTTTTTATAAAACTTTTTTTAAAACAATTGGAAATTTTTTTTTTTTTTTTTTTTTTTTTTTTAGAAAACATTTGTAAAACTTTTTTTTTTTTTTTTTTTTGTAAAACATTTTTTTTTTTTTTTTTTTTTTTTTTTTAGAAAACATTTGTAAAACTTTTTTTTTTTTTAGAAAACATTTGTAAAACTTTTTTTTTAGAAAACATTTGTAAAACTCTTTTTTTTTAATTATAAGTGTTTAAACGTATAAATATTGTATTTATTCATATACATCTATGTAATTAGACATACATGCAAACTGATACACACATACATCCGTATTAGACATATATGCAAACAGATGCACACATACATCCGTATAAACTGATACATATGTATATATTTTTACACATTTATTCAAATACATATACACGAAACCGTTTTGATAACGTTATTCTACACATAACAAAGAACTATACATCTTATTCTAATGGAAAGAGGTTTCATCTCGACTATTTGTGTATAACTATCACAGCATTCAAGCTGATAAATATTCTATCTAATCACACTCATTAATACATATAGAGATATTTATATTGATCCACACATACATAAGTATAAACTGATACACACGTATATATTTCTACGCATTTATACAAATAAATATACATGAAACCGTTTACATAATGTAATATCAGACATAACAACATAATGAAATATAAAACTCGTGCGATTTGAAAGATGTTTGAGTTTGAACCTCTATATTGAATTGATTTAATTATCATGTGAGATTGTGAAACTTCACCGTTTCACATTCAGGGGATTAGCCTGTTGCAGGTGAACCCCCCCCCCCCCCATATTATCTACTCATCATATATGTTTTTACTTTCTTCTATCTTTACTAGAAGAAAGTATTGGATTCGTGAAAATTTTCGACTTCCGATTTTCGACGGATTTACACGTTTTAGGGGTCAGAGATACCAAAAAATATGTTTTTACAAAATGTCTGTCTGTGACTCTGTCGTCTGTCTATCTGTATGCACGTGACACAAATTGTGTGGGCGCTCTATCTCGAGAACTAATGAACGGAATTTAATAAAACTTTAGATTCTTTTAGGGCCCTGGTATAAATTGGTGCTGATTACTTTCTGGTGTGAATCGCCCAACAGGTGGCGCTGCTATGCTGCATTTTTCACGATTTCCACAATAGCTATATCTCAAGAACTAATGCACGGATTTTCATTAAACTTTAGATTCAGTTAGTCCCTGATATAATTTGGTGCTGATTATTTTTTGGTGTATATCTCTTAACAGGTGGCGTGCTATGCTGCATTATTCATGTTTATTGCAATAGCTCTATCTCAAGAACTAATGCACGAATTTTCATCAAACTTCAGATTCAGTTAGTCCCTGATATATGTTAGTGTTGTTTAGTTTTTGGTTTAAATCGCCCAACAGGTGGCGCGTCTAGGCTGAATTTATACAATTTCTGCAATAGCTGTGTCTCAAGAACTAATGCATAAATCTTCATCAAATTTAAGATCGAGTTAATTCCTGATATAACTTGGTCCTGATTAGTTTTTGATGTAAATCGCCCAACAGGTGGGGCTGCTACGCAGATTTTTTTTTATAATTTCCGCAGTAGCTCTACCTCAAAAACTAATGCACGGATTTTCATCAAATTTCAGATTCAGTTAGAAATTGACATAAGTTGTTGCTGATTAGATTTTGGCATAAAGCACCTAACCGGTGGCGCTGCTATGCTGCATTTTTCAGGAAATATTAACATATATGAGATAGAAGAAAGTTTTGGGATTGCTAACTAGTTTCTGTTGTTAACATGTTTTGTTTTTTTTTTTTCTCTGCGCATACTAAAGGTACAGCGATGAATGAGGTATTTTTATCAAGGTTCTTACATACAAATAAACACGTTGTTTGTTAAAAAATACTGTTAGTAAAAAAATAATGAAAAAGCGTATCAGCAAATATCAAAGATTGCGGCGAGAAAGCCTCCCACGGGTTTATAGTTTCTTTTTTCTTTTCTTTTTTTTTTTTTTTAATGATAACTCTAATACATTTTTTACGTGATACATATCTTTTTAGAAGGCCCATTAACAATACTAAAAATCATATTTATATAAAAAATAGTAATAATGCGTTTAAATAAAATTTTAGAACTTATTAAAAGCGTTAAATTAGGAATTAATAAAGAATTAAATTATTTCCATATTGGCCTTGCGGCAGGAGATAATAGCCGACTAAATTTCTATTTACATTCAGCTTTTTTTATTCTGTTCATTTCAATGGTTTAAGCTCGTACGGTTCGATTACATGTCTTACATTCGTGATTTATTTATATTTTATTGTTTTATTTATTGATTGATGATTTTTTAAATTTCATTATGAAATATAAGCTGGAAACAAATGATGAACTATTTATACAAATTTAAGTGCAAACGGGCTTATCTTTCCTGATCGTCGGTACGCAATAGAAGTAGATAAAAAAAAAAATCATGCTTGAAAATTATTGAAAATTATTATATAATCATATATTTTAAAAACAATAAAAATTGAATAAATTGCGATACAGTTTTCAAAATTGCGATACAGCTTTCAAACAAATTGCATTTGAAAATTAATTTTTTTCTCTATTCAACGGTGTAATAATTAAAAATGTGCGGTATTTACAAGTTTAAAAAATTGTAATAAAAGTTAAACTTAATCGGCTGTTGTTGCCACCGTCTAAATGACGTCAGCGTTAAACAATAATATAGATAGATAGATATATAATACGATGATTACATCTCTACCCCGTATAGTGTACAAAGAAATTATGAATTCGTCTCTTTTCGTAATTATATCTGTGGTCATTAACCGGTTATTTCCATTTTTAAAAATAAAATATTACATAACAGTTGCCATGACAACAAGCCATTGACAACACAACTGAAGTCGCGCAGTAGGAGACTTGATTAGTTTAGGTTAGTTTCGTATATTGTATTTTAGTTTCATAATGTAATTACGTAATAAAATAAGTAACTCTACTAAGTACGTATTATTAAGAGATAATCTGTTTAAGCAGTGGTGATGTACAATATCTGATGTTAATGCCATATTATTATGGTTATTTTTTTACTGTCGAAAATTGAATGCAAAAATATAAATAGTAAAATTAAGTTATTTGTAATAATATGAAAAATATACAGTTTTCTTCGAAAGGCAGCACTTCTCACAAACACATAAATTATCTTACAAAAGTAATAGGACACTTAAAGAATCAAGAATTATCGCATGCTTAAAATTAACTAAAAGAATTTTTAATGATTTCATGCTATTATAACAAATTGTTTACATCCCCGTGTTTATTTGTTATGTATTATATATAAGATTCTATTCATAAAATTAATAATTTGTTTGAAAAGGTATACTACTATGTCACAAAACTCAGAAGAAACTTTTGAATTTTGAAGAAAAATCAGCTAACATTGACATCAAAATGTAATGCATTTTGTTATTTGCTTACAAAAATAAAAAAAAGCCTTTCGTCATCGTCTATGTTATCAATGTTTTTCTTACTGAAGCATTGAGTATTTTATAATTTATTGTTATGGATCTATAAGGTCTGTAAGGGGCATCTTGTTGGATGTATCGAAAAATAGTAATTAATTTTCAGCACAAGAGAGAGTTTGGATAATTAATCGTCAAAAGGATCTCGACCTACAACAAAATTTGCCAATAACACTCTTTGAAGATAACCATTAGTGTATTAAAATGACTCAAAGATATGAACAACACTCTAAAACCAAGGATATCGATATTAAGTATCATAGTATTAAGCATCTCAAAGAAACGGGTACTATAGACCTGAAATATTGTCAAGCAAGGACCTGACAGCAGATATACTCGTAAACCTCTACCCAAACCTGATTTCATTAAAAATAGAAGTAATTTAAATTTTGTGACTGTTCCTACTTCATAAATCAAGCAGGGATGTTAGAGATAAATTATTTTCTGAACTATAAACACTCATAAATAATAATCTAAGTTATGGTATTCAAGAAAATTACACATTGGTATTTCATCGGATTTTCCAAAAAGAAGAATTGTTATTTTCATTTACATCATGAGAATTTCAAAAACCGATGCAGTCACTCAAAGACTAATGAACTTTTAACTGTTTATTTTATCAGTCTGCAAAATGATTTCATAGCAATAAGTTGCGGCATATCTTTCCGCTTCTTCTAATGTTAATTATATTCCTTTAATGTAACTTTGTGATTTAAATTTAATTTTAACCCTTTTCTTTTTTAAAAATACCACTTCCCGATATGAATGGATCTCCTGATGTATTCTTCTAGGCAGTGGTGTAGTCGTAAAAAAAGCAGAGGGCATACGCTCTAAGCAGAGGGTATACGCTCAAGGCAGAGAGTATACCCTAGAGTGTATATACTATAGCTTTTTTGATAAACAGAGGGTATACGGTGTTCCTTAAAAAAATCCAGAAAGTATACGGCGTATACCACCGTATACCCTCCACTACATCCCTGCTTCTAGATACATACAAAGGAATTAATCTAGCGTCTGCAGATCAAACTTTATAAAACCACAGATAAGTTAAATATGTATACAATGCTGGATCATTCAATGTAAGAGAAATTTTCTTACCTATTTATTAATGTACTATTTATCCAAGTATTAAATGTAATTTAATGAGAAGCTCAAGGTCGTAGTTCTAAATTTAATTTTCAAAAGGTTGAATGTCATCCACCACATTATAGAGTTTTAAATCAGGGAATATTAGGCAGACCCCTATAATTGGCTGTTCAGGCTGTACTCAAATCCAAAGGGTCAATTTTCTGACATAAGTTTTAATTCATTTTTGTTCGGAAACGCATGAAACTAGAAGGTGTTGTTATTCAGAAACTATGTCATTGAACTGGTTTTTTTTTTCGTTTTCTTATAAACGCAATAGATCTTTCAGAAAATACTGTCAAAGTTGGCATTTTGAACGGAACTTTAGAACGAAAGAAGAAAATCCAGTCAGTAAGGGGTGAAAAATGCCGTGTCACGTGATCAAAATCGCTTATAACTCAATAGGTAATTTATTGATCAAAAAATGGAAAACACAGTTCGATTCCAAATCGCTTCCATGGTCAGGCTTTTCAATTTTACATCGTTCCGTTAAAAAATGAATTTGTAAATGTGTCAAGACGTTTTGCGCTTGTTGAGCAGAGCAGTTGAGAACAGCCTTAACTGGTCTGCTCAACAAGCGCAAAACGTTTTGGCACATTTATAAATTCATTTTTGTAACGGAAAGGTATAAAATGGGAAAGCCTGGCCATGGAAGCGATTTGGAATTGAACTGTTTTTTCTATTTTTTGATCCATCAGTTATCTATCGAGTTATAAGCGATTTGATCACGTGATAAACGCGTTTTTCGCCCGCTCTTGAGCGCTCTTTCTTCCTTCGCGCGGGAATTCTGTTCAAAACGCCCACTTTGACACTCTTTTCTGAAAGATCTATTGCGTTTGCAAAAAAAGAAAAAAAAATGAAAAAAAAAAAAAAAAAACAGCTCAATTACATAGTTTTTGAATAACAACACCAGCTAGTTTCATGCATTTTCGAGCAAAAATAAATTAAAACTTATGTCAGAAAATTGCCCTTTTGGATTTGAGAATAGCCTTAAATTAAAGTATATTTTTATTAAAAATACTGAACTGTTAAAAAATTAGCATCAAACTGCCCAGTCGACCGTGTATAACGGTTACTTGACCATATTATGAAGCGTATCTGACCATGAACATACACTGTTAAAAATTCGCATCAAACTGTGAAGTCATTCGACCGTTTTTATAGAAAACAGTTACATAACCGTAAGTCAACTCTATTCAGACCATATTGACAATAATATTGTCAGAATAGAATTAAATTACAGTTATGTAACCGTTTCCTATAAAAATGGTCGAAAGACTGGACAGTTTGCTGCAGATTTTTAACAGTGTAGGTTACAGGATGTAGGTGAAAATCATTTCTTTAAATTGAAAACTGTAACAGATTATTTACATTTAATATTCTTTTTTAGATTGCCCAGTAACAGCAGCAACAACAACAAGAAAAAGAAATTTTTATATGAAAAATATCAAATAAAGTTTTGAAATTTATTAGAAGCGATGCTTTCGAAGTACTCGCCTGCCAGGGATTAACAGCCGAAGAAATCGCTAAAGATTCCGCTACCTACAGCATCCTTTTTGATTCTGATAATTTCAACGAATTAACCCTTTCGCTGCGCAACCCGAGAAATACTTGGGCATGCATTTTCCCGTCTAATTAATACCATTTTGTTACTCCTACCAGTTATTTTTTTAGCGAAAACTTTGCCTGATTTAATCAGGACATTTTCCACGATTACGATAGTCAAAAATTTCTGCTTTAAACAACCGGTGATAAAAGATTAAAAATTCTGTAAAAGCCGTTCATCGCGAAGAATTACTTACGCAGAGAAAGGGTTAAACGCAGTATCTTGTTTAGGTATTTCAAATATATTTTATGTTAAATGTGTTCAACATAGTCAATTTTAGATATTCGTTTTAGTAATTTCAAATGTAATAGTTTTTGCATGTGACATATTGCACTGTCAATAGAAATGCGAGATTCTTTCAATAAATAGTTAAAAAAAGAAGGTCTGTAATAATAAAATAATATTATAACCAGAAAAACTGTAAAATTATTTTAATATATATATATATATATATATACATATATATAAAGTACCTAAAATGAAAAAAAAAACTCGTATAATTATTCTGGTCGTAGTTTGTTTTAAATTTTAAATTGGGAATTTTTTGAAAGTTTGTTTTTATTGAGTTATGTTTTAAATTTTCCTAAATTATATATATTTTTAGTCTGCAACATTTCTTTTATTTAAAAATAAATAAATAATATAAAAGTTAAAAAAAAAAAAAAACTGACCGAAAATGAGTTAATAAAAAATCTGAAATTGCCCCCTGTGTTGCGTACGCCCCACATTGGGAACCACTGCTCTAGACAGAAGGTATACGCTAAAGGCTGAGAGTATACCGTACAGAGTATATACTATAGCTTTTTTGAGAAACAGAGGGTATACTGCGTTCCTTTAAAAATTTCAGAAGGTATACTGTGTATACCCTCCACTACATCCCTACAAATAATCTTTATGCATGTTTGCAACTGGTTACGTGTTACAAAAACAATGGAGTTAATTATGCGCCATAATATGTTAACTGGCTGTGAAACAGAAGCAAGAAAATATTTTAGACACTAAAAAGTAGAATATATTATAAAGCAAAAACATGTCCATAAGTAATGCTGACGTCATATGGACGCTGCCAACACATGCCCAATAAATTTCGCTTTTACTGCAGTTTTGTTAACTTCGAGACATCAGACAATTTAAATTTTTACACCGTCGAATAGGAAGGCGGTGGGGAATATCCAGGGGCCTCGCTAAGGGGGGGGGGGGATCCTACCCCCCCAAACATTCGCGAATGTTATCACACTTGGCAAATTTACAAACTTAGTTGACAAATATCTTTAAAACTTTAATAAAACCTATAATATATTTTCTATTTCTGATATACTTGGCAAAAATTACAAAACTAATTGGGAATATTATTAAACTTTTAACAAATAAGAACTATGTTACATTTTCTAATTGTGGTAAGTTGGCAAAATTATAAAACGAGTTAGCAAATACTGAAATTTGACTTGCCAATTTAAGGTTCTCTCCCCCACCAATAAAAAGTCTTAGCGATGGTGCTGGGAATATCCTTTCAAATGCAATTTGTTTGAAGACTGTATTTCAGTTTACCGATTTTTTATACTTTTAAAAATAACTTTCAAGAAAGATGTTTCAAAAATCTATATCGCCTGCAGGAAGATTTCGAAAGATTAACCCTTCCGCACACAACAAAATTAAATAGTTCAGCCTTTGTTTCCGACTAATATGCAAAAACGAAAATAAAATTTCATCAATAAATAAATAAAATGATATAAATAAAACACAAATTTAACAGACATGTAATCAAACTATACGCGTAAAGCACTAAAATTATCAGAATTGAAAAGGCTGCTGTAGCGAAACCTTTGTTGACTTCTTCGACTATTTTTAACTTTAGGCAAGCGGCTGATACGAAAGCATCACTTTTAATAAATTTGAAAATTTCATTTTAATACATTATTGATATTTTTCATATAAAACTGCTTTTTGATGTTGTTAGGGCTCAATCTAAAAAATATGCAGTCGAACCTCTATTTAACGAAGTCGCTAAATCCCGGAAAAAAGTTCGTTGTATGGAAAATTCGTTAAATAGAGATTCACATTTTAAAATACTTTAAACTACATAAAACAGATTTTAAATTCATAAACAGTAAATATTTTTACTAAAAGTAATTAATCACATTTTTTTAAATAAACTATATCGATTTGTTTTATTTATTTTACCCACCAATATCCATCATCATTTTTTCTATGTGTTTAAATCTTTGAAATCTGCAAGGAAAACAAAACATTGTCCGGTAATACACTGTATTTTCTGCTTAAAGTAAATAGTTTTACATTAAAATTAAGGGATTTTAATGACATTATCGTATTTATTATTATTATAACAAATAATTTTAACCATGCATTAAAATATGCGTCCTTAAATTTAATTTCTGAAAAACTCTGTTAATTTTGCCTGAGTTTTTTATTTAAAAAAGTGCTTTCTCTCATAATACGTCTTGCATCTTTGCAATGCACCAAAAACCCCTTCATGCGTATTTTCTTTTAACTATAATCCGCATCGGATTGTTGCAAATGATTTTAGCATTTCATCATACGAAATTTTGTTAATTCCTGCATAATGATCATTTCCATCATCATCATATTCGTCTTCATCGCAATTCATTTCTGTATTGTTTTTATTTTTCACACTGTCGAAAATATCCAATTCGGATAGAGTTTCCGAGGTCTCAATTTCAGAATTAAGTGAAATACAATCATCAATCAGCACATCATAGTTAATTTCTTCTTTTTTTCTCACTGTATCCACATTTTTTTTAAGTTACTCTAAAGGATTATCGTCTTCGTTCTTCGTCCTCCGTACTTACCGAATTCTCACTGTTGACAAAGAAGGCGCCTGGTTATTGAACATCATAAAATGTGTTTAAAGAAAGAATAAGTTTGAAATGTCCAGAAATATTTTGAGGAATGGGGAGAAAAATAATTTTTGATCACAAGAAAAGTTCGTTAAATAGAGAATGCACTTCGGTATTTGGAGGTTATTTTACGAAGAAATTCGCAAAATGTTCTTGGTTCCAAGGAAAAGTTCGCAAAATAGAGAAATTCGCAAAATAGAGGTTCGTTAAATAGAGGGCCGACTGTATATTAAATGTAAAATATCTAAAGTTAAAAAAATAAAAAGTTTTTCACCTATATTCTGTAATCCGGGAACCCCCGGAAATTTGAAGCTCTATAGAGAAAAAAATGGTAGATTAAAAAAAAAAAAAATAATAATTCTCTGTAACTTATCAAGTCAAAATAAATCTCTAACGATCCCGTTACACAAATGTACAGTTTCACTATTACTTTTATAAAGGAAACTGCCGTCCTGTAAAGGATGAAGTCTGGGTTTGGCCGAGCCTGAACCCACAGAACAAAAAGTAAGACCGAGTCCGACCCTGTGCGAATCTTATGAAAGAAAATTGGAGCCAAAACAAATTAGGTTACTGTATTTATTTTTATGTGAAATGCATAAAGTCTAGTACAATTAAAATTTTAATAAAGATATTCTCCAGTGATAACACATTCTGATGTTTTTAGGACAATCTCAGACAGTATTAATAATAATAAGAAGAAGAAGAAGAAAAAGAGAAAGAAAAAGAAAAAGAAACGCTTTATCGGCAGATTTTATTCATATGGTAAAGTGGCTTAGTTACTATATACTTTTTATTTTTAAAACATATATTTTGCTTTGTTGTGCAGACAAATTTTAATGCTTTCAGTCGACAAGTAAAATAAATAAGCTTTTTTGTTTGTTTTATAACTATATTTTGATCATTGCCTAAAAGAAAGAATATGACCATTATATCGCTAATTATTATTTTCAGAAGGGCATTTTAAAATATGTCAATGACTTTTCTTTCCTGAATTTTGGTATTTTGATAAATAAATCTGTTATAATGCAAATAAGCAGTTCATATAGGTTACATTCGTCTCCAAGGCCGCATAGAATTGCCCTTTTTGTAAATATGTACGCCTTAAGAATGATCCTCCCCGCTCCCTCTGCCATAAAATTACATAGTCTTAGGTTGCTGTTTTTTGGACTTCTCGAGAGGTGCAATTGTAAAGCGAAAAAAAAAATCTTCCTTACTTATAAATTATGAAAAACTGTGCAGTATTAGGAAAAAGCTGTCATGAAATCTTCCCAAGGTCCCAAGAGGCCATCCTCTGTTACTAGCTAAGTCATTATACTCATTATTCTCAAATACCTGTAAAACCGCTTTTACAGAAACAACAATACGTGCGCAGAGAAGCCACTTTTAATAACATTGCGTGAATAAAATAAAATTTCGTTTGTTGAAAATAAAAAAAATGCATTGGTATTTCAATCACTAATAGTAATTAGTTCGAATTATTTTGGATGACTCGGTATAAAAATTATAGATGGCACGTGCGCGACCTATAACATACTAAAGCATAATTCAGCTAGAAATAGCATAATATCATTAAAAATGTATAACAACGAATAATTTAAAAATGATAATTGTCCGAATAATTCTTATGACGACGATAATGACGATATACTGCTTGCATCTCTTATTTATTTTAAATTATACTTCTAAGATAATAATGAAAATGTTCTATTTCTAAGATAATAATGAAAAGAATAAAATAAACTGTATAATGGAAATACAGTTTAAAGTAAATAATAATAATAATAATAAAAATTATTTTAAGTTCTATTTCTTAGATTAAAATGGCAGATTTTATTTTTGTAGTAGAGTGATTAGGATAAGTAGATACTTTTTAATTTTTAAACAATTTTTATTTTAAGAAAAGAGAAAAAGAAAGAAAGAAAGAAAGAAAAACCAAGAAGCAAAGAAAAAAATCGTTGTAGTGGGGAAAAAAATAATAACATATGTTGCTCTATATTGTTTCAATTTTTGGCCAACGATATTCTTTTTTTAGCTTTTCCATATTTTCATTTCATATAAAAAATACATTATGTATTAATTATTTAAAAAAATAATTAAAAGGGTGTTTAAATTAAAAGCCATTTAATGATGGATAATAAGCATCTTCGGGGCAAAAATCGTTGATTTTGAAAGAACTAGCTTACGTGCGCTTGAAACTTCAGATTAAGATGATTAATTACATAATTTCAACTACCTGCATACACATCCCTACATGGCTCTATCACTTTCACCTGTAAAGCGGTATAATGAAACCCAAATTTCTTTATTTGGCTGGCGATTTCAAGTGAGTTTGGCGAAGGAAATATGCTTCGCTGCTTACAACCCTACTCTGGGAGCGCTAACTGGAAACCGCTTTTTGAGCTTATTCACCCAATCAAACTCGATACTCGGAGCTGACCGTTTCGTTGTGATTACAGATCGGTAGCAAAAAAATTTATAGTATACAATTGCTACTTCTTGTCAGCTGTTGTTAGTTGATATGTGTACTCAAACACGCACTTAAGTTCTTTCTTTTGCATTCTATTAAGCTTTATTTTTCTTATTTTGTCCGAATTCTCGGATTTTGCCAGGCTATACGTCCGACCACCGGCACAAGATGGCGGATAATACAAGCATGCTCGATGTTCAGGCTAATCCTGAGCTAAAATATTTGATCGTAGACCACAATTTTGTTAATGATCCATCAAAACAAGCGGAATGGACATCAAAAAAGCTTGTGTGGATTCCCCACGAGAACCAGGGATTTGTGTCGGCCAGCATTGTGTCCGAAAAAAAGGATGAGTTGGAAGTGGAGATTGTTGAAACAAGTAAAAGATGTCTTGTGAATAAAGACGATATTCAGAAAATGAATCCACCGAAATTTGATAAAGCTGAGGATATGGCTGAACTGACCTGCCTTAATGAAGCGTCAGTACTGTATAACCTGAAAGACCGGTACTATAGTGGACTAATATACGTAAGTAATCTCATCCAGTTATACTGCATGTTTAAAATCTCCTTAAAAATAAGTGAAATCCTTAGATTTAGCTACTAAAGTGGACTAATATACGTAAGTAATCTCTTCCAGTTATACTTTGTTTAAAATCTGCTTTAAAAATTAGCTAAATCTAAGGATTTCACTTTAATTTGTAGTGCCTATTGTAAAATTGCAGCAATAAGAGACCACTGTGTTCATCCAGTTATACTGCATGTTTAAAATCCCTTAAAAATGAGCTAAATGTAAGGATGTCACTTTAATGTGTAGTGCCTAATGTTAAAATGCAGCAATAAAAGACCGCTTTGTGAGGTAAATAAGCTATTTTCAGCCCCCCCCCCCCCCAATCTGCATCATCTCAGAAATTGAAAAATTCATTGTTATATACGCGATCTTGATCACCTATGAAATCCTATCTAAATTTAGATGCTTACAATCTTCATTAAAGTCTCCAAATCTAATGATGTCACCCTAATTTGTGTTAAATTCCAGCAATTGGAGATAGCTCTGTAAGGTAAATATTCATATCCCGATCTTAATGTTTTTCATATCGTCAAGAAATGTCTGTTTATTCAGAAAAAATATTTTTTCATTATTGATGAGTATGTGTTAATCTATAGATTAAATGTCATTTCAAAAAGCTTTATGGCTATGAATTTTTAAAGTTTTTTTCTATTAATTTTAAAAGGTTTTATCACCAGCATAAAATTTCAAGTTGTTTTGATATCGTTCATTAGGATAATTGTTAGTTGTTGAAGTTGATCTATGGTTAATGATCATATTTACATGCCCAAAACTTTTGTTGTTGTTAGAAGTATTTCAGTGTCGTTTTAAACAACTCCAAATATGTTAAAATGTCAGTAATGAGAAATCTGCAAATTTTTACATGTATATTGAAATTTTGTCAAAATATTTGACTTTTTGAGTATAAAGCTTTTTATTTGTGGTCTTTTTGCATTTAGGATTATATTCTTACTTACATAAAGGAAATTATATTGGCAAATATTCATTGTTAAATATTCACATTGCAATCTAGATGTTTAATATATTTTAAAATGTCACTTATCTGTGGTTTAACATAAAAAAAAAAAAAAAATTCATTGCTCCATTTATATGCAAAAGTTAATCTATAAAAACAGCATGAACTGTCATTTCAAAAATTTTTTTTTTTTTTTTTTTGATTAAATTATTTCTTTTAGTTATAAGAATTTTACGCTCCAAAATATAAAATAACAAAATTTAATTTTTACTTATATGTTGCAAGTTTACCTATCTGCAAGTTGATTAAAGTATGTTTGAATGTAAAACTTTCGCATTAAAGCCCCAATTATTTTCTGACGAGTATTTTTAAAGTGCTGTCCTGAATTAGTGTGGAGATAATGAATCTATCCGATTGAATATTTAAATGGTTTTTATTTCTGTTGCTTTGCATTTAAATTTCAATTATGTCATAATTTTTAAAATCTATAAATAGTCCTTAACACTTTAGTTATTTTAGACAAAAATACATATCGAATTGAAGAAAAGGTTCAAAATGTGTCGTACATAATTCTTTCTTTGAATTTGTTTTATTTTATATGTATTATGTTATGTTCATTTCAACATGTTTAAAAATCTATTTACATAACCTTTTTTAAAGGAAAGTGTTTCGTTTCATTTACAGTATTTTAGTGACAGCACCGTTCTCCCGATCCTTTTAATTCAACAAATGATAATCCGTTTAAAACAGCCTTTTAATTTTTTTCACGTGCACCTTAAAAGTGATTGTATGTTCAGTGGTTCAAACAAACCAGATGGGATACATGAGGGATTATCATTCACTTTGTGAATATTACTCTATAAAGATTTTATGTATGATTTGTTTTTGAAGATTTCGCTATTTAATTTTGCAAACATTGGTTTAAGTGGTCTATGAAAGAAGGCATTGATTTTAGTTGTTTATAATATTGAAAAGAGAGATTTAGGAATAGGGGGGGGGGGGAAACTTAACAACGAAATTTTTAAACTCGTAATCGATTATATAAGATATGCTTATTGCGAGATATAAATCATTTGTATATATCTTGATTGATTATTCTAAATATATTTTCAAAAGTATTATTCATCAGGTATTTTTTTGAAAGTTTTTTACATGCTATAACATTCGTTCTGCATTTTTAGTGACTATTTTGACCATTATAATATATAGGAGTTAAATAATTGTAATTTTGATGTTTAAATTAAATTACATTAAATCTATACTTTTTCATCTTTTAAAAAGTACTTTTAGAGTTCTGTTTAAGGATTTTATGAGGGATGCTCAGCTTATCATTAAAAATTCCTTTTAAGCCGAAATATTCATCAATTTATTAATTTTTGTGTTATTTTTTTTAACTCTTTGCTTAAAATCGAAATCAAATTATGCCGTTGTCATGTAAGAAAGAACACTTATTTTTATTGATGTCTAACGATACACAAAAAAATAGTCAGTATATAAAATATATACTATTTTTAAAAACTTTTATAGGACATGTCAATTTCCTCGATTCTTTTGTCTAATCTGTACAAATTATTTTTACCATAAATAGTAATTTATGTAGGAAATGCCAAACGTCGATAACTCGCCAAATCTGAACTCCCAGACTTATTTCATATTCAACGATCAGATTTTGAGCTGAATCATTAAATAGTGTTTCTCAAGAAATATTTTACTGGGACAGTGCCAAAGATGAAATTTGATTATCTATCTTGGAAAGTTGTCCTGAAAACTTACGAAATGTTTTCGAAACACTTTTTTCTTTTGTTTTGTTACATGCATACATTTGCTTCTGAATTTACTCTTTTAACTGCCATTAGATGTCATTTTTTTTTCTTCTTTTTACGTTATTTTGTATAATGTATCCAAACCTGTCAATCTATTTCTTATAAGTTCATTAACTTCCTTTTAGATACACGAATATATTTGTGTTCTGTTTAATATAATTTATGATTCTTTTAAATATTTTTTTGGTTAGGTAGTGATTTAATTAAACAATTTAAAATTTAAAAAAGTAATAGGTAAGTCTTTATTAGGTTTTTGTAAAATTGGTATTTTTTTTTTTTTTTTAAATACGAACTCATCTACAATTAACGAATTAAAGTTTTGGGTAACATGTTTTTTTCATTTAAGGATATCTATCACAATTTTATTTTTTGTAATTACGTCATAATGATTTTGTTTAAAGATACTTTTAATGCCACTTTAGAACGAAAAGGAAAGTGTTCAAAGATAATAAATGCCAGAAAAACTAAACATCTACTTCGGCCGCAGATTTTTTATATAATTTTTGTATATAATTTTTGTATAATTTTTGTATAAATATAATTTTTGTAATAAAACTTTAAAAGTATCGAGTAATTGCGGAAACTCTTGTTTTTATTTTAAAAAATCTTCCAGTAAGACTTTTTTTTTTTCCTTTGTGGTTTTCCCGAAAAGGTACTTTGGTCTTTTTTTGGTATCTCCCTTAAAATTTTGCTTTGTTTCCCGTTGATTCATATATTGCATTGGTTAATCTGTCAGAAGTTTTTTTAAACAAAACCCTAAGCTTCTAAAAATTGACATTTATTTTTTTTTAAGTTAAAGGAACAGCGGAAAAAAAAAAAAAAAAAAAAAAAAAAAAAAAAAAACTTCGCATGCTTAGTGTTGATTTTTAAAGCATTTTATTTGGAAAGGTAAAATAAATAAATAAATAAAAGATCGATCGTAAAACCCATTTATGCATATTCCCAAATTTGAAATTTCAGAGTTTTCGGAAAAACGTAAATTTATGTATATTTTAGATAGATTTCATTTCCCATTTTTTGTAATTTTACACAATATACAGACAGAAGGTTCAGATTAATAATGTAATAATTATAGTCATAGTGTTATATATATATATATATATATTAGCAATTATAATCAGAGTACTGAGAAAGAAAAAAAAAACCGTCCACAAAATAGTTCAATATTTCAAAAGCACTTCAATCTCTAAGAGAAGCTAACACAACATTTTAAATTGAAATTCATTTTTGCCAGCTCGACGAAAATTTTTGATGGCAACATTTAAACATTTTCACTTCTATAACCCAATTTAATTATGCAACTAACAAGTTTAACGGATAATTACATTCGTTATTTAAATTTCTGCTTAATTAGCGAAAAAAAAATGCAACTTTATTGATGCGCCAGAATGGTTAAGATTAATAATTGCCTTTTATTTTTTAAAATACTATCTTCCTTGTTAACATACATTATTTTCATACTTATTGTACATTATTTACATTTTTTATTACATTGTCACTGTAGAAAGAAAAAGGGCAGGGTGTTAGTCAATAAAAAGGTGATTAGTTCAGTAAAGAGGCAATAAAAAGGCGATTAGTTCAGTAAAGAGGCATTCTCTCAAGAGAAAATGTATTAGTGTTTAGTGTAAAAAAAAAAAAAAAAAAAAAAAAAAAAAATTGTTTTACCCTGAGATTTCTTGTAAAAAATTTCCCCATACCACAGTATTTCTAAATCCATGTGCCCAATACATTGCACATATTATAGAACTTTATTTCTTTAGGAAAAAAAAAAAAAGGATATTAAATCATGTCATTATTTAATTGTATTTTTCAATTTGTAATTCATAAAAACCTTTAAATTGTTACTTTATTTATTATATTAAGAAATTATACATTTTTTTTTTTTTTTTTTTTTTTTTTTTTATATCATCACTACATTACTAATATATTTTGCGCAAAAAGTAATGCTCTTTTCCCTATTTTGGGAATTAGCACCTTGCCCCTTTTTCTTTAAAGAATGATTACTAAATTATTTAAATTTTATTATTTTAAACATTAAAGCATAAAAATGTATATTTTTCTAATTAGAGAGTTAATTGTCTATTTAATAATTATGGATTTTAAGCAGAGTTAACAATTTAATATTAAATGCAGTTTTTAATTATTTTAATAACTAAATATTAATATTATTTAATTTAGTTTTAGATAATTATTACAAAATATTAATGCCAATATAATATTGTATACTACTAATAAAATTAATGAATGCAGTTTTTATAATTATTCTGATTACTAACTAATAATTATAATTAAAGCTTAAAAACATAGATTATGTTAGCAATTAGAGGTTTTGTTTTGGAAACCTACAATTATTGGTATCTATTCCGTATTTTAATGCAGGGAAAAAAACCCGTAAAAATCCGATTTAAATTGAAAAAAATCCGATTTAAATTTAAAAAAATTGATTGAAATGAAAAAAAAAAAAAAAAAATCATGATTTTTTAAAACTCTATTGCCAATCCAACTATTTCAATAAAATGAGTAAAATATATTTTTTCAAATTATGCTTTCAATTAATATTTTTTACGAATATTAATTTCATAATTCATATATAAATTTTTACAATTGCAAATTCAATGTAGTTATGTTTGCGTTTTTTAGTATTATAAATACACACAAAATTATCACATTAGAATTATATTTTCAGGAGATATTTTTAAAAATATAAGATGTAATTTAACTTTAGAAGCTCTAAATTTTGAATGTTTATAATTCAAAAACTTATCATCCAAATGACTTGAAATTTCGTTTCTAGGCATAGTTTGAACCGAAGTTTTTAAATATATTATCAAAATTGGTGTTACCGAAAAAAAAAAAACTAAGTTTGGTCTTGTTTTGATATGTATATGACTCCCTAAGCCAATTTTATGTACGTCATTAAAAAGTAGACTTTATTTCCAATCGTTTGTTACTTTCTTCTATTATAATTAATTGCAGAGTTAGTAGGGGGCGTTTTTTTCCCCCTCCTCCACGACTGTACTTATCTTATGACTTATCTTACTGACTTATCTTATACATAAACATACATACAAAGACATTCATGCAATGGACATTAAAACAGATTTTGTTTTTCAACATATGAGTGTAATAATGACTAATGAGGAATCTGCCATATTTTAATTCACAACAGCAATCATAACGACCCCCCCCCCCCTTCCCACACACCCTCTTACGATCGGTTTACTTTTATCACAAATGACGACGAAGGAAATCAATAGGTAACTTCTTTTGCATCATAAAAAAATATATCTCGTTTTTAAAGAAACCTAAACATTGTGTGAAGAAGGAAACCTTAAAATAAAATTTCCGAAAAATAAAGGAAATATACTGTTTAAAAATATTCTTCAGTTTTCAATAAAAAATATATACATACTATTTGAAGATTTAAAATATAAGTTTTAAGGATGCTTATGCAGAAATAATTCCACGAAAGTATTTTAGAAGTTACGCAGACTACTTGTTAAAGAGGTTGGGAAAACAAACTGCGGTTTTTTCCCCTCTTCCAATTTATTACAGCTTGTCTTCTGACTTTGTCAGTTACTGTGAGAATTATCTGTGCTAAATTAAACGGAAACTGATTCTAAATTTAGCTGCCATGAATGAAAACTTTTGAATGAACTTTAAATATATCTGTCATTAGAGAGAGCACGTTTTTACGCCACTGTTTACTCTTTGCCCCTCCTTTGCGCGCGTGTCTATTTTTGTAAAAAAAGTTCGACTTTTACCACCTATCTATATTATAAAGGACAAACATATCTGTGCGTAACGCATACGTCATTTTGCGAATGGCAACACTTTGAAATTTTAAATGAAATTTCGGTTTTGCAATTTTCGCTACTGCAAATTTTTAAACTTCTAAACATCGTACACTTTCAATTTTTACACCTTCGTACAGGGGGAAAAATGTGCTTTTAAATGCAATTTGTTTGAAAGCTATATCTCAATTTATTTTTGAGATATTAATTTTTTGTAGTTTTTAATACCAATTTTGTAATCGTGGCAACTGAAGTACTCCATTTATATTGAAAGTAAAGGGAAAATAGTCATGGTTTATTATTTTTATTGATTATATCCTTACTGATGCCATGTATGTATTTATTATGTATTTAATATATGAAATGAAAGGGCATCATTACAAAACACAACATACTTTATTTAATTCATGGAATCGAATAGACAGTTGCCAAAACCGGAATCCAAAAGATAATGAAATATTGATGCCAAATACAAATAAGACATAACAATTCTCCCCCACTAATGGAAGAGGCATACCTGGAAAGTACTTAATTTTGAAAAATAATATAACATTGAGTACTACAAAAATTTACATGCTGGCAATGAGACAATCTGTTATCTGTTGATACTCATCAAAGATTCAGTCTCTGTACAGGTTTTCGTACACGGGTCGAACGTCGCAACCCTGTATTTGGTAGTTGTGGTGAAGTAGAATCTGAGTGTGGTTGAAGTTTAAGAGTCGTCTTTGAGCTAGCATTAGGTTTGACATCTGGATTACTCATTCTGGAATTAACTTGTTCTGCATCTGGATTAATTTGAATTTCCTCGTTATCATTTGATGCACATGTTTCGGGTCTTACGGGATTTTCTCTTTGCTGCACATCATTGCTGAAAGTTACGGATGGTCGTTTCCGAGGAACCATCGTTTCCGAGGATGGTGTCAGGATAAGTGGATTCTGAACTGGAACTTCGCATGCACGAAGTTGATTAAAATGCCGTTTGATGACATAACCGTCGTCCAATTCAATAAGGTAGTGAACTTGTCCCAGGCGTTCAACTACAGTTCCATATTTCCATAAAACTGAGTTGGTGTAGTTTCTACATTGCACTCGAGAACCTACTCGAAAAGACTTGTCGAAGTATGGCTGAGGGGCTTTATTTTTAAAATATCCTTTCGTTTCAGGTTTAAGAAGATCTAGTTTCGTTCTAAGATTTCTCCCCAACATTAATTCAGAAGGTGTTTTTCCGCAGGAAAGTGGAGTAGCTCTGTAGCGAAATAATAATTCGCATAACTTTTCTTGAAGAGTACCCGTCTGGAATCGCATGCATTTCAATTTTGTTTTTAAAGTCTGGCAATATCTCTCTGCTTGACCGTTAGTTGCTGGATGACCAGGGGCTATAAATCTTTGTCGAATACCATTCCTGAGGCAAAAATCTATAAATTCTTTTGATTTAAAAATAGATGCATTATCACTTACCAAAATTTCAGGCAATCCATGTCGACTAAATATTTCTCTAAGATAATGAATAGTTGATGTAGTATCTGGAGGTTTCTTCATTGAATAAATCTCAGGCCACTTTGATTTAGCATCGATCATCAATAGAAAAAAGTGTCCCATTAGTGGTCCGGCATAATCCATATGAACTCGCTGCCAATTTTTTGTAGGCGCATCCCAGTTATGTATAGGAGCCTTTTGTGGATTTTTCTTAACGTCACAGCATTCTTTGCAACTCTTGACCAAATTTTCGATATCTGAATCAATATTTCTCCAATAGCAATAATTTCTAGCAAGCGCTTTCATTTTTACTATTCCTACGTGCGTAGAATGAAGTTCCTGGAGAACGGCGGGTTGAAGTTTCTTGGGAATGATCACTCGCTGGCCTCTAAATAAAATACCTTCTTGTAAGGTTAACTCTGGATCACGAACATTTCCATTCAAAACATTTTCTTTAATACTTGAAAGTCCTTCATCAAGAGCTGTTTCTCGTCTTATAGTAGAAGAGGTCACAGTCTCGGTAGAGATATGGCGTATTACATTTTCTTGAAAAAGATATTCATCATCAATAATTCGTATTTCTTGATCACTAATAGGTAGGGGATTTCTAGATAAATAATCTACATTGACATGTTCAGTTGACTTGCGATATTCGATTTCATAATCAAAATTTGATAAAAAATGTGCATAACGAAGCATCCTTGTAGCAGACAATATGGGGAGCTTCTTTTCTGGGTGTAAGAGGGTCATCATTGGTTTGTTATCTACTACCAATGTAAATTTTCTACCAAATATGTAGTCATAGAATTTTCTACAAGCCCAATAAGCAGCTGTAGCTTCTCTGTCTAACTGGCTGTAATTCCTTTCTGCAGCTGTGAGGGATCTTGATGCAAATGCTATTGGCCTTTCACTTCCATCAGGCATTCTGTGAGAGAGTATACCAGATAACCCAAATGGACTGGCATCAGTTGCTAAAATAACAGGTAATTTGGACGTGTATGGAAGTAAAACTTTATCACTAGCAATTTCACATTTAGCCTTTATCCAAGCAGCTTCACACCTAGCAGTCCATCTAAATGGAGCATCTTTTCGTAAAAGTTCATTTAATGGGCTAAGAATGGTTGAGGCATTGCTAATGAATTTTGAATAATACATAACAAGACCTAAAAATTTCTTTAATTCATCTACATTTTTCGGTCTAGCAGCATTTTGAATGGCCTTTACTTTTTCAGGAGATTTACTAAGTCCTTCAGAACTGATAATATGACCCAAATATTGCACCTTTTTCTCGAAGAATTTGCATTTAGTAACATTGAGATGAAGATTATATTTTCTAACCTTTTCTAAAACCTTAGTTAAACGATCTATACATTCCTCAAATGTTTTACCTTGAACAATTAAATCATCGAAATATGCGCTTACCCCATCTAAATCTTGTACAAATTGATCTATGAATGCATGGAATTCATTAGGTGCTGTTTTAATTCCGAAAAATAAGCGCTTGGCTAAATATGTTCCACGATGTGTAGATATTGCTTGAACTTTCGCGCTCTCTTCATCCACTTCTAAATGTAGGTACGCTTTATAAATATCTAATGTGCAAAAATAAGATCCACCATGAAGTTTATTGAAAATGTCCTCTATTTTTGGTATAGGGTGTCTTGAATCATGCAACTGTTTGTTTACAGTAACCTTGTAATCAGCACACAAACGTACTGAACCATCAGACTTGGGAATAACTACAAGTGGTGTTCCCCATTCAGAATGATCAACTTTTTCAAGTATTCCATCAGCTAAAAGTTTATCTAATTCAAGATCTACCTTTTCTTTTAGCGCATATGGTACAGGTCGTGGTTTTAAATATACTGGCTTAGCATCATCGCGCAATTTTAAAGAGCATATATAATCTGGAACCTTGCCAACTCTCGGTTCAAAGACATCCGAATAATGCTTTAGAATATTATCAATTGAATGTTTGATGTTATTGACTGGAATTTGATTTACATTGACTCTATCAGAATCGTTTAAATTGATTTTCAGGCTTCGAATCCAGTTTCTTCCTAGGATAGCATCTTTTCTTAAGTTAACTAGGTATAATTCTTCTATACATGAATAACCTTTATAATTTGCGTTTATTTTGACAACACCAACTGGTTTGAAAATATCACCCGTATAACTTCTAAAAAGTATATTTGTTTTCAGGATAGGGGCATTTATTTTAAGTTGTTTAAAATCATTAATATTCATAATACTAACACGGCTTCCTGAATCACATTCAAAACGAGCAGATTTCCCGTTTAATTGAATATTTACAAAAATTCTATCATCATTTTCTAGCGTATTTAAACGAATGTCCAGTATTTGACTTATTTGAAATGAACCGTGCTCGATGTTATCTAAATATTGAACTGAATTTTTAGTGTTAGGTTTTCGCTTAATAAGTTTTGATATACAGACCTTCTCAATATGGCCGTTTTTTGAACAAAATTTACACTTCAACTTATTTTTTATTCGACAGTTTGAAGTTAAATGTCTGTTTCCGCAGCGCAAGCAAATGTCGTCTAAGCCTAACTCTTTCAAGTTTAAGTTACCTTTATTTCGACTAGCTGAACGATCATTTCTTCGATGATCTTTAGAACTTGATCTCTCTCTAAACCTTTTGTTATTTTCTTTAGAATAAGCATTTGTAACTTTATATACATTAGTTGTAGAGGAACTCTTATATATTTCTTTATTTTCGATCTTTGAAGCTTCGATTGCTAAAGCAATTTCTAGAGTTTGTTCAAATGAAATATTTGATTGCTGTAAAATTTTTTCGCGAATGTCCGAATCATTTAAACCACGAATAAATTGAGCCCTTAGTAGCAGATTAATAATACCTTTAGAACAGTCAATATTTTCACAATTAGATTTAAATTCCGCGTTTTTAGAGAGTTCTTTTAAAGCAGTAACATAAGAATTTATTGACTCACCTGGATGTTGTTTTCTACAAAAGAACTTATGCTGTTCAGTCAAGATATTTATTCTTTTACAAAGATGGTCTTTCAATAACTGCAGGATTTCATCATAGGTTTTTGAAGCGGGTAAATCAGGTGCGGTGATATTAGACAATAGATGGTAATATTTTGAGCCCAAGCAGTTAATAAGAATCATCTTTTTTGCTTCCGTAGTTTCTGGAGAAGGATCTGTAAGTCCTTTTAGTTGATAGTAATTTTCTAGCCGTTGAACGTACTCATCAAAAGTCTCACAGGTTTCATCGTAACATTCAAAATGAAGATTTTGATTTTGAAGAATACCTTTGATATTTGAGTGATTTTCATTTCTCTCCGGCGGCGGTGGCGATGTTGCATTTACTTTGAGTAGAAAATCATTTAGAGTTCGTATTAATTCGTTTATTTCCGTCATGGTTTATCTCGTCGCCAATTTATTATGTATTTAATATATGAAATGAAAGGGCATCATTACAAAACACAACATACTTTATTTAATTCATGGAATCGAATAGACAGTTGCCAAAACCGGAATCCAAAAGATAATGAAATATTGATGCCAAATACAAATAAGACATAACAGTTTTTAATACCAATTTTGTAATCGTGGCAACTGAAGTACTCCATTTATATTGAAAGTAAAGGGAAAATAGTCATGGTTTATTATTTTTATTGATTATATCCTTACTGATGCCATTTTCATATTACAAATAAAAGTAACTTTTTTATAATTTTTGAACCGAAAATGACGTCAGACATTAAACAAAACACGCATTCTTCTTCATAAATCAGTTACATTTCAATATTTTTACATTACGCTGATACCGAGTTTGAGACGCTAGGCAAACCGATTCAGTGAGTAAAAATGATGTCATATTTAAAACAAAACGGTAATTTTTTCATAAAACTAAACATTTGACCAATGCTAAATGGCCAATGAGATGACAACTAAAGGCAAATTTCTGAATTTTTTTTTCGCGGGTGCTGAGATTAGAACTGCTAGAAGTTTGTGCGAATGTTCACATGAAAAGTTGTATCGGACAAACGTGACTTTAAGTTTGGAAATACATTCATTAATAATCTATTGCGCGTTAAAATACTTTCAAATTGCGAATTTGAGTGGTGCGTATGTAAATTATGGGAATTTGAAAATAACGTACAGTTTAGATTTTATGGAGTAAAATTTTATGATTAGGGATGTAACGAATATTCGGCCACTATTCGGTATTCGGCCCTTTTGCCGAATATTCGGCCGGCTGAATATTGAACAGATATTCGGCCGAATACCTGTGGCCGAATAGTAAGACATTTGACCGAATACCTGTAGCCGAATAGTGGCATATTTGGCCGAATATTTTAAGATATTTGGTTAGATATGTTCCAGAAAATCAAAACAAAATATGATTTTAAATATTTTCGACAAACAATATTAAAAAATTATGCCTAAATTACATTAATTATTATAAGAAAAAGATCTCATTCTGAAATATGGGGTGGAGGAAGTATTATGAGGGGCTTGTTAATTTTGAGAGCGAATGAAAAGAGAAAAGTATATCTTGGTAGCAGAAAAGAACATATAATATTTTAATGGAATGAATAATTATATTTTAAGAAAATAACCTTATTTTTTTTACATACAGAGTTTAATTTACTAAGTTTAAGTTGCATGAAAAAGGATATAAAAAGACAGAGGACACATGCAAGTTCTTATTTTTAGGGGGTGAAAGGATTTTACTAAAATAAAAAAAGTTTCATTTTTACAGAGGTAATGAGTTCTATTTTAGATAGTATATATATATAAATTACTAGAACTATCTATGGATTAAATAAAAAATTATGAATTAAATTATTATTTACATTTTTAAAAGTCATATGTTATCTTTAAAGTATTTTTTAAGACATTTAAAGTATTACAAAAAATACATTCAGCTGTTATGATTTTTGAAAACTCAAACAAAAAATTAATTTCAATTAGTCCTTAATTTAATTTTTTATTTTAAAATTGAAAAAAAGTTAAACAATTAAAATAAGTCATTTATATTAAAGTCAGTATTCGGCCTAAAACTTGTCCGAATATTCGGTATTCGGCTATTCGGCCAAATCGCTATTCGTTACATCACTATTTATGATGTGACAAAGCGAAATCCTTTTTACTGATTTTTCATCCCGTAAAAAGAAACATAAGAGCCTCAATCGATAACTTCATCATAATTACTCATCTTGATTACGTATTCTAATACAGTTTAATTTTTCAATAATTTCAGCAGTTGAAGTTTGTGGAAATAATATTTTGGTAATTTTAGGTTAAAAATATTATTTGTTTTCAGAGTTAGACAACCAATGTAAGGTGGATTTTTTATTGTAATTATTTTTGTAGGTTTATTATAAATTCGATCTGACAATTCCTTTCTAACATTTTACTTCGTCGAATTTCGACGGGTTGCAACTCGTTAATATATATAGTTTTAATATTTGGATGCAGAATTCTTCCAGCTAGCCACGGATACTCTGTCTCCCCAACTCTGCCCCTCGCGAAAGAGAAGAAAAGAAAAAAAAGGAAAGATGTATTTGAACATTTGTCGATATTTCATATTAAAGAAATGCCGGAGGCAAGTCGAAATAAAATTGCCTCTTTACAAACCTCCTATTGAACTCTGTTCTTACTTTAAGTGGTTGATTGTGATATTTGTGTGAAACCTCGAATTCTGCGGTTTTCTTAGCAAGAAAGATAAATATGCGTTATGAGTAGATTATGACACACTTTTCGACATAATGAGCATATTACTTTCACAAAGTACCCGTCTTTTTTCAGAATCAAATGAGCTGTTCTCCGCTCAAAAAAGCGCGCTTTTCTAGGAATATGATATACTGTTAACTTTATATCGTAAAATGTACGAAAACAGCGATAGTAAGAATCGCAAATATTGTGAACTAACAAGCTACTGTGAACTTGCTATGCTACTATGTATTCTGAACTTACAAGTTATTAGTGCAACCCAATGAAGAATGCAAGGCTTGTGACGAGCATGGAATGCAGTCTATTTTTTTTTTCGAATTTCTCACCAAAAAAGTTAAACATTAACTTTTTTTCTTGGTATTCTCTTCTTCAAAGACGTCTCTTACTTGTGTAAAAAACGTTTCTGAAGTTTAATTTTAATTTTTGTTTAACAAATATTTAATTTTCTTATTTTTACTTTCTTCTATCTTTACAAGAAGAAAGTATTGGTTTCATGAAAATTTTCGAATTCCAGTTTTCGACGGATTTACACGTTTTATGGGTCAGAGATTCCAAAAAACATGTTTTTACAAAATGTCTGTGAGTCTGTCTGTATGTGACACAAATTTTGTGGGCGCTCTGTCTCAAGAACTAATGCACGGAATTTAATAAAAAATTATATTCAGGTAGTCCCTGATATAGATTGGTGGTGATTAGTTTTTGGTATAAATCGCTGCTATGTAGCATTTTGCAGGATTTCCGCAAAAGCTCTATATCAAGAACTAATGCACGGATTTTTATAAAACTTCATATTCCGTTAGTCCTTGACATGAATGGATGCTGTTTACGTTTTGGTGTAAATCACCCAACAGGTTTCGCTGCTATGCTGCATTTTGCAGGATTTACACTATTTTCGCAGTAGCTCTATCTCAAGAACTAATGCACAGATTTTCATCAAACTTCGGATTTAGTTAGTCCTTCATATGAAATGATGCTGACTACGTGTTGGTGTAAATCGCCCAATAGGTGGCGCTGCTGTGCTACATTTTGAACTATTTCCTCATTAGCTCTATCTCAAGAACTAATGCACGAATTTTCATCAAACTTCAGATTTAAGAATAACTTGATTAATATTGCTGCTGATTATGTGTCGTTGCAAATCGCTCAACAGGTGGCGCTTCTGTGCTGCATTTGTCATGATTTGCGCAATACCTCTATCTCAAGAACTAATGCACGAATTTTCCTCAAACTTCATATTCAGTTACACGTTGACATAAGTTGGTGATAGTAAATAACCCAATAGGTGGCGCTGCTATGCTGCATTTTGCTGGATTTACTACATTTCAGTGACAGTCATACCTCGAGAACTAATGCACGGAATTTCATATTTTTAGAATTCTCATGATGAACACAGATTGCCATTTAATTTGGCACTGAGATAGTGAATTTTGAAGTATTGACATGTATGAGATAGAAGAAAGTTTTGTGATGGCCACAACATACTAGTTTTAATGAGAAATTAAAAAACAACAAATACGAATACATTCCATGCCCGTAGTTTGAAGAGGAAATTTGAGATCTGTCTGGCCCAACAGCCTTAGCTCAGTCAGGATCTCAAATTTCCTTAGCTGATGTTAAGCGTATGGGTGTGAAATACATTCTTATTTTTTTTCTGTATTTATTGACAAACTTCCTACTCCCCCCCCCCCCCCCCAAAAAAAAAAAAAAAAAAAAAAAAAAAAAAAAAAAAAAAAAATCATCCACTTGAAATATTTATAAATGAGATAGAATGAAATGGACCTAGACCGAAACATATTCCAAGCATTTTTTTTTTTTTTTATTCACAAACATATTTTTAATCATGAAAATTATTAATAAATATTAGTATCTACATTAAATTTTATGAAGAAAATGACTTCGTGTATGTGTCAGTTTAAATTTGAAAACAGTTTTAACGCCAGCAGTTTCAGAAGACAGTTTCAGCAGCCAGTTTAGATTTTAAAACAGTTTTAACGCCTTAAAGGATGATATGAAATCGCAACGAAAAGTATGTGAATGTTCTGTTGCTTGCAACAGTGCCCGTCACGAAAGATTAAATGATCTAATATTTAATTTGAAAACATATCATGTAGCAAAAAAAAGTTAATTTTTTTTTTTTTTTTTTTTTTTAACGTTATATTTATATTCAATTGTGGACGTATTTCAACAATAAGTTATATAATACAATCAATAAATTTTTTTATTCTCGTAGAAATTAAAAATATAAATGTTAATCTTTTAATCTGTTATTAATCCCAAAATTGACAACACATCTGCAACGCTCTCCTCCCCCCTCCTTCCGAAATTTTACAGACCTAAGTTGATTTATCGAGAAATTTTGAATCATTTTATTTTAAGAAAATTTCGCTACATTGAATACATTATACTAAAAATTTTTAGCATTCTGCATAGTGCATATATGGTGTATTGTAATTATCACCATATTGAATTGAAGATTGAACTGTTGATTGAATTTAAGATCCACAAAATGAGTTTAATTTGAAAAAATAAAAAGTAGCTTTGTAGTAAGATTAAAGTTAGAGTCGTAGTCGCGGAACTGGGGTCTCCCCGCCCCCTGCTCCCAAATTTTACAGACCTAAGTTGATTTATCGAGAAATTTTGAATCATTTTATTTTAAGAAAATTTCACTACATTATACTAAAAATTTTTAGCATGCTGCATAGTGCATATATGGTGTATTGTAATTATCACCATATTGAATTGAAGATTGAACTGTTGATTGAATTTAAGATCCACAAAATGAGTTTAATTTGAAAAAATAAAAAGTAGCTTTGTAGTAAGATTAAAGTTAGAGTCGTAGTCGCGGAACTGGGGTCTCCCCGCCCCCTGCCCCCCCAAATTTTACAGACCTATGTTGATGTATCGAAAAATTTTGAATAACTTAATTTTAAGAAAATTTCACTACATTAAATACATTATACTAAATATTTTTAGCATGCTGCATGTAGTGTATTATAATTATCACCATATTGAGTTGAAGATTGAACATGCCTGTCCCCTTCCCCCTCTTCCGAAAACTTTTTCTAACTACTGATTAAAATCGCATGTCATATTTCGAGTACGAAGTTTTATTTGGTGAAAAAATTTCTCGATCAACATTCCTAGGACTCTGTTTACGAATGGGGAGAAAATTCCCAGGACGCAATTTACATATGGGGGGAACTTAAAATGGGTCTTTTGGGACGTAACTTGCATTCAGCTGGCCAAATGTGGCCGAACTTTCCTCCATAGTCCTTTTCCGAGAAAGTTGGTATTGTTAAATTTTTTAAGATGTACATATATAAATTACATATCGTAATTGGAAGAATTTAAGCTACAACCCCCCCCCCCCCCCCCCGGTAGCAGAAAGTTCGAGACGCGCGACGTGCGTCGCAGATTTATTTTGGACCTTGCAGATAAATTTGCCAACTTGAAAAAAAAAAAGTATTTCCTTAAAAAAAATAAATAAATAAAAAGTACGCAAATTCTGTCAAAAGATATCGCGAATTCGACAAATGGTCGGCGAAAAATATCAATTTCGGCAATCGTTCGCATAAAAAATCGGTAATTTATAGCCAAAGGGTCGCTATAAAAACGCGAATTTCGTCAAAAGAGACCGGAAAAAAAAACAATCTCGTCCCAGGGTTGTAGGAAAAAGGCAAATTTCTGTCACAGGATCGCGGAAAAAACACGAATTTCGTCAAAGGATCGCGGAAAGAATGCGAAATTGGTAAAAGGTTCGCGGAAAGAACGCGAATTTAGACAAACGATTGTGGGGAAAACGCAAATTTAGTCAAACGATCGCGAAAAAACGCAAATTTATGTCAAAGGATCGTGAGCAAACGCAAATTTATGTCAAAGGATTGCGGAAAGAAGGAGGAATTTCGTCAGAAGATCTCGAAAAGCGTAAATTTCTGCCAAAAGATCGCTGTACAAACTTGAATTTTATCCAAAAATCCCGAAAAAACGTGGATGTCGTTCCAGGGGCTCAACAAAAACGCAAATTTCTGTCACTAAATCGCAGAAGAAACTTTAATTTCATCAAAGGATCGAGGAAAAAACACGAATTTAGTCAGACAATCGCGGAAAAAATGCAAATTTCTGTAAAACAATCACGAAAAAACGCAAATTTTTGTAAAACATTCGTGAAAAAACTCAAATTTCTGTAAAACGATCGCGAAAAAACGCAAATTTCTGTAAAACGATCGCGAAAAAACGCAAATTTCTGTCAAAGGATCACGAAAAACGCAGATTACTGTCAAAGGATCGCGAAAACAGGAAAAATTATGTCAAAAGATCGGAATTAAATTTGCGGAATTTCGTCAAAAAATCGCAAAAAGTGCAAATTTCTGACAAAGGATCACTGTGAAAACGCGAATTTCGTCAAAAGATCCCGGGAAAAACGTGAATTTCGTCCCAGAGGTGCCGAAAAAACGCAAATTTCTATCGCAGAAAAAACACGAAGTTCGTCAAAGAATCTAGGAAAAAACACGAAGTTCGTAAAGGATCGCGAAAAAAAGCTCAACTTTGTCAAAAGATCGCGAAAAAACGGCAAATTTCGTCAAAAGATCGAGATAAACGGCATATTTCGTCAAAAGATCGCGAAAAAACACAAATTTCATCAAAAGTGCGCAAGAAAAACACATAATTAGTGCCAGTAGTGGATTTTCGCTCCCTGCCCTCCCCACCCCCCTCTGTTGTAACCTTTCGGAAATTTTGCTGTGAATTTCAGATTTTTTTTTTTTTTTTTTTTTTACTCAGAATCACCCCTGGTATTAATCAGTAAGAACTCTGTTTATTTTAACACTCATAATGTTTGTACATAAGAAAATATAACACACTACTCCCTCAGACAATTTTCATCCCACTAAATTGCTGTCGCAGACACAACCATAACTTTCTGCTACTGGGCAACCCCCTCCCCCTCTTAGAGATATTTCACTCGGAACTGCATGATGAAAATATCTTTTATTTAAAGCATTCCTCTTTTTCCTGTCCATTTCGAAAATTATTACAACAAAATTCCATTTCTATCAAACTTTCGAAAAAGCATTGAAGTATTTATTGGCGTTTTTATTTCTGACGTTGAATGCTTGAAATTCCTGTCTGCCCCTATTTATTCGTTGGCTGGAATCTACTTGAAATCCATATTCATAATCTCAAATCTTCCATTTTTTTTCTTATCTTTGCGTACTTTCGCGATATCTTGCACACTCTGACGACCCGGGAACGAATAAAGAAAATTATGAAATCGAAAAAAAAATTCGCCGAGTAATCCAGTTCTCTATTTATCTTATGTTCTCTCCACCTCCTCTTTATATGGTAATCGCGCAATGCTGAAAAGGTTCGTTGCACGTGAAATCGTTTAACGAACTTGTTTCTTCTGTAATTGGATTATAAAAAAAAGTGGGCTCTCGTTTATTTCTTGTGGAAAAATAAAATAAACATTTCTTTTGTGTTTTAGCTGATTTAGCTATTAACGGGTATATTTATTTTTTCAATAGGAAAAATTAGTGATTTGTGATTATTGTAACATTTTGTAACTCAACTCTGATTTGAAAAGTATTTACTCAGATCATAGAAAACATCATTTTAAGCATATAAAAATAATATAAAAAAATTAGAACATAAAAATTTATAGACTAAAAGGAACGGAAATAAACGAAAACGACATATTTCTCATAAATACAGTGAAATCTGTCTAAGGCGGGATCGCTTGGGAATGAAATAAAACTCCGCCTTAGACAGATTTCTGGCTTAGACAGAAAAACTTTATAGACACCCCTTTCACAGAGTATTAAACATTTCTTTGGCTAAAAATTAAATCTAACGTATCGTTTAATTTTCCTTAAATTAAACAAACATGAAATATTTGCACATATTTTTATATATTTATAGTATATTAATTTACACTACAAATTGATAGTACACAAAATACTGGTATAAATCAAAATTACAGGTTTTAGTGAGAAAAAAGGTTATATTTACCGTAATAAATGCCTTAAAATTCTATTATCCTAAACTTATTTAGAAAAAAAAAATCTAATATTGTTGTTTGTCACTGTCATCAATCAGTGAGGCACCCTTCTGACCTCTGGGAGTGGGACTGGACAATACATGTCATTATGAAAAGATAAAGTTTCTTTCCAGTTATATTTCCCAGCGGAAATTTCTTCCGCCTTAAGCAGTAACTGTGCTACATGGGACCCCAAAATGAATGCCCGGTTCCGCGTTACAGAGATTGTTTCCTTCTTATACAGATTTCTGGAAAATCTCTGTTTAAAAATTTGGGGCTCTGAAATTTTTCCGCCTGAGACAGATTTCACTGTATAGTAAATTTTCTCATACAAAATCGTATACTAACATATACTAACCTTTGTAGAAAATAGATTTTGGTTCGTCACCAGCCTTGTTATTAATTTTATAAAAATGACAAAATGTAGCAATAACGATGTGAACCTGCTCACAAATGATAAATAAAACTTTGATATGAAAAGTTAACTCAGTATTGAGAATTATATGAGCAATTTATGTTAATTACTATGTTGGAAGATAGCAGCAATAAATAAATTAGTCTTTTAAGGCTCAATGTATAAATAACATTGATTTTCGTGCTTGTTGCAGATATGCAAAACAGTGATATAAAGGGTTAAAATCAACTTAGCAGCTATGTAGCTTTTCTTTGTTATAAATTACTTGCATTCAAAAAATTGTGAATTCCAGTAAAACTTACTAAGACGGAAACAAACTTTACCAACAGATTTTGTCCTATTAGATTTCCATCTTGGAAGCTACTCAATCTCTCACAATTGTATTTTTTTCTTCTTTTTTTTTATGCCGGTACCTTCAAATTTTCTCTTAAAAACAGGGTCTAGTTATAGACAGATTCCATTTGCACAGGACTGATTGTTTGTTTTGTAATTATTTTTTTCAAAATTATTTTAACGCTCAAAATGATCTTTTGTTTCTTCAGTTTATTTTAATAATAATAAAAAAAACAGCAATTTTATTGCCTTTTTTCTTTGTTAAATCACTTTTTCTCAGACATGTACTATTCTCAATAAATCATACGAATATTACAGTGAAATACTTGAAAACTGAAGTTGTGTGTACCGGAAAGCTGCTTTAAACGGAAAAAAATCTGCGTTCCCTGTGAAAATAATGAAATTATAATAGTGTAAAGTGTACTTGCCAAGGTGGAAACCTATTTAAAACGTAATCCCTCCCCCTAAAGGTCAAAATTAGCACTAGCCACCGGCCACAGGGCCAGTAAATGAAAAAAAGTGGCTAGTGAAAAATTGTCTATCAGGCGGCCACCTTCCGGCCACTTTTTTACAAGGAGATAATAAAATTTTCTTGCATTTCATCAAGGATTCTACTTTTTTTTATTCCAATATGTTTATATTAACATTTTTATTTGGGTTACTCAGTTTTAGATTAATACTTATGGAAATTTTACTGTTTAGCATTTTGAAATAAAAAAGTGGCCGCTAGTTTAAAGAAAGTGGCCACTTAAGAAATTAGTCCTACCGGCCAGTGGCCGCTAATGAAATTTTCCAATTTTGACCTATACCTCCCCCCCTCCTTAAGGGGACTTATCTGGTGGGAAAGAAAAAAAGTGCAGTCGCATGTTATTTCAACATTTTTAAAGATATGAAGGTTCTTAACCCCTCTGTAAGCTTAAGGGGTCTCAGGACTCTTAAAATTGGAAAAAAAGAAAAGAAAAGAGAACATTTTCAACATTTAATATCTTAAAATGTATTTGATTTTAAGACATAATTTTTATTGGAATAAAATATATAAGTGTTTTCTTTCATTTCATGTATTTAAAAAATTGTAAGATGCAGAATTAGCATTTACAGGAGGCTCCAAACTGTTAGACATTTGACGAGCAAAAAATCGGCATAACAGCTTACGCGCACGATTACAAAATAAGTATTGCAACTAGAATGAAAGTTTTGGTGCCTACATATACTTAAGCTTATAATAATTACCCTGAACCTAAATAAATTTGTATTTAAAGCTTTTTTATAACTTTAATACAAAGTTGTATTTAGCTAATGGAAAGTTAGAAAATTATTTCAACAGTATAATCGCATAAAAAGTATCGTTTTGAACAATAAAAAGGAAATTTTAGGTTCAGTTTATACAGACTAACATGAAACATATGTTTTGAAATATCGTGCGCGTTATGGCCAAAACCGTCATTTGGAGAAAAATGGCTTCAAAGTTTCCGAAATGACGCTTCAGCTATTGAACGTGTATAAATGTAAAAGCCATAACTTCAATTCTAATAGGAATTTCAAGGAAACAATTATATCAAAATGTTCAGAAAAGATGGGAGTTTAATATCTAAAAAACAAAAAAATAAAATCTCGAAAATTTTAAAGCTTTAAGAATCCTGAGACCCCTTAAAATATTTTAAAGATAATGAGTATTTTAAAATTCGTGTTAAAGTTTCAAAATATTCCGAAAAGTATAAAAAGTACTCTTTACTCGTTTGTAATTTTGGACTGGAAAAATATATAAAAATTTGGAGCTTACAGAGGATAAAAAGGACCTTACTATATACGTGCGGGAAACAAATATTGTTGAAATTTCCGAATTTGAAAGAACCAAAAGGATAAGTATTTTTTCCCATATGATAGTATGGGGGATTCCATTTTTTTTCTTCCGCACCAGACAAATCCCCTTGAGGCTGCTGGCCACTCAGTTTTCGAATTCCTCTCCATAATGTTAAGCAGCGTTCGAAATCCTTGGTGGTCCGCTGGTCCAAGACCACCAAAAATTCAATCGGACCACTAATTCGAAAAATTTAATGGTCTGCAGGACCAGTAACCCCCCCCCCCCCTTCTCTCTCTCTCTCTGAAAGGTAAACGTAAATTTTCCTGTCCCTGAGAAAGCTGCAATCAAACACAAATCGCATAATTTTATTTGAAACAATAAATTTTAAAAAATAGCATTAAACCTTAGTCAGTTGAAATAGATAATCTGAAATGAAATATTTAATTAATAATTTTATAGTTTTTCTTTATGTACTGTTTAACTTTTAACAAATTATTATTTTACATTTTATTATGATGAAAATTTTGGATAACTGCAAAGGAAGTTTCACCCTAGGAAGAGAGAGGGTCACTCAAAGGGTTAAAGGAACTTAATAGAATTTTATGTAGTGGGCTAGTGATGATTACTGCGCACCAGTAAATTCTTATGCCTACTGGTCCTTGGGACCAGTGACTTTTTTATATGAATTCTACCGCTGTTAAGTCTATGGGCGTTTGATACATTCTTATATTTAAACTATCTCCTCGGGAATTTTTAACTTCTTTTTTCTGTATATTCTTCTTAAAGGATGTTTCTTTTTTTTCTTTCTTGTCAAAATATTTATAAAATCTATACTTAATATTTTGTGAGCTAAAAGCGGACGAACTGGGAGCAAAATTTTAACACTTCATATAAAATTAAGCATGTATTTTTAAAATATTTTTAACATCTAAGGTAAAAAGAGACATTCTTTAAGAAGAGTATACAGTTAAAAATATTAATTTCCTGGTGAGATATTTTAAATATAAGAATGTATGAAACGCCCATAGACTCAACATTACCGAGGGGAAATCGGAAGCTGAGTGACTAGCAGCCTTAATGCCGCCCCCCCTTGACCTTTGAGATTCTGCCTTAGCAAGTTTTAATGTATTTATTAGTATTATTAGATATTTTAATAGAAATTATCATTGTTTCTCCAAATGATTTATTTTTTCTTAAGTCGAATTAGCAAATCCATAGCTTTTCCTTTGTTAAATTAATTTATCTATATTATAAAGTGAAAAAAAAAAAAAAAAAAAAAAAAAAAAGTTGAGTAACACTAACTCCAAGACGCTGACAATGATCAAAATAATCCAGTTCCTCTTTTGTTTGCAAATTTAATCGCTTCTAATCTATAAATATTGGATAATTTTAATATTTACATTATCGAATTTGGAAAAATATGTAATTTCAAATACAATTTGTTTGAAAACTGTACCTCAATTTACTTATTCTCTTTTTATGGTTTTAAAAATAATTTTAAAGAATAAATTTTGTTAAATATCGATCGCGTGCAGCTCGATTACGAAAGATTTTGTTTGCAGTTAAAACAATATAAATAGTTCAGTGTTTGTTTTCGGCTTATGTTTCATTACGAAATTAACACTTCATCAAATGAAATAATATAAATAAAACACGCATTTAAAGATATGTATTCGAACTACGTGCTTAAATACTGAAATATCAAAATAAAAAAATAGAAAAAAATTGGGTGATTTCTTCGTTCATTAGCTCCTGACATGGGGTTATTACAGAATTTGTTGCTTTTAATAAATTTCCAAATTTTATTTGAATAAATAATTGATGTTTTTCAATTATAAAAATGTTTTGGTGATAGTGAGCAATCTAACAAGGGGAGATCCCGAGGTCGGTGAGACAGAATGCGGTGAACGTTTGTGTATCGATAGAGTACAGCTAGTATATAAATATATGAAAATCATAAAGCTCAATATCCAGGGGGGTCTTGAGAAAATAAGTCTCAAAGTTTACGTTACAGTTTATAATCAGATAAATTTCTTCCTTGGCGAGCAGCTCCGAAGCATAGTTGGCAGCATGCTGCATTTGAGATTTTTTTTGAGGGGGGGGGGGACGCAGAATATTAGGGCTCCGGTACTTTTTTTGTTAGAGATTAAGCCCTGGCCCCAGGTATGTTCACAACTACCCCTCCACTGGGGTACATGTGAACAAATTTAGACAATTTTTAAAATGATGATATAAGTTAAAAATTCTTGATAAATAAATTGCATCAAAAAGTTTCAGCAAAAGAACAAACAAAGTATAAATATTCATATAAATCAATTTTTGGTTCAATAGCTCATAACAATTTTGAGAAATAGTCAAAAATGTAAAAATTGTTCACATGTGCCCCCCCCCCCCCCCTCCGCTCTCCCCTATATTTTTTAACGTAAAAATACATTTTTAAATATGAAATTTTACATGTTTTAATATTTAACGGAAAAAAAAGAAAAAAAAAAGTAGTTTATATTTCTGTAGATGAGAACTTTTTGCTGATATTAAAATTTAGTTATTTCAATGAATCTACTATTTTTAACGAGAAATAAATTAAAATACGTGATATAAATACGTGAATGAATATATTTTAATTTTGTTGCATAAGGAAAATATTTCGAATATATTTGATTTCTTAAAAAATATTCTTTTAAATCCTTAATATGAGTTTTTTAGATTTCGAATTTTTGGTTTTTTAGTTATTTCCTACGCAAGTTCTATTTTTAGCAATTCAATATGTTTGACAGTTATTTAAATATAAACATAAAAATCCAAGATTTAAGAAATTCAAACGTTAAAAAGAGTTAAAGGTACATTTTGAAATAGTATGATATAGAAAAAATAAAATTTAAAGAATAATTAAAGAAGTGTGTTAGAATTTTATCACTTATTTTATTTCGTTGTGTAAAATAGTAGCTTATTTATGTAAATAATAGTAAATAAGTTTTAAAACCAGCAAAATTTATTGGTCTGTAAAAGTACCAATTACCTATTAAATTGCTAAAGATAGTTATTAAGTAGGCAATAATTACAAAATCTTAAATATATATATATATTATCAAATATTCGAAATATTTGCATAAAAAAAACTAAAATAATTTTTATTCACGTATTTATATCACGTATTTTAATTTATTTCTCGTTACAAATAGCAAAATCTTTATGTAAATATCTGTAAATAATTTTAAATAACAACAAAAATATTAACGCGTGTAAAATTGCACAGTTAAAAATGTACTTATATGCTACAAAATATATATCTAATTTATATTTTTCGTAAATTTGAATTGTTTACATATTTTTTCAATTACGGTTCGAAAGTAATTGATACAAATTTTTGTGCCGAAAAATAAATTAGTTTCAATTAAAAAAATGGTTTTCACAGTTTCGTATTACAGTCTAACCTCGTTATACCGGCACTCTAATAACCAGAAAAAAGTGTCGTCATAAGCGGAGTATCGCGGTAACGGAGTTGGAGAAAAATATATTTATAAAAGCTGCATCTTGCAGTTTAGAGCAATAAAACATTATTATTAAACAAAATAAACACAAAAACAAAATTGGAGAGAATAAAAATAAGATATAAGATGACTTATTTTTTTTTTTTTTTTATTGTTACATGAAAAATTGATGAATTAAGGTTTGATTATCCCTTGTTGCTTATCACTAGTTTGCTATTTCAGAGTTACACAGTGAATTGTAATCAATATTCGTTGTTTCAAAAATGGATGTTTGATAATTTTTTATCGTTTCAATGCAATGCAATGTTTCGGTTTTAGTCGGATGAAAATCGCCGTATAACCACAAGAAAGCGCCGCCTGACCAGAACAACAAGACCGCAAGCAGACTGAAACGTCTATCTGGTGCTTAAGTGGGTCATTCATAGTGCGTGGGTTTATTTATTGAAATAAAGAATTGAAGTAAAATTTCTCATTTATCTCAATGGATATTTTAGACATTTTTGTGAAAAGTTTGGATAAGACATTTCTTATTAATATTTGGAAATTTTTCCAGAGAGAAAAATTTTCACTAAGGTCACAGGGTCTTTTTCACTAAGTTGGTCTTTGCGCCTTTTAAGCAAAAATAATTTGAAATTTGATTTTCATTTGAAATAAGACATTTCTTACCGCTTAATTTCCGTGCTTATAAGATTGTGAAAAATGGACAATTTTTCTTAACCGTCGGGATATCCGGAGTTGAAAATTATTCAACGACGTAAAATCCGGAGTTTATTTACATTAAAATCATATACAGAAAATCGGGACTTTGAAAAACTGACGTGATAAGCGGAGTGACGTGAAAACTGGGTGTCGTAATAACGAGGTCCGACTGTAATTAATTTCTTTCTTTCTTTCTTTTTTTTAAGTTTTAATAAAAATTATCTTTGTTTCTTGTTACTTTTTGATATCAAGTTAAAAACTTTGTTTCTCTTCTAATTTTTAGTACAATCAAAATTATGCGATTTCCAGTAAAGTATATTTATTTCTAAATTTTTAGTCTTTTAATAATAAACTTTTTTGCGACTAAATTTAATATAAAAGAAAAGAAAAAAAGGACAAGTTTGAGTAGGACTTTTAACTTTGTCATATTACCGTAAGTCTTAATAAGTACCTTAGTTTCTTTACAAATATAAGAACTGCCTACTTTTACCTAGGTGCATTATGTAATTATTGTGCCATAAAGCTGCAATTTATTTAATTATCGATTAAATCTTAACCAGATTTATTTTTGATGACTGAAAAAAGAATACTAGATTACACAAATTGTAATCTGTTCTTTCTTCAAAATCTATTTTTTCTGTTCAAATTGTGTGCCAAAGTTAGAAAAAAAAATTGTCTATAAATGTGTTGCTCCTAATAGTACTTTTGCTTATTTTGGCTGCTGGCCTATCGAAGAGGAATACAAATTTCATCTACAATATTTTATTTGGATTTCGATTATGGAAAATTATGGAAAAAAAAATATTGAAAACGTTGCGTTGTAAGGCGCAATTTTTTATTGCATTGAGTTAGAAGCTACGAAATTTATACAAAACAACGTGGCCGTAGAGCTTATTATTTGATATTAATTTCAACTTTATATTTTCATCCATTTCTGGGGGGGTGGGGGGGGGAGTTTAAAAAAAAGGTTGGGGGGCTTGACAAACTGACGGTCAGACGAGTTTGGGAGGTAATAAATCGACATAGAATTATAAATTAATGCTTTCTGGATTTTTCCGTTACATGTCCTGTAAGATTTCTTGCCAAACTTCAAGGTTCAAGGAACCGTGGACCTTATTATTTTATATTAATTCCAACTTTATACCTTCCACCGTTTCTGGGAAAGGAAAAAAAAAAAAAAGGTCAAGACAGACAGGGCAACAAAGTGATTCTATAAGGCTTCCGCCCCCCCCCCCCTCTGTTTTGAGCTACGGAATCCTAAAAAAGAAACTTCGTAGATTTTTTTCCTTCGTTATGTTCAAAAGTATGCGGTTTCCAGTAAGTTGTTTCCAATTTTTTATATCTTTCAGTAACAATTATTTTTGTTTCTACAGACTGGTTTAAATTTTTCAAAAAAATAATTCTTTTTCTTTGCTAAATAAACTACTCAAGTGTTCTGTATCCCGTAAGTTATGTTTCCTGATTTAAAGAACAATAATAGGAATGATCTTTCGTATTGTTTTTAAATTAAAAAAATTTCCGGTACTAATTTTTTAATGCATTGTTTAATAAAACATAATAAAGATAAATACACTGAAGTTTAAACTTACTAGACAGGTAGAAAGAAACAATAGATTTTAAGTTAACGGTATCTTATAAAATGGTATAGATAATTGTGCATTGTTTAGGAATCTAAGGATATTTAATTGTTTATGTAAGTACCACAAATGACTTATATCTTTTCTTAACTTTTAGGCCAGGGATGGCGAACCTTTTCACGTCCATGTGCCAAAATTTCCCCAAAATATACTTTACGTGATCATGACGTGCCAACAATAAAAAAAATTTAATGGATCAAATAATAATGAATCAAAACTAAAAATTTTGTTTTTAGCATTAAAAAAACTAGGGAATCGTACCCGGGCTTCCCGGGTTAAAGAATATAGGTGAAAACATTTTTTTTTATTGAAAAAAGCATTTTTCATGTGGAAAATACGAATTATACAATCAAATAAATTTTTGAAATTTATCAAAAGCGATATTTTCTTATTAGCCGCATGCTAAGAGTCATTTGACCAAGATTTTGCTACTTATGGCATCGTTTTATATTCTGATTATTTCAGAGCTTATACATGTCTGTTAAATTTGTGTTTTATTTATATTATTTTATTTATTTATTCATAGGTAAGTTTTTTTTAAATGGATATTGGCCATAAGAAAATGATGAACTCTTTATTTTGTTTTAAGGGCAAACGGATTAATCTTCCGTAATCGAGCTCCGCGCGATATAGATAAATTAAAAAATATTTCATGCTTTAAAATTGTTTTTAAAACCATAGACAATAAGTAAACTGAGATGAACTTTGCAAACAAATTCCATTTGTAAAAAAAAATCCTATTTGGTGATCTAAAAATTTAAATTGTACGATTACAAATATGTTAGATTTGTGTTTTTTCAATATTATTATTTTATTTGTTTATAAGAGAAGTATTAATTTCGTTAATTTGTCTTTCACAAATATGTTAGATTGGTGGGATTTTTAATATTCTTTTATTTGTTTATAAAGGAAGTATTAATTTCGTTATGCCAAAATAGTCAGAAACAAATGCTGAAAAATGTTTGTTGCTTTATGTGCAAAATGTTTATTATTGTTATGTATTGAAACCGCACGTGATAAGATAAACTTAAAATGAAATCATGCTTAAGTTATTTTAGAAAATATAATACATCAGCCAATTAAGATTCAGTTTTTAAACAAATTGCATTTAAAAGTAAATTTTTTCCTCTATGCGACGAAAATTGAAAATGTACGATGGTCAGAAGATTAAAAAATTGCAGTAGCGAAAATTTCAAGACCGAAATTTGATCGTGAAGTGTTGCCATTCGCAAAATGACATCAGCGGTGCGCACAGATACGTTTGTTCTCTATAATATGGATACTTAATTAGTAAAATATAATAAAGATCAGTTATTAGGATGTGGTTATCAATTGAGGCTCTTATGCTTGGTATTCCGGAATGAAAAACAGAATTTTCACCTTCTCAAAATTTGCATACGCACTTCTCATATCCATATTCATCATTTAAAAAGAAATTGTATTTTGTTTGATCATTAATAAATCATTTTAATTCAAAACTTGAAGTCACGATTCTCAGCAACATCATTTATGTGAACAGACGCACCCTTTACTTAAGCTTCTAATCTCAATTCCAGAGAGAAAAAAATTTCGTAATTTGTTTTTTTAGACGCATTTGTGTTAAAATGTTTTATCTAAGAAAATGATCGTTTTCTTTTAAATATGACTTCATTTTCACTTAAATAAGCATTTCGCCTAGTGTCTGAAACCTAGTATCAGTGCACATGCAGAAGGAAAAACAATATAGAAAATTTATCAGGAAAAATGCGTGTTTTCAAAAGTAGTATGTCATTTTCCGTTATTATGCCCTGATATAATATTCTGCTTCTAATAAGATTTTGGGACACTAAACCCTATACAACAGTTTTTATCAACAATTTTGAATTTTTATCACAAAATAGAATGAATAAAGATAAAAATACCTCTCTTATTTCTCTCTTGTCTGCAATAATGAAAGCTGTCTAATTAACATTTTGAAGAAATTTTATAAAATGCTTTTAAAATTAAAATATAAAAGTGGGGCAATTTAAAAAAAAACTGATAGTGTGATCACATCTACAGATGAAGAGCTTTCAGAAAAAGGTTCAGCAGAAAGATCAGGGCAGATGACTAAAAAACACACTTGTATTTTAAATATATAGATTATATAAAATTAGAAAAATTAAGCAAATTATGTTATTTTGATAAAATTATAGAATGTCCTAAAGAATAGCATTAAAATTTTATTATTCGAGAGAATTTTGGACAAAAACTTCAGGAACATAATATTTTAAACCACGAATTATTTGTTTGCTTGTCTAACTCTGCGAAGCAAATCCGTCCAGGTGAGAATCACCAATTTCTGTAATATAAATCGCTATTATCTGCATGTCACCTCTCTTTTATAAAGACACTCTAAATTTTTGTAAAACATTGCGTTTTATCAATTTGTGATTTCGATTACATTATTTTCAAAAGTGAAGTATTTTCACCTGTGAAGAATTTCAAAGCAGCGGTGCTGTGAAAATGACGCACTTCTACAAAACATAATTCAGGTTTAAGAATTAAAATACACGCTTTTTTATAAAATGACGTCATTTGCATCCGCTAAAGCAATCCACTTTTACAATCCAAACTTAAACTTCGTCTATAGAAAAGTATGCATATGACGTCATTATCACGGAATAACACAATATTCTTGACATAGCCCATATTTTAATTTCAACTTTTTTTTTCAGGTTTTATGAGAAAATGGCAACAAAAATATACAGTATCTCCTATTTTCGACTATTTTCCGTTTACTTTCAATGCCTTTCAATAGAAATGGGGTACTTTTTTTGCCACGATAAAAAAAAAAAAAAAGATATTAAAAACCACAAAAAAATTAATATCTCAAAAATAAATTGAGATACCGCTTTCAAACAAATAGCATTTAAAAGAGCATTTTTTTCCTTATGCGACAGTATAAAAATTAAAAATGTGCTATGTTTAGAAGTTTAAAAATTTGCAGTAGAGAAAATTGCAAAACCAAAATTTTATTTCAAATTTCATAGTGTTGCCATTCGCAAAATGACGTATGCGTTACGCACAGATATGTTTGTCCTTTATAATATAGATACAGGTGATATTTGATGCTATACTGTAGAAATATATTTTAAAAATGTTATTTCTGTTGTCTCATCTTAAATGCCAAATAATTTATATCCGCTTTGTACTTGGTTATTTTCGATAGAATACAAGTTTAATTGCACTCACTTGAGAAGACGTTTTTAGTTGAATTTTTCATTTTTTTTTTTTTTTTTTTTTTTTTTTTTTTCTTTTTTACGAAAAGAATGTCTTGCAGAAAAAATTGTCAAAATAGCGCCAGAAACTGTAGCTTTTAGTGTCTGGAATTGAATTCCAAGTTGTTATAATTTTTAAAATCAGCATTTTTGCTTATTACAGTTTTAATTTTTGTTTAGCGATAATCTTCTAATTCTCAAAATTTTCTGAGCCAATATTAAGCTAGATTTGGATAAATTAAGTTATATTTCAATTTCTTCAATCTGTGTGACAATCACAACCAACCGAACTAATCGGATTCAAGTGACACAGACAACATCTATATTAATTAATGCATTTTGTGAAATTCTACTATATTTTGATGTAAAACTTAAATCTATGCCGTGCCAAAAATAATCTGCAATGTGCCACTTATGGCACGCGTGCCATAGGTTCGCCGTCCGTGTTTTAGGCATCAATAGGAAAAAATAAAATAACTTCAAAATGTTATCTAACTGTAAAATTTGGATAAACTGGATTGTAGAACAGCGAACAATTTAATCTGAAAGAATTTGTGTAATATACTGGTCCCAATTACTGGTCTGTGTTTTTAAACTGCATTCTGCATTAATAAAAAAAAAAAAAAAAAGTTTTGCTTTTTTTTTTTTTTTTTTTTTTTTTTTTTTAAGTATAAAAAGGGCGTCAAAAGTTATTTATATTTTAACCATTTAAAAATCGTATTGCAAGCACAGTAACAATAAAAATTATATTGGTTTGCTCAAAGTTACTTAATCCATTCACGATGAATTATCTTGTACACAATTTTTAATCTTTGAGGGCCAGTAATTTGAAGCAGCAATTTTTGCTTGATTTCATTGTAGAAATTATGTTATTAAATAAGGCGAAAATTACCATTAAAAATTTTTGGTAGCAAGCAGTAGCGCGAACTTTTGAAAAATATTATGTGGGCTCAAAAGTTTTTGAATAAAATAATACATGCAATTTTATTTTTACCTTAGTGAGTGTGTGTGGAGAGAGGGGCGGTGGAATAGTGAATGGCTAAAGATAAAAATCCGAAGTCAAATTATGGTTTTTCTAACTAAACTATGAAATTATTATAATTTAGTAAATAATTTTATTATTCTTTCGAGTTCTTCCTTATAAATGCATTAATGTTTATTATAAGTAGTATTAAAGTTGCTAACTCTTGAAAGTACAAAAAACTAAATATCAAGACAAACATACATCTGAAGGTTTTATCCAGGATTCGTACGGATACTTGAATTTCCAGACTAAGAAATTCTTCGGTACCAGTATTTTCTTATAGAAAATCTTTCCTTAAGGGGGTTCGAGACACATTTTGAAATAATTTTTATTTATCGGGTTAAAATTTTGAATTTTTTAAATGGTTAAACATATCATTTGTAAACAAAATCACATGATAAAACTTCTCATTTTTTAAAAAAAATTTAAAATTTAAAACTTTTTAAAAAAGTGGGGTAATTTAAAATCATTAACTCAAAATATTATTTGTAAAATTTAAATTTTTTATCATTTAAATAAACAGAAATTAATAAGTTTTAATTTAGATTTAGCATTTAAAAAAATATTAATAAAAAAATAAAAAAATATTTAAAGTAACAATTTAAAAAAAAATGATGCAACTTAAAGAAAAAAATATTTTTTTCGAATTTGCTGAATCAAAATTAAGGACAACTAATTGCACAAGATATGTTCCAAGTGTGAACCATATATCTTTAACGGTTCTTGAGTTCTTAACAATTTAAATACGAGAAATTGTGAAAAAACCCACCATGAAGAAAAACGCATTTTCACAAGAAGTCGTTTGCACGACAACCATTGCTTGAAAGCTAGATTTTTTAAAACAAACCAAAACGAAAAAATTAATATATTCTGTTCTAATAAGGATATAAACATGATTTAAACGTCATTTTAAGCAGGGGGGGGGGGGGGGGGACAGAATTTTTTACTGCAATAAAATATTTTTAGAAAATTTGAAGATTTTTGTGTCCCGGAGCCCCTTAATTAAGGCAAATTTTCGCGTGTTTAAACTAGATTTATTTTTCTATAAAAAATTACTGATATTTGGCCTTGAAAATAACGGTACCTGTACGAACCGTGTTATCGATTCAAGGCATTGAAACAGATAGCAAAATATGCAGGAAATTTGTTTTTGAGAGAAATTTAATTGTACATCCGCTGAAGGGGCTTTCAGTGGTCCAGTAAGTCTAATTGATGTCCTTACTTTGAGAATATCAATAAAATCAAATTTTATTTCAGCGGTTAAATAAATGAATAACGAAATAAATCGGTGGAAATTGGGTGGGCCCAGAGATCAAGTGGCGCCCATGCAATACATATAAATTTGCGCCACTGGTAGCAAGGATTGAACGCACCAGACAGGCCACCTCACGTACATGTAACGCTCGACGCGAAAGGGTTAAAAACATCTTTGGAGTGAAAGGGAACGAGTAGTTTGTGAACAGCCTGAACAAAGTAAAACAGAGCAAAAAAATTTAAATATAGTAGTAACATCGTCGCGTTTGTAAATGATACTACGCTTTTATTTAATCTTTTCACAGAAGTATCTACAGCAAAGTAAACACATCTCATTTCTTTTCCAGCGAAACAGGGCTGTAGAGCGATTGGAGTGCATTACCGTATATGGTCATCGTCCACTTTTAAAGACTTCAGTTGCAACTCGTTATGAGTTATGGCTAGTCCTGGCATCGAATACACACACAGCTCTTGGCTCATCTGTTTGTATTGGGTTTATTTCAAAATAGGGGAGGCCATTTTCCGATTTCTTTTTTCGCTTGTGTTGTTGAAGGCCCGTTGATGCCCGTCTTTGTGACATTTTTTTTTTTTTTTTCAAATTTATAATGTTTACCAGCACAGATGTCGCAAAAAAAAAAAAAAAAAAAAAAAATGTTTTTAACACTGGATTACTATCCTCAAATAACTTACATTATTGCTGTCTCTTTATCTCTGAGGTCGCATGACGTAATTTCGATATTTATACACTTTATGCAGCAATATTTCAGGGAAAGCTAGTAATTATCTAGAAATGTATGTTCTGATGCTTTCAATCACAAAACTAAAAAAAAAATATACCAAATTGGCGTCTCCAAATGACGCCTTCGAAGTCTGAAAAAGTCGCTATTTTACAGATATAAGGTGTTAATCGAATGTTAAGCAACCTTTAAAAGGTAGACATTTTTAATGCCCGTGGTATTTATTTATTCAAATGATAAAAAAATATATAAATAAAGTTAGATATAATTATGCAATGTTTCTTTGTATGTTTTTCTCTCTCTATTATTATTATTATTATTATTATTATTATTATTGGTATAAAGGTCTACCTTAAGGAAGGTGGTCGAATTTCTGTTGGAAAGGGGCGATCGAGACACAGTTTGTACCTGGGTTCGTGATTTCTTTAAAATTTTTAATAAAAGTCTGATTTTTTTTTTTTTTAAATCTCATACAGTATTATTGTTTGGCATTTTTTTTTTAATTTATAAAATATAAATTATACATACACACACATGCATGTTGTTATAAGTATTATGATATATATTAATAATATTACACAATTTACATAAATGATTCATAGGTAAAATTTTAGGCTATGCAAAAATCTTTATCACACAATGCACGGAAAACTACAAATCAGATGTCAAAAATTAATTCAATTTTCAGTATTTTAGTTAAAATAAAAACTAGTTGGATGTGCCAATCCCAAAACTTTCTTCTATCTTATACATCTTGATATTTCAAAAACTAATTACACATGTTAATACTTCAATATTATTAGTTCAATACTATACCAACTTTGATTTTCATCTTAAATTTCTGCTTCAGTCAATTAAATGAACTAAAAACGAGTTAATCTATATCATGATATTTGTTAAAATTAATAGTTTTCCCTTATTCTGTTGTTATCAGATGTTTGCGAATAGCCGGCTTAGCAGGAAGCGAGTTCCCGCCTTTGCACGAGCCGCCGATGGACAATAGAACTACGGAAAATCAAGAAAAGCATACAAAAATCGTTATCACAGAGCCCCTTTACCGCGCGATATTTCCAAATTCAAGGAGGACCTGTTGGCCAAAGCCAAAAACATGCACAAAAAATTTGGTTAATTTGTATGCCTAATTTTATACACTTTTCGATTGTACAATTAAGAAAATGTCATAAATATCGCTATTACAGCGCCCCCCCCTTCCGGCAGATTTTTTTCAAATTCAGGGAGGACTTGTTTGCCATATCCAGAAACGTACACAAAAAATTTGGTTCAATTCTATGCATAAATTCATACACTTTTCGATGGCACAATAATGAAAATGGTACAGACATCGCAATTATAGCGCCCCCTTTCCGGCGGAATTTTTCCAAAGGGAGGACCTTCGTGCCATGACCAAAAACAAACACAAAAAATTTGGCTCAATTCTATGCATAACTTTATACACTTTTCGATGGTACAATATTCAAAATGGCACAAAAATCGCTATTACAGCGCCCCCTACAGGTGAATTTTTTCCAAATTAAGGAAGGACCTGCTTGCCATACCCAAGAACTTAAAATAAAAATTTGGTTTAATTCTATGCATAACTTCATACACTTTTCATTGGTACAATTTTCAAAATCGCACAAAAATCGCTATTACAGCGCCTCCTAGCGTCGATTTTTTTCCAAATTTAAGGAGGACCTACTTGCCATATCCAAAAACTTAAAATAAAAATTTGGTTCAATTCTATGCATAACTTCATATACTTTTGGATGGTACAATATTCAAAATCGCACAAAAATCGCTATTACAGCGCCCCCTACCGGCGAATTTTTTCCAAATTCAGGGAGGATCTGCTTACCATAGCCAAAAACTTAAAATAAAAATTTGGTTGAATTCTATGCATAACTTCATACGCTTTTTGATGGTACAATGGCGACGGACACACGGACAGACATTTTCTATAAACATGTTTTTTGGGATCTCCGACCCCTAAAACGTGTAACCCCGTCAAAAAGATCTCCGTCCTCCTGAGATCCGACATCCATTAAAATGGATGTTTTATAATGTATTTTGTTTTGCTCAGGGGTCTTGCTCTTTTTGTCTCAGGGAGATAATAAAATAGGCATCACCAAAGTAGAGAACACAGTCATACAATTTTATTTTACCTCAACTTCTGGAAGGTTTTCTAAATACCAATGAGTAAATATTCCAATATTTAATTTCCTACTTAGATTTCCTTACTGTTGCAAAATATTTTATAATTTGGTTCGAATGAAATTTGACAGAATTTTTTTTTTAAACTTTACATTGTATTTTACTTTTTGACAAGATTAAGCTTTATATTTCTAAAAGATGTTTTATTATCAGTATTATATAAACTAAGTTATGCTAAAGTACATTATTATGTTTGTTTATATCTTAAATTTATTTAAATAATTTAAAAGAAAAACTGATTTAAAGTCAATGATTTTTTTTAAAAATAAATCATGATTAAAATCAAGCTGATTTAAATCAACGAACCCTGGTTTGTACTTTACAAAGTCCAAGAAATCCCTTCATCTAGGTCGATAACATTAATTAGTATTCAGCTGCGGTTATTTTTGATACCGACATGAATTTAGATGAGTCCATTCATTGGCTGTTTGCAAACAGAACTTCGTCTTTCATCATATAATACGCTTTCTTCACAATCTGTGAATGTTGCATTAACCACTTTTCTTCCCCGTAGCATATTCAACTTTTCCAAAGTCAGATGGTCATACAGCGCCGCAGCAATTCTGTCTGGTGTCTGATGCCACGATACCTCCCACATCGCTTTTGCTGCGGCCCTGTTGTCATAACCAAACAGTATATGTGAGGAGTATGTAAAAGTTAAAAAACGATGGCATAAAATTATGACAAATTACGGCTCGGGATCCACTTTTGTTATTTCCTTATTAGTTTTTAACAGCCAAGTGCTCGAATTCGAATTAGCTGTTGAAAACTGCACTAAAGATTAGCAGGCCGTCTATCATACTGTCTGTCAGCTCTGGATTGTGTCATCTTAACACTTGGGAGGCCGATGGGAATGATATTTCTAACTCCTCTCTGCTGGGGCCGAGGGAAGGAGACAGAGAACATCCCTCATTGCACAGCTGTTGGGGAATTCCAGGGACTTGCAAACGTAAATAGACGTTCAGATGATGTTGCTATGGGCGTCCTATGTTCTGAGATGTACGAGAATGTATTTCAAGTTTGTTCTAAGATAAAAATTTACATGGGCGTACACAGAATTTTCGTTTGGAGGGGCCAGTGATATTATCTAGTTGGTACGTTCTCTTAGCATAGGCGCTTGGCAAGCGGCAGAGGTGGGGGTGGCAAAGAGCCATTGCCCTTCCCTGGATTTTGAAACTGTCCATATTTAATTTCTTTTCATGACTGAATAATATGGTGAGCCACTGGTTCCCGTATAACCTGTGCTTTCAAACCATTCTGGAATGTTTATGCGCTTGGCAAGCGGCAGAGGTGGGGGTGGCAAAGGGCCATTGCCCTTCCCTGGATTTTGAAACTGTCCATATTTAATTTCTTTTCATGACTGAATAATATGGTGAGCCACTGGTTGCCGTATAACCTGTGCTTTCAAACCATTCTGGAATGTTTATGCGATTTTTAGACTCGCTTTCCAAGCCCCTTAATAATAATAATAATAATAATAATAATAAAAAGAAATTTAAAAAAACAATAAAAAAGCAATTTAACAAATTACAACGACCATTTGGAAAATGATTTTTTCATAGTCTAAAATTTAAGACATAAAAAATAGCACGGAGTTGATCATACATTACGTACGCCATGAATTAAATATTAATAGTGTTATTACACGTAACAATTGCAAGGGACAAAAATCGACTGCGACTTCAGATTTCCTGAAATTTACGTATTATCCACCTGAAACTTACGCATTATCCAAGCATTTCATTGGCTGTTCGAGAAAAGGCTTTTCCATCGTCCAAGAAATCTGACGACCCATTTCAAATGAAATTTCATTCTTAAACATCTAAACATCCCACAATATTACTTTTTACACCGTCGTATAGAGAAAAAAAATGTACTTTTAAATGCAATTTGTTTGAAAGCTGTATCTCAATTTGTTTCCGAGTTATTAATTTTTTTTTTGTAGTTTTTATTACTTTTTTGTCATAGTGGCAACAGAAGTATCCATCTCTGTTGAAAGCAAAGGGGAAATACAGATTACTATATAGACCCATCAGAAAACGAATAAAATGCGGATTCAACCAATAAAACACTTCAGATATGTTTTTGATTTCCTACTCTGACAGAGAACAATAACCATTTTTCCAAATGGTTAAAAAAAATGCATTCTCATGTGTCTACGTATTGTGCCCTTTGTGGTATTGATGCCAGTATAATTTTTTTCTTATGGACATATTTTGTTTTTACACCAATTTTCCAATTTGTGTGAACACTTGTTACACGCGGATACTCGCTCTCGATTTTTGGCCGAAATTGTTATTTTTAATACGTACTATTCCACGCTTTTAAAGTTTCAATATTCTAGAAATTTTAATAAAGGTTTTACCTTACGATTTCAACTTAAAAATCTTTCATATTTTCTCTTTTGTGAAATCCGTAGCCTTCGGCATCTTAAATAATCAACGAAAATTGAATATTTCGCTCTTATTACTGTCCAGGGAAATTGGTTGGTTGGTTCGAAAGGCTTGTCGAAACTGATCCAGCATTTAACATTTAGGGAACGTGCCGAAATTTTCGAGACAGTAAAGCTGAATAGTGGCGATTGTAATATCTCTACTATGTTTTTCCATTACATTTTGAATATTTGTCGTTAAATTATCCTATATAATTCTCCTTTTTAATTTATTATACTTTAGTATGCGCCTAAACTTTTGACACAATGTACGTTTGAAAAAGAAGATTGTTGGGTTTTTTTAAAAATAAATTTAAGTAAATTAAAATTTCAAAAAGGTTTAATTTCGAGAAAATGTTGTATTTTTAAAATTTCATTAAAATAAAAGTTGTAAGAAATGTTAGTTATTTTTATAGAAAGTGGACAGAATATGGCTATAGGTCAAAATTAATATTTTTACTCACTGGCCACTGGCCAGTACACTGATTTTTTTCACTGGCCAGTTTTTTTTAACCACTTGCCAGTAACAAAGTTATGTACGCTCCATACAAAATTGTTTGCTCTAACTATCAACATTGTAATTTACTAATATATATTACTTACCACTGAATATGATTACACTCAACAGAAAAATTTTATTTTTATTATTAATTGCAATGAAATAAATTCACAGGAAATTTTCAGAAAGGTTACAGCAGAGGGGGACCCCACTCTCCCTCGGCACTAACTAATATGCATTTTTCTGAGACCATTTAACGAATTTCGCGTTTTTTTTTCACGATATTTTGACGAAATTCACTTTTTTTCGTGACCTTTTGCAAAATCTGCGTTTTTCGCGATCTTTTGACGAAATCTGCGTTTTTCCCGCGATCTTTTCACAAAATTGAGGGGTTTTTTTGTAATCTTTTAACGAAATTTGTGGGGCTTTTTCGCCATTCTTTGAAAATATTTGCATTTTTTTCAAGATTTGTTGACGAAATTTGCGTTTTTAGGCGATCTTCTGACGAAATTTTCGTTTTTTCCGCGATCTTTTGATGAAATTTGTGTTTTTTCCACGATTTTTTTGACGAAAGTTGCGTTTTTTTTTCGCGATCTTTTCACGAAATTTGCGTTTTTACCGCGATCTTTTGACGAAATTTGCGTTTTCCGCGATCTTTTGACGAAATTTGCGTTTTTTTACGATCTTTTCTCGAAATTTGTGTTTTTTCGCGATTTTTAGACGAATTTTGCGTTTTATCCGCGATCTTTTTACGAAATTTGCGTTTTTTCCGCGGTCTTTTCACAAAATTTGCGTTTTACGCGATCTTTTCACGAAATTGGCGTTTTTTCCGCGATATTTTGAAGAATTTTGTGATTCTTTTTCAGAGATCTTTTCACGAAATCTGTGTTTTTTCCGTGATTTTTTGACAAAATTTGCGTTTTCCTACGATCATGTCGCAAAAGTTGCGTGTTCTCTGCGATCTTTTCACGAAATTTGCGTTTTTTCCGCGATGTTTTGACGTAATTCTCGTTTTTTACGTGGTCCTTCGGCGAAATTCACGTTTTTTTCGCGATTCTTTGACGGAATTGGTGATTTTTTTCTACAAACGATTGACGAAATTGATTTTTTTTGGCGACCATATCGAAATTAGCGATATTTTTATGTCCGAATTTTCGGACTGATGACCGTTTTTTTTCGGAACCGAATGTCTTAAATTTTCGGAAAATTCGAGACAGAATCACCCCTACTACTTTCTTTTACGTTCGGGAGAATCGCCGATTTGGACGCCGTAAATTCCGAACGAATTTCACCCCTTTCCTCCCTGGCATCGATCTTTCAACCATCGCGTTTGGCGAGTGGTGCCCATTGAATTTGGCGAGTGAGGACAATAAAGTTAATCGCCACGTTTTAAGTGTTACTCGACGCCTGGCGAGTGGCGAGTGCTAATTTTGTGCTATAAATATGGCGTAGACTTGTCGCAATCTACAACAGTAAAGACTCCTCCATAAATTTTTAGTGCATTCGCATGTACCAAAGATGAACAAAAAAGCAGAGAGTGAAATGGTGAAAAAGAAAAAAAAAAGTTCTTATAGGATTTGTATGATTGTAAAAAAAAAAGTTGTTAGTGATCAGTCTCTTGTAACTACCACCTTGCCAAATCGAGTTCATGCTGTTATAAAATGTAAAATTGATACAAAATATTAAAAAAATCACTTTTTAATATTTTTTAAAGAAGTGCGATTTAAAATGCATTATTCTAATATTTTGAACCAAACCTTTCCAAGTGTTAATAATTATTTATGTATTTATAGGCTAATATATTCTACAAACTATGTAGATTCTAACAATATGAAGTTTTATCCTGTATTAATTTTTGTATAAGAGATGAATAAAAAGTGCCCTTTTTTGCAAAATTCATATTTTTTTTCCAATTATTATTTAAATTTTATTTTATGTTCAAAGCTGTAATTTGAACGAGTTCAGTTTCGGAGACATATTTATCACTCCTACTACTATTTCACTGCTTTCTCAAGATTAAATGTAAGGTAAAACAAAGGAAGTAGGGCCAGTAATTTAATTATGATTGCTTTCAACCATTTTGTGTGAAAATTCTACTTTTTTCTTACTCCTTACATTTCAAGTACTCGCTCCTTTGTCTAAATTTTTCTTTTAAGTGAATGGGATTATTTTTAGCGCTCATTTCAAGCGATATTTAACGCAAAATCCTTAATCTTCTTACGTTCTTTCCTCTTCCATCTGTTTTCAGAGCCGATGCCATTCGTTAAAAAACAAATTGTGATGGGGAAAAAAAAAAAAGACTGCATAAAAGCGATAGTCTGACGCCCAACGTCTCAAGAGTTTAATAAATAATTTCTTGGCCTCCTTTTATTTTTTTTATGTTGTAGAAAAAGCGGGTGATGCATTGTGTTGATAGGGAACGCGTTGTCTCTCCAAGAAGTGGAGAGAGAGGATTATTTTAGTTTGAAGAATCATTTATGATGTTAAACTGTTGCTTCACCCTTATATGGGCAGAGGTCAGTCTGGCGCTGAAAATGGTCCATGTATCTGTTGCGCCAGTCATGGACGAAGACTCTGTTTTGCTGAAATAATGCAATTTCGATCAAATGGAATTTTTATCTCCATATTTAGATAGGTTTGCTTTTTAAATCATGCATCAGGTCGGATAACTCGATGTTACCGGAGGTCAGGTTGGGTTGGCGCTAATTTTCTTTGTTGTCGGCTAGAATATTGTTTCAAATTAGAACCCATATTTGAATATAAATGAGTATATATATGTTTATTTTTCAACATAAAAGGTAAAATTTATATTAAGAGATATAATTATAGACCGTTTTTCCCATAATTGCGTTAAAATGCGGTGAATATTCTTTCCATTCGGGTTCCGGGAAATTTTATCCCGTTCGGATCAACAAAGTTTTCCTGTTAAAGGTTTCTGTCGGATTTCGGGTTGATTTCAAATAGAATTTTCGGTTTCTGCTCGAGTAAGCCGATCAGTGAAGAATTGATTTATTTCCACATTTGAAATACCCGCGATAACAGGTATAACTTGGATTTTCTTTTTCAGATGTTCAAAATTATCTTTTTTCTGTATTAAAATTGTTTTTTAAAATTTCTTTTTTCTCTTTTTTTTTTTTCCTTCCCTTCTCCGAACAACTTAATTGTTACTTTTATAGAGAAGAAAAGAGAGACTGTATTCGATATCTTGATATCTGAATAAGAATACCTATAAATAGTATAAAAATAACTTCGTATATGGGCCAGAAAATGAAGTTTGAGTAAAGTCTTAAATCTGTTATTTTTGAATGGAGCAACATGCAGCAATTTTTTGAAAGTTTCAAAATAGTAACATCTTTATGCAATGCATAATTTTTTCTTAATATGAATACATAATCCCCCCCCCCCCCTTTTTTTTAAAAACTTTCACAAATTTTCTAATTACAATAACGGAATTCCATCCTTTAAAAAATTCTGTTAAAAATTGTTTTGGAAGCTGAAATTCGCGATACGTTCTTCGTGAATTTTCGAGCCTCTTATCTTGATGAAGGAAGATTAGTATTTTGTTCGCTATAATAACGAACACATGTCATTCAAGATACGAATAGCAAAACCTATTTTAAGTAATACGACTTGATTTAGATCAAGATATGTTTTACTTTACAGTGAGAATAATTTTTTCCGACGTATGATTGGCACCCATGTTGATTAAAATGTGCACTCACGATTTTTATCTTTCGAGAAACTGTGAATCGAGTAAGATCAGAATCGGAGGATAAATCTTTTTTTCCTTGACGTCTTTCATTTAATGAATTTTATGAATAAGATGAAGAAAATGGCAGAAATTTGAATTGTTCCCTGAAAAATTTTGTCACTTGTGTAATTTTGACTTTTAATATGAACATTAATACAATAAACTCTAAGGCGGAATCGGTCAAGACCGAGAAAATTTTCCGTAGTAGGCAATATTCTGCCTTAGACAAATTTTACTCTATGTCTATGGATTCGCAGGGACTTGAAAATCTTTCCGAGTTAGACAGATTTCCGTCTTACACATAGTCCGCCTTACAGAGAGTTTACTGCAATTGTTTTACTGTGTTATTAAAATAAATTGTTTTTCCAACCATTATTTAACAAATAATTCAGTTTATATATTTACAGGGTTTGGTGATATATATCCATTATCAATGGAAATATATCATGATATATATCCGATATTTATTTTCAAAATATCTTTATTTTTGATATTTTCAATATTTTTCTATACTTGATATTTATTTACAAAATATCATGTATGATAATTTTGATATTTTCAGTCAAAACAAGTGTAAATGAATTTTTCTGTTTTTGATTGATTCTGTTTTGATTCAACTGATTTTGATTATGTCGTTCTGTAGATAAAGAGCTTTTGCTACAACACTGACTTTTTTAGCGGAATACATCGCTCGCCCGCAAGAAAAGTGACACATCTCGCAAAAATTCATTTTGCGCTTTATTCCATTAATAGATCTGTCTTAGGTGCATCTTGCTACACAAAAAGTTTCATAAGTGTATTTCTATGGAAAAATCACTTTATTACGCTTTCTGTCCATTTGTGACCAAAGAAGAGGGGTGGATTGTGTTGGGGGGTAAAATTGTCCAACCCTCCAAACCTCATCCTTCGTCTTCAGTCTTAAGGGGTCTCAGGACTCTTAAAACTTTAAAATTTTCGAAATTTTAATTTTTTTAGATATTAAACTACTATATTTTCTGAACATTTTGGTATAAATGTTTCCTTGAAATTCCTATTAGAACAAAAGTTATGGGTTTTAGAATTATACACGCTCAATAGCTGAAGCGGCGTTTCAGAAACTTTGAAGCCAATTTTCTTCAAATGACGTTTTTGGGCATAACGCGCACGATATCTCACAAACTTCTCAATTTTTTTTCATGAAATTTTCAAAACATACGTTTCATCTTAGTCTGTATAAACTGGACCTAAAATTTCCTTCTTATTGTTAAGAAATATATTCTTTATAGGTGATTATACTGTTGAAAATTTCTAAATTTTGCATTAACTAAATACAACTTTGTATTAAAAATAGAAAAGTGCTTTAAATACAAATTTATTTAGGTTCAGAGTAATTATTATAATGTTAAGCATAAGCAGGACCCAAAATTTTCCTTCTACTTGCAAAATTTATTTTGTAATCGTGCGCATAATCTGTTATGACGATTTTCCGCTCGTCAAATGTCTGACATTTTGGAGCCCACTGTAAATTCTAATTCTGCATCTTGTAATTTTTCAAATACATGAAATGAAAGAACATACTTATATCTTTCATCCCAATATAAAATTTTGTCTTAAAATCAATTACATTTTAAGATATTACATGTTGAAAATGCTCTTTTTTTTTTTTTTTCAATTTTTCCAATTTTAAGAGTCCTGAGACCCTTAAGGGTTTTACATTATTGTTATGCACGTTTTTACTCCTGCATGCAGAGCTATTTCATGTTACAGTAAAATCATGCAAATTTTCTTTTACCTCTCCTGTGAAATTTACTTTTGTCGAGATGTGTCACATTTCTTGCGGGTGAGTGGTATAATCGCCAAGCTTTATATGCTTGAGGCTTAATTTTTAAATGTAGAACCAATAATTATGAGGAATAATATTTTCTTAGAGCAGCTATTGAAAGATAAATTGTCTGGTTTAGATAAGTTATTTACAACTTCATTAGAAAAAGCTTTTCCTGTTTTAGTTTTGTTCAGTTTAAACTGTGCAACAAGTTAGAGAATGAAAAAGCAGACACGCTTACATTTACGTTCAAATTTTTCAATAAAATCATATTTTGTATTTAAAATTTTGTTGTATAAAACACACAATTTCCTTAAAACTTGATACTAAATTCTATAATTTGTTTTCGTGAGTGTAAAATGCAAATTGTGTCTATTTTCATTAACGTTACATAGACTTTTAGAATATTATTTTATTAAGTTTTCATGCTAAGTGCATTGTGTTTGTCAGAGTTTCCCTTAGAGAGTTTCAGAGGGGTGCTGAACCCCACCTTCCCTTTGATTTAAAAAAAAAAAAGTTCCCTTCTTGTCCCTCATTTAAAAAAAAAATGCACCCTTCTTACCCTTCAGGGAAAAAAAAAAAAATGTGCCCTGCTTTTCTATTAATATTGCTTACAAGTAAAAACTGACTCATTGTTGTCTGTCTTGAAAAGAGTGCCCTGACTTTTAAATAGTAAAATTGTCTTTAAAAAATCAAAAGAATGCCTTAAAAAGTGCACACAAGACTGAAAAGCGCCCTTTCGAATCTAAAACGTGTACTTTTCCCACCACAAGCACCATGCTCTTTTTAGGTGCGTTCGTAATTATATAAATGCGTAGCACCTATAGTCGTCGTTTAGTCCGTCTGTCCGTCCGCATATAACAGAGTAAAAACTACCCAACCGAATGGTCTGACATTTTAAATATATGATTGTTGCAAAATTTTGTCGAGCCATTTCAAATTTTATGAAAATCGGATGTATAGTTTAATTACAGGGGCAGTCAAAAGTTTTTCTTTACATTATGGCCAATGGGAAAAATTATTGCAAGTGCATTTTAATGATGTTACAGCTTTCCGAATGGTCTGAAATTTTAAATATATAATTGTTGCAAAATTTTGTCAGGCCATTTCAAATTTTATGAAAATCGGATGTATAGTTTAATTACAGGGACAGTTAAAAGTTTTCCGCTACATCACGGGGAATGGGAAAAAAGTTATTGCAAGTGCATTTTAATGATGTTACAGACTATGCACTTATGAAGAGCAAAACAATATACATTCAGTACAATATGGGGTGCAAAAAATAATTATAAAACTAGTTATAGTACGTCATTTGCCACGTTTGACGAGCAATTTTTAACTTGTTTAAACATAGGGGAATCTCTGTGTTTGTTTCTAGTTTGCGAAAATATTATCGATAAGTTGACTATTTTGAAAATATCGGATATTTCCGAACCCTGTATATACTCGTATATAATATCAATGCAAAAACCCTTGACGGGTTAAAAGTTTCTGACGCAGCGCTTTATCTTATGCTCTAAGAATTTTAAATATGGAACTTAAAAATACTGATATCAAATTTTGAGTGACGTTATGCTATTTCTTAAAAAAATATATTTGTATTTATTTCATCATTTTATTTTTGTTTTATTTATAATCGCATGTGCAAAAGTTATGTTCAACATGAAAAGCTGCATAAAATTTTATTCGCTGTTGCTTTATCATTTACATCTCTCATAAATTCAAAATATGAGTTTTAAAAGATATGATATAAAATTTAAGTGAGGCCTTGATGTGACTTTAAAAGGTTTGTTTTAAAATTCAATTTAAATTATTTTTGACTTGGTTAAAATATTTTTTTACATCTACACAATACTTTTAATTTTCCAATTCACTGTTAAATATATCACTTTCATTGAATCTATACTATGCATTGAAATGTATTTATTTCAATAAATTGATTTATCTTTTGTGTCACGCTATTCAAAATTGTGAGTAAGATTTATGTAAATGGTTTCTTTGCGTCATTGTGTCCAAACTACATGAAATGTATGAAAAAGGATAGTTTGACGCAAATAAACCATTTACATAAATCTTACTCACAATTTTGAATTGCGTGACACAAAAGATAAATCAATTTATTGAAATAAATACATTTCAATGCATAGTATAGATTCAATGAAAGTGATATATTTAACAGTGAATTGGAAAATTAAAAGTATTGTGTAGATGTAAAAAAATATTTTAACCAAGTCAAAAATAATTTAAATTGAATTTTAAAACAAACCTTTTAAAGTCACATCAAGGCGTCACTTAAATTTTATATCATATCTTTTAAAACTCATATTTTGAATTTATGAGAGATGTAAATGATAAAGCAACAGCGAATAAAATTTTATGCAGCTTTTCATGTTGAACATAACTTTTGCACATGCGATTATAAATAAAACAAAAATAAAGTGATGAAATAAATACAAATATATTTTTTAAGAAATAGCATAACGTCACTCAAAATTTGATATCAGTATTTTTAAGTTCCATATTTAAAATTCTTAGAGCATAAGATAAAGCGCTGCGTCAGAAACTTTTAACCCGTCAAGGGTTTTTGCATTGATATCATTACTTTTTTGAGGTTAGTGATAAAATGATTAAAAAAAAGATACTTATGGAATTTAATGCAGATTTAATTTTTACTATTTTATTACAATTTTCCTTATAGCAGTTTGTATATAAAAACAAGTGGGTAAGTATAATCGCAGATCGCACAGAGGGTTTCATTTGATATTCCTTTAAAAACACTTTATCCTTAAATTAATAAATCCAAAATGTTAATTTATAATTATTAAATCCTTACATAGATGGTGCACCAATAGTTCCAATTTTCATGGGGCAAGGAACGCACTCTTTTAAACAAACCACCTTCCAATTGAAGTCATCAAAAACCAAGTTGAATAAGCCAGACCCCGTTGTGTTGTTTGACAAACAGCAGTCTCATGTCCCCTCCTTCCCCCCTTTTTCAAAAATTTTCAGACCAGTACCTAAGAATGGAATCGAAATAATTTTTTCTCTTCAGAAATTACGATAAAAAAATAGTATGCAGTACTCATAAATTTACTTTAATGCTATATACGGTGATTATTAAGTTAATTATAACGTTTGGAATATGTTGCATTGATGTCCGAAAGGTAGTTTCTGAGTTATGGAAGCTGGACCCATAAGGCGCCATAGAGGGGCGAAGCCCGCTAGTGTCTATCATAATTATATCTGCCATGTGGACTAATTGCGATATTTAATCAAAATAGCCCCCCCCCTCCTCATCCCCGGAAATATAACAAATACAAAATGTGTCTTTATAAACCTATCGTCAAATAGGTTTTTATTTCTTTTTCCCTAAAAAAAAAAAAAACATGATTTTTATATCCGTAACGTAAATAGCGGACGAAGCCCGCTAGTTCCTATCATAATATATATTTTTAATAATTTTATATAGTCTATAATAAAAATCAGACTTAAAATAGTCTAGTTCCATGAGTACTTGTAGTGTCAGTTACATGCTACGATTTTTGGATACCAGTATTTTAGAACGGGAAAATGTGACTTATTTTATCGGAGATATCTCATTAAATGAATAAGGTGAAGCAAACTTTTTGAAAAAAAGGTGGCCAACAAGCATGGCAGTTATCAGCTATGTGACTTTGTGCTAAAGTCCATTAATTTGATCTGCTTTAAAAAGATTACGGAAGATTGAATTATAGTAGAACCTGGATTAACCGAGCTTCGATTAATCGAGGTTTCTGTTAACCGAGCCGATAACAAAGTCTGATTTTTTTTTTCCTTTTGAATGAGCCTTAAAAATAACCACACTCTTTAGCTCACTGTCCGTGCTATACAGGCCCTTCTGCCCCCAAAAGCACTCAACTCCAAAGAAACATTGGACCCTGAGAAGTCAATAGCGAACAATGCTTTGTTTCCAGTGGCTGTGTGAACTTTCGTAAATTTTTCAATTTGCATTTTAAAATTTACTACTGGTAGTTGATTTTCTTTTTAAATTTGTTAAGCTGTGAAACAGAACTTTACATATATTTATTTTTATTATTGAAAAAACGTTCTATATATTTTTTTAAAAGAGATGTTATATTCGCAAGCACGGCGAGTTTTTACACACAGTTTCTATTAACCGAGATTTCCGATTCCGATTTACTAACAGTCCCAATTAGCTCGGATAATCGAGGCTGCTCTGTATAATTAAAAAATCAATGGCGATCTTACTGTAAACGGGTTTCCCTTTTACTGAGAGATTTCAAGACCGAATCAGCTGATGTTAGTTGCTGTTTCCGTGCTTGATTAAATAAGATTAGTTAAACATTTGAAAATTACCAAATATAAAAGGAACTAAGTCAACAGAGTCTTTGCTTTATGGTATTTTTTAACAACGCTATAAGAAAATGATTTTAAATAAGAGATTTTAAATGTAACGTTTTAAATCTGACATAATTTTCACCAAACTTTCCTTTCTCTTTGTAACATTCAACTGAAAATATTTTTATTATTAGAAAGATAATATTATTATTTGCGCTACCTTAAAATTGGCAACTATAGTTAAAAATATCATCTCGAAATTTGAAATAAATCTCTCATATAAATATATTTTTTAATTTAAACTGTTTTGCAATATTATTATTTGGCCACTTTGGCCAATATGACGTAATTTCCTCCATTTACGACTTTTAACACATATCAATGAATTTATTATTTAAAAATTTTCTTTTTCTTTTAATATTCACGTGTAAATATAATTTTTATGACGTAATTTTCAATGTTTTCCTGCTTTTAATGCGTAATCATTTAATTCTAATTTGAAAATAATTGATTATTTTATAATTTTCTTTCATTTTAAGTAAGCATGTGTAAAAACAATTTTTATGACGTAATGTTTAATATTTTCCTGCTTATATCACGTTATCATTTAATTCTAATTTAAAAGGATTTTTTTCTGTTTATAATAGTCACGTGTGAATAAATTTTTAATTTAAAGGATATATTATTCTTTGCGCTGTTTTAACAATTGGCAACAATTTAAAATAACCTTTTCTAAAATATGTAAAAAATATCTCTGGAAATTCTGAAAAGTTTAATTTAAAATTGAAATAAACCGTCAAAAAATTAGGTAAGTTAAAAATAATAAATGCACTCTGCAAACTTCGAGTTTCTATTGAATGATTAAATTGAATGAAAATGATTAAATTCCCATGTATATTTTTTTTCCTATGAGACTTTTAATGAGACAATTTTATCCAGATTTAACATTAAATATCTCTTAAAATAATTCTTCGATTTAAAAACTGTCTGCTTCAACGTTTTTTTTCAAACATTTCTCTATAATACTACGCAATTGCGACAAAAGATGGCGACACCAGAATTCTGATATGCTTATTATGTAAACTGTAAATATTGCAAAGTTAAATAAAAACAATTGTCTCGGGGTTATCAAACTTCATTGATATTTATAAATAAAACATTTCAACTAAATTATTTATTATAAAAGAATTATTACATCACAATAGTTTTTATGCAAGGAAAATAATAATTATAATAATAATAATATTATGGATGTCAGTGATTATATATTGATTGACCGTCATAATAATAAAAAATATTATAAAAAGAAGAGCTGAAATGAATTATTTTTTTACGTTTCTGATCGTGTGATTTATATTCAAATAATAATTATTAATGCATATTTTTTGTAAAGTGATTGAAATTAAATATATTTAAAATTTATGGTAATATTTTTATTGTTGAAAAATTGCCAAGAAATAATCATCATCAAATTGGCGTCATTATAATTGTAATTTTATTTAACTTAATAGCAATTAAAAAATTACAAAGGAACTGAGAATAATGGTCAACTAGTAGACTTAACCCCCCCCCCCCCCCAAAAAAAAAAAAAAAAAACCACATTCACATGTGAAAACATGTACCAGAGAGTATCGAACTGCCTATCTTAAGATCAGTAGACGATGGCCCTTAACCACTCAGCCAGTGGGTAGACAAAATTTTTCTCCCCAAAAGTGGTTAAAAAGTAAGCATGTGTATGAATACAGTGTCATGCATTTTCGGTGAAATTTCCATAGAATGGCGAAGAAATATAGTCCGATTTTTCATGCGCATTATAAAACGAACAAGTCTTGCTGGAAACAAGTAAATTGTTATTTGGTTCATCTGAAACATATTTATTTGATTTTTAAAAAATCGCCCGTGTCATTTTCGAGAAAAAAAAATCGAATTATTTAACGAACGGGAGTTTTCCCAGAAAAAAGAAAAGTGTTATTCACCTCGCCTTAATCACATTTATATTATGTATCAATTTAAAAATAATCGTTAGAACCGTTTTCGAGATTTTCAAATTAGGAACTTCCTCGATATCATACCAACGTTTTCACTTTAGAAATGGCTATTTAGATCTCAAAATATACTGCACGTAGAAATGTAAAAATTTCAGTATACGATTAGACTGCAGATATAAGACTGTTCTAGAAAATTCAGAACAATAAGACCTATATCTGCTGAGTTATTAAAAGGCGGCTTTTCGCGTTTTCTTTGATGTCGAGTTAGCTGTATATATGAGTTCCGCCATCTACGAATTCTGTGATACGATACGATACGATTTTAGGCTTAAGGCTGCGTCACTCGGAATACTACCGTCTTCCATGATAAAATGTTTATGCATAACTTTGGTTAGGAGTTAACTGTGTTTCATGTGTATTATGTCTGTGTTTACTTATTTTGAAAGAGCATATTTTCTACGGTGACTCATAAGGATTTTATTGAGTCCCCACTCTCATGATGGAATGTTTGTCTGTCTACCTATATAGTCATGTTTATGTTCGTGAAAATACTCGAGTTGTTATAAGTATGTAATATGCTGTAGAAATTGTAAATAAATTGTTGAAATCGAATGTAAAATATTCTTTTTGAGAAAGGTCAGTATATAAAAGTTTCAATGACACGTTAAACAGACTTGAATCCAAAACACTTAGCATAATTCCGATACAAACTCAAAACACATTTAAACATATTTATTGAAGAAAAAAAGAAGTATTTTTAATATAAATTTTAGCGGGTATGAAGTAAATTAAATATATATCCATTCACTCATATTTAAATATACAGTTATTTTCATCTAAAAGGACATTTCAAATTTTCCTGAAATTTCTGTATTTCCGAGCTTGATCCTCGTCCCAACCTGGATCCGACCTACAACGACAAAAAATTATTCCAGAACACCACGCAACTAAATATAAATAAATAAAATTAATCCAATCCAATGTGGGACGAAGATTCCTATTTTAAATGATTTATCTTAATGTACTCGTATTCATAATTAATTTCCTGTAAAATATCTGATAATTTAACTAATTGGCTCCAAAAATTTAATCAAAATAATTTACGTAGTCAAATTTCGAAGAAAAGTCTTAATAATTTAACTCGCCATACTTTTTTTCTTTTAGAGAAAAAGCAGCAAACGTATATCGTGGTAATTAGAGAATATTTTTGAAGGACCCTCGAGATTCATTATTATTAATATGTACTCGTTTAGTGTGCCTGTAAATAAATGCAGGAATTATAGATAAAACTTTCACAAGCAAATTTAGGTTATCGATTATCTTGACGAGAAAACATCATCAAATCAATAATTGTGAAAAGGTGATTTCCACAATTACTTCGCGATTTTTCAGCATTCTTGCAACAAACATGTTTCTATTTTTTAAGCAAGTTAATATTTAATGTCAAATTTACTAAATTACAGGTTTGGTAAACCAAGTGGTTTTAACTATGGTCTAAAACCATCTGTCCTCCCCCCCCCCCCCCTAAAAAACTAATTTTTTTTGAACAGATCTAGTAGTATATTTACTCTTTTTGTAATTTAAGGCTGTTCTCAAATCCAAAAGGGCAACTTCATGACATAAGTTTTAATTTATTTTTGTTCGGAAATGCATGAAACTGGCAACTAGCAGGTAGTGGTGTTCAGAAGCTATGTATTCGAACTGTTTTTAGTTTTTTTTGCAAACGCAATAGATCTTTCAGAAAATAGTGTCAAAGTGGGCGTTTAGAGCCGAATTTCCGCGCGAAAAAAGAATGACCATTCAAAAAAGGATGAAAAACGTCTTTGCACGTGATCAAAATCGGTTATAACTCAATAAGTAATTTATTTATCAAAAAATGGAAAGCACAGATCGATTCCAAATAGCTTCTATTGTCAGGTCTTCCAATTTGATATCTTTCCGTTAAAAAATGAATTTGTTAATGTGTCAAAACGTTTTGCGCTTGTTGAGCAGAGCAGTTGAGAACTAAGTGTTTTAAATCATTGATAGAAATAATTTCTACTTTTAATACTTTATCTAAGCAGTTAACATGAGACCTAATGTGTCTAGGTCATTTTTGTATGCACGTAGGATGGAAATTCGAATGTGTTGATGAACATGTGTGATGCATTAAGCATGTAAAATTAGCAAAGATAAACATATTCAATATTTAGCATAAATATTATCATTATAAAAATGCAGGTTATTTACATCACTTAATAACATAATGCAATAACCTTTAAGATTTTGGTCAAGTTGTAAAAGAAAATTTTCTTGATTGGAGAAATTATCCTTTAACATTTAAAAAAGAAACTCAAGATATGGAGTTGAGTAAGATGACATGCAAAAATCAAGTGCCAGTGATGCCATTCAATAATATCAATCGGCCTTTTCTGTTACTTACAGAATGTAATGGCCAAAAATGTTGATTTGGAGTTATCACTCAGAAAAACTAGATAACCATAAGTATTCGAATATATGTAAAAAAAATCTTTAACAACCACAGAAACTAATATTTATATAAAGAAAGTTAACCATTGGGAAATACTATCTTCAAAATAAATTTGTTTACAGTTGAATAAAATGATTGGGTCAAGGTGAAAATATTAAAATGTTCAGTGAACTAGTTTTCACTGCAAAATTTTTGTTTACAATCAAGATAGAGAGAATCTTTTATTGGTATGGTCTCCTATCATATAAGAGATTGGGTATTTTAAAAAAAGTTTAGTTAGGTTTGAAAGTTCATAAAATATTATTATTATTACTCAAAAAGTTAGATAAGATTTTCAAGATATCAATGTCTCACTGTGTAGAGCAGTTTATTCTTTCAACATAAGACTTACTATTACTAATAATGTTTAAATTAGTAATGATTTCAATTTTCAACTTAGGACTAATTATTTAATCAGCATATTTTCAAATAAAGTTATATTAATTATATAATATCCAACAATGTTTATTTTTATCAACAAATACAGGGGGGTTCAAAAGGTCATGTCCAAACGGCATGTGTGGGCGTGTCAGGTTATAAGGAGCAAGAATTACATAGGAACTGAGGATCGGAAACGGGACCGTGACGTAAAGAAAATATAGCAAACGATGTAAAAAGACCTTTATTTTACAAAAAAACTGAATCGAAGTACAAAATACAAAGGAAAAATGTTGCAACTCATAACAAGTGCTCAAAATGTGCCCCATTAGCCGTGAATCATACTTCACATCGGCGCCGCATTGAATCGCGAACACGTTCCAATCAGACATGTACCGTGGCCACCGCGATCCTCGGACTTTAACCCCTCTGGATTTCTACCCCTGGGGGATATCTTAAGTCTCTGGTGTACGAGACACCCGTTCCATCGGCCATGGACCTCATGGCACGGATCGCTGAAGCGGCGGCATTTGTGCGGGAGACTCCTGGCCAGTTGAAACATGTTCGCGATTCCATGTTCGCGCCGATGTGAAGCATGCATCACGGCTAATGGGGCACATTTTGAGCATTTGTTATGAGTTGTAACACTTTTCATTTATATCTTGTACTGCAAGTTTTTTTGTAAAATAAGCGTCTTTTTGCAACGTTTATCTTTTCTTTGCGTCACGGTCACGATGCAATTTCACCATCACGATCGTGCTTCCGACCCCCAGTTACTATGTCCTTACTCCTCAGGACCTGACACACCTACACATGCTGTTTGGACATGACCTTTTGAACCACCCTGTATACATCTAAAATGTATCATGGAAAAGGAAATACAGTCGAACCTCGCTATAGTGAACCCGGGATATAGTGAACACTCGGATGTAGTGAACTTTTTTAGTGGTCCCGTCCGATATCCTATTTAACTAGTGTTATTTTATACGCTTATAGTGGACAGCTCAGAATTTGGCAGTTCGTTTATAGTGGACCCAAATTTTTTCCCTAAATTTTTTTTTCAGTTCTCCAGTTTTAAACTTGCACTAATTGGGACAACAATTGATGGCATTCCTTTACGTATTATTGTAATAACTATTTTTAACAATACTATATCACATGCTAAAAAATATTTTTTACAAAGAATTTGGATATAGTGAACCATCGGTTATAGTGGACATATTGCTGGGTCCGCAGACGGTTCACTATAGCGGGGTTAGACTGTATTTAATAAAAACCCGGTTAAAAAAAAAAAAAAAAAAAAAAAAAAAAAAAAAAAAAAAAAACGGTTTAAACCAAATAAACTTTTTCGTTTAAAAAAAAAAAAAAACTTTTTTAGCCAACCCTGATAAATTATAAATTATGTAAAATTTCATTAAGAAAAAATTAATTGTGCTTAAATCATGGCATTGTTTAGTTTCGCACATTTAAATGAGTATTGCATATATTGCATCGTTTTTAACCTGGTTTTACTTGTATCTATTAGTTATAATTAAAAACTAATTAAAAATATATACGAACAAGTAATATAAATTTGAGTAAGTCTATGGGTTGCGTGCTGATGCATTTTCAAGAAATCGGTATAAGTTCAAATATTATCTGCGTAAGAATTATCTATCTATATAAAATTTGACATATATATTCAGTTTTAGAAACATTATACTGAAATTAAACTGTACCTGTATCAATAATGCATTTAATACTTATAATGCGGTCTGAAAATATAATTTCCAACTGGATTCTTTACGAATCCAGTGAGAATATAGTCTTGGAATTAGATTTTCGGGTGTCCCAATTTGATAAAGGGGGGGAAAAAGACTTTTCAATCGATCAAAAGCAAAAAAAAAAAAAAAAAAAAAAAAAAAAAAAATGTTTGAAAATTTGTTTTGAAAAAAAATACTGAAAATGGCTAAATTGTGGTAGAGATATCAATTTGGCATTCGAAGTTGTAACTATTGTAATTCCGTAATATTCTATTTAGAAGCAGTGTGATGTGTAATAAAAAGCGATGGCACACGAGAGAATCGATAAAACAATCGATATTTGAGAAAAGCATTAAAAATATTATCTTCATTCTTCTTGAAATCAGGAGTGTTACGTACAAAATTTCACATTTATGTGTCCTTCCGTTTACAGCATTCTGTTGTTTAAGAGACTTTTCCTATTATTATTACTGTCAAATTTCAGAGAAGGGAGCTGAGAGAACCATTCAAAGGCGACCGTACTAGCAGGCGGCCTTATAAGGGGAAGTAAAAATGTTTGTTGGGAATTTGATAGAAAATTATCAGATATGGCCTGACCTATAAATAGCATTATGCAATGTCAGAGTGATTTTGTACCGGTGTATGATTATATACATTTGTGTGGAAGTGCAATGTACCACTCCGGCAGAAATCTTGAAATTTGAAAATGTGCGCGGTGAAATGCACATATGCAACCGTATGTGGAGTCCTTGCATCTGGCCGGCTAACCCGAATATATTAGAATCATACTCGACCCCCAATAGCAGAAAATTCTCCAAGTGTCTGCGACAGATCTTTCAGGGACTGAAAATAATCTGCAGGTAAAATGTTACAAATGAACCTTTAATTAATTAATCATTTACTTTTGATGTTTTTAAGCATATTACTCATTTTTATTAATAATAAACTTAAGTTTTAGTAATAAATAATAAAGAACTAAACATAATATAAAGTTGGAAAAAGATCCAATGGAAAAAAAAAATCTGCAAAAGGGAAAAGAAAATCTGCGACGCACGTCACCCGTCAGGAACTTTCTGCTACCGGGACTCGACCCACACGCGGGTTGAGTTGTCGGCCAAATTGACTATCCCAGACAAATTGACTATCCCAGACCTGCCAACCTTTGAAAATATGAAATCGTAGCACACAAAATTTAAATTAATCTGAAGGTTGGTTGGTTGGTTTTTCGTGTTTCGCAGCCATCTTTTGACATTAGTGACAGGAATAAGATTTCATTCTTTCAACTCAGTATAGTAAATTTTTTCCTCTGAAAATTTTTATACGATTTTTAGAGTTTCTTCTCGTTTCACAGCCTTTTTTTTTTTTTTAATTTATAAAAGGAGCCTGGTTCCAATTTTCTAGCCCAGTGCAGTAAACTTTGACGAAATTCGCGATTTTTTTCCCGTGATCATTTCAGGATATTCACAATTTTCCCCCACAATCGTAATTCACATTTTCTACCATGATTCTTTGTTGAAATCCGCACTTTTTACCATGAACTTTTGACGAAATTCGCATATTTTTACCGCAATCCCTTGACAAATTTTGCGTTTTTTACCATGATCCTTTGACGAAATTAGTGTTTTCTTTCTGCGATCCTTCGATGAATTTTGCATTTTCTTACTGACTTTTTGACGAAATTCCGTTTTCTTTCTGCGATATTTTGAAAAAAATCACGTTATTTAACCACGATCCTTTGACGAAATTGACTTTTTTTTACACTGTCATTTTTCGAAATTCGCGATAGTTTATCGCAGCCGATCTGCAGAATTTTCGATATCTTTTCACAACCAATTAACAAAACACACTACTCGTTTACACGACCTTTTGAAGAAATTTGCATATTTCCCCCTCGATAGTTTGTCGAAATTCGTAATTTTTTGCGCAATCTCGCGCAAAATAGGCGCAATTCAGCGACCTATTGTATATAAAGCACTATTTGTTTCTGAGATCTTTGACGAAATACCCAATATTTTTTACACGATCGTTTGAAGAAATTCTCAATTTTTTCCACGATCGATTCAGGAATTAATTTGGGAAAATTCCATAAAAGAAATTCGCGGGCTTCCAAGAAACTTCAAAATATACTTTCAGAAGAATAATAGATCTGTGGAACAATTTGCAGGAAGAAATAATGCACAGCAGTTTTCATTATGGAGGACTTGCGATGCTTTCCGTATGCAAATCGTACTATTTTGCACACTATTTCAAACCTTGCCCCTCAAAGAACCTCCCCCCCCCCCCCCCTTCCAGAAATTCTTAAAATGGCACCCCTGTTTCTAAGGAAGGGAATTCCTGTATTAAATATTTACAGAAACACGATTCACTCGTGCTTAATATACAGGAGGGTTTTATGTTAAGAAGTTTGTTTTGCAGCCTAGAATTTTTTTTCTTTTTTCTCCGTGAGCGTTTTTTAAGTGTGCAAATTTTCGGACTAAAGACCAATTTTTTAAAACTTTCGGAAATGAATACTTTGAAATTTTGTAAATTTTAGAACAGAATCACTCCTGAAAAATATGCTGCATGGGATAAAAATCGCAACTATAAACAAAAAATGCGTTTGTGTTTTTTGCAAAAAATCGTAGTTTAAGGCCGATTTTCGTAGCATCGTAGTTTATAGGTCCAAATCGTAGCAACTACGATTTTTTCGTAGCAGTTGGCAGGTCTGCTATCCTTTCTTTTTATTTACTTATTTTGTTTTATTCTTTGGCTGTGTTGCAAGGTTTCCAACACTTTGTTTTACTCTCTTGTTTTTCTCCTTTTTGTTTTACTATTATGTACTTAAAAAAAAAATTCTGTCGTTGAAAACGCAATTAGATTATTCGATACTTAAATATTTTTAACTTTTACTCGATTTTACAAAGGAAAAATCCAGAATATTATTTGCCTGATGTGTTTTCCGATTTCAGAAATTTTAAAGTTGTTTGTCAATGGCTTTTTTTTAAGTATTGATGAAAAATTAGAAAGTATCTTTGATAATTGAATCGTGTTTTTAAAATTTGCAAGACCTTTCAGTATATTTTGATAGTTAGTCTCATTTTATCATTAAAATTTTAATCATATCGCTACTATTGTTCTTTCTTTTGATATATATATATATTTAAATAAAATCACAAACACCCATGTTTAATATGATTGGATATATCTGTTGATTTTTCTTCATAAAGTGTATATGTATTAATGGTAGAGATATGTTGGTAGATTATTATTTCATATTTGTATTAAAATACTTCATTAAGTTTCTTTTATTTCTGGTTGAAGTGTATTGGGTTGAGCGTCTACAAAAATTAACTTGTCGGTTTCGTGTTACAAAACTCTAAATCCGTAGTCTAACTCCCCCCCCCCCTTTTTTTTTAGACAACTTTTTACTCAGAAACGTTCGCTCTATTGAATTACAATAATTCTAAGATTAAATAAGACTAATATTACTATTCGTAAAATGTGGTCTCTTAAAACAAGAGAGAAATTGGCAGCTTACTGAACGGGATTCATTTTTATAAAAGAAAATGTTTCGATATTTCACTTCTCTTCATCCCAAAAGTTGTTATTTATGAAATTTTGTAGATGGCCCGGACAAATGTAAACAATCCATATCGATATATTTCACTGACGTTATTGACTTTAACCCTTTATCTACTGACGGTACTGATAAGTATAAGTACCATTAAAATAACTTGTTATAAAATTCATTTAATATATCAATTAGTTGTAATACAGTTTAGTATGAGTTATAGATACATTACTTTATCTCGTTCCAAAAGCGTTATTGGTTACACAAAACAAAAATATTTTAAAAAGGATTATTTTTTTTTGCCTTTGCGCATCTTTTCAGCTTTCTTGGCGTTGGGGGTGGGGGGGAGGGAGATTTTCAATTCGGCAATATTTCTGTTGTAAGGACATTATGTTTATACATTTCCTAATTCTACAAAATGCTAAGAAAAATATTTAAAATAAAAGGGTTGAGTGGGATTATAAATATTGCACAAAATCCCTATAAATTCAAATTTAATTAATCCTTCTAAATCCTTCATTCCTTCTAAAATCCTTCTAAAATTTATTAAAGGATTGTGTAAATCTACTAATGTAGTTTAAACAATTCACGAAAAATGCTTTAGAAGATAAAATTTTCATTATTCATAATTCAGTATATAAAGGGTTAACGCATCCTCCCTGAGTTTTATTTCTGTAATTTTTTATAAGCGTTTGAGGCACTCCCAAGCTGTGTGACTAATATTCATTCAGGGCTCATTGCGTCGAGCATCCTGGCGACTGCCTTCACAAATCAGCTCGACGTCGAGTTCCTGGGTTTCGCAGTGGACCCGGACGTGTAAGAATGCGACGTGGTCGGGATGAGGAATATCTGAAAAATGCATTTCAGGTCATGAGCACGGATTATCTTGTGGCGACCCCTCGAAGCAGGAGGAGCAATATATTCTGTCAAGATTTCTCTTATTTTGCTTCTCCCCAATCTCATCAATGTAGAAAATCGAAGGAGACAGAAATGGCCGTAAAGAAAATTACCTCAGAGACAATGACATGACATTCTCGTTTGTAAAAAGAAGGTGCAATAAATCTAGAAGTTAAAAAGAACGATTCCGGTTTTCGGAATGTATGAAATGTATTCTTTCTCATGCTAACTTTTCATTTTACCAACATGTTCTAAAAGAATTAAAACTGTACCCCTCCCCCCCCCCTTTTTTTTTTCAGTCAGAAGGGCAGAGTCCGCCTGTACCACCCATTTAAGATAAATTTTAAATACACGAACGTAAAAAGAAAGACATTGATTGAAATTTCCACCCGAAATTGATTTCCATGGGAGGAAACAGTGTCTCCCTGACGCAAAATTCTTAATTTTTCTTTCTCTCTGTGTTTAATTATTTTTAATTCCGTTGTAAATAAATGTTACTATACTTTTTCTTTTTTTTTTACAAAATCTGAAAAAGAACGTTTAGTTGATTAAATTTCAAAATCCGGGATAGGGCAACGACCCCCACTGCCTGCCGGCATCTATGAATGTATGTAAAGTAGCTACATCGATGAATAATTTCATGCTTGTTATTGATTTTGAAATATCTGAAAAATGAATTTCGTGTCATGAGCTCTGATTATCTGTGATGACCTCTCGAAATGAGAGTAGCTTTATATTCTGTCTCTTATCTTTTAGGGTTTTCTTATTTTTCGAGAGTTCGTTTTAGTTTTCTATGAGTTTCGGCGAACATTGATTTCGGTTAAAAAAAGAACAGAATTTTCAGTGCATACCGAAACTGTAATAAAATCTCTCATAACTGCTTACTTATAGATGAACTTACATAGTGTTTGTTCACTCTAGAAACAAAAACGATCAGTGAAATGTCCCATTTTATACAAGTTATTTTCCTTATAAAATGTATAATTGCATAATGTTTTTGTGGGAAGTGGATTTTTTTTCAATTTATAGCAGGATTCCGTTTGTGATAATCGATTCTCGCTTGATGTGTAGTGTATCCTCCTGGATTATCGGTTATCGCTAGTTTTTTTTTTTTAAACACAAAACGTAGTTTATTTTACAGAGTACATGAAGACGTTATAGATGTCAACAGAATTGACGGCATACCACATACAATTATTATGGGTTTCACATGGATGCACACCACCTTCATATTATTATTACACACATAATACTCCTTCACTATTCTATGAAATGTCTTCACTTTCTCGTGCCCGTAGCACCCCGAAAGATTTTTATAACCAACTTTTGGTTTCTTACAAAAACCCGCCGAGTACACAGGCCGGCATAAACAATACGTCCACCCTTCACTCACAAAAAGAGTGCCCCTTTCCTCCTCGTGCCCACGTATCACGTGACCAATGGCGCCAGCACAGGCTAAAGAAATGTGCTCCAGACATCACCCCGTTATAAACAGGCTTTTACTCAATTAAAAATTCTCCGGACAGTACCTTTTTTAAAAATTATGTAGATTGTTTTATTTTTTCTTTTACGGTAATTATCAAGCATTTTTAACACTTTTCATCTAAAGATTTTAAATAAAAATTTAAAATAGTGAAAATATAATTAAATTTTAAATGCTAAATAACAAAAATGATAATAAAATGGTTTTTATTTTTCATCAATTAATTTTAAAGTCTAAAGTATGAAAGAAATAAAATGCGAAACCTTAATCTGTGACTTTACCCAACTTTCGACCTGATTCCTGTTCGCGCGTCTGAAATTACCCACGTCATTAAAACAGGGTTGCCATTTCAAAACTTTCTTGATATTAAGTGAAATTTCAAATATTTGAAACATACACAATAGTGCGGACCCCGAACCCGGCCTGTAAAGACTTATAGCAAATTCTGACTTTTGAATTTCATTATTTGTTATTTTAAAAATTTGACGTAAAAATGCACGAGTCTACTTTCCTGGGTTTTTTTTTATAACCAGGACCGAAGCCGGGCGCCTAGAAGAGCCAACCCACGGAAATTTGTACCGGTTCTACCCCCCTCTGTACGGGCCTGCCCCAAAGGCATACAGGACAAAAACTATCAAAATCTAACCAAGATGTCAGGATTTTCCTATTTTCATTTTAGCGAATGTTATCAAGGTAGAATTAGCAAAATACTGAAAACTGTTTCGCGAAATTCTGAAATTTATTTTAACCATTTTTAATAATTGGGGAAGGGGGGGAGGGGTCAGCACTTTGGTATCAGCATTTTTTGTATGTAATACAAAAATTCTGTGTGTGCGTAAGTTTTCTGCCCACTGAAAGATTTTTACTATAGAATGCAAGAAACACATTTGTAATTTTGCACAGTTTTTGGCAATAAATTATTACTGTTAAGTTAGTAAAAATATAAGAAAACCTATGATTTCACCAATAAAATATTTTTCTTGGTATGCTCACATACATGTTATAACCAAAAGAAAAGAAGACTCTTATGTACATATATTGGATGTGCTCAACCACAAAGTTAACATCCGGGTGAACGACTAGCATGTTTGCAGTGTGACTCAAGTTTGACATCTTTGCGAACACGTGTAAGATTTAACTGCATACCTTTGCTTTGAACAACTGTTTAATTGTTCTGTGATAGAACCGCTGAAATTTAATATTCTCATAGATGATGTTGATAATGTTGAGATAATGTTGAAGGGAAAATCTTGTGAAAGCTTTTGTGTGTTTGGGCTTACTGTTATTCTGCCGTGTTTCTCTGTCTACCAAACACGCTTTCACATCCGTCATGAAATAAATCTCAACATTTTTAGGCTGAATATCGAACTTGTTCTAATAAGTTATACTGTTCAACAAATGTTAGTTTTGCTTTTATAAAATAGAATTTTTTTTTAATCGATATTTACAGTTTGTGAACGCGGCAATCAATTAAAAATACTGTCGCAGCTGGAATTTCTGAGTAAAGTAACGCGATTTCAGGGGGTGGCTCGGGTAGGGGGGGGGGGAGATTTGAGATTTTGTGTTTTCAATGGTCAAAAAGTGCAACGTTTTTTAAGCAATTGGCTCTAAAAACTACAAAAAAATTAATGTTTCAAAAATAAATGGAGATGCAGTTTTCAAACAAAACGCATTTAAAAGCACCCCCCCCCCCCCCCCAATACGACGGTATAAAAGTTGAAAATGTGCGATGCTTAGAAGTTTAAAAAATTGATATAGTATAGAGTATTTAATCGTACTTATTCGTTTTACGGCTGGCGTAAAGTAACGTTATTTTTTGGAATACACAAAATGAGCTGGGAGAAAGAAATAGCATAACGTACGGGTGGCTAATAAACATAGAAAAATAAATAAATCCCTTTATTTTACGACTTTATACACACTCCCTATTTTGTAAGCACTACAAGTGTTGATTGCGGAAATCATTTTTCGCTTTTAGAAATATATATATATATATATATTTTAGGAACATAATAAAAACATGTTCTTATTCTAAATACAGTAAAACCTGTGAAAGTGGTACCTGTCTATAAAGGAACCATGGTTTAAATGAAAAACATTATGGTTCCGGCGGACAGAATACCGGTATCATATCTACGAACAATGATTGTTACGATTGAACGACGAGGCCTAAACTTGTCTAAAAACTGATTTTTTTCTGATTTCTAAATGACTCCGTTTTCACAGGTTTTTACTCTATAACTATAGCGTAAAAAATTAATCGCCATTTTAAAAAACTTTTTTCCCCTTGGTATATTTGGCTGTATGAAAACTATGAAGTGGATACTTCGTTATAAAAATTTTACTTTAAAGTATTAATATGTGCACAGATTCAATAGTTTTTCCCCTTTTGGCCTAAACAGCCAGTTTCGATTTTAATAGAATTTTTTTATTTGTATATATAATCTAAAGAAGAAAAAACAATCTCAGCTAAATTTCCCAAGTCGTCGATGTGTTAACTAATAATATAATCGTAAAGCTTATTGGTTCAGCGCCTGTAAAACACATTTACTTGCTTTAAATGTTTATTTGCTGGGTAAAAAAGATTTTCAGAGCAGAACTTGTTATAGGATTTGCCAGGAAAAGAGCAAATTTAGATATCTTCGTTCTGGGAAAAATTGGAGAAATTTCGAAAAAAAAAAAAAAAAAAATTGTATGCATATTATTATTAACGTATGTTATTATTAACGTATGTATAACGTTTTTTTCACTATTTTTAGTTATTTTGGGGGTGCTTTGTACTTGGCGCTCTCAAAATCCAGCCTAGATTTTAGTGGAGTCCCTTGATTTGCTAATCTAAAGAGAAAAAATCACATAAATTTGCCAATTCGCCAATGTGTTGAAGAAACAACAAAAATTATCTTCAAGCTAATGGCCAAGTTAAATTGCGCTTGTAAAATACATTTAGCTGCTATAAATATTCATTTGCTGAGTAAAAAAAAGACTGAACAGAATTTTTCTGTAATTTGCTAAGCAAGAAGCAAATTTAGATTTATGTTCTTGAAAAAATTGTAGAAATTTCAGAAAAAATTAATTATACTTGGATTATGTAATATTTTATAAACTATTTTTAGTTGTTTTGGATTGATTTTCTTTGTATGTAATTTATTTGCATGTAATCTAAAAGGAAAATATCTCAACTGAAATTTCTAAGTCACAAAATGACAAAAGAAGAAGAAGAAAAAAAAAAAAATCTAAACTAATGTTTGGATTTATAGTGATTGAATTTTCTTAATTGCGCCTGTAAAATATATTTACCTGCTGTAGATGTTTATATATTTGCTGAGTAAAAAAGACTTTTAGCAATACTCGTCGTACAATTTGCCAAGTAAAGAAGCAAATTTAGGTTGTGTTCTGGAATTATTTTCTGTTTAGAAAGCTGAAATATAGTCAAGATGCATTGTAAAATAACACCTATAGCTAATGTTCATTTATTTTAAAAAAGGACAGGAAAAAAGAGACTTTCCTTTATTTCCCGCTGCGTTATTTGTACTTACAGCGTAGCGTACATTGCGCATTGAATCGTTCAATGACAAATAACTTAATCTGAAATATATTATATAATATATAGTATGCAGTACCATTAAAATATCGTTATGACAACATGAACAAAAGTGTACAGAGCCCATAATATTGAAAATATACACTTTTCGTGATCTTCGCGAGTTAGAATTATGAGAAAAATAAAAACTTCCTTCAGGTAAAACTCGTACGTAACGTGTGTATTGGTTATTTTCCCACTTTAATAAAAGCAGTGCCCAAACTAAATAAATTCTACTGTGATTATTTTCTCCTCAGATTAAGTGGATGAGACTTTCTCCGACGTAATTCAACCAAAGAAAGTGAAGCGTGCTCTCTACGTTCCCTCTACGTTCTTTGGTTCAACTGTAACAACGAAATATACTCTAGCGAATGTCTGAAAGTGTTAAATGAGCGTGGAAATTCTGGCTTTTTATTGTGGTGGCTCTGAAACACAGTGAGCCATAAAACGATTCGACCGTGAACTTGAAATTCCGACTCACTCCCAAATTACATTGTATAACGCTGGAGGCGGTTTATCTCTTAGAATTAAAAAAGCACTGAATGAATGAATGCTACAGCGGGCGCGTTCTCATATCCATACCATTATAAAAGGATATTTAATAAATTAAATGTCGCTTATGATGCAATGATGCCGTCATTTAATGTTTCTAGTTATCGAAACCTTTGGTTGAGATTGTTGTTCATTCAAAAATACACAGTTTGGATTTTAATTATTGTAAGGTATTTTTCAGATGCTCTGGTATTTCCATTATAGTTGCCTTCGTAATTGTGTAAATAGGTAGCACCTATAGCCGTTGTCTCGTCTGTCTGTCCGTCTTTCGGCATCTAACAGCTCAAAAACTACCCAACCGAATGGTTTGAAATTTAATAATATATAATCGTTTCATAATTTTGTCGAATGTCGAATCATTTCAAATTTTAAGAAAATCGAATCAAAATTTAAAAAGATATTAAGTTTTCTTTATTCTATTAAATCATATCATACGTAATTAATTCAGTGATATCCCATGATAGGTAATGATTCTAGATTGCCATGGTGATTACGTTCTATTTAAGATGAGGTCATATTATTTCCGTATTACTGAATTTAATATGTATAATCGTAATAAATTTTTGTATTTATGCATTCTTGCATAAGAGTGCAATAGCTATTGCACCAAGACCTGAATATTTAAAAAACTAGTTATAGTACGAACGCACCTCATTTATCACGTTTGGCGTACAATTTCCGGCTTGTTTTGTAAATAATCTGCGTCAGAATTTTATGCTCCAATTTTATTTTTGGTAATAGTATATGTAATGGAATACCAGGGGTGCAGAAAATGTTTCCACTTCCAGCATTTCCCCCAATCCACATGAAAATTTCCCCAAAATTTTACGGTGTGTTATGGGTAAATGCTGTATTATCGTAGGTGTGGAAAATTTATTTTTCCAATATTTCTGAACTTATCCGCGAGTATATATGGCAGGGGTGATTCTGAGTGAAAAAAAAAATTCTGAAATTCATAGCAAATTTTCTGAAAGGTTACAGCAGAGTGGGGGGGAAATCTACTCCCAGCATTGTTTTTTTTTTTTTTCACGGCCCTTTGACGAAATTCGCTTTTTTCGCTATCTTTTGACGAAATTCGCGCTTACTTCACCCTCTTTTGAAGAAATTTGCAGTTGTTTTGCAATCGTTTGGTGAAATTTGCGGTTGTTTCGTGATCTTTTGACAAAATTTGCAGTTTTTTGCGATCTTTTGGCGAAATTTGTGGTTGTTTCGCGATCTTTTGTCAAAATTTGCCATTTTTTCGCGGTCTTATGACGAAATTTGCGGTTTTTTCGTGATCTTTTGATGAAATTTGCGGGTTTTTTATTTGATGTGACGAATTTGCGTTTTTCCCGTTATTCTTGAACAGACGTCGCTGTATTTTTACGTCCGAATTTTCAGATTGGTGAACGATTTTTTTTTAAATTTTCGGAACCGAATGCCCTATTTTTTTATTTATTTATTTATTTATTTATTTTTTTTTTTTTTTTTTTTGGAAAATTTGGAACAGAATCACCCCTGATATACGGTACATATTATTCTGAGATCGATTTTATGAAGGTCACCATATGGGTCTTTTTATTTGTAATGAAATTTTTCCATCTCAGGGAATTATGGCCTTTGTTGTTACAATCGAAATCAATTGTATATGTTTCTGCAAAATTTCCCCAGGTGGTTAAAATTTCCCCCCGATCTTAGATCGCCGGATCGGACATATTCTGCACCCCTGTGGAATACTAAAGAATAAATTTTATGTTGGAATAATAAACCGAATGGCAATGAATGATGGAATTTGGGGGGGGGGGGGGATTGAATAACTTTTTAATATCGGTAGCAGAAAACTGAAAAGTTTCATTGATTATGGTAAGCAGTGTTGGTGAATAAAAAGGGCTAAGCTGAAATAAAATTACGTTATACACTTGTAATGAAATATAATAATAATAAAAAAGAAACTTTAAAACAAAACTATCATAAAATGCCATTGTAATCATACAATAATTAGTTCAATTATACATCATAAACACCCTTTTGTGAATTCTGATCACTCATATTCATTACACTTTATCTCAGTACCTTTTTTAAGGCTGTGCTTAACTGCTCTGCTCAACAAGCGCAAGACGTTTTGACACATTTACAAATTCATTTTTTAACGGAACGATATAAAATGGGAAAGCCTGGCATGGAAGCGATTTGGAATTGAACTGTTTTTTCCATTTTTTGGATCCATCAATTACCTATTGAGTTATAAACCATTTTAATCATGTGACAAACATGTTTTTTCGCCCGCTCTTGAATGCTCTTTCTTCCTACGCGCGGAAATTCTGTTCAAAACGTTCACTTTGACACTGTTTTCTGAAAGATCTATTGCGTTTGCAAAAAAAATGGAAAAAATAGCCCAATTACATAGTTTCTGAACAACAAAACCAGCTAGTTTCATGCATTTTCGAACAAAAATAAATTAAAATTTATGTCATAAAGTTGCCCTTTTGGATTTGAGAGCAGCCTTAAGAGGTGTGGGTGTGTGGGACTCCTGCGTACTTCCATGCCTAATAGAGATGAGTTCGGGCTTTTTTTCAGCGTCCGATCCCGAAAAATTGAGTCATCGGGGACCTAGCCTGATACCGAAAGCACGCAGTAGAAAATTGCCAGTAACACTTCAAAATTGTTTCGAGATTAATTTTCCCTTTTAAAAATATCGTCTTACAAAGAAGTAAGAATCTATATATATGTTTCTCTTACGTAGCGCTAAAAAAAGGGCTGTATTTGTAGTTTGCTATTTGGCAACAGCCAAAGCAACGTTTCTCAGTGGTAGTTACGGTCACATGTCCCAAAACACTCAGCAAATCAAAATCCAGACAGGATCTCTCTTTTAACGCAAACCGTTTGAGCAATACATGAATGACAATTGCTATTGGTCCGTTTTAGCCGACGTATCTTTTTGATCCAATGTTGGATTTAGACACAGGCGAAAACGTTTTGTTTACATTTCGATAGCGTGATACGTAGCATGTTTTATAGCGTCTTATGATAGTTTTAAATTAATTTAAGCCGTGATTTTCAATACTATAGGCAAAATGAAAGGAGAAGGACCCTATCTGACACTAACATGCCATTTAAATTTAAACGGCGTCAATTTCCTGTTCGCTTAGCTTTCTCAATGATGATTAACAAGTCACAGCGCCAAACTTTTGATAAATGCATTTTTATTTATATTTTCAACAAAATTTTCAATTACTTTTTTATGCATTAAAATATTTGTAAATTTCATATGTTGCTTGCTCGGATCTCATAGCGGCCCAACTAAAAATATTTTTTATTTTGTTTTCACTAAGGTTTTTAATTAATTCTGTTTCCAAGGTACGTTTTTATTTACATTTTCAACAGTTTTCCATTACTTTTTTATACATTAAAAATATTTGTAAATTTAATAAGTTGTAATGATTTATGATAGCACTCATTCTGGCTAGAGTTGACAAAAATAGCGGCGAGCGAGCAAAGCGAGCTGGGATCGCGTAGCGATCCCATTATGAATTGCGTAGCAATTTGCGGGGGTTGGTGAGCGTTAGCGAGCAGGGGGCTGAGCCCCCCTAGTTGATCCTAAATACTCCATGACAACATTTCGTGTTCCTGAAAATCTATTTAAAATAATAAATTTGTTATTTATACCCAACCACTGGCAAAGATCTGCAAAAGTCACAATTCTTTTAAAATATTCTACAACTACGACAGATAGACATGAGTTCTGCTTTTTATGTAATTCTGAAAAAATATTTCAAACAGAAAGTGAGAATTAGGGATGTACCGAATATTCGGTATCTATTCGGTATTGAACCATGTTACCGAATATGCGGTTTGGCCGAATATCAAACTATTCCGTACGCCGAATATTCGGCCGAACCGAATACTTAAAAAAAAAATTTAAACTTAATTAAAAAAACCTTATACAACTTCTACGTTTAACAGTCAACTTATAAAGATATTCAGAATAATTAGAAACAGAATCATATTTAAATAAAAGACAATGTTTTTACATTATTTATTTGCTGTTTGCATTATTTAAGAAAATTAACCAATCACGAGGATTTTCATAGGAATTAATTATATACAAATGCAAGTTCCTGAACATTGTCCAGTAAATAATCTGTTTCTTGCTAAGATTTCAAGAACAACGTTTACAATATCTTAAAATGATCGCCCATTCCAGACGCCGATCAGGATGCACTAAAAAAATGCCTTCCTTAATCAAACGGAGTAAACTGTTATTCTTGCTGAGTTGCCACCATATAAAATTTGAATAGATTGTATTATTTACTTTTATTTTAGTCTCTTCCTGACAAACAAATATGTGATCCTGTACAATTTTTTTCTCAAATTCTCTTTGATTTTAAAATGTTTGTTTTAGAATTTAAGAAAATTTTATTCATTTGTTTTAATTCACAGAAGAAGCCATGAAATTTAAAATTTTATTAAAGTTTTATAACTATCCTCTTCTTAAATAACTCAAAGCAGATTTTTTTTCAGCACTAAGTTTACTTGGAAAAAGCTCTTGTTTATCAAAATGAAAGTTTGTTTTAAATATTATGTAAAATTGTTTTAAAACTTAAACATTTTCGTGCCTTTAAACTTTGAAATATAAAAGTATTCGACAAGCAGAATATTCGGTATTCGGCCTAACAGTTAGTATTCGGCTAGCCAAATATTCGGTATTCGGGTCGCCTGTATGCCGAATATTCGGTATTCGGTGCATCTCTAGTGAGGATAGGGAAGTGCTATCCCACAGCTTCTTTGTTACTAACACTGACTGTGCAAAGGCTCCAGAATCAGATTATTGCACTTTATCTCCCATCCCCATCAATAACAATTCAATTCCGCTTCAAACTGATTTTTAAAAGATTGTAAAACACTTAAGAAACTTGGAAATACATTTTTGTTTCGCTAATAGTTTTTTTTTCTTTTTCAATTTATGCATAAATAAAATTTTCTCTTTGATTCCGAGCCACCTCTAATGCTTACATCACGTAAGAGTATCGTTGCATTTTTAGTAAAGCGAGATGTTATGTCAGTACTCAAAAAGAGAGCGCGATAAAATCTCTTTATGAATCAGCTGTGTGAATGTCTGAGACGCCAGACAGTACGTCGCCGTTGCATCTGCTGCAACTCCGGGTTAAGACAAACATATCTCCCCTAACAACTCGACGACGGAATACCCAATCCGAACAAGCAATGACTCACAGGAGGGAATCCGGTGAAATACGTTCGACATCAGTCGAAGTTCGAAAACATAAATTCAGATTACAAGTGATTGAGAATATCATGAATAACAGAATACATTGTGTTTGCAACATGAAAGCCAAAAATGGCACTATTTCTTTTTACTTAATATATTAATTATGTTATGTACAAATGAACAATAACAAGAAAAAAAGCTTATATTTTCTGTAGAAACAAGTTATATTATCTGCAACTAATATATTTATTTTTAACTAATCTAAGGTTATTATTTGTTGCAGAGTTAGTAAGGGATGTGTACCCCCCCCCCCCCTCCCCACGACTGTACTTATCTGGTAAACCATTAAGGGGACTTATCTGATGTGGAAGAAAAAAAATGGAATCCCGTGTTATCCTATGGGAAAAATACTTCTTGCTCATTCAAATTTGGAAATTTCAACAATATATTTTTTTTTTCATCACGTCGATAGGAATGTTCTTTATCCCTCTATAAGTTAAAAATATTTTAAAGATAATTATGTGTATTTTAAAATTTGTGTTAAAGTTTCAAAAAATACCGAAAAGTATAAAAAGTACTCTTTACTCGTTTTTAACTTTGGACTGGAAAAATATATAAAAATTTGGAGCTTACAGAAGGATAAAGAACCTTCCTATCTACGTGCCGAAGAAAAATTTTATTGAAATTTCCAAATTTGAATGAACAAGAAGGATAAGTATTTTTTCCATAGGATAACATAGGATTACACTTTTGTTCTTCCTCACCAAATAAGTTCCCTTAAGGCTGTTCTCAAATCGAAAAGGGCAACTTTCTGACATAAGTTTAAATTTATTTTTGTTCGAAAAGGCATGAAACTAGCTGGTGTTGTTCAGAAACTGTGTAATTGAGTTGTTTTATCCATTTTTTTTCTTTTTGCAAACGCAATAGATCTTTCAGAAAATAGTGTCAAAGTAGGCGTTTTGAACCGAATTTCCGCGCGAAGGGAGAAAGAGCACTCAAGAGCGGGCAAAAAGCGTGTTTGTCACGTGATCAAAACGGCTTATAACTTAATAGGTAATCGATTGATCAAAAAATGGAAAAAAACAGTTCAATTTCAAATCGCTTCCATGACCAGGCTTTCCAATTTTATACCTTTCCGTTAAAAAATGAATTTGTAAATGTGTCAAAACGTTTTACGCTTGTTGGGCAGAGCAGTTAAGAACAGCCTTAAGGGATCTCATACTTTTTAAAATCTCCGTCGCCAGTGCAAAAGGGGTGTAATTTGACGTTCTAATAATTTTTCAAATTCTTTTTCTACACAAATATCTAATATATTTAAGTCGTATTTAAGGCTTTATAAAACGTAAAAATAAACAGTAGACGATCTAAAATCCGCAGAGCTTGGGACCAGAGGTTGTGCGGATTTTTGAATTTTGTGAATTTTTGAGCATTTCTTTTACTTTTTTTAAACAGTAATTTGAATGCAATAATGCAATCGAAATTATTGTAAATGCTTGCAGTATAGTAAAACATTAAAATAATTAACTAAAGTAATAAATTAAAATAATAAAAAGTAAGAATTTAAAAATGATTAAATTATTAAAAGTAAAGGTCAAGTAAATAATGTAGTATAATTTTTTTGCATGAAACATTCAATGAAAACCCATTGAAACATTCCCTTTAGAGATACCCTATTAATTCACTTCAAAATCATAAAGTAAGGAAGTTTAATTTCAGGTTTAGTTAAATCTTAATAACCAAAAATGCTTGATTAATGCATTGGTAAAAAGGTTGATTGCCAGTGATATCAACAATCTTGATTTTTTTTTCAGGGGGGGGGGGGGAAATGTATATATACTTCATGAAAAACCATGAGTTTAGTTATATTTTCGAGAATTACATATCAAAAATGTTTAGAGAATACTTAAAACTAATAACTTAAAACAAAAAAATCTAATTTTTTCCTTGCATTTGAACTGAAAATTTCATTGTTTACATATGTGATGTGCGGATTTTAGGGTTGCGGTATAATAATAATATAATTTAAAACACAGAACAAAACAAATAAAAAAAAAACTTAGGTTAATATTGCAAAATTTTTTCACGTGGTATTTCACAATCGGCATGATAACTTAGAATAGATATATAAACATAAAAATTATGTTAAAATGAGCTCTAACCTATATTTTATAGAAGGAATTAAAATTACTGAGATAAGTAAATATTTTCATTATTTTTTTTATCATTTTCTCCATTTCTCAAATTTAATTGAATTTTTAAAATAGTTTCTGTCAGAGAATTTATATATCATTAATTCATTCTATAAAGTAGTTTAAAGTTGATTTTTAACGTGAGTTTTATGTTAATATATCTATTCGAAGTTTAGAGGCTACTTCAGTCAAGCGAAAAGACCCGTTCTCTAATGCTAATCCTATGGAAGAAATTTATAAAGATATCTCAGTTTTGCATTTCAATATTTTTAAATGATTGTTTTTTGTATTGGATAGCTGAGATCGATCTGTACCAAAACAGTTTTTTACTTTTTCGATTTTATTTACATATATTTTTAATGAGGACCCTTTCATTTTCGGAACCGGTTTCGAAAGTGAAATCATCCCCATGAAAAATCTGCAATCAAAATCGAAAAAGTAAAAAACGGCCTTTGTAGAGATCGATCTCAGCTGTCCAATGCAAAAATATTGAAATGCAAGCGAGATATCTTTATACATTTCTTCCGTATGATTAGTATTAGCAAACGGGTGTTTTCTCTTGATTGAAGTGTAGCCCCTTAAGTTATCGTGCGGATAGTGACATACCAGGTAAAAAAAAAATTTCAATATTAATTGAACTGTATTTTTTATTGTATTATATTTTAAGTGTTTATTTTTATAAAGCCTTAAATATGGCTTAAATATATTACAAAGTGCTATGTAATTTCAGTAAATATTTAAAAAGTTATAACTCGAAATCACAGCACTTTTGAACTGGCTACGAAATTTTTAAAAGGTATGAGAAAAAGGTGTAAAGTTACTTACTTTCAAAACCGGTTCTGAAAATGAAAGTGTCATTCTAAAAAATATCTGCAACCAAAATCGAAAAAGTAAAAAAAGGTGCGAAGTAGAGAAGGATCTCGGCTATCCAATGCACAAAAAAGTTATTTAAAAATGTCGAAATGCAAACGAGGTATTAGAAAAATAGATCCCCATAGGATTAGCATTGGCACGTGAGTGCCTTCGTCGGCAGGGACAGGAGCCTTAAGAGTGTGGAGGACAGAATTTCATTAGGACTTAATCATATTAAATCAGGGCTTGGATTCGCTGTCTCGCGCTGTAGTGAATGCAGTCCGGGGGATAATGGAAATTTATTTAAAGTATCGAGATTTTTGTAAATCTGTTGATTTCACAATACATCCTTCTATATATATAAAAAAAGTGTTGATTTGGAAATGGACCAATGAAAATCTGCGTAGATATTCCCGGCAGATCGGCATCCAATTTGAATGCTTAAGCATGGCCTTTCTTCGTTAATATTAAAAAAACCTGTTGCATACAAAAATATGAAAATCGGTAGTATTATAGAGAAATGTTTGATAAACACGCTGATGCAGACAGTTTTGAAATCGAAGAATTATTTTAAGAGATATTTAATGCTAAATTTGGACAAAATCGTTCCATTAAAAAAGTTTTATAGGAGCAAAAACTGTACATAGGAATTTAATCATTTTTAGATCATTTTATGCGTCAGAATTTCCCGGTGTGTGAAACTGCATTTAGTTTTTTAATTTGACTCATTTTTTGAGGTTTTATTTCTATTTTAAATTCAAATTTTCAGCATTTCGAGAGATATTTTTTACATTTTTTAGAAAATTGTATCAATTTAAACTGTTGCCAACTGTATAAACAGCGCAAACAATAACGTTTGCTTCAAATTAAAAATTTATTTTACACGTGACTATTATAAACAGAAAATATAAAAAGTAGGAACTCATTGAAAATTACGTCATAAAAACTATATTTACACGTGAATTTTAAAAGAGAAAGATTATTGTAAAATAATAAATTCATCAACATGCGTTAGAAGTCTTAAATAGGAGAATTTACGTCACATTACACTTATTACCTAAAATGAACAAAAAATAATATTGCAAAACAGTTTAAATTTAAAAATTGCGCGAGACATTAATTTGATATTTTAAGATGATCATAATATTTCATTTCTAACAAAAGTATTTTTACGTGAATATTAAAAAAAGAAAGAAAAGTTTGATGAAAATTACGTCAGATTATAATTGTCAGATTCAAATTATAATTCAATCTTCCGAAATCTTTTTAAAGCCGATCAAATTAGCGTGCTGTTAGAGTCTGCGGTGTCTGAACGGAGGTTGACGAGCGTAGCTCGTAGGGGGCAGAACCCCCTAGTTTATAAAAAATACATTTTTTCGCGATCATGCGAGTGTAAATTCATTGCTGAAAGGATGCGTACATTGCCTTTCCTGTTCTGCATTGATCATACAAAACGTTATGGCAAACCCTATGTTACAAGTGGATGGACCTGCCTGATCATATATTTGTGCGTAGCAAGATAGGACAGATATAAGATGTAAGATATGATGTCGATATAAAGTCATCATTTTGTCGAATAAGCATAGGTCTAATGGGGTAGGCTTCTGATTTATGTTTCCGATAAAGGACAATTTGTTTTTATCAAACTGCATTTGAAACTGCGGAGCGTATCTTTACCCAGCAGTTTCGAGGAAAATTGGTAGAATGGTGGTAAAATATGTAGTATAACGTGACGACGTTGTACAACTACAATACAATTCATGTGAAACTCTCAATTTTTTCGTTTAGTAAACCAAAATAGGCGATAGTCTCTTAACTGAATTTTTGCTGATTACAACTCAAAGTACGTATTATTTGAGCATATATTTAGTGTTGGTGCGTGCAGCATATATGTGGAGCCCGAGGCAAATTTTGCCCCACAAATGCTGTTCATGGGAGCCAAAAGTTTTTACACTGTTAGTTTAGTCTGTATTGGTCTGGAAGTGGCCCTTGTAGGGTGAAGAGGAAAATATCCAGATCTTCGTTTTCAGCCATGGGAAATTCCAAAAAAGAAGAAGAAGAAAAAACCCTTGCATAGCTACCCGCTCAAACCATGCGGATATTGAACCCGCAAACTTCGACTTTATTATATTTTCCCATTGAACCTAGTAGGTCTGTACTCTAGAGTAAAATTACTGAATATAAACACATAGATAAGGAAAAAGTATCGCCTTCCATTCGGCTTAGCTGTAGTCGTGTAAAAACAAACATATGAAACTTTAGTTGCATATTAATTGAAAATACACTGTACTTTGAGAGATAGTGTCTTCAAAACAAATGACAGCAGCTCATTTTACACTCACAAGTTTTATAAAATCTTTATTTTTTGAATGCATTGGAGTAAAAATTAGGTTAATAGTAGGCGATGATTGAACTTCACCTTGAAATGAAACAAACGAATAAAGAGCAGCTACGTAATGACAATGAGACGTTAACAAAAGAATCGAAACGGCTAAGATAAGCGTCGAGCTAAATGAAATTTAGTAATCGAATAAAAATTCATGTTTTATTCATGATTTCCATCCCTATTCATGTTGGCGAGGCGTAATTGTTAAGACAAACCAGCTAATGAAGATGCAATCTGTGTTAGAAGGCTGTTTCGCAGTTTGCTTCGAGTTCAGATTAGCGGAGGAAGGATAAATGAATGAACAATGCTGAGATTTCTTTTAAATACTAATCTAAAATGGCCCACGCCCACCGAAAACGGGTTTTTGGACATTCGATATTTTCTCCTTAAATAAAGGTTATTAAAATCTCAGTCGGTTTTGTTTGTTTAGGCCAGCTATTTTAGGAATCAGTCTTATGAAACACAGACGTGTTTGTCAGTAACCCTAAGCTCAAAAAGTAACACTAGATGCGATATGCACATTCGCTTTAACCACATATATCTTCGCTTCTGCTTGTTGCACAATTTCAATCTTTACTCTATCGAATAGGGCAACAAAATGTATTTTAAAATAAAGTTTGATTTAAACTGATAAAACCACTCTCCCTTCCTTTCCTTTTTCATAATTAAGTTATTTTAAAAAATATAGATGCAGTTTTTTTTTCTAATGATCTTATTACAGCAAAAGTAAATTTTCTAGTTGACCAATATTGTCTAGGGGAGTCGTATGGAAATTAAAAAAGTACTTTTTGAAAATTAATTGGGACAGTTTTATTAACACAAACTTGTTTTCTACTTTATTTTGAATGCTTTAACAATTTACACTGCCGCCTTACCTACTACAGGTAAAATATTAAAGCGCGTTTGAACCTTTTTGAAACAACCTGTATAGGACAAATGTAGGAATCTGAAAGGCAGAAAAAATTCGTTTTATACAAGGATTCGTTATAACTAGGGCTCGCTGTAGCGCAGTTTGACTGTAGTTTTAAACAGTGCTGTATTCGTAAAAAAAAGTAGAGGGTTTACATTGTCGCAGGGCTACACACTAAGGTAGTATATATAAGTATACGCTATAGCTTTACTTGAGAAACAGAGGGTATACGGAATTTCTTTAAAAAAATACAATCAATACGGCTTATACAGCCATATACCCCTCCACTAAATCTCTGGTTATAAATGAATATAAACATACTAAAGAATTTTTAATCCTGTAATGGATTATAAAATAGAATATTATTCGAACTCGCCCTTGATGTAATAAAAGAAAAAAAAAATCTATCAAAAGAAAAAAAAATCTTCGCGTCCAAAGAAATATTTCTGATCTTCACTTCTGCCCTTCGACGTACGTATTCCAGAAGTGCAAGTTCGTGATCGACAAAATCATGTTTTATTCATGGCTCATATTCATTCCCCGTTCAAGTACGTCCATTGCATTGTTGCAGAGCAATAGATTGCACGACGCTCTTGCCCCCATTTAATTGTACCTCGAGAACTTACTGTAAACGTTAAATTCGTGATTGGTGTGCGATTCGTAATCAGAAGAAGGTGGGGGGAGCGGAGGGAAAAGATAATTATTAGCAATTGATGATTATGCAAGTATTTAAATACATTAAACCAGCCATACACAACCTGCGGGGCGCATGTGGCTCGGCGACCTCTTATGTGTGGCTCGAGACACATAATCATTTATACATATTTAAAAAATTAATTGAGCTGTGCATAATAAGTATTTAAGACCTTAACTGTTGTTGTTTATATTTTCATGGGAAGGCAAAATCTGTTCTGTTATTTATAATTATGTTAAAATATCTTTAAATGCCGTTTTCCTAGTCGAACGGTATTTTTACATCCAGTCGTATTTGTGCTACAGTGATGGATATATTTCTTAAACTTCAACACTAATCAAACTTTATACCAGATTAAGTTTGCACTATATACTTCTACAATTAAAAAATATGTACAATTTTTGAATTGAGAAAAATTACTAATTAGAGAAAATCTCCTAATTTTTTAACTTGGGAATTCTGTATTTTTACATTATCGTATTTTATACTTATTTTATAACTAATGCTGCTTTTTAGGGTTGAACGTTTGTTGTGGAAAAAATTGGCCCACAAAATCTACGCTGCTATTTCCATACAACAAACTTCATGGCCTATTTTTACAATATTTAGAATAGATATCTACCAAGAAGTTTATTATTTGCAAATAGTGTAGTGTTGTTGTTTTTTTTTCCCGAGACAAATGTTCAACCCTGCTGATAGTATTAAATGTGTTATACTGCCTTGTTATACTACTTTTATTATCTTACTATTTTAATTAGGCTTTTTTAAGTGTGTTGCGGCCCGCCTAATGTCGCAAACGCTTATTTGCGACCCGCGAGAAAAAAAGGTTGAGTATGGCTGCATTAAGCTAAGCTAAGCTTTTTAAAAACCAATCTTTTAAGGGCAAGGTTGTTCCTTAGTTTTCTTTCGTCAGTTTTTAAGGGTGATCCACACTCTAAACTGGCTAATATACAGGGTGAGCAGAAAGTCAGTGTAAACTCTGAATGCTTAAAATATATATATATATACAGTGATGCCGCTGTACTTGAAAAAACCTGGGTCCCCGGGACCCAGGATTTCCAAAAATCTGGGTCCCTTTTTTACAAAAGCGGGTCCCCATCAATAATAATTTATATTTTAAAGGAATAAATGAAAGTTGTTTATTAAGATAAATGAAATGCATTAATTATTGTTTTAACAATAATTAAATAATGAATTAAAACCAGCATTATTTGCACTCAAATAAGATATTTAAAAAAAATATTAAGAGAAATTTTCTTTACTTTTTTAAAAGTAAAAATGCAAGATACAATTTTAATTGTAAAATAATGTTTATTTGAGAGTAGAAGATACCAAGTTCCACTAACAAGTGTCACTAATGTTCGCATTCTTTTAAAAAGAGGCAAGGCGGGTTTATTGAAAAAAATATTTTTGCTGAAAAAAAGAACACTTATGTTAAGTAAAGGTGTACTTTTCGTTGAATGAATGGCTGCTTTCATTATTATACTTCCCATTGAATTATTTGTCAGCATAGATCTGTGTTGGAATCAGACATTTTCCTTGGAAGGGAAATTTATATCTAAATCACTAATAAGCATCAAATCTTAAATGTTCTGAAGGCGGGAGACATTTCAATGGAGTAAGAACGAGGGGGGGGGGGGGGGTGATTTTTACTGGTCCACCTAATGAATATAAATATCATCAAAGTACACTGAAATCATGCTGTATTTTTAAGAATCTCATAAAAAAGAAATTAAATCCCATTTTATGAATTTTCTACCTATAAGTTTAGTTTGCACATTTTTTTTGGTGCTTTGACTAAATTCACGTTTTTTCCGCGCTACTTTGACGAAATTCTCGTTTTTCCGCGATCCTTTTGTTGAAATTCGCTATTTTTTCGCGAGTCTGTCACGAAAATCGTGTTTTTTTCCGCGATACTTTGACAAAATTCGGCTTTATTCCGCGATTTTTTGACGAAATTTGCTATTTTTTCGCAATCTTTTGTCGAAATACACTATTTTGTCTCAGCCCTTTTACGAAAATAGCGTTTTTTCCGCTATATTTTCACGAAATTTGTGCTTTTTTCGCGATCCTTTGACGAAAATCGGCTTTTTTTACATTATTTTTTGACGATATTTGCTATTTTTGGGGGATCCTTTGATGAAAAACAACTATTTTTTCGCGATCCTTTGACGAAAATCGGCATTTTTCCGCGATTTTTTGATGAAATTTGCACTTTTTTCGCGATCCTTTGACAAAATTCGGCTTTTTTCCGCGATTTTTTGACGAAATTAGCTATTTTTTCGCGATCTTTTAACGAAATACGCTAATTTGTCGCGGCCCTTTTACGAAAATCGCGTTTTTCGCAATATTTTGATGAAATTTGCGCTTATTTCAGCGATATTTTCATGAAATTTGCGATTATTTCCGCGATTTTTTGACGAAATTCGCTTTTTATTTCGCGATGCTTTGACGAAATACGCTATTTTTTCGCGGCCCTTTTACGAAAATCGCTGCTTTTGCGCGATATTTTGATGAGATTTATGCTTTTTTCGCGATTCTTTGACGAAAATCGTCTGTTTTCTGCGATTTTTTTATGAAATTACGCGTCCCACAGGACGCGTAAGAGCTATTTTTTTGCGTCCCGTATCCGATTTTTCGCGTAATTTACGCGCTATAGCGCGTCCGCGGCATCCCTGATATATATACTGAAGCGCGGCTTGCTCTTATCGTCAGGATCAGGATGCAGGGTTTTTTTCTTTAACAGCAAAAATAGTGTTAGTTCAAACAGTCATGGATAGATGAGTTCTAATACTATTGCATCTTCCATTTATGCAAATAAAGACGACGACGATGATGATTATAAAGGAATTGATTATAAGAAGCCCACACCAATTAATGATTTTCTCTACCTTGGGTATAGTAACTTTAACTTTATGTAGTGAAAATTAATTCAAATTAATAACACTTTAATACTGACCTAACCATTCTTCACAGTTATAAAAGAATTCATATTCAAACATAGTATCTCCTGAATGGTTTACTTTTTTATGCAATTCCCAATATCTGAGGTTGTTAAAGTAATTTTTAACCATTTGGAAAAATGGTTATTGTTCTCGTCAGGATGGGAAATTAAAAGCATATCTGGAGGTTTTCATTGGTTTAATCCGCATTTTATTCGTTTTATGATTGGTCTATACAGTAATCTGTATTTCCCTTTAATTTCAACAACGATGGATACGTTCTGTTGCTACTATGATAAAAAAGTAATAAAAACTACAAAAAAAAAAAAAAAAAAAAAAAAAAAAAAAAAAAACTCAAACAAATTGAGATAGAGCTTTCAAACAAATTGCATTTAAAAGTACATTTTTTTTTTCTCTATCCGACGGTGTAAAAAGTAATATTGCCGGATGTTTAGAAGTTTAAGAATGAAATTTCATTTAAAATTGGCCGTCAGATTTCCAAGAAATCTGACGATGGAAAAGCCTTTTCCCGAACAGCCAATGAAATGCTTGGATATTTACGTAAGTTTCAGGTGGATAATACTTAAGTTTCATGAAATCTGACGGGTCGCAGGCGATTTTTTATGTCTTAAATTTTAGTCTTTAAAAAAAAATCGTTTTCCAAATGGCCGTTGTAATTTGATAAATTGCTATTTTTTTTTTTTTTTTGTTGTTGTTGTTGTTGATAATTTTCAAATACTTTTTGTAATTTTGTTTTTTCCAGTCAGCGTTTTTGGCCATTAGATTCGCCAAGGAAGAGAAAAAGACAAACTGGTATCCTTGAAATGTTATAACTGGCTCCAATATTTTTAATGTTCACATATTTAACTTCACATGTTCCATATCCATATTCTATATCAAGTACTTAAAATATTACTTTCCCAATCGATGGAAATTTCTTCTGTTAAAAAGCATATTTATTGTGCTTTTAGTGCAAACTGCTCATCCGTATTATTTTTTCTGTTTGTGAATTTTTAAAGTTTTATACGGATTTGCTATCCACACCGTAGTATATTGTCTGTGCTTGCATTAACCTTTTGTGGGTCGTTGATCCCAATTGAAACATGGAATTGAAAAATTATTTAAAACACAAATTTCATTCTTATTGAAGTAGGATTAAAAAATATATATGTATAGCAGTTAGCAGTTATAACAGATTTTAATTCTCCCCCTTAGAAATTACGTTTCAGAAAGAGAAATGTACAGAAAGCCATGACAACCACCCTATTTTCCACAGTGCACAATTTAAATGTTCTTGTAAAATTGAAAAGAGATACAATACTGTCACAATTCGATATGCAGATTTTTTTAAATTGTATAAAAAATACTTAATAAAACAGTGTTTTTTCCTTCTTTTTTTTTTGGGGGGGGGGTGTATTAAAATAAGTGTTTTTCCGGCCAACGAGATGAAATTGAAATTCTCGTTAGAAGAAAACCATGCTGAATCAAGTACATCAATCTTCCTAAAAAACTCCATCTGTTTGGAAGTTCTAGGAAATTTTTCTATTTGCAGTAAGAATATAGGAGATATTACAAATAATTTCTTTTTCATAAAGCATTTTCTACCCTACGACTAAACTTTGAAGACTCTTTCTACATGCTCATTAAAAGCTGCAGACTATGATCATTTACAAAAATCACTGTAAAAGGTAAATCGAGGTATGTGTACCTAAAACATTTTTTAATCAGATGAAATTCGTATATTTAGAAAATCATTTTTTATCGTTGATGAATTAATTACATTTTATGTTATATAAAAATAAAATTTTGGTCAGAGGCACTGAGTCAACTTGTACCACCGTTATAATTAATAATTATGTATATTTATGTATGCATTAATTACCTCCACCCCCAAAGAAAAAAAATTGGACGTTTTCGTTTTCGGCCAAAAATAGGGTTATCTAAATTCGGTTTTGATCTTAAAAACATGTTTCGGTCGATCCTTAGTTAAAACTGTACTTAACAAAATTTTTCATCATGACCCTTCGCAAAATTCTTTGTCTTAACAATATGCCTTTTACAAATTTTTTCCAGCTCTAAATTAAACCTTTCATAAAATTTAATCATTTAAAAGTAAAATCTGGCCTGTCACTTATACATATCTAAAGAAAATATGTATTTACATACATAGGTTCTTTTTTATATATTTTTAAGAAGATATGAGTGTAACGTTCATTTTAAATTCACAAAATTAGGACTAGATTTTTCGCAAATGTAAATAAAAAGAAAAGTGCCTAGTTAAACTGATGGCATTGAGCTCACAGGCTATTCACACTAATTGTATATTATACTCTTATTTCAAAGAATAATGCCCCTCCAAAAATAAATTAAGGGGGGGGGATTAGCCCCTCCTTCCCCTTTCCCTCTTTATGCTTAACCTATGAGCCTCCAAATCTCATCAGGGAAGCGCATAATCAGAATAAAACGGTATACCAAATTTGAAGCAAATCGGATAGAAAAACCCATTTATCTAAGTTAAGGGAGGGGATTAGCTCCGTTCCCCTCTTTATACTTAACCAATGAACCCATAAAACTGATCAGGGAAGCGCCTTATCTGAATAAACATAGGAAAAATATTTGAAGCAAATCTGATATTTCTATCGAGTTATCGTGTTATGTACATACATACAGAAACTGCGAGCACGTTAGCTCTCAGGCTTTGATAGCCTGTGAGCTAAAAAGCTCTTCACAATTTCACAAAAACAGGACCCAGAGAGAAAAGTTTGGGCAGACCCCTGTCTAGTTGCGAGCAAATTTTTTTTCTCAGGTTTTATTTTATTGGACTTATGTGCAGTGTTCGTTATTAAAATTCTTATCAAAAATGTATCATTGATTATAATATCATATATCGAGTAAAAAATAAACCTAATTTTAAAGAGTAATTAGGATGCATTACACGAAATGCTATTTTACACGAAAATGAACAAAAAATTAAAAAATATGTTACCATGTTTTACATCAAAGCCCTTCAAATTGAAAGATTAAAAGCAGAATAAAGTCTTATACTGTTAACAGTTTTTGGTCTTTTCCGTCGAAATTAACTCCAATAAATGAGTTCCTTGAAAGACATCGAGACAATCTTGAAGCAGCCATAAATGAATTAACCTTTAACTGATGTTACCGCTCTCTCAGACCGCGGTTTTTTGCAATTTTCAGTTTAACTACAAACACTACCGAAATTTTGTTCCGTTTGGAACTTTAGTACTATCACTAGAGACATTTGAATAGGTGAATTTTAATTATAACAGTCCTGTACAAAAAGTTTAGTACAAAAACACCATCCTATGAGTTAATAGTACCTTTTATTCATATTTCAATGGAGCGGACTCACAGACCGCTTCACACTAGTTATGTGACAATTTCGGTGACATCAGTTAAAGGTTAAAATAAATGACAAGAAAAGCTAATGAATGAAAAAAGCCAATGCTGAATGTTAATCGTAAACACCTACGATGTGTTTACATATTCAAAAGACAAATTAATTATACAATAATTAAATGAATACCATTAAACTGACATCCCCCGGGAGAAATACATATCGAGGAATATAAAATCAATGGAGCCAAACGATGGACCATAAATTATTAATTACTAAGAGTGCCTTTTGTGGAAAGCAAACGATTGCTAATCTCAGTAAATAAAGTCATCAGATAAAATGATCTAATTCCAACAAAATATAAATATCTATCCATTAAAATGACTCTGGGGTTGTGAGTATACTGAAAATAAAGGCTGTTGTAATTTGCACTGCCCTTCAGTCTTTTCTAACTAATCGTCTTTTTATTATGCCACGAAGCAGTGCAAGAACATCATTAAACTGATTTAAAATGCATTGCATTAATTTTTTGGGGTATCAAATCTATAAACGTTGCTCCCTTGTTGATTATACAGCACAGCTAATTAGACGAGTTCAGCCCGAGCTTGTAACTCGAAACGGACTCTTATTTTTATACAAGTTTTCGACGTCGGACGTGGGGAAAATTTTATTTACTAACTGAAAAACGGAAAAAAATGCCAGATACTATTTGAGAAACAAGAATGTAGTCAGAGTCTTTTAACCTTTAACTGATGTCACAGAAATTGTCACATAACTAGTGAAGCGGTCTGTGACAACGTGCCATCGAAAGATGAATAAAAGCCGCGATTAACTCATAGAATGTTCTTTTTGTAATACTAGGGGGCTCTGCCCCCTACGAGCTACGCTCGTCAACCCCCGTTCAGACACCGCAGACTCTAACAGCACGATAATTTGATCGGCTTTTGAAAGATTTCGGAAGACTGAATTATAATTTGAATCTGAGAATTATAATCCGACGTAATTTTCACCAAACTTTTCTTTTCCTTTTTAATATTCACGTAAAAATACTTTGTTAGAAATTAAATATTATGATCATCTTACAATATCAAATAAATGTCTCGAGCAATTTTTAAATTTAAACTGTTTTGCAATATTATTTTTTGTCATTTTATATAATAAGTGTAATGTGACGTAAATTCTCCTATTTAAGACTTCTAACGCATGATGAATTTATTATCTTACAATATTCTGTCTCTTTTAAAATTCACATGTAATTATAGTTTTTATGACGTAATTTTCAATGAGTTCCTGCTTTTTATATTTTCTGTTTATAATAGTCACGTGTAAAATAAATTTTTAATTTGAAGTAAACATTATTGTTTGCGCTGTTTATACAACTTGGCAACAGTTTAAATTAATAACATTTTCTAAAATTTGTAAAAAATATCTCTCGAAATGCTGAAAATTTGAAATTAAAATTGAAATAAAACCTCAAAAAATTAGTCAAATAAGAAAAGTAAATGCAATCTGCACATCGGGAACTTATAACGTATAAAATGATCTAAAAATGACTAAATTATCATGTATAGTTTTTGCTCCAATAAAACTTTTTTAATGGGACGATTTTGTCCAACTTTAGCATTAAATATCTCTTAAAATATTTCTTCGACTTGAAAACTGTCTGCATCAGCGTGTTTATCAAACATTTCTCTATAATACCACCGATTTTCATATTTTTGTATGCAACAGTTTTTTTAATATTAACGATGGAAGGTCATGCTTAAACATTCAAATATGATGTGGATCTACCCGGAATATCTACGCAGATGTTCATTGGTCCATTTCCAAATCAAAACTTTTTTTTATATATAGAAGGAAACCGTTTGTACAGGAGTGTTATAATTAAAATTCACCTATTCAAAAGTCTCTGGTGTTAGTACTAAAGTTCCAAACAAAACAAAATTTTAGTAGTGTTTGTAGATAAACTATGAAAATTGAAAAAAGCAGTGGTCTGTGAGACCGGTAATATCAGTTTAAAGTTAACTACTGTGCCAGAAATTATTGCATAGCTACTGTGAATGGTCTCTAAGACAGCTTGATCGAAATGTTCGATTAAGGCTGTTCTCAAATCCAAAAGGGCAACTTTATGATATAAGTTTTATTTTTGTTCGAAAATGCATGCTACTAGCAGGTGTTGTTCAGAAACTATGGAATCGAACTCTGTTTTCCGTTTTTTTTTTTTTTGCAAATGCAATAGATCTTTCAGAAAATAGTGTAAAAGTAGGCGTTTTGAGCTGAATATCCGCGCGAAAGAATAACCACTCAAGGAAGGGTGAAAAACGTCTTTGTCACGTGATCAAAATCGCGTATAATTCACTAGGCAATTTATTTATCAAAAAATGGAAAACACGGTTCGATTCCAAATTGCTTCCATAGTCAGGCCTTCCAATTTTATCTTTCCGTTAAAAAATGGATTTGTAAATGTGTCAAAACGTTTTGTGCTTGCTGAGCAGAGCAGTTGAGAACAGCCTTAACGACATGGGATATTGTTTAGGCATAGGATACTGTTAAATTTTATCTACAGTAGTAGAACAAAAAGGTAAACAACACCCTCCCTCTACTAACAAATTATTGTAGAAGAAAGTTATTGATACCAAACGATTGGAAATAGTCTACTTTTAGATGATGTATATAAAATTTGCTTAGGGAGTCATCTACATATAAAAACGGACCCCAAATTTCTTTTTTCAATAGCAATACTGAAGTTTGACATAATAAATTCTACACCCTTTAATCAGCCAAAATAAATTTCCATGAAATTCGTGCGATTCAGAGAAATTATTTTAAAATGTTCAATATTTTAGGTGATGTATATCCAAATTGAAGTTCGGTACTCGATTCTTGAAATGCTACAGAAAAACTGCCTCTTCTATTAATATCTATTAAGATTTAAAATCTAGTGTCAAAACTGGGTGTTGCCGTTGAAAAAGACAGTTTGGTCTGGTTTTGACTTGTAGATGACCCCCTAAGCAAATTTTCTATAAATCATTTAAAAGTACTTTAATAATTTATAATTAATAGACTTCAATAATTAATTTGTAGTGGTCAGCACACCTGTCTGCCGCACCGCAGATCGAGAGTTCGACTCCCGACTGGGCAAGGTTCACTCAGCCTTTCATCCCTTTGGGGTCGATAAAATGAGTACCAAGCTTGCTTGGGAACTAAACACCGAGGGTCTCGCGTTAGGTTGACCACCTGGCCGGGACGCATGCTGCATAGCACCTCGGGGCCCAGGGTCAAGAAAACAGAGATGGGCACTGTCGGCCCAGATCCTTCTTGGATTGTATAGCCACAGAGTTTAGTTAGTTTAATAATTAATTGCAGAGTTTGTTGGGAGTTTTTCCCCACGACTGTACAGTCGTGGAAAAAAAAAGTAAACACCCCCGACTAACTCCTCAACAAATTATCGTAGACGAAAGTTACTGGTACCGAACGATTGGAAATAATGTCTACTTTTAAAGGATGTATATAAAATTTGCTTAGGGGGCCATCTACATATTAAAACGAATCCAAACTTCATTTTTTTCAATGGCAATACTCAATTTTAACGAGATATATCAAATCTTCGGTTCAAACTATGCTTATACACCAAATTTAAAGTCATTTGAATGATAAGTTTTTGAATTATAAACATTCAAAATTTAGTGCTTCTAATGTTAAATTACATTTTCATATTTTTATTTATATCTCCTGAAATTATGCTTCTAATGTGCTAATTTTTTGTGTAGCAATAATAATATACCCAAACATAAATACGTTGATTTTATAATTTTATGATATGAATTATGAAATTAATATTAAAAAAATTATGAATTGCAACCTACAATTTTGTTGATGGATTCAGATTTATTAAGTCCTGCTTTATGGAAATCCAAAATTTCACGTTTTTTCTTCCAAGTAGTTTTCAAATTATGCTTAAAAAACGGCAAAATGATGGTTTAAGGGGCCGTCTATGATAGAAGTGACTAAAGGTGTTGAAATTTCTTATGCTATCCTGTAATCTAACAGGCTTAATTGACTGCTTAAGGTGCCTTGATCAAGAAGGGGACTCTCTCGGTTAACAATCGAGTACCGAACTTCAATTTGGATACAGCCCTTAAAATACGCTGGTTTTAAAATAATTAATTTCTCGGAAACTTATCGTATGAATTGCATAAAAATTTGTTTTTAGGCTGATTGAAGGGTGTAGAGTTCATTTATGCTGTCAGAATCGTGTACTGCTATTGAAAAAAACAAAGTTATGGCTCATTTTAATATGTAGATGCCCCCCTAAGCAAATTTTATATACATCATTTAAAAATAGACCTTATTTCCAATCGTCCGTTACCAGCAACTTTCTTCTACGATAATTTGTTGAGGAGTTAGTAGGAGGTGTTTACTTTTTTTTCCCACGACTGTACATGACTATTATAATTAAAATTCGCCCTATTCAGAAGTCTTATAGCGTTAGTACTAAAGCTCCAAACGAAACAAAATTTCATTAGTATCTCTAGTGCGTCCAAAAATATTCGTCTGGTGTCGGTGAGTGCTTTTAATTTATTGTTTATTAATTTTTAAAATTAACTATAGCTTAACATTTCAGTTATCATTTTTCACGAGAAAGAGTGTAATTATCATGAATTTCACTAACAGACAAATTCTAAAGTTTTTGTATTTATGCCATTTAATATGTCTGGAATGTGCTGACACCCCATGCCCGTTCTCGTGTTACTTTTCACAGCGCGCGTCCTGCCGGGTTAAAGTGATTTACAGTCCTATCTAAATCAGTTTGTAAGGTAATTGAATTAGCCGTGTGATATCCCTTACCTACTTTCGCTTTCTGTTTGAAATCTTTTTTCAGAATCGTTGTAAAAATAATTCATTATACTTTTGACACAATTGTGTAATGACATTTTTAAAGAATAAGAATTGTAGCTTTTACAGACTTCTGTCAGCGGTTGAATATAAATAGCAAATTTGCTATTTTAAACAGGTTTTCATGGACGTGAATCGTTGCGGCGGCCAACATTTTTATATAAGAAAATTAACTTGAAACAATTTAAAAATGCCATTACCAATTTTCTACTGCGAACTTTCGGGCTCTGGGTTGATGCACAAGATTTGTGTGGGGCTTGTGAAGGGATTGGATTTCAAACTGTCGGGCTTCGAAAGATTACGAACTCATTCCTACACCTAACTATAGGCGCTTGCAACGTAGGTTGATTTGTCTCCTCCCGAATTTTGAATTTAAATTAACTGAAATTCTTTGCAAGTAGTTTAAAACAATTGAACAGTAAGAGAAAAGAAAACTAAGAATTTTTGAAGAGGGAGGCTCTATCCACCTGAACGCCCCCCCCCCCCCTTCCGTGTGGAATATAATTTTTAGTTTTGCATTTCTTTTATATTCATGTCCTTAAAAATTATTTAAAACGAGCTACCCTTGAGGGGGGGGGGGGGGGGGAAGTATCTCAATTGTCCAACTTGGGGGGGGGGGAACTTCTTTGGATTTTTAATATTTCTTATTTGTTACATTTTTATGCTAATATGTTTCATGTCTTCCATTGGTTGAGGGGGTGGAAGGGTGGGAAGCTTTACTTCATGTTTATACTTCCTGTTTTAAAACTGCGCCTAGACTTCGGACTACTGACACACCCGTTCGAAAATCTTGCCCATCTGTGGATTTCATTCTTGCGGCGACCATGTACCTAATTTTATATTTTATTATTTGATTACTTAATTCGTGCGTATGAGTGATATTCCTTAAATTAGTAACAAAAGTTTTGGTCGTCGAGGATCTAACTTCCAATGTCCATCACCGCAAGTTAAATCAGTCACGGCTATTTCCCTCTGACATAATCAGGCGTCGCCAATGACCACAAGCCAAATATGGCTTTGGATCCCAGATGATTCAACTGCTGACCAAACAAGGAGTGGATACAGTCAGACCGCATTTAAAGACTCCGCTAATGACCCGCAACTTCAGTTCGACCCGACATCAACCTAGTTATGCAGGGGTGGAAGGGCCGCTTTCGTTTTGTTTTTCTCCCAAGTCTTATTTCATTTGTTTACCATAAAAGTAGAGAAGCCGAGAAAGGGGTGGAGTAAAAAAGATACAAGAAAGGTCAATCAACAGAGGGTGATGCCGTGATAACTCTTGAGTATGAAAGTCTAGCATGCAAATGAAATAACTATGAATAGATAAGAATGATTTGTTACAATTTTCTCTGCTGTCGAACCTGAATAAAAAAAGGGCGGAAACAATACGAATTCTTTCAACTCTATAATACAAATTTGCATATCCCAAAATTAAATTTTCGCGGCATACTAAAATTATGATGAAATTTTTTTTAACTGTATATGAAAGGATTTTTTTATAATTTTAAATTTATCAATACTGTGCTTGGCACACAGGTTGAAAACCATTGGTCTAATGTATGATTTGACAATACTTTATAAATGATGACAAACTCCACCAAGAAATTAGATTTTTTTTTTTTTTTTTTTTTTAAGAGTAATTTAATCATTAGAGAAAGTCTGTTGAAAAATTCGTGGGAAAATACTTCATGAAAATTTTTAACGAATATTTAGTATCGGCTTAGAATGAGACAGTATGTGGCTCGCTCACTCGCAACAAAAGTGACACAATTCAAAAATAATATTTTCATGGCTGACGCAAAAGTAGATTAGCATGTTTTTACTGTCATATTAAATTATAGCCCTTAGTTAGCTTTGCATACAAGTAAAAGTGTACAACTCTTATCACTGAAGACGCATGCATTTGGAGGATTGGGTAAATTTATCCCTCCACACAATTTGTCCTCCTCTGTGATAGTAAAGGGACATGTAGCATAAGCTTCAGATACGCATATCTTGTTGTTGTTCTTTGTTGTAATCAGGCGGCGCTTTTTTGTGGTCACGTGGCGTTTTTCATCTTTAATGGCTTTAAAAGGAAACTGCCGGACATCATGCAAGAGGACGATCTTTCCTTCAAGTCGATATCTGATCTTCTTATATCCTAGCATTGTTGTATCTCCCCGTCCTATTGTGAATAAATCGCAGAAAGGTAGAAAAAAATGGGTTTCGCTGTTTTCCGGACACTTTTCTTGTATCCATTGAGCTTTATAATAGAACTGAGAGCTAACTCGCGTGACCGCGCCACACTTGTAGTGTGCCCAAGTAATGAATCTTACTTTTCTTATTCGAGGTTTTCCGCATACTGTTTATCACTTGGTTATTTCGACACCATTTTCATGGGAAAGAGAAGAAAATTTTCAATTTTTTGAAGGCAAGTTTAAGAAATTTTTCAATTTTTTGTTGTTGTTGTTCTTGACATAAAATTTTATTTTAAAATAATATAAAATTAAATATTTGAGATTAATCCAATAACATCTATAGTTTTGTTTTTTCACTAAAAAATATATTCCGGTGAAAATGGTAGCAACTTCGTCATATTTTTAAAAGAAAATCCAATTTGAAAACATCTACCCCTAGAGGTCTGTACGGGCCCGGGCTTGGCCCGAGGCCCGTACCCGGCCCGGCGGAATGGAGGAGAATTTTCAAACGGGCCGGGCCGGCAGAATTAGGATTATTTTTTCGCCTGTCCGGGCCGGCAAAAAAATTGAACGGGCCTGCAGGGCCGGGCCGATAAAAAAAATTAATCGGGCCTATCGGCCCGATATAAGAATTTGAGATGAGCAGATAAAATACCAGGTCATTTCCAATGAATATGACTTTTTCGAGAAGTATAAATATGCGTTACGAGCCGATGCGAGTTCAACAACATCAATACAGAAATGTAACATGTCCATCGTAGAGATCGGCATCGTACAGTTACATGATGCCTGATCCCGGGTTTAATTTTTTCGGCAGACTTGTGCCGGGACGGAACTGGTCTTAATCGTTCTTAGGATGTGTAGAACAGGCATTATGTTTTGTAAAAGTATTAATAGCGATAATGAACTTCTGTTAACAGTATCTTTGGAAATGTACCTTAAGGTGGTTCTCATATTTACTGCTCAACAATGCGAAACTCTCCGACACATTTTCTGACTCATTTTTAACTATAAAGGCATAAAATTGACAGGCCTGAGTATTGAAGGCATTTGGGATCGAATACCGTTTCCATTTTTCATAAATTACGTACAGAGATAAAATAGACTCTTGTCACGTGACTGTACGTTTTCTCCTTTCTTGTGCTATCGCTTCCGGAAATTCGATTCAAAACGCTAACTTTGGCAGTATTTTCTGAAAGATATATTACTTTTATCTTAAAAAAAAAACGGCATTTACATGGTTTCTGAATAAGAATACCTTCCAATCTCATGCGTTTCCGAAAAGAAATGAATTCATAAATGTATCAACATGTAGCTCCTTTAGATTTGAGAAAAGCCTTAAAAATGACAGAAATATTTTCACAAGTCTACCTTTTATTATATGCTTCAAAAGTTATCATGTTTTTGAACCCTTATTTAAATTTTGAAACGTCTGTAGAGACGTTGACTAAAGCACTGTAAGTAATCGTTAACGTTTAATATTGTGTGTTTTCTATTTTGCGAACACATAGTAATTTAAAATGTACTGTAAAATGTTCCTATAAATATGCATGTAGTATTCATTAAAAGAATCTTAATTGTATGTCGAGAAAAAACGGATTTTTTTGTAGAAATTGAGTCGGGCCGGGCCGAGAACGGTAAAAATGTAAACGGGCCGGGCCTGGAAATTCCGGCCCGTGCAGACCTCTATCTACCCCATACTACTCTATGGGAGGTAGGTCTGTGCAAGTTGAATCTAAGTCGGACCTATTAGTCCAATAATACACAAATTAATTTTTTAGGAGTTGTTTCACTTTTCTTGAGGTGAGTAATGTATTTTTGAATGAATAAGGGAATTTAGATTCTGTTCCTTGCTATGTTTGTTTCCGTACGCCTCATTTCTCCTTTCATTTTCGCCGGATGTTTAAGAATCTCCCTTTATTTTATCGCCATCTAATAATAACCTGATTAAGTGTTGATGTTGCATTCATTTCATGTTAAAAACACTAAGATTGTTTTTTGTTATCAGGCGTATCCTCCTACAATCAAAATGTAGGGCGGCGTTCTTTGATCATTCCGATAATTTGCTACAATTATTTGAAGTATTTGATAAGTGATATATACAAGTGTCGATAACATGTTTACCGCTTATTCAAACATGACATGGTTAAAAGAAGTGGTTGGATAGATCTAGATAATGATGAAAGTTTCATCTTGTTAGATCTGAATAGTGACGAAAAGAGGATGTGGTATTTTAAATTTATTAATTTTAATACTAGTTTTCTTTCAAATTTATTTCTAATTATGATTTAGGACTATTTTCAATACTTTTTTTGAAGTAAAAACTAGTAATTGTGAGGATAACCTGCACAGAAAAAGCTACTGCACAATTTATTTACCTGTGAGAGAGGCTAAAGTTAATACGTTGTAATTTTTGTTTTCGGTAATATTTTTTGCATTCTGGTGCATCAACAGAATCCGCACATGTTAGCAGATTTTTAGTGTTTTCAATTTATCAAAATAAAATTCAAAAATAAAAATTCCAAAGTTTTATAAGTGTTATTCATGCGACCACCAAATAATAATGAATGTTCTCTATTTGCTTATTTTATATATATAACATTTTATTTTTTATTTTGAAAGTTTCTTTTTAAAAGAAATAGTGACCATTCTGTCGCTGACAGGGTTCTTTGATATATAATTAATAATCTATAAATATCGGATATTTATTTTCAAAAGGTCAATATGTTAGATATTTTCATATATTTGATATTTATTTTCAAAATCTCACCGGGTGAGAAATTTTTAATATTTTCAGTCAAAACAGTTGTAAATGAAATTTTCAAGTGTTATTGACCGTGTTGTTCTGTTACATAAAGAAATTGTCTCTGGTAGTGCCACTTTTTTGGCCAAAGAAGAAAACAAATATATTTTCCAAGCTTTGTTTGAAGCTTTTATTTTTAAATGTAGAATTAATTATGTCCATTATTAACTCAAAACAGCCATTTAAAGATAAACTGTCTAATTTAGATAATCGGTTATTTACAGCTTCATTAGAAAAGATTTTTTCTGATTTTGGTTTAGTTTAGCTTAAACTGTACTACATGTCAGGAAATAAGAAAGAAGACAATCTTACATTTATGCTATGTCGAAAATTTTCAATAAAAAAAAAAAAAACTTTTGTATTTAAAATTTTGTTTCATCATACAAAATTTTCTTGATACTTGGATACTGCATCTTATCATCACCATCATCATCAACCGTTTTCAATCCACTGCTGGATGTAGGTCCTCCCCCAGATTTTTCCAATGTTTCCTGTCTAGTGCTTTAGTCATCCAATTTACAACGGCTACTTTTCTGATTTCATCACTCCATCTTATTTGAGGTCGTCTTCTTGGCCGCTTTATAACTCTGGGATACCATTGCATGCTGTTTGTGCTCTGTCTATTGTCTTGTCTGTTTGCAATGTGCCCAGCCCATTTCCATTTTAGCCGTTTAATTTTTTCAATGATGTCAAAAACTTTTGTCTGATTTCTTATCCAGGTTATTCTTTTTCTGTCTCTTCTAGTTATATACCTAGCATACATCTTTCCATACTTCTCTGTATTGTTTGTAATCGTACCATCCGTTTTGTTAGCGTCCATGTTTCTGCTCCATAAGTTAGCACAGGCAAAACACATTGGCTTTCTTTTTAAACAAACAGACATGTTACTCTTCAGAATAATATTGTTCTTAAAGGCACTCCATCTATTTTTTATTCTTCGATTGATTTCATGCATGATACTATTATCCGATGGTATTTCCTGCCCATGGTACCCATAACTTTGCATATATATATAATAATAAATTTGAAATCACAAATATATGAAGAAATATATATAACGTAAAAAATAATTAACACATTATATTAAAGATGTTAAATGATTATTATCAATATTCTGATGAGCTGTTTTACAATGATCTTGTTGTGGCGTCTTAAAGTGATCTTATAGGTTCTAATATTAGCAATTTAAAAAAAAAAAACAATTTTTCTACAGTTATATTTGGTAATCTACAATAGATGGCAGCATTAAAAATATATAACTACTGATTTTAGACGTGAATTTATTCATATATGACAGTCTTAATTTTAATTTCATGTAGTACCGCTAGATGGCAGCATTAAATAATTATTTATTTAGTTCTATTATAATAATGTTGCCATTGGCTATTATATTAGATAATGTCTCTTAATTATTACAGTCGACGCTCGTTTTTACGAACTCGTAGGGAACACCCAAATAGTTCGTAAAATAGAAAGTTCGTAAAATAGAAAAACACCAAAAATGATATGAATATGTTTATTATTTATGTCTATTTTTATCAAACTGGCCCCTCTTCATAGATGAAGCAGTATTTCAAGATTATTTATTATTTAATAAATTTATACCTGTATTTTTAAATATACAAGAAACAAATGCAAATTTATGCACTAAAAATAATTTTAGTACACATACGTTACTATGCTTTGAAAATATTACATATGAAAACACAAACAGTATTAGCACTAAGTAGATGAAAATACATTAGATGAAAACACAGATAAAAAATTAGGAATGGAAACAATCACGTATCTTTTTAAAAATAATCACATTTTGAAAAAGATATGTTTCAATTTATCAATGGAAACCTTTACTACGTTTACCTTTCACAGTTATTGTTCCCTTCAAAAAAATTACTTAGTCCTGACAACCACTACTGGAAATTGTTGCTATATCCCCCCTCCCTCCGAAATAGATTGGGAAAAACAGCACATTCTTGGAATGCACCTGATGTCTCATTGTATCTGTATAGAGTTTAACTGACATTGGCGCTGCATTCCGATATTTAAAAGAAAAAAAAAAAATCAGAAGTACGAAAACTGAGTTCGCAAAAAAGAGATTTTCATAATCTGTAGTTCGTAAATGGGAGCGAAAAATTACATTGCTTCTATGGGAGCGTATTTGGGACCACTCTATAGTTCGTAAAATCGCAAGTGTTCGTGAAAAAGAGGTTCGTAAAAACGAGAGTCTACTGTAATTATTTAATTTTAAACAAATACTTCTTAATGTACTTTTAGTAATAATTTATTCCAGGATCATTAAAATGGCATGTAATAATTATTGTATGGACTATATGTTAATTATAATTGTTATATTTTAAGAATGTGAATATTTTCTGCGGCAACCGTGAGGATTCGCTTTTAACTGTGCAAGTTATTTGGGTGGAATTTTTGCTATGCCAAAATTGGCTAAATTTTTAAGTCATGGTCAATATGGTCTTGGCTCTTCTCTCGCTGGTTATGTCTTTGATTTAATTTGTTTCATTTTTTAATGTTGTTCATTGTTGTGGATATTGCACTGATTAATATCTTTTTTAAATTCAATTTATTTTGCATGGTGGATTTATAATTATTGGTGTATAGTCGATAGGGTACATAATGGAATTCAATTTTTAACTTATTGCTGGATTCCATTACGGAAATCGACTATGTATTTTGCTTATATAGGGGAGATGGGGGTACATGTGAACAGTTCGCATAAATATATCTTTTTCTCATAATTGGATTAATTCTTATAAATAAAAAGTAGTCAGTATAGTAAACAGAACTTTCTTTTACACATGGAATTTTTTTTTTAATCACCTGTATAGTTTTTCTTACATTTTTTAATAGTTTTATAAATTCAAAAAATTGTTCACATGTGCCCCATCAGCGGGGTAGTTGTGAACACTCGTGGGGCACATGTGAACACAAGGAAAAAATATCCTTTGACAAGCTTTTTCTCCTGTTATTAATTTGTTATCATAACCATTATTTATATTATCAGTTAAATTCACCATAAATAAAATAAAAAAATATTTTTTTTTTCTAGTTTCTGAGTGACATGTTTAAACAAAATATTTTAAAATGAAATTAAATATATATAAAACTGTTCTGACACCATACCCAAGAATTATATTAGTTATCAATTTGAAAATTTTACATTTTAAGAATGTTACTGATATCCATCCCAATTCAAATTATCCTATTCATAGCTGTTGTTTGAGAGATGGAAGTAAGCCATCACAGCAAGTTTGAGACAAATGAAAAGAAAAAAAATACAAAGTTGTTTGTCATAATATTCTTTGTATTAACAATGCATAAAAAATATTGTTTTAAACCGTTTACTAAAATAGTACATAACACTTATTGCATTTTAGGAAACATTGAATTTATTTAAATTATAATTGACCTCAAATGAGCTTCTTGCTCTTTGTGTACTTCCTGACAAATGTAGAAGTGGAAGTTTCAATACAATATCACTTTTTTGTATGACAGAAATGTCTACTATTTCAGGGAAATTATATGAATTGGATGTGAGATTCTTTCTCGGGAATTTAACATACATTTTATCATTATCAATTCTTTCTATTCGCACAACAAAGAAAGATTTTGATTTTTGTGAACTGTTCATATCTGCCCCAACTAATCTGTTCACAAGTGCCCCGCATGGCTGCTAGAGTTAAATTGATAAATAATTAACATTTATCAGTTTTAGGGAACAAAACAACTTTATCCAAAATATTCAATAGTAGTCATAGTATATGTTAAAACATTAAAATTCGAATAACTAATTAAATAAATAAACTTTATCACTTACCAAAGTTGAAACCGACATTTTACATTTGACATCTACAAACAGTGTTTTGGCTACTGAAGACAAACAAAATGTCAAAAAGCTTCAAAAATTTTTTACCATATGTCTACAGGTGCTGCCATCTTTGGTAATTTTTTTCAAATAAAAAAACTTATAATAACTATTGAAAAACTGCGATGTTCACATGTGCCCCCTGTTCACATGTGCCCCCATCTCCCCTATGTATTTTATGCACCCTTGAAAAAGTGAAATACTATATAAGCTTCCAGCTTCATTCATCCATTTGATCTATTGTTTGTTTATGATACGCCTTTTACTAGTTCAACACTATTTAGTTGGTTATTTGTATCTTTTGTCTTTAATAGGATATTTTATCAAAATTTGGTGGTTTTTATATGTTTTATATGGATTCATCGTCAGCAATGTGCTAGTGGAATTGAGATTGATTCTGTATTATTAGTTACAGGTTCCATCTTTATTTTGTATAATGTCAGTGTTATGAATTGTTTCTAAATTTATTAATTTAATTTTAGTAATTCGAAATCGATGATGATTTGTAATTATATTAATGGTTATATATATGTAATAATTTTTTTTCTTGTTTGTGTATAAAGCAAATTGTTTAATTATTTGATCGTCAATTTTGTTCTAAGTGAGGCGTGGTGAGAAAGGAAAATTGAATTTTTAGAATATTGTATTATTAAGTTTTCATGTTGAGGGTGTACTAAAAAGAAATATTTTTCTACCCTCAACAGCTCGAAATTTTCTGACATATTTTCAGACTCATTTTTAAAAGTAAAAACACGAAACTTCCTGGTGTGATTTTTTTTGAAGTGATTTATAAGAGGTCGTGTGTTTTCATTTTGCGCTCAATTAATTAGAACTTGATTTATAAACAATTATTTTCTGAGTGACCATTTTTTTTTTTCGTTCCCAGCTCTCTCGCTTTGGAAAATTCGGTTCAAAACGCCAACTTTGACAGCATTTTTTTTTGCAATATATTCTGCCTTTATCAAAAAATCGACAAGCACGGCACATTATATAGTTTCTGAATAAGAGATTCTGCCAATTTGATGCATTTCAGAACAAAAATGAATCGGAAAATAAGTAGTTTGGATTTGAATACACCCTTCAGCGTAATGTTTTAATTTCTTAATTTATATTATGGGTGAAAATATTTAATATCAGCAATAAGTTGGCTATTTTGAAAATATCGGATATATATCTAAAATGTCGGGTATGTACACTTTTTCTAATTCGCACAGGTCGGGATGAAGGGTTTTGCGGATTATAGAATTTTGCAAATTATAGTTTCATTTATATTATAACTTCATTACATTCTAATATTTAAAATTTATTAACAAATGTAGTAATACAGCAAATAAATACCACAGAAATAAAAGAAAACACTTTTTTATCATAAAGCTATAGTCAATATTAGGAAATGCATTTAAATATAATTTTAATAGTACAAAATTAATGGAAAACATTTCTATTTATTTATTTTTAAATCTACAAACATCAGTGATAGTGGTTTGCTTTATAGTTTTTAATTTATGCTATGCAGTTTAATCTTTATGTCCTTAAGAGTCAGGATTTATTGATCCGTAACAAAAGTTTTTAAGATTTATCCTCAACCTCAACAGCTAATCCTTCTTTGAAAGAAGTTTTATCTTTTATATAACCAGCGAATGTGCTCAGAATATAGCAGTCTAATAGTTATTTATAAGATACATGAAACATTTCCTTCTAATGAATGCAGAAATGCATTAAAAATTTCTTAATAAATTCATCAGGGCAGTTCAACTTTTATTATGGTCAAAGCGACATTAACCTTTAACTGATGTGACTAAAATTTGCCACACAACTGATGTGATCCGGTCTCTCGGACCCCTCGAATAAAATGAATAAAAAAAATAACTCAAATGGTTGAATTTACTTAAATTTTGTCCTGACAATATCGTTGTACTTCTCTTAGGAGCATGTGAATTAAATTGCATGAAAAAAGTATTTTATTCATATTATTTAACTTCAGTACAGAAAAGTAAAAAGCTGTAAAAGTGTTTACAGCTGGGAGTCGCGGAGTCTGGGAGACCGCATGACATCAGTTAAAGGTTATCTTGGTTAAAAAAAGAAAAAAAAAAAGATTTTAACTGTTTGTTTACATCTAAATATATAGTGTGGATTATAGGCGTTTGCTGATAAGAGGGAGTGGGCTGTATTACCTAAAATATCGGATATATATCATATCTAAAATATCGTATGTTTTATATTTTCGAAAATATCACTATATTTATGAAGTTTGGCGGCTGAGTACTTCCTATTATGCTGCAAATTTTAAATAATTATAGATTGATCGTTGTTAAAGTTTATAGATTTAAAAACATGAACTTTGAAGTGACTCTTCTGGCTCTTTCAGAAAAGTGATACCTTTTTAATAACTGAAAGGAAAAAAAAAAGAACACCCAGTCAAACTTCGATATCGCGAAGTGCTGGCTGAAGGAAAAGGGAAAACGTTTGGAACTGTCAATTCAAGGACTAGAAAACAATTAAGTTTCTTGCTTGAAATGCTACATATGCTTCTAGATTACGAATATTCAGATTTATAGACATTCGACTCTAGCTCACTTGTTTTTAATTTATTTAAAGAACAAAGATTAAATGTAATCAATGCCCCCTTTACTGCACGCACATTGCAAGTTCTATTCTTTCTCGTTTATTTATCCACGTGCCCACATTTCAAAACTTTTATCTACAGTTATTTACAAATATTCAATCCCCTCCCCCTATAATAAATATATTCAATACAATCCCCCCCCCTATATATACAAATATTCAATCCCCTCCCCTATAATCAATGCCCCCTTTACTCCACGCACATTGCAAGTTCTAATCTTTCTCGCTTATTTATCCACGTGCCCACATTTCAAAACTTTATCTACAGTTATTTACAAATATTCAATTCCCCCCCCCCTCAAAATTTAAATAAAAAGGGCGTATATTCTTCCTTTAAATATGAGTCCATCATATGTTACATTAAGAATAAATCCTTGCGAGTCTCCCCCCCCCCCCAACACACACACCTGAATGGAATAAAATCTTCAAATACAAATGCAAGTTTTTCGCGACAATCTTTTTAATATTTTATTAAATAATTTAAGATAGTTAGAAGGACAATTAAGATTTTTGTTCTAGTAATACAACATTAATTTGAGTGGTTTCATAAAAATAAACCTTTTGCAATACTAAAAAAAAAAAAAAAAATTTTTTTTTGGTCTTCATTCTTGTATTTAAATATCTACTTTTTGCTCATTAAAATTCCCATTGTGGAAATAATGCAGCAGCACCATGAAATAAATGGCATAATAGAGAAAGTGAATGTGCCAAATTTAAAAGCATAAAAAATGAGAATTTTTGAATTATTCTGAATAATGATGTAATAATGTAATTGAAAAAGTCGTACACTGAATTTAGACATTTCAAATTTTGCGTTCATTTTAAGTATGAAGGGAGTTTCCAATATCTGTTTCAGTTTCCCCACGAAAATAGATGTACACAAAATTCTGCTCTGACATGATAAATTCTTGAAAGGAAGGGTGCGTGTAAAAAAAAAAAAAAATTAGTTTTTTGGGGAAAAAAACTACATTGCAACGCTGGCAAAATAGAAGACTGAAAATTCTTGTTTAGATTTTTTATTTTTTTTTAAAGATATACTGCTTATTTATCGTATAAAGCTGCATATATGTAAAAAAAAACCGTTTTGTATGAAATAATAATAATAATGAATGGCTAATTCACAGAACCGGAAAGGGGGGGGGGAAGAAACAAGTGGGTAAGTGTGATCACAGATCGTACAGAGGGTTTCGTTTAATATTTCTTTCAAAACACTTTATCCTTTTGCAAAATCTGTTACTTCCACTTTTAGCAACGAGGGGGCGCACTCTATTCTACACAAACCTCTATCCGAACAAAACTCCGTTTTACAACCTATCCGTAGATATATTAGTCGAGGGGAGATCGGGCCCATAGCACCCGAGATAGGTAGGCGCCACCCCCTGGCGGTAAAAAGTGGAACTGAAATATGTCAGGCTATGTGCATAATAAAAAAGAGTGGTCAAAGGGCTGTCGGCAAAAGTTAGAAAAAGTACCCACCGGGTGCAATGGGGAGGGGTAGGGTTAGAAAAATTGCTTAAAATACACAAGTTGGAGTCCGGAGGGTTAAATAATAAGACTTTTTCAAAATTTTATGATTTGTCGTTTGATGTAAGGTGTTCAGCTATAAGTATGCAAAATTTCACGTTTTCAACTTAATTAGGGGCCCAGTTAGAACAAAAAGAATAAAATACACAAGTTAGAGCCCAGAGGGGTAAATATAAGACTTTTTTCAAAATTTTATGATTTTTCGTTTGATGTGAGGTGTTCAGCTACAAGTATGCGAAATTTCAAGTGTCCAACATATATAGTTTCCGAGAATGGGCTCTGTGGCGGACAGACAGAGGAGCGAGACAAATAGGGTTTCGTCAGATGGACGAAACCCTAAAAACTATGTAAAATAATCAGAGTTGCACATAAGATTTTATTAATTCATTATGGTTTGCTGTTGTATTTCTGTATTGCAAGGATAGAACTATTACGCTCATCTTAGATCCATTAGTCCAAATAGTTCTCTTTCTCTCTCTCTCTGTCTCTCTCTCCTGTCTGTGTAAATAGTAACTGAAAGCAAGGATTTTGTAAATTTGCTAATTTTATTTTCGTTAAAATAAACTTTTTAGCAACTTATAGGAGACTTCAGTTTAACCTATAAACGTGTAATACGAATTTTTTTAACTCTCAAATTTCAGTCGATCGTGTTATATGTTAATAAAATATTGTAAAAATACAATTGGGTGTATCTCTTTTTTGAAGATCTGTTCTTTTCTTTTAGCTTGTTTCACATTAATATAATTAATTATATATCGCCCGTTTGCTTTTGCCTTTTTATTTAACCTTTCACGCCAAGTTTGTTTCCAACCTTTATCTACCTGTGCAACAACCGGTAACGGAGGAAAGAGGAAATAACCCTTACGTCATCTTTTTCCTCCGCGGTTTATCTTTGATTTCCCGCGCGTTTTGTGAGTGTTCGTTGTCCTTTTGCTTGACACTAGTAAAAAGTTGTGTGGATCTGCTTGTTATCAGGTGTTTGGAGCACGATACTTTCGCTGTGGTTTATCGCCCTTGGATGGTGATTGCGTGCAAAGAATTTAGAATTTTCATTTTTTAATCCCAATTGCACACTTACTGCTTTCACAGCCTTGACTTATTATTCACCGATAAGAAATTCAGAAACTAAAGCTTCGTTTATCACAAATTTCAGGTAAAATAATATGCATTTACTGCAATCCTTGTGTTATTTGAAACAAGTAAAGTTTGTTAGGTGAAGACGATGTTTTGCGGTTCTTTCAGTAATTTTAGTATTTTAGTGAGACTTTTCTAAGGCAAAATGATGCAAATTCTTACTTTGGTGCAAGAAACACGCTGAAGACCACGCACGCGGTTTTGTACTGCGGATTCACGAACTTTCAAATTTAAGTTTCAAATTTTTCGTAAAAGCTTAAAAGGAAGGCACACTGTTCGGTAAGGACCTCCACCTCCCCCCCCCCCCCCACACACACACGCAAAAACAAAAGAGTATAGGGAACTATGTATGTAATATGTATTTTCACTCGAATACAGGGTACGGAAATTTTTGTGCATTTAAGAAATAAAATGGCTTCACAGATGTATCGTAAAAGTTAGTTTAGATTTGAGAAAAGCATTGCATAAGAAAAATAATGGAAAAGAATATCGTGAATTTATTCGGCTAAATATCCAACAATATTCGGTCAACTACTGTTCAGTATTCGACAAAAGTGCCGAATAGTGGAATTCGCTAAGTCCGTAATTTCCACATCATCACTGCTTAAAGTAGTAGCTAGGACTGGGCGATGTAGAAATTTCTTAAATCGATTTATCATCCATCCAACATCGCGATTTAGTGCTAAATCGCGATTTAACACCGATTTTACATTTTAGAATATGGAAGCCTATTTTTTAATTTTTAGTAACAAAATATGATCTTTATGTGCCTCCCCCCCTCCTCCTGTATTATTTAGTATACTTAGCTTTTAATTTGTCAAATAATTTTGAAAAGAGGTATATTTTACACATAAAAAAGCTTTGAATGTCCCAAAACACTAGTTTTTTTTTTTTTTTCCATTTTAAAAATTAGTGACCTATTGTAATACATTTTATAAACTCATTCTATAAGAAGTAATATAAAAGAAAATGATTTTTTTTTTGACTGACTTGTTATGCATGCTACAATCTAAATTCCTTTAGGGGGGGGGGGGGTCCCATAGCCCACTCAAATACAACTTCATTGCTAACAGCCCACATACACTTTTTTTTTTTTTTTTTACAGACACAGATTTAAAAAGTTACTGAGGTAAAACAGAAGCATATTAAAAGACTTCAATGATGAATTTAACTATTCATTTACCATGATGAGAAAAGTAGTAAAAAAAAAAAAAAGGCTGGGGGGGGGGGGGGGAGATATGAGAAATAAGGTGCAATTTTATATCTTTTTAACTTTTGGATTAAAATAAGATTTGTTTAACATAAATGCTGACATTTATATAGCGGATGGAGAAGGATTGAAAGTGTGACCCTTGGAGCACATCACTGAAATTGCTGATTTTTTTCGTGGTTGTTGCCATCCTTTAAGATTAGTAATAAAATATAATCTTAAAATATATCTCTTTTTAATGATAACAAAATGTCAAAAAAGCAAAAAATCGCAGATCTGCAGAAAAATCTAATGAATGCCTCCTCCAGCCCTCCCTCATTCTGCTGTAAAAATAAAGTTACTTGACTCATTACAGAACTTTATTAAAATATTTTTAATTAATTACAAAATAATAATAAATTAAAACTAAAATATTCCCATAATACCTAAACATATGAAAATTAATTTTTCATGAAAATAATGCATAAAAATATAAACTAAAAATGGATGAATTTGGATATAAATAGTGAATCAATTTCAGCAAGATACTCAATCCATGTGACTGGCATTGAAATCGGATGTCAAATCTGATGCATGACTATTTTAAAATATTTTAATTAATTACAGAATAATAAAAAATAAAGAATATGTATTAAAATATTGCCCAAACATGTGAAAAAGGAATGTTTCATTAAAAGAATGTATAAAAATAAAAACTGAAATTCGATGAATTTGGATTTTAAATATGAAACTTTATTCTTTTTTTTTCCAACCATAAATGCTCAATCAATTTCAGGAAAAAAATATTAGTAGTAAAAGAAAAATATTTCATCTGGATCACGGCCAAATAGTGATACACAAAACAATGCATGACTATACCTTTAAAATAATTTCATTAATTACAAAATAATAGAAAATAAAAAATAAATGTTAAAATATTACTAAAACATGAAAAAAATGAATTTTTCATCATAAAAATGCATAAAAGTATAAACTGCAAGTCGATGAGTTTGGATTTTAAATATAAAACTTTATTATTATTTTTAATCATATAAATGCTGAATGAATTTCAGGAAAACAATCTTTTGAAACAATGCAGGATTCTACTTTAAAACATTTTAATTAATTACAGAATATTGGAAAATAAAAAATACATATTGCAATATTACTCAAATATGTGAAAACTTAATTTATCATCAAAAGATTGCATTAGCATATAAATTGAAATTCGATGAATTTGGATTTTAAGATTTAAACATTACTTTTTCCTTTCAACTTTCCACTATATAAGTTCTTAATTTCTGCAAAATACACATTCCAATCTCGTAAACTCTGAATCTTGTTTACAAAATAAATATCAATTCTTACTTAAATCATCGTTTTCTTAAATCGCCTTTTTCTTAAATTGGATCCTGCTAAACCGATTTAACACCAGCTTGCCTTGTTTTCATTAAATCGTCTTTTTCTTAAATCGGAAAGCATGGAGGCTTGCGATGTTTGCTTAAATCGGATCGTTCTAAATCGATTTAACACCAGCTTGCCTTGTTTGTCTTAAATCAGAAAGCAATGAGGCTTGCGATGTTTGCTTAAATCGGATCCTCCTAAATCGATTTAACACCAGCTTGGCATGTAAGTGGTAGATACATCAAAGTAGATAAATCGGTTTTCCGATATTAGCTCTGAATCAGTATTTTGTTTTAAATCGATTTAAAGCCAATGGCTAAATCGCGATTTAAGACAATGGCTAAATCGCGATTTAAGATAATGGCTAAATCGCGATTTAAGACATTAGCTAAATCGCGATTTCCGATTTTAGCTTAAATCGATTTAAGACCAATGGTTAAATCGGATTTTCGATGTAAGCTTTAAATCGATTTAAGAGTTAAATCGATTTAAGGCCCAGGCCTAGTAGTAGCGAAAAATTCCTCTCCACTTGGGAGGAAAAAAAAATCAAACGTCTTCCCGGAGATGTGGCTACATTGAAGAAAGCTAAAAAACAAAGAAATGGGAGAGGGAGAAGTAATTGAGCGGCCAGTTGAAAAATATAACTCTAATAACGATAAGGCATGTTTGAAGAACAAAACGGCTTTTAGGAACTCTCTCATAAACAGTTAATGATGCTAGACTTACTCAAGTATAAAGGAAGGGTAAGAGGAATTAATCATTGTTTTCTTAGATGTTTTTGTTTGTCGCAACATTTCCCTCCCTTCTCTTTTACAGTGTATCGTTAAAACTGAAGGAGTTTGGCGTATTTTATAAGCCTCGCTTAAAAACTGACATTCCTTTTGAGTTTTTATAAAACTGGAAAAGTATCGCGACAGGGTTACTAGATTTTTATTTTGCCAAATCGAGAATTTTAGCACGTAAAGTTAAAATAGTTGTGTGGGGGGGGGAGGAGTGGGAAGCATTTAAAAGATTATATTTTAAAACGTTAAATTCTACGAAGATCATTCACTGCGAAATCGTCTTGTAAATGGTAAATCACAAACTAAGAAATTATTTAACTCCCAAAATATTATTAACCTTTAACTGATGTTACCGGTCTCACAGACCGGTGCTTTTTTCAATTTTCATAGTTTAACTTGCAAATTTCAGTTTATCTACAAACATTACAGAAATTTTGTTTCGTTTGGAACTTTAGTACTATCACCAGAGACTTTTGAATAGGTGAATTTTAATTATAACACTCCTGTACAAAAAGTTTAGTTACAAAAGTAACATCCTATGAGTTAAACGCGGCTTTTATTCATCTTTCGATGGAGCGGTCTCACAGACCGGCTGACACTAGTTATGTGACATTTTCTGTGACATCAGTTAAAGGTTAAACAAATAATTATTGTTAAAAAACCATCAGTAATTGTATTTCTAAAGATTTTATTTCTTGGAGATTTTCTTTCTGTTCTTTAGTGCATTGGTGTGTACCAAATGGTGAAATGAACCCATTCGAAAGCTATCACCGATAATGCACTAGATCAAGGGTTCCCAAACTTTTATACCTACGTACCACTAAATAGAAATTCATACTTCCGCGTACCACCAGGTGAAAAACTCAAAGCTAATTCAGAAAAATTTGCGTAAACAGTTTACTGTTTGGAAACAGAAAAAACGAAAACAAGATTTTGGAAAAACATGCAAAAGTATAATTTATTTTTTATAAATAATTTATAGCGTATTTATCAATATAAAGTGTATCATTTTTGGGTGACAATTATAGATGTATTTAAGTAGAGAAGATAAATACTACATCGCTTTGTTAAATATGGAAACAAAATGCACATTTGAAGTCGCCTTGCTCGTCATTTTTTAAATATAAATACTATGTTTGATATAAACATTAAATACATTTAAGAAAATTTAATGTGAATAACCTATAATAACAAGTTCATACACCTTCTGAAAATAAACCGTTTATTAATGTGATATCAAAACTCTTTGAAATACAGTAGCCATCCTCTTAACCGGCCTCCTCTTAACCGGCCTCCTCTTAACCGGCCTCCTCTTAACCGGAACTCCGCTTTAACCGGCCGACTTTTTTTCCCAATATCAGGTACAATTCAGGGATGACGGCCTGGGGAACTCAGCTTACGCTTTCGAGTTGAAGTGCAATCCCGAGGGGAGGGAGGTAAAATTCAGAAAGGAGAACGTCGGTTCTAAATGGATACGCGTTGACCTCCACCAGTGTTGAATTCAGGGTGTGGCCCGGTGGGGGGACATTCCCCTCCAGGAACAATGAGATGCCCCCGGAAGATATGGGATTCTGTGCTTTTAATGATCAAAAGTGCAATCTCCCCACACTCGGAACTCTATAATGTCTGATCTATGTGCAAATTGTTTTGTACAAACATTTTAAAAGCTTGAGGAATGCGAACAAATCACCGTAGAAGATGTATAAGAGTTGTTTGGGTTTTATAAAGATTTCAAGTATGAAACATTTTTTGACAAGGACGTAATTAGGACTGTAACTGATGTTGTTTAATACGAAGACGATCCAGTTTTAGTTGGCACTGCTAAAATTCCTCATACGGAAGCGGTAAAAGCATTAGAGTTGGCGCTACACTAGGTTGAGCAGCGGCTAACAGCTTCCTCGGTTAAGCATGATGGAGAGATTATGCTGCAAAATGTCCGGCATCTTGCCTTTAACAGAAGAAGGTTCTTTATGGTTGATTAACTTAAATATACATAATGTAGAACAATTGCAACTTCTTATGAAGGTGTGTGACACGATTTTCAACAATTTAATTTGTGTTAAATAGTTTTCATTATTTATTATCAGTGATAATTTTTTCTTTCAATTCAATTAATTATAACTAGTATTAATTTAACAAAATATAGGAAATATGTACTTTTTTAAAATTACACAAATTGAAAAACTAAATGCATCGTACGTCTTTAATTAATTAAATTACGCAAATATTAATTTTTTTTTTTTTACTTCTCCGCTTTAACCGGTTTTTCTCTTAACCGGCTAACTCTCGGTCCCATTTAGGCCGGTTAAGCGGGAGGCCACTGTAACTCAACATCTGCCGAAGCCTCGTAGCAGAAAATTCTCTAGGTGTCTGCGACAGATACTTCAGGGACAAAAAATAATCTGCAGGTAAAATATTTTTACAATTGAAGCGTTAATTAATCAAACAATCACTTACCTGTAATGTTTTTAGGTATTTTATAAATTTTTATTAATAATAATAATCTCAAATCCTATGTTCATTTCTAATTCATCTTTAGAACTTTACCACTTTGTTCATAAATTTATGATTTCAAATTTATTATATAATGCCTTTTTTGTGGGCACGATAACTTCCATAATTCTGCACAAATCGCTTCCAAACTGATACATAAAATCAAGGGGCAGAAAATCTCGGTCAAGTTTGTTAACCCCTTGGGGACGAGCGACACGTATACGTGCCGCATGAAGCGCTCAGAATCCTTGTTTCTTCTCACCAGTAAAATTTTACTGTAAAATTTGCCTTATTTAATCAGCGCATTTTCTCGATTCAACAAGGCACAAATTTCTGTTTTTTAAAAACGGTGACAAAAGATTTAAAAGTTCGTAAAAGGCTCCCGTCCCGAAGGGGTTAATGGGCAAAATCGGCCCAAGGAGGTGGTAATAGGGAGGGGTTTTGTGAAAACAAAAAACCCCCATAACTTCTTAATTATGATACATATCAAATCAGTTTAAAGTTATTACTACTTCTAGGAAAAGGGCCAAAAATTTATGCATAACAGATTTTCGATATCATTAAAAACGGCCAAAAGAGGCGAAAAATTGGTTTTAAGGAAAAAAAAAAATCATAACTTCGTCAATTCACAATATATCAAATCCTAAGATATATATACATTTTAACGTCTGAATTCAAAATATTTAAATATGAAACAGTAGACAGACTTTAATACAATTACTAAAAACATACAAAACAATTAAAATGAGATAAAATCATATAAAATTATACACTATAAAATAAACGTTTCGCTATACACCGCATAGCCTCATCAGTATTCGAATACTGATGAGGCTATGCGGTGTATAGCGAAACGTTTATTTTATAGTGTATAATTTTATATGATTTTATCTCATTTTAATTGTTTTGTATGTTTTTAGTAATTGTATTAAAGTCTGTCTACTGTTTCATATTTAAATATCAAATCCTCTTAAATTTATTATAAATCTTCTACAACTTTTATATTGACAAGATTTTGATAGGTCCAGCTCTTACAGGGGGGAAGGGGGATATGGATTGAAGAAAAAAAATTGTCTTATTAAGGCTGTTCTCTAATCCAAAGGGGCAACTTTATGACATGGGTTTTAATTCATTTTTGTTTGGAAACGCATGAAACTGGAAGGTGTTGTTATACAGAAATTATGTAATTGAAAGACGTTTTCCTTTTTCTGTAAACGTAGTAGATGTTTCAGAAAATACTATCAAAGTTGGAGTTTTGTACCGAATTTCCCGACGAAAGCAGAAAAACCACTGAACGAAGAGGGAAAAATGCCTTGTGATAGGTCTGCCATTTTTTTTAATCTTTACGTTTAAAAATGTGTAGGAGAAAGTAGGGTAATGCTGCTCAGCGGGTGTTCCCGCTCACTCAAATATCTCTAAACAGAATAGAATTGAAAACGTGCGTCTGTGCCGGCACCTAGCGATCTTCATCGTAAGCTCCCAGTAAGGATAGAGTAACCGTAGGAAGGAAAGTATTTTTGTGTCCTCACCGTTATTAGTTTGCACTTGTTTTATTATAAAATTCCACACCATCTAACTTGAAGGTAAGTGTATATTCTTATTTTCAAATGTTAATTCACTCATTATGTGTAAAAATATATACATTTAGCTGTACATCCATGCTTTTATTTATTTTTGTTGTGCGTTGTTACGCCAAATATAATGCATTAAAATCCAACATGGCTATGAAGGATAATGGCGCTCACGTGGAATTCCAGAAGCAGTTTTTCCAGTGTGCTACTTTTTTTTTAAAATTCGAATTACTTAATTGACACCACTTTCTTAAAATGATAAAATTCCCCTTGTTTTCGCCTTAATTAATATGTCATTAAACAAGGCGAATTTTACGATTTCAAAAAAGTGGTGACAATAAAAAACCTGAAATTTGAAAAAAGTAGCCCACTGGCAACACTGTCCAGAAGTGCTTCAGGAATGAAAACCATGAACAAATCCATATCTCTTTAATCCTTTCCGGCAAGGTGGTTCGTGGTTTCGCTGCACAATATGTGCAAAGTGGTCGCATAAAGTCTGCTGTGGAGTGATTAGCCCACACAACTACATATGACTTTTCTCATATTAAATGTTGTATTCAAATTTTGAGCGCCCATTACCCCACCATGTCGGGCATTACCGCTCAATCGATGGTTAATTAAATAAAACGATAAAAAAAATTCCTGAAACTTTTATGCAAATTAGTTGATTGCAAACTGTTCCTTATGCTCTGGATTTATACTGCGTTAACACTTAACTGCTGTTAGCGGTCTCACAGTTCTTCTGCGGTATCTATTTATATAAAATCCAAGTCTCTGTGTCCCTCACAATTCCGGTAGGACCGCCTCATTGAAATGAGTAATTGTTGAAAAAAACTAATGCAGGGTTACCATAGTAGCACCAAATGTTAGCCAACTTGGTGATAGCTGGCTAATTTGGCAAAATTCCCATTTAAAACCATTAATGTTTCATAAAGGAGGTCACCGAAATTTAATTTAAACTCCGCTCTTTTAAGATATTTTTCAAAATCTATGAGTGAGAATTTAAAGTACATCTTTACATCTTCCTCCCGATGCTACTAATAAAATAACCGCCAATAGACGACGCTGTACTGTGTGAGCTCCTAACTGCGCGATTTTAATGTGCTTTAGGTACTTTTCCAGTATAGGTGCCTTGGCGAAAAAGGAAATTTGGCAACATATTTTCCGGAAACCTATCCACTGTTTCATTTTATATACACACGCATTTTTTTTCGTTATTTATTATAATAAAGCCGTTTCTGTAATTTTATACAGAAGCAGATGTAATTTGTACATAAAAACATCAATAATATACACATAAAATAAACATATAAAACAAACAAAAACGCTCATCAAGTTTGTTTTCATAGCTGTTTATATGATTTGACAACAAATCTCGATATTTTTCTGTTATAAGGACACCATGCCAAAATGTATGCTAATTCGCCAATTATTTCAAAATGCTAAAAGATATTTGTAATTTTATGCCAACAGTTTATAATATGAGTTTTATTTTATTGCTTTATTTTATAACAGTTATTTGTTCACTTATTTTAAGTATATATTTGTGATTTAATGAAATAGCCCGTAAAAGTCTGGAATTTTAAAATGTTATATTTTTTAAATGCTCACTTTAGTATCGACAATGTTTTTTCGTTTATTTTTCAAATGCTTCAATTCACGTGATTTTCATTTTGCGCCAACTATTACGCTTGGCGACAATGGTATCCGTATAACGGAAAAGTGCTCAAATTACACCAAGCTTTTTTTTAAAAAAACGCCAAAGCCCCTACAGTGGAAAAGTACCAAACTGCCTATTATTTTGCGCTATCTGTGTTATAGTTTGTACTATATGCAAGGGGTGTGGAGCGAAGAGTTTTAAATATTAAAGTTTCGGCACAGATGTCATATACGCACCATATTGGCGCGATTTTTTTCTGACGCCAATGTCATATACACAACGGGTGCTTAACTGGCGGCAAAGTGTCGTTATTTTGCTTGATATAGTAACCCGGATGTTGTTGTTTATGCTGTTGATGTTTTCGCCAAATTGGCATATATGACAACTGTGACGAAGTTTCTATAAAGCAGTATAAGACTGAAAAAGTAAGAATAAAATAAATGCAAAATAAGACTAAAGAAGAAAGAAAAATCATGCGTTAAGCATAGAATATGAAACACTTTCCAACACATCCTGAATGCTTTAACAAAACTTCGTTATTTGGGGAAATAAGATAACTAAGTAAACACTTTAGAAGACGCATAAAAATTTTTAAAAATTGATTTCAGCAGTTACCGTCCATAGCCAATAGTGTCGTTATTTCATGCCACTATTTAGCCTAAATTTAATTTAAACTACTCTTAAAACTACTGAAATCAAATTTCCAGATATTATCATCCATAGACGGTTATGTATCCAATTCTTTACGTGACCCTGTATATCATTTTATCTATATTCTACAAACATTTCTTAGTAAACTAAATGCAGTTCAGCGTAAAAACGCATAATTCCTTAAAAACTAACTTTAAGCAATTTACTCTCATATTCAGTAACCCTTACTAATTCTTTTGTGTAGCTCTGCATATGAACTGTAGCATTTATACACACGGTATAGTATGCATAAATGTAGTGAAACATAAAAGGGCATATGATAATTAAAAATGCATTTCTAGTAATCATTGCTTATGTACAATACTTCGGAGAAAAGTTGCTTGGCGAGAAAGAAGTTTGCCAACGTATTTTCTGACAACCTATTTACTGCTTCATACTCACAAGCAATTTTTTCCATATGTATGCAATTTATTTAATATAAAAAAAGCTATTTACCCATTTTTTTATAATAAACAGAAGTAATTTTTGCACATATGTCATATACGCATCGGGTTGGCGTGATTTTTCTCTGACGTCAATTTGGCAGAAATCTCGCTTTCGAATACCAGTTACTTATATATTTTTAAATTATTTTCTATCATTTTGAAAAGGAAATAACTATAAATAAATAAAAGTTTGAATAATAACTATAGAAAAAAACAGTTTATATAATTACAAACAGAAAATAAAAGTAAATAAACAATTTATTAATAAATGAAAAACAATAGCCGGGTTACCATAGCAGGCAAAATAACACTATTTTGGCGCCAGTTAGGTATCCCGGTTCATATCTGAAATCTGTGCCGCAATTTGTATATAAAAAAATATTATATATATTTAGAAACGATTTTTTAATGTATATAAGTGCATATATAAACAAAAATAAAAGTTCATTAGATTTGTTTTCATAGCTGTTTATATATTTTGGCAACATATCTCACTTTCTGATGCCCGAATTGCGCCAAGCTTTTTTTAAAAATGCGCTATAATGGAAAAGTACCTAAATAAATAATTAACAGAATTATCCAATTATACAAACTAAAACTTTTTGGTACTTTTCGGTTAGCCGGGCGCCAGTGTTATATATACATATGTATGTATACCTATATATACATATATATTTATATTTATACATATATAGAAGCTATATGTATACATATATATGTGTGTGTGTGTATATACATATATATGTATATAAAGGTATACATACATATGTATATATAACACTGGCGCCCGGCTAACCGAAAAGTACCAACTTTTTATTTCGAGATCAAAGCATTGTTTTAAATTTCAATTAAAAATACATATATCCTTGGATAACTTTAGTTGAAATTAGATTCACAGCTTAATATCTCATTCCATTAACCTAAACAAACACAAGTGATTCATTCATCGTGAAACTTAAAAAAAATTTAAATCAATGTGGTAATCATTCACAAAGTAAGTTCTCCAACAATCAATGGACAATATTCTAATGACATCATATTAGGTAAAATGGTGGCAGTATCGTTTGCTTATGGTTTGAAATCACAAAGATTTAATTTTGCAATGTCTCTTAGTTACATTATTTTATTGTCATATTTATGAGCTCAGAACAAAAGCATATTTTTTCATTATTTAGTTATTAAAGACGGAAAAAAATTATAAATGCATGATTTGAAAAATTTAAATGATTTTCTTTCTTAATAGTAAAAAATAACATCGGGAAGTAACAGCGGGTTTAAGTTAAATAAGTTTAACTGTTTAATTCTGTTGTAATATTCAAAATAACTGTATTTATTAGATTTCAGTAAACATCAGGGCCCGATTCATCTTTGAAGTTAGAGGAATTACAATGTCATTTCAGGACCTTTCTTTTGGAGAAGCTTTTCTAAATTTCATATATACATGGAAAATCTTCAGTGTTAGAAATATTATTCTTAGGGCTGACATAACATGAGAACGGCCTGCAATTTTACACAAGTTTTTGAAAACTACTTTATATCAGAAATTTTACTAAAAACTGGTTACTTTTTTGTTATAGGGCTCACACTATTAGGATTATGACAAGATGCAGCCAATTTCGCCAACGTCGTAACCAAGATCGTGAAGCACATACATATAATACCATATAATACCATTTCATGAAATCGTATACGATAATTTAATAGTTTTTACCTTACTTCAAGTGTGAAATTTATTTATTTTTAAGGCTTAACAATCTAAATTGTCCAATATATGAATTAAAAAAATGTAAATAAAGATTGAATAGACATGACCGCAAAAAGCCTCAAATCTGCATAACACTTGGAACCAAACTGTGCAGATTAGTGGTCTACTGTACACAGTTTTTCATAAATGTGTTTCGTTCTTAAAATGTGTTATTTTCATCTATCACTGCGAAACAAGCGAGAAAACTCATATTCTTGCACAAGAGTTGTATATATCTTTATATCTAAATTTCCGTCATTTTTGACGGGCTACCTTTCTAGTGTGGATATAATGCGTTGTTAGAGAAACTAGGTTCGAAGTGATACTTGTTTAGTAAAAAATGGGAAAAATGTTGGTCACCTGTTTTGTTGATAAATTCTGCTTATACCTTCTCCGTCAAGAATGCAAGTGCAAGAAGACAAGATTATTGTTGAATGCATTGTGTAACAAAAAGCTATATTTTAAGTAGTAAGCCTTTCCTTAAAGTATTATTTGCTATAAAGTTGTTTCATGTGTAATAGTAATATTTTATTGACTTCTCTTCATTTAAATAAGTAAAATATGTGAATAATAAATGTGTATAATTGCAAACGTATTAAAAGAAAGAGAAAGAAAAATTGTAAAAATAAAAAGAATTTTTAGACATTGATAACGATATCATGAGACCGGGGGTGGGGGGTGGGTCTTCGAGGAATGATATCGTAAGGGGGGGGGGGTCCAAAATTGCCAAAAAGTTGATAACGTTATATATGCATGGCCCCTAATAATCCTCTAGAAATTTATTTACAGATTTTTCCATAATACTTGGTAGGAAAGAAAATATTATCAACACGCTTAAGTATATTTTGTAATTATTGAACCGTCTTAATATCTTTTGAACCACCTTAATATATTTTTCTCGCTCACTTTAATCTTTTGATAGAAGATTTGAAACTTGAGATAGGATCCCCCCCCCTCTTTAAGCAAAGAATATTTTTTTTATCGTAATATTGTGGAGGATGAAGCTACTCATGGGTCATGGTGATTCATCGATAAAAACTTATTACTTTCAAATTTATTTCTGTTCTTTTAAAATTTTTCGACAAAATTTTATCTGCTTGAAGCATTTTCCTGTATGAATCCCCCCCCCCCTTTTTTTAACGAAAAAAATTATCTAGATATTGATAATTTTTATTACGTTTTTTAAATTTACATAACGTTTGCATTGACATTCTTACTGAACATTTACACATTTTTAAAAAATTGGAATCTATTTAAATGCTACACAGAATTAGAAATTTGTATAAAATTCAATTTATTTTGTAAAGTATTGATTTTTACGTATTGATCTTTGATAAATGGCTTTTTTTGTAATCAAATATCAAATGAATCAATTTGACCTATTTCAAAATTACGCAATCGCTCGCATAAATTTTGAATGAATTCTCTGATTTTGATAATTCTGTGTCTCAATGTTCCTGCATAACTTTTTATGTGTTCTTTTTTAACGAAAAGCAAAAACACTATAATCGCTGAATATTGAAAATATTGTTGAATTAAAACTAATTTTTTTTTTTTTTAAGGTTTCAACTTTAAATACACTCGTATTTTAAAAGTTAAGGTTTAGGAATTTTCATAAAGAGTTTTCACAAAAAAAAAAAAAAAAAAAAAAAAAAAAGAAAAGCTTCTGTTTTTCATATTTTTCCGCCTTACAAGGAGAAACTTGGACACATTCATGAAATAATTTTGCACGTAAATGCATGTAATTTTTCAGACATTACTAAATAAATGCCTTAGAATTGAATGTGTTTTTTTTCCCCCTAGTCAATGAGATACATTTTGAATAATCCATTACTTCCTTGATGACCTTTCTCGAATTGTGCCCCAGAAGCAGCTTAAAACGGGGACTTGACAGTATTTACAGAAGGGATCCTTTGTCTCTATATAAAAATAGAAAACACTATTAATCATTTACAGGCCAACGTCCCCGGTTAGGAACATAATTTCAAAATTCATTTAAAAATTAATTCACCAATATGACTGGAAAAATATTATTGAAAAAATTAGCAGATATAATAAATAGAAGAACAGCTTGATATATGTATAAAATAAATTACTAAATGTCCAAACATAAATGAACTCATAATAAGAAAAGCATAGCCATATACTATCATTACTATGTGTAGATAGTAACAAAAGTAATTTTTAATTCAAAATAATACTTGATGAAAAGACATGTACTATTAGTAGTAAACCAGACCAGAAAGGGTTAAAATCCACTTGCATTTGCATTCAGTGAAAAAAAAAAAAAAAAAAAAAAAAGGAATAAATTATTTGAAATACATGTGGAATCAAAGCTGATGAATATATTTTGCATAAAACTATATTTCTTGAAAAAATAATCCAACTGAAGAGCGAGCATGGCGAAAAACTGAAATATTGAAAATACAGCTAAATCGCTGCAATCTGCTTGCATCCGGTAGGAAAAAGAATTAATCAGTTTGCCAATTAGATGTAATCAAAGTAGAGATGCATATTTCCATGAAAAAAATTGTATTTCAGTTGGTGATCGATAACAGATTTTTTTATCGCCACTTGGCGAGTGGCGACTATAGTGGCGATCGATGATCGATATTTTAATCGCCACTTTTACAACTTTAATCGCCACGTGGCGAGTGTCGACCGCTAATTTACACCTATAGTTTTCGTGAATGTAAAAAAGCAAATTATTTTTAGTTAGATCTTCAATATGAATATCAATTTTATTACGTGACTGAAAAATTAAAAATTAGAATATTGTTTAAGTTTTCATGCTAAGTGCAATATAATTTGGTTTCTAATTTATATTATGTTTGAAATTATTTATAATCATCAATAAGTTGACTATTTTGAAAATATCGGATAATATCAAAATATCTGATATTTTTTATATTTTCGAACATGTCGTGATATTTACGATCCCTGATTTCTATCTGTTAACCCCTTCGGGACGAGCTTCTTTTACAGAATTTTTAATCTTTAATCACCGGTTTTTTTAAACAGAAATTTTTGCCTAATTGAATCGGGAAAATGCTCGGATTAAATAAGGCAAAATTTACAGTAAAAGTTTACTGGTAAGAATAATCATCGATTCTGGACACCATACGTGGCACGAATACCGGTCGCTCGTCCCCAAGGGGTTAATATTGCACTACCTACCCTAGAGAATGGTCAGATTGCAACGCAAAACTGATGTAATTGATTTTTAAAGTAACTGTATCAATGGTCAGCTGCATATGTTCAATTAAATAAAATAAATGGTTCATTTTAGGGTATTGCTAATTTTCATAGTTTTAAAAAACCGCGCGCTCAGACATGATTAATTATACAATAAAACTGCTAAGACGGAATCGTAAGGAACCCAAAGGGAAAGTTGGGGATAAAATTTAACACTTTCTTTTTAACTGTATATATAATCAACCTGTCCCATACTCTTGTAACACATATTACATCCGAGGGGAGTTTTGTGTTTCTATCTTCACCTGAAATCTTACGACACATGGTTGACCTACAAATATTTATCAACGTTTCTTGCCGAGGAAGGTCAAAATATCGCAGAGTTAGTTCCTCTACTTTCTGACAAATGCCGAAAGAATTCGTTTCAGTTGCACGCGAGCAACATATACTATGCGCGGGTGTGGGAGCGAGACTTGTAAAAATAAAAATTACTAACTAGATCAAACTGCGGCAGATTTTTATGAGCAAGGATGGCGGATTTCTCGAAATCGGAAAGCCGGAAATTCGGTTACCGGCTGTATCGGGGTATTTCCGTTGCTTTTGTCTGGCTTTCTGTAACTGTCCTCTATAATTTTGCTGACATCGAAACGGATTAAAAAGGAATTCTTGGAAAATATTATCCGCTGTTATATAGATTTTTTAGGTTTCTCGTGTAACTTAAAATATTAGTAAATATTATATGATAAATGCATTTGCAGTTATGAGTTTTTCTATGTTTTGATATGCAGAATCGGACCGAACCTGCATTAAAGTGTACGGTAGGAATGCGAAGACACTCTCAAACTGATGTGAAACTAATGACAGCGTTCTTTGTAAAATTTTCCTTTGCATTTCAATATTTGTAAACTATTTATTTTTCATGGGATGCATGATGTCTATATCTAATAGGGTATCTTTGTACTTTTTCTATTTTGGTTGCAGCGTTCTTCCTTTTTTTTTTTTTTTTTTTTTTTTTTTTTTCGGAAAATACTTTTACCTGTATGGAACCGGCACCGCCAATACTCTCACACGTCGACATTTGCAAGCTAAGCTGATATTAAACAAAATGAAGCGTTCTTTTAAATTTCTCTTTGCATTTCAATATTTTTAAGTGGTTCTTTTTGTATAGGATGTCTGATGTCTAACGCTGTGCTTTTTACTATTTCTACTTTAATTGTAATTGCATGCCGAGGAGACTTTCGATTTTGGAACCAATCAACCAACCATTTTTCTATGAAACTTCTATCAAAATCGAGAAAACTTACAAAGAGAGGACCCGAGGTTGGGGACACAGAATGCGGCCACCCTTTGTGCATTGAGAGAGTATAATCAATAGATAAACATATGACAAGGATGAAGTGGAATATGCAGGGGTGTGGGGGGGGGGTCTTTAAAAAAAAAAAAACAAGCCCTAAAGTCACCCAATTTTGACTCTCTCTTACACAATCGGATAAATTGCACACATGTCTGAGCGGCCGGATGGTACAGTTGTAGAACACCAGACTTCTAATTCTCTCTCTCTTTACTCTGTGGTTTCGAAACTACGACAAGGCTTTTTCTTTTCGCAGAGAAAACAATGATTATTTTCAAACTACAATTAAAAAAAAAAAAAAAAAAAAAAAAAAATGTATGTATATATATAATTATTTAAATTTATAAATTTAAAAATATTTATTATTATTTAAATTTATTATTTATTTTATATTATTTAAATTTAAAAATTTATAAAATTATTTAAATTTATGCTTCTCCGTGCACACAAATGTACTTATTTATTTACAGAGAAATTTGAATTTTATGACAGTTTTATGGATCTGAATAAACATCTATTCTTCTCAGCGATTCTTATCTCAATTAAAATGTGCTATATAAGAAAATGTGGTATTTTAATTTAATCTTTAAAAAATTATTTTTCGATATATCTTTTTTAATTTTGAAAAAGAAATATTTTTAAAATCTCTGTATCTTATCAAACATAAAAATAACACTGGTTCTAATAACATTAGAATAACTGGTTTCTAAAATATTAATTACAAAGATTTGCAGATGATTTTTAGCAAAACATGTACACTATAGAAGATAAATTGGGTGGGTTTAGAATGTTTACTCTTGTCTGTGTTAAAGTTATAACAGCCATCTGCTGCAGACCGAGTGAGCACGGCATTTTGTTTTTAAAGTTTTGAGGGGAGTAGGTGTAGTTCTTTAGTGTTGTAATTAAAATGGAAAAAAAAAAAACTTTCGAAATTTACAAATATTGAAGAATGAATTTCAGAAGATAGCGAATAAACAATTAAATTTAAAAAATCAAAAAACCCGATTGCGTAAAAAGCGAACTAATTATTTCTCATCAATGTGAAACTATTTTTTTTTTTTTTTCTCCCCAATTCCTACTCTTAGCTCATACTCTCGCTATATATATATATATCTTGTTCAAATTTTCAACCGTTAATAAAATACTTATTATTCATCCAATCAAGCTCAAATAAATTTTTTAAAACTTGTAGTGGATGACACTTGATGTTAATCCAGTTTTTTTTTCAAATATTAATTCATTAATTAAATTAAATTAGTTAATTTTCAATAATCGAGAGAGCTTTCTTCTTAAGGTATTTTAAGCGCCACTCAAGGAGAAAGAATGGGAGAAAAAAAATTCTCTTACTGACCTAAGTAGAAATTGACTTAATATTTTTTTAATATTACTTGTTTATATTACTTACCTATTTTTTTTTATTTACTTGTATTGATGACTTAAGTTGTTTTTAATTATTAGTTCCTATCTATAAGCACTGTTTTGATGAGGTCTGTAGATGTCTATGATGGTTAGAGTTGCAGTAAAGCTAGAGATCCCACATACACAACTTCCAGGTTGTATAATATTTTAACGGAGCTTCTGACTGTAAAATAGTCAATGAAACATCGTATTCATTTTGAAAGACCTATCCAATAATATGCCACTCAATAGGGTGCGTGGATTTTTTTTTTTTTTTTCCCCGTCTCTACCGCCATTTTGTATTTTACTGCCGCCATTTTGAATTTGTAAAAACAAAACCTACCCTATAACCATCGGGCCATTAAGACGAATGGCTAGAGACCTCATTCATTAAAATCCATCTAGCCGTTGGGATGTTTCGAGGGTATAAATAAATCCACATACACAGATACGCGTGAAACACATAACCCTTCTTTTCAGTCGGGTTAAAAAAAAAAAAAAAAGTGAGTATCGAACCCACAAATTTCTCAAAGAGTAAAGTTATAAACCTGGCGCTATGCCAACTGAACCATTCGGCCCCTCACAGATGTGTGAAATTTATCCGATTATGCACTACAGAGTCAAAATTGGGTGACTTAGGGGCTTGTTTTTTAAGACGACCTGCATATTGCACTTTATCCTTGTCATATATTTATATATAGAATAGGGTCAGGTGGGGTATAAAATCAAGATTTTTTTTAGAGAAGGCCCTAAAACCAAGCTATTAAATTTATATTAATGAAACTTTTGATGCATTTTATATACATTGGATTCATATAGATTAAAAATGAACCATATCCATTCAGTTTTGTTAGGTTTTCTCACAGCTGATACATTTAATAAAAGAGCATGTTTTGATACCCCACTTTACCCCATGGTGGGGTAAAATGGTGGTAGTTCCAAAATTGGGGTATATTTTAATAAAAATATGTAAATATTGTTTTTAAAATAAGAATACACTGAAATAAAAGTATCTTAATTATACTTAAGATAGAAATGCACACACACACACACAAAAAAATGTTTTTTACATATTATTTAATTAAAGAAATAATGCCAACGGCTATCAAAATTAGGTTTACTTTGTGTGCAGCATATATTGTTGAACTCTACACAATTTTCCTCATTAATAGCAGGAAAAGTGCAATAGTCTCCCCATGGTGGCCTTGGTCAAATACTTTGTTATAGAATCATCAATTTCTATCGCTTGGCCGATAAATTTAACTGATTGACTTTTTAACTGGTACTCAACTTCTACCCATGAATCTTGCTTTATTTCTTTGTAAGTCTACTTTTACATTATCTGTTTCATTTCTTTTACTTTTTATAATTACTCTGCTTTTTGGATGTTTGTCCTTTCCTTTTCTTGGTAGATTTTTTTCTTGTGGTCAGTTTCTTATGCATTTCTTATGTCCTTTTCTGTGCTTGCTTGACCGGATTTTTTCTGATAGCCACTTTTTTCAATAGCCAACCTTTAGAAAACAGATTAATTGGTTAAAATCTCACCACTCTTGCTTTGTAATTATTTCATTATATATCTGTAATTTTATTTTAAAATATAGAGAATGACATTTACTAAAGTTAATACAGGGATAAAAAAAATCCCTATCATGCAACACTTAGCCTAACCATACCCCCAAATTACCCCACTTCAGAAAGCAATTCATAATAAATAGAATTATAAAATTTATTCTTAACTTTCTATGTAGATCTGTACCTGAGATGTTCCTCTACAAGTCCGAACTAAAATTAATAGTTTATGAAAGTTAATAATGAATTTAGAAAAAAGTTCTTCAGAAGCTTAAACTAACATAATACGCAATGAGCAATAAACAAGATAGTTTGTAACATTAAATTTGTTGCAATTTCTGAAGCTAAAACAAAAATGTAAACCATAATCTCAATGTATGTCTCTAAAAAAGAATTGACTAAATATCTTAATTTAAAAAGCAAATAAAGGTGTTTTTCAATATACCCCGATTTTACCCCATGGGCCCACTTTCCCCCACCTGACCCTATACTCTATCAATGCACAAAGAGTCGCCGCATTCTGTGTTCCCAACCTCGGACCCTCTCCTTGTTAGACTTTGGACACCGGTTTCAGCAACAAACGCCTTTTACTCCCATAAAGTTTCTCTTGTTTTTCTCGTTTTATATATAGAAAATACGTGGCTTTCGCGGCGTTTTGAATAGAAATTATAATTTTCTTCGGAAAGACCAGAAACAGATGCGATGTAATTATCTAATCATCACATATCATTAATTATGTTCCAATTAAAAGTAAAATTATTCTTTTACAGTTAGAAATATTTAAAACTTCCTTCCCTTTTTAAGAAAATATATTTTTCTAAAATTTTCTATTATATTCTATATTTTCTATATATTTCTATATTTTCTATTCTATTTCTATAAATATATTTTTCTATTTTTAATAAGATTTTCTAAAAATTCCGTGCATTTATTTTTAAAATAGATTTCTCGAATGTGTCAGAGTAGCTAGTTTAGATTTGCAAAGACCCCTAACAAAATATTTTAATCAGAAAAATCTGATGTATGTATGTATGACTTTATGGATAATATATTCAGAAGTTGTTTATGCCTATTTTTCTCCATCGATATTGCAAGCACCTTTCAATTGCGTAGAACATTCTCCGATCATTTAAACGATTACGTTTTAAATAACTATGATAAGAGGCTTGTTTCTAAATATGTTTACTTTTCGTCCTCGTACATTGGAAAAAAATAAATAAAAATAAAAATTTTTGCCCGATTCTTTTAATATCAGCCAGCCGTCTGTTACGATGGTGTTGTTTGTAGTCAGAGGACGTCCGTTTCTGATAAGCATCTTTTATTCCTATCCAATTTATCGTTCCTCTTGTATGACTCATCTCTGTCCGTATCTAGCATAGTAAACAAAATGATGTTCTCCCTAAAGGGAATGGCGCGCATTCAAAACGAGCTTTTAAACATAGGGTATATTTTACTATCGCAAACCACTAGTTAATTCTTTTCCCTTTTAGAAGTGTATTTCCAATTACAAAAATGGTTTTAATTTTGCTTTCAAAATAGTTAATTTTTTCTGTAACAGTTACGAAATTTAAATTTTTATATTGTCGCAGGATCTTACATTTAGAAAAACATTATTCATGCTCTAGCAAAGAGAGAGGGGGGGGGGGACTAAAATCGTGCGTCAGGCATAGATTATGAAGCATTTCCTACCACATCCAGAAAATTGTACCGAAATTTCACTCTTAAATAAGGCGAAAGAAGATAATCACACGCTTCAAAAGTGCCACAATTCAAAAATTGGTTTTTTGAGTTATGGCTGCCATTCTACTTAGTTTTTACGCTTCTACCAATCACCTAAGGTACCAGATAGTGCACTGAAAATCCAGCCACCAGGTAGCAGTTGTGTTCGCAAGATAGTCATTGACCCTTCCTGAGCCCGGAAAGTTTTTCGCATTTCCTGAAAAACGGGGGTTTTTTTAGTTATGGCGCTTTTTTGAAGCAAAGGTGCGATGTTTAAGTAGAGAGTTTTGAAAACATTAACACAATTAAAAATGCAGCTTCAGCTATCACCGACCATAGTCCGAAAACATGTGATTTATAGATTTTCATATATATATTGTATAACATGCCAAAACTTAGTTCAGTTAGAAACGCATAACATAGTAGGAAATCCACTTTTATTAATTTTCGCAGTAGGCAGAAATGCACTCGAAATCTTTTGTGCAGCCCTTTTTATTATCTACAGACCTTTGTGCACATCACATATTAAGTTAAAATTTAATTCAGGTAAAAAACGCATAACGTAACTAAAAACGCACTTCAAAAATTTGCTAATCATATATGGCAATGTATCTAGTTCTTCGCGTACCTCTGTATATGAATTTATTTATATTCCACGAACTTGTAAGTATAGTATACTAAATACAATTCATCAGGGAAATGTATAACACTATTAAAAGCTACCCTTAAACCAGTGGTTCCCAACCTTTTATCGGCCACACCCCAGTAAAGCCACTATGAAACTACCCACCTCCCCACCCCTTAATCTGTAAATTATGTCTCTTATAATTTAAATAGTGAACTATATTCACAAAGTGGTAGCGTAATAAAGTCTTAACAATAACTATTCATTTCACATATTTTAACTTATCAAAGAGATGAATCTTCTGTGACAAATCTGTTTTCAACATAAGTTTATAAATGCAATGAGGTATACATCTTCGTCTTTGTGCGCAAAAGAGTTTCGTTGTACTTTTCTAGCTTACCTCAATGTTAAATGAAAAGTGTTACACGGTCTGAATTTTTATCGTCACCAATTTATCTTGAAGAGAGACTGACAGTTAACGTTAAAACTGATTACAATCGCACATTTTATAGTTCATTTTTGTGACTTATTAAGAGTTGGTGGAAAAGCTTTGAACACTGAAATTTCTTTCTATGGATAACGTAATACACAAGAAGCATTTCAATTTCTCATCTTTATCAAAATTAGGGTGTAAAAAAAATGATTTTTTTTTTTTAAATAAAAAAAATCTGATTTTTTTTTTTATTTAAATCAATTTTTTTGATTTAAATCGGATTTTTATGATTTTTTTCCCAGCGTTCAAATATTGAATAGCTACCAAGAGTTTTAGGTTTCCAAAACAATTAAAACACTAATTGCTAACATAATCTATGTTTTTACACTTTAATTAATAAAATTATAATTATTAGTTAGTAATTATAGAAATTATAAAAACTGCAAATTAGTAGTTTCGTTAGGTAGTATCATATAATAATGTCATATACATTAATATTTTAATAATTATGTAAAACTTTATAAATACTAGTGATATTTAATATTTATTAAAATTATTAACTGCATTTTATATTAAATAGTTAACACTACTTCAAATTAATAATTATTAAACAATTAACTCTCTAATTAGGAACATATTATACATTTTTAAGCCTTAATTATTAAAATGATAGTAATGTAGTATTCATTTTAGAAAGAAAAAGGGACAGGACGCTAGTTCCAAAAAAAAAGGGTTCTATTTCATGAGGAAATATGTTAGTAATGACTAATGTATGTAATGATATAAGGGGTGGGGGAAGGGAATAATTTTTAGTATGATAAAGTGTCCCTAATTTTTAATAAGTTTATGAATAACAAATTGAAAAATACAATTAAATAACATATTTTAATAATATCCTGTATTTTCTAAAGAAATAAAGTTCCATATTTTTGCAAGATCTTGGCCACGTGAATTTAGAAATATTGTTGAATGGGGAAGTTTTTTACAAGAAATCTCTGACTATAACTACAGGCGAATTTCAACTTTTTTTTTTTTTTTTTTTTTTAAGGCACGGTGCATTTTGCCAATTTCAAAAGGGGCATGGTGCAGCACCATTAAAAAAAAATCCTAGAAGAAATAGTATAATTACAGGATTAATAAAAACTGCAAATAAGTAATTTCATTAGTTAGTAACACAAATAACAAAACTAACAAATATTATTTGCAGCTCGTTTTGCATTTGTATTTAGGAAAATTACTGGAAACCACCAAAATCTAAACTTACACACATATATGTAGTATATGATAACCAAAAGAATTTTGAAAATGAGTTAAACCCATTCAATATAGGATAAATATAAGTTAGCCACTTATATCTGAAATCCTCAAAATATTTAAGTAACAGCACTATTAACTCTCAGAGTGAATTATTAATTAGCATTTTGCTGCTTTTTCAATACCTAACTAGGACTTCCCTGAGAGGGATTAGTCTGAGCGATATTGCTGAGAACATAGATTTAATAATAACATGTGGAAGCAAATAAAATGAGATGTTATCTTTAATTGTCCATATACTGCGATAAATTGAAATGATGAAAATAAACGAATGGTAGAATTACAAAATTTTATATATAAATTCGTATACACTGTTTAAAAAAATGGGAAATCAAACCATGCAAGACAGCCATGTATGGATATAAAATTGAAAGTACGCAATATATTAAAAGTAAAATAGAAAATGAAACATTAAATTATATTATATCGGAATTTTAACTGTATAAAATGATGTCAAGAGCATAATCAGACGCTCCGCACCAATTTGAATAACTTTAAATGACAAATATATAATGTTTATAAAGAGTGGACTATACTTTATACGGCAACATAAAGTATGACACAAGATCTGAATATATCGTCTGCATAACTTTTGAGCTATCAAAGTGTCATTTGAAGTAATTTACAAATCCATACATATTTATTCAGCAAATCATGCAAGCTAACATACGCCAATATGAACCCGATTATGAAATTTCCCCAGAGTAAATTAATATATAAAAAATCTACTAATGATAATTGAGAATATGACCTTATGATAAAATGTCTAGAAAAATGAATTAGATAAAAAATTCATATCACATTTAAAACGGCACTTCCCTCTGTTAGTGGCCTTGGAGAGAGAGAAGAAAGCCTAGAGAAGGAACACTTTAAGAAGTACTTTCGGGCAACCTACTCACTGTTTCATACAGGTCTTTATTCATTATTTACACAGTTTATTTAATGCTAGGTGGGTATCTATCAGTTTTGTTGCATTTAAATTGCAAGTTTTGCGGAGGAAATACAGCATTATGAAATATTTAAAGTTGCTATACCTAATAATTCCAAATTAATGGTAATTGAGATCACTTTCCGTTAATTTCATCTTTTTAAATTTAAAATTTTTTAGAAACCATTCATAGGGACAATTGTATGTTTTAAAACTAACTCGAAGCAAAATTTCAAGATTTTGGGCTCAGCAGTAACACAGAAATAGAAAATTTTCGAAAGTTTTTTGTTTCTGCACTGTTTTATATAGCGACATTTTCAGAAATTGTTCTATTGCGAGAATTTACGTCATGATAAATACAGCCATGTAAATTTTCATGTTTATATTCCAAACAATTCCATGTACTTCGTTACTTAGATCATCTTTAGATCTTTTTGCGCTTTGTATAGTCTTTCGATTTTTTAGAGTTCGTTCTACAAAGAGCATTTACATCTTATAAATTACTACCATGCGAAAGTTCTAGTTTCTAACCCCAACAGTATCCCAAAAATTTCAGTATTCCAAATAAATCATACTTTAGAACCTTTCTAGAAATTTTTACGTTTATCCGTCAAATTGAACCTTTTAGAGAGCGTTCATTACGAGTATTTACATCTTAAAAGTAACTACTACACCAAATTTAAAGTTTCTAACCCAATCAATATCGCAGAATCGCAATTTCAGAACTTTTTTGCTCCTGCAGCGATGTAGGTTCTTGCACTGACATAAAATACAGTCTTTTTTTCGGAGCAGAGATGGCCACCAAATGTTTTAATGTTGGCTATGTAGTTTCAGGGATAACACCTCGCAAACATACAAGCATTAATAATATTATACGCTTTATAATATTAGCATTAGATGTACAGATACAAAAGCCATTTATCTGTTACAAACTAAAGTGCCCGGCGTTGCCCAGAATTTCAAGGATGTTTGTTCTGAAAAATCAATTTCAAAATTTAACATACAACACAAAACAAACATTAAAAAAAGCAGTCGAAATGTTGTATGAATGAATCATATGAAAACGCTACATAAAAATGTATACATGTATATAACAGACGCAAAAGAATACAGCTATAAATGAACTTATTTCAATTTATAATTGGAGCAATAATGTTAAAATACGCCAGTATTTCCCTAATCCAGGGGCCTCGGTAAGGGGGTGACGGGGGGAGACTCCACCCCAAACATTTGCGAATGTTATTACACTTGGCAAATCTACAAACTTAGTTGGCAAATTTGTTTAAAATTTTAATAAAAACTATAATATATTTTCTATTTCTGATAGACTTGGCAAAAATTACAAAACTAATTGGGAATATTATTAAACTTTTAACAAATAAGAACTATATTACATTTTCTAACTGTGGTAAGTTGGCAAAATTATAAAACGAGTTGGCAAATGCTGAAATTTGACTCGGCAATTTAAGGTTCTCTCCCCCACCAATAAAAAGTCTTAGCGATGGCACTGCCCTAATTGGGTTTTTATCATGCTTCAATACATTTTTCACACTCATATGACGTTATACTATATCCACCACGTCCTTTATATTTCCAATATGACGTAATATTTACCTCTTTCACGTGGAAACCTTGAAATAGAAAAGTTATGAAGTTATATTCACTTTTTTTTTAATTCGGCAAACTATTTATTTCATTTTCATTTTTCACGTGGAAATCTTGCAGTAGAAAATTAATTGTTGTAGTAATAATTTTATTGTGTATTTTAATTGTTGGCAACTGCTATAACGAAAAATGTTTAAATTTCATAAGAAAATGCTGTTAAATTGGTGTTTTTTTTTTATTAATTAAAAATTAACTATAAATTATTTCGATTCTGGAATACTTTAGTTGACTCGGCTATGTTTTAATACACATGTACGTATCTTTTCACAATTTTGGCTTCCAAATTGTGGATTTTTATAGAATTACAAACAGAGAGATAGACAAGTTTTCATTTTTATATATCTCTCTATTCTAAAAAAATTAACTAACGCTGTCACCGCCGCTGCCGGTTTTGAATTTTTTGTGACCGGAGGTCTTTCTTCGTTAATATTAAGAAAACTATTGCATACAAAAATATGAAAATCGGTGGTATTATAGAGAAATGTTTGATCAACACGCTGATGTATACAGTTTTCAAAAAGAAGAATTATGTTAAGAGATATTTAATGCTAAATTTGGACAAAATCGTTCCATTTTTTATAGGAGCAAAAACTATACATGGGAATTTAATCATTTTTATATCATTTTATTGAATAGAAGATCCCAGTGTGCAGATTCCATTAATTTTTTTTTTTTTAATTTGACTCATTTTTTGAGGTTTTATTTCTATTTTAAATTCAAATATTCAGCATTTCGACAGATATTTTTTTACATATTTTAGAAAATGGTATTAATTTAAACTGTTGCCAACTGTATAAACAGCGCAAACAATAATGTTTGCATCAAATAAAAAAAAATAGTTACACGTTACTATTATAAACAGAAAAAAAACCTTCAAATTAGAATTAAATAATTAGGTATAAAAAGCAGGCACTTATTGGAAATTACGCCATAAAAACTATATTTACATGTTAATTTTAAAAGAGAAAGTATATTGTAAAATAAATTCATCAACATGTGTTAGAAGTCTTAAATAGAAGAAATTACGTCACATTACACTTATTATCAAAATGAACAAAAAATAATACTGCAAAACAGTTTAAATTTAAAAATTGCGCTAGACAAAATATTAGAGGTTAAATATTAGACTTTTTCAAAATTTTATTATTTGTTGTTTGATGTGAGGTGTTCAGCTATAAGTATGCAAAATTTCACGTCTCCATATTAATTAGGGGCTGAGTTAGAAAAATTGCTTAAAATACGCAAGTTAGAGCCCAGAGGGTTAAATATTAGACCTTTTTCGAAATTTTATTATTTGCCGTTTGATGTGAGGTGTTCAGCTGTAAGTATGCAAAATTTCATGTCTCCAACTTAATTAGGGGCTGAGTTAGAAAAATTGCTTAAAATACAGAAGTTAGAGACTGGAGGGTTAAATATGACTTTTTCAAAATTTTATGATTTATCGTGTTATCGCAAGTGTTCAGCTATAAGTATGCAAACTTTCAAGTCTCCAACTTAATTAGGGGATGAGTTAGAAAAATTGCTTAAAATACATAAGTTAGAGCCCAGAGGGTTAAATATTAGCCCTTTTTCAAAATTTTATTATTTGCCGTTTGATGTTAATTGTTCAGCTATAAGTATGCAAAATTTCATGTCTCGAACTCAATTAGGGGCTGAGTTAGAATAATTGTTTAAAATACACAAGTTAGAACCCAGAGGGTTAAATATTAGACCTTTTTCAAAATTTTATTATTTGTCATTTGATGTGAGGTGTTCAGCTATAAGTATGCAAAATTTCATGTCTCCAACTTAATTAGGGTCTGAGTTAGAAAAACTGCTTAAAATACACAAGTTAGAGCCCAGAGGGTTAAATATTAGACTTTTTAAAAATTTTATTATTTGCCGTTTGATGTGTGGTGTTCAGCTATAAGTATGCAAATTTTCAAGTCTCCGACATATATAGTTTCTGAGAACGGGCTCTGTGACAGACGGACAGACAAAGGAGTGAGACAGGTAGTGTTTCGTTAGATGAACGAAACTCTGAAAACATGCTGCGGATGACTGTAACAACATCCTAAAATTACGTTACCATCAGCGATCTACCAATCCCGAATTTAGTTTATATTCGTTTCATATATTCTTATTCTTTTGTGCGGCCCTGTAAAATAACTATCAATAATATATACATACAGTAAAACCTCTGAATAGCGGACACCTTGAGAATGCAGAATTTGTCCTCTATTTGGAGGTGTCCGCTACTGAGAGTAAAACATGTACAGTTATTTAAGTGTTGGTAATCGAAAAAATGTCCGCTAAATAGAGGTGTCCACTAATCGGGTGTGTCGTTATGGAGGTTTTACCAGTAAAACCTCTGAATAGCGAACACCTCGGGAGGGCAGAATTTGTCCTCTATTTGGAGGTGTCGGCTACTGAGATTAAAAAATGTACAGTTATTTAAGGGTTGGTAATCGAAAATAATGCCAGCTAAATAGAGGTGTCCACTAATCGGGTGTGTCCGTTATGGAGGTTTTACTGCATAATATCATCCTTTACAAGAAAATTGAATGCTGTATGATAAACAGACAGACATCCAGAGAAAGATAACCTCCCGGAGCAATAAACACTCATGTCATTTGTTTTAATCATCCACAATCGTTTCTTAATTTCGTTATACGCGTATTAAAAAAAAATCTGTTAATTTCCAGTCGATAGACTGACAACTATCTTTTAACCTGACTTTTTAGCCGGATTTGGCCCGTACTGTATTATTAATTATTTGCCCACCAAAACTGGTTGCCACGGGTTGTTGTAAGGTTTGTGATTACGTGGTTGAAACTGATCTATTCAATATTACTGCGTGCATATTTTTTTTTATTTGCTCCATGTGTTCAAACCAGTTGTCTACGAAAACATCCACCGGTGAAAGTGACGCACACCAAATTTCTGTGACGTATGCAGATATCTTGTGCTTTTTTATCAGTTTTTTTAATATAATTTTTAAACGGTTTGGAACATATTTTTCATAGTAGGTGCATTCAGTAGGTGGCCCTCATAGGTACCTTCTGGTACAATCAGAAAAGAAATCCGACAAATATTTTTTGAGTTATGCTTGACGAAAGGTTTTTATTAGGCTTTTTTTTAAGTAGGACATGGCGTTAATATCCATCGTAGTAGTAATGTGTCCGGACAGTAATATTTCGCTGAGTATTAGCCTTCGCTTCGCTCAGACAATTATTATTTTTTATTTAGTATATATGAGTTACAAAGTTAAAAACATTTATTCAACCTATACCGAAGAAGCTCTTAGTGAGCTTAGATTTTTATACCAATTATTTCTTTTTCTCTTATGCATTCATTTAAATTTAGCTTTGAAAAGATGTCATTCTTTCATTCTTCTTTAACTTGAGATTGCTATTAATTACTATTTATTCTTTTACTTATAGAAATGTATTACACTTGCTATGTGTCATTTTATATAAAAAAAAATTGCGTAAATTGATTACCTAAAAGAATTTACAACATTGGAAATTATATATTAGATTTAAATGTCATTTTTAAATGAAACTGCTTTAATTTGGATAAAAACTTAAAAACAATGCTTTTTATAAACTCAACTGTTTTTAATTTTTTACAATACTCATGAATTAAGCTTAGAAACAATTATTTAAAGTTCTTTTTTTGTTTATTCATAAGTCAAAATACCTATAGAAATTTTCAAATTATGTTTATGTTAGATTTTAATACTTTTTTTGACATTTTAAACATTTAGAAAATTTTTGATTTAAATCAGATTTTTTTTAAAAAAAATCGGTTGATTCAAATCATGATTTTATTTAATCGCTGATTTAAATCAACTGATTAAAATCGTTGCCACCCTAATCAAAATTAAGTAGCCATTATTCCCCGTCATAAAACATGTTCTGTTTCCCTTTCCCCATATCATTGTCTTCCATGTATTATCTGATTTTTAAATTTAAAATGTATATGCCATCATGTAAATTAATTTTCTGTGCAGGATGCCTGCACCCATTTCCTTTTCTAATACTACTTAAGATTTATAAGTTTCATAAAGTTGATAGTGCCTCGTTCAGATATTTCATATATTTTTTTTAATTACATATGTTCAAGAAAGCCAAATTTATATATATTTTTAAGTAGTTTCAAGTGTAAAGGAATCTTCGATTGACATATAGCTGAGCAAATAGAAGTAGCAAGCTCTTTAAATAAATAATCGAGAGCGTTACGAAAAATTGTCTGTCGCAGAATAATCATAATGAGATTTACGTACTAAATGACGTCAAAATATTTAAAAAAAGTACTTGTATGATTGTTCTGGTGTTAAATGTACTTTAAAGTTTCATTAGGAACATTTTTAAGACTCTAAAAAAAAAAAAAAAACAACTGATTTTTAAGTTTTGCTTTATTCCATTTATTTTTAGTATACAACAACCCCCCCCCCAAAAAAGGGGGACCTAATAGCGAATGAGTGAGCAGCACATCTGAAATCCCTCCCCCCCTAGAAAGTCAAATTGTGCCCCACGTTGGGAACCACTGCCTTAAACTATTCATTCCTATAGAGGCACGTAACACGGCGTACTGAAAAAATTCAGAGGCGCATAAAGTTTGAATCTTTTTTTTTAAAGATAAAGACTTACATATTTCCACATTGTTCTTAGAAGTTAATGAATGAATCCTTCGTAAAATATCTTTATATTTCAAGCTGAAGAATTCACATGCCTGTTTAACGACGTTTCTGAATTTTTTGGGCTTAAAACTAAAAGTTTTAAAAGCTATTTTATTTCACACTAAAAGTGGGAATATGTATTCAAAAGATTTCTTTTTATAAAAAGTGTTTAGAAAGTCTGCTTTTTACTTTTGAAAAAGTTGTGAGTCCTGCTTTAAATTCTCTAGCAACTGTTTTAAAAACTGAATAAATAGGTAGTTTTGGTTGTAATAATAAAATTGAAAAAACTAGGGCAAAACAGCATTAAAAAGTGCAAGCTTTTTTTTTTTTTTTTTTCTCCTTCTCTCGGTAGTTGTAATTTTCTTTCGTGCTTCTATTATAATCTATCGGAAGAAGGTAAAAAGAGCAGAAAAAGCATTATCTCTTTCCGTAATTAAGGCTTCACATTCCTGAATCCTGTCAATGTGGTTTCTCTGCCGAAGGATTGACACGACGGGGGAAAATCTCATAATGCGCTGAATACCGAAAACTGGGGATTACCTGCATTTTTTTTTTCTTTAATTCGTTCTGGCACGGAATGAATGTGCATTAGAAGTGAAAATTATTTTATATTTTTTGAATTGAAACAGATCTGCGTAAAATCAGTATAAAATTTAATAGAATATTTATCTGTCATTCCATGATTATATGCCAGATTTATAATCATATTAGAATGTTCGAAATCTTAAATTTCCGTTAAATACAGCTGGATCTTGCATTTTAAGATAAAAGAAAGATTGATTATACTTTATAATAATAGAAGTTACAGTATAGGTACTATATTTATTTTTTGTGATTTATTCAAATAGTACGGTCCGCATATTTTGATTGAAAGATCCATTGGTCGGAGATATTTTTATGGTGGCCTTTAAGTGCCAGTTTTTTTTTTTTTTTTTTTTTTTTTTCAATTGATGTGTAATCAGGGTTCGTAAATATCATGATATTTTCGAAAATATAAAAAATATCCGATATTTTTTTTTTGACATTTTTTTAAAAAATAAATATCCGATATATTTCTTTTTTATATATGACATTTATATATATTTATATCAGATGTTTTTTTTATATATCCGATATTTTTTATGTACAGTAAACTCTATCCAAGACGGAATCGATCGGGACCAAGAAAATTTTCCGCAGTAGACAATGTTCCGCCTTAGACAAATGTTACTATATGTTTATTGATTCGCAGGGACTTGAAAATCTTTCCGAGTTAGACAGATTTCCGTCTTACACAGAGTCCGTCTTACACAGAGTCCGTCTTACAGCAGGGTTGCCGGCTTTTGGCCAGGCCAAAAAAAGCCGGCCGGCTTTTTTTGGTTTTAACCACTTTAAAAAAGCCGGCTTTTATTTTGTAAAGTTGGTTTACAGTTAATTCATTTTAAATTTGGATCAATTAATTTTTAATACAGTTATAAATATTTTCCAATAAAAAAAATTATAGATTTCTATTAAATTTTGTCAAATAAATAAGTCTTTATAACTTCTAAAAGGCATTATGTCTAAATATATATATATATATATATATATATATATATATATATATATATATATATAAACACTGAAAAGAATATAAGTTAGGCTCCAAACTGGTGTTTTGAAATTCTATATTACATAACTCCACATATACTACACATTTTAAAGATTAAATTTAATTAATGACAAAATGTAGCACATCAAAATGGAAACATTCTTATGTGTCCATATGGAGAGATTAAGTTATAAATGTTAAAAGAGAAAGGATGTAATATTTGAGGAGAGTGGTACATAAGTGTATAAAAAAATAGAGCATTTAAACAAGAAAAACAAATTCTCTAAATAAAATTTTGAAAAGCTTGTTGCTAAGCATATTCCCGGTAGCAGAAAGTGCGTGACGCGCGACGTGCGTCGCAGATTTATTTTGGACCTTGCAGATAAATTTGACTACTTTGAAAAAAAAAAAAAGCATTTCCTTTAAAAAAAAAAAAGTACGAAAATTCTGACAAAATATATCGCGAAATCGACAAATGGTTGCAGAATTATATCAATTTCGACAATCGTTCGCATAAAAATTCGGTAATTTATAGCCAAAGGCTCGCTATAAAAACGCGAATTTCGTCAAAAGAGCCCGGAAAAAAACATAAATTTCGTCCCAGGGTTGTGAAAAAAATGCCAATTTCTGTCACAGGATTGCGGAAAAAACACAAACTTCGTCAAAGGATCGCGGCAAAAATACGAATTTAGTAAAAGGATCGCGGAAAGAACGCGAATTTAGTCAAACGATTGTGGGAAAAACGCAAATTTAGTCAAACGATCGCGAAAAAACGCAAATCTATGACAAAAGATCGCTAAAAAACGCAAATATATGTCAAAGGATTGCGGAAAGAACGCGGAATTTCGTCAAAAGATCTCGAAAAACGTAAATTTCTGCCAAAAGATCGCTGAACAAACGTGAATTACGTTCCAGGGCGCAAGAAAAACACAAATTTCTGTCACAAAATCGCGGAAGAAACTTGAATTTCATCAAAGAATCGAGGAAAAAACATGAATTTAGTCATACAATCGCGGAAAAAACGCAAATTTCTGTAAAACGAATGCGAAAAAACGCAAATTTCATGTCAAAGGATCGCGAAAAACGCAGATTACTGTCAAAGGACCACGAAAAAAAGAAAATTTGTCAAAAGATCGGAATTAAATTTACGGAATTTCATCAAAAGATCGCGTAAAACGCAAATTTCTGCCAAAGGATCGCTGTAAAAAAGCGAATTTCGTCAAAAGATCCCGGGAAAAACGTGAATTTCGTCCCAGAGTCGTCGAATAAATGCAAATTTCTGTCACAGAATCACGGAAAAAACACGAAGTTCATCAAAGAATCGAGGAATAAACGCAAATTTCGTCAAAGGATCGCGAAAAAACCCGACAAATTTCGTCAAAAGATCGCGAGAAAACGGCAAATTCCGTCAAAAGATTGCGAAAAATGGCATGTTTCGTCAAAAGATCGCGAAAAAACGCAAATTCCATCAAAAGCGCGCGAAAAAAACACATAATCAGTGCCGGTAGTGGATTTTTGCTCTCTGTCTCCCCCCCCCCCCCACCCCTGTTGTAACCTTTCGGAAAATTTGCTGTGAATTTCAGAATTTTTTTTTTTTTTTTACTCAGAATCACCCCTAGTACTAATCAATAAGAACGTTGTTTATTTTAACACTCATAATGTTTGTACATAAGAAAATGTAACACGCTACTCCCGCAGACAATTTTCATCCCACTAAATTACTGTCGCAGACACAACCCTAACTTTCTGCTACTGGGAGCATATTCATGCACATGCTATTCATAATGTTTTTAATAGTGAGAAATGGTGTTTTTATTAATATGACTATGTATAATTTTAAATGTTTACTAGAAATAAAATAAGACTTGTATATTGATAGCTCTTAAAATTAAGTAATAAAACATGTAACCATTGTCCTCTAATTTTATAAAGCAGTAAAAATGAAAAAATTGGCAGTTGGTACGGCCCTTTTAAAATTTAGCTGACATATGAGCAATTCTTACTACTAATCACTAGCAAAACTATCTAAGTTTTATTCCAGTATTAATGTCCTCATTATTGAGAAATTGGGTTACTTATTAAACTCTAAATCAATTAAATGTCATTAAAACTAACTAAAAACACTTTAAAATGTGCAGTTTATAATTACAATGAAGCATTGTAAGCCAATTATGGCCAAAAAAGGCCAATTTTGGCCAAAAAAAGCCGGTTAAAACCAATAAAAGCCACCGGCCTGGCTTTTTTTAATTTTAGCCGGCTTTTTTGCAACCCTGCCTTACAGAGAGTTTACTGTATATTTTTTTATGTATAAAATTCATTAACAAAGCAATTGTTTATCTACAAAACAACATAGTCAATACTGAAAATATCACATATCATGCACAATATTTTGAAAATAAATGTCAAATATATGAAAATATCAAACTTCATGATATTTTCAAAATAAATATCGGATATATATCTCTGAACCCTGTGTGTAGTGAAGTAAAATCTGTTAAAACGCAATCTGAGAAAGTTTTTCCTTTACACAAGTTTTGTATACGGTCTGTTATAACTGTATTGAATTCCTTTCGGCGGGATCGTGTAAATTTTCAGTTTAACCTTTAGAATATTTTACACAGCGGTTGGTACTTGTATATATTACATGTGCATCGCTGGTAGTCTGAGATTTAGGGTACAATTCAGCTATACACAGGTTCCGTTTCGTAGATTTTACAGTATTTTATGTGCGATTTGGATAAGCATTTTTTTCCATAAGGTTTCTAGCATTACACTTAAAAGTAAATTTTATGGAAATATTCGTGAATTGCATTTTTCTTATATTTTTCCCGCCTTCTCGGTAAAGGTACGCTTGTTCAAAAAGCTTTTTCGTGGGTGTTATATTAGAGGTCTGCACGTGCCGGCATTTCCAGGCCTGTGCCCGGCCCGACTCGTAGAGAAAAAATTCGGCCCGGCCCCGGCCCGTAGAAAAGATGATATTGGCCCAGCCCGACACGGTAAAAGTGAAAATCTTGCCCCGTACCGGCCCGGCCCGAGTGAATTTCTACAAAACATTGATTTTTACGTCGAATTGGTTAAAAGTTTGTCTCGTACGAGTTCTGACCAAAAATATTTATCTTAACTTTTTTTTATTTTATTTTTTTTTTTTTTTCCATGTTTATAATCTTCATATTTATAGATGTGATGTAGGCTGCGATATTTATTTTTTTTAATGAATCTGTATTTCTTGTATCTAAATATCTCAGTTATCATTAACATTGTTAATCCATATTCCATATATAGAAGTGTTAAAAATCTGAAAAATGTTAGACAGTAAAATCTTCTAAGAAGGAATTGCATAGAAAAGAAAAAAAAAAAAAGCGTTATAGACAAGTTCCCTTCTTAGCAAGTGTAAATGTATTATTATATTCTTTTCTTACTTATTAGTATATTGATTTTGTATGGATCAACACGTTTTTCAGTTTAAAACAAGATTCCGTCATAGGCAGGTTTCTTTTCACACATTTTTACAATATTTTAATAAGCGTAGAAATCTACTATTCTTTAAAAATAATAAATTTTAATGTGTAGAAAAATGGCGATTCAAAAATTTTTGGGCCAGACCTAATTTAACTGACCTTTAAATGGACCAGGCCACGCTGAGACAATGATTTTCATACGGGCTGGCTCAAAACTAGGACTGAAAATTTTGGGCCGTGAAGACTAGGAATGAAACCAGGTCCTGCTCTGTACAGAAAAATTAAGTTAGGCCCGGCCCGAGCCTTCAGAAAAAGTGTGGCCCGACCCGAGTGCCGTGAATGAAAACCGGCCCGATCTCGGGCGTCGGCCACGGATCGGCCCGTGCAGATCTCTGTTATATTTCTTCAAGCGTAAGTTTTTATTCTCATTGATGTCCCAGTCAAAGGGGGTGCTAGCGATAAGTGTAGGCCCGCGTTAAAGCCTTTTTGACATTAACTGTTTGTTTCAGAAGATCAAAAGAAAATGCCCTTTTAGTTTTTTCAGCCTTTAAAAACGTTTTAAATTTGAGCCTTCAGTCAATACATCTCCCAGCCCCTTATGGATATGGTCGGTCTTATATTTTTGTAGGTATAAAAACTAAGAATATTTTTTCCATGTTCTATTTTGTTACTGAATAAATGTATTTTCTTTTTCTTTTCTTTATCCACGATACCTTAGGAAAACTTTAAACCGTTCGAGTCTGGCGACGAATGCACCTACATTGCAAAAGTAAAGACTTAAAACAAACTGAATGAATAAAGGAAGAACAAAATCTTTGTTTTGGGAAATTCTTATCTTGGAGTAAATAAAACACAGATATATTTGGAAAGCGGAAGTGCCATAAATATGTAGAATGAGTCATATTGTAGTCTTTTAAACATTTATATATGAGGGGTTCACAACAATAGTAGACCAAATCTATTTTGAAACAAAATAATAGTCCATTTAGAAGGTACAGAAAATCTGTTTTATCCACTCCCACAGTAAACCAAGTCTGTTTTCACATATTTTCACATATATGTCATGTGTTTACAAACATGGTTTACTGTGGGAGTGGATAAAACAGATTTTATGCACCTTCTAAATGGACTATCTCTTGGTGCCCCCCCCCCGCCCCCCCCCCAAAAAATGGATTTGGTCTTCTACTATTGTTGTGACTTGTGAGCCAGCCCCTCATATGCATACGAATAAGTAAATTTGTTGTTTAAATAAATCATGCGTCTGTGTACTGTACATCGTGTATTTATAAGAAAATTTTGATATTTATGTGAGAAATTGTTGTTCTTTTTTAAGTAGAAATAGCTTAGAATAAAATAGAATGTTTTTAAAATGTAAGCTCTAATGGGGAAATATTTTCTCTGAAATAGCACATGTATTTATTTGGAATTACACAAAAGTAATTGAAAACTTAGTTTTTATTAGATATTTTAAAATTCTGTTATTTATCATTTGTAAAATCCTCCCATTTTTCAGAAATCAATTTCCTGTATCAATTCTTCTTTCACAAACACATATCAAATTTAACTTCATATTTATTTATTTAGCTCATAAAATATTCCATATCTAAAAATAAGTTGTTATACAAAACAAATTCATGATTCGAACTTTTGGAAAGTGGTTAAAGATAGTCGTGAGTCGTATGGTTAATATACAATAAAAGGGCATTAATTAAAAACCAGTTTAATGTATAAAAACTCCAAGCTATTATTAAAGATATTAAATGATTATAAAATCATTTCATTCCAAAATTTTGGAATACCCCGACGTTTGGCATCCCTGTTCTTCTGCCATATGTGCATGAAATTGGTTGTTAGAGAAATCAGAAAATGATACTTGCGCTCACCAGTAAAGTAAGACAAAGAATGTTGTCCACTATTTTGCTGATAAGTTCAGCTTTTAACTTTCCAGGGCAGAGGGCAAGTGCAAGAAGACTGTATTAATTTTTTAATGCATTACGTAACAATAAGCTATTATTAAATACTTTTCCGAAAATTCCATTAAGTCAATTCGCAACCCGACCAAAAAAAAAAAAAAAAAAAAAAAAAAAAAATTACTCACCCCGCAAAATGTCAACCCGCGGGTCGGGTGCAAGCAGGTAATCCGACCCGATGCAGGACTCTACTACAAGCGTATGAAAAAGAATCTAAAAATAAAATAATTTTTATACATTGATAACGATATCATCCGGAAGGGAGGGGGGGGGGTCGAGAAATGATATCGTAAGGGAGGGGTTCCAAAATTAGCAAAATGTTGATAACGTTATATATGTATAGCCCCTAGAAAGAAAATATTATTTTCGGGGGCGGGGTGGGGGATGTATAGATTTCATTTATAGTTATTTTTGTGGCTTTTCACAGTTAAGGCCATTAGTGTACAGAAGTTGAAGAAAAATATTTACTATATTTATTAAATGAGGAAATATTAGTATTTTAAGTGGAACTACTATAAATCCTATGAAATAATCTATATGATAATCCAATTTGCAATTTTCATGAAAGCTATTTATAATAGCGTATTTATAGAATATATATTTTTTCATTTTTGTTAAACACAATCTCGTCTTTTAAAAATCGCTACGGATGCTTTTTGTAATCTTTTTACTGTTTTCGAAGCTTTTATATCGACATCTTTTACAACGCTTACGAAACTTAAGGATTATTACATGCCATAGTATTTCTAATTTGTAAAATCATTCCATTTTTCAGATGACTAGAAATCTCAACAATGGACCAGAACTAATTGTTTAAAGCAGGGTTGGCACGGTTTAAACCAAGTGGTTTTAACCGTGGTTTAAACCAATTGGTTTTTTAAGAAAAAATCTAATATAATATTTTCTCTTTTTTGTAATTTAATTGTTTTAAATTATAATAGAAGTAATTTATACTTTTAACACTTCATCTCAGCAGTCAACATGAGACATAATGAGCCTAGGTCATGTTTCTATGCATGTAGAATGAAAATTAGCATGTGCTGATGAACATATCTGGTACCCTAAAGACTTTTCTTAAAACATGTGAAATTAGAAAAGATAAAATAGATAAATAATATTCAATATTTAGCATAAAATATTTTAATTTAAAAAAATGCAGATTATTTACAGCAGTTAATAATGAAATACAATGATCTTTAAGATTTTGGTTAAGTTGTAAAAAGTAAATTTTCTGGATTGGGATTGATTATCCTTAAAGAATTTAAAAGAGTAACTTAAGATATCAAATTGAATAACACAGCTTGCAAAAATTGAGAGCTATAGTTATAGCATTTCAATAATACCAATCAATCTTTTCTGTTAGTTGCTGAATCTAATGGCCAAAAATGTTGACTTGGACACTTGGCGAAAACAAAATAACCAGAAGTATTTGGATATTAAAAAAAATAATAATAACAACAACCACAGAATAATATATTATATTCATGAAACTGCATCAAATGTTTATTGATTGATTATTATATTATTAATCAAAGGATTCTTCATACGATTTTCAAGGTATCGATGTTTCACTGTGTAGAGCAGTTTACTTTGAACATAAGACATAGCTGTTACTAATAATGTTTAAATTAGAAATGTTTTCAATTTTCTATATAATTGACTGTAATTATTTAATTTAAATATTTTCATAAGTTATATTACTTATATAATATCCAAAAATGTTTATTTTATCAACAGATATGCATCTATATGCAATGGGAAATTATATTTAAAAAAAAAAAAAAAAAAAAAAAAAAAAAAAAAAAAAAAACCCCGGTTTAAACCCCAAAAAAACCTGGTTTAAACCAAATAAACCGGTTTTTTTGGTTTTTTACAAAAAATCGTTTTTTTTTTTCAACCCTGGTTTAAAGAGTTTATAAAGAATAAATTTACTTTGGCCCAAGAAATATAAGAATTTTAAATACTCTTCCATAACGCTTCTTTCATTTATCGTTGAATGTGGGGAAGTTGAGTTTTTGTGCCACTTTTAAGATGGTCCTAAAAGTTGTTGGAATGAACTAAAAACCCAGAATTAATTGTTTGAAGAGTTTATAAAGAATAAATTGACTTCGGCCTAAGAAATAGCATAAATTTTTAAATACTCGACCATCTGGATTAAAAAATAGATGGAATAATAATAATAACTTAAAAAAAAAAAAAACTTACGTTATTAAAACTCTTGTTCACCTGCTACAAATATTTGATTTTTTCGGGGGGGAGGGGGGGGGAGTCTAATATAGGTCAAAATTGGGAAATTTCATTAGCGGCCACTGGCTAGTAGGACTAATTTTTTAAGTGGCCACTTTCTTTAAACTACCGGCCACTTTTTTATTTCAAAATGCTAAACACTAAAATTTCCGTAAGCATAAATCTAAAACTGAGTAACCCAAATAAATATGTTAATATAAATATATTGGAACCAAAAAAAGTAGAATCCTTGATGAAATGCAAGAAAATTTTATTATCTCCTTGTAAAAAAGTGGCCGGAAGGTGGCCACTGATAGACAATTTTTCACTAGCCACCTTTTTTTCTTTACTGGCCCTGTGGCCGGTGGCTAGTGCTAATTTTGACCTTTAGAGTCTAATCTTCTCTTACTGATCGTGAAATGTACGAAAGTTATTTATCAGCTTTTATGCCCCTTTCAAGATGATCCTGAAAGTAGTTGAAAGGAACTAAAAACCAGAACTAATTGTTTGAAGAGTTAACAAACAATAAATTCACTTCGGCCCAAGAAATAGTATAAATAGTAGTTTTTAAATACTTAATCATCTGGATTAAAAAATAAATGGAATAATCATAATAATAAATTATGCTATTAAAACTCTTGCTAATCTCCTACAAATATTTTTTTTTCTAATCTTCTTTCACTGATCGTGAAATGTGCGAAAGTTATTTATCAGCTTTTATGCCGCTTTCAAGATGATCCTGAAAGTTGTTGGAAGGAATCTAGCAAATCTGGAAGATCCATTTTCGGAATACTGATTTCTTTCCGCTAGAAATGATGCTACTGTAGGGGTAGATGATGAAGTCTGGCGAAAAGAAAAAGATAAGATTTATCGATCGGCCTCTTACAATAGTGGGCATCTACCATGCTCAGCAGAATGCTATAACAATGATGGATTTGTCGTAAGGCATCCGAATTGACAGTCTATTATTTAGAAGATATTTGGCCGGAAAGTGAAGTACAAAGGGTTTCGTTAGTGGAAAATCCATTTTAGTATCTTTCGAATACGAACATTGGTGATGGGAGTGGCACTTTTTGAGAAATGATAGATTTTCTATATTCCAAATAAAAATAATTGACAGTATCCAAACACATCGGAAAAGGAAATTTTGTCGAAAATGATATTTACCGGATATTCCATAACTAAAGAAGGCGAAGTTTGAAAAATCCCAACAAGAACGTGAAATCATGCGTTAAGTATAGATTGCGAAACACTTTCTAACATTCAGAATACAATATTAGAACTCACAGTTTAATAAGGTGAAAAAGGATGTCTATCGTGCAATGGCTGTTTATTTTTCTTTTTTAACCCCTTCGCGACGGGAGCCTTTTACGAAATGTTTATTACTTTGCTACCGGTTTTAAAAAACAGAAGTTTGTGCCTATTCAAATCGGGAAAATGCTCGGATTAAATAAGGCAAATTTTACAGTAAAATTTTATTGGTGAGGATAAACGAGGATCCTTAGGCCTATTTCCGGCACGTATACGTGTCGCTCGTCCCCAAGGGGTTAAGTGTGTTCGTAATTATCAAAATACGTAGCACCTATAATCGTTGTCTGGTCTGCCCGGCTGTCTGCTTGTCTGTCCGTCCGCATATAAACGGCGCAAAAACTACCCAACCGAATTTCGTAAACATTGCAGAATTTTGTCGAATCATCTCAAATTTTATGAAAATCTAATCAAAACTTTAAAAAAATGTCAAAAGTTTTTTTCATTGTGTTAAATCCGATCATACGTAATTAATTCACTGATCCCATGACAGGTAATGAGTCTAGGTTGCCATGGTGATTACGTCCTATTTAAGATGGGGTGATGTTATTTCCGTATGACTGAATTTGATATATATATAATCGTAATAAATTTTGTATTCGTGCATTTTTGCATAAGAGTTCAACAGCTATTGCACCAAGATAGGAATATTTATAAAACTAGTTATAGTACGAACGCACCTCATTTGCCGCGTTTGACGTGCAATTTCCGACTTGTTTTAACGTAATGCCGTTAGTCAAGGAAATTCATCACTCAGAAAAATAAACTTTTTTTTTTTTTTTTTTTTTTTTTTCTTTTCAGATTAACATTCTTAATCCTTTCGTCCCTGAATATAGATTGTACCTGTTTACATATATGTATCATTAGGAACGAAAGGGTTAGAGAATTAAGTCTTATTTAAAATCTGTCTGATATCGTACGTCTCATCTAATATTACTTGTGATGTTTTATGAATCATGCTGTTAGGGGTAAAAAAAATGTATATATTGCTCTTGGTAACAGATTGTTTCTTTACTGATTAAGTCAATGTCCCTGTTTACTTATTCAAATCATTGCAGCTACTTATGTCGGAGATTAAATGTTATATAAACAGAATTGCGAACTCCGTTTTTGCATGCATGTAATTCGGACAAGGATGAGGCATATTTAGAAAATCTTCCCAGGCAAGAATTTTTTTCCTTTTCGTATCAGCTGTCAGCCAACAAGATGCAACATACAGCCGAAAATTGTTATGAGAAAATTTATGCGATTACAAAAATAATTCATTACTACAATACAGTTTCGTAGTAACATTTTTATAAAAATATATGCAATAGAATTAAGAAGGATATATAGCAGATTAAATTAGCGTATTATAGAACTTAGTGCTGTGTTTACATAGCTTCAATTGAGCAAAACGCAGTTTTTATCAACGAATAAACTGGGTTCGTTGATTAAAATCATGATTTAAATCGATTTAAAAAAATCACTGATTTAAGTGGTTTTTATAATTTTAAATAAATAAATTCAAGATGTAAAGAAACATAATAATGTACTTTAACATACCTTAGTTTTATATAATACAGATAATCAATTTTTGAAATATAAAGCTTAATCTTTGTCAAAAAGTAGGGTACAATGTAAAAGTTTAGAATCCGATTTCAGTGGCTCTCGATCACAATCAAAAACTAGTCGGATGTGACAATCCCAAAACTTTCTTCTATCTCATACATGTTAATACTTCCTGAAAAATGCAACATAGCAGCGCCACCGGTTAGTTGATTTACACCGAAACAGGGATGCCGCGGACGCGCTATAGCGCGTAAATTACGCGAAAAATCGGAGACGGGGCGCAAAAAAATAGCTCTTACGCGTCCCGTAGGACGCGTAATTTCGTCAAAAAATCGCAGAAAACAGCCGATTTTCGTCAAAGAATCGCGAAAAAAGCGCAAATCTCATCAAAATATCGCGCAAAAGCAGCGATTTTCCAAAAAGGGCCGCGAAAAAATAGCGTATTTCGTCAAAGCATCGCGAAAAAAAAAAGCTAATTTCGTCAAAAAAGCGCAAATTTCATGAAAATATCGCTGAAATAAGCACAAATTTCATCAAAATATTGCGAAAAACGTGATTTTCGTAAAAGGGCCGCGACAAATTAGCGTAATTCGTAAAAAAATCGCGAAAAAATAGCGAATTTCGTCAAAAAATCGCGGAAAAAAGCCGAATTTTGTCAAAAGATCGCGAAAAAATAGCGTTTTTCGTCAAAGGATCGCGAAAAAAGCACAAATTTCATGAAAATATCGCGGATAAAACGCTATTTTCGTAAAAGGGCTGAGACAAAATAGTATATTTCGTCAAAAGATCGCGAAAAATAGCGAATTTCGTCAAAAAATTGCGGGAAAAACACGATTTTCGTGACAGGCTCGCAAAAAAATAGCGAATTTCAACAAAAGGATCGCGGAAAAACGCCAATTTCGTCAAAGTAACGCGGAAAAAACGTGAATTTAGTCAAGCACCAAAAAAGATGTGCAAACTAAACTTATAGGTAGAAATTCATAAAATGGGATTTAATTTTTTTTTATGAGATTCTTAAAAATACAGCATGATTTCAGTGTACTTTGATAATATTTATATTCATTAGGTGGACCAGTAAAAATCCCCCCCCCCCCCCCCCCCCCTTCGTTCTTACTGCATTGAAATGTCTCCCGCCTTCAGAACATTTAAGATTTGATGCTTATTAGTGATTTAGATGTAAATTTCCCCTTCCAAGGAAAATGTCCGATTTCAACACATATCTATGCTGACAAATAATTCAATGGGAAGTATAATGATAGCCCCCATTCATTCAACAAAAAGTACACCTTTACTTACCATAGTATTCTTTTTTTCAGCAAAAATATCTTTTTCAATAAACCCGTCTTGCCCCTTTTTAAAAGAATGCAAACATTAGTGATACTTGTTAGTGGAACTTGGTATCTTCTACTCTCAAATAAACATTATTTTATAATTAAAATTGTATCTTGCATTTTTACTTTTAAAAAAATAAAGAAAATTTCTCTTAATATTTTTTAAAAATATCTTATTTGAGTGCAAATAATACTGGTTTTAATTCATTATTTAATTATTGTTAAAACAATAATTAATGCATTTCATTTACCTTTTCTAAATAAACAAGTTTCATTTATTCATTTAAAATATAAATTATTATTGACGGGGACCCGCTTTTCTAAAAAAGGTACCCAGATTTTTGGGAATCCTGGGTCCCGGGGACCCAGGTTTTTTCAAGTACAGCGGCATCACTGCCGAAATCTAATCAGCAACAACTTATGTGAACTTCTAATTGAATTTGAAGTTCGATGAAAATCCGTAGATTAGTTTTTAGATGGAGCTCTTGCGGAAATCGTGAAAAGTTCTGCATAGCAGCGGCAGCTTTTGGGCAATTTACCCCAAAAACTTATCAGGATCAATTTATATCAGGGACTAACTGAATCCAAAGTTTGACGAAAATTCATTCATTAGTTCTTGAGATACAGCTATTGCGGAAATCGTGAAAAATGCAGCATAGTAGCGCCGCCTGTCGGGCGATTTACACCAAAAACTAAACAGCACTTATTTATATCAGGGACTAACTAAATCTAAAGTTTGATAAAAATTCGTGCAAGTTCTTGAGATAGAGCTATTGCGATAATCATGAATAATGCAGTATAGCAACGCCAACTATTGGGCGATTTACACCAAAACGTTATCAGCACTAAATTATATCAAGGACTAACTGAATCTAAAGTTTTCTGAAAATCTGTGCTTTAGTTCTTGATATATAGCTATTGTGGAAATCGTGAATAAGGCAGCATAGCAGCGCCACCTACTGGGCGATTTACATCAAAGAGTAATCAGCACCAATTTATATCATGGTCTAACTGAATTTAAATTTTAAATTCCGTTCATTAGTTCTTGAGATAGAGCGCCTACAAAATTTGTGTCACACACACACAGACGGACGAACAGACACAGACATACATTTTGTAAAAACATGTTTTTCGGGATCTCTGACCCCTAAAACGTGTAAATCCGTCGAAAACCGGAATTCGAAGATTTTCATGAATCCAATACTTTCTTCTCGTAAAGATAGAAGAAAGAAAAAAAGACTGTTTAATTACTAATGCAGTTCATTTATGGAAAAATCTGGAGGGAAAATATAGCATTGAATGAAATATGTGTAAGCTTTCAATGCTTGTTACAAGCAAGCCTTGGTCCAACACATTTTTTATCCTATCTTTTGAATCCCTGTTATGCAGAAGAGAGATTCATAAGTTCTGAGAATTGTTATTGTTTCCTGAACTAAACAGAAATATACTCTACGGTGATGTCTATTATATTAAAGTTCGAAGCAAAATCTGAACCATTCGATTAATTTTTGTTTGAATCTAATATAGTGAAAGAACTCTATACACTTAGATTGGTGGGAGGCAACTGTTGCAGTTATCGAAAAGGATGATCTTAAAAAACTTATAGAATTCATGATCAACTATACCTTTTTAGTGCAATAGCTTCCTCTACTTCAGTAGAACGATCAGGGGTCTGTCCAGACTTTTCCCCCCCAGGGTCCTGTTTTTGTGAAAAGCTTTTTACATTTGTGAAAACTCTAGTCATAATTTTGTGAATTTGAAATGACCATTATATTAAGGTTCTTTATACATTTTTAAGATATAGGTATGTAAAATACGTATATTTTCTTTATATATGTAAAAGTGACAGGTCAGATTTTACTTTTAAATGTCTTAATTTGTGAAATATTCAGTTTAGAGATGAAAAAATTTTAAGTCCTATTTAAAAAAAAAAAAAAAAAATTGTGAAGGATCCTGTTTTAAGGTGGCAAGTTTTGTGAAGGGTCCTTTTTAAGATAAAAGTTTTTGTGAAGGGTCCTGTTTTGAAAGGAAAAATTTTGTGAAGGGTCTAATAAGACCCAGTTTCTTCCTAAATAGATCTCTGACGATTTTTTTTGATTTGGTACATTCGAAAATTAGAAATCGCTTAGGATCATGGGAACAGATAAAGCTGCTAAACTCGTTTTTCTGTATATCTACTTTAACAAAAAACAAAATTTGACATCGTCATTTAAAAATTTGTAGTTTTCCATGCGTTTTGTGTAATAAAATATTTTGTTAGCCTAAAATGTTACCTTTTAATCATTTATGTAAATTGTGTAATGATATTAATATATATGGGTAATATTTAGTAGCATGCAGTGTGTGTATAATTTTTATTTTATAAATTAAAAGTCCTATAAAATAATATTGTGCGAGGTTTAAAAAAAAAAAAAAACATTTAAATAAGAAAAATCAGATTTTTTTTTTTTTTTTTTTTTTTTTTTTTTTTTTTTTTTTAATAAAACAAATCGCGAACGTTGCTAATAAGTATATATAGGTTTTTGGTATGTTTTCTGTTTTAAAAAATTGTCTGACAAGTTACTCGCCCCGTGAGATGATCCATTTGTCAGCGTCGAATAGACTGGCAATTCCCCACATTCTTATAATCCCTGAACTCTGGTAGAGATTCTCCTCCCTCTAACTTATAAAAATGCTAATTTTTAAAAACAGTCAGACAATTTTGGAAATTCATTTTTACAAATTACATTACCTTTGCAAATGCATTCTTGTTCCTTTTTTTTATTTAAATATTTTTTACTTCTTTTTCTTTGAAAATTTGTGCTGTAAAATTACAAAATTAGACCTTCCTCCATTTGAGAATGTATTCGCCATTTTGCTCATCGAAAAGCATTTTTTCTTCTTTGTACAGTGACACTTTGATTTATGTTCTTGACACGTACTCTTTCCATCGTAGCATTTTCTTTCTTAAAAATCCCTAAATTCTTCCAAGCACAGAAGCGTGAACTACTGCAAAATTTTTCTTTTTTAAAAATTCCGCTAGTCAATATTTAGGATTCCGGCTAATTTTTTGAATTAAAATAAATGAGCTTTAATTATCTGTTTTCTCAAAGTTAATTAGAAGACTAAATTCAGTTGAAGTTTTGCCAAGTTTTTAAACAAAAAAGATAAAATTCAGTTTGGGTTTAGTGTAATCTTGTATGAGATATACTATTTTAAAAAGATCTTTCAATAATGTATGCGGTATAAATTGAGCCATGAAACTTATAATATTTTGTAATGGAATTTGTAAAGAGTTGCATTTTAACGAGTCGGGTGTTTTTGATTCGTCCAAAAAATCGAAAAAAAAAAAAAAAAAAAAAAAAAAAAAAAAAAAAAAAGCAATTTATCAAATTACGACTATTTGGAAAACGATTTTTTTGAAGACTAAAATTTAAGACACAAAAAATCGCACGGAGTTGATCATACATTACGTACGCCATGAATTAAACATTAATAGTGTTATTACACGTAAAAATTGCAAGCCAAAAATATCGCCTGCGACCCGTCAGATTTCATGAAACTTTAGTATTATCCACCTGAAACTTACGTAAATATCCAAGCATTTCATTGGCTGTTCGGGAAAAGGCTTTTCCATCGTCAGATTTCCAAGACGGCCAATTTTAAATGAAATTTAATTCTTAAACTTCTAAACATCCGACAATATTACTTTTTACACCGTCGGATAGAGAAAAAAATGTACTTTTAAATGCAATTTGTTTGAAAGCTGTATCTCAATTTGTTTCTGATTTTTTTTTTTTTTTTTTTGTAGTTTTTATTACTTTTTTGTCATAGTGGCAACAGAAAGTATCCATCGTTGTTGAAATTAAAGGGAAATACAGATTACTGTATAGACCAATCAGAAAACGAATAAATTGCGGATTAAACCAATGAAAACCTTCAGATATGCTTTTCATTTCCCATCCTGACGAGGACAATAACCATTTTTCCAAATGGTTAATAAATGAAAATTAAAATTCTAGTGCTATGTTCACCTTGAGTTAAATAATTAAAATATACATAAAGCACAAAAAAATTGTACAAAAATTACTTTTAGGTGCCTAAATATAATATAAAGATATTTAAAATATCTCAAAATATATCAGAAAAACCTAGAACGTTTTCAACCATTACAAGGCCGTCTTCAGTAGGATTTAAATATTATTTTCTTTGCGCTTATTCGAGAATTGTCCAGAAGAAAACATTGCAATTTAAATTTAAATGTTGTACGTCAGATGAGATGCCAGATAAAGTTATAATAATGTTAGTCATAATAGATGAAAGCTCTTTTTGTTGAAAATTTGAATAACTTTATCTAACATCTCATTTGACGTACAACATTTAAATTTAAATTGCAATGTTTTCTTCTGGACAATTCTCGTATAAGCGCAAAGAAAATAACATTTAAAACCTACTGAAGACGGCCTTGTAATGGTTGAAAACGTTCTAGGTTTTTCTGATGTATTTTGAGATATTTTAAATATCTTTATATTATATTTAGGCACCTAAAAGTAATTTTTGTACAATTTTTTTTGTGCTTTATGTATATTAAAAAAATCATTCATAGTAAAATTTAGATACACCGTGTTTACACTAGATTAATATTAACACAATTATTCTAATTGGTAAACAAATCATATTAGATGTAAATTTCCAACTGGGCGAAAAATGTCCGGACCAGGATTCGAACCCGGGACCTCCTGGCTGAAGCCGCCAGTGCTCTGCCATTTGAGCTATCCCGGACGATTCTGGTCGAACTTTTTCACCCAGCTAACCTTACTGATTACTGGGTGAAAAAGTTCGACCAGAATCGTCCAGGATAGCTCAGATGGCAGAGTACTGGCGGCCTCAGGCAGGAGATCCCGGGTTCGAATCCTGGTCCGGATATTTTTCGCCCAGTTGGAAGTTCACATCTAATGCACCGTGTTTTTCCGAAGATAAAATATAATCGGGGGGGGGGGGGGGGGGCATGTTTTTAACGGACGCTCGTAATATATGCTTGTCCTCAAAATTAGCCAGTTTCATTTTCTTCACTGTCGTCAATATTAAAAAATCTAACAAATCATCCGAACTTTGCTACATTTTTGGTGAGAAAAATAAACATTTGTCTATGTATGACAACGACAGGAACAACCTTTCTGGAACACTACTTTCGTAAATGCTAATTGCTTTAACCCTTTACGTACTGAATTATGAATTAATGAAAATTTTATCTTCTAAAGCATTTTTCGTGAATTTTTGAAACTACAATAGAAGATATACAGAATCATGTAATAAATTTTAGAAGGATTGATTAAATTTGAATTTATAGGGATTTTGTGTAATATTTATAACCCCACTCAAATCTTTTATTTTTAAATATTTTTCTTTGTATTTTGTAGAATTAGGAAATGTACAATTATAATGTTCTTACAATAGAAATATTTCCGAATTGAGAATTCCCCCCCCCCCTCCCCAAAGAAAAAAAAAACGCCAAAAAAGCTCAAAAGATGCAAAGGCAAAAGAAATCCTCCTTTTAAAAATATTTTTGTTTTGTGTAACCAAAAATACTTTTGGAACAAGATAAAGTAATGCATCTATAACTCATTCTAAACTGTATTACTACTAATCGATGTATTATATGAATTTTATAACAAGTTATTTTAATGGTACTTATACAAGGGGTGATCAAATGAAAAGGTACGAAACGACACAGTGGGTACAGATGTAGACTTTATTCAAAATATTCACCATAGGCCTGAGCACAACGATCCCACTGATGAACAAGCCGCAGATTTCCTTGTTCCCAGAATTCCTGTGGCCGTGACGAGACCCAGTCCTTCACAGCGTCCTTAAGTACGTCGTCCGAGTTGAAGCGCTCCCTTTCAGGTGTTTCTTCAGTGAACCAAACACATGGAAATCGCAGGGCAACATGTCCGGACTGTAGGGCGGATGGTCCAACGTCTCCCACTTGAACTTGGCCAGTTCCATGTGTGTGACTCTGGAGACGTGTGGGCGCGCGTTATCATGGAGCAGAACCACACCCTCCGTAAGCAGCCCGGATCTTTTGTTCTTGATGGACCTGCGTAGGCGTCGGATTGTCTCACAGTACACATCGGAGTGATGACAGTGTTTACTTGGCCTGGTCTCGGGTCATCACCCAGACTCTCACGGCCTGCACGAAAACGGGCACTCCATTTTCTGACAGAATTGTCAGAGACACATTTCTCCCCGTAAACTGTCACCATCTGGCGATGAATAGTTGCCGGTTTCTCACCCTCCGCTGTCAGAAAGCGGATAACACCTCGCAGCAATCGTCGAATTTTGCAACGCGAACGTCATCCTGTCCTCATACGGACCAAGGTTCTTCTACAATAAGGTTGTTCCATTTGAAGGATAGCCAATCAGAGTAGAGCAGGACTGAAACGTCACGTGGCGGACAAGATCGGAGCTCGATCAGCCGTGATACAGTAAATAGATGCGTAAAAAGACCGAAATACGAAGTAAATAATTTTTTAAAAAGCAGATTTTCGAAAGTAAATTGAACAAAATTACTTTCCTTAAAATAATTTGGACAAATACTGATTGGAGTTAATCAAATATAAAATACATAATGGTTAAATAATATCGCGATACGTTTGTTAACATTCAAATACTTAAGTAAATTCGCGAAAAAATTACCTTTTTAATGTGCAAAATTACAAATGAAAACTTTTAAACTATTGTAAAATAAAATGAACGAATGAATTATATGAATATGATTACACAGGAGTAGTAATGAAAAGACTAGCATTATCAAACAGAATAAATTAAACAAAACTCACACTTCAAAACTTTTAACAATAATGCATTGTCCAATTACTAGATATAAGTTTTCAAAAATTTTCGAATGTCATTATGCTTATACAGGATGAAAATAATACAAAAATATTACTCTATAATTAAACTAATTCTATTATGAAAAAAATATGTACTATACATATTATTTACATTATATTATTAAAATAACAATATCGTTATTTCATACAGTGTTGAATTCAGACACTTTTCTCCGGGAGGGATTTCTGTGGCTCCGAGGGGGGGGGGGGGGGGGGGGGGGGATTGCACTTTTTGACCATTGAAAACCCAAAATCTCAAATCTTCCGGAGGGACATCGCATTGCTCCGGGGGGAGGGATGTCCTCCCCCTGAAATCAACACTGATTTCATGTATACAAAATTTCAGCAAAAACTGAAAAACTTAAAACAACTTCAGTATTAAAATTTCCATGTTATCTTATAAAACGCATCAAATATAACATTTCTTCATACAAATAGGAAACAATAGAAAGAAAATTTATGGAAGTACAGTAGAGAGCCGATTATTGGAACCCCAATTAACCGAACTTCCAATTATCCGAACAGCCAATTTCTATAAAAAAAATGTTTTTAAACCGAACTTCCAATTATCCAAACAGCCTATTTTTCTCTATTTTTTTTTTTTTTTTTTTTTTTTTTTTTTTTTTTTTTTTTAGATTTGTAAAAGGAACTCTGTTCAACTTTTAGCCAAATACAATGAATTTTCTCCTCTGCGAGTTTTGAACTTTGAACTTTTTTTTCCCCATTTCATGGCGATTTGTCTGCATTTGTGAAAGAAATCCGGCTTTAACAGTTTAGTCCAGGGTCGGCGAACCTATGGCACGCGTGCCAAACTTGGCACGCGATAGAATATTTTCGGCACGGCGTTGATTGAAATCCTAAAACAAAATAGAATGAAGTTAAACAAAACACGCAAACTTATACACGCTGACCTTTTCTTTCTTTTCTTTTTTTTTTTTATTGGAAAGCAACTAATTGAATTTCTAAATTATTCCAATATGGGCTCAATAGGTTATCAAATTAAGAGAAGATTGGGATAATATCAAAAAGAAAAATATCAGGTATTATAAGTAGAACTCCCAGTGATGAAACTAAAGCGACTTGGTATAAAATATGTAGTTATCACAATTGTTCGCTCTATTTATTCCTTAGGATCATTATTTTCGGAAATGATATGAAAACCTTAAATATTAGAAACCCAAACCACTTGTTAGGTAACTCGAATTCAGCTTGCATCCTATTAAAAGAAAGTAGGTTGAACACCATATTAATATTTGGCATAACCAACATCACATTCACCATTTGATTACTTCATAATATATGTTAATCTAATGATTAGATGTATATTGTCCCACATTTTTAAATCCCAATGAATAAAAATCGAGAAATGTTGTTCCACTAAATAATTTTGGTGCTTGGCACGTCATGGTCACGCAAAATCTTTTTTGAAAAAAATTGGGCACGCGGGTATTAAAAGGTTTGCCGACCCTGGTTTAGTCCTATATAGTAAATAAACTAAACTCTGTGGCTATACAATCCAAGAAGGATCTGGGCCGACAGTGCCCATCTCTGTTTTCTTGACCCCGGGCCCCGAGGTGCTATGCAGCATGCGTCCCGGCCAGGTGGTCAACCTAACGCGAGAATATAGTAAATGCCTCTTCTTTTTCTTTCATTAAAGTTTATTCGGAATTTCTCGCGATTCTCTTATGCAATTTTTAGAGATTTTCCCGTTCTGCAGAAATTTTTTGACATTCGTAAAAGGAATTCGGTTTTAAAATTGCAGTAAATTTTGTCCTCTGCGATTTTAGTGTTTTTCTTTGCGATTTTCCAGAATAATAATCGCCAGGATGTCGATGCTCGGATTTGAGACTATGTACTGTATTGTTAAATCTGTATACTTGTTCTGTGAGAGTTATTAGAACACGTTGATATAGCGCATTCATTAGATTTTATTCAAAAAGTCTGTTTAAATAATAGAATAATTAAAATCATTCACAGAAAAAAAATTCCAACGCAGAACAGCATACAGAATAATACTGAAACGAGCGAAGCGAGGCGAAGTTGTCCGCCACGTGACGTAATGCGCGAGCAGTTAAGAAATCTTTAGAGTTGGCGCATCGCACGAATGGTACCCCCCTGATACGGACTGCTGCATCATTTCGACGTCGCTTTTGATAAGAGTCTCTGCTCTCTACTGCGCATGCCGGCGCCCGCGCATGCTCCGATCTCAGTCAGAGACTCCAATCGCATTCCGAGATGCCTCGCTACGTTCTCCCATGGCGGAATATGCAAATATTTAACTGTTACGTTTTTACGTCGTTTCATACCTTTTCATTTGATCACCTCCTTGTATGTACCGTCAGTAGATAAGGGATTAAAATTTGCTAAAATAATATTTTTTTACTGCAGATACATCAAACGAATCGGTATTTCTAGCGAAAGCAGTTTATTAAGGTTTTAAATTCATTTGAAACATTTTCATATCAGGAGGAAAATTAAGATTTCCAGCAGCGCCATTAATTTCTTCGGGATCAACGTCTCATGCACTAATTTTATTCGGTTGACACCACTTAGTTACCTTTACTTTATTATTTAATTGTGGAAGTTCTTTCCTTTGGCCTAAAATTCCCGTGATTTTTACGGATTTATTTTAGTTTCCAAAGAAAAGAAGAAATCGGTTGAATAGTTCTCTAGAAAAAGGGTCGTTCAGTTTGAAAAACAGGGTTTCGAGGAAAACAAGTTTAAATTTTTACAGTCGTTACCTTCAACAAGTGGCGTCGTTACGTTCAACGAGCAAAAAAGATTTAAGCAATTCAAATATCACGATCACGAAACCGCTTTAGCGCGGATGTAAAAATTGCAAAGTAAAAAATATCGAATTTTTTTAAATATACAAATAAGTAGAAACTTTCCTTAAATAAGGCAAATATTACTTTCTTTATCAGTGGTACCAAATTGCTGTATGCACCTTTTGATGATTCATATATGCCCGCATGGTTCCGAAAAAATTAGGCGGTTTACCTTTCTCCTCCTGTCACACTACTTGCTAACTTGCCGATAATTTCCGTAAAACTGTACCGATATATCCTATAGTAAATAAACACGTTTCGAACTAGAAAAATTTACTAATGTGTATTGTTTCATCGTGTTCCTAATTTTTTTATTGCGCATTTTTTCCTGTGTAAAAATCGCTTATTTTGACCTAGGTCACACTGGAACAATTTTACGGAAATTATCGGTAAGTTGGCAGCTATGCATTTAAATTATCGTAATTTAAAAAAACATTGAGAGTAATTATTATTTGGACGTCGTACATTCGTCCCACAACCTTCACTGAAACTCCTACACTTTTGAACTTATTGCACATAAAAAACATCTTTAGAACAACGCAACGCATTAGTATTTAGATAATACCTTGCTCAGCTAATCACCTTATAAAGAAAAGTGCAGTTGAATACAAGCCCGGAAAAAACAGCTCGAGAATAATTTTCTACATTTTGAATATTCAAGGCGTGAGTTTTGGAAGTGCTTGCTTATTTAAGACTGGACAAATACGGATACATCACGTTCCCGGAATCAACTAGATCTTGTGTCTGCAGTAAGTTTTGTTGTCAAAACAGCTATGTGGGTGTTGCAATTGTCTTGTTTTCTATATTCGTCTGTTTTTTAAAGTCATGTAAATGCATTTGGAAAGAGTTCATATGAGAGAGGGGGGGGGGGGGGGGGAGGGGGGAGGGTTGCAGATTATAATGTATGCGCATGTGCACTATGTTTTTACAGTTTATTGTGCTACGTAGTTACGTATACTGTTATAGTGTACTTATATATAGTATGTATAGTGCATTTTCTTTTCCCCATTTTAAGACAATTTAGTATTTTATACCATTTATGACATATTATTAAATGGTTTTGTAAAGGAAAATGATTAAAACAAGGAAAAGCGCAATTGTGATAAAATTTGATTATTATTTTTAATTTAAGGAAATTTTAAAACACTACTTCTCTTACAGTTTTGAAATTTTTTACTCTTTTACTTTTTAATTTTTTTACAAGTGTTTTCTATAACTATATTGTTCGGATTTCCAAAAAGTTAATTACTAAAAAATAAATACAATGTCATGACATATGTAAAAACGCAGTAAAAAATGACTACCTTTTTTTTTATAAGGAAACGTTAAGCAAGTAAAATATTACGGACAATCCAATTCCTAATTTTATGAAATGCACATTAAGGATTGACTCCGGACTCGGCCGAAAAGCATTCCCAATTTAAAATTTTAATAGATGAAACGCATTTAAAATAAAAGAATCACAAACGGTACAAGGAGATTTAAGCAAACGTTTTATTTTTGTTTTATTACTAAAAGTGATACTTTTTTTTCTGTTGAACTGTCTACATGACAGACCAGATCCCAATTTCCAATGATGTTATCTGAGTGAATTGTGTCGTCGGTTGTTGGACCAGCTAGCTTAATAGGCAGAGCGTTAACAATCTAAGCCAAAGGTCTTGATACCCTGCCTGGACACCTTTTTTTATCGCTCAGTTGTAAAAATGTCTTTGTATATTTTTACCAATCTATATGATTGAGTTAAAAATAATAAAGTGTATATGCGTGTCCATCGTTTGAGTTACATTATCTGTAGTATATTCTGATGAACTGTCTGCATGTCAAACTAGATGCTTTCACCAATAAGGTTGTCTGAGTAAATTCTGTTGGCCTTTTCTCGTTCCAGATAGCTCAATAGGCAGAGCGATTGCAATTTAAGCCAAAGGTATTCGGTTCGACTCTGACCCTGGACATATTTTCCAGTCATTTCGAAAAATATAAATTCCTATAAAGTGATAATAGTAAATGTAAAGACATGTACTATCATTACAACATGCTGATAATAACAGATATAATGGTTAAGACAAAATAATATTAAATTTAAATTGACCTGTACTTTCCGGTACCGTTAGTTCCGAAAGGGTTAAGAGGCTATTACTACTTAATTCTTGCGAAAACACCCGCTCGCTAATGTTAGTCCTATGGGAGAATTTTTTTAAATATCTCGTCTCCATTTCAATATTTTTAAATGATTTTGTGTTAGATAGCTGAGGTCGACCTCCATAAAGGCCGTTTTTTACTTTTTTTCATTTTGTTTACAGATTTTTTATTTATTTATTTATTTATTTTTTTTTTTTTGTGAGAATATTTTTACTTTCGAAACAGTTTCCGAAAGTGAATAATAATAATAAACTGTAAACAAAATCGAAAAAGTAAAAAACGTCATTTTGTAGATATCGATCTCGGCTATTCAATGGAGGGGGGGGGGGGGGGGGTATGGAAATGCAAACCAGATAATTTTTAAAAATTCTCCCATATGATTAACATTAGCGAGCGGGTGTGTATTATAGATTTAGTATGCAGTGTTAAAAATACGTTATCTATCATTTTTGGTATTTGGTTTTCAAAATGACTCTCTCTTTGCATCTTTGAAACAGCTACAAGCCATCATTAGTCGAGCTATTTGTACATCCCATATCCAAAACTCGATTCTTATTGTACATTATCTGTATTAAATTACATTGATTCGCGTGTTTTTTAATGAGAACTTAGAAAAGTATACACGCTAAAGCTAGCATGGATGTTATTTGATTCAGGCTCTTTTTCTTTCTTTTTATTAATTAAGGGAACTTTTGCTGAAAGTAATTAACAGTATTGGTGATATTTCTTTCAAAGAGTGAAAGCGGCAAAAGTAATAACGACGTCTTTACAAATCATTTAGATAATACACCTTGAAGATGATATTTTTCTAAAGTACGATATTAATATTGAACGGTATTTTACGGATGTTTCCGCTTAGTACTCCAGTCGTTTGTTTCTCCTATACTTATCTCGCTTACTTACCGAGACTGAAAGAATAATTTAAAAAAGAAAATTCGTGTATGTTACATTTTTATTGAAATGAAAATGCTCTAGAAAGATTTATGTAGATTGACGACAAAATTAAAGTTTTCAAATATTTGAATGGACATTTAAGTACTTAATGGTTCAAGAAGCTTTATTAATGAATGTTGCATCCATTACGGCCCATTTTCTTGTTTCATTTGTTTCATGAGATGCAGCTTTCCATGTGCTCTTGTATCGATAAAACTTAATAGATAAATGATTTAAAAGATGTGGTTTAACGTTTATGAATCGTGTTATGTTTTTCAGTCCCGTTGTGCCCCAAATTATTAACCCTTTCGGCGCAGAGTAATCCTGTTTGTAAAATGATGCAATGGTGGACTGACACCAGAATTACAAATGAATTTATTAGAAAATAAAAACTTGCCTGTTTACCCGTACTTTATAAAAGGAAAATTGTAATTAAATTTTCTTGGTGCCGTTTGTCAGTTTTGGATTTAAAATTAGGGATCCTTTTTTGTGGATACTGCCCGCTAAAGGGTTAAATAATGAAAAATTTACCGATTAAATCGGAGTTGTAATTTATTTTCACTTTTCAAAACTATTTTTGATGAGGACAGTATTCAAAACTGGCTTTAACCATCTAAAACTGCTCGAAAATGGTTGTACGTCCGGCCCGTACAAAAATTTACTGGCCCGGCTCGGTATAAAAGCTAAAAGTTCGCCGCGAACTAAGCCCGGCTCGGTATAAAAGCTAAAATTTCGCTCCGAACTCAGCCCGGCGCGTAGAAAAATTTATTGTCCGGGTCCGATCTAAAATCTCGAACCGAGCCCGGTCCTGTATAAAAGTTCGGCCCGACCCGACAGAATTTCTACAAAACATAGATTTTTGTGCCGATATGGTTAAAAAATGACCTGTACAAGGAGTTCTGACAAAAATTATTTACTTTAGCCCCTTTTTCCTCCATGTTTATATTTTCAGAAATTTGTCCAGGGCTGCGAAATACAGGCACCATTCCAAAATACCCCCAACCCCCTCTAGATTTATTTCTGCCTATCCTCATGTAAACTACGTTTAATTTTTTAATGAAACTTTATTTGTATGTAAATATCTGAGTTATCATTAATATCTCTAATCCATATTCCATGGCTTGGAGACTTAAAAATCTGAAATTATCAGTAAAATATTTTAAAACGTAATCGCACAGTAAAGAAGAAAAATCCATTATAGACAGGTTTCCTTCTTAGCAGGTCATCGCCTGTTTTAAAAGTATTATTTTCTTTTCATACGGATTATTATAATTATTTTGCATGAATCAACACATTTTTCTGTTTCAGACAGGATTCCTTCATAGACAGGTTTCTTTTCACTAGCTTTGCTGTACTTTAATTTTATTGCCTAGAAATATATGTACTTTTATTTAGTAAAAAAATAAATTTTAATTATAGAATAATGGCGATTTACAAACTATATACAATTTTTGCAAAAATTGTTGGGCCGTGCTAAATTTTACTGAATTTTGCACAACCTAGGCCGACCAATGATTTTGATACGGGTCGGGACCGGGGCTGGAAATTTCGGCCTGTGCAGACCTCTAAAAAGAATGAAGCTCTGCCCCGGCTCATAAAGGCTGATGATCAGGCCCGGTCCGGCCCGAGCCTTCAGAAAAAAGGTAATGCCCGGATCGAGTCTCGTGAATGAAAATTGACCCGCCTGGGCTCGTGCAGACCTATTTACAGCTCTGACCAACTGTTTTTGTAATTTTTTTATTTTACCGTTTTCTTGAATTAGAAAATTATGAATATGTTGTAATACAAGTGGCCTTGCATATAAATATTCATTCTTATTCTTACATCAAGTATTTCTTAAATCATTATAGATAAATTTTAGAGAAATATAGTCAACTCAAATTAATAAACTCAAATTATTTCTTTAAAATGTTGTTTTTAATACTATTTTCTGAAATTGGAAAATGTACGAACATGCCTTGATACAAATGGCCTTTCATAAAAAATATAGAAATTTTTCATGTAAAAGTAAGTTTTTTTTTATTTTATAACATTATTATTATTTGTAAAATAAATGTAGAATTTTGAATATAAAACAAAGATAATTCTGTTAATTATTCTTTTCCATATATTTTTTTATATTCTATTTTTTTTCTTTTAATACGTGACTAAAATCAATGAGATTCAGTTAATTAAAAAAAATGCAAAACAGAACCAACCAAGCTTTCAAGGAAATAAATAATGACGCGGAACTGTTATTTAATATTTAAACATTTTTTTCTTATGTTTACACACTTGTAATCCGAAACTAAATGTCAAATTTGCAAACCGAGATTTGTGTAAGCAACTGCAGAATATTTCGTGTACAGAACTCATCCATCATAACAAATAAGAAGAAAATGTAACACACACACACACCAATAAGAAACGACGTAAGCAAATATCTAACATCTACAAGTATTCACCGTGGTGCGAGTGAACGTTTTAGAGATTTAAAAGGACAGAGGGGGGGGGGGGGGTAAACTGCTCTATCACTTTACTCATTCTGTGATCAAAACATCACCCACTCACTCATGCAAAGGAATCTCAGATGTGCAATTCAAATAGTGTTGCCAGGTTCAGTGTCTCAAATAGCGGGACAGCGGCTTCTAAATTGGGACATAAAAATACAGCAAACCCCATGATAATGAAACTCCAGTCTTAGCGGAATCCTATCCAAAGGATCAACTTTTTGAGATAAGTTTTAATTCATTTTTGTTTGGAAACGCATGAAACTAGAAGGTGTTGTTATTCAGAAACTATGTTATCGAGCTGTTTTTTCAGTTTTCTTGTAAACGCAATAGATCTTTCAGAAAATATTGTCAAAGTTGGCATTTGAACTGACCTTCCGGACGAAAGAAGAAAATCCAGTCAATAAGGGGAGAAAAATGGCGTGTCACGTGATCCAAATAGCTTCTAACTCAATAGGTAATTGATGGATCCAAAAATGGAAAAAACAGTTCGATTCCAAATCGCTTCCAGGGTCAGGCTTTCCAATTTTATATCTTTCCGTTAAAAAATGAATTTGTAAATGTGTCAAAACGTTTTGCGCTTGTTGAGCAGATCAGTTGAAAACAGCCTTAAACGTAAAAATGTCATTGCCCCTATAGTCCCTACAGTACACTGTTAAAAATCTGCAACAAACTGTCTAGTCATTCGACCGTTTTTGAAGGCAACGGATGCTTGACCATATTATTAAGCATACAAGGGTGTATCAATAAGTTTTTGCCCTCAAATAGAAAAAAAAAAAAAAAAGGCAATTTAACAAATTACAACGACCATTTGGAAAATGATTTTTTCAATGACTAAAATTTAAGACATAAAAAATAGCACGGAGTTGATCATGAATTACATTTTTCGGTACTGTAAATTTTTAAACTTCTACGGAGCTGGTCATACATTACGTACGCCATGGATTAAACATAAATATTCCTGGACCAATTTTAAATGAAATTTCATTCTTAAACTTCTAAACATCCCACAATATTACTTTTTACACCGTCGTATAGAGAAAAAAAATGTACTTTTAAATGCAATTGGTATGAAAGCTGTATCTCAATTTGTTTCCGAGTTATTATTATTTTTTTTTTTTGTAGTTTTTATTGCTTTTTTGTCATAGTGGCAACAGAAGTATCCATCTCTGTTTGATCTATACAGTCATCTGTATTTTCATCAGAAAACGAATAAAATGCGGATTCAACTAATAAAAAGTTTGAGATATGTTTTTGATTTCCTACCCTGATGAGGACAATAACCATTTTTCCAAATGGTTAATAATTGAGTAAAATTTATGAAATTTCTACATTGTATTAGTCCTTTTCTATATAGTCACCGTGCACAGTAACACATTTCTGAAAACTGTATTTCAAAGAGAGGGGGAAGGATGTTTTCCAGGAGGCGCGATAGTAGACCCAAAAGGGGGCCATTTGTCTAACTTTTGTCGACCCCCCACAAGTGACATATTGTTGGGAAGGGCTGTGGCCACTTATTCATGTTGCGCACCTCTCGAGCCCCTCCCTCCATTATATTTTTATATTATATTATAAATTTTCTTTTATGTTGCGTTATCAGGAGCTAAATTTTGTCATTTTAGGCTTAGTGCCGACAAAATTGGATGAAATAACGCATCTTCACTATGAATTAACCTACAAGCTCTTCTGACGATTCTGTGGGTTATTCATAGTTTCTTATTTTACATACTGGTTTCCTACGTTCATATCTAGTTCATCTTTAGAATTTTACCAATTTGTTCATATATTTCTGATTTCGTCTTTATTATTTCAGCATTCTAATAGCATTGCTGCAAATGCGCATGTTATTAAGTATGTTATTTTTAGTTTAGTCAAGTAAAAGGCAACTTTAGCTTGGTAATTAATATAGCTTAGTTTTAGCTGTTCAATTTCTTTTAGTTCATTTTAATTATGTAATATTAAATTTCGTCAAAAAGTAGTTTGTCATTTTTTTAATTACATGGGAATTATTTAATTACATGTAATGTGAAAAGATGAAAAGAAGATTTAGTTATATTACACAAACAGAAATAATGTTCGAAATAAACAACCAGAGCTGTAGTGGAGGGTATTTGTTGGAGGGGACATGGTTGTTGTTGTTGTTTTGTATGCCTATATTTTTATACATAACTTTTGAATGGCTGCTCTGAATACGTTAAGGAAATTAATATGTCGATTTTTGAAAATGATCCTCGTATAACTTTTATTTTCTTTTTACAATAAACATCAATTATTTGAATTATATGATTCAACCTGTGCGATTACTTCAATGATTTAAATAAACATAACAAAACTGTTACAATATTTTAATATTTTGTTCTAATAAAGCACAGATTTATCCATTAAAGGTCGGACATCATATAACCGCCCACATTCTCTCTTTTTAATTAACTTTTCTTTTTTTAAGATATTGTTCCATTTGGCATTTTATTGTAACGATAAAAAAAATAATTATTATTATTACATTACCCCTTCTGAAAATTCCACTGTCTCTCCACTCAGCAAATGTTGATTAGATCAGTAATTTTTTTAAAATTATTTTTTAATTAAAAATTAGGGGAAAATATCGTTAAATCAAAACATATATTAAATTATTGATGACGCCAGTTTCGAAACTGACCTTATCCGAAATTTAAAAAATCCTGTTTCTCTATCAATCTATTCTACTGATATAACCGTACCAATCAAACACTACAATCTCCAAATTTTCAATGAATACTAATGGGCGCATTTAAAGGTTTTACGCGATTTCCCAAAATTTGATTTTCTCGATAAGGCGAGTTTTGAAACTCACTTCAATTATTTTAACCAATCTGAAAGTTAATTACTAAAAATTAGCACTACCGTAATATTTATACGGGGGAAGCACCTTCTGTTAAATCGCTTTAAAAATGCTTCTTTATATTATTTAAAAACTTTTTGTAATTGGAACTATATGTCTTTGACTAACGGTTTAGGAATTAGCCATTCAACGTCGTTTGGAGTGGACGCCCTTTATAATACTTTAAGCACTTCGCGTACGACCCCTGAAAGCTTCGTCCAACTCATCTGTTTTCAGTTACAGAAAAGTGGTTTAAGTCATAAAATTGAAAATGTCATAACTCGGTCAATTTTAGTGTTAGATGAATAGGACTTTTTTTTGCCGTACTTGTTAGAGGAATGGGAAAAGTTTACTAAATATCACTTATAGGACCGGGGGACCGTATAAAAATTTAAATTTCGTAATTTTTAAATAAAGGTTTTTCTTGACCCAAATCGCTTTAAAAATACTTCTTTACCTCATTTAAAACATTTTTGTAATTGGAACTATATGTCTATGACTAACGGTTTACGAATTAGCCATTGGACACCGTTGAGACCGGACACCCTGTATATTATGAAGTAATAAAATGGTGAATGTGATGTTGGTTATGCCAAATATTAATATGGTGTTCAACCTACTTTCTTTTAATAGGATGCAAGCTGAATTAGAGTTACCTAACAAGCGGTTTGGGTTTCTAATATTTAAGGTTTCCGTATCATTTCCGAAAATAATGATCCTAAGGAATAAATAGAGCGAACAATTGTGAAAACTACATATTTTATACCAAGTCACTTTAGTTTCATCACTGGGAATTCTACTTATAATACCTGATATTTTTCTTTTTGATATTATCCCAATCTTCTCTTAATTTGATAACCTATTGATCCCATATTGGAATAATTTAGAAATTCAATTAGTTGCTTTCCAATAAAAAAAAAAGAAAAGAAAAGAAAGAAAAGCCCAGCTTGTATAAGTTTGCGTGTTTTGTTTAACTTCATTCTATTTTGTTTTAGGATTTCAATCAACGCCGTGCCGAAAATATTCTATCGCGTGCCAAGTTTGGCACGCGTGCCATAGGTTCGCTGACCCTGCTATAGGGTATACTATAGCCATCGACGTTCATGAGTCTAGCGTATACCCTCTGGTTTATTTACGACTACAACATTATAAACAGTTCGTACGTTTTTCGAATGATTGTTACATTATGCAATACAGTGCAGAAATATAGAAAAAAAAATAAGCAATGTATGTTTATGCTATAAAAGATCGTGCAAAATCAATCATAATAGCAATCAGGACGCAAAGTCCTCATTTTGAGTCCAGACTGCAATGTCCTAAGCATTTGTTTTGTCCTGGTATTGTTATAGATTTCATGACGTAGGCATTTCGTCGTGGTGCTTAAGGGGTTAGTGGTTTTGATATGTTTTTGAAAATTTTATTAGGTTTTGGTTATACTGGTTAGTTTATTTGCCATTAGGTTAATTTTTTTAATTTACATGATTTGATTTTAAAACTTATTGTAATACAGTTTTATCATTTCAAACTTGCATACTTACACGAAAACTTTTCAATTGCCAGTTGCAGTTTTTTTTTCTTCTTTTTGGAATAAATCTTGCGATAACACAGAATTTGATGTTCTAATACCCGGCGCACTTATTTTTCAACTAAATGCGTGGATCTATATCAAATACTATGTCTGAGGAATACCAGTTTTTGAAAAGTTTCTTAGAATTATTTTAATGCAATTTCTTGTTTCGGTATTTTCTGCAAATTTCATTTTCAAAAATTCGTTATCTTGTTGGAAAGAAGAAGGAAAAAATCTTACCCATTTCGTGCTTTGCTCAGTCATAGAAATTTTGCCCGCACTAATCGAGAGAAAATCTAAAAAGTTTACCGCTCTAATTTAAACTGCAGTAAAACGAAGGATACCTGTAATTAGTGATATAACAGATATTTGGAGTATCTGCCGAATATTAACACTAGATTTACGGAACCCGTCAATTTGACGGGTTTCCAATTTTATGATTGAAATCATCCGAAAATATAACTTATTTTTTACAGCAATATGAATCTGAAGGTATTACGATGCACATACATATACCTAGCGTATTTTTTTTCAAAGTTCTCCAATTTCGTGTACTTATTGAAAATGAACGAAAGTTATTACGCAAAATATATACATTTTAATGTAATTGAATTCCCGTAAATCCAGTACTAAATTTATTAAATTTAATATTCCGCAAATACCGAATAGTATTTTTCAAAATATTCATACTTTAATGTTAAGTCATTAATTGGAAAATTTACATGTATGATATAAATTTTAATTAATATTGTTTATTACTTTAAATATTTATACATATGAAATCAGTTTTCTTTTCATCATCTTAAAGGACAGTCTGTTTTAGTAAAATTGGATTTCTCAGAATTGAGCCAGTTTGTTTCATCATTACACTTGTGTAAGGTGAAAATTTTATTTACTTATGGTTAAAGATTATATTTCATTGAAGGAATTCTGGAATAAATCTTTTGTATCCGATTCCTACTGAATGTAAATAAAATACATTGTTTACTTCTTAATTTTGTTTTTGGAGTTTCATGAAACAATGGATGAAACAAAATGCTACCTAAAAAGTTTACATACTGTATTATAAAAGAACATTTTACTGGGCATTATTAATTTTTATGCAAAACTTTGCTAAACGTTTTTGTTAAATGTAAATTAATCCTTAAAAATAAATAAATTTGATCTTATATTTTTAAGAGAATATTTTTAACTGTGAAATGTATATGAACTGTGTGTAAAAGGTTTGCTATATTTTGCTTTCAGTAAAAACGAAATCATTAATTAGCGACCGAATATCCAACCTTGATTTTGGCCAAATATTTGTCCAAATGACTAGTCTTGAATTTTATTTCTAATGGATGAAATATTACATCCCAAAGTTTATCTGAATATTTCAAGTTGTTGCTTTCTCAAAATCTGTACAAAAATGAAAACAAAAATCCTAATCTGTTTCAATTCTAAAATTTTGTCGGTTCGGAAAAGTCATATTGTTAGTAGTTTTATCGACAAGGTTGTTGAAAAACCCGATAAACATAATCATTTGTTACTGCTTCTGCTCTGCTGAATAGCTGAAAATCTTATACATTTATTGGCGACCCTAATTGCGTATGGATAGATATAGAACGCTACACTCTAAAGATTCAAATGATCAATGTGAATAAATTTGCTTTTTTTTAAATGTCGTGCTATTTCAAGAGTTAGATACATATGTATAAATATCTACTTGGATTTTAAAGACAGATAGTACCTAAATTTAATATTAGAATATCAATTTTTTGTGTGGAAATGCTTGAGATCGCCTTTTGCGTTTTACAACAGGCATCCAAACAAGCTAGTTTATAGAAGCTGATTTATAAGATAAGCAAATGCACAAACTCAAAGGTTCAAATTTATTTGAACAATGCCCCGAGAAAAACCAAAAGTGCCAACTATGTTCATTCTCTAAGATTTCTAGAATATAATAGACTAATATATTTAATATCCACAGAGATGCACTTTTTCATACCCATAAACCAAAATTTAATCATAAAACTAGTAGAAACATGTTAAAAGTATTAATCATAATATAAAACTAGTAGAAATGGGTCAAAAGTATTAAGATTTTGACATGTAATGTTACTGATTTCTGGACATTTTTGACCATATAGCGTACAATGCATGTTGTTGGGCGCTGCTGTGTTCGTTCAGAATCAAGCTACAAAAAGTAACCGACATTTGGAGCTTTAATGCATTTGGAAATCGGATATTTGCTAAAGAACTTAGCAACACGTGTTGCTACCAAATGAAAAGATTTATTGCGCGATAAGTTATGTCTGAACTATACGGTACAATAAAAAGCAAAATTATTAATGTATATATAAAAGAATCTTGGGTATTTGTAAAATTAATCCACTATTGTAATCCGGAAATAGTCTTCAAATACGATTGCAAACGAGCGTGGAAATGAAAGGCATCTATCTCTCTCTCTCTCTGTGTCACAGAGGCCGAAGATCTTATTTATAATCTTCCTCTTGACATCGTAGCGATAAAAATATTTTAAGATGACGTCAGTACCACCTGCCACTCAAAAATCACCGCCATCTTCCATCCTAACCAAATATGGTTGAGAGCAGAATTCTGTTGAAAGAAGCATTTCGCTCTTCAAGATTTATGTTTCCTCTTGTTCTCCTAATTGGGAACAAATTGAATATTTAAGATTAAGTATTACAGAATAGCAATTCAAATTTCCTCGCATCTATGTAAAGATTTTATAGCCAATGACTTCGCAATAAAGAAGAAATACATCATGGAAAAATGAATTTCCTTTTCAATTCTGTATCAAGATGCTGCTGTGATACACAACAATCTCTAAACGCATAAAATTAATAAAATTCAGTTAACCTTAGGAGGGGTCCGGGACACAAAAATCTTCAAATTTCCTAAAAAAGATTTATTGCATTAATTTTTTTTTCTTCCTGCTTAAAATGACATTTAAATCATGTTTCTATCTTAATTAAAACAGGAAATATTAATTTTTTCGTTTTGGTTTGTTTTCAAAATCTAGCTTTCAAGCAATGGTTGTCAGAGAAACGGCTTCTTGTGAAAATGCGTTTTTCTTCATGATGGATTTTTTCACCATTTCTCGTATTTAAATTGTTGTAAGTCAAGAACCGTTAAATATAAATGGTTCAAACTTGGAGCATGTCTTTTTCAATTGTTTTACTTTAATTTTGATTCAGCAAATGTGAAAAAAATATTTACTTTTGAAAATATAATTTTTTTTTAAGTTACATCATTTTTTTACTTTTCATTTCATTTTTGTAAATTTTTTCTTTCAATATTTTTAGTTTTTATTTAAATTAATATTTTTAAGTATGCTGAATCAAAAAATTTAAACTTATATATTTCCGTTTATTTAAATGGAAAAAAATTGCAATTTTACAGATAATATTTGAGTTATAACGATTTTAAGTTACCCCACTTTCTTAATAAATTTTAAATTTAAATTTTTTTTAAAGTTATGAGAAGTTTTATCATGTGATTTTGTTGACAAATGATATGGTTAATCTTAACAAAAAATTTCAAAATTTTAACTAAATAAATAAAATTATTTTAAAATGTGTCCCCGAACCCCTTTAAAGAAAAATAAAATCATGTGTAATTTTTTTTTATAGAACTTCCTCCTCCTCCTTTTTTAACTCGTTAAGACAGCGTTTTCCAACTCTCTACTAGCAACCCATTTTACCAACTCACTGGTTATGCCTATAATATTTAACGGGTGCCTTCAACATTTTTAAAGATAAATTCATCAGAAATTTTAATCTTTCGTGCAAGGTAACGTCGAAAAATCTTACTTGGATGTTTGCTGCAAACGAACCCACCGGCTTCGGTTCAGAAAAACAGAGTACAATCCAACTCCGATATCATTAACTTTTTCTATACAGATGAGTTATCACTGGCGCAAGCTATCCAAAATCTCAATTTTAGCCATTTATAAACAGATGTAACCCCCATTTTTTATCATTTTTTTGTTCTTTGCATATAAAATTTAAGGGGCGATTTGCTTTTTTCCAGAAGAAAGGAGGAGGGGGGGGGGGGAAGCAATTTAAGAAATTACAACGACCATTTGGAAAATGACTTTTTTCGATGATTTTTTCGAAGACTAAAATTTAAGACATAAAAAATCGCGCGGAATTGATCATACCTGACGTACGCCATGAATTAAACATTAATAGTGTTATTACACGTAAAAATTGCAAGCAACAAAAATCGCCTGTAACCCGTCAGATTTCTTAAAACTTACGTATTGTCCACCTGAAACTTACGTATTATCCAAGCATTTCATTGGCTGTTCGGGAAAAGGCTTTCCATCGTAGAAATCTGATGACCCATTTTAAATGAAATTTCATTCTTAAACTTCTAAACATCCCACAATATTACTTTTTACACCGTCGCGTCGTATAGAGAAAAAAATGCGCTTTTAAATGCAATTTGTTTGAAAGTTGTATCTCAATTTGTTTCGGAGTAATTAATTTTTTTTTTTTTTTTTTTTTTTGTAGTTTTTATTACTTTTTTGTCATAGTGGCAACAGAAGTATCCATCTCTGTTGAAAGTAAAGTGAAATACAGATTACTGTATAGACCAATCAGAAAACGAATAAAATGCGGATTAAACCAATAAAAAGCTTCAGATATGCTTTTGATTTCCTACCCTGACGAGGACAATAACCATTTTTCCAAATGGTTAAAAAAAAAAAAAAAAAAAAAAAAAAAAAAAAAAAAAAAACTTTTTACATTTTTAAAAATTCTCTATAGTCTGTAGATTATCCGTGTACAACGATTTGGCCGAATTCGAAGTCCTTTCGTAGTTATTTAGTGCTTTAGCGCAATGCGTCCGTAGGCTTGCATTGTTTTGGAGCTCTACAAACGCATTTTACGCAAAATGACTTTTTTTTTTTTTTTTTAACTGGGCAGGTTGAGAACGCAAAAAGTATTAAGGGGACCTTCTACATTAGAAGTTAAAAAAAAAATCGTTTTTTTTTTTTTTTTCCTTTTCTTTCGCTGCTTAAATCAGTAGTATTTCACTTGTAGAATATGTTCCTAAAATCTCAAGTCCGAAATATCCATGCGTAGTGCGCGTGCTCCGAGCGCTCCAAGCAGAGCGGCAGGTAAGATTTGCTCCAACGGTGTATTGGTGGATATACACAAAACGCAAATGAAAGTTTTAATGCCACCGTGTGGCGAATGGCACCAAAACAGTTTCACTGCGGCAGAAAAGTTATTGAAATTGCATCTTGGATTGCTGCTGGCATTTTCAATGAAGGATATTTATCAGTGTTACGTCAATGTTAGATATAGCTATTGGGCCCACTTGTCGAGACTTGGTCAATAGAGTAAACACCAAACAGAATTCTCGGTACTGTTACGCTAGCCGGGTGCAAATCTCGCCAATAGCTATTTTTCAACGAAGTTGAAATTAAATGTCATCGTTTGTTACATCATTTAATATTTGGCCAGATGCCATATACGCACCGGGTTTGGCGTGATTTTTTTTACGAAAATTTGGCGAAAACCTCGTTTTCGAATACCAGTTACATACGTATTTTTGGTACTACTTTGTTATCCCGTCGACCAAAAATCTATCACCAAACTATAAGATTAAAAAGCCAATAATGCTTGATCGTAAATGTCACATTCACTTGACTTTAAGCTAGTTACACGTCTTTACGTCATCAAGTGATTTTTATTTCGACGTTTTATTTGTATATTTATTAATGTTATACTATTTTCTTTGTCCTTTCGTTATTTAAAATAAAAATTATGTCAATTTATATAATTTGGCGAGTGGTTTGACGATTTATATAATTTGGCGAAATGGGTCAATGGAATAACTAAGTAGTACCGTATTTTTTAATTATTTTCTATTCTTTTTTATTTTTAAAGGAAAATAACCAAAAAAATAATTAACTATAGAACAAAACAATTTATGTAATTTAAAAAAAGAAAATAAAGTTAATAAACATTTATTATTAAATAAACAATAGCCGGGTTAACCAAAATAATGCCATTTTGGTGCCAATTAGATACCCCGGTGCGTATATGACATGTGTGCCTAATAATTTTCTTTTCATTTCGTCTAAAAAAAATAAAGACGTGAAAGTCATTTATTTTAAATGTTTCAGTTTGTATTAAATAAAATGATAATGAAATACAAATTGAATTATGGATAAAAGTAACATGATACATTTCTTAGCATACATTTAAGGGAGGCCAAACTTCTCGCCAAATTAGTTTAAAATAGTAACCTTTTCTAAAATCTGAAAAGAAAAAAAAAATCTGTTATGATTTAAAATTCGAGTTGCCATCATTAGAGAAAAGTATATAAAATTAGAAAAAAAAAATAATATTTCGAAAACTAATTCGAATTTAAAAATTCTAATACTAGTTTTGAGATCTGCAGATCAATACGGATTTTTGGTGTTAATTTCATCGCAAAGTATTCCGTAATTTAGGAGAAATCACCGTGAAACATAATCAGTTGTTTAATCAGTCGTTTCATAGAATCGTTATATAAATTCATTTCATAATATCAGTTTCATTAGGATTATATATATATATATATATATATATATATAGGGTAGATTAAAAAAAAGTAATTTTAAGAGATAGACAGAAATTTCGTTTTCGGCACAAAATCTGAGGTTCGCCGAAAATTCGGCCGGACCAAAACTTTCTATATTTCAAAAATTTCGTTTCTTCTTTCGGAAATTTTCAATATTACTCATTCATTTGAGCTGTATCGGCTCAAATGAGAGACAATTATTGCTAACTTCACTCTTTCGAATTATCAGTCATGACTGACTCGAGACGTGAGTGCAAATTATAAAGCAAGAAATGAATATATAACTAAATTTGGAAGACGCTTTTGATATACTCAATAAAAGTTGCAAACTTAACAGTATAATATAAAATATTTAGTTTGAAACTGCATAAGAGTTTCGAATACTGTTTGAGAAAGTTCTAGTGCAACAGATGATCATTCAAAAAAATCAAATCAAAGAAGAAAAAATTATTTTTTTTAAATGTATATATTTTATAATTTATTATTCTTACCCTGCTAGAGTGTTAGTAATTTAGTTAGAGTGAACCGATTTAATATTTGGGTAAATTATATATAACCTGAATTATTATTATTATTATACGGATGTTTATAAGCGTATATTTTTAACTTGTTTCACTTTTCTTTTCAGACATATTCTGGCCTTTTCTGTGTTGTTGTGAATCCGTACAAAAAATTACCTATTTATACAGAGAAAATTATAGAGCTTTATAAGGGTAGGAAGCGCCACGAAGTCCCTCCCCATATATTTGCGGTCACTGATGGAGCCTACAGGAGTATGTTACAAGGTGAGTAGTTTATTTTTATTGTAACCGACGGAGTACACGCAATTCTCATTTGTTAAGGGGACTATGTCAGGGTTAGAAAAAACCCGGGTTTTTTCGAAAAAACCCAGCCCACTGGGCCCACTAGTCTAAAACCCGGGTTTTTTCGGGGTTTTCTGAAAAAACCCGGGTTTTTTCGGGCTTTATTGAGTTTTTTTGGAGAGCACTTTAAACTTCTAATTTTCATATACATAATACGTGAATTCTCCATTTATCAGTGAAACTTGGGCATAATTTGCACTAATTAAGTATGAATTAACAAAAAGTATATAAAAAGAAAAAAAAATCAAATTAATTTAAAAGGTAACATCTGTATCTCATGGGACTAGTTCGCTGCACTAAGCATATATTAAGTGAACCACAAATGGATTTTTTATATAATTCTTACCTTAAGTTAAACATGTTAAATTTATATAGTTTCTTTCATTCACTTCAAATCAGAAATCAGTTGAAGACTTATTTTTCTTTTGAAAGAAATGGGATTCGCAATTTGAAAATTTTAGCAAAATTTGCTACATATATATTGCAATAGTATTAAATGTTAAATTAGATTGTCATAGAAGCCAGTGATATTTGTAAATTTATATCGCAAATGGCGATACTCTTATTACTAGCTTTATTGCTTTATCAACTCCAAAATGATTATGTAACTTGCTCCGAACCAGACCAAATGTGGAAAGTATTGTTCGATTGAAGCAGAAGTAGCTGGTACTGAATGTAAAGAAAAGAAAAACTCACAAAATCCAGGAGGAAACTTATCTGTTTCACTCTTTTTTGCCATAATCTGAACCATTTTTGTGTGGAAAACTCCTATATAACACTTTCATTGAACATTGAAGCAGGATAATAAATGGGATGATTAATCTTAAAAGCTATAACAATGCAAACAATCAGGATGGGGTTCAAGTGCAATCTTTTTGCATGCATTAAGATTTAAAGCATTTGGATACATTTTAGATTACAGGCATGAAAATCTTCCTTCTTTTTTGGTCATTTTATCTCTGCTTAGAAATTCCTTTAAATCCGGTTCTTTTGAAATATATTTAAATTGGCATTTATCTTTGCATTCTCATACCTTAGATTAAATAATGATACAGTTGTGAAAGCACAAGAAAATTTGAAAAAAACCCACAATGGGTTTTTTCAATGCCCGGAAAAACTTGGGCGGGTTTTTTCGGGCTGGGCCCACTTGGAAAAACCCTGTCTAACAGCCACTGATTATTAACCCAATTTTCCAGTTTTCACCCATTCTCATTCCTTAGATTAAATAATGTTACAGTTGTAAAAACATGAGAAATTTTGAAAAAACCCACAATGGTTTTTTTCAAGTGGTCCTGCTCGAAAAAACCCTCAGATTAAACAATGTTACAATTGTGAAAACATGAGAAAATTTGAAAAAACCCACAATGTTTTTTTTTTCAAGTGGTCACTTGGGCAAACCCTGTCTAACAGCCACTGACTACTAATCCAATTTTCCAGTTTTCACCCATTCTCATACCTTAGATTAATTAATGTTACAGTTGTGAAAACATGAGAAAATTTTAAAAGAACCCACAATGGGTTTTTTCAAGTGCGCCTGCCCGAAAAACCCCTCAGATTAAATAATGTTAGTTGTGAAAACATGAGAAAATTTGAAAAAACCCACAATGGGTTTTTTCAAGTGGGCCCGCCCGAAAAAACCCGGGCGGGCCCACTTGGGCAAACCCTGGACTATGTACCCTTGCAGCAAATTATTATTATTATTTGAGAGATTAAGTAGTTTTTTTTTTTTTTTTTTTTTTTTTTTTTTTGAGAAAATAAAGGCAAGAGAAATGAAATTCTTATGGTAAAATTTTAAAATTTAATTTTCTCTCTATTATAAAAAAGGGGGCAACTAACGCTGTCACCGTCTCAGAAAATGTTTTTTTTGTGACCGGGGGTCTTTCTTCATTAATATTAAGAAAACTACTGCATACAAAAATATGAAAATTGGTAGTATTATAGAGAAATGTTTGATTAAAAACGCTGATGCAGACAGTTTTTAAATCGAATGATTATTTTAAGAAAATCGTTCCATTAAAAAAGTTTTATAGGAGCAAAAACTACACATAGGAATTTCATCTTTTTTTTCTAAGGCATTACAACATTACAGGCTCCGGGTGTGCAGACTGCATTTATTTTTAAAATTTGATTAATTTTTTGAGGGATTTTTTAATTCAAATTTTCAGCATCCCAAGAGATTTTTTTCACATTTTAGAAAAGATTATATTTTAAATTGTTGCCAATTGTAAAAACAGCGCAAACAATATTTCCTTAAAATTAAAGAAAACTTTAAAATAATGAATTCATTAATATGTCTTAAAAGCAGTAAATGGAAGAAATTACGTCTTATTTAAAATAGCCAAATAACATTAAAAAATATATTTGCACGAAACATTTATTTCATATTGCGGGATGATCTTTTTAACTGTTTTTGCCCGTTATAAGACGGCGCAAATAATATTTCTTTAACAAGAAAAATATTTTCACGTGAATATATTAAAAAGAGAAAGAAAACCAATGGTGAAAATTACGTTAGATTTAAAACGGTACATTTAAAATTCCATATTAAAAAAAAAAAAAAAAAAAATTCTTATAGCGTTGTTAAAAAAATACTTGGAGCCATAGAGTTAGGTTAACTTTGTTCATTTTATATTAGCTAATTTCAAATGTTTAAATAATCTCGTTTAATCAAATCCGAAAACAGCCGTTAGATGTCTTGGCAGCAGTTGATTAGGCCTTAAAATCCCTCAGTAAAAGAGAAATGAATGAAAATCTGTTTACATGGAGATCGCCTCCTGTTGTTTAATTGTAATTCAATCTTCTGTAATATAATATTTAAAAAGCCGATCAAATTAGTGTGTTTTTTGGAGTCTTCAGTGTCTAAACGGGGGTTGGAGATCGCAGCTCGTAGGGGCCAGAGTTATTTAAAAAAATTAAATGCATTTTAAAGGTCACCCTTCTCCTACGATTTCGAACTTTTCGCAAGAATAATTTTTAACCCCCCACCCCTTTTTTTGTGTTCTCCATAAATGTTAAGGACCAGAATTCGAAAAAGTTAATTAGTTTAAGAAAAAATAAAATTTCATATAAACAGGCACATCTAAACTTTTTGTGCGCGACGCGCGTGCCAAAAATTCACAAACATCATATCAACCATCTAACGTGCCAAACTTTTACATAAAATAATTTTGCAGCGAATGATGCTTATACGAAACACTGGTTATAAAATAAACTGTTTCCATTCATTGATAATTAAGAAATATTAACAATTAAAATGAGATTCCTCTTTATATTGGAATCGCCATTAAATTAATGAAATTTTAATTCGTAAATATGATTTATTTGGTACGTACTGTAATAATAATAAAAAAAATACGAATTTTTATTTTAGTATTTTTAACTTATTTTAATGCAACATTTAGATTGTAATTATCGAAGGTGCATTAAAAAATGTATTAATAAAGTATTGATGAGATTTTTGCTGTTATACGTTCCATGGAGAATGGTTTATATCTGGTTCATACTTTGTACTTTTTATAAATATACATAGCGAAATTGTGTACATTTGCCATTTCATTGCAGTGACTGTTTAACGAAATTCATTTGAAAAATGCACCTTTTTAAGTTTATATAATAAGGTAAAATGTTGAAAACGCTTTATAATACGCTATTCGCAGGAAAAGAAAATGATTGCTGAAAATTAATGTTAAGTCATGCAGAAATAATTAATTACATTTTTACTTTCTTCTATCTTTACAAGAAGAAAGTATTGGATTCATGAAAATTTTCGAATTCCGGTTTTCGACGGATTTACACGTTTTAGGGGTCAGAGATTCCAAAAAACATGTTTTTACAAAATGTCTGTCTGTGAGTCTGTCTGCCTGTCTGTCTGTCTGTATGTGACACAAATTTTGTGGGCGCTCTATCTCAAGAACTAATGCACGGAATTTAATAAAAATTGATATTCAGTTAGTGCCTAATACAAATTGATGCTGATTAGTTTTTGGTGTAAATCGCTCAACAGGTGGCGCTGCTATGCTGCGTTTTTCACGATTTTTGCAATAGCTCTATCTCAAGAACTAATGCACGGATTTTGATCAAACTTCAGATTTAGTTAGTCCTTGATATGAATTGATGATGATTACGTTTTGGTGTAAATCGCCCAACAGGTGGCGCTGTTATGATGAATTTTGCAGGATTTACACGATTTCCCCAATAGCTCTATCTTAAGAACTAACGCACGGATTTTCATCAAACTTCAGATTAAGTTAGTCCTTGATATGACTTGCTACTGATTAGGTGTTGGGGTAAATCGCTCAACAGGTGGCGCTTCTCTGCTGCCTTTTCCACGATTGCCTCAATAGCTCTATCAATAGAACTAATGGACCAATTTTCATCTAACTTCAGATTTAGTTGTATGTTGACACAAGTTGTTGTCAATTAGGTTTTGGTGTTAATCACCCAATAGGTGGCGCTGCTATGCAGAAATTTTCACGATTTTCGCTATTGCTCTATCTCAAAAACTAATGTACGGATTTTCTCCAAACTTGAGATTCAGTCAGACGTTGACATAAATTGTTGCTGATTAGGATTTGGTATAAATCACCCAATAGGTGGCGCTGCTAGGCAGCATTTTGCTGAATTTAGACGATTTCAGCGATAGTCATATCTCAAGAACTAATGCACGGAATTTCATATCGTTAGAATCCTCATGAGATGCATAGATTGCCATTTAATTTTGGCAGTGTGATAGCGAATTTTGAAGTATTAACATGTATGAGATAGAAGAAAGTTTTGGGATTGGTACATCCAACTAGTTTGTGCTTAGTCTGTCTGCATTAAACAAAATTTTATTGATTGTAAAATAAAAAATTAATTTTGTCTGTGTAATGATTATCAAATTTTTCTCGTGTCGGAGAAATTGTTTTACCTACTTAATGTTACGTGCCTTACTTAATATTATAGACAAGACTATCGACAGTTTTTCAGCAATTAGATGTGAAAATGGCATTAATTTTCTCTCATTTTTTTAAATATCTGGTCGTTTCCGAGTTCAAGTGTTTTGAGTTATAGTCTGTTTCGGGTTGTTCAATTTGTAGGGTTTTAGTGGGCGAAAATTTTGTCGGGTTCGATTTGACCAAGGTAATTTTATCGGAATCGAGTCTGATACAATCCAACCCTTGCTAAACTGCAGGGTTGGATTCAGACGTAACGGTTCTGTATTGAGCAAACCTTTCACCTATTTCTAATGATTTTTGTTACCTGAGTGTATCTTTTATGTTTCACCAGGCTTGATAGATGTTTCCCGGTCGTTTCTCTTTTCCGGCTGGCATCCGGCCAGTTTTCGGTAATTTATCAGCCTTATGAAATAAGCCAGGAAGTTGCTAAACAAATTATCTTTACTCGTGTCAGACTAAATAGTGGAGTTCCATTACCCCTTGAGCTTCATTTATTTCGAACGCTTAAAAAATTATCAAATTAAAAGAAAAGAAAAAAGGATCATAAATTACTTTTCTTAAAATCTATTATCAAGCGGAAAAAGACTGAAACTTGCGAGATGTCAAATAATGAATTATTGTTTATTAAAGCAGATGGGTAAATTGTAATCTGTAAGGGGGGCGGGGATGCTGGCTGTTGTTAATGATTATTGCAGGGAATAATTGTGAAAATATTTTTTGTTTTTAAAGTATTATTTGTAAGTAAAATTGAATGCTCACGTAATATAATTTCTATTTTCTTAAAGCAAAAGTTTTAGCTTTTTTTTTTTTTTTCCATGCGATAAAAGCACGCTTTCTTTTAGCATTAATTTATAATTGTACATAAAATGTTTATTTAGTTCATCGTCATAAGTAAACTACAATTTTCGAACCCCATTTTAAACAAGAACGAAAAATCATGCACCAGACGTAGATTATGAAACACTTTCCAAAAGTAACAGAATATTATTCAAAAATTTAATTTTTCCTCGCAGTAAAATCTAACATAAGTTCGCCCTGCTTAATACGTTTACTAAATTCCAGGTTTCACTTCAATATAAGCATTATTTAAAGTAATATAATTATGTTGATTTAATACAATTTTAATACATTGAACAGTGATTAATACTCCCAAGTTTTACGTTCATTTTCGTAATTATTATATATATATAATGCTGAAAAAATCATCCTTTTTTTTAGCATTTAAAGAAAATGCAGAAAAAACATTACAATTTTCCCTTTTACAAGACTGTCAGACCCCTTTTACTAGACAGCATGTAGCAGTACATCTCGATGAACCTTTTTAATTTCATTATATTTGAAGTATCACAACATCATTAAAATACATAGCAAACGAATTTTCCCCGAAGGTCATAATGTAATGGATTTTTTTTTTTGTGCGTCTCTGTAAACAAATTGTTAATGCTGCTCATTCTATACTTCTAAAAAAAGTATGTTTTAGTCTACCTCACTGAGGCATATCAATTGCATAAAGTTTGAAGTATTGTAACATCATCAAAATGTATAGGAAACTATTTTCCCCGTGTACTATAATGTAACTGAATTCTTTTGTCTCCCTGTAAACAAGCTATAAATGCTACACACTTCATTTTCAATACTGAATAAACCATAATAAACAAATTCCATTGAAATCGAAGTATATTTACCAGTGTTAGAGCATGGACAGACGGAGTTCATAAACATTTTTCAACTGTGTTGGAAAGTGTTACAAATAAAATTTTAATTGAATCATTTCAGACTTGTACACATCATCAATAATTTTCCGTATGAAAAGTGAAATTTTCTGGGAACCGGTCGTTACTACGATGGAATACAGGGTGCCCCAATTTATTTTTACAACTTTAATCCTCCATAAAACTTAAACGAAGTTAGATAACAAAAACCTGTTTATTTTTTATGAACAGCAAGTTCCAAAGTTTTATCCTCTGTTTTATCTCTCCTTTACGTTCCGCATCCTCTTGACGTGCACTTGGGCGGCCATCGCCTTTTTTTAACCATTTGGAAAAATTGTTATTGTCCTTGTCAGAGTAGGAAATCAAAAGCATATGTGAAGGTTTTTATTGGTTTAATCATCATTTTATTCGTTTTCTGATTGGTCTATACAGTAATCTGTATTTCCCTTTTCTTTCAACAGAGATGGACAACAGAGTGTTGCCACTATGACAAAAAAGCAATAAAAACTACAAAATAAAAATTAATAACTCAGACACAAATTGAGATACAGCTTTCAAACAAATTGCATTTAAAAGTACATTTTTTTTCTCTATACGACGGTGTAAAAAGTAATATTGTAGGATGTTTAGAAGTTTAAGAATGAAATTTCATTTTAAATGGGTCGTCAGATTTCTTGGAAATCTGATGATGGAAAAGCCTTTTCCCGAACAGCCAATGAAATGCTTGGATAATACGTAAGTTTCAGGTGGATAATACGTACGAGTCGCAGGCGATTTCTGTCACTTGCAATTTTTACGTGTAATAACACTATTAATATTTAATTCATGGCGTACGTAATGTATGATCAACTCCGTGCTATTTTTTATGTCTTAAATTTTAGTCTTTGAAAAAATCATTTTCCAAATGGTCGTTGTAATTTGTTAAATTGCATTTTTTTTTTTTTTTTTTTTTTGAAGGTCTCCATACGTCTTGTATTTTGTTTGGAAATTCCTTTGAACTAGCGTAACTGACTTCGTCTTTATGAACCAGGCCACACACTGGGCCTTTTCCTGTGGGGGTTTTCCATCACGAGTTATGGATCTTACTTACTGAGTTGTACCTGAAAGCAGAAACATTCTTTTTAGTACAAAAAAAAAAACTTTGAGTTGCTGTTATACGTGCACAAAACCAAACTTCGCTATCTTATTTCGTTTAGGTTTTATGGAGGATCAAAGTTGTAAAGTTAAATTTGGGACACCTTGTATTCGATCATAGTAAGCGACCGAATGATTTTTTTTTTTCTGTTTCTAAGTTATATTGATTTTCAAGTACTCTTTTTCTCATCTTTCATTACGTGATCATCTCGCGTGCACTAATGAACTGTCATCATCTTCTGTCGCTGTTACATGAAAGCTCCTGGAGGACATTCTGTACGGAAAAGTATAATGTAAGATTTTCCCAAAATAGATTTTAGTTTTACTATCTAGCCTGCAAGTGGAAAGTCTGAAAAACTTATTTTGATTAGAAATTTTAGATCATGACTAAGACAGAAACCTTTGAAATAGGCGTATTTTATTCTATGATTCAATGACATTAATCAACATGTTGTTATTTTTAATTCTTTTGTTTTCATTTTTACAAGTATCAAAAGTATATTCATTGACGTCTCCCTTTCACGACCGTAATAAAATAAACTAATCTATTGTTCAAGCAAATAATTAATAATAGGCATTGACTAGCTTAAGAAAATGTTTAAAATGAAGTTAAATAGAGCAGGCATTAACGAATTCAACATTCAGTCACATGGCCTCCTACACGCGTTACACATGCTTGCTTGCAGGTCGACAAGCAGTTTTCTTATACTCTATCACACTCCGAAGTATTTGCAACAATTATGAATAATGATAAATATTCACATATGACATGAGATATCACTTCTTTTTATGGACATACTTTTTAAATTTATAGCTTGGAGCATTTGCAACGAGTTGTTTTTTGATAAGATTATACTATTTTAAGATTTTTAAATGCGTAATTTTCAAACACAAAAATAAGCTCACGAGGAAAGAAAACTTTAGCAAAAAGATTAAAAAGTTGGTTTTAATAAATGCTGAATTCGGATTAAAAGATTTGATCTTTCGTTAGAACACTTTAATTTTAACATAAAAAATATAATAAATTTCATGAACTTTTTTCTTTTACAAAATGTGATCCCTAAAACAAAAAACTTGCATCGACCCCCTGATAAATGAACTGCGACCCTATCTTCCTGTGTGATTTTTGTCTATGCTTGATTTCTTTCATTTTTGCGTCCATGTATTTCGTTGACAGGTGACGTACAATAGGCAACATAAATTTCCATGTATAAAATTAAATTTGCCACTATGTCAAAATGACGAAGAAACTTTCATATTTTCTTTTGGTGTATATCTGTATCGGTTTCTGTATACTTAAAAACTGATAAATTTTCATTTCCTTTTGCAATCAGAATTTACTTTGTTGCAGCATGTATCTCGCATTTACATATCACACACTTACCGACACGTTATCGTTGTTTGATTCTGATAAGCATTTAACTTTATTTTTTGACTCAAAAATCTTCCTCTGGGTTTCAGAAATCAAATTTTATTTAATGGGTGTTGGTCATTGTACAGTCAGAAGCCAGCAACGTTTGCGTAATCGTAAATAAAGCAGTTGATATTATTAATGTACAGTCCGGGGGGGGGGGGATATTTTGATCTCCCCAATTTGTCAAAAAAATCCCCCCCTTCCCCCGGAAATAATCGTTTAGCTGGAAATTGTAGTCTTCATACTGAATTTGTATTAAACTCGGAAATTTTAATGGGAACAACTAATTTTAACATCATCTTTAGCTTTTTGGTAAATGTTATCTTATGATACCACACCGGAAGTCGCTCCGTCAAATAATTTAGGAATTACGAAGTTTTACAGTTTGGAACTCCTAATGTTAAATTCATTTGTAATCATTGCTGAACTGATTGCAATGCGGGTTAATTTTTTAAGCATAACTGGAGAAATACTTGGTGAAATGAGCTGTAATTTTGGATTCTCATATTTAAAGCTTCTAGAAATCAATTTCTGTTAAAATTAATTTTTTCGAAAATTTGTATTTGTTAAAATTTTTGTAAGGAAAAAAGACATGAATTGTAACTTATTTTTTTAAAATAAACAACACCCCCCCCCCCACCCACCCCCCCCGAAAAAAAAAAAAAAAAAAAAAAAAAAAAAAAAAAAAAAAAACCCTAGAAGCTTTAAATTTGCGAATCTAAAATTACAGCTCATTCAGTTAAGGTTGTTGGTAGGGTGTCAACGATTTTAATCAGTGATTAAATTGTGATTTTAATCAACCGATTTCTTTTTCTTTTCTTTTTTTTTTTATTTTTTTTTTAAATCATTGATTAAAATAAAAAAAATTCTAAACGTTTTTAAAATGTAAAAAAAAAAGGTATTAAATTCTAAGATGAACATAATTTGAAAGTTTCTACAGCTATTTTGACATGAATAAGCAAAAAAAAAGAGCTTTAAATAATTGTTTCTAAGCTTAATTCATAAGTATTGTAAAAAGCATCGTTTTTATCCAACATAAAACAGTTTCATTTAAAATTGATATTTAAATCTAATATTTGCAATGTCAGGCCTTTAGTAAGCAATTTATGCATTATTTTATATAAAATAAACCTAGCAGGTGTATTAAATTTCTGCAAATAAAAGAATAAATAGCCAGTGTCTTAGTCAGGGGCCTCGCTAAGTGGGGGGGGAGCCCCCCCCCCCAAACATTCGCAAATGTTATTACACTTGGCAAATTTGTTTAAAAGTTAATAAAAACTATGATATACAAAATGATTTTTCTCATGAAAAAAAAAAAAAAAAAAGAAGACTGAATTTTGTAAATGTGTGATTTTGCTGAAAAAGTTACATAATTATAGAATTTTCTATTTTTTTTCGCCATGTGAAAAATAATTTTGAATGTACCTGTTGGGCCCATTGGACCCGTCTGGTAGGCGGAGGGTTAAGAATACACGGAAAAGAGAAGTTAAAATATCTCGCCAGGAAATTAATGTCTAAGAATCAGCTTGCATTGTATGTCCATAGGTTTATCTTTGGCGATCTTACTGACCAAAACCTTTGAGGGTGTATTCAAATCCAAACTTCTTATTTTCTGACTTATTTTTTAATTCATTTTTTGTTCTGAAACACATCCTATTGGCAGTTTCTTTTATTCAGAAACTATATAATATGCCGTGCTTGTCGATTTTTTGATAAAGGAAGAATATATTGCAAAAAATGCTGTCAAATTTGGCATTTTTAACCGAATTTCCCGAAACGAGAGAGCTGGGAACGAAAAAAATGACAATACTGAATAAATAACTGTATATAAATGAATATATAATTATGCGAGTTTTTCTAATGAATTGAAGTAATGAAAACACACAGCCGCTTATACATCTCTTCCAAAAATCGCGTCAGCAAGTTTCATGTTTTCACCTTTTAAAAATTAGTCTGAAAATTTGGTAGAAAATTTCGAGAGTGGGAAAATATTTTTTTTTAATAGTTTTTAAGCTCTACAAAAAAAAAAAACCCCTACTTGCATTGCAATCTGTTTTGCGGCGATTGCAAAAGTTCCAAATTTTAAACATTCATAACTCCTAAACTACTTGACTGAACGACTTCTTGTTTAGTATCCTAAAGTAAAAGTCGATAAAGCCAAATATGATGTCCAAATTAGTCGGTTGTATTGAAATTTAAAGAGTTTGGTACAGTTTCAGTATGAAGACGACCAAAATTATTAAAATATACCTAATTATAAAAGCCTTCCCCACCTCCGCCGAGGAAAAAAAAAAAAATCGCTTCAGTAACTCCTCAGAAAAAGGTACGTCAATATTAGCTGTTTTCCGTAGGAATTTGCATTTGTTGTTGTCCCTTTAAGTTGGAAAGTTTGTAAATTCATTGTACGGTTTACGAGGAAATGGACGTCTCTTATAGAGATCTGCTCGGGCCTATTTTCATTCACGGTACTCGGGCCGGGCTGGGCCTAGTGACTACTCTTTACGGGCTGGGCTAGGTTTGGGTTTCACTTTTTTCCTGAAGGATCGGGCCAGTCCGGGCCTAACTTATTTTTTCTGTACCGAGCCGTGACTGGTTTCATTCCTAGTCTTCACGGCTCAAAATTTTCCGTCCTAGTTTTGACCCAGCCCGTATGAAAATCATTGTGTCTGCGTGACCTGGTCCGTTCAAAGGTCAGTTAAATTAGGCCTGGCCCAAAAATGTTTGCTAAAAATGCATACATTTTTAAACCGCCATTATTCTTCAATTAAACATTCAAATTTATTCTTTTTAAATAGTAGATTTCTACGCTTATTAAGGTATAGCTAAATTAAAATATCGTAAAACGTGTGAAAAAGAAGCTGCCAATGGCGGAATCTGGTTTTAAACTGAAAAACGTGTTGATCCATGCAAAATTAATGTACTGATACGTAAGAAAAAAATATATCTTATAATACATTTACACTTGCTAAGAAGGGAACTTGTCTATAACGCATTTTTTTTTTCTTTTCTATGCGATTCCGTCTTCGAAAATTTTACTGTAGAGCATTTTTCAAATTTTTAACACTTCAATGCATGGAATATGGATTAACAATATTAATGATAACTGAAACAAACAAGAACTAGAGATTCATTAGAAAAATAAATAAATATCGCAGCCTGCGGCTCTTCTATAAAATGAAGATTATAAACATGATAAAAAAGTTAAGATAAATATTTTTGGTCAGAACTCCTCGTTCGAGACACATTTTTAACCAAATCGGCGTAAAAATCAATGTTTCGTAGAAATTCCCTCGGGCCGGGGCCGAAATTTTAACACTTTTCCTGGCCGAACTTTTAATTTTTTACGGGGCCGGGCCGGGCCCGGAAATCTCGGCCCGTGCAGACGTCTAGTCTCTTATTCATCATAAAAGAACAAATATCAAGTTTAGTGAACCTAATCCATATTTTACTTTCAATCTACAATATTACACCCATCTGTATCAGCTGAAAAATGCTTTGTTACAGCCGAAAGAAATGACGAACGAGTGTTGCAATATTTGACATTCCATTCTGCTATTTTATAATTTTTTCATTCTTAAATAAAGGCGTACATTCTTCTAGAAGGAAAAACTCAAAAGGAATTTTAAATATTTACTTTTGTCATCTGTGTTTGGTATATATTCCACGAATCGAATTTGGTATGCTAATTGTCATAAAAATTAACTCTAATATTAATTCCTTATTTTTATAAAAACATACAGTATTTTATTTTTTTAAAAATTAAGGAGATCGGTATGTTTTTGTATCTATCTTTGAAAGTTTGCTTTAAACTTATTTTAAAATAAAACTAAACCTAAATATTCTACTTGTGCGAAACTTTTTTAAAGTCTAAGCAATCCTTCTCTTTTGGATTTTGCTTTTTAAAAATTAAATGTTTACTTTTTGTTGATTTTAAATTATAAGCGGATGCTTATTTTCTCAGAATTGATGCACTTCGTGGAAGATAACACGCGGGCACATTAATCAACCTCGTGGACTTTTTTTTTCCGACAAAGTTTTTAATTTAAATGGCTTTCTATCATAGCCATTTGTGCGAAATCGTGCGCACAAGCTACAAAATAAGTTTTGATAAAATTAGAGAGAAATTACGATTCTCCCCCCCCCCCCCTCCTAATGTGTTCGACTCAATTCGTATATACAGAAATCCGGATCACTGGAGGGCAATTCTTTTGTAACAGGCATAGAGGAAAAAATGATTTTACCTTATTTAAAAACTAGTATGTTGTGGCCATCACAAAACTTTCTTCTATATAAATCACGTCAATTAAATCATTTAAATAGTATAAGAAATTACATCAATTTAGAACCAATTCGTATCAAAGTATACCTGAATTCGAAGTTTGATGAAAATTCGTGCATTAGTTATTGAGATAGAGCTGTAGGGGAAATTCTGAAAAATTCAGCATAGCAGCGCCACCTGTTGGGCGATTTTCACCAAAACACAAACAGCACTAATTCATATTAAGGTATACCGGAATCTGAAGTTCGATGAAAATCGGTGCATTAGTTCTGGAGCTAGAGCTATTGTGGAAATCACAAAAAATGCAGCACAGCAGCGCCACCTGTTGAGCGATTTAAACGAAAAAGTACAAAACATCATTTCATGTCAAGGACTAACTGAATCTAAAGTTTGATGAAAATCCGTGCATTAGTTCTGGACATTGAGCCATTGTGGAAATCGTGAAAAATGCTGCTTAGCAGCGCCACCTGTTGAGCGATTTACACCAAAACATAAACAGCACTAATTCATACCCAGGTATACCTGAATCTGAAGTTTGTTGAAAACCCAAGTATTAGTTCTTGAGATAGAGCTATTGCGGAAATCTCAAAAAATGCAGCATAGCAGCGCCACCTGTTGAGCGATTTACACCACAAGAGGCAAAACGTCAATTCATGTCAAGCACTAACTGAATCTGAAGTTTGATGAAAATCCGTGCATTATTTCTTGAGATTGAGCTATTACGAAAATCGTGTAAATGCTTCAAAATGCAGCATAGCAGCGCCATCTGTTGGGCGATTTGCACCAAAACGTTACCAGCACCAATTCATATCAAGGATTAATGGAATCTGAAGTTTTATAAAAATCCGTGCATTAGTTCTTGAGATAGAGCTTTTGCGGAAATCCTGAAAAATGCTACATAGCAGCGCCACCTGCAGGGCGATTTACACCAAAAACTAATCAGCACCAATCTATGTCAGGGACTACCTGAATATAATTTTTTATTAAATTCCGTGCATTAGTTCTTGAGATAGAGCGCCCACAAAATTTGTGTCGCATACAGACAGACTCACAGACAGACATTTTGTAAAAACATGTTTTTTGGAATCTCTAACCCCTAAAACGTATAAATCCGTCGAAAACTGGAATTCGAAAATTTTCATGAAACCAATACTTTTTTGTCAAGATAGAAGAAAGTAATAATAATAATAATAAGGTTAATTAAAAGATGGCTACAAATAGTATATGATATAAGATAAATAAATATAGTTATTATGAATAAATTATTTAATTGTGAATAATTATGATTGAAAAAAGTGGTATTGTAACAGAGAAACAGAAATTACCATGCTTTTCTGACACCTTAATGTTTATCTATCTATATTATAATGGACAAACATATCTGTGCGTAACGCATACGTCATTTTGCGAATGGCAACACTTTGAAATTTCAAATAAAATTTTGGTTTTGCAATTTTCTCTACTGCAAATTTTAAAACTTCTAAACATCGCACATTTTAAATTTTTACACCGTCGTATAAGGAAAAAATGCTCTTTTAAATGCAATTTGTTTGAAAACTGTATCTCAATTTATTTTTGAGATATTAATTTTTTTGTAGTTTTTAATACCATTTTTCTTATCATGGCAACAAAAGTACTCCGTTTCTATTGAAAGTCATTGAAAGTAAACGGAAAATAGTCAAAAATAGGTGATACTGTATCTTTTTGTTGCCATTTTTTCATAAAATCTGAAGAAAAAAAAAGTTGAAATTAAAATATGGGCTATATCAAGAATATTGTCTGTTATTCCGTGATAATGACGTCATATGCACACTTTTCTATAGACGAAGTTTCAGACTTGATTGTAAAAGTGGATTGCTTTAGCAGATGCAAACGACGTCATTTTATAAGAAGTATTACATGAAGGTGACATGTAAATAATACCGATTTATATTACAGAAATTGATGATTCTCGCCTGGATGGATTTGCTTCGCCGAGTTAGACAAGCAAACACATAATTCGTGGTTCAAAATAATATCATGTTCCTGAAGTGTTTGTCCAAAATTCTCTCGAATAATAAAGTAAAGATAAGTATTTTAATTCTTAAACCTGAATTATGTTTTGTAGAAGTGCGTCATTTTCACAGCCCAGCTGCTTTGAAATTCTTCACAGTTGAAAAGGCTTCACTTTTGAAAATAATGTAAAACTGATAAAACGCAATATTTTACATAATTTAGAGTGCCTTTATAAAAGAGAGGTGACATGTAAATAATACCGATTTATATTACAGAAATTGACGATTCTCGCCTGGATGGATTTGCTTCGCCGAGTTAGACAAGCAAACACATAATTCGTGGTTTAAAATAATATCATGTTCCTGAAGTGTTTGTCCAAAATTCTCTCGAATAATAAAATTTTATTGCTATTCTTTAAGACATTCTACTATAATTTTACTAAAATAACATAATTTGCTTAATTTAATTTTACCTAATTTTATATAATCAATACATTTAAAACACAAGTGTTTTTTGTATTTTTACAACATTTAAAACACAAGTCTTTAGTCATCTGCCCTGAGCTTTCGTCTAAACCAAATTTACTAATGAATTTTTTAACTGATAGCTGTTCATTTTATGTGCGTCTTAGCTTTTTTTTTTTTTTTTTTTTTTTTTTTTTTTTTTTTAATCCCATTATTATATTTTTATTTTAAAGGTATTCTATGAAACTTCTTCAAAATAATGGTAATAAGATAGCTTTCATTATTGCAGAGAAGACAGGGTTCGCACGCCATTAAGCCACGCCTCATTTTGTAAGGACTGTACCACCAGTTTTATTATAAAGATAATTTTCTTCACGATTCATTAGCTACAAGATAGTTTTATGCGATTACTGGTGGTAGAGTCCTTACAAAATGGGGCGTGGCATAATAGCGTGCGAACCCTGGAAGAGAGAAATAATGAGGTTTGTTTAATGTTATTCCCGTGATTATCTGATAAATATTCAAAATTGTTGATAAAAATTGTTGTATAGGATTTAGTGGCGCAAAATCCCATTAAGGATATAATATTTTGAACGAAAAATGACTTACTGCTTTTGAAAACACGCATTTTTCCTTATAAATTTTCTATATTGTTTTTCCTTCTGCATGTGTACTCATACTAAGATTCAGACACTAGACGAAATGCTTAATTAAGTGAAAATGAAGTCATATTTAAAAGAAAACGATCATTTTCTTAGATAAAACTAAACATTTTAACACAAATGCGGCTAAAAAACATAAATTACTTAAATTTTTACTCTCCGGAATTGAGATTAGAATCTCAAGTAAAGAGTGCGTCTATTCAGATAAAAGATGTTGCTGACAATGGTGACTTCAAGTTTTGAGTTAAAAGGATTTTAAATGATCAAACAAAATACAATTTTTTTTTAAATGATGAATGTTGGTATGAGAAGTGCGTATGCAAATTTTGAGAAGGTGAAAATTGCTGTTTTTCATTCCGGAATACCAAGCATAAGAGCTTCAGCCAATAACCACATCCTAATAACTGATCTTTATTATATTTTACTGATTAAGTATCTATATTATAAAGTACAAACGTATCTGTGCGTAACGCTGACGTCATTTTGCAAATGGCAACACTCCACGATCAAATTACCGCCTTGACATTTTCGCTACTGCAATTTTTTAATCTTCTAACCATCGTACATTTTCAATTTTCGTCGCATAGGGAAAAAATTTACTTTCAAATGCAATTTGTTTAAAAACTGTATCTTAATTGACTGATGTATTATATTTTCTAAAATAATGTTTAAGCATGATTTTTTTCAAGTTCATCTTATCACGTGCCGGTTTCAATACATAATAATAATAAAAATTTTGCACATGAAGCAACACAGTTTTCAGCATTTATTTCTGACTATTTTTGCATAGCGAAATTAATACTTCCTTTATAAACAAATAAATGAATAGTATTAAAAAAAACCCACCAATCTAACATATTTGTGAAAGACAAATTAACGAAATTAATTCTTCTTTTATAAACAAATAAAAGAATAATATTGTAGAAACACAAATCTAACGTATTTGTAATCGTACAATTTAAATTTTTAGATCACCAAATGGAATTCGTTTGCAAAGTTCATCTCAGTTTACTGATTGTCTATGGTTTTAAAAAATATTTTAAAGCATGAAATATTTTTTAATTTATCTATTGCGCGGAGCTCGATTAAGAAAGATTAATCAGTTTGACCTTAAAACAAAATAAAGAGTTCATCATTTTCTTACGGTTAATATCCATTAAAAAAAAAAACTTCCCTGTGAATAAATAAATAAAATAATATAAATAAAACACAAATTTAACAGACATGTATAAGCTCTGAAATTATCAGAATATTAATGGGATGCCATAAGTAGCAAAATCTTGGTCAAATAACTCTTAGCATGCGGCTAATAAGAAAATATAGCTTTTGATAAATTCAAAAATGTATTTGATTGTATAATTCGTATTTTCCATATAAAAAACTAGGGGGCTCGGTCCCCTACGAGCTACGCTCGCCAACCCCCGTCCAGACACTGCAGACTCTAAATGCACGCTAATTTGATCGGCTTTAAAAAGATTTCGAAAGATTGAATTATAATTTAAAAAACAGTGGCGATCTCCCTATAAACGAATTTCTATTCATTTCTCTTTGATTGGGGAATTTTAACGCCAAATCCGCTGCGGTACTACTTGATTATCCTGTCGACCCATTTCACCAAATTATATAAATCGCCAAACCACTCGCCAAATTATACATATTGATATAATTTTTATTTTAAATAACGAAAGAACAAATAAATTCGTACAACATTAATAAAAACACAAATAAAACGTCGAAATAAAAATAACTTGATGACGTATACACGTGTAACAACATTTCAAAATAAGCTAATATAAAAGGAATTAAGTAAAGAGAGTCTTTGTCTCCTGGTATTTTTTAACGCGAAAAGAAAGTTCTTTTAAATGAGACATTTTAAATTAATTCTCAAAATATCAAATAAATGTCTAGCGCAATTTCTAAATTTAAACTTTTTTGCAATATTATTTTGTGTTCATTTTATGTAATAACTATAATGTGACGTAAATATGACGTAATTTCTCCTAAGACTTCTAACGCATGTTAATGAATTTATTATTTTACAATATCCTTTCTCTTTTAAAATTCACGTGTATACTTTTTATGACGTAATTTTTAATAAGTTCCTCCTTTTTATACGTAATTATTTAATTCTAATTTGAAAGTTTTTTTTCTGTTTATAATAGTCACGTGAAAATAAATTTTTAATTTGAAGCAAACATTATTGCTTGCGCTTTTTATACAGTTGGCAACAGTTTAAATTAGTACAATTTTCTGAAATCTGTAAAAAATATCTCTAGAAATGCTGAAAATTTGAATTTAAATTAGATATAAAACCTAGAAAAATGAGTCAAATTAAAAAAATAAATAAATTCTGCACACCGGGAAATTATAACGTATAAAATGAACTAAAAATTATTAAATTCCGATCCATAGTTTTTGCTCCTATAATACTTTTTTAGTGGAACGATTTTGTCCAACTTTAGCATTAAATATCTCTTAAAATAATTCTTCTATTTGAAAACTGTCTGCATCAGCGTGTTTATCAAACATTTCTGTATAATACCACCGATTTTCATATTTTTGTATGCATTATTTTTCTTAATATTAACGAAGAAAGACCTCCGGTCACAAAAAATTCAAAACCGGCGGCGGTGACAGCGGTAGTTACTTTTTTACTTTCTTCTATCTTTACAAGAAGAAAGTATTGGATTCATGAAAATTTTCGAATTCCGGTTTTCGACGGATTTACACGTTTTAGGGGTCAGAGATTCCAAAAAACATGTTTTTACAAAATGTCTGTCTGTCTGTGTGTATGTGACACAAATTTTGTGGGCGCTCTATCTCAAGAACTAATGCACGGAATTTAATAAAAATTTATATTCAGTGAGTCCCTAATACAAATTGATGCTGATTAGTTTTTGGTGTAAATCGCTCAACAGGTGGCGCTGCTATGCTGCATTTTTCACGATTTTCGCAATAGCTCTATCTCACGAACTAATGCACGGATTTTGATCAAACTTCAGATTTTGTTAGTCCTTGATATGAATTGATGCTGGTTACGTTTTGGTGTAAATCGCCCAACAGGTGGCGCTGTTATGATGAATTTTGCAGGATTTACACGATTTCCCCAATAGCTCTATTTTAAGAACTAACTCACGGATTTTCACCAAACTTCAGATACAATTAGTCCTTCACATGTCTTGCTACTGATTATGTGTTGGTGTAAATCGCCCAACAGGTGACGCTTCTGTGCTGACTTTTTCACGATTGCCTCAATAGCTCTATCTCAAAAACTAATGCACTAATTTTCATCTAACTTCAGATTTAGTTTTATGTTGACACAAGTTGTTGTTAATTAGGTTTTGGTGTTAATCACCCAATAGGTGGCGCTGCTATGCAGGAATTTTCACGATTTTCGCTATAGCTCTATCTCAAAAACTAATGCACGGATTTTCTCCAAACTTCAGATTCAGTCAGACGTTGACATAAATTGTTGATTAGGATTTGGTATAAATCACACAATAGGTGGCGCTGCTAGGCAGCATTTTGCTGGATTTAGACGATTTCAGCGATAATCATATCTCAAGAACTAATGCACGGAATTTGCCATTTAATTTTGGCACTATGATAGCGAATTTTGAAGTATTAACATGTATGAGATAGAAGAAAGTTTTGGGATTGGTACATCCGACTAGTTTTAGAATAGAGAGATGCTTTTTTAATGTAAGTGGGCAATTAAAAAAATTTATTGCATATAAAAACTAGTATGTTGTGGCCATCACAAAACTTTCTTCTATATAAATCATTTAAATAGTACAAGAAATGACAACGATTTAGCACCAATTCATATCAAAGTGTATCTGAATTTGAAGTTGGATGAAAATTCGTGCATTAGTTCTTGAGATAGAGCTATAGCGGAAATTCTGAAAAAATGTAGCATAGCAGCGCCATCTGTTGCGCGATTTACACCAAAAGTAAACAGCACTAAACGATATCAAGGTATATCTGAATCTGAAGTTTGTTGAAAATCCAAGCATTAGTTCTTGAGATAAAGCTATTGCGGAAATCGCAAAAATACTGCATAGCAGCGCCACCTGTTGAGCGATTTACACCAAAAATTAAACAGCACTAATTTATACATCAATTCATGTCAAGGACTAACTAAATCTGAAGTTTGATGAAAATCCGTGCAATAGTTCTTGAGATACAGCTCTTGTGGAAATCGTGAAAAATGCAGCACAGCAGCGCCACCTGTTGAGCGATTTACACCAAAAATTAAACAGCACTAATTTATACATCAATTCATGTCAAGGACTAACTAAATCTGAAGTTTGATGAAAATCCGTGCCATAGTTCTTGAGATACACCTCTTGTGGAAATCGTGAAAGATGCAGCACAGCAGCACCACCTGTTGGGCGATTTGCACCAAAACTTAAGCAGCACTAATTTATATCAGGGACTAACTGAATCTGAAGTTTGATGAAAATTCGTGCATTTTTTCTTGAGTTAGAGCTATTGCGATAATCCTGAACAATGCAGCATACCAGCGCCACCTGTTGGGCGATTTTCACAAAAAAGTAATTAGCACCAAACTATATCCTGGACTGACTGAATCTGAAGTTTTATGAAAATCCGTGCAGTAGTTCTTGAGATACAGCTATTGCAGAAATCGTTAAAAATGCCGCATAGCGGCGCCACCTGTTGGGCGATTTTCACCAAAAACTAATCAGTTCCAGTTTATATCAAGGTCTAACTAAATATGAAGTTTTGTGAAATTTCGTGCATTAGTTCTTGAGATAGAGCGCCCACAAAATTTGTGTCACAGACAGACGGACAGACAGACAGACTCACAGACAGACATTTTGTAAAAACATGTTTTTTGGAATATCTGACTCATAAAACGTGTAAATCCGTCGAAAACTGGAATTCGAAATTTTTCATGAAACCAATACTTTCTTCTTGTAAAGATAGAAGAAAGTAAAAATTATTAGTTTTCAAAAAAAAAAAAAAAAAAAAAATGTTTTCACATATATTCTTTAACCCGGGAAGCCCGGGTACGTGTATGGGTACCAATGTATTTTCATTCAGAAACATTCAACTTTCACAAAATTGGACTGTTGCCACAATATATTTATGAAAAATATGTAATTGCGTTTTATTGATTTTGACTATTCAACCTTTTATAAAATACATTGCAAATATAAAAAAATATATAGGTTTAATACTGCCAGAAAATATGTATATTACCTATTTGATATAAAAAATAAAATACTAAAAGTGGTAACATTGGCTTGGAATTGCCCTGAAGCAATCATATCACTTCAATTTTTTTTTTCTAATTCTTGATCAATTTCCCCCGCAGTTAATTTTCTTTCATTTGTTTACTTTCTTCTATCTTTACAAGAAGAAAGTATTGAATTCGTAAAAAAATGCCCACTTCCGGTTTTCGATGGATTTACACATTTTAGGGGTCAGAGATCCTGAAACACATGTTTTTACAAAATGTCTTGAATCTGAGACTCTGTCTGCCTATATGTGACACAAACTTTTGTGGGTGCTCTATCTCAAGAACTAATACACGGAATTTAATAAAAATTTATATTCAGCTAGTCCCTGATTTAAGTTGGTGCTGATTAGTTTTTGGTGCAAATCGCCCAACAGGTGGCGCTGCTGTGCTGCATTTTTCACGATTTCCGCAATAAATCTATCTGAAAGACTAATGCACTGATATTCATTAAACTTCAGATTAAGTTGACGTAATTTGTTGCTGATTCGGTTTTGGTGTAAATCACAGAACAGGTGGCTCTGCTATGCTGCATTTTCCAGGATTTACATGATTTTAGCGATAGTCATATTAAGAACTAATGCACGGAATTTCATATCTTTAGAATCCTCGTGATGGCCATGGATTACCATTTAATTTTGGCACTGTGAGAACGAATTTTGAAGTGTATTAACATGTGTCAAATAGAAGAAAATTTTGGGGTTGGCACATCCGACTAATTTAACGAATGTCGTGTTTTTTGAAGGCTTGGTTAGTAGATTAATTTAATAGTGTTTAGTAGATTAATTTAATAGAATTTTAGTTTTCCTGTGCGAAAAGAATAGTTATTTTCTTAAATCAGATGGTATTAGTATTTTAAAGATGATTAGGTCGGACATGAACTAAACAGGAACGAAAAGTTCACCTCGCTGGGGGTGCATATCAATCTAATTATGTGTGAAATATCGTGACATCAATAAAATACGCCGCAAATGATTTTCCCCCATAGATCATAACTAACGGAATTATTTTATCCCTTGTAAAATTAATTATAAATGCTATTATTTCATTTTCAATATCAAACACACTATAGTAAATCTCAATAACATATAACAAATTTCGTGGCAATCTGATTATATTGAGGGTTAAAGCACGGACAGAACTGCAGACAGACAGACAAAGTGAATTCATAAACTTTTTTCAACTATGTTGGAAAGTTTTAATAAAAAGGCTGTGAACCCAGCCCAGTGTGCTAGAGTGATGTTCGCTTAAGCCGCGTAGGTAAACTCGATTTTTAGAACATGAATAATATAAATATATAGCGAATTAACACCTTGTAATAATGTACTAATTTTAATTACTAAAAAGTGTAAATTAAAGCTTTAAAAACAGTAAAAAAGGGTTTATTCAATTGTTATGTTTCGACTCTACCCGAGTCATTTTCGAAACAAATAAAATATTCTAAAATTGCGCGGTCTCTATGAAACGCCATCATTCAATTTTTCACGTACTCTTTCTATAAAATACATTTTATAAAATACATTGCAAATAAAAAAAATATATAGGTTTGATACTATCAGAAAATATGTATATTACCTATTTGATGTAAAAAATAAAATATTAAAAATGGTAATTGCACGTTTTTTAAAATTATTGTTATTATTTTAGTAACCATAGTAGCTCGAGCCATAATTTTGGTAAGTTAAATGATGCTGCATCGTTACATATAACATATTGAATTTTTGTTTGTTACAATCTCTATAGGTTTCTCTTATGATGGTTGGATAGTAGAGACTGAAGGAAAAATTATCCAACTTTCATTGAAATTTATTTGGATGGTTTCTATTTTTCCTGTTTTTAAAGTTTTAATTTACACCTTTTTAGCAATTAAAATTAGTATAAATAATCTAAATTTTAAGTTTCTTTAATCTCCTACCGAATATGCTAATTGATCACACGTCCGCAACTTTATGGATTACTACTACACTACTTATACACATTTCATTTGGGGGGGGGGGGGAGGATCTTAGAAGCGTACTCAGATGGGGGCAGTTGGTACCGCACCCTAAACTGAAAGGGCTCCGTGAGGACCGATTTAGCATATACAGTGAAACTTCCATTTAACGAAGTCTCATCGTTACGCTTAAACACTTCGTCATGAAGAAAATTCGTTAAATAGAAATCAACTCAAATTCATGAAATTTGTACAATAAAATGCACATTCATAAATGAAAAATACATATAAAATGGAAATATTGGAAAAATGTATTTTACTTCGGGAGGTGTAACTTTTCTTTATGCAATGTAAACATATGAGAAAAATTTAATTAGAATAATGTCTAAAAAAATCACATAATAAAGGGAGGTAAACAAAAACTGAAGCGTAGCTAACCTTTTCTTTTTTTTCTCAGTATTCAAAATCTTTAACTTTAAAAAAGCCTGTAATATTTCATTGTACAGGTTTCTTGTAAAAAATACTGTTCATAAAAATTTTCGCACGTTCGTTTCTAAGTATCCGAAGAATTCATCTGTAACATTTTCGTGAAACTGGAATCCCCTTCTTATGGTATCGAAAACTTTTAAAATTTCTTTTTAGGTAGATTTCGTATGAAATACTACCTATTGGGATCGTTCCTATGTTGGAATTTCTGAAAAATTTTTGCAGATCTACACCGATCATGACTCCTAGAACCCAAAACCACCCTCAGTAAAAAACTTTATATATCTATCTATCTATCTATCTATCCATATATATATATCACTTTCTTCTGGACACGATAACTTTCGTAATTCTGCACCAATCTCTTCCAAACTGATACATAAAATCAAAGGGCATAAAATCTCGGTCAAGTTCGTTAATGGGCAAAATCGGACCAAGGGGATGGAAATAGGGAGGGGTTTTGTGAAAACCGAAAACCCCCCATAACTTCTTAATTTTTGTACATATCAAATCAGTTTAAAGTTTTTATTACTTCTAAAAATAGGGCCAAAAATTTATGTATCACAGATTTTTGATAAAGTTAAAAATGGGCTCCAGGGGCGCAAAAAATAGGGTTTTTGGGAGAAAAAAATTCATAACTTCATCAATTCTCAAGATATCAATTCCAATTAATTTTATTATAAATCTCCTTAATATTATCTACAACTTTTATATTCACAAGTTTTTGATAGGACCAATTCGTACCGCAAAAAAAAAAAAATTAAAAACGAAAACAAAAAGGGGATTTGAAGAAGTAAAAAATCCATAACTACTTCAATTCAAAAGATATAAAATCCCCATGAATTTATCATATATCTTCTTAATATTGTCTACAACATCTATATAGACAAGTTTTGGATAGGACCAATTCTTACAGCAAAAACAAATTAAAAATACATAGCGGTTGAAGAAAAAAATCATCTAAGTAAAGGTGTATTCAAATCCAAACTGCGTATTTTCTGACTCATTTTACAATTCATTTTTGCTCTCAAAGGCTTCCAATTGGTACGTTTTCTTACTCAGAAACTATATAATGTACCGTAATGGTCGATTTTTTGATAGAGGCAGAATATATTTTAAAAAATGCTGTTAAAGTGGGCATTTTGAACCGAATTTCCCGAAGCGGACTGAGTTGGAAAAATCATTGCATTAAGGATGCACTCAAATCCAAACTGCTTATTTTCTGACTCATTTTTAAATTCATTTTTGCTCTCAAACGCATTTAATTGGTAGATTCGCTTATTCAGAAACTATATAATGTACCGCAATGATCGATTTTTTGATAGAGGCAGAATATATTTCAAAAAATTATGTCAAAGTTGGCATTTTGAACGGAATTTCCCGAAGCAATTGTATTATCACTTTCTTCTGGACACGATAACTTCTGCAATTCTGCAGAAATCTCTTCCAAACTGATACATAAAATCAAGGGACATAAAATCTCGGTCAAGTTCGTTAATGGGCAAAATCGGACCGAGGGGATGGAAATAGGGAGGGGTTTTGTGAAAACCGAAAACCCCCCATAACATCTTAATTTTTGTACATATCAAATCAGTTTAAAGTTTTTATTACTTCTAAAAATAGGGCCAAAATTTTATGTATCACAGAATTTTGATAAAGTTAAAAATGGGCTCAAGGGGCGCAAAAAATAGGGTTTTTGGGAGAAAAAAATTCATAACTTCGTCAATTCTCAAGATATCAATTCCAATTAATTTTATTATAAATCTCCTTAATATTATCTACAACTTTTATATTCACGAGTTTTTGATAGGACCAATTCGTACCGCAAAAAAAAATTAAAAACGAAAACAAAAAGGGGGTTTGAAGAAGTAAAAAATCCATAACTCCTTCAATTCAAAAGATATAAAATCCCCATGAATTTATCATATATCTCCTTAATATTGTCTACAACATCTATATAGACAAGTTTTGGATAGGACCAATTCTTACAGCAAAAACAAATTAAAAATACATAGCGGCTGAAGAAAAAAATCATCTTATTATGGGTGCATTAAAATCCAAACTGTCTATTTTCTTACTCATTTTTAAGTTCATTTTTGCTCTCAAACGCATCCAATTGCTAGATTCTCTTATTCAGAAACTATATAATGTACAGCAATGATCGATTTTTTGATAGAGGCAGAATATATTTCAAGAAATGATGTCAAAGTGGGTATTTTGAACAGAATTTCCCGAAGCGATTGTGTTAGAAACGAAAAATCTTGCCCTACTGAGAAAATAATTGTTTATTAATCAAGTTTTAATTAATTGAAAGAAAAATAAAAACACAGGTCGCTTATAAATCTTTTCAAATATCACGTCAGGCATGTTTCATATATTTTTTTTTTTTTTTTTTTATTAAAAATTAATCTGAAAATGTGCCAGAAAATTTCGAGTTCTTGAGTATGGAAAATTATTTTTTTAATATCGCCTTAACATGATTCTGATAAAACCAGCTATTTTATAAAAAGGAAATAAAAACTCGTCAAAAGCAGACAGATAAAACTGTTAAAGTGGATTTATATCTAATAATGATTTAGTTTTTGTTGGTGAAATTAGTATACTTAACTTCGAAATCTACCTCTGCCTGTAGGCCGGGCCAGCAGGGATTTTTTTTAAAGGGAAATGATTAATATTAGATGTAAATTTCCAACTGGGCGAAAAATGTCCTAAACAGGATTCGAACCAGGGATCTACTGGCTGAAGCCGCCAGTGCTCTGCCATCTGAGCTATCCCGGACGAATCTGGTGGAAAATTTTCACCCAGCTAACCTTAATGATTATAGCATCTGGTCTGAAACCTGGTTCAGCTCGACAGAATAAATTTCAGGTAATGGAACTCCAGAAATCGCTGGATACGTAATTACACTAGATTAATTTTATTTACCAATTAGAATAATTGTGTTAAAATTAATCTAGTGGAAATGATTAAACAAATAATTTCATTTTCATACAATCCGCTGAAATAAATTCATGCATCCATCGCAACTGCAGCCTCTCTGTTTGAATGTTCTACACGCAGGAAAGTAGAATATACTTCGTTATATAGAATATATTTTTCGTAATAAGGAGATTAATTTACATGTTATTGGTGTTCAAAGTCAAGATTCAGCAGTTCGTTGAATAGGGACTTCGTTAAAGAGAAGTTCGACTGTGCATGTATAGTTCATCCAGGGGACCCACAAACGTAATTTGTAGGGGGCTATCTCATATCTATACCAGGCTTCACAATGTTTTCTAAAGAACCGGCGGAGAGGGGGAAGCAGCTATTTTTTTTTATTTATTTTCTTTTCGATTATTATGCAGGACCGTTCAAACGTGACCCAAAATCAGATTTTGATGTGCAAATTCATTGATTAAATGTAGTTGGATTAATACGGAATCTTATTTTATTAAACAAAATTATTTGCTTCATAAAGTGAATGCGAAGATTGAGTTTTTTTTTCTTTTACCGAAAATGTCTCAACAACAGGGGATGCGAAAATTATGCGAATGCTTCAATGGCAATGTGTAGAAATGGTGCAATAAATAGCAGAGCGCCTTTTCATCGCCAAATTCATTTTTCATTTAAATAAAATTTCGTATTTTATTCACAACCAGTTTTCGGAGCTTTTCTTTGAATTACTAAATTAAAGTCGTAAGAATATATGTAATTGGCATGTCTGTAAAGCTAGTTGGTATCGTTTATTTACGTTATCATCGCTCAGGGATCTGTTATGTCTGAGCAACAATAGTTACAGAACTGTTTACTGTACACACCCTACACTCATTTCACAATTAAGAATGCTTCATTTCAAATTTGAGCTGAGCACTTAATTTCAAAGCCAGGTAGAAAAAGCTTTGAATTTTATGGAATGTAGATTAGTCAGTTGTTGACCTTGTCACATAAGAGTAATGTTGTAAAATCTCTCCTCTGTCATGACACTTCGTCATCCCCAACGAACGAACAACTGCCGGTTCAAATGTTTGTATGTTAGGCCCGAATGCAAGGCCATAGCTAATTAGGGGGTGGGGGGCATTACCAGGGTTTGATGCCCCTCAGAAATTTCTGCCTAACTATCAGCCAAGATGGTTAAGATTAGAAAATAAACTAGTGTTCAAATTCAAAAATCAAAATTCTATGTTAGCATGTCTTTATCATTTAGCATATCTTTATCTTTGTTGGTGTGTTGAAAAAATAAATACCATTGTAAAGAGATCTTCAAAAATGCATTTGAATATTTTTGGAATAGGGCTCAGTAAAAGCAGAAGTTTAAAATACAAGACATGTCTACAACAGCTTGATATAGATCGACAGACTTGTTTATTCCAAATTCTTGAAAAATACAATTAGGGGAGGTGGGGGATGAATGGGACATTTTCACAAATATTTTTTTATATTTTTTTATTTAAGTTAATATTATATATCACATTTCATACATTAGGTATTTTTTGCCAACATATATGAACAATATTTATTCTAGATTGATTTATTCATAAAAATATTATGAAATCAAAAAAACGTTCCTCCCTGTCCCAATCATCCCCACAGCAGGGATAAATGGGACACAAGTGCAAAATGTCTTTTAAATATAGCATAGCTAATAATTTTCAATCATAACTTATTAATTAATATTAATTAAATGTATCGTAGAAACATGCAGAACGGTAATTATTGTGTCGATCGGAAAGTCATGTCGTGTTGGGAAAAATCAATTCCTACCGGAAAATTCTGCCCGATAATTATTAGACATTAGATATCGGAATCAATGTCTAATAATTAAATGATTGAATTTTTCAGTACGAATTGATTTTCCCAACACGACCCGACTTTCCGATTGACCCAATATGTTAGGGGTGGGGATTTATTTGTGCAACATTTCAAAATTCAATATAATTTCCCCCATTTGATCAATACACATATACTATTTTTATCAATTTTATTTATTTTGATTAAGTTTTAGTACCAATTTTTTGATAATCCATTAATAATTATTACAATACAATAAGTAACACTCAAATTTTAAACAATAACAACTCATATAATACTATTTAATACTATTAATTGACGTAAATTATTGATTTATCATCCTATATAATACTATTTAATTAATAAATAAAATTTTCAACATCTCTAGGGAGGAGTGAGAATGTCCCATTCATCCCCATTTGAAATGTCCCAATCATCCCCATGATGCATAATATCCCTTCTCAGCCATTTTATCTCAAAAATTATTTTATCACAATGGTTACTATTCATTCATTTTAATTATTGATATTGAACCTTAAAATAAATAACTACAACATAGCTTAATTTTTTATATTGTATAAGATATTTCACATCTTCAAATGTAAAAAAAAAACTTACTTTTAAGCAGAGATTTCAGAAAATGCAACTTTGAAGGAAAATGAAAACAGCAATGTGGTCCTACTTTTAGTTCTGAAGCACACTGTGGTAGAGGTATATTGGGTTAGGAAGCAATTTAAAATAAATGTTTATTGCCTGAAATATTGAGAATGTCCCATCCATCCCTTGTCCCATGCATCCCCTATCTCCCCTACTGTCATTTAAAGTATCCACAAACTTATCTGTTTCGACGTATGTCACTGAAAGACATTTTTTGCAATAAAGCCTTTGAAAACATGTGTATTAAATTTCATAAATAAATTGAAGGACTATTACGTCTTGAAATTAACAGCACAAATATAATTTAAAAGATTTACTAAAAGACGTATAATACACTTATAAGTTAACACTTTCAAAACATTAAATAAAGTTCTAAAACCTACAAGTTTCAGCCACCCTGTGACCATCATCAGGGTCTTGCCACAGGGTGCTGAAACTTGTAGGTTTTAGAATTTTATTTAATTTTTTGAAAGCGTTAACTTTTATGTGTATTATATGTATTTTAGTAAATCTTTTTAATTATATTTGTGCTATTAAATTTCAAATAAATGAAATATGAAATTCAAATTTCATATAAATTTGCTTGACACGAACGTCTATACGTCACAGAAGAAGCATTGCAATAAGACTAGGGTGTAAAAAAATCATGATTTTAAATAGAAAAAAAATCAGATTTTTGTTATTTAAATCGGTTTTTTATGATTTTTTCCCCTTTTATTAAAATACGGAATAGCTACCAATAGTTTTAGATTTCCAAAACAATTAAACTTTTAAGTGCTATCATAACCTGTGTTTTCAAGCTTTAATTAAAATAATTAGTTAGTAATAACAGTAATTATAAAAACTTCATTTGTATTAGTTAGTAAGTATACAATAGTGCTATATACATTAATATTTTTTTATAATTATATTAAACCATGTTAAATACTACTGATATTTACATATATTAAAATTATTAATAACTGCATTTAATATTAAATTGTTAACACTGCTTAAAATGAATAATTTTTAACAACACTAATTAGGAAAATAATATACATTTTTATGCTTTAATTGCTAAAATGATAATTAATAATATACACAGTAAATAATTACAGAATTAATAAAACTGCTAAATAAGTATAATTTCATTAGTTAGTAGCACATAACAAAACAAACATATCATTTGGCAGCTCGTTTTGCATTAGAAAAATTACTCCCAAACCTAAACTTACGCACATGTATGTGTATGCTAACCAAAAAAATTATGAGAGTGAGTTACACCCATTCATATACTCATACAGAGTATATAAAAATAGCCAGTTATATCTGAAATTCTCAAAATATTAAATTTCAGGATTCACTTGGTAGAGATTATTAAAAAAATAATTTCTTTATTTTGTGTATGAGTTCACAAGTAAAAAAATGAAAATAAAAGGTTTTATTTAAACTCTACCAAAATCGGTTCTTTCTGTGCTAACATTTTTATACCAATAAGTTCTTTTTCTCTTAAACTTTCTTTTATAATGTAGTTGTTCAGCAGTTTTCATTCATTCATTCGTTCTTTTTTAGTTCCAATTTCTATAAATTTATTATTGCAAAAGTAGAATGAGAAAATAACATACTGGCTTATTCTTTTACTTGAGGACATTTAATATAGTTGCTGTGCTTATTTAATATAAAAGAATGAATAATTTGATTAGTTGAAGAAATTATGACATTGCAAATTATACTAGATTTAAATATCATTTTTAAATAAAATGCTTTTTATGCCAGATAAAAACTTGCTTTTACAAACTTCCTATTTTACATTAATTTAATTCCTTTTTAACATACTTAATTTTTTACAAGTCTAAGCTTAAAAAAAATTATTTAAAGATTTTTGGGTTGTTTATTCATAAGACAAAATACCTATAGAAACTTTTCAAATTAGTTCATCTTAGATTTTAATACTTTATGCAATTTTAAACATTTAGAAAATTTGATTTTGATCAATGATTTTTTTTTAATCACTTGATTGAAATCATTGACACCCCAAATAAGACTCTAATTTTATTATATTAAAACTGAATTATTTGAATTCACAATCACAATACAGCTTAATTAGTCGCTTAACAATTGCCTCTGTTTAATTAGTAAAAAACAAATCTAAAATAAGACGAATAAAATTCTGCGCCCCAAATCCTCCGAAAGGTTTTTCTGGCTACGGCCTTGCCCGAATGTCTGTTTTATCGATACGTTTTTGATCGATTATCTAACACGCACGAAAAATCGAAATTAACAGTTAACCCGAAAAACAACAAATCCGTTGCGTTTTGTAATTAACTTAAAAAAATGTTACTTACGCACGGTTTAATACTCGTAACTTAAGTTATACAAACATTAAACACATGGTAAAATTATTATAAAGGAGAACTTCCAGTAGTAGTAAAATCTATACTAATAAAAGAACAAATCGCTCTCTCTGTGTGTGTCTGTCTGTCTGCGATGGCTAGGAAAATCTACTGCACGTATGAGGTTCAAAATTTTTCTGAGAATAGCCCAAAGTCTCTTCTGATATACCTAGCTCTCAGAATTTCAAAATTCTAATTAACAGCTGAGTTATTAATTATCAACCGTCACTCACTTTGATTAAAAATCCATTTCGGAAGGGAAAATCTCTGACGCATGCGCTGGTGCGCAAATGAAGAACGGAAAAAAATATTTCGGGGATATTTTGTCATTATTTATTAACTAACATCGTCCAAACAGCTTAGTAAAGTTTAAAACGGAAGACATATTCTGAAAGATTGTACTCTTACGTCTCAAATGCTGCGATCAATTAAAAAATATATATCGCAATTAACCCCTTGAAAAAAAAGTTAAAGGATCGTTTTTCTGAAAAACGTTTTTCTCCCTTATTACAACACCTCCCCAGGATGCAATTTTAAAGGTACTGAGAAGTCAAATATATGATTCTAAAGCTGAATCCTTCTTCAAAACGATGGTGTAATTGGTTTTTAAAAATTTGAATTTTAACCCTTTTAAATACACCGCCAAATGCATGTCACTTTCCGCCTCATAAAGATGATTTACATTTCGGTTAAATGTTTATCCCCTAAAATATGCATATTTTTTTATGAAATTTTAAAAAGGGCTTGGTTTTAGTAATATTTACGATCCATTAAAGTTTCAGAGAATTCCGACAACAAAAATCATTTATTTTTTTATTATGCTAATGAAACCGACGCGACGCGGAAAAAAAAATAAAGGCAGAAACTATTTACGCTCCGATATGGAACGTTAATTTACTAAACAAAACTGTTCGTAGCAGTTGTGGCGTAGTGGCTTAACCCCTTGGTTTTCTGTACGAACAGACCCAGGTTCGAAACTAGATAGGGCAAAGTTGAAATTTGAATTAGTAGAATTTTGCTATTTTAAGGATTTTATTTTTCTTTGAAGGGTATCTAAAGTGAAAAAATGTTCCGACGATTCCGTTTTAAAAAGGCTTTACTCTATTAGAAAATAAATTTGCTGGATAGTACCTTTTTTAAAAATTTATATAGCATATTTGCTTGCAGTTTTATTATTTCTTTTTCAGTATTACAGTTTCGGACGCATTTGTAATTACTTTTTCATCTAAAGATTTTAAATAAAAATTTAAAATATTAAAAACATAATTAAATTTTAATTGAATTCACCAATTAATTTTGAATAAAAGAGTTTAAAATGTGAGATAAATAAAAATTCAAAACCTTAACCACTGACTTAACACAAACTTTCCAACTGAACATGTGTCGGGCCCTGGTAATTTGCAAAGTCTCTACCTCCTCCCCCGCCCCATTCTGTACCGACCTGCGATACAAATTTCCGGTTTATTTAAGAATATTACCATGGGCTTCTCAGTGCATAATTTTAAAGTTGAGTCTTAGTCTTCTTCCCTAGACCAATACCCTCATATTTTTATTGAGGCCCCAGGGTCCTTTTTCAAACATTTACCCCCTTTTTTGTGCATTTCTTTAAAATATTATTTTAACGAATGATTCATATTATTCCCTATGCTTAATTTTAACTAATTGAAGATCTAAAGCGCTAAGTACTAAGACATTTTAACATGTTTCATGTAGGTCCCTGTTTTTAATTATCAATTGACCCCATTTGGGTCCCCTTTTACACATCCTTTAACAATGATCCAATTCAGAAGCTTTTTTTTTCTAACAACTTCTTAGGTCCTCCAGACACTATATGAGAGACAAAAAAAATTTCTCAGGCTTCAGCTACCACCAATTTTGAATTATTAATCGCCTTCTTGGGGCCCTTGGTGCAGCTTCTTTAAAAATTTTCCGAATTGCTTGCAATTTTCTTTAACATAGTTGTAGCGTCTTCCTATTACTTAAAAAGCTACTAACAATATCTTTATGCCCAACTACATGCCAGTTATATCCCTGGCCCTCCTTGAAGTTTTTGCACCACTTTGGCCGCCAGGGCCCGGTCTTTCTTTATACCTCAGTTACCACTTTTTTCGAACATTAATCTCCTTTTTTAGCATCAACTTACGTTTACTCACTACAGCCGTACATTAAAAATCGAGTTAATTTAAAGGTAACTTTAGAAAATGGATTTCATCAGTTTAATAAATATCGTGTTAATGTTAAAAGTAATTCATGAAATTTACAAGGGGAGAGGTCATCTTCTACCGCTTGGGGGCGCATTCTTTCCTCAATTATAAGGACCTAATTTCAACGGGATTTGGTTCATTCAACTTAGATTACAACTACAACTACTTTCTGTATCATGAAATTTGATCTTAGACTTCAGTTACCAACATTTTCTAACATTCATGATGCATTCTTTTTTTTTTTCGATTCTATGCGCTTGATTACAACGAGGTTTGGCTTACTTGACTTGGTTTTCGATTGTCTCCGGCACGTGCGGCGCACTTCTGGTACATGCTGCCTTATGTAGCGTGGACCCAGGTTACAGGTTCGTTCGGAAAGAAGTTTGTTGGGAGCACAAGACGATGCGAAAGGCAATGGGTGCCTCGAAATTAGGTTCATTTAAAAGAATTTCAAAAGATATAAAATCATACAAACTTGAGTTTTGTTGAAGGTTATTATTTACGGACTCCGGGCAACTCCGGGTGAGTCTGCTAGTAGTATTAATAAAATAAGCAGGTGTGAAAGAGTTCCTTCAAAAAGAGGAAATCCGTATTTTTGAAAGCAATTTTTGGATTTTCTCTGTATTGATGCAAAGAAAATATTGGGCGCATATTAGAGGGGGGGGGGGGGTGAATTTAAGTCACAAACATTTCATCAGACTCAACCCTTAGGCTAATGTCACACGAACGTCTTTTTGCACGCTTTTTTCCTTACGTATTATCCCTATACAATGCCGGTATTGTGTAGGGATAATACGTAAGGGAAAAAAGTGTACAAAAAGACGTCCGTCTCATATTAGCCTTAGTTTGTTTCTGCTCTTTCTTGAAAGATCAGTTTATGAACATTTGAAGTTATTTAAAATGTTTGACTTTAGAAGAAATAAAATTTGCATAAGGTTCTCTTTTGGAACTTGACCCATCAAAATACTTTTGGATAAGTTTGCGTAGTGAAGGTATGACAAAGACAAAATTGTTGTAGAAGTACATAGTGGGGGGAGAAATAAACAAACAAAGAAACCCTTTTTTATTTTTCTGAAAAGGAGAAAATCTAAAAGCAAACAATTAATCCAGAGTAAGATTTGGCGTGGATGATTTATCTTACTTAACATAAATTCATCAAATATATTTGGGGAAGAAACGGAGTTCTAATTTTATGCAGCATTAACATCGTAGCGTATTCCCATGTCCCTCACGCATTGTGTATTATACCTAATTTGTAAAAACTGAAGCAATCTCTTTTTTCAGCAAAAGAAAATTATTAATATAGATTTTTTTATGAGTCGTAATTTTTCCAACTGAGTGAAAAAGTGTCTAGACACGGATTCGAACCCAGGACCTTGGCTTTAGCTGACAACACTCTTCCAGTTAAGTAAACCTGGTGTTATGTTAAGCTTTTTTAGATAGCAGACCAAATGTCATTGTCAAAATCTTGCCGGAGTGAAATGTATCCGCCGGATTTGTCCAGAATAGCTTAATTAGAAGAGCGTTGGCAGCTAAAGCCAAGATCCTGCGTTTGAATCCCGGCCTAGACACTTTAACATTCATTTGGAAAATTACAACTCGCGCTTTCTTTACCAATCAGTATGATTGTATTAAAATAAATGTATATTTTTTAAAATATAGTCGCCATAACTAACATATCAGGATTTTCATCCTTTTTTTTCTTTCTTTCTTTTTTTCTTATTGACTGTCAATTGCTCCAATTGATAGCCATGAAGAGACATATTATCCTGACTCAAATTTATTAGTAGAAGATCCAGCTAGTCTAATAAACATTATACTCGATCATGTTTTGATGTTAAGTCAAGTGAAGCACGTTAGAGAAAGGAAATAATGCCAAGGAATGAAAATTGAAGGGGAGATAAATGATAATTCCAAGAACCTCGTTTTTTCGTCATCACTGTTATGATGGGTTTCGGTGGGCAGTATTTATGAGCTCCGGCTAATATTTAAATATTCACTTACCCCCCCTCCAAAAAAAAATTAAATAAATAAATAAATAAAATAAAATAAATAAAAATAAATAAAAATAAACAAACAAACAGTAAAGGCGAAATTGATTGCTCATTTGTTGGCAGCGTTACTCACGGACATGTTTTTGCTTTATAATATAGTTATACCTATGTATATAATGCAATTTTTTCATTTCAAATGTTATATATACGTACTATCGATTGTTGTTTAAATAATTCGTCGAATTCTTTAAAATCATCATATATTCAGAGCAGTGATTCCCAACCTTTTATTGTACACGCCCCACCAAAACATCTGTAAAGTCACTATGCTGCCCCCCCCCCCCCCCCCCCCCCACAACCTTACTCTAGAAATTGTCTCATTTAAAAAGATAACTCTATTCAAACGTGGAAGCGTAATGTAGCCTTAACAATGACTATTCATTCCACATTTTTTAAATTTATCAAATGGGTGACTCTTCTGTCACAAATGTGTTCTTAACATAATTTTATAAATTCAATGAAGTTAAATTTTAATAAATTCAATGAGGTTATATATGCTTGTCTTTGTGCCAAAAAATGTTTCGTCATACTTTTCCATCTTACCTTAATGTTACAGAACAGTTTTATACGGTCTGCAATTTTATCTTCATAAAATGTCTTGAAGATAGACTTACATTTAACGTTTAAAATTGAAAATATTCACACACTTTTTTTTTTGGGGGGGGGGGGGGGGTAACTTTTTAATGGTTGGTGGAAAAGCTTCGGACAGTAAATTTTCTTTCGATGGATAACACAATACACAAGAAGCATTTTAAGATTATTAGATTTAAGTAATCACACACATTCTCCATCACAACACATTTCTTTGTTTTTCCTTTCCCAATATTTTTAATTGTCTTCCATGCATTATTTTATTTTAACGGTTATATGACAGCCATATATATTTACTGTGTAGGATGCCTGCTCTAGAGCCATATATATTTACTATCTGCATATTTCATTTTCTTTAATGATTTTATAAAGCTGGTAGTACCGCGTTTAAATATTTCATATATTTTTTTAGGTTAAATATATTCAAACACTCATCTATAAATACTTTAAGAAGTTTCACCTGTAAAAGTCTCTTTTGTGACATATAGCAGAGAATAATTCAATAAATAATCAAAAGGGTTGTGAAAAATTGTAAATTTTAACACCAGAAAAATTAGAGTTTTAATGCTACAAAAAGTTGTCAAAACATTTTAAAAGGTTTTTCGTACAATTATTCTGGTGTTAAATTTATTTAAAATTCTTCATTGGGAAAATTTATAAATTTCAATAAAAAAAAAACTGATTTTTTATTCCATTTATTTTTAATCTACAACATTACTTTTCCAAAAAATAAAATGACAAAAGAATCTGATAGCTAATGAGGGTATAACAAATTTAAAATTGCCCCCCCCCCCTCCACACCCCCTAGAAAGTCAAATTGCCCCCCGGTGGGGCGTTCGCACACGTTGGGAACCACTGGTTTAGACCAATGTCAGACGGGCGTCTTCTTTGCTGCTTTTTTGCTTAAGTTATTATCCATTCACAATGCTGTGTGGACATTGTGAATGGATAATACTTAAGCAAAAAAGACGCCCGTCTGACATTGGTCTTAGAGTGATGTTTTAGAAATTAATTATGTTTGAGAAGTATCTGATAAGTTATACATAAAGTACGTTTTTTTTTCTTGTTTAACCCCTTCGGGACGAGCGTCTTTTACAGAATTTTTAATCTTTAATCACCGGTTTTTTAAAACAGGAATTTTTGCCTAAGTGAATAGGGAAAATGCTCGGATTAAATAAGGCAAAATTTACAATAAAAATTTAATGGTGAGAATAATCCCCGATTCTGAGCACCTTGCGTGGCACCAATACCGGTCGCTCGTCCCCAAGGGGTTAAGAAAATGTACCGATTTATGTTCTTAAAGAAAAAAGCTTAACAATAGTGAATGATTAGTGTATGAATGGTAAAACATCTGTACAACGATTTAAGTGTGCTAAATAAATGACCTTCCAAACAAATTATTACAGTAAATTCTGTCTAAGGCGGATTCTGTGCAAGCCGGAAATCTGTCTACCGCGGAAAATTTTTCAAGTCCCGGCGAACCCATAGAAAATTACATTAATTCATGCTGCATAAGGCGGAATCTGTCTAACGCGGAAACGGAAAGTATTTTAAGGTCCCACCGAAACCAAAATTTTGCATAAGGCGGAAAAAAGCATAATTTAAAAATGAAAAGCATTTTGTTTATTAAACTTTAAAACTGATAAGTCAAATACTCAATGTCGTGCATGTTAGTTAAATTCCGTAACACTTTGAAAAACTTAATTCAAAAGGACAGAAACTGTTTAAATTTTAAGGAATTTATGCTTGTGCCATTTTTTCATATGCAAAATTATATTTAAAAGTTAATATTTCTAGTAGAATGAGCATTTATCAAAATATATATTTTCGAAAGTGCAATATATTATACCTACTTTAAGGATGTACTCAAATTCAAAGCTCGAAGTTTAATGGGGGGGGGGGGGGGGGGGGTAGGTTTTTTTTTTTTTTCGTGTGTGTGTGTAAACTTCCAATTCGCATGTATTACAGCAGTACTAAGAAATTGAATAGCGTTTCTCATTTATCTATAAAGGCAAAAGATCTTTCCGAATTTCAGTTTTCAACCGATTTTTGAGTCAGGAAAATCAATAAAAAATTAGCAAATTCGAGGGATTTCTTTTGTGGGTGGGGGTGGGGAGCTTTTTTGTATAAGCCGGAATATTGTCTACCACGGAAAATTTTCTCAGTCCCGATCGATTCCGCCTTAGACAGAGTTTACTGTATTTTTTTTTAATTAAATTTGAAGCGTAATTCGTAAAGACTACGATTCAATTTTTGCCTCCGTCTCTTTTGGCGACAGAATTTTAAAATACCGGAGAGAAACATTCGGAAGTCTTCATAGGTACCGCCAAAGATTAGGGTTTTTTTTGGGGGGGGGGGGGGGGATTTCTAATGATTTAAAATAATAATAATAAAAGTAAAACTTAATAATTAAATACTGGAGAAAAGAACTAAGGGACAAACTGACGGAAGAAAACAGTGAACCAGTTTCAATTCTCCACTTTTAAAAAGGCTGATCGGTATTATATATATATATATATATTGGATTTTGCTTAATTAATATTACATATATAGGGTTCCATCTGTATTTTGTATAATGTTAGTTACAATTTGCTGCTAAATTTATTAATTATTGTAATAGGAATAGATGATGATTTGTAATTATATTATGGCTATATATATATATATATATTTCTTAATTGTTTTGTATTTTCCATTTTAATAAAGGGTGCAGACTAGAGGCAGATCTGTTCCAAACGCTTGCCTCTATCTAGGATCTCACGGAAATCGTTGTGTGACTAATACTTTTGCCATCCTTTTATTTTACTAATTGGAAGTTGATTATTGAAATTAGAGCTCAACTCGTTGTTGCAGAAAAATGGCTGTGTTTTCGCATGTTTCCCTTAAAAAAAAAAAAGGCGCACGCTTGTTTTCTGTGTCAAGTGTGTTGGCAGTGGGGCGCAAAAAATGCGATAAGACGTGTGCTTCGAAGAATGTAGTTCGCTGGTGGTCGACCTTGACTTGGTCCAGCACGTTACCTGATCCTACCAATTCATAACAAAAAGAAACATCCAATTCGTATTGTTATGCTTTAAAACTGTAATCAAGTAAGCGGCTCTGCGATCACTCTTGTTTTTATTTTCTTTCGGGTATTTACAGACCTTCAAAATGTTCGAGTTTGACGTGGATCGAATTAGAGTCCTGCATCGGGTCGGATGACCCCGATTTTAGCAGGCCGTCCCGCGAGTCGTGTTTGGGTCGGTTGACTTTAAAAAAAAATGTTGCAGGCAGGTCGGTTTATCATATGATCAGGTTTGTTCTATTTTTTTAATAGCTGACAAACTTCCTGATTTTTTAAAGACAAAAATTTACATTTTGAAACAGAAAATTTATTTAATAAAATATGCCTTGTTTGTATGTGGTACCTATAGAGGTCTGCACGGGCCGAAATTTCCAGGCCCGTGCCGGCCCATAGAAAAAAATATTGGCCCGGCCCGGTAGAAAAGTTAAAAGTTCGGCCCAGCCGGGCCCGCTATAACAGCTAAAAGTTCGGCCCGAGCCCGGCCCGGAAAACAGTTAAAATCTCGGCCCGAGTGAATTGCCACAAAACATTAATTTTTGCGTAGATTTGGTTAAAAATTTGACTCTTACGAGGAGTTCTGACCAAAAATATTTATCTTAATTTTTTTTTCATGTTTCTAAACTTCATATTTATATAAGTGCCGGAGGCTGCGATATTTATTTTTTTAATGAATCTCTATTTCTTCTATGTAAATATTTCAGTTATCATTAATATTGTTAATCCATATCCCATGCATTGAATTGTTAAAAATCTGAAAAATGCTATACAGTAAAATCTTTTAAGACTCAATTACATAGAAAAGAAAAAAAAATGCGTTATAGACAAGTTCCCTTCTTAGGAAATGTAAATGTATTATATATTCTTTTCTTTCGTATTAGTATATTAATTTTGCATGGATCAACACATTTTTCAGTTTAAAACAAGATTCCGTCATAGGCATGTTTTCCTTTTCACATGTTTAACTATATTTTAATTTAGCTATATTTTAATTAAGCGTTGAAATTTACTACTCTTTAAAAAGAATAAATGTTAGTGTTTAATTGTAGAATAATGGCGATTCAAAAATGTATGCCTATTTTGCAAAAATCTTTGGGCCAGGCTTAATTTTACTGATCTTTGAACGAACAGGTCACGCCGAGACAATGATTTTCATACGGGCTGGCTCAAAACTAGGACTGAAAATTTTGGGCCGTGAAGACTAGAAAAGAAAGCAGTCCCGGCTCTGTACAGAAAAAATAAGTTAGGCCCGGCCCGATTCTTCCGGAAAAAAGTAAAACCCGGCCCGTAAAGAGTAGTCACTAGGCCCCGCCCGGCCCGAGTGCCGCAAATGAAAATAGGCCCGAGCCCGGCCCGTGCAGATCGCTAGGTGCCTATTTGATTCTTAGTGTTCCGTACTTTAAAAGTAAAAACGAAACCATTATAAGATATGCTGTGTCCGTCTGTCACATGCATTTTACTCGTGAACTATGAAACATAGAAAGTTCAAATTGGCTGAAATAATAAAGGCTATTAATCCTGATATTTATAGATATTTAGGGGAAATGTAGAGGGGCTAATTAAGTTACTTTAAAAAACAAGTTGGAAATTGCTCGTCAAACGTGGCAAATGAGGTGCGTTCGTACTATAACTAGTTTTAAAATTACTCCATATTGTACTGAATGTATAATTTTTTGCACTTCATAACGTGCATAGTCTGATACCAGTGGCGTGGCGTGAAAATTTTCGGTGGTCATCGCAATTATTTAAGTTTGTGGTGAAAAATTATTAACTCTAAAATTCAATGGTTGAATGTTCAAAAAAGAAACTTTAAATCTTACCTTCACTTATACATGAACTCCAAATGTTCTGCTAAAACTGGATCGTAGAGTTTTAAAAGCTTATTAAGAGTTTCAAAATATTGCTTGGTCATCGCCGCATCCAGCGATGACCGGACGCCACGCCACTGTCTGATACATCATTAAAATGCACTTCCAATAATTTTTTCGGAACACTTTTGACTGTCCCTGTAATTAAACTATACATCCGATTTTCCTAAAATTTGAAATAGCTCAACAAAATTTTGCAACAATTATATCTTTAAAATTTCAGACCATTCGGAAGGCTGTAATATCATTAAAATGCACTTGCAATAATTTTTCCCATTGGCCGTAATGTAAAGAAAAACTTTTGGCTGTCCCTGTAATTAAACTATACATCCGATTTTCCTAAAATTTGAAATGGCTCGACAAAATTTTGCAACAATTATATCTTTAAAATTTCAGATCATTCGAAAGGCTCTAATACCATTAAAATCCACTTGCAATAATTTTTCCCATTGGCCGTAATGCACAGAAAAACTTTTGACTGTCCCTGTAATTAAACTATACGTCCGATTTTCCTAAAATTTGAAATGGCTCGACAAAATTTTGCAACAATTATACCTTTAAAATTTCAGATCATTCGGAAGGCTCTAATATCATTAAAATCCACTTGCAATAATTTTTCCCATTGGCCGTAATGTAAAGAAAAACTTTTGACTGTCCCTGTAATTAAACTATACATCCGATTTTCATAAAATTTGAAATGGCTCGACAAAATTGTGCAACAATCACATATTTGAAATTTCAGACTATTCGGTTGGGTAGTTTTTGCTCTCTTACATGCGGACAGACGGACGGACTGAACGACGACTATAGGTGCTACGTATTTATATAATTACGAACGCACCTAAAACAAGTTGGAAATTGCTCGTCAAACGTGGCAAATGAGGTGCGTTCGTACTATAACTAGTTTTATAATTATTTTTTGCACCCCATATTGTACTGAATGTATAATTTTTTGCACTTCATAAAGCGCATAGTCTGATACATCATTAAAATGCACTTCCAATATTTTTTTCCCATTCCCCGTAATGTAACGGAACACTTTTGACTGTTCCTGTAATTAAACTATACATCCGATTTTCCTAAAATTTGAAATAGCTCAACAAAATTTTGCAACAATTATATCTTTAAAATTTCAGACCATTCGGAAGGCTGTAATATCATTAAAATGCACTTGCAATAATTTTTCCCATTGGCCGTAATGTAAAGAAAAACTTTTGACTGTCCCTGTAATTAAACTATACATCCGATTTTCCTAAAATTTGAAAGGGCTCGACAAAATTTTGCAACAGTTATATCTTTAAAATTTCAGATCATTCGGAAGGCTCAAATATCATTAAAATGCACTTGCAATAATTTTTCCCATTGGCCGTAATGTAAGGAAAAACTTTTGACTGTCCCTGTAATTAAACTATACATCCGATTTTCCTAAAATTTGAAAGGGCTCGACAAAATTTTGCAACAGTTATATCTTTAAGATTTCAGATCATTCGGAAGGCTGTAATATCATTAAAATGCACTTGCAATAATTTTTCCCATTGGCCGTAATGTAAAGAAAAACTTTTGACTGTCCCTGTAATTAAACTATACATCCGATTTTCATAAAATTTGAAATGGCTCGACAAAATTTTGCAACAATCATATATTTGAAATTTCAGACCATTCGGTTGGGTAGTTTTTGCTCTGTTACATGCGGACAGACGGACGGACGGACGGACTGAACGACGACTATAGGTGCTACGTATTTATATAATTACGAACGCACCTAAAAATCGTTTCTTTGCATATCGTGTGAAAGCTTCCGCAACGCCAAACTCATATATTTTAATTTGTTTTAATTTTAGTTATGTTTTTAGAGAGATCGTCGAAAATGTAATGCAAAGATATATCCCCCCCCCCCCCCTGCTATTTCCGAATCTACAGAAACTAAAATTATGAAAAAATTATGGGTAGTAGAAATTAATTTAAACCTTGCAGGAAAACTATAGCTATTATCCTAGGTCACTTAGGTAGTTTTAACGAAAATCGCATTTTTCCGTTGCACAATTTCGATTTGCGATCGGGCAGCTAAGGAGTTGAAGAGCGCTGGGAGGTACCAATGGTCACAGAAGTATAAACAGGGATGTAGTGGAGGGTATACGAGGGTATATGCCGTATACGCTCTGGATTTTTTAAAGGAGCACCGTATACCCTCCTGTTTCTCAAGAAATCTGTAGTATATATACACTAGGGCATGGTTGGCGAACCTATGGCACGTGTGCCAGAGTTGGCACGTAAGACAATTTCTCTGGCACGCGAAAAAATAAATTTTATAATAATTATACAGAACACATTTTTTACTTTCTCCTATCTTCAATAGAAGAAAGTATTGTAATCGAAATTTTTTTCGACTTACGGTTTTCGACTGATTTATATATTTTAGGGGCCAGAGATCCCCAAAAACATGTTTATAGAAAATGTCCGTTTGTCCGTCTGTCTGTCGCCATTGTACCATTAAAAAGTGTATGAAGTTATGCATAGAATTGAACCAAATTTTTATTTTAAGTTTTTAGATATGACAGGTATGTCCTCCCTGAATTTGGAAAAAATTCGCCGGTAGGGGGCGCTGTAACAGCTTTTTTTTGTGCGATTTTGAATATTGTACCATCCAAAAGTGTATGAAGTTACGCATAGGGTTGAACCAAATTTTTATTTTAAGTTTTTGGATATGGCAAGCAGGTCCTACCTGAATTTGGAAAAAATTCGCCGCTAGGGGGCGCTATTATAGCGATTTTGCATATTGTACCATCGAAAAGTGTATGAAGTTATGCATAGAATTGAACCAAATTTTTATTTTAAGTTTTTGGATTTGGCAAGCAGGTCCTCCCTGAATTTTAAAAAATTCGCCGGTAGGGTCGCTGTAATAGCGATTTTTGTGCGATTTTGAATATTGTACCATCGAAAAGTGTATAAAGTTATGCATAGAATTGAACCAAATTTTTAATTTTTTGTGTATGTTTCTGGCTATAGCAAACAAGTCCTCCCTGAACTTGAAAAAATTTTGCTAGAAGGGGGCGCTATAATTGCGATGTCTGTGCCATTTTCATTATTGTACCATCGAACAGTGTATAAAATTATGCATACAATTGAACCAAAATTTTTGTGCATGTTTTTGGCTTTGTCCAACAGGTCCTCCTTGAATTTGGAAATATTGTATATCGCGCGGTAAAGGGGCTCTGTGATAGCGATTTTTGTATACTTTTCTTGATTTTTCGTAGTTCTATTGTGCATCGGCGGCTCGTGCAGCGGCGGGAACTCGCTTCCTGCTAAGCCGGCTATTCGCAAACACCTGATAACAACAGAATAAGGAAAAATTAATAATTTTAACAAATATCATGCTATAGATTAACTCGTTTTTAGTCCGTTTAATTGACTGGAGCAGAAATTTAAGATGAAAATCAAAGTTGGTATAGTATTGAACTGATAATATTGAAGTATTAACATGTGTAACTAGGTTTTGAAATATTAAGATGTATAAGATAGAAGAAAGTTTTGAGATTGGCACATCGAACTAGTTAATTATTAATGCATGAAAGCAATTGATTTTTTAACTAGTGCCTTGTTTAAACATAGCACACTGCAAAATTATTTTATGTCAAAGTTTGGCACGTTACATTGTTGATAGATACTGTTTGTGAAATTTTGGCACGCGCACGTAAAAAGGTTCGCCGATCCTGCACTAGGGTATAACCCTCTGCTTAGAACGTATATCCTTTTTTTTTTTTTTTTTTTTTTTTTTTTTTACGGCAACACCACTGAGTATAAAAGGATTGTTGGTAATGATTTTCGAAAAAATGTCTTTAATTACCCGAGATGTTAATCCTTAAAGACACGGGCGGCGTATTTTATGTACCATCGCCTTTTAATAAAGCCTAGAAAATCTTTTAATGATATATTTGTGTATGGCAATGTCCAGTAGTAGTGTAAAAGCAATAAACGTCAAACTGTTAAAAACAAACTAATTTAATTAGAATTAATCACATAATACCATGGGATTCGCGACTAGTTTGCAATGAGTGACCCTCTCAATACGCCACCCGTTTCTTTAAAGGTTAACTAAAAACCTAGTTGGAAAAACGCAGCACGTACCAAGGCGGCCTTGCAACTTTGCGACCTCCTTTCGCAGCGCTTTTAGCACAATGCTAAGGTTAAACTTTGAAAAGGGGTTTTGTTTTAGGTACACGATAAAAAGCAAAGGTTATTACTACGCTGTTACTAACTTGCGTTTATGAAATGTTAACTGAAGTTTAAATATGCACTACTTTTATTGTCAGCACCTAATTAAGTTCATCATAAACAGATTAGAATATGATTAGAGAGAGAGTTATACGGAATAGAAAAATTTGATACTATTAAGGCTTCACATCTCTGAACTTTCATAGTTTATCCATTTATACTTTTCTAGTACATACAAACAGCTATACCCAATCCTACGTTGTAGAGTTTTTTACAAAGTCTTATTAATCTTTTAGCAAAGATTTTTGTAATAATACAGTTACTAATTAACATATTTATTGTACGGAACCCTCTAAGCGCGAGTAATACTCGCAATTGACCGTTTATTTTTTATTAACCTTTAACTGATGTTACCGGTCTCACACACTGCTACTGTTTTCAATTTTTATAGTTTTAACTTGCAACTTTCAGTTTAATTACGAACATTGCCAAAATTTTGTTTCGTTTGGAACTTTACCACTATCGCCAGAAACATTTGAATAGGTGAATTTAACCCTTAAATGCCTGATTTTTCAAAAATCATTGTAATAATGTTTTTCGGCTTTCATTTTTTAAATAAATCGTGGGAAAAATACTTAAAAAAATCCCATTTTGTAAGTATGGTTTACGGCTAAAAAACAGTTTGTTGCTAATCGGCAATACTGGTCTTTAATTGAAAAAATAATTTTCCTTGATAAAATTCTATAATATTAAACACACAAGAATTTTAGAAACTATAATAAGAAATAAATTGCTCACTGCAGAACAAAATAGGGTATTTCGCAAGCTTCCAAACAAAACAAAAAGAACAACTAGCAACAATTAAAAAAATAAATCTATCTTTATTCTTAAAAAGCACAAGTGTTGCCATCTACATGTTGAAAATCGATTTAATAATATTTTCAGAATGTATTTTATTGGCAACATTAGGCATTATAGCTTTAATATTGTTCTAATGATATTTTAGAGCCTAAATTGGGTATGTTGCCAAAAAGTAACACCCGGCATTTAAGGGTTAAATTATAACAGTCTTGTACAAAAATACAATCCTATGGGTTAATCGCGCCTTTTATTCATCTTTCGATGGAGCGGTCACACATTCACAGTAGTAGTTATGTGACAATTTCTGTCACATCAGTTAAAGATTAAGTAAACTTTCCAGTTCAAATATGTTTATTTGACTTTTAAAAAGCGGAATGTCTGTAGCTATGTTTTTATTGTTGCTGGTATGGTTCAGACTGGGTTTTTGCTATTTTGGGAGTTTCTGTTATAGCCGATTTTGCACGTCAGAGTTTTGTTTAACTGTGTATTTGAATATACATTGAAAATTTATATATTCAATGTACTAAGCTGTAATAGAAATGTACTTTCTTATTATGATTGGGCTATTCTTCCATCATAAGTGCAATCTTATATGGAATGACGAACCTGCACGCGTGCCACTTTTGACACGAGGTAAAATTTTGCCTTTAGAAATGACGGCTCCTCAATCGGGACATATGCAAATATAACCCAGTTTCGTTACATCATATTATATTTATGTGAATTAAGGCGGTTCTCAAATCCTCTGCTCAACCACGCAAAACTTTGACACATTTCTCGACTTACTTTTAAACGTAGAGGCATAAAATTGGCATGCCTGACTATTGAAACGATTTGGGATCGAAATGTGTTTTCCATTTTTTGATAAATTATTTATCGAGTTATAAGCTATTCTGGTCACGTAACAACCGGTTTTTCTCATGTTTCTCGGTGTCGTGTACGGAAATTCGGTTCAAAACGCCCACTTTGACAGTATTTTCTGAAAGATCTTCTGCGTTTACCAAAAAGGGGAAAGCGTCTTTCGATTACATTGTCAGACCTGCCAACTGCTACGAAAAAATCGTAGTTACTACGATTTGGACCTATAAACTACGATGCTACGAAAATCGGTCTTAACTACGATTTTTTGCAAAAAAAACACAAACGCAGAAATTTCTAGTTGCGATTTTTATCCCGCGCAGCATATTTTTGCAGGAGTGATTCTGTTCCGAAATTTCCAAAATTTCAAAGTATTCATTTCCGAAAGTTTTAAAAAATTGGTCATTTGTGTGTGTCCGAAAATTCGGACATTAAAAAATGCTCATAGGAAAATAAAATCTCGCCTGCAAAATAAACTTCTTACATAAAACCCTCTTTATGTATATTAACCACGAGTGAATCGTGTTTCTGTAAATATTTATACAGGAATTCCCTTTGAAAAGGTGCAATTTTAAGAAGTTTTGGAGGGGGGGAGGTGGCTCTTTGAGGGGCAAGGTTTGGGATAGTGTGCAAAATCGCACGATTTACACAAGAAAAATGAAAGTCCGGCATAATGAAAAATGCTGTGCAGTATTTCCCCCTGCAAATTCTTCCACAGACTTATGATTCTTTTTCGAGTATATTTTGAAATTTCTTGGAAGTCCGCAATTTTTAGGTGCGTTCGTAATTATATGAATGCGTAGCACCTATAGTCGTCGTTCAGTCCGTCCGTCTGTCTGTCCGCATATAACAGAGCAAAAACTACCAAACCGAATGGTCTGAAATTTCAAATATAAGATTGTTGCAAAATTTTGTCGAGCCATTTCAAATTTTATGAAAATCGGATGTATAGTTTAATTACAGGGGCAGTCAAAAGTTTTTCTTTACATTACGGCCAATGGGAAAAATTATTGCAAGTGCATTTTAATGATGTTATAGCCTTCCGAATGGTCTGAAATTTTGAATATATAATTGTTGCAAAATTTTGTCGAGCCATTTCAAATTTTAGGAAAATCGGATGTATAGTTTAATTACAGGGACAGTCAAAAGTGTTCGGGGAATGGGAAAAAAAATTATTGGGAGTGCATTTTAATGATGTTAAAGACTATGTACTTTATGAAGTGCAAAAAATTATACATTCAGTACAATATGGGGTGCAAAAAATAATTATAAAACTTGTTATAGTACGAACGCACCTCATTTGCCACGTTTGACGAGCAATTTCCAACTTGTTTTTTCTTTTATGGAATTTCCCCAAATTAATTCATGAATCGATTACGGAAAAAAATTGAGAATTTCTTCAAATGATCGTTTAAAAATAACGGGTATTTCGTCAAAGATTTCAGAAACAAATAGTGATTATCTTCAGTTGGTTGCTGAATAAAATCGCTAATTTCATTAAGAGTTCAAAAAGAAATTGCGAATTTCATTGAAAGATTGCGCAAAAAATCACGAATTTCGATAAACTATCGAGGGAAAAATATTGAAATTCCGTCAAAAGGTCGCGGAAGCGAGTAGTGAATTTTGTTAATTGGTCGCGAAAAGATATCGAAAATTTTGCCGATCGGTTGCGATAAACCATCACGAATTTTGACAAATGACCGTGTAAAAAATAATCAATTTCGTCAATTGGTCACAGAAGAAAATAAATTTCGTCAAAGGATCGTGGTAAAAACGTGAATTTTGACAAAATATAGAGAAAGAAAACGCGAATTTCGTCAAAAGATCAGTAAGAAAATGCAAATTTCATCGAAAAATCAGTAAGAAAATGAAATTTCACCGAAAGATCGCGGAAAGAAAACACTAATTTCATCAAAGGATCGTGGTAAAAAGCAAAATTCGTCAAAGGATAGCGGTAAAAAATGCGAATTCTGTCAAATGTTCGTGGTAAAAAGTACGGATTTCAACAAAGAATCGTGATAGAAAAATGTGAATTACAATTGTGGGAAAAAAATTGTAAATATCCTGAAATGATCGCGGGAAAAAAAAAATCGCGAATTTCGTCAAAATTTACTGCATTGGGCTAAAAAATTGGATCTAGGCTACTTTTACAAATGTCAAAAAAAAAAAACGCTTTGAAACGAGAACAAACTCTAAAAATTGTATACAAACTATAAAAATCGTATACAGATTTTCAGAGGGAAAAATTTGCTATATTGTGTTGAAAGACTGAAACCTTCCTTTTACGAATGTCAAAAGATGGCTGCGAAACACGAAAAACCAACCAACCAACCTCCAGATTAATTTTAATTTTGTGTGCTACGATTTCTCATTTTCAAATGTTGGCAGGTCTGCATTGCTTCTGAATAACATCTGTCAATTTCATTCGTTTCCGAATAAAAATGAATTAAAAAGTTTGTCAGAAAGTAGCTCCTTTGGATTTTGAGAGCTGCCTTAACTAATCTCTAATTAATATAGTAGAGAATTAATTAAATATAGACACTTTATTTTTTTTTTTCTTATAAATGATACTAACTCAACAAAAATTTAAGAATGTCACTCCGTTGACTGTAATCCAGCCAAAAACTACAAATGAATCTCACCATTCTAACTTAAATTTAAGCTGTGCAAATATATTAAAATTTCAAATACTACTTAACATTTTCCAACATAGTTGAAAACTGTTTGATTTCGGTTTACTTGTCTGCTGCCTGCCCCCACTCTTAACTCGAGAAATGTAGTCAGATTGCCAAGAAATTGATATATTATTGGGGTTTACTATGGCATATTCGGTATTGAAAATGAAGTGCGTAGCATTTACGGTTCGTTTACCGGGGATACTTAAGAATTCCGATACATTTCTTATTATGGGGAAAAATCGTTTGTAGTGTATTTTAATGATGTTACACTGTTTTAAACACGTTGAAATTTATATAGTTACGGAGGTATACTACAAGACGCTAATTATAGAATGGAGTGTGCATAGAATTTATCGTTCATTTATATATACACTATATTGCCATTAATGACCGGCAACTTTCAATTTTAGACATTTTGTCGAATATTTAGAAATATACTTGACAGATTCTTCTGGAATTTCAGGATTGAGAAGAACAGGTATGACATCATATTTAGCAATTTCGATTTGATAGGGGGGGGGGGGGGGCAACAAAAAATCAAAGAAAAAAATACTTGGGATCACCCTGTAAAATAAAATGCAAGAAATGATCTACCGCTACCGAATATAAATAAACAGACATTGTGCAATATGTGTATTCTTTTGTGTAAGAATAGCATGTATATTAATAGAGATATAGCGATTTATTTAAAAAAATTAAAAAATTCTTATGTTTTTTGCTTATAACATGCAGGATTCTCAACCAAATTTAACTCCGGTTTCAGAAAAATTGACAAAATATAGTAGAAACAATATAGTGTAATTGGAATATAAATATATTAAATATTTTAGGAAATATGAGCAGTTGTATGAAATAATTTTTATCTGCGCATGCGCGAACGATAACAAGGAGCATTTTACATAATTTAATAGTCAACTCTATGGAGCAACTTATTAAAAAAAATCTAGTCAAATATCGCAAAAATTCAGAAAAATATCGGCGTTAGAGTGAGCAAATTTTTAGTAGTTCTCTAAAAGCAGCTGAACGATAAGGGATTTTCCACAAATTGTCATTTTTAATTTTAATTTTTTTTAAATTTTCATTTTTTATTGATGCTTTAGTTCTTCTTGGATAACTACCAGAACGAGCCTATACTATGATCAAAAGAAGTATAAAAATCGAAGCATTTTTTCCAAATCTACTCGTTGATACTCACCAAATACTAGCTTTTTTCTAAAAATCAGTTAATAAAAAATAAGGCAAAGAAAGGATTAAGCAAAAATGCAGATGGTAAAATTGTAACAACTTGGAATTCAATTTCAGACACTAAAAGCTGTATATTCTGGCACTTGCTATTTTGATAACTTTTTCTGCGAGACGTTCTTTTCGGAAATAAATATGAAACATTCAAGTAAAAGCATCTTGTCAAATGAGTCTGATTCAGTTTTCGTTCTCTTAAAAATTACTAAGTACGAAGCTGATGTAACATATTTGGCATCTGAGTTAGACAATAGAAATAATACTTTTGAATAAATTTCTAAAGTACAACATCAGATATTACCCATCATATACAATTTTAATTAATTTTTCAATTAATTTACATCGAAATTATTGAATACGTGATTTATCACATTGCTAACTAAGCGTAGAACCAACAATGTGAAAAATGTCCAAGCCGGGAATCGAACCCTGAACCCCCGGAATAGCGCTGAAAGTGGTCTACCATTTAAGCTACGAAGACGATGCCTGGCTTAGCATTTCCCACATATGTTGGTAAGGCTGCAACTGCAGCACAAGATGGAATGGTCTTCATGAGACACACACAAACCCAGCATCAGCAAACACATATATAATTTTAATTTTTCAATTAATTTACAGCAGTGAAATTACGCTCGAAATTACGGAATAGGTTAGCAATGTGATAAATTACGTATTATATATTCAATAATTTCGAGCGATTTTTTTGCCGGCGGCCCGGCCCGTTTGAAAATGGCACTTTAACTTTGCCGGGCAGGGTACGTGGACCCCCCCCCCCCTTAGAAGGCCTCCCTTCTAGGAGGGGAGGGGCGTCGTTAATTAATGTGTCGGATTTTCAAGCAAAGTAACTTTTAATTTCAGCACTCTTCGAAGGTAAGTATTGATAAATCAATCTAAGCGGAACAAGTAATTCGCTCAAATGGAAGCAAAGAGTAATTCTGGAAATGATCACCTAAAGCCACCAGAGGCAAACTCAAAGGAGTCGTTTTGTGTCGGAGTTTGTACTTCGGTCCTGCATGCACATCATAAAGCTTCAGGTGGCCTATCATTCTACTTGCGGTCTGTTTGTTCTGGGCCAGCCGGCGCTTTTTTGTGATTACGCGGCGTTTTTAACCTTTTATGGCTTTAGAAGTACAGTGCTGGATGTCCTGCAAAAGGGGAGAGCTTCCTTCAAGTTCGGTATCTCCTGACCCGTTGTTTGAATCCATTGTTGATCCTCCCGTCCTTTTATTAAAAACAGCAAATTTCGGGATTAGAAAAGAAAGGTTTTATTGCTTTAGCATGACAGTCAGCTATTTTAACTTTCTAAACGCAGCCTAAGTTCGTAGGATCCATTGCATGTTTATCACCTCCCCTGTGGAAAATTCCTTTTAATTTTGGGGTTTTGCTTCGAAACTTTTGAAGAGCAATAAAGAAAGGTCATATTTGACTATAGAACCTTTGGAAAAGAAAGCCCATTAAGATAGTTTGTCTCTTATTGCAATAGTTGGTCTGTACGCAGCCTTACTTAAACGAAGTGAAAGATGAGAACTCAGAAATCCGATTACTTTCTCGTAGAAAGTCCTCCCTGAAGACATCCCCCTTATTGCATTATATGTCCCGCCAAATGTGTCCTTTTGTCAATTAAATTCCTCCCCCTCATTAATGTCATTTGTTTAAAACAGGGTAATCTTCCAAATAATTCGACCTAAAATGGAGTTCTTTATTCCAAGTGTTTTAAAAATTTGCTACAGTGTTCATTTTCTTTTTTAATAAAGTTTGCTGTATGAGACAACCACTTTAAAGAAAAAGAATATATTAATCTGAAGAATGTGGCACAGGTGGTTGACCTTGTCAAGGTGAAGCATGTTACTGGTGCCCCAATGTTTCCTTTTTTTTTCTCTCATTTTTCGTGACTACGCAAGCTTTCGTCTACTTTCTCTTAGCCTCTTGGCAATCACTTTTTCTTCATTTTCCATGCCAAGTGTCTAGCCAAGGTCAAGGTTTTTCTTCCCTCCCGTTTCCTTTCAGGAAATTGTCAGTTCATTGCAGGGCGTTCTTGACGGTTAGTACTGAATGGGATTTTACCGTTGGAGTGTCTTTTTTCTTTTATTTTTATTGAAAATAAAGCAAGGCAATTGGGCATTTTTTTTTTTTTTTTTACATAAAGTAACGTACTATAATGTAGTTGTATCGTTAAAAGCGCCTCACCTTATAACCAATTGTCAAGTTTCGAAGTGGTATGTCCAGTTCAATTCCCCATGACGCTGAACCAGGGTTTAATTAAAGCTTGAGCCAACTATAGGCCGGAACAACTGTTTTACGTCCACCACCACAAAAAGCGGGACAGGTGCTTCTAAATCGTGACATAATAGTGCAGTAAATCCTATGAAAATGGAACCTGTGTAATGTCTGTAACAGAATCCTATGTGAAATAATAATAATAAAAAAAAATCACGGTCCCTACAGAAGAAATACCGTATATACACCTGTTAAGACGAAAACCTGTTTTAAACGGAATCTTTTTGCTGCCATCTCTCCGTTTTAGTAAGTCTTACTGTATTAACCCTTTCGGGACTAGTGATGCATATATGTATCGTCAAAAGGTGCATGTGGAATTTGTTTTTGGCACCATTAATAAATAAATGCAATATTTGTCTTTTTTATAATTAGAGCATTTTTTTTTTTTTTTTTTCGTATTTCACAAGTAAAGAGAACTGTTTAGAAAGAAAAGAAAAAAAAAAAAAAAAAAAACAGTGCCATCCGAATAAAATTTGTGTAAGGGAATACCCTCTCGAAAGGGTTAAATAAACACAATCTTATACAGCAAAATCTGTGAAATCGAATTGCTTAGGACCGAAACAAAATTCCGTTTTGTAGAGATTTCCAATTTAGCAGTTATTGTATGCCCTTCTTTAGGGATTATGAAATTTTTACGTTTAACCCTTTCAAGAGCGGTGGTCACACAGCGTGATCACCTAATTTTAATTCCAAAACTGACAAACGGCTCCAAGAATATTTTAATAACATTTTGCTTTTACAGTGAAAGTTTAGAAAAGCAGGTTTTTATAAAAAAAATTCGTTTGTGAATTCTGGTTTCAGTCGATTATTTCCTTTTACGAACATAATTTTTCTGTCCCTGAAAGGGTTAAGACAGTATCCCGTTATAAACAGATTTTACCAAATAAAATGCATTAAAACCTGTAAAAAAAAAAAAAAAAAAAAAAAAAAAAACTAGTGGTGCCAAATGAAAGAATGGCGCTTTTTTCCGAATTTTGGCGATATTTGGCGAAAAAATTGGATTTTACAATCTGAAGGAATTTCCTTGAACTTTCCTGAAGGAGCCGAGATACAACACGATTCAACCAACCAGAGCAAAGCGATATAAGTAAGCGTCGTATCTTAAATGGGAGATGTCACATCAACCAAGGTCGCACGCCACGTAGCAGACGGGGTGAACTACAGAAAGATGCCTAACTTTTTTCTTCTTTATGGATAATCTATTAATTGCACATCTATGAAATAACTGCGCAAGCGCACAAAGCGGTATAAGTAAGAGTACTAGTGATGGGCGATTCTGGAAAATTTGAGAATCGATTAAAATCGACATCGTATAAAACAGAATCGATCGCAATAAGACTCGATTCCCATATTCTAGAATCGATACTTGAATCGATATTTCGATGTTCACAGATTCACACAGATAAGCTGAAAAATAGTAATTCCAAAACGCAGGGAACAAACAGGGCCGTAATGACTATCTCTCACCCCTCACCTCCATTTATGGGGGCCCTAGACAATGTTAGAGGCCCAGAAGTAAGCTACTACAGACCTTTGAGTCAAATAAGGTTTTTTAACTTTTAAAATTATTATTTTTAAGATGTAATTTTGATAATAATTTATATTATATTTAAATTTATATTTAAAAAAGATCTCGGTCATATAAACAAAAAGAAAGAAATGATTTTTTTTTTTTCATCCGGAAAAGATGTACTTTCTATTCTTATTTCCTTCAACCAAACAGATGGGGACTTACTTCCTATAAACTCCCTAAAACATGTATAAACTTCTTAAAAATGCGCAGATGAGCGAAATTTTGAAGGCTCTAAATTTATTTAAAATGTTAAATGGTTTTTCAGTCTTTTTAGGGTCTCCTATAAGCGTGGGGGAAATGCAAATATTGCAAATCTTCTTTTAAAATAGCTGTGATGAATGTAATTAACCAATTATCACATACTAAATATCCCCCAATTAATAATAAAAATTCTCCTTTTAATAATATATTTAACTAAATTTTCTTTCCCTTTTTAAAATATTTATCTCCTTATCTCATTTACAGTTTATAAATATCTTTCTTTTTAATGTTTACCAAATTTTCAGCTGTTAAGAAAAAAAAAAATGTTCTCATCCTAGACCCATTAACAATAAAATAACATACTTTTCTCTGGTTAACAAATAAATAAGTATATTCCTTGATTATATGGTACTTTTTTTTTTTCCAGCAGTAATCTAAAAACTATAAACAGTTATTGACTCATTCGCTGACATGCAGAGTGCACTCACTGAAACAATAATAAATAAAAAAGAAAAGTATCGAGTTAAACTGATGGCATTGAGATCACAGTCTATTCATGCTAAGTATATTTTATACTCTTACTTCAAAGAATGCCTTTCGAAAAATAAATTAAGGGGGAATCAGACCCACCCCCCCCGTCACATCTCTATACTTAAACAATAAGCCTCCAAATCTCATCAAGGAAGCGTTTTATCAGAATAAAATGGTTACCAAATTTGAAGCAAATCAGATAGAAAAACCCATCTATCTAAATTAAGGGGGGTTAGCCCCTGTTGCTCCCTTTATATTTAAACAATGAACCTTCAAATTTAATCAGGGAAGCGTCTTATCAGGATTAACCGGTATACCAAAATTGTAGCAAATCTGATAATTCTGCATGAAAAACCCATTTATCTAAGTGACGGGGGGGGGGGGGGATAGTCCCTGTACCCCCGTCCTTTATGCTTAACCAATGAACCCCCAAAACTAATCAGGGAAGCCCCTTATGAGAATGAACCTAGAAGAAAAAATTTGAAGCAAATCGGATATTTCTATCGAGAGTTATCGCGTTACGTATGTACATACATACAGAAACTGCGGACACATTAGCTCTCAGGCTTTGATAGCCTGTGAGCTAAAAAGAAAAGTGCCCAGTTAAACTGATGGCATTGAGCTCACAGGCTATTTATTCACACTAACTGTATATTATGCTCTTATTTCAAAGCCCCTCGAAAAATAAACTAAGGGGGGGGGGGATTGCCCCTCCCCGTTTCCCCTCTTTATACTTAACCAATGACCCTCCAAATATCATCAGGGAAGCGCCTTATCGAAATAAATCGGTATTCCAAATTTGAAGCAAATCCGATAGCAAAATCCATTTATCTAAATTAAAGGGTATTAGCTCCCTGTTCCCCCCTTCATATTTAACCAATGAACTTCCAAATCTAATTAGGGAAGCGCCTTATCAGAATAAACTGGTATACCAAATTGGAAGTAAATCGGATAGCAAAACCCATCTATCTAAATTAGAGAGGGTATTATCCCCTTGTCCCCCCTCCCCCCTTTTAGACCATAACAATGAACCTTCAAATATAATCAGATAAACTCGTTATCAAAATTAACCGGTATACTAAAATTTGAAGAAAATCTGATAATTCTGCATGAAAAACCCATTTATCTAAGCTAAGGGGTGGATTAGTCCCCCGTTTCCCCTTTATATTTAACCAATGAGCCCTCAAAACTAATCAGGGAAGCGCCTTTGCAGAATGAACATAGAAAAAAAAATTGAAGCAAACCGGATATTTCTATCAAGAGTTATCGCGTTATGTACATACATACATACATACAAAACCGACGGCCAAGAGCGTGTAACTAGGGGGGGGGGGGGCAGAAAATAAAAAAGGACATTAAAATCTTTCCAACAATATGTTACACGAGATGGTTTGGAATAAACAATAAATATGCCCCCGGGGGACAGGTAAGTCTCAAACGGTGGGAGGGGTGACCTCAAATGTATCTTTGGTCAAGGTTTCAAAATGTGGATTTATAATAAAATAGAACGAGAATTGGGCATTTTTAAAATAGCATGCATATTTTGAACGGCCCTGTAAATTAAGATTGGGGAGGAAGAGGGGGGGGGGGGGAGGATTAGAAGGGACGAACTTGAAAAATACAACATAATAAACTAGTAACCCAAATAACTAGGCTTCTAAACAAAAGTATAACGATTTAACCTAGTACTGAATTCAGGGGGTGACCCGGGGGAACATTGGAATGTCCCTCCCGAAAGTTTTGAGATTTTATGCTTTTTAATGGATAAATGTGCATCCCCCCTTACGGAATTCTAAAATCTTCCCCCCACCCTATCTCGACCGGAGCAGCTTAGAAATCAACCCGCCATTCAACACTGAACCTATAAAGACAAAAAAAAAGGCTCTTATACAAAATTTTACAGCAATTCTGCCACTAAAACAGTAAAATTGGAGTAATCTATTCAACCCGAATCGTGGATCATGCGCGATGCGATTTGTTCACCTGCATCTAAAAATCGGCATCGAATCTGAACTGAATTGATTCGCCCGAATCTAAAGAATTGAAGTAAATCAAAAATAAGCGATTCTGCCCGCATCTAAAGATCGGCATCGAATCGAAACTGAATCGATTCGCCATTTCTGATCTTAATTTACGCACGGGCAGAATCGATGCGTTAATTTTTTTCTTGCTTTCTTTTGTCTTTAGAAAAAGAAAGCGTTGGATTCGTAAAAAATTTCGACTTCCGGTTTTCGAAGGATTTATAGTTTTAGAAGATCTTGTCTGGAATACGATTTGACTATTTTTATGTATTGTCTGTCTGTCAGTCTGCCTATTTGTTTGTCTCTGACAAAAAAAATGTTGGCGGACTATTTCAATAACTAATGCATGGAATCTGTTGAAACTTTAGATTCAATTAGACTTTCATATAAATTGGTGCTGATTACTTTTTGATGTAAATCTACCGGCAGGTGGCGCTGCTATGCTGCATTTTCCCCGATTTTTGCAATAGCTCTATCTCAAGAACTAATGCACGGATTTTCATCAAACTTCGCATTCAGTTAGACGTTGGCATAAATTGTTGCATATTAGATTTCGATATAAATCACCCAACAGGGGACGCTGTTATGCAGATTTTATCAGCAGTGTTGAATTCAGACAATTTTCTCCGGGAGGGATTTCTGCGGATCCAGAGAGGGACAGTTCAGAGGGGAAGGGGATTGGACTTTTGTACATTAAGCATAAAATCTCAAACCTTCTGGGGGGACATTTGAATGTCGCAAAAGGGGGGGGGGGGGGGGGCATGTCCCTCCGGGCTACCACCGGAATTCAACACGTTTTTCTGGATTTAAACGATTTTAGGGATCATATCTCAAGAACTAATGAACGGAATTTCATCAAACTTAATATTCTGTTCATTATTAGGTTTTCGTGTAAATGATATAACAGGTTGTGCTGCCATGCTGCTTTTTTTTTAGCAGTGTTGAATTCAGGCATTTTTCTCCGGGAGGAATTTCTATGGTTCTGGAGAGGGACATTCTAGAGTTTCGGGGGGGGGGGGGGGATTGGACTTTTGTCCATTAAGCATAAAATCTCAAATCTTCATGAGAGATATTTCAATGTTCCGGGGGGGGGGGGGGTTGTCCACCCGTACTAGCCCCTGAATTTAACACTGTTTTTCAGAATTTACACGATATTAGCGATAATATCTCAAGAAGTAATGACCGGAATTTCATCAAACTTAATATTATGTGTCATTGACATAAATTGTTCCTGAGTTCGTGTTAATCATGTAACAGGCTATACTGCTTTTTTTTTTTTTTTTTTTTTTTTTTTTTTTTGCATGGTATTCGTGATAGCCATGTCTCAAAACTAATGCACGGAATTTAATCAAAAACTTCATATTCTGTTACACTTTCAGATAAATAGATCCTTATTAGGCTTGGGTATATACTGCCCAACAGCTACCGCTTTTATGCTCTTTGAATTGAGATTTTCCGTTGCGGATAACTAGGCTAATATCAGACGAACGTCTTTTTGCACACTTTTTTTTCGCTCTTACACCGTCCCTACACATGATAGCGAAGGTGTAGGGATGGCGTAACAGGGAAAAAAGCGTGCAAAAAGACGTTTGTCTGACATTAGCCTAAGAGGGTGTGGGCCGAAATTCAATGATTTGTTAGGAAAATGCAATGCTTATATTTTCTTTTAAAATGCACATACTTCAACGAACCTATCCTTTTTAAATCCTCATGATGCGCATAGGTTATCATTTAAATTTGACACTGTGATAGCGAATTTTGAAGTTTTAACATTTATGAGGCAGATTAAAGTTTTGGGATTGGCACATCCAACCACTTTATCTTCAATTTTTGAAGGAAAATGAAAATGATATTACCTTATTTTGTCTTAGAGACATCGATTAAAAAATTCATAATATCGATTAAATCGAGTTGGCCATAGTATCGATTAAATCGATTAAAAAAATCGAAATCGCCCATCACTAAAGAGTACAATGTCAATACTGGAATCTGGAGTATCTTGACACAGCTGCGCCATCTAGTGGACGGGGTGAGTAATGCAAATACGCGGGTTTTCAGTATGACGTCATATATGAGAGAATATCATCTGGAATAGAACCGTGTATATCATTTTTTATAACTTTAGCACATCAAGAATTGAGTAAAAAATAAGACTACAAAATTCAATCTTTACACATTAACTGCTTACTAATTTTTATGCGTCATTTTTCATTTCATTTAAAGAAAATAATTAAAATCGAGCTATTTAAATCAACAACATTTGATAATATATATTAAATAATATTTTATTCTTTTTAATAAATTAAAGTTAAAATACGTAACTAACTTGTTTTGCTCTTTGGAAAAGGACCAGATATGAATTCTATAAGAAAAAGAATTTTCTTAATTTCGAAAACGACAGTTATTCGATGGCCAACATTTTGCCATTTTAATAAATAATATTAGTTCTAAAAAAGAACTGCTTTTATTTAAATAATTAACTATAATAAATAAGTCAAAAAACACGAATAAAAATTAATAGAACATTCTATTACTGTCAGAATGTAAATGCTACAAACAAATGAAAATGTTATCTTCTTAACCTTAGAAAAAGGTTTCTTACTTATTACATTAAATAATACCGGAGATGCTAAAATGAGAACTGCCATATATATATATATATAACAACGGTATTTTAAATCTATAGTTGGGGCCCGTCTAACTTGTCAATGGGTATTATGCTACGCTTGCCTTTTTACTAACTTTGGCGTTGTAGGATCGCCAGATTTGGCTGTTTATCGTTGTTTGGGGGAATAAATTTGCGCGAGTTCATGTTATCAATAGTGATGCAACGAATAGTGGTTTGGCCGAATAACCGAATACCGAATATTCGGCCAAGCTACAGCCGAATATTCGGCCTATTCGGCCGCCGAATAATGAACTTATTTTTGCCTAAAAATAAAATATAGCATGTACTATATGCACAATTTTTGTATATTTCACAATTAAAATGTATTGTTTTCTTTTAAAAAATTATTTATATACAAATTTTTAATTTTTTAAAGCATTATTTTACTTTGAAAAAATATTCGGCTATGTTCGGCCTAAAAATTGCCTCAATAATATAATTCAGCCTCTCCCCCAAAAAATTCTTAGCAAAAGTTCCTCATCAGGTACTGTCTAGTTACATTTTAATTGATATTATGTGTGTTGTTACATTTTAAAATAATGGCAAAATTTGAAAAGTACTAGGAAACATAAGTTTCAACTTTCAGATGAAATAAAATAAAAAATAAGGGAACAGATGTTATTATCCCGGGGTCTGCCATCTTGGATTTTTTTCTTGGCTTGAATTAAAAATTATTTTTTTATTAATAGTTATAATCATTATATTCCATTTTTTTTTTCAATATTATATTAACCTATCAACAATATTTAACCATTGGCAACATTACTACTTGGCGAAAAAGGAGTTTTCATGCAAGAAAAAAAATCCAAGATGGCGGACCCCGGGATAATAACACATCTAAGCCAAAATAAGAAATCTTAATATGTTAAGAAAAACCACTGATAAAAAGGATGAAAGGAATACCCTCTAAAATGGTGGAAAGAAATCATTGTAGACTTTATAAAGCTTACAATTAACAAAAATTTTTTATCACTTATTATTATCATTCATTATTTTTTTTTTCTTTGCTGTCAGCAGATAGCACTAGAGTTCTTTATAGGTATAATTCAAAATATTATTGAAAGAAATATTTTTTTATGTAACAAGGGATAAATGTTACTTCCCATTATGATTTAAAAAAAAAAAATTTTTTTTGCTTGTACAGCTGTATTAAAACAATTTTGAATAGATTAATTTTAAATTCAACAGATTGTGCTAGCTTATTACAAGCAGATACTTTTTGTACTTACTGATACAGCATAAAATTTTTTTAACATGATTCCTAAGTTAGCCTTTTTATATAAAAATGGGTAGATAAAACCCATTCGGGGTATGGAAAGTTAATGGGAAAAAAATGTGTTAGTTAATTTCAAATAAAATTTTCATTATACATGATGAATATAAATTCTCAAATTAAAAAGTTATACTGTGTAAATATAAAAACATTTATTACAGTATTATTCGGCAGAGGCCGAATAATGGACTTGATATTCGGCAGACAGGCCGAATGGGCCGAATATTCGGCTTCGGCCGAATATTCGTTGCATCTCTAGTTATCAATTCTTTTGTTTTTTCACGTTCCACGCAGATTGTTCCGTATTCCTAAAAGAATTTAGTTTCCATTGTTTTAGCTTACTGTACTAAATTTTGTCATCTGCGATTTCTGAATTTTTAGCGATTCTTATGCGATTTAACGTTTCTTTTTTGTTTTTAGCGTTTCGTGGCGATTTTCTACATTATTAAAAGTACATTCGATTGTTAACTTTTAGTCCAATACAACAAATTTTATCCTTTTTTCAATAAAGTTTATTCGGAATTCGTACAGCAATTTTTGTGGGGGTTATCGGGTTTGCGCGACGATTTCTCAACATTCGCAAATTGAATCCTATTTTTTTTCCAATATAGAAATTTTTTTATCCTGCAATTTTTGAAATTTTAGTCATTTATAATGCTATTTTCAGCGTTTTTTTTTTCCCCGCAAAGATATAAAATTAACGATGATTTAATGTACAAAAATATTCAGAAAGAACTAATTTATAAGAAAAAAATTGTGTTTTAGTTTAGAATTTATTGTAAAACACATGAAACGTGCATAAAATAAAAATTGTTTTCCCCCTTATTTTTATAATAAAAATAAATGGTCTTCGCTGATTTGTTTGTAATAGAACTCATCTTCGGAAAATCATAAAAGAAAACAGGAATGAATATTTTTAGCTTTTCTTTTGTAAATCAATTATTATTTTGTCCCAGATTTGAAAGCTTTCATTACAATAATAATTAAAAAAAAATCTAACCGGTGTAATAAGTTCATAGTAATGAATGCTAAAATTCAAAAGCTGTGCAGTGTTTTATTATGAAGCCGAAAAAAAAGTTTATTGATGTATGTGTTAACATTTAAAATAAAGATAATTCTTATTATTTAGCATTCAATTTTTATGTTTAAAAGAAAAAAAAAATTTGAAAATAATCTAATTATATCCTTACAAATTTTATTCCAATTTCAAATTCAATATAAATTTCATCCTGAAAATTATAATATCACTTGTTTCAAAATTATCTATTAAAATAGAAGGAAACACACATACACACCCTCTCACAATGTTCTTCAACACTTTACTCATTTTTTTTTTCCTCACAATGTTCACAAACAAATGCACATTTTTAGTTGCATTGAAGAAATTGTTTTAAACTATTCCAATATATCCAGATATTTTGCAATTTCGTTTCCAGTTAATTGATTTATGTCAAATTCAATTATAATTTAACTATCAAATTAACTTAAATTTATATATAAAACTATAGTATGCATTATGAATAACTGGTGAATTTTTTCTTGTTTTTTGTCTAAAATACTGTTAAAATATGGAATTTATACAATTGTTTAAAAGACAAATTAATTTAACTGCTGATCAATTCTTTCTAAGTAAAATAAGAATAGTTTAAACTTCTGTATGCGGAAGGATGGAAATTATATCGTGGATATACGTACTTATAAAAAGTCAAAATCATTTTTTTTTCTTTTTAATATAACATTTTTTATAAAAATAAAATTCTTATTATTTAGCATTCTTCAATTTTTATATTTAAAGCAAAATCAAAATTTGATAATAATCTAATTATGTCCTTAGAAATTTTATTCCAATTTCACATTCAATATAAATTTCATCACATAATTATAATACCACTTTTTAAAAAATGCGTATCAAAATAGAATGAAAAACATTTTTTTTTTCTCACGATGTTCTTAAGTAATTACAAATTTACATTTTAGGCCACATTGAAGAAATGTTCTAACCCATTCCTATAATCTACAGATTTTGCAATTCCGTTTCCAGATAATTGATTTATCTTAAATTATATTTTAATTTAACTCAAATTAACTTGCATTTATGTATAGAACTAAAATATACATTCTGAGTAACTGATGATTTTTTTCTTCTTTTTGAATCTAACATACTGTTGAAATATTGAATTTATACCATTGATTAAAAGACAAATTAATCTAACTGCCAATCAATTCTTTGTAATTAAAATAAGAATACTTTTACCTTGAGTATGCGGGAGCATGAAAATTATATCGTGAATATTATATCGTCTGTCCTCTAAGAAGGTCGTATCTTCTTTCAATTGTTTAATTTATTTTTAAAGATAATTATAATTATTTTACATATTTTATCCACATGTTTGGTATGTTTTTAAAGTGAAATTTTCCAAAAAAAATTCGAATCCATCGAAATTTTTATTCTATCTTTAATAGTTTAAAAAATGAAACATTTGACTGAACATCGAAAATCTTTTATCTCCAGAAATGACATGGGAATCACCCCATGGCAGATCACCCCCAAACAACGCTACGGGGTGCTAGGGTTGCTTACTCATTTGTTTCTACCGCCAAAAATCTCGCCAGAATTCTAATGCGCGAAGAAATACATTTTCCTTGAATATTACTAGTATTTGTCATAAATATGAACATACATTAAGCTAAATCAATTTTGTTTAATCAGTCAATCGCTTTTCAAAGGAAAATCTAAAAAGAAAAATAGGATATAAAGTGGCTTTTCATTAAAATTCAGTAAGGAACTACTTCTTTGCGCGGACATACACTTCTCCACAGTATAACACCCATTGACTAGTTAGACGTGCCCCAACTATAGTCAAAATGAACTTTCCGAATTATTACAAATATATATATATATATATATATATATATATATATATACACACATAATTAAATCAATTATTTACTCTCGTTTTAATGAGTTAAAAAAAAGAACACATTCAACAATAATTAAAATGTACTAATATTCCCTTTCACCAAATTGCTTTCATTAACCATTAACCCTAAAATAGTAGAACACCAAAGAATTATAAATTAGGACGTACATTCAATATCTATAAATAACAAATGCACTCATATTTGTTTCGATTCAACACTCCGTACACATAAATGCAATTGCAATCATAATGTTAGTTTTGATTTAAAAAAAAATAAATAGCACTCTTAAAAGAATGCCTTCATAACATTAGTTTCGATTTACGAAAATCAGGATACTTAAATAAAGCAGGAAGGAAAAAAAAAAAAAAAATACTAATTCCTATCTACGAAAGAGCCTTCTTAAACAAACAACAAAAACAAATGTAATCACTATTTTCAACCTACAAAATTTGGTTGCACAATCAAATAAAAAAAATATCGATTCCACCTCTAATAAAATATGAAATAAACACTTTTTTGTAAATTGAGGAAATCATAAATAAACCCAACCTTAATTATTCTCCTGCATTTTCAAATTGCGAATGTGATAAATAACACAAATTAAAAAGAAAACATATTCGAGAATTCTATTACGTCAACGTTAAGTAATGTAAGTATTTCCAAAGCACTTTCAAATTATAATATTAATCTCATTTATTTATTTTGCTCTTATGCAGTAGCAGAAAAACAAAATATTCACACCTGTTTAGTTTTTCGAAAACATTTAAGAAGAAAGAAAGAAAAAAATCCATAATATTTTACGCAATCACAATTGAACTTTAATCACATATCAGTGAAATATTTCCATTATTTTACACTACATTTATCTTATTTTAACATTACTGCATATTTAAAATATAATGCAATATACACCTTATTTATTTAATGAAATTTCAGATGCAACAATCAATACTTTCGTTTCAAATTTTACATTCAAAGAAATACTCAATCTAATAATAAGTAATTTTAATAACCTTCATTTAATCGTTCATTCTGTTCGTTATGAATATACACAATATTTGTAATTATTTTACAGCGTAACATAATATAATTTTATTTTGGGGCTAGCATAAAAAACGAACAAGACTCTTATCGCTTTGATATTACAAAACCCCGTAAGAACAATCGTGCCGTGCTGCGCCAGTAAAACGTTTTCTCCTCTATTTCTTATTACCTTCTTAGTAAAAAGGTTTCTCGTTTATTATCTTCTTAACCTTAGAAAAAGGCTTTATTACTTATTACATTAAATAATACCGGAGATGCTAAAATAAGAACTGCCGCAGTGACGAACACTTGTTTATTAAGATGACAAACACACACACAACGAATATTATAACAAATAACTTTTAGATATTATACTATTTCACAAGGACATTAAGATGCCGAAGTTATCAAAAACAATCAGGGCGACACACCACTGATTTTCACTCCACGATCTCCACAGCTACTGCTGCCTGTTCCAGTTCGAATAGTTCTGCCTTGGCGAGAGTTCACTGTTTGGCGACCGCCAATAACCGTGTTTCGCAAATATTAAAGTTAATGCGAGCCTCACATGATGAAGTATTAATTTTATAAAAGTAGTACATTTTTAGGATACTTCATTTTTTTAATGTTAAATGTGTTTAAACATAGTGAATTTTAGATATACCCTAAGTTAGGGATGCACAACCTGTGGCCCGCGAATTTCGTCAATTTATAATTGGCAAAAAAATTTTGACCTTAGGTTGCAGGAAAAAATCGTGAATTTCGTTAATTTGCCGCGGAAAACAATTGCAAATTTCGTCAGTCAGTTAAAAATCGCAAATTACCATTTGTATCAGTATAGGAAATTCCCGAGTTGCTAATTTCGTCAGTCGCTAGTCGAAAAATACCTCGAATTTCATCGATCGGGCGCGGAAAAATCGCGTGTTTCGTCGATCGCGCGTGATAAAGTCGCGAATTTTGTTGATCGAGCACGGGAAAATCGTGAGTTTCGTCAGTTTATCGCGAAAAAAATCGTGAATTTCGCCAGTTTGCGTAGGAAAATTACAAATTTCGTCAATCAATAAAGAATTGCGAATTTCGTTGACTGATCGAGGAAAAATAGAGTTCATCGATTGGGCGTGAAAAAATCGCGAGTTTCGTCGATCGGTTGCGGTAAAATCAAGAGTTTCATCAATCAAACACGAAAAAATAGCAAGTTTCATTGATCGGGCGCGGAAAAATCGCGAGTTTTGTCGATCGGGTGCGGAAAAATCGAAAGTTTCGTCGATCGGCTGCGGAAAAATTGTCAGTTTCGTCAGTTTATCGCGAGAAAAAGTCGCGAATTTTGCTAATTTGCCAAGGGTCAATTAAGAATCGCGAATTTCGTTGACTGGGCGCGGAAAAATCGTGAATTTCGTAGACCGGGCACGAACAAATTGCGAGCTCTGTCGGTCGGGCGAGGAAAAATCCTGAATTTTGACTACCGAGCGCGGAAAAATTGCAAAATTTGTCGATCGGGCGAAAAAAAAAAAAAAATTCGTTGATCGGGCAGAGGAAAAATCTTAAATTTTGTCGATTAAGTGTGAAAAAATTGCAAACTTCGTCGATCGGCTACGGTAAAATCGCGAGTTTCGGCTGCTTATCGCGAGAAAAAGTTGTGAATTTCGACAATTCGCCGCGGGAAAAAATTGAAAATTTCGTCAGTCAGTTAACAATCGCGAATTTCGTTGACTGGGTGCGGAAAAATCCCGAATTCCGTTGATAAGGTGTGGGAAAATTTCGAATTTTGTCAATCAGGCGCGGGAAAATCTAAAATTTTGTTGATCGGCTGCTGAAAAATTGAGAGTTTCGTCAATTGAACTTCGTTCATAAAGTTCATTTTTTTTTCGGCTCTAGCCACTTTCATGCATATGTTTGTTTTTTAGCATTTTTAATAAAGCAAAATTTAATCTCGCCGAATGAAGCCAGCGGATATTTTCACTCCTTGAAAATAATCTTTGCTATATCTCTGTTATATATACAAATATAAACCGTTGCTATATCCTTGCCAACTGAATTGGGTATGATATGTTGACTGGGTAGGGGAACCTAAAGGAGTACAGCTGCCACTCCTCTGAAACCATGTTTTTTTTAGGCCACAGATCTCCCCACCTCCCCGAGATAGAATTATCTCTGTATTGCTGATGTGGCCCTCGACAACCCAGGCAGTTTTGTAAGTGGCCCTTCTCTTAAAAATGTTGTGCATCCCTACCCTAAGTAATGTCATATGTAAAAGTTCCTTCATGTGACACATTGCATTGTGAATAGAAATAAAAGTTTCAATAAATAGTAAAAAAAAGTGTGCGACACTAAAATAATATTAAAACCAGAAAAATTGTAAAATTTTTAAATAGCGGTATCTAAATATCCAAGAAAGATTTTCATACAATTATTCCGATAATAGTTGTTGTTAACTTTTAGGTGGGAACTTCGAAAAATTTATTTTTATTCTGGTATTTTGAAATTATGTATTGTTACTATTTTAAGTCTACAACATCACTTTTTAAGTTATTATTATGATTATTATTCATGTTATTATAACATCATTTTTGTTGAAAATTGGCCAAAAAAAAAAAAAAAAAAAGGTTAATAACAAATCTGAAATTGCCCCCTTCGAAAATCAAATTGCCCTCTGTGGTACGCCCCACGTCTGCGTTAGGCATGAGCGTTCGTGGTTAGAGTATACGCTATGCTTTGAGAAACAGTTTACGGAGCTTCTTTTTAAAAAAATCTAGAAGGTATACGATGTATACCTCCGTATACCCCTCCCCTCCACTACCCCCTGCTTTTGTAGTTCCGCGGGTCACATCTTAGCAGAGCCATATTCAAGTAACATAAATGTTCAGTTTAATAAACAGAAGCATGTTTGCACTGTGCATCTAAAAATGACTTAATAAAATGCATATACAGTAAATTCTGTCTAAGGCGGACTCTATGTAAGCCGGAAATCTGTCTACCGCGGAAAATGTTTAAAGTCCCGGCGAACCCATAGAAAATAACATTAATTATTGCTGCATAAGCAGGAATCTGCCTAACGCGGAAACGGAAAGAGTTCTAAGGTCCCTCCGAAAACAAAATTTTGCATAAGGCGGAAAATAGGATATTTTTAAAATGAAAGGCATTTCGTTTATGAAACTTTAAAACTGATATATATACGTCAAATACTCAATGTCGAGCATAAAAATTAAATTCCGTAATACTTTTAAAAAGTTAATTCAAAGGAACAGAAACTGTTTAAATTTTAAGGAATTCTTGCTTATGCCATTTTTTTCTATATAAATATGCGTTTAAAAGTTATTATTATTAGTTGAGTGCACATTTATGAAAATATGTATTGTGTACAATATAAGTGCTTTAAGGTTATACTCAAATTCAAAGTGATGGCTTTTCTGATGTCTCATTCCCGAAGTTATTATTATTATTATTATTTTGTGTAAACTTCAAATTTGTAGGTATTACAGCGGTACTAAGAAATTAAATAGCATTTCTTATTTATTTATAAAGACAAAGGATCTTCAGAATTTCAGTTTTCGACAGATTTTCGAGCCAGGACAATCAATGAAAGATCGCGAGCAATTCATTATAACTCAAGATCCAATCTTTTTATCGAAAACATAAAACGCTATTCGACTGACGTATGCTTCATTCCAATAAATCACGATCTTTTGCATAAGCCGGAATATTGTCTACCACGGAAAATTTTCTCGGTCCCGGCCGATTCCGCCTTAGACAGAGTTTACTGTAATATATATTTACTAAGTTTCGTGTTTTAAATCGCGAGTGAATTTTTACATACAAACTTCTTGCAACAAAATTTACCTCGCCCAAGGCTACGACTGGAGGTATCTTGCTGATTATGTGGTCGAGTAAGCATTATGAGGGCCTCATTAACATTTAATTTAAGAAATGATGTATATGAATTACATGTATCTGTTACGGCCAAAACCCGGAGCTTGGCCAGTTCGCGAATTGGCCGGCCAGTTCGGGAACTGGCCGAGATTCCTGGCCAAAACCCGAAATATGTGAAATGAACAGCGTACTTCGGGTTTTGGCCGGCCAATTCGCGAACTGGCCGGGAAGCCTTGGCCAATATACGAAGTGGGGATTCAAGGCTACCCGGTAGGTGGCAATGACGTGCACACTTGATAGGAAAGAACGTTCTATACTGTGACGATTATATTCTGATATGTTGGACAATTTCCCGCCTGTTTGATATATTTCGATAAATTGGGTTTATTATGAGCATTATATTCTAATCTGCTGAAGATTTCTGTCCTCTGTGACAAACATCGATGCATCGGATTCATTGTCCAATCCAATAAACAAATTATTTGAGGGACTCTGTAAATAAACGACAAATTTTACCTAACCAATAAACTATAGAAAAATGCTGTAGAGCATATTAGTAATATATAACAGTTTCATTACATTTGAAGTAGTGTAACATCATTAAAATACCCTATAAACGATTTTTTCTCATATATCATAATTCTTTATCTGAATTCTTTTGGGATTCCTATAAACGAACTATAATGGCTATTTAATCAATACTCTATATAAAAAAAAAATGATATTGCTCACTACATGAGTTAGGAATGTAAATTTTATTATATTTGAAATAGTGTAACATCAATTAAGTGCACTAGAAATGATCTTTCACCATTCACTGCAATGTAACGAAATACTTTTGAGTGTTTCTGTAGACAAACTATAATTGCTACTTATTTCATACCCTTTAGATAACAGTTTGTCGTCCATCTTAATGAAGCATACCTATTTTATTATAATTCAGATAATGTAACAACATTAAAATGCACTGAAAAAACCCATTGATGATACTCTAATGAAATATTTTTGTGTTTTCCTGCAAATCAACCAAAAATAGTACAACTTCACTAGTAATACCAAAATGTATTTATAAAGCTAAATATTATAACAATTACAAGTCAATCCGAGCCTTTACCCAAGTTAGAGCACGGGCATGCATACGGCCAGACAAATTCAATTCAAAAACACTTTCAACTATGTTAGAAAATGATAAAAAGTAAAAATCGGTTTCTATATACCAATTTCGCGAATTGGCCGATACTGTATGGCCACTTCGCAAACTGGCCGATTGCATCTGGCCAGTTCGAGTTTTGGCCGGCCAATTCCCGAATTGGCCAGTCAGTTTAAAACGTTGTTGGCCAGTTCGCGAATTGGCCGGCCAGTTCGGGAATTGGCCAATTTCGGGTTTTGGCCATGACATATCTACAGATAAAAGTATCTTATTTCTAATTTATATTCAAAAATTTTGTTTTAATTAATAAGAATCAACGTTTTTCAAATATTACAAACGATACATCCAGCTGTTTATAATTGTAAACGTACAAATACTACCAGATCAATTTTTTCCCCACTTTGTTTCCAATGTGACATGTAAAAAGTATTCTCAGTATATATTTTTATTTTTTTAATTTTTAAGTCCGTATTATGCCTAAAATTTGACTGAATATTCCATATTCAGCCGAATCACTCACTATCCGTTACATCATCAGTACTGAGGCTCCAAATTAAACAAAATTTTACTAATACCTGTTGTTAGAAAGAAAGTTGCAAGTTAAATTGTGAAAATTTAAAAAAAGCAGTTGTCTTAGACCGCTAACAGCGGTTAAATACATAAATCAGGGAAAAAAAAAAAAAAAAAAAAAAAAAAAAAAGGTTCCCTCGTCTTTACTTTTGTTTTTTATGATCATAATTAAAGTGTGTCACTAAAGTTTAACTAGATGCTCAAGTGTGTCGAGGAAAAAAAATCTGTTTCTGAAGAAGTATAAATGGCCTACGCGCATCATTTTTAATGCACTCCGGGCATTGACCCTATAAATAGAAAGGTTCTATGAGAAATATCAGCTTCTTTCATAGTGATATTTTGAAAATTTTTAAGTAATTTCGTAATTTTTGTGTCATTTTAAGACGATTGATGTTTATTTCGTAGAAAATTTGAAGTCGTTAAATATGTTTCTGATGGTAATCCCGTACCGATATTTAGCATCAAATTGTGATTTTAACTTTCTTCTATCTTTACAAAAAAAAAAAAAAAGTATTGGATTTGTGAAAAATTTCGACTTCCGGTTTTCGATGGATTTATACATTTTAGAAGGTCCTGAACCAGGGCTTAATTTCTAACAAAAGAAGTACTGGAGCCCTATTATCCTGCGGTACCGGTACAACAACCGTACTATTTCCCCTCCCCCCCCCCCCCTGTCACTCCAATCTGCATATTTATATTTCATATATCATTTGCAAAATGTAAAGAATTTTTTTTTCTTTAGCAAAATAAAAATTTGAAATATATCTATCAGCATATACTTAGCTGTCAACTAGTCCACAATTTAGTTATCACTCCTTCTGAATAGTAATCTTTGTCTAATTTTAATGTTAATCAGTTACAGAATTCTGCGATTAAATATGTTAAGGATTATGATTAGGAAATAGTGTTAACACAGAAAAGGGATATTTCGCAGCTGTTTAAGACAAAAAATTAATGAAATTTACAGAAATTAATATGCTGATGAATGGAACAATGTTTTACATTTTCCTAAAAAAGTTGCATATCTTAAACTATAATCGATTCCTTCCGCATAACAATATTTTGTGGTGAGTCCCTGAAAATCAGATTAAATTAAAAATTCAACACCGTTATCGGAAAGAATCGATGCTTTTATAGAAAAAGGGTACTGCTCAATTGCTTTCTATCAGAATAACAATACATGGCAATTATATCTACTTACAAGTGAAAGTGACTTCGTAAATGTGCAGAACAGAGCCTTAGCATAGGTAACGTTCATGATACAAAATAAATAGAAGAATCACTAACGTGATTTTTATACTCGTGCGCAATAGAAGACAAAAAAACCTCAAATAAACAAAACCTCAAGCTGATGCTCGTTGGTTAAAAAAGAAAATATTCTTTTCAGGTTAGATATCTAAGTAAAACTCCAGCCAATAACAAAATATCCTTACTGTCACAAAAGAAAATCGAACTGAAAACAAATTCATTGTTCAATCTCTTGAGTGGCGCAGTATGAACACGTCGTCGACATAAATTTGAAACAGAAAAACATGATTTTTCTTTCTCCCTCCTTCTGATCAAAATAGCATTAAAAGGAATTGAAATAGAATATAATACGCAATTTTAAAGGAGGATTTTTTTTTTTCTATACATGAATAAATAAAATTTTAAATGTAATGCAGATTGAGCTCGAGTCAGTCCAAGCGCCAAAACATATATAAAAATTGAGTCCGTTTTATCTCCATCTCCAATGTGTGCGACGAGGCTAACGAGAAAGACAGGCTACCGCGGTGGGTTCCATTCTTCTTTTTTTACAGACCGCTGGAGTCACGTGATGCTCTTTTCGCACACCTTCATTGGTGCATTCGAGCATCACGTGACTGCAGCGGTCTGTAAAAAAAGAAGACTCGGACCCACCGCGGTAGCCTGTCTTTTTCGTTAGCCTCGTGTGTGCGACACATTACGTCACATATAAGTGTTTTGGTAAAAAAGAATGCAAAAGCTTGGATATGGGAAGGAAAGGGAAATGTAATTAGGCTTCAGTTTTTCAGAAGCACTATTGCACTGGGCTCCGGAGCCCTGTATTTATGAGCTCCGGTGAATTCCGACCAATATTTAAATATTTACTGAAAACAGAGAAGTACCGGAGCCGGGCTCCGGTGGGCTCCGGCGCAAATTAAGCCCTGTGCTGAACACAATGGTTTTTAGAAAATGTCTGTCTCTAATATGTGACAAAAAAATTGTGGGCGCTCAATCTCACGAACTAATGCACGAAATTTTACAAAACTTTAGATTCAATTAGATCATGATATAAACTGGTGCTGATTAGTTTTTGGTATATATCGCCCAACAATGGCGCTGCTATGCTGCATTTTTTTTTTCGACTTTCGCAATAGCTCTAACTCAAGAACTAACGCACAGATTTTCATCAAACTTGATTCAGTTACAAGTTGACTTAACCTATTGCTTATTATTAGGCTTTTGGTGTATATCTCACAACAGGTGGCGCTGCTGTGCTGCATTTTGTACGATTTCCGCAATAGCTGTATCTCAAGAACTAATGCGCAGATTTTCATCAAACATCAGATTCAGTTAGACGTTGACATACGCTGTTACTGATTAGGTTTTGGTGTAAATTTCACAACGTTTCGCTGCTATGCTGAATTTTTCACAATTTTCGCAAAAGCTGTATCTCAAAAGCTAATGCATGCAATTTAAGTAAACTTAATATTCTATGACATTTTCACATAAATAGATCCTTATTAGACTTGAGTGTCTATTGAACAAACAGGTGTTGGTTTTATACCCTTTGGGTTGGAAATTTAGGTTGCCGGCATCTAAGAGGGTGGGTTCCGAAATTCAATGATTTGTTTGCTATACTTATACGTATCTCCTTGTTAAATGCATTCAATTCAACGAACCTATATACCTTTACAATCCTCATGATGGCCATAGATTGTCATTTAATTTTGGCATTGTGATAGCGAATTTTGAATTATTAACATGAATGATACAGAAGAAAGTTTTGGGATTGGCACATCCGACTAGTTTATTTAAAATTTCAGATTTAGTTAATACAGTCACCCCCCCCCCCCCCTCCTTTTTTAAAAATCTCAATGTACAAAGCTCTTTGTACACAATCTGAATATCTAAAATGCCAGTTTCTTTTTGATGGAATTTCTGGTTAAAAATTTTTACTAATTTAACGAAGTCTTTTCGTGGCGTCACTTTTATTTTTATTATCAGATAAAAGTAAAATGGTTTATTTTTATTTGGGAAGGAGACAGAAACATTAACACTTTATTTAATTGCATAACTATTTCTAGTTAAAATAGATGTAGCAGTGCTTAAGCAAAAGAAAAAAAAGAAACTACCAAATATGCTATGACAGCATTCCACGCCATTGTATTCGTTTTTCGGAAAGCTTTTGTAGTCTGTCGGGTAATTGATAATCGTTTCAGAAATAACAAGTTGGAAATTGCTCGTCAAACGTGGCAAATGAGGTGCGTTCGTACTATAACTAGTTTTATAATTATTTTTTGCACCCCATATTGTACTGAATGTATAATTTTTTGCACTTCATAAAGTGCATATTCTGATACATCATTAAAATGCACTTCCAATAATTTTTTCCCATTCCCGTAATGTAACGGAACACTTTTGATTGTCCCTGTAATTAAACTATACATCCGATTTTCCTAAAATTTGAAATAGCTCAACAAAATTTTGCAACAATTATATCTTTAAAATTTCAGATCATTCGGAAGGCTCTAATATCATTAAAATGCACTTGCAATAATTTTTCCCATTGGCCGTAATGTAAAGAAAAACTTTTGACTGTCCCTGTAATTAAACTATACATCCGATTTTCCTATAATTTGAAATGGCCGACAAAATTTTGCAACAATTATATCTTTAAAATTTCAGATCATTCGGACGGCTCTAATATCATTAAAATGCACTTGCAATAATTTTTCCCATTGGCCGTAATGTAAAGAAAAACTTTTGACTGTCCCTGTAATTAAACTATACATCCGATTTTCCTAAAATTTGAAATGGCTCGACAAAATTTTGCAACAATTATATCTTTAAAATTTCAGATCATTCGGACGGCTCTAATATCATTAAAATGCACTTGCAATAATTTTTCCCATTGGCCGTAATGTAAAGAAAAACGTTTGACTGTCCCTGTAATTAAACTATACATCCGATTTTCCTAAAATTTGAAATGGCTCGACAAAATTTTGCAACAATTATATCTTTAAAATTTCAGATCATTCGGAAGGCTCTAATATCATTAAAATGCACTTGCAATAATTTTTCCCATTGGCCGTAATGTAAAGAAAAACTTTTGACTGTCCCTGTAATTAAACTATACATCCGATTTTCCTAAAATTTGAAATGGCTCGACAAAATTTTGCAACAATTATATCTTTAAATTTTCAGATCATTCGGACGGCTCTAATATCATTAGAATGCACTTGCAATAATTTTTCCCATTGGCCGTAATGTAAAGAAAAACTTTTGACTGTCCCTGTAATTAAACTATACATCCGATTTTCCTAAAATTTGAAATGGCTCGACAAAATTTTGCAACAATTATATCTTTAAAATTTCAGATCATTCGGAAGGCTCTAATATCATTAAAATGCACTTGCAATAATTTTTCCCATTGGCCGTAATGTAAAGAAAAACTTTTGACTGTCCCTGTAATTAAACTATACATCCGATTTTCCTAAAATTTGAAATGGCTCGACAAAATTTTGCAACAATCATATATTTGAAATTTCAGACCATTCGGTTGGGTAGTTTTTGCTCTGTTACATGCGGACAGACGGACGGACAGACGGACGGACGGACGGACTGAACGACGACTATAGGTGCTACGTATTTATATAATTACGAACGCACCTAAAAAAATGGGAAGCAATGAATATATATATATATATATTTTTTTTTTTTTTCGCTGTCGGTGACTCGAACTCTAACCTCTTTGGAACTGGTTTTTAACCCGTCCTTTGTTGCTTGTGATCCTGTATCGCTGCCCCTCCCCCTCTTCTCCCGTTTTTTACATTGCGTATTAAATATTTTGTATTTTAGGTATTTTGTATATCGGAAATTGTTTTCGATGTATTTTGCCAACTCTGCTTATGCCCCTTTCCCTGCGTATGCACTAATTAGAGACTAAACCATTGCTTTCCTGACAAAGCTTTATTGCTGACAGTTAATACCAGGGCTGCGGAGTCGGTAGGAAAAATGACCGATTCCGACTCCTGCTGGATTTTTGAAACAATCGACTCCGACTCTTCGACTCCGGCATACACACAGGGTTTCTGAAAAAGATTGAAATGCGCTTTTTTACCTTTTGGAGATATATAGATAATGCAAATTGAAAAAGTGTTCAAAATTATATAGTAATTAAGATTAAGGATCGACCGAAATCGAAACAGAAACCGAATTTCGGTAATATTTCTATTTTCGGCCGAAAATTTCGTGCAATTAGTTCTAAATACAGTAATAAAAACAATTATATTTATTACTTTTTATGGGGTGTCCATTACTGGAATAGATGGTGTCCATTACTGGCGCCCCACCAGTGGCTGAGAGGTTCTGCTCTCGAAGCTGGTAGACGGGAGGTGCTAGGTTCGGTCCCAATCGCGCCCGTCGGCCTAATCGTTCGGAGTTTTCGTGGTTTTCTTCGAACCTTGGATTTCCAAGCGTTAATACGGGTTAGGTTCCCTTAGAAAGACCCTCACGAAGGGCACTCCCCCCCCTCCTGGGTCTATATCCCTCGTGCAGATAATTGGCCGTCATAATTACAACCAACTAACCATTACTGGCATTTTAGGGGTTTTGATATATTTCTGCTAAGTTTACAATTTAGCTTCATATTGGCAGTTAAATTTTGATTCATATTGGGAAATGAGACTATGGGAATGGTTAAATGTCATTGATAAATTAATATAATATTGAAAAAACTAGAATATAATACACATAACTAATACTTAAAAAACAATTTTTAGAGAAATTCCTTAAGGATGTCCATTACTGGCACAAAATACATAATACAATATAAAATGCATTTAAAAAATATATATTAAAAATTCTTTTGGTTTTTTTAAGTGTGGCGTCTAATATATTTTTTTTTATGTTACATCAAATATATTTTATGGAAACAGTGATTAAAACAGTGATTATTACAGTGATTAAAACTGTCTTTAAAGTATGAATTAATGTCTGAAATTGGTATATAAACTGTAAATTATACAATACAGGCATTACAATCTCAAATGTAGATAACTACCTTTTTATAATGTGAGGATAATTATTCGGCACTTTAAGAGTAATATTTCTTTCATCTAATACAGTATTCTTCAAGTAAGGGGAAAATTACTATTTCAAAAAACTGTTGCCAACCGAACAATTTATTCTTTTTTTAAAGCGCTAAACTGTCTATAATGCTTGGTAGGAAATCCTGCGAGTTGGTTATATATCTGTAAATAGGGTAGATATGCCAGTAATATACATGTCAATAAACTGAAAAATAACTAAATATTTATTCATGTATAGAGTTAAAAAAAATAATAATAATTCCGTTCATAAATTTAAAATTAAGCGTAATTGGTTTTATTTTTTGTTTCACTTCAAACTGTTCAACAAAGTTTGGAGTCGGAGTCGGCATATTTTTTCCGACTCTTTTCACCGAAAAATCACTCCGACTCCGCAGCCCTGGTTAATACGTCCGAATTCGTACGCATCTAACATCGATAATAAAAAAACTTAGCCCTTGTTATGCTAAATTGTTATCTTTGAATATGTGGCTGTCTTTGAATGTAAGTTACTTAAAAAAAAAAAAAAAACTCCAACCATAGATGCCCACCTAAATTTCCCAGGGAAGGGCAAATCTTATGAATGACCTCTTACCAGGTTTGCCTGAAAAATACTAGAATTTTATTTTTAATACCACTCTTTTCGTATAGTACTTATTCCTCTGATTTGATTGGAAAATTTATGTGATTAAAGAATGCGACCATTTCTCTGCGAAAATACAGGTATTCAAAATAAAATTTTAGTATTTACCTGGCAACCGTGCCTTTTACATTTTTTCAAAATTTAAAAAAATGCAAAAGTGAGGAAAGGAAAGGATGAGTTCTTATTTTATTCACGGCTGCTTTCTGACACATTCGTAATTTTTATTCGTAACAAATGCATAAATTTTCTTTTGGTGTGTGTGGGGGGGTGGGGGGGGGGGGTATAAAAAAATCTTAATTATGGCTGTAAACTAAATATACCACATTGTTTGAAACTCTCGTCATGATTGTGAACAGTTTTAAAGTCAGAACGCTGACTTAAAAAAATGTTTTAAGAAAGTGAGACGCCTACTTATTTTCGGTGAAACACTGTAGTAGAATCTTATGTATTTCACACCCACTCGTCCGTCCGAGAATATGACAAATTGCCCGTTAAAACGAACATAAATTAATTCGTAAGGACAAAGATATTACAGTAGATCTTTAAATTTCGAAGTTACTTTCCGAGGCATTATTTTTTAAATTTTAATCAAATTTCTGAATCGAAAGATGGCAATTGAATTATTTCATTATTGTGGGGAGAAAAGAGGAAGTAATTGCTGTTATTATATCTCTTATTCATGCCCTTTTCTCATTAAATTTGATAAGAAAAACAATTTTCTATTTGAATATAGTTTTTAAGACACTCCCTCTCGAAGCCCCTAAAAGAGGCCCTTTACGTGTGTAAATGATATTTTTAAAAGAAAGCATCTCTAAAATCATGTAAATCCTGAAACATGCAGCACAGCAGCGCCACCTGTGGGGAGATTTGCACCAAAACCTAATCAGCAACAACTTATGTCAACATCTAACTGAATCTGAAGTTTGATGAAAATCCGTGCATTAGTTTTTGAGATAAAGCTATTGTGGAAGTCGTACAAAATTCTGCATAGTACTGCCACGTGTAGGGCGGCTCACACCAAAAACTAATCAACTCCAATTTATATCAAGGTATAACTGAATCTGAAGTTTGAAGATTCGTAGTTCTTCAGATAGAGCTAGTGAGATAGATAATCATGAATGATGCAGCATAGCAGCGCCATCTGTTGGACGATTTACACAAAAAAAATCACATCAAATTATATCAAGGACTAACAGAAGCTGAAGTTTTATTAAATTCCGCGCATTAGTTCTTGAAATAGAGCGCCCACAAAATTTGTGTCACAGACAGACATTTTGTAGAAACATGTTTTTCGGAATCTCTGACCCCCTAAAACGTGTAAATCCGTCGAAAACCGGAATTCGAAAATTTTCACGAATCCAATAGTTTCTTCTTGTAAAGATGCAAGAAAGTATTTTTGAGAAAAACAGTAATACAAATATTTGAAATACTTTATTCCTGTTTTTCTTATCCCCGAAAATTTCTTTTTATGAGAGAGAATGCGACGTCTTATTTATTCAGCCGAATAGTTTCGCCAGTTATAAAATTATACAGAATAAATTTTGAATCTGATATATTTTCTTTTTTCTTTTTAGAAAAAGGAAGGGCAATCTAATGATATTTTGATGTTTAGTTGCTCTTAAAATTGCGCACTTGGCGCTAAATAATTTAATTAACTAGACTTGAGGGGGGAGGTATATTCTATCTTAAATGTTCTCAATTTTTTTTTCCTTCCCGCCCTATGGCTACTTTTTGTACATACATCGACGTAGAACAAAATTAAATAAATAAAAGGAGAATTTTATGGAAGCATGCCATGTATAGTACATATTAAATTCCCATGTAAGTAAAGAAAAGAAAAACAATGCTTAATAAAAATGTCAATATTTATTTGAAGGTAAAACTGATCGGTTAAGATGCAGACTAATTTGGCACCGAGACGAATTCTTGCCAAATCGCGATTAACAAATGCCAAGAAGTTATGGCAAGCTTAGTACATATTAGGATGTAATAAAATCATGATTTTTAAAAATAATAATAACAAAAAATCAGATTTTTTTTTATTTAAATGGGATTTTTGATTTTTTTCCCAACATTCAAATACTGAATAGCTACCAAAAGTTTTAAGTTTCCAAAACAATTAAACCACTAATTGCTAACATAATCTGTTTTTACACTTTAATTAATAAAATTATAATTATTAGTTAGTAATTATAGAAATTATAAAAATTGCAAATTAGTAGTTTCATTAGTTAGTACTCGTATCATACAATAATGTTATATACATTAATATTGTAATAATTATGTAAAACTTTATAAATATTAGTGATATTTAACATTTATTAAAATTGTTAAATACTGAATTTAATATTAAATAGTTAACACTGCTTCAAATTAACAATTATTTAACAATTAACTCTCTAATTAAGAACATATACATTTTTAAGCTTTAATTATTAAAATGATAATAATGTAAATAAATACATAGAAATGCTTAATTCATCTTTAAAAAGTTAAACTTACACTATGTGCAAAACTACTTAAAAGATGACAGATAACTAAAAAGATGTTATAAATTATTTTAATACCTTAGTACTTTCAACTATAAAAAACATAGTCTTCGTCTGAGGAATATAAGAAATACAATTGTTGTTGGCGTCTAATTTTCACTCCTTTCGTCACCATCTACGCGAATTTTGAAAATTAGACACCAACAACAATTGTATTTCTTATATTCCTCAGACGAAGACTGTTTTTTATAGTTGAAAGTACTAAGGTATTAAAATAATTTAACATCTTTTTAGTATTCTGTCATCTTTTAAGTAGTTTTGCACATAGTGTAAGGATAATAATGTAGTATTCGTGTTAGAAAGAAAAAGTGGCACTATTTCATGAGGAAATATATTAGTAATCTGTTTAGTAACAATATAAGAAAAAAGAATTTTTAATATGATAAATAAAGTGTCCTTAATTTTTAATAATTTTATGAATAACAAATTGAAAAATACAATTAAATAACACGTTTTAATAATATCCTGTTTTTTTTTTTAAATAAAAATAAATAAGTAAATAAATAAATAAAGTTATATTATTTTTGCAAGATCTTGGGCATGTGAATTTAGAAATACTGCTGAATGGGAAGTTTTTTACAAGAAATCTCCGGCTGCACCTACAGGTGAATTTAACTTTTTTTATTTTTTAAGGTAGGATGCGACACCCTTAAAAAATGGACTAGAAGAAACAAAGTAATTACAGAAATTAATAAAAATTGCAAATAAGTAATTTCATTAGTTAGTAGCACAAATAAATAACAAAACTAACAAATATTATTTGTAGTTAGAAAAATTACTGTTAATGTCCAAAATATAAACTTACACGCATGTATATGTATGCCAACCAAAAACATTATGAAAATGAGTTAAACTCATCCATACACACATAGAGAATAAATATAAGGATAGCCAGTTATATCTGAACTACTCAAAATATTTATATAGCAGCATTAGAGATCTGCACGGCTCGGCCCGATTTTCATTCACGGCACTCGGGCTGAGCGTAACTTTTTTTTTTTTTTTTTTCCTGTACAGAGCAGAGGGACTGGTTTTATTCCTATTCTTCACGGCCCAAAATTTTCAGCCCTAGTTTAAACCCAGCCCGTGAAAATCATTCTCTCAGCGTGGCCTGGTCCATTCAAAGGTCAGTAAAATTAGGCCTGGTACAAAAATTTTTGCAAAAAATGCATCCATTTTTAAATTGCCATTATTCTACACTTAAACATTGAAATAAAGAATAGTAGATTTCTACGCTTATTAAAATATAGCTAAATTAAAATCTAGTAAAACACGTGAAAAAGAACCTGCCTATGATGGAACCTTGTTTTAAACTGAAAAATGTGTTGATCTATGCAAAATTAATATACTAATACGTAAAAAAATACATATATAAAATACATTTACATTTGCTAAGAAGGGAATTGGTCTATAACGCATCCCCCCCCCCTTTTTTTATGCAATTCCGTCTTAGAAGATTTTACTGTGTAGCATTTTTCAGATTTTTCACACTTCAATACATGGAATATGGATTAACAATATTAATGATAACTGAAACAACATTTACATACAAGAAATAGAGATTCATTAAAAAAATAAATATAGCAGCTTGCGGCACTTCTATAAAAATAAAGATTATAAACGTGAAAAAAAAAGTTAGGATAAATATTTTTGGTCAGAACTCCTCGTACGAGACAAATTTTTAACCAAATCGACGTAAAAATCACGTTTTGCAGAAATTCACTCAGGCCGAACTTTCAAGTTTTATGTCGGGCCGGGCTGGGGCCGAACTTTTAATTTTTGGATCGGGCCGGGCCAAATTTTGTTTTCTATGAGTCGGCCCGGGCTGCTTTTTCAAGAAGGCTCACGTTTTGAGCACTTTATCGCCAGAGTAACGGTTGGCGCGGGGATGAATTCAATGCTACACACCCTTTCTCGTTCATGACGTCTTACGCGTAACGAACAGCAACCCCATTCCTTTGCTGAGAGCTTTCTGTTTTTAAAACGAAGAGCTTTTTCGCATTAAAATGCTTTTAATTGCACAATATATATAATTCAAACATAAGTTATGTTTTTCAGTTCAATAATATTAATTTATTTCATTAATTCGTTATGTTCAAAGAAATTGAGAACGTATTTTATTTTTTAGGAAAAATAAAAATAGAGGTAAAGATTTTTTTTTGTAATAAATATAATTCTATTGATCATGTTTTTATGAACCAATTGAACTTAGTTTTATTAGCATTACTACTGAATTAATTTAGTTTTTTTAATTAAGCGGCATAATTGTGTGACTTGTTGATTGCATTAATAAAACATATTTTCACTGAAATAATTCATTAAAAATTAATTGTTCTTAATTTAATTGCGATTAGACGTTAATAGGAAGTTGAAACTAAAATCAATTCGATTATAATTAGATTGAACGATAAATCATAAATTATTTAGCTGTATCCTGCAATTAAATCAATCAGTTTAAATAATTGCAAGTTGATGCATGTTATTAAATCAATTACTATTACATTTTAATGCTGTTAAATCTTTATCATTATTTGAGTTTTTATGAAAAAAAACATTGGTCTGCCCCTAGTGCACAAAATTAAAAATCTTTAAAATTCTTCAGTTTTTTATTTTAAAATTTTTGCCACATTTTTAAATATTATTTCGTCCTAGTTGTTTTATTTGTTATTTTAAAATAGTCATTCGTCATATTTGAATAAATCATCTAAATTCTCTCGGATGAAATCCATCCCCCCCCCCCCCCCCCCACACCTACACACACACACACACATTCCATTTTTCGTCATTCTGCACACATATTGCACTATTTATTAACTTGAAGTGGCAATAAAATAATGATCAATCGTCTGAGGCAACCTCCCATTTCGAATTTTCTCTACTCCCCCCCCCCCACCCTCTCCTCCAGCACGCTGTTTTTTGACCATTTAAAATTCATTGTTGCCTTGCAGAAAAGATTAGTTAAAATTGTGTTTTGCTCTATCTGTTTATTTTTAAATAACAAATAAATAATTTACCATAAAAAAAAGAAAAGGAAAAAAAATAGAATGAAAGATTAAGAAAAAAAAAAAAAAAATCAGGATTAACCTTTTGTGCACACGCTTTCATTTTTTTTTTATTAATTCTTTACATTTTTTTTAATTTTTCTGTCCTATTTATTACTGTGAAGTAACTATAAGTAAAGAACCCATTATTCAAATTCTCTCCCCCCCCCCCCCCAAAAAAAAAAAAATAAAAATAAGTTAAATATTCCAAGTTTTTAATTTTTTGGTTTATTTTTCTATTTGTTAATTGATAAATTTAACTATTTAAATCTACAGCCCCTAACTATCATACATAGTTAAAAAATTTATCTAATGTTATAATATTTGTTACTTTGAAGCAACAAAAGATAGTCATTCAATCTTCCTTCTACCCCATCTCCCCTTAAGAATTTCATCTCACATTAAAAAGGCAATTTCAAAACATACTGGTTGGGGGTGTTTTTTTTTTTTTTTTTTTTTTTTTTTGCAGAATTTTTTGGTATTAAATTAATTATATAAGTTCAACGCAGAAATTATAGTAATTTTCAGTCACAGGTATTTTTTTAAATCTGTGCTTATATAAGACAAAATGCACTGAAACTGGATTAATTCATCATCCCCATAAACCCATCTTTATATATAATCAAATATCTAGATTTATGAAGGTAATGAGTTTTTGTTTAACAGGTATTGAATTAATAATACTCAATTGAATGAAAATGTAGATTTTGGAGGGGATCAAGTAATCAAAATTTTAGTCTATATCATCAAAAGTAATAAAGGCCTTTGATAAAACAGAGTATAAGAGTTCGTAATACAATTTCTTTCGAAGAAGATTTCTTTCTAGAACACATAATTGAAAATATTTCTTTAATTTAGGTAGGACTCTTATTCTAAAATATGCTAGTTCGTCTTCCGCCATTTCGGTTCAAAACAAAACACAAGACGACGATTGGCGTTAGAGCTGGCTAAACGTTCTCGCTTTTGCCAATTCGCCAAGGTTGGTGCTGAAAACGTGAGCCTTCCTGAAAAAGCGCCCGGGCTTGGAAATTTCGACCCGTGCAGACCTCTAAGCAGCATTATTACATCTCAGTGGGGATTATTAGCTTTCAATGGTTCAATTTTTTTTTTTTAAGAAAAGTTCTGTTGTCTTTTCAATTCCTAATTAATTTTTGTATTTAGCGTATGTAAGTTACAAAGTTAAAACATTTTTTCAACCTATACCGAAGAAGCTCTTGCTGTGCTTAACATTTTTATACCAATTAGTTCTGTTTCTCTTGTGCATTCATGTACAATTTAGCTGTTGAGCAGATGTCACTCTTTCATTCTTCTTTGACTCGAGATTGCTATTACAAAAATAAAATGGGAAACTAAGACACTGATTTATTCTTTTATTTGCAGAAATTTAATACACTTACTATATTTATTTTATATAAAATAATGCATAAATTGATTACCTAAAGAAAATTATGACATTGCAAATTATATTTTGCATTATGATTTAAATATCATTTTTAAATGAAACTGTTTTATGTTGGATAAAAAACATGCTTTTTACAAACCTGTTTTTACAATACTCGGGAATTAAGCTTAGAAACAATTATTTAAAGCTCTTTTTTTTGTTTATTCATTTAAGTCTTAATATCTGTAGAAACTTTGAAATTATGTTTATCTTAGATTTTTTTTTTTCCTTACATTTTAACCTTTTGCACTCCGCGTTATTTTGAGTATGGGCTACCAGCAATTCCGCCTCATTTTAATTGTGGACTACCAGCAACTCCGCGTCATTACACAAATATTTTATTCGATCGGCACCACTTATTTAAAAGAAGAAAAGTACACAATTTAAAAAATGCTCTCATTAAATAAGACAAATTTTATTTTCTTTTATTACTAGTGCCAAAAACAAAATTTTCAAGGCAAGATGTCGCCGCAGCGGCGACAACGGAGTGCAAAGGGTTAAACATTTTTTTTTTTTTTTTTTTCAAATCAATGATTAAAAAAAAAAAAAATCGGTTGATTAAATTCACGATTTAATCGTTGATTTAAATGAACTGATTAAAATCGTTGACACCCTAGTACATATTAATCTTAATTTCATTGAAATTGCGTAATATGTAATTATTGATATATAGAATTAACTATCTCATTACTTTTTCAGATCGAGAAGATCAAGCCATTCTCTGCACGTAAGTAATTTCGATTCTCTTTTCATTTCTCAAAAATTTTATAGCTTTTTTTCCCCCCTTGTTACATTACATTGCTAAGAAATTTTCATATTTATACAAATTATTTTCACAAATATCTAATTTCTAAATCTAAATATTAAATTACTTTGTTTAAACAAGGGGGGGGGGGGGGGGGGGGGGTACAGGATCATACAGTAGCACACAAAAGGGATTGGAACTTAGAAAATTCCGAGTCATCAAATAAAAAGTATTGAAGAATTTTAAAAGATTTTTGCCTGTTGTAATATATTGATCAAATCCTCATCTTCTTTATATATGTATTTTTTCCGGGGTTTTTTTTGTTTTTTTTTAAGAAAAAAAAAACTTTAAAATTATTAATTTGTACATACAGTGCGTGTAAAAACTTTAAAGGACAGCAAAAAATTTTAAAAATTTTGATAAATTTAAAATGTTTTTATTACGAAAAAAAAAATAATAATTAAGCAAACAAACGCTATTTTTGTCTGTGTAAAAACTTAAGCGACATCTCTTTTTTTATAGAAATGTTACACATAATTATCATTAATTTGCCCAATAAAAACCTTTCCAGAGGACTTTTCTGTTAAGAGTGTTGTTATGTTTACTTGCTTTTGGCATTGTTATAAAATTATTTAATATGAAAAAGGTGCTGTTGAATCTTTCGCATTGTCAAGAATGAGTTGCAGGTCTATTGGAAAAAAAAAAAAAAAGATAGGAAGATCTAAAACAGTCATCAACAATTTTTTAAGGTTAAAAGACCAGGTCGACCTGTAACCTTCGTAGGAGAAAAACTCATTGGAGGCAGACCAAAAGCCTTATCACCCAGAGATGAAAGGAGAGTTTTAAAGTTAGCATCAACTGGAAAATACTCAAATTAGAAATGAGTTTACAAACGACTCGGCTCAAAGTGTGCATGAAAACAATCTGCAATACAATTAATCGATCTGGAAAGTTACAATACACACCAGAGCAGTGGCGTACCCAGGATTTTATTTCTGGGGGGGGGGGGGGGGTGACTTAAATTTCATAATGTTCTAAATCTTACGAAACACGTTGAATTGTGTTGTAAACAGAAATCATTTTTGACAATAAAGCCGTAGCCAGAGGGGGGGGGGGGGGGTGATTTTGGTCCGACTTTTCGGAAAATTTAAGTCATGAGGTTCGAAAATTTAAAAAATTCGGTCATCAGTCCGAAAATTTGGACTTAAAAAAATCGCGATTTTTGACAAATGGTCGCCGAAAAAAATCTCCAATTTCGTTAAAGGATCGAGGAAAAAACCCGAATTTTATCAAAGGGCCGAGAATAAAACGCGAATTACGTCAAATGATGGTGGATGAAGTGCGAGTTTCGTCAGATAATCGCGGAGCAAAAGCGAATTTCGTCAAATAAGAACATGAAAAAAAAACCCGAATTTTGTCAAAGAGCAGCAGAGAAAACGCGAATTTCATCAAAAGGCCGCGGAGAAAACGCGAATTTCGTTAAACGATTGCAAAAAACGCGAATTTCGTTAAAGGAACACAAAAAACACGAATTTCGTCGACAGGCTGCAGAAAAACGCGAGTTTCGTCAAAAACACGAGAAAAAGCGCGAATTTCGACAAAAAGGATATCTAAAAAACTTGAATTCCATCAAAGGAAAGCTGAAAAAACGCGAATTTCGTCAAATGATCGCAAAAAAATCCCGCGAATTTCGTGAAAGCGTCACAGGAAAAAACGTGAGTTTCGTCAAAAGACTGCGGAAAAAAGAGAATTTCGACAGAAAGCAGCGAAAAATACGTGAATTTCGTCAAAAACTCGCGAAAAAAAGCAAATTTCGGCAAATGATAAAAAACGCGAATTTCGTCAAAGGGCCGCAGAAAAAACGCGAATTTCGTCAAAAAGCCGAAGAAAAAATGCAAATTTCGTCAAAAAGTCGCAACAAAACTGAAATTTCGACAAAGGATTTCAAAAAACGCATATTCCGTCAAAGAGCCGCCGCGGAAAAACGCGAATTTCGTCAAAGTATCAAAAAACGCAAATTTCGTCAAAGGGCCTCAGAAAAAAAAACGCGAATTTCATCAAAGGGCCTCGGAAAAAAAAACGCGAATTTCGTCAAAGATCCGCGGAAAAAACGCGAATTTCGTCAAAGGGCCGCGTAAAAAAACGAATTTCTTCAAAAGGTGGCGAGAAAATGCGAATTTCGTCAAAGCGTCTTGATAAAAATCTGAATTACATCAATGCGTCGCGGAAAGAACGCATACAAACATCTATGTTTATTATTATAGCTATAATTTTTAAACTGAAATAATATGCTGAACTAACTTTTTTAAAATCTGGTTAACCCGATCCCGAACACAACTTGCAGGAATCTACGCTCAGCGTAATATTGACCTGAAATGGAAACAGTTAACCCAACCAGCAACAAAAATAATTTGCGCCGGGAAAGGGATTTCCTCCCCTACACCCCTCTGCTGTAACCTTTCAGAAAATTTGCTGTGAATTTCAGAATTTTTTTTATATTTTTGACTCAGAATCAACCATGGGGGGAGGGGAAGCACGGATCCGATCCTGAGGCAGTCCGACGTCGAAATAAGTTGAAAAGTGTTACTGGTTTTTTTTATATACTTTCATTTAAAAGAAAGTCATTGTAGCTTAAAATCTATAAAGTTGTTCTTCCCACCCCCGAAACTAAATTCTGGCTATACGGTTTTTGTTTAACAATAAATTAATGTTATAAGAAACATAAAATATTTTTTGTATACACATAATATTTTTATACACATATATAAAATAACGACTCTTTTATTATGACTTGAAACCGTTCCAGATGCAAAATACTGGTTGCAAATTTAGGACGGGATAGGAAGTGGGTGGGCTATTTTTCGCGATTCTTTGACGAAATTCGCTTTTTTCCGAGATCACTCGACGAAATTCGCGATTATTTTACGAAATTCACGATCTTTTGTCGAAATTTGCTTTTTTTCGTAGCCCTTTGATGAAATTCTCGTCTTTTTCGCGACATTGTTGAAATTCTCGTTGTTTTTCTGCGACCCTTTAACGAAATTTGCACTTTTTTACGATTCTTTGACGAAATTCGCGTTTTGTCCGCGATCCTTGACGAAATTATCAGTTTTTTTTTACGAAACACGCGGTTTTTCGCGGCATTTTGGCGAAATTCGCGTTTTCCCGCGATCCTTTGACGGAATTTGTTTTTTTTTTTTTTTGCTATCCTTCGAAGAAATTGGTGTTTTCCAGCGGCCCTATGACAAAATTAGTGTATTTCCGCGGCTCTTTGAGGAAATTTGCGTTTTTTATGCGGTCCATTGACCAAATCTGCATTTTCCCCGCAATACTTTAGCGTTTTCTGCGAACAAGTGACAAAATTGATTTTTTACGGCGACCATTGTCAAAATTCGTTACTTTTTTGTGTCCGAATTTTCGGACTGATGAAATTTTATAATTTTCTGAACCGAATGCCTTAAATTTTCGGAAAATTCGAAAAAGAATCACCCTTACTTTTAATTCTGCGTGCGCAGTAAATAAATCGTACATAAATTAGGGAATATGGGGAATATTTTTAATTTTTTGGTATCTAAAAAAAAGTGTTACAAAAACAAAAATTATGTTTTTCTTTTCTAAAACTTTTTCCTCAAAATTCTGAATTTTGCGGAAAATTTTCCACGCACGGCGTATGCGCATGCGTCCATATTATGCAAATCTGCTTGTAGGTCTCTTGAACTGAGCATATACCGGGTGTCCCAAAAATGACTGATGGATTTTAAAATTCAATAACTTGCAAACGGTGACAGATATTTTAAAAAATCTTGCAGGAGTGTTATGTAAGATGTCAGATACCAGGCGATGATGCTGCGATTCTCAGTTTTAGTTAAAAATAGCATCGATAGATAACCGCTAAATCCGATTTTTCGGCCTCTCTTTTTCTATGCGAAAAAAGATTAAAATGTTTTGAATGGATCCCGAAGTACCAAAAACTGTGTCTGGACTGAGCACCTATTGTTCTCAGCGCCATCTATTGTTTGAAATTCGAACTAAAATCAAAAATCACAGTAAAGAAACTCCTGACAGCATACATAACTCTCCTGCAAGAATTTTTTTAATATCTGTCACCGTTTGCAAGTTATTGAATTTTAAAATCCATCAGTCATTTTTGGGATACCTGATATGTATTCATTTATCCAGTTAAAACAGGGATGGAGCTATTTTTCAGTCATTTGAAAATATATTTTGTGGTCTCAAGTAAATTTTGTCGTAGGACTGAGGAAGATGTTGGATTAATGAGAAAGACAAATTCGTGGCATGCCAGAAAATAAAACAAATTTATCTCAAAAAGAAAGAAACAATATCAGCCTTTTCCCCCCTTTCACTGAGATCTTTTCGGGGTCGGGGTGGGGGAATGGAGCTGTAACATCATTACCTTCGTCCCCATCGGATTCTTTGGGTATTGTATGTAGGTACATCACTGCACACTTATGTATGGGGCTAACTAGAATAGCTGCATGGCAGAAAAAAAATAAAAATTTATCTTAAAAGTAAGAAAAAGAATCTGCAGTTTCTTTTTCAATTCATTTTTGATTATTTCGAAAGGGGACCTGTAGCCCCATCAGCCCCCTTCCCCTCGTTGGGTATACTGTGGTGTAACTGTGCACTGATATGAGACTAACCAGAATGGCTAGTTCGTTGTATTGCAGAAAACAAAGTTACAAATTTATCTTAAACAAAAGGAAAAAAATCAGCAATTTTTTTTTTCATTTCATTTTCGGCTATTTTGGGAGGGGGCTGTAACGCCATTACCTTCTTTCCACTTCTTTGGGTATACTGTGGTGTCAATGTGCACTAATATGAAACTAAAGAGAAGTGAGCGGCTAGTCTGTTGAATGATAGGAGAAAAAAAAAACCACAAATTTATTTAAAAAAAAAAAAAAAAAAGCTATTTTTCATTTTATTTTGGACTATTTTGTGAGGAGGGGCTTGTAATCCCATCAGCCGTCTCCCCTTCTTTCGGTATGCTGTGATGTCAATCTGGACTAATATGGGGTTAATGAGAATGGTTATTTCGCTGTATGGCAGACGAAAAATTACAAATTTATCTTAAAAAAAATAAGGATTGCAGAAACAAAATTACTAATTTATCTCAAACAAGAAGGAAAAAAAAATCGGCGTTTTTTTTTTTTCATTTCATTTTAGACTTTTTTGGGAGGAGGCACCGTATTAGCCCCTTTCACTTCTTTGGGTATAATGTGATGTGACTGTGCACTAGTATGGAACTAAAGAGAAGAGGGCTGCTAGTCTTTTGAATGATAGGGGGGAAAAATACAAATTTGTGTCGAACAAAAAGAAAAAAATCAGCACTTTTTCATTTCATTTTCGACTATTTCAAGAGGAAGGGGCTGTAACCCCATCAGCTCCCTTTCTCTTTCTTCTTTGGTGTCAATGTGGACTAATATGGAACTAAAGCGAAGGGAACAGCTAGTCTGTTTAATGATAGGGTGATCAGTGCAAATTTATCTCAAACAGAAAGAAAAAAATCAGCACTATTTTTTAAATTTATTTTCGACTATTTAGAGAGCAGGGGGCTGCAATTCCATCAGCCCTCTCTGCATCTTTGGGTATAGAGTGCTAACGAGAATGGCTATTTGCCTGTATGACAGAAGAAAAAATTACAGATTAATCTAAAAAAAGTAAGGAAAAAACTCTTTCATTTAATTTTTCGACTATTTTAGGAGGAGAGGGGGGGGGGCTGTAACCTCATCAGCCCCCTTTCTCTTCTTTGGTGGCAGTGTGTACTAATATGGAAAACTAATGAGAATGGCTAGTCCGCTTTATGATTGAAAAAAGTGAAATTTTTTTCCAAAACAGAAAGAAAAAAAAATCAGTACTTTTTCAAATCACTTTCGAAAAATTTCGGGGGGGGGGGGGGGGAGCTGTAGCCCCATAAGCCCCCCCCCCCCCCCTCCCTTGGTTACGCCCATGCACCAGAGTCCTGAATACACACAGTAAAATTTGTGTAAGCAGCCTTTACTGACTAACCACAAAGCCCAGCGTTTGCAGTTTGCAGGACAAGTGATGACTTGGAACGAAAAATGGTTGTAAGTTAATTTCTTGGATGAAAAGAAATGGAATTTATATGGTCCTGATAAGAAATGCACACATACTTGTAGAGCGCGAACGAAATGACCTTCAGAAACGCGACTGGCGGCATGTGGAAGTAACATTCCTCCTCTATACACATGTGCAGATTTGAAATCGCTGAATTCATCCAGTGTGTTTTGAGAAACGGAAGTATGGAAACATGTTCTAGTGCTATGTCAAAGCGAATTAAATAGCTTGCTGATATCGAATTTTTAACTGCAGAAAAAGTCTCTCATGCTGAGATTCATCGTCGTTTAAAGATGACGATGCTGTTAAGTCTACTGTAAATCGATCGGCAATAAAATTTTGTGATTGCAAGCCTAGAAAAGCCATGACGGTTGATGAAAAACACAGCTGATGTCCGATCACTGCCCAGACAATAAATATCGCAAACTCGTCGACGATTTGATTCAAATGACCGGCGAATCACTCAAAAGTGTATCGCAAACCATACTGGAATGTCCAAAGAACGTGTAGACTTCATTATTGGACAATTGGAATACCGTAAAATCCGTAACTGCAAAGGCTCGGCAAAACCTGAAGTTTGAACCGATTCCACACCCTCCTTACTTCCCCGATCTTGGGTCTTGCGATTTTTATTTTTCCCCTCTACTCGAGAGACCTCGGTCGATGAGGTGGAGACCGGCTAACTGCGCCTATGCCGACCCTTCTTTGCCTCCCCCTGTATGAACTGCGCTCGGTGCCACCGTGAACGGATATCATTGCCACCCCCGTCTCTTATACTTATGGGCAGGAAGTGAGAACTTTTTTTGTTAGAAAGACACTTTTCTGTTGGCGTTAATTCGCTAAATTGGGCGCTTTAACGATAATTTAGGCTATAAATAATGTTTTTTCTTAAATTCACAAAAATTTTATACACATATATTTTATATATGTATATAATAAAAAATTTTGTATATATAAATATAAAATTTTGTATAATTATATATGTATGTAATATAAACATGTATATCCGTTAATATAAAATGCACAAATTGAAAAAAAAAAAAAAAAAAAAAAAAAAAAAGGAAATAAATAAAAGTATGATGATAAAAAAATCCATATATAAATATATATTTACACAAGAAATTTAACCATTGGAGAATTTCTTTTTAAACTACTTTAGAAGAGAAAATTTTATGAAGAAATAACACTTGTTACCTAATAATGCTATCCCCCCCCCCCCAAAAAAAAAAAAATTGTTTAGAAATATATTTAAAAAAATATTTGACATAGGATAATTATGTATGGAAACAAATATTGTCGTCAGGTTTAAACTAATTTCTCGTTGACTGTGCCTTTGGATGTTTCATTTCTAAGATTCTTCAAAAATCTCAAACAAATGAAATATTAATATTTATATACAGATATTTCGTATTTCAATTAATATTATAGAAATAATTTTCACCTTAAAATCATTCTCTGTATTAATTTGAAAGAAAGGTGTTCGTGGGAAAAAGAACAATATTCTAAATAGAAGGATATACTTGCTGCTGAAATATTCCTGAACGCTAATTAGTACTTCTTTAATTGCCCTTAGTATTATTGTTTTTACAATTATTATTATAAACTTGTTTGGAACTGTGGCACTTAAATATTGATCTATTATTTTCTTTTAAAACTTTTTTTTTTTTAAATTCTAAAGTAAATTTTAAAATTCCAAAGCGGTTGTACGATTTTTTATAACTGAAACCTAAATATGTATTTCTTGATAAAATTTAATTTTTACTGAATATATAATTCTTATAATCACGCACGATTCTCTTATGCACATGTTTATAAATTAATAATAATAAGAAGAAGAGCATTAAATTCTCATTAATTCAAAACTGAGAATTGAGTTATCATTCGAAAAACATGCATCCAAAAGTGGATAAACTTAATTTCTTAAGTGTACCGCAACACAAAATTTTATGACACATTGTCCTATTCATTTTTATACTTCAAGGAATAAAATTAACATTTTTAATTGAATAGCGTTTTCCATTTTCAGATAAATAAATTACTTATAGAGTTATAAGCCATTCTTGTTACGTGACGACAAGTTTTCCTTCTTTCTCGCACTGCTGCGCCGTGAATTTGGTTCAAATCGCCAACTTTTACAGTATTTTCTGTAAAATCCTCTGTTTATATCATAAAATGAAAAAGTCATTCGATTACATAGTTTCAAAATAAGAACACCTTCTAATTTAAAGTGTTTTCGAGCAAAAACGAATTCAGAAATGTGTCAGAAAATAGCTTCTTTGAATTTAAGAGTCCAAACTCATTTACTTTCCAGAATTTATTTTTGTTTGTGCTTGTATGAGAGTGACAGATGCTGATTTAAAAAACTATCAAATCGAGCGGTTTTTCCAATTTTCATTACAGGAAATCTTTCTCAAAATGCTTTTAAAAGCATTTAGTATTAGAACTGAATTTCCACAATGCGTTGTTCTAAATTGAATTTCCAAATGTAACAGTCCGTTGAAATTTTCATCAAACAACAATCTCTTATAATTCAACATTTAATTCAGTTATCAAAAAATGAAAGATTATTAGATTATAAATCAATTCAACAGTCATGTCTGCAAGTGACATGCTTTTACGTATAAAAATGAGTGTGTAATGTTAGAAAATTTTGAGGGAAACTCTTACAACACCCTTAAATCTTTAAATTTATTTATTTACTTATCTATAAAGATAAAATATCCTTTTAAATAACAGATGACTTCCTATTAAAAAAAAGAAAAGAAAAAAAGAAAAACATTTTAAATAATAGACTATCGTTGACTTTATGATTTTGATCCTCAAAATATTTTTAAATTAAATTTTTGCTGACTTTTAAAAGCCAGTTTTTTAAGTAGAACTGATGGATTAGTTATTTGATATCTGAAAGAGAATATAAATGTATGAATGGATTAAAATTATGTTGTGATAGAAAAATTTAACATATTAATGGTTTTAAAATAATCCTAAATTAGAAACTTCTCCATTCTGCTTCATTTAAAAAATAATACAACACTCTAAATAAAAAGGAGTGACTATTCACTCCGGAGGAGTGAATAGTCACTCTATCGCAGAGTCAAAATATGCCCAACCTCTTTAGAGTGACTATTCACTCTGAGCAAAAGTGAAATTTTGACTCTCTGAAAGAGTGAATGGTCACTCCTGGAAAGTGAATATTCACTCTAAACAGGGGTGGATAATCACTTTTTAGGAGGAGTGACTATTCACTCTTGCTAAAGGAGTGCGGTTTTTCACCACTGGTAGGAGTGAATAGTCACTCTTTCATAAAAGTGAATGTTCATCTTTTATGTAGTCGCTTTTTTTTTTTCCCTCGCTTCTATGGTCATTTTAAAAGAATCACATATTTTACAGCATGCAATGGAAATAGATACAAGTGTAGTAAAGATTGGAATAAAATACTTTATTAGCAATATTTATTTAATTCATAGTTTGTAACACTAATTGAACTTTTAGGGAAAAATTCAGTTAAAGTTACATACGAATTTAAATTAGATTACTAATAGTAATAAACTAAAATATTTTATTCAAATCTTATCCTTTGTGTTTGCTTTTATTGCATGCCCTATAAAGATATTACTTTTAAAGTTTTATTAATAACTTTTTAATCAGCGGATGTTATATGTTTAACAATGTTTGATTTGATTTAAATTTTTGTTTTAAATATAAAACCGTACTTTTTCTTTAAATTATTGCTATTTTTGCAAAGTCCTATTGTTCTAAAATATTTTTCATTTTTCCATTTAAAAAACAATACTTATAAAATCACATCTTTTTTAAATAAGTTCTAAGCATGATTTAAATATTAAGAATATATATATATATATATTATCCGCTGTCATTTGCTTTTGTTTTATTTAATATGAACATGGAGTCTAAAGTTAAACTTTTAAGTTCTCTGGAATATGTATATATTTTTCTTTTAAACATATTCCTTAACTTAATCATGATTTCTAATTTTCGTCCGTCATTGCTGAAAAATGAAATTAATACAATACTTATTAATGAAATGACGCGATAAGCCATGTTTAATTTAGTTTTTTTATTCGCGTATAGATATTGTACTTTGTGAATATGAGCAAAATAGATTTTATATGTTTTATAGGAAAAGATTGACCTCGGAAATAGAAACAAGTTGGAAATTGCTCGTCAAACGTGGCAAATGAGGTGCGTTCGTACTATAACTAATTTTATAAATATTTTTTGCACCGCATATTGTGCTGAATGTATATTTTGGTGAACTTTATAAGTGCATATCAATTTCATTCTGTTCAAAAGACTGTAACATCATTAAAATGCACTTGAAATAATTTTTTCCCATTGATCTTAAAGTTAACGGAAAGCTTTTGACTCCCTGTAATTAAACTGTACATCCGATTTTCATAAAAATTTAAAACAACTCTGCAAAATTTTGCAACAATTAAATAGGGTAGATGTGCCAGTAATGGACACTCTTAAGGAATTTCTTTTAAAATTATTTTTTTATTAATAGTTATAATTATTACATTCCAGTTTTTTCAATATTATATTAATCTATCAACAATATTTAACCATTCTTATAGTCTCATTTCCCAATGTGAATCGAAATTTAATTTTAAATAACAGAAATATACCAAAACACCCAAAAGCCCAAGTAATGGACACCATCTGGCCCAGTAATGGACACCCCATAAAAAGTAATAAATATAATTGTTTTTATGACTGTATTTAGAACCAGAATTTAATGAAAACATACTAATGAAACAAAATGGTTATTTTCAAATAAATTTAACAATAAGGATACCAGTAATTAATAAAATATTTGTGATGATCATTTACTGTTTGCATCAATTATTGTAATTATCAGACGATCAATGTTTTAATTATTTTAGATGGATAGTTTAAAATACTAAATATCAGGCAATTACAGCTATTAAATTATTGAAACAGTGGGGGATTTAAAAGGTAATAATAATAAAAAAAAGTTTTGGAATGTTAGTGATGTTTAGTTTTGTCTCGCTATTTTTAACAATTAATCTTCCAGAGACTACTTGATATATCATTTATAATAATTAATATTGCCAATACGAAAGAAATGATATTGTGAGTTGAATATTTTAAATGCTAAGTAAAATAATTTCAAAATAAAACTGTAGAACTGATGTTTGAGGCCACTGATCTGCAGATTTACCAGTTTCATGACTATTGCCTATAAATTAAGGAATATTACTTTTTTTTTTCCTTCTTTTTTTTTTTCAGATAAGAATAACCAAACATTTAACACAGAAAATAGATTTTTAATAGCTTCTGTAACTTAATTGCTTTTATTTAAAAGGAGAGGTATTAAGCCCTATGAGCCCGTCTTTGGCTGTGCTCTTAAGCAATATTTTCTACTACCTAGCTGGTTTGATTGCCAGATTTTAAAATAGCAAAGTATATATACATAAAAAAAGAATAAAATATTGAAATTTTATTAATCACATAAACTAACTTAAAAGCAGCTATTTAAAACGTTTTGGTGGAAAATGACTAATTAACCATTTTAGTAATAGACACCCTCTCTTAAAACCTTAAAAATAAATGAAATTTCGTAAATGACCGTTAGTATATAAAAGTCTAAGTTTTCTATTGCTACTCAAACAAAAGCATTCAAATTTTGCAAGAAAATAAATAATATATAAATTAATTAAACGAAGCCAGCTCTTAGCCGCTTCATTAAGATTTTCACAGAAAAACAGCAAAACTTTGAAACATTATTTTCTACTTCCTAATTGGTTTGATTAAAAGTGTCAACAATAACCCAGTTTTATAAAACATGCAAGGGGAAATGATAAAAAAATTAATTAAAGTTAAATATTTATTACTTATTTTTTTATGAACCAAAAACATCAAAGGGTGACCATTACTGGCACATCTGCCCTATTTAAAATTTCAGACCATTCGGAAGGCTGTAACAACATTAAAATGCACTTGCAATAATTTTTCACATTGGCCGTAATGTAACAGAAAAAATTGACTGTCCCTGTAATTAAACTATACATCCGATTTTCAATAAATTTGAAATGACGCGACAGAATTATACAACAATTATATATTTTAAATTTCAAACGATTCGGTTGGGTAGTTTTTGCGCTGTTAAATGCGGGCAGACGGACTGAACGACTACTATAGGTGCTACGTATTTATATAACTACGAACGCACCTAAAAAGCGATTTTTATTTTTTTATATCATTAAATAGTTTAAACTTTTGTCTTTCCAACGATGTGTCACACATGTTTATATATATAAAAAATAAGTGTTGAAATTTTCATTCTTTCTAAGAGTACTTCACAGTTTAATGGCAATAAATCTTTAATCGACTTTTTCTCAAAACTTGGATTTTTCATGTTTATGTTCCTTTTTTAGGTGCGTTCGTAATTATATAAATACGTAGCCCCTCGTCGTTTAGTCTGTCTGTCAGTGTTGATTTCAGGGGGTGGCCCGGGGGGGATTTCCCCTCCGGAAGATTTAACATTTTGTGTTTTCAATGGTCAAAAAGTGCAATCCCCCCCGGAACTCTATAATGCCTCCCCCCCTCCGGAACCACAGAAATCCCTCCCGTAGATAAGGGTCTGAATTCAACACCCGCATATAACAGAGCAAAAACTACCCAACCGAATGGTCTGAAATTTTAAATATATAATTGTTGCAAACTTTTGTCGAGTCATTTCAAATTTCATAAAAATCGGATGTATAATTTAATTACAAAGACAGTCAAAAGTTTTCCGTTACATTACGGCCAATGGGAATAAATTATTGCAAGTGCATTTTAATGATGTTACAGCCTTCCGAATGATCTAAAATTTTAAATATATATTTCTTGCAAAATTTTGTAGACTCATTTCAAATTTCAGGAAAATCGGATGCATAGTTTAATTACAAGGACAGTCAAAAGTTTTCCGTTACATGACGGCCAATGGGGAAAAAAAAAATATTTTAAGTTCATTTTAATGATGGTACAGCCTTTCAGAACAGAATGAAATGGATATGCACTAAAATATACATTCAGTACAATATGCGGTGCAAAAAATATTTCTAAAACTAGTTATAGTACGAACGCCCCTCATTTGCCACGTTTGGTGAGCAATTTAAAACTTGTTTCAATATCTATTAAACATAAGAACTCAGATTTTTTTTTTAATACTTATACTATGTTATATTGTATACACAGGGATTTAATGATTTGTTGAGAATTATTTATTTTAGGCAGTGAAATCTTACCAAAAAGTGCTAATTTAAAAATGACTTTCAATAAATAATTAATAATTAATTTTGAATTTTACTTAGAACGAAAATGGTCTGTTAAAATACATGTTAAAAAACATGTTATTCAAACTACTCTAAAAAATCTAGACCTCTATCTTTCACAATTTCTGAGAAAAATGTACATAAAGTTGGTGAATTTAACATGGCGGAGATACGGCTTTCCCGGTCCCCTTAAAACAATTACATTTCAGCCCGCTACATGAAGAAATCTCACAATCACTTTAGAACGAAAATGGTCAGTTAAAAAACGTAAAGCATGTTATTCAAACTACTCTAAAAAATCTAGACCTCTATCTTTCACCATTTCTGAGAAAAAGGTACATAAAGTTGGTGAATTTAACATGGCGGAGATACGGCTTTCCCGGTCCCCTTAAAACAATTACATTTCAGATAGCTACATGAAGAAATCTCACAATCATTTATGAATACTCCACGATCAATCTCTTGCTATACAAACATACAACTATTTAGCTCATAATCTGGACATTCCACATATCTACACGGATAAATGCTTAAAATTAAACAAGACTTACCTTCATTTTATGTATTCCAAAGAATAATTTTAATGATATCCTAATCTGTTAATCTTAAAATGGCGGACGAAAAAGTGATCATTTTTCTTATCTTTAAAGGGTGTCGTCGCCTTGCTGCTCTGATTGGTTAATAAGCAATGCACACGTAAGTCACTCTTCTTTCAGGAGTGAGACATCTCACTCCTTTCTAGAGAGTGGAAAACTCCACTCTTTAAGGAGTGTATTTTTATAAAACTCACTCCAAAAAGAGTAAAAATGCCTGTCACTCTTTCAAAAAGTGAACTTTTCACTCCTCCCAATTTTAGAGTGTACTACATCTTATAATAATAATCTTGTTAATTTAAACATACTACTGACAGATTTGGTATTATTTTAGGAAAAAATTGTGAAAAACAATGAACTTTTGAATATAAAATATTAAAAATCGTGACAAATAGTATATAAGAGTGTCAGCTCTATTTGTTGCCCAATGACTAATTTCCTAAACCATTAGTTTTAGAAGTATAGTTTCAATAGCAAACATGTTTTAAAGTTGTTCTTCATCCTATTAAATCCATTTATATAAAAAAAGTGTTATTTTTAAAAGTTACAGAAATTTAATTTTTTTACGGGATTGAAGTATTATATTTAGTAAAACTCTCTTCGTGTACTATAATAAGTAAAACAATAAAAGCTTCATTTTTGTACAAATAAAACTTACCGAGTTATGATAATTTTGAATTTTATTAATTTTCAGCATTTTTTGTCATTAAAAACGGAACTAGTTGGATGTGCCAATCCCAAAACTTTCTTCTACCTCATGTCAATATTTCATTTTAATTAGTTTTATTAGTATTTTTATTAGAATTATGCATAACTGCATGCACTTTTCAATGGTACAATATTCAAAATGCACAAAAAATCGGTATTACGGCGTCCCCTACCAGTGGAATTTTTCCAAATTCAGGGAGGACCTGCTTGCCATAGCCAAAAACTTAAAAAAAAAAAAAATTGGTTCAATTCTATGCATAACTTCATACAATATTTGATGGTGCAATGGCGACACACGGACATACGACACACGGACAGACAGACATTTTGTATACACATGTTTTTTTTTTGTGATCTCTGACACCTAAAACGTGTAAATCCGTCGAAAACCGGAAGTCGAAAAAAATTTCGATTACAATACTTTCTTCTATCTTCAATAGAAGAAATTAAAAACGCTTTTTATCCAGATGTTAAAAATAAAAATAAAAATTTTCTTAACAATGGTGTTTTTTTTTTTTTTAGTTAACATTAGATATTTCTTGGAATACATTGAAAGAGCTAACAAAATTTGGGGCGGTAGTTTGCATAGGGCCCATTTAAATCGAAAGTCCCCTTTCTTTTGTAGTAAATATTAGTAAGTATCCTATACTTGAGGAATTATGGTTCCTTTTAATATTTTATTTGTATTTATTACGTTGAATATATTATAAGATGCAATGCAATACTAGATGAATGCAGACCACGTGCTAAGTATTGTGATTATTATCGCCAAGATCTACCATGGCTGGATTTGCATCCAGAAGACTTTTTGGAAAAAAATTTTTAAGGCAACCCTCAATACAATGATGGACTGCTTATCTCACCCCCTTCGAGCGCAGTTCATACAGAAGGGAAGGAAGCTGTAGACGCAATTCATGATCTCCTCCTACCGTAGGCGCAATTGATGTACACCCCATGAGGTGAAGGCAGCTGTGAAATCTTGGATTCGAGAAAAGTCGGAAGAAATTTTCCGTGACAGAATAAAAAAACTTGTTAGGGGCTGTGCATATATAACGTTATCATTTTAGGGGGGAGAGGGGGTTTGGAAAATGATATCGTAAGATATCGCTAGGGGGTGGGGTGGGGGTACTCTTTTGATATCGTTATCATTTTTGATCCAACCAAAACTTTCTCTTTTTATTTGTAACTTGTTCTTTAGATCAAAATAGTGTGTTATATATTTTTTAGTCTGTTCTCTATTTTTATGGAAATACAAAGTTATTATTAAAATCATTAAATGATTATAAAATTATTTCATCCGAAAATATGGAATACCCCCAACTTTTTGCATTCCTATTCTTCTGTCATATGTGTATGAATATATAATCTGCTGTTCGAGAAACCAACTGTGAAGTATGCTTGAAATGATGCTTGTTGTGTTTACTATAGTAAAATAAATGAGAAAGAATATTGTCCACCCATTTTGTTGATAACAAGTTCTGCCCCCCCCCCCCTTCCCCAACACCCGTGAGAGGCAAGTGCAAGAAGACATTATTACTGTGAATGCATTATGTAACAAAAAGCCATTATTAAATACTTTTAAATAGTAACCATTTCTTTTAAGTGTTATTTGATACAAAGTTATTTCACATACAAAGTTATAATTTATTGATTTAATTTCATTTGAATCAATAAAATATGTGAAAATTGAATGTATAACAATATATCACTGTAAACAAAAACAAAACTTCCAAAAATGGAAATTTGATTTCAGATATTGATAACGATATCATTACGGGGGGGGGGGGGGGGGGTTCGAGGTATGATAACGCATGATATCGTAAGGGGGGGAGGGGGTCCAAAAGGATCAAGAAGTTGATAACGTTATATATGCATAGCCCCTTATTATACTTTGAGAGAAATTTGTTAGCCTTAAAGGTGACTATGTTGAAAAATAAATATGATTTTAAAGCTTAAGAATTGTACTTTAATGTACATTTTGTAAGATCTTGCTATTATTTTTATTCGTGTTTTACAAGCATGTGCATTTCTTTTCAGCCTACCCTCGTATTTAGAATGATTTGATAAAAGAAAGATTTTTTTTTTTTTTTTTCAAAACGTCAGTTAGGTGGCTGATCCATTATGTTATGGAACTGCTGTTTGTACAATTGCATGAGTTCACTTGCATTTCTTTCAGGAACAGGCATGAAAGAGTTCCTCCTAAAGGAGGAATTCCACCTTTTTAAAGGCAAATTTGGACGTTCTCTGGATTGATGCAAAAATGCAAAGAAAATATTATAAGCATATGAGGGGGGGGGGGGGTGTTCTAGAAATCTTAACAATTAGACATTTTGTCTACTGAAATCCTTGGAGTTTATTTCTGAATTGCTGTACTATCAAATCAAAGGTGAACTTTTATTATGAAGTTCGCGCAGAAAAGGAAAGTCAGCATAATAAACGATGTTCGGCAATATTTCCTTCTTCGAAATTCTTTCACAGGCCCTGTGATTCTTCGGCCAGCATTTTTTTAATTTCATGAAGCCTACGATTTTCTTTCTTTTGTGGAAGTTCTCTAAATCCGTGGATCGGTCGCGGAAACATTGAAAATTTCTACGATCGTCGAAAAATATCGCGAATTTCGTCAAAAATCTTAGAAACAAAATTATTTTCCTGAGTCGCTGAAAAAAAAAATAGCAAATTTCTTCAAAAGATTGCAGGGAAAAAAACCCGTCAATTTCGTCAAAGGATTGCTTTTAAAAAAATCGCGAATTTCGATAAACGATCGAGGAAAAAATATTGCAAATTTCATCAAAAGGTCGCTGCAGGGTTGTTTGGTTTAAACCACGTTGGTTTAAACCGTGGTTTAAACCATGATTTAAACCAAATGTTTTTTTTTTTTATCATCTGGTTTTTTTGTCTTTTCCCCTAATGTTTGCTTTTATTTTACACATTATTGAAAAATGCAAATCCAAGTTATGCAGAAGCTACAAGCAAAGCCTTAAAATGATGAATTAATAAATTTGTAAAGTGACAAACATTTTTAATCAAACTTTTCTTATAAGCTTTAAATCTAGATGGCAGACTAACTAATTTTTCTAAAATTAGCTGGGAAGAAAAAAACAAGTAGTTAGTTTTCTTTCTTCTTTTTTTTTTTAAGCCTTTATTTTTAAAAATAGAAAAATACATTTTTACTACTTAGATTGCTTGATTAGTTAAGATTTACTAAGGATTGCATTCCCCAATGATGACATAATCATAAGTAATTCTTTCCATTGGTTACTCTATTTTGTATGCTAATGAATGACTGGCTATGAGAGTTTTCTTTGCTGTATGGCTATTGCGTTTAGTAAGCCTTTGTTTTTCTTGCATTTCTACATTGGGATTGGGGTTTTGCATTATGATTTTATTCTGTTACCATCAGGGTTGGCACAGTTTAAATCAATTAGTTAACCAACTGTTGTTTTAGAAAAAATCTAATATAAAATAATATTCTCATTTTTGTAATTTAAGTTTTTGAAATTATTGGATATAAATAATTTCTAGGATTGGATATAAGAAATTGGATATAAATAATAACAGTCTTATCCAAGCAGTCACCGTGAGACATAGTGAGTCTAGGTTATATTTGTATGCATGTAGAATGCAAATTGCATGTGTTGATGATCATATTTGAAGCTCTAAAGAGAAAATTTAAAACAGGTGACTTTAGCAAAGATTAAATAGATTAAAAATATTCAATATTTGGAATAAAATATTTTCCTTTGAGAAAACGTAGATTATTTATAATTAATAACATAAAATGACCTTTAAGGTTTCAGTCAAGCTGTAAAAGAAAATTTTCTTGATTGCGGAGATTATCTTTTAGGGCTGTTCTCAACTGTTCTTCTCAACAAGCACTACATTGCTTTGACAACGCTTTGACAGATGTACAAATTCATTTTTTAACAGATGAAAGCTATTTGGAATCGAACTGTGTTTTCCATTTTAAATTAATTACCTATTGAGTTGTAAGCAATTTTGATCACGTGACAAAGATGTTTTTAATCTTCCTTGAGTGGAAATTCGATTCAAAACGCCCACTTTAACATTTTTTGAAAGATCTATTGCATTTGCGCAAAAAAAAAAAAAAAAAAAAAAAAAAAAAAAAATCCCTGCCGGCCCGGCCTACAGGCGGAGGTAGATTTCGAAGTTAAGTATACTAATTTCACAAACAAAAACCAAATCATGATTAGAGATAAACCCACTTTAACAGTTTTATCTGGCCGCTTTTGACGAGTTTTTATTTCATTTTTATATAATAACTGGTTTTATCAGAATCATGTTAGGGCGGTATTCAAAAAAATACTTTTCCATGCTCAACAACTCGAAATTTTCTGGCATAACTCCAGATTCATTTTTAATAGGAAAAACATGAAACTTGTTGACGTGATTTTTGAAGAGATTTATAAGCGACCTGTGTTTTTAATTTCCGTTTAATTAATTAAAACTTGATACATAAACAATTGTTTTCTCAGTAAGACACTATTTTTCGTTTCTAACACAATCGCTTCGGGAAATTCCGTTCAAAATGCCCACTTTGACATCATTTTTTGAAACATATTTTGCCTCTGTCAAAAAATCGATCATTACGGTACATTATATAGTTTCTGAATAAGCGAATCTACCAATTGGATGCGTTTGAGAGCAAAAATGAATTTAAAAATGAGTCAGAAAATAAGCAGTTTGGATTTGAATACTTCCTTTTCCAACACAATCCACTTCGGGAAATTCGGTTCAAAAGGCCCACTTTGACAGTATGTTTTAAAATATATTCTGCCTCTATCAAAAAATTGACCATTACGGTACATTATATAGTTTCTGAGTAAGAAAATGTACCAATTGGAAGCATTTGAAAGTAAAAATGAATTGTAAAATGAGTCTGAAAATAAGCAGTTTGGATTTGAATACACCCTTACTAAGATGATTTTTTTCTTCAACCGCTGTGTATTTTTAATTTGTTTTTGCTGTAAGAATTGGTCTTATCCAAAACTTGTCTATATAGATGTTGTAGACAATGTTAAGAGGATATATGATAAATTCATGAGGATTTTATATCTTTTGAATTGACGGAGTTATGGATTTTTTTCTTCTTCAAACGCCCTTTTTGTTTTTGTTTTTGTTTTCGTTTTTATTTTTTATTTTTTTTTCCGGTACGAATTGGTCCTATCAAAAACTTGTGATGTTAAAAGTTGTAGATAATGTTAAGGAGATTCATGATAAAATTAATTGGATTTGACATCTTGAGAATTGACGAAGTTATGAATTTTTTTTCTCCCAAAAACCCTATTTTTTGCGCCCCTTGAGCCCATTTTTAACTTTATCAAAACTCTGTGATACATAAATTTTTGGCCCTATTTTTAGAAGTAATAAAAACTTTAAACTGATTCGATATGTACAAAATTTAAGAAGTTATAGGGGTTTTTCGGTTTTCACAAAACCTCTCCCTATTTCCATCCCCTTGGTCCGATTTTGCCCATTAACGAACTCGACCGAGATTTTATGCCCCTTGATTTTATGTATCAGTTTGGAAGAGATTGGTGCAGAATTGTGGAAGTTATCGTGTCCAGAAGAAAGTGATATATATAGATAGATACATAGATAGATAGATAGATAAAGTTTTTTACTGAAGGTGCTTTTGGGCTCTAGGGGTCATGATCGGTGTAGATCTGCAAAAATTTTTCAGAAATTCCAACATAGGAACGACGCCAATAGGTGGTAGTATTTCATACGAAATCTACCTTAAAAATAAATAAATAAAAACCCACAGAAAACACCGTTTGATTACATAGTTTCTGAACAACAGCATCTGCTAGTTTCATACATTTCCGAACAAAAATAAATTAAAACTTATGTCATAAAGTTGCCCAACAGCCTTAAAAACCAAACCCCCCCCCCCCCCCCCAAAAAACCCCTCAAGATATGAAGTCGAATAAGAGAACACTGTTGTGACAAAATTGGGTGCTAGCGAAGCACTTGTTTACTTTAACTAAAACATGCAATAAGATATATTTAAATCATCTATTGCATAATCGAATCATCCACTATTTAGATCTTACAAAAAAATGAGGAAAAATCAAGATTAAGGTTTGCTTTAGACATAATAGAAAAAAGTCTCATAAAAATGCCTAAAAAGATATATTATTAATTTTTAGTTTAGACATTTAAAAGTAAGATGTGTTATAACATAGCTCAGAAAAAAAGCCTCTGTATTAAGTCTGATGGCTCTTTAAATGTTTTAGTGGATGAAAACTTTTATAAATCTACTTTCCATTTTAAGATCAATGTTTTCAGTAGTCTAAAAAGCTGGTAAATAGATATTTCTTTTATTTTACTGTCGCCTTTCCTTTGTTTTTTTTTTTTTTTTTGTTTTACCTGACAGTTTCAGAGGAGAAGTGTCAAATGACAATACACAATAACTTCTTGAAACGTGTAAAGACTCTACTGCTAAATTCAAATCATTCCAGGAATTCTTTATAAAAAGCTTTACTTTCAATAAAAGATAATTGTCCTGTAGTGTTTGAATAGAAAAATCAGATATATCAGATTGCAAATATTTCAAAGAAATTATTTTGAATAGCCATGGGAAAGTATATTATATTTATGAAACTGCATCATATATTTATTTATAGTATTACTAGTAATTAAAATATTGTTTATTAAGATTTTCAAGGTATCAATGTTTCTCTCTGTAGAGCATTTTATTCATGGAACATAAGACATAGCTTTTACTAAAAATGTTTAAATATTAAATTATTTCAATTTTCTACATAATTGATTGTAATTATTTAACTTAAATTATATTACTTAAGTTATATTACTTATATATCCAACAATGTTTATTTTTATCAACAAATATGAATGTATATGTAATAGGAAAACTTATTAAAAAAAAAACCGGTTTAAACCAAAAAACCCGGGTTTTTTACCAACCTTGGGTCGCTGAAACAAGTAGCGAATTTTGTTAATTGGTGACGAAAAGATGTAGCGAATTTTGTCAAAGGATCGCGATAAAGAAACGCGAATTTTCTTGAAAGATCACGGAAAAAACGCGAATTTCGTCAAGGATCGCGGTAAAGAAAACGCGAGTTTCGTCAAGGATCGCGGTAAAGAAAACGCGAGTTTCGTCAAAAGATCGCGGTTGAGAAGGCGCGAGTTTCGTCAAAAGATCGCGGTTGAGAAGGTGCGAGTTTCGTCAAAAGATCGCGGTTGAGAAGGTGCGAGTTTCGTCAAAAGATCGCGGTTGAGAAGGTGCGAGTTTCGTCAAAAGATCGCGGTTGAGGAGGTGCGAGTTTCGTCAAAAGATCGCGGTAGAGGAGGCGAGAGTTTCGTCAAAAGATCGCGGTAGAGGAGGCGAGAGTTTCGTCAAAAGATCGCGGTAGAGAAGGCGAGAACTCCGTCAAAAGATCGCGGTAGAGAAGGCGCGAACTTCGTCAAAAGATCGCGGTAGAGAAGGCGCGAACTTCGTCAAAAGATCGCGGTAGAGAAGGCGCGAACTTCGTCAAAAGATCGCGGTAGAGAAGGCGCGAACTTCGTCAAAAGATCGCGGTAGAGAAGGCGCGAACTTCGTCAAAAGATCGCGGTAGAGAAGGCGCGAACTTCGTCAAAAGATCGCGGTAGAGAAGGCGCGAACTTCGTCAAAAGATCGCGGTAGAGAAGGCGCGAACTTCGTCAAAAGATCGCGGTAGAGAAGGCGCGAACTTCGTCAAAAGATCGCGGTAGAGAAGGCGCGAACTTCGTCAAAAGATCGCGGTAGAGAAGGCGCGAACTTCGTCAAAAGATCGCGGTAGAGAAGGCGCGAACTTCGTCAAACGATCGCGGAACAAAATCGTGAATATCGTGAAATGATTGTGGAACAAAATCGTGAATATCGTGAAATGATCGCGAAAAAAATCACGAATTCCGTCAAATTTACTGCATTGTTCTAGAAGATTTAAACCGGGTACCTTTTACAAATGTCAACAGAACGCCGCAAAACGAGAAAAAACTCTAAAAATCGTGTAAAATTTGGAGAGGAAAAAAATTACAGTATTGAGCTGAAAGATTGAAACTGGATTCCTTTTACAAATGTCAAAAAATGGCTGCGAAACATGAAAAAGTGCTAAAAATTACATAAAAAGTTCTATATAATTAAAAAATAGCTGTAGGAATTCTGGATTCCTTTTACTAACGTAGAAAATTCGCCAAGAAATGCGAGAAAAAAAAAAAAGTGGGTAAGTGTGATCACAGATGGCACAGAGCGTTTCGTTTAATATTCCTTTCAAAACACTTTTGCAAAATCTGTTCTGCATTATAATCTGGCACTCTATTCTAAACAAACCTCTATCCAAACGAAACTCCGTTTTACAAACTATGCGTAGGTATATTTGTCGAGGGGATCGGGCCCATAGCACCAGAGATAGGTAGACGCCCCCTGGCGGTAAAAACGGGAACTAAAATATGTACGGCTATGGTGCATAATATGAAAGAGTGGTTAAGAGTGTATGCAAAAGTTAGAAAAGTGCACCTCGGGTGAAAAGTGTGAAGGTTAGAAAATTTGCTAAAAATACAGAAGTTAGAGCACGGAGGTGTAAATAATATAAGACTTTTTCAAAATTTTATGACATGTCTTTTAATGGGAGGTGTTCAGCTATAAGTATCCAAAATTTCAAGTCTTCAACTTAATTAGGGGCTCATTTAGAAAAAAAAAAAAAAAAAACTACACAAGTTAGTGCCCAGAGGGGATAAACATAAGACTTTTTTCAATTTTTTATGATTTGTCGTTTGATGTGACGATGTGAGGTGTTCAGCTATAAGAATCCGAAATTAGACAGACGGACAGACAGAGGAGTGAGACAAATAGGGTTTCGTCAGATGAACGAAACCCTAAAAAGTCATACAAAAATTTAAAATATGAAAACTGTTTAAATAAAAAAATCCTAACACTGGCTTCGAAGTACATAGCTTCAGATATGGAGGTACCTTCCTGACAAATCATGTAGCTCTGCGCTCTCTTGAGGAAAAATCACACAGACAAGCATCTATGCTTATTATTATAATGCATATAGTTTTTAAATCTGAAAGAATATACAATACAGAATTAATTTTGAAAAATCAGGTTAACCTGGATCCAATCTGCAGGAATCTAAACTCAGTCCGAACCGAAAACAATTAGAAATAACCCGATTTGCCCCGTAAAAAACAACAACCAATCAACTTCCAGGTTAATTTTAATTGCTACTATTTCTCATTTTCAAAGGTTGGCAGATCTGAATATATTAAGTATAATGTTTCTTCGTTACTGCATTTTTTTTTTTTTTTTTTTGGTTGTTTTTTTGTTGTTTTATTTTTTTGTTATTGTCTTTAAAGTTTTTACACAGGCAGAAATGGTGTTTTTTTTTAAATAAAATTATTAAATTTTCATAATAAAATATTTACAGATGAATTTTTTTGACCTTTTTTTATTAGCTTTTCAACTTTATGATAAACATTATAGTAAACTGTTTTTCATCTGATTTCAAATTCATAAAAAAAAAAAAATAATAATAATAATAATATTTTTGCTGTCTTTAAAGTTTTTACACGCACTGTACTACCTCCCAGATCTCGCCCTTTTCAACAGATTCCCTTATTGTGATACAACCTCCCCTTTTCCCTTACTTCCAAGCATTTTTTCTTTTTCTTGAGTATTTAAAAAATACGTAATATTTCCCAAATTTTCATAACAATTTTTTTTAAGAATTTTTATTGAAAGCATATTTAGTAAATTTACTACTATTATTATATATTTTTTTAAATAACATCGGATAGCATGGCCATAGTAATTATCGGAGTGCAGAGTTAAGATTATTTCTTATGCTAAAATGTCTGTAGAAAATATTTTTTTCTGTTAAAGTTAATACATATCTATTTAAAAAAGATCCGTTTTCTCTCTTTTTGTAACTTTGTTTTTTAAAAGTTTAATGTTTTTTAAACTGCACACTTGAAGAATTTTCCTTATTTTTCACCTCTCAAGTTGGCAGGTATTTTTATGAGAAAAAGGTAAAAAATGGAAATGTCTCAAAAGTGATCGGACGTTTGTGAGATCTTAAACAAAACCACTTGTTATCAATACAAAAATGAAACATATTATACTGTAGAATCCCTCAAATCCGCACAGCTCAGAACCGGAGGTTATGCGGATTTCTGGTCATTGCTTTGTTTACATTTTTTAAACAGTCATTTGAATGTAATAATGCAATCAAAATTCTAATGAATGCTTACAATATAGTAAAATATTAAAATAAGTAAAGTAATAAACTAAAATAATAAAAAGTAATATAATTTAAAAAAATTATTAAATTATTAAAAGTAAAGATCAAGTAAATAATTAATAATGTATAATTATGCATAAGTATGAGATACGTTTTCCTTGAAGTATTCAATGAAACTTTTCTCATAAAGGTATCCTATTAATTCACATCAAAATCATAAAGTAAGGAAGTTTTATTTCAGGTTTAGCCAATCTTAATAACTAAAAAAGCTTGATTTTTAAAAATTATTATATATAATAATATAATGCATAAATATATTTGGGTAAAAAGATTGATATTACCAGTGATATCAGCACTATCTTGATTTTTTTCAGAAGTAAATTTATACTTCCTTCGTAAAAACCACGAGTTCAATCATATTATCGAGAATTACATATTAAAATACATACGGAGTGATATAAAACTAAAAAATTCTGTAATTTTGCCTCTACATCTGAACTGAAAGTTCCATTGTTTACATGTGCGATGATGTGTGGATTTTAGTCGTTTGCAGATTTTAGGGAGTTATCAGTAGGTGGCAAATACCTTTGACTGGCATCTGTTTATTTTGTAAAATTTATTTTATTTAAGAATTTTTTATGTTATGTTCATGTTATGGATGCTTCTGGAAGAGACGTTACATTGGATTTTTTTTTTTTTTTTTTAACTATAGTTCTTGATTTACATTAGTATAAAAAAGCTTACTACAAATGTTGTTTAAACTATTTGATAATCTTTGACGCAATTAAACACCATTCAACTCAGAGTTCAATATCTGAGAAGATCAGGTAGATCAATGAAATTGAAATCTGGATAAAAGTGCATTGTTGTGCAAAATCATTTTTTAAAATAAGTGTCCTTATGCTTTCAAAGAAGCTTAATTAACTATGTGGAATAAATCTAAATGTCCATCTAAAAAATATTGGAAGAATGATACAATGTACAGAGTCATTTCAACCAGTGAAATGAGATTGAAAGATAAAAATAAATAAATAAAAAGGAGAAAATAAATCAGATGACCAAGAGTTTCTTTTGTAGAAAAGTAAGATGAATGTTTTATTTAAAATAAACCTTTTCTTAAATGCTAATTTAAAATATTCAATTCATGCAAAAAGATAAAAATTCAGATAAGACCGAAATAAAGACTCGGGAAACGCAACTTACTTCTCGTGTTCCAATAGTGAAATATAGAGGTGGCAACATGTATAATGTGAGGTTTAATAACATAAAATTTCATAATTTGCAGCACTCTTCAAATGTTTTTTCAATAAACATTTATTCCATATATTTTGCTAAATTACATTTAAAAAATTGTTAGGTTTTAAAGAACTTTTTTGATAATAATGTGTATTAATCTACATGTCAGTTTTAATGGCCTGTCAGATTTAGAACTCTGGTGCTTTGAATGATATTTAACTGTGTGTTAAGGACTCTTAAACCTTTTTAATTCAACATTTCAGCAACTTTCTGGGTAGATTCCTTTCTATATAGATGCAATTCAAGAACTATATTTTAAAATTTTCAATTCAATGCCTTTTCAAGGATCATTCATAATATAAAAATATTCCATATTTCGAGTAAAGTTATTTTAAATGAAATAAGAAGTCTATTTTTAAAGATATTGACACTTTTAATATCAATAATATAATACATTTCATTTTTGTATTTGTAACAGTTGGTTATATTTAACTATTGGAAAAATGAAAGTTGATACAATTTTTAATATGTAGATGACCTTCAAAGCATAATTATGAATATTTATTTAACATTGGGCATTGTTTCCATTCGATTGGTATGGGTACCTATATCTTTATTACCCGGCTGCCAAGAAGGGTTATGTGTTTCACGCGTATCTGGGTATGTGGATTTCTTTATACCCTCGAAACATCCCAACGGCTGAATGGATTTTAATGAATGATGTCTCTATCGATTCGCCTTAACCTTCTGATGATTATATCCTAGGTTTTGTTTTTATAAAATGGCGGCCGTAAAATACAAAATGGCGGTAGAGACGATTTTTTTTTTTTTTTTTTTTTTTTTTTTTTAACACATCCTCTTGATTGGCATATTATTAGATAGGCCTTTCAAAATGAAGACGATGTTTCTTTGACTATTTTACAGTCAGAAGCTCCGTTTAAATATTACACAACCTGGAATTTGTGTAGGTAGTATCTCTAGCTTTACTGCAAGTCTAACCTTCCTAGACATCTATAGGCCTCATCAAAACAGTGTTTATAGATAGGAACTAACAATTAAACACAACTTAAAATTCATCAATACAAGTAAATAAAATAAATAGGTAAGTAATATAAAAAATAGTTTCACATTGATGAGACATACTCAATTAGTTCGCCTGTCTATGCAATCGGGTTTTTTTTATTTTTTTAAATTTAATTTTTTATTTTACAATTATTTTCAACAGAATTAGTTGAGGGTGGTCACTTTATTTCTTCCTTTCTCCAGGTCTATTCTGCCTCTTTTTTTTCTTTCTTTAAAAGGGGACTATGAAATTTTCTGAGTAAGGCAGATTTCTGTTAAGTAAAAGTTTTATTTTGACATTTTTCTTTTCTGTATTTGTTTTCTTTCAAATTAAACTAGTCGTCCTTCCCTAAGCAAGATTTGAGTACTTTTTTTAAAAAAAAAAATCACTCTTAAATCTACTGCTGCATTGAACATGTGGCTTTATTTTATAACAATTGTATCTTCTATACAGGGGTGAATCAGGTGCTGGTAAAACAGAAAATACCAAGAAAGTTATTCAGTATCTTGCGTATGTTGCGTCCTCCAAACCACGATCTTCTTCAGGTTCTCATTCGGTAAGATTAAAATGGATGTTTAATTTGCAAATGATTTACAGAACTTTTTATTTATTATATTGTTTATTATTTTTATAATTTAAAATTTTCTGTACAGTGTTTTTAAGAAATTGGTTTGTTAAATTGTATAAAATTTGTAAATTTTAAACTAACATTATCTGTAGTAGACTTTTTTAAGATTTAGCTTCAAATAAAGTGTTATAAAAAGTATATGTAAATATTAGCTTAGAAACTTATAATTCTCATTTGTTATATGTAATTCAAGAAGCCTGTTAAGAAATGTTTAAAACACCTTATTTTATGTTACTTGATTTCTATAACTCCTTTCATCCACTTAAAATAATTTTTGCTTTCCTGACTATAGATACCAGATGAATAAGTTTACTTACTTTAGTTGTTCATTATAATTTTCAGTTAAAAATTTTGACACTGTATATAATTCTAAAATTTTTCTTTTTCACGAATCTTAATAATTACTAAAATTATTTAATGGTCAAATTCTTCCCCACTGCATTTCATTTAAGTCATTTTCTAATGTGTTCTGTAATTTTATCCTTCAGCATGTTTTTGTTGCATGTTTGTATATATGTTGTACTTTTTCTTAAATTTCATATCTTCCTTCTTGATGTGCAAAACTTATTGTAATCTATGTAATCATGTTTCGTATGTTGCATGCAAAAATCAAACTCCTCACCCTTTTCTTTCCTTTCTTTTTCTCTTTGTAGTATAGTGCACCGCCTAATCTCATTGTAAGTATCTGTGTTAATTTGTTTTTATTGCATGTACTATTTGTTAATTGCATGTTGTTAACGTGAAAACTGACTTTTAATTTTTGATTTATTTTTATCACTAGATGTTATGAATATTGAGAATTGCCCTATTTGTAAAGGATTTTTTTTTAATATAATTTTATGTTTAAAAATCTGCAGTCCTATATAATGTGTCCAATATATTCTTTCTATTCCTTCAACCCCTCCTTTTTTGTATGTGAGTTGTCACATCTGTAATAAGCTGTAAGAAGCAAATATTGTTACATAGTAGTGGGCTCCCACCACTTCTAAATTTCTGAAAATTTTAGATCTCTACTCAAAATTTAATAAATTTGTTAAGCTGAGAATATTGTAAACTGGTGCTGTTTGCAGTTCTGCTTAAGAAAGTGTAGGATCAATTTAAGTCTCATTTATTTTATAAACAGTGGTCACAAGGCAAATTTCAGGTCAAAACTCTTTTAAATATGTGTAAAATACATGTATGTATGATTTAAGATATATATATATATATATATATATATATTTAGCTCTTGAGTTTGAAAGTGCTTTTTGTCAGAAATTTACTTGATGTTGTTTTATTTTAACTGCTTAGTGAATTTTCATCATTATTGGCAGCTGGTAAATTTAGGTTCATGAAAAATATTTTTAAACAATAAAATAATAAACGTCCGAAAACTTTGTGTTCAGAGGCCTGATTTTTTTTTTTTTTTTTTTGTAAATTATTTGTAACACATTAAATATTAGACTGAGTTGAACAATGCTGCTGAAGTTTTATGCAATTAATATTGCATGTTATTCCATTTAATTTTATTATAACCTCTTTTTTATTTAGCCTGTTTTTAACATTCATGTTTCTTTAATATATTTTAATAATTCCATATTTTACACATATAGCATTTATAATGTATTGCTATGTTTTAAATAACAGCGGGGGGGGGGGGGGGGGGGCATTTTAAATAAATTTTCCAAACACTGTAAAGTGGTACAAACTAAAGCTGTAACAGCCTTCAGATATGATTTGCCAGGCTGTGGACACATTTTTTTTAAATGAAAAAAGTGATATTTTTAATAATTATTTATGCATACTTAATTTTTTACACATTTCCATCATAACATTTTAATAAATACTAGGAACTCTTGCCCCTTCGAGTTCTTTTTAAAAAGACTACCTGATTACGGAATGTTTTTAGCATTTTTGTCTTATATAACTTAATTTATTTTAATTGCTATCCTTATTGTTTTTCTTCCTTTTCTTTTTTTCTGTCTTCTTTTCTTTCTGTTTTGAAATTTATTACAAAATATAAGTTTTTCTGATAACTAATTTATCATTAACATGCAGGGAGAGCTGGAACAACAACTTTTGCAAGCCAATCCCATTCTTGAAGCCTTTGGTAATGCCAAAACAGTGAAGAATGACAATTCTTCTAGATTTGTAAGTGTTTTTTTCCAAGTTTTTGTGAAATTTTTGGATTTAAAAAATATTTCATTGGATTGTTTTAGCATTTCCCCTTTTTTAATTCGGCGTTTCTTTAATTGTTTGTTTAAAATGCGCACGGAATAAGTATAAAGAATTTAAAAATAGAGGTGGATTTTTTTTCTTTTTACTTATTGCATCTTATATATATATTTCATAAGCAAATTATAGCAAAGTAAGTTCCTTTTAACTGCAGTATACAGATACAAAAAGAAATAATTTATTCTTACATAATTAAATTTTTCAAGTGCTTAAATTTTTTGGAAATTCACGATTTTACATACATTTAATTAATCAGTTGTATAAATTTAGAAAGGTCAAGTTATCCAAAATAGTGAATAAAAAATTCAAATTATGTTGCAATTTTTAACATCATTCTCCTTTTGAAAGTTCAATTGAAAACAAATATCTATTCAAATTATCAATGTTTGATTTAAACAGTCTGCTCTATTTTCTGCCATTTTATTTCAATATAATTGTTACATGGGCTTTTAATTATTATTATTTTTTTACTAAATACATTACTCAATATACAACTATAAAAAAAAAATGGTGTCATATGGCAGTTAAGTTTACTAACTGATCACAAACTCTGTAAGCCTGAAAATTTTATCTATACAGAAGTCATCACTGTATGTTGTTTTATTAATTTGATTATTGTAATGTACTAGAATCCAGGGGTGCAGAAAATGTTTCTACTCTCAACATTTCCCCAATCCACTTGAAAATTTCTCCAAAATTTTACGGTATGTTATAGGTAAATGCTGTATTACTATAGGTATAAAAAATTTATTTTTCCAATATTTCTCAACTTATGCGCAAGTACATATGGCAGTGGTGATTCTGAGTGAAAAAAAAAATTCTGAAATTCACAGCTAATTTTCTGAAAGGTTACAGCAGAGTGGGGGGAAATCCACTACCAGCACTATGTTTTTTTCGCGGACAGTTGACGAAATTCGCGTTTTTCGCAATCTTTTGACGAAATTCGCGTTTTTTCGCAATCTTTTGACGAAATTCGCGGTTATTTCGCCCTTTTTTGACGAAATTCGCGGTTGTTTTGCCATCTTTTGATGAATTCGCGGTTGTTTTGCGATCTTTTGACGAAATTTGCGGTGGTTTTGCGATCATTTGACGAAATTTGCGGGGTTTTTACCATCTTTTAACAAAATTTATAGTTGTTTCGCGATCTGTTGACGAAATTTTTTTTCATTTCACAATTTTTTGAAGAAATTTGCGTTTATTTCGCGATCTTTTGAAGAAATTTGAGTGTTTTTTTTCGCGTTCCTTTGACGAAATTTTCGGTTGTTTCGCGATCTTTTGACGAAATTTGCTGTTCTGCGATCTTTTGACAAAATTTGCGGTTGTTTCGTGATCTTTTGCGAAATTTGCAGTTTTTTGCGATCTTTTGACAAAAAATTGTGGTTGTTTCGCACCTTTTGACAAAAAATGCGGGTTTTTTCGCCGTCTTTTGACGAAATTGGCGGTGTTTCGCAATCTTTTGACAAAATTTGCGTCTTTTTCGCGGTCTTTTGAGAAATTTGCGTCTTTTCGCGGTCTTTTGACGAAATTTGCGTCTTTTTCGCGATCTTTTGACGAAATTTGCGTCTTTTTCGCGGTCTTTTGACGAAATTTGCGTCTTTTTCGCGGTCTTTTGACGAAATTTGCGTCTTTTTCGCGGTCTTTTGACGAAATTTGCGTCTTTTTCGCGGTCTTTTGACGAAATTTGCGTCTTTTTCGCGGTCTTTTGACGAAATTTGCGTCTTTTTCGCGGTCTTTTGACGAAATTTGCGTCTTTTTCGCGGTCTTTTGACGAAATTAGCGTTTTTTTCGTGATCTTTTCATAAAATTTCCGTTCATTTCCTGATCTTTGGACGAAACTTGCGGTTATTTTGCGATCTTTTGACGAAATTAGTATTTTCTTTTTTTTGTAATTCTTGGACAAAATTGGAGGTATTTTTATGTCCGAATTTTCAGATTGATGACCGATTTTTTTAATTTTCGGAAAATTCGGAACAGAATCACCCCTGATATATGGTACATATTATTCTAAGATCGATTTTCTGAAGGTCATCATACATACCTTTTTATTTGTAGGAAATTTTTTTATCTCAGGGAATTATGGAATTCGTTGTTAAAATCGAAATCAGTTGTAATGTCTCTGCAAAATTTCCCCAGGTGGTTAAAATCCCCCCCGATCCTAGATCGCCGGATCGGAGATATTCTGCACCCCTGCTAGAATCAGTATCTTACACTGAAGAGCCAAAACATTATGACCACCTACCTAATAATGCACTGTCTCAGTTTTTGCCAGCAAAAAAGCTACATCTGCCTTGGCATGCATGCCACAAGTCCTTGGTACATGACCGAAGACAGATTGTACCAGATGTTCAAGTAGTGGTCACGCAAATAGGGGATATTATAGCATGGTTGTTTTTTACCTTTGAGCTGCCTTTCCATGACACCCCAAATCTGCTCTATCGTAATTAAATCCGTTCAGTTATGCTATCAGGACCTTAACTGGAATTCGGTATTTTATTCCTGGAACCATCCCAGCACAATTCGAGCTCTGTGTCGAGTGTTGTCTTGCTCGAAAACTCCATTTCCAGTTGGGAGGAGGGATAACATTGTAAGGGTGCAACAGTTCTGCATTGATGTTCCAATAGTCTGCAGCTTTCATGATCTGTTCTACCACAACCACGGGCCCCAGAGTTATCCATTTGAACATTTCCCAAAGCTTAATATAGCCATCACAGGCCTTTGTAAGGCCTGCTTAATAAGGGGAAGCAACAGGTTGCCTGGAAGAAGGCGTACTTTGACATGGCCATTGAAAAGTTGAAGAATGAATCGTGATTCATCTGACCAGGCAGTTCTCTCCCAACAATCCGTGGTCCAGTCACGATATTCGTGTGCCTAGTGTAGGAGTAGTTGGCGATGATGCTTGGTCAACAGAGGCACATGAGTGGGGTGTTTGCTGCATAGCCTTATATCCAACAGTGTCAGCTGAACTGTGTATTCTGATATAATTCTACTTGGACCTGTATGGTATTGGGCTGTCAGCTGAGCCAGTGTGCCACCGATTTTGTATTACCAAGTAGGGGAGTCTTAGACGTCCTTTTACATGTCGACGTCCAACGCCATCGCATCTGCTGATGGTTTCATTGTCATTCATGAACTTTCCGTAAGTACTAACAACAATATGCCACAAACAACCCACGAGAACAGTTTCGGAACTCATTCTGAGCCATCGGGCCATAGCATTCTGTTTTCTATCAAAGTCGCTTAGATCAGCATCCTTTCCCATCACAGGAAGAAGTAAGTTAAAAAATGATTCCTCATACTCCCTAGCAGCAGTAGTTAAATATCGTCCCTACCAGATTACGTGCCAAGCGAGTTTATTGCAAAATGTGGGGATGGTCATAACATTTTAGTTCTTCGGTGTAAAACATGTATCTAAACTACTTAAAATATTGATTTTGTGATAATGATATTAATAGCTAGTTTGAAAAATTAGCTATTCTCATAAATATTTTATTAATCATTAATCTGAATTGTTTAATTTTGTTGAAAGTAACTGTTATCAAATATATAATTGATATCCTGTTTATTGGATTAAGCTAATTTGTATTTATCTGTTTGTGTAATTATGTATTTTTACTTTTTTTAGGGAAAATTTATTAGAATTAATTTTGATGCCTCTGGTTTCATTGCTGGTGCTAATATTGAAACATGTATCCTTTGTGTTAATGTATATTTTTATTTTAACTTTAATAATTTTGTCATCCATTGATAAACAGAATGATTAAAATATATATTCTTTTAAGTGATATTTTGTTAAGTTTTCTTGCTAATTACTGCATTTAATCATTTTTGCTGTCAGCAACAATTGTTTTGTATATAAAGCTATGAATGATGAAGTAAGACATATTTTTCAGCTGTGTAATTTTGTTTGTCATGTGTTTCCTTCGTTATATTATATAAATATAACTTTTTGTGGTGCAAAATTTTGTTGTACACTTGCATATCAAGTGCACTAATCAGATTGAGGGTACAAAAATTAAAAATTTTTAGTCTGAGTTTTTATAGATTCTTATTGTATAAAATTTGTTCTGTTTAGCATAGATATATATGGTTACTCGTTGGGTTTATTTTGTTATGCATTGTTCACTTGAAGTTCAATTGGCAATTCTAAAATTGTTTATGTAGGTTAAATGAATTTGAATTTGACTCCCGACCCCCCCCCCCCCCCCCCCTACTTTTCTTTTTTTAGGTGCATTCTTAATTATATAAATACACAGCACCTACAGTCATCATCTGGTCCGTTTGTCTGCATATAACAGCGCAAAAACTACCCAACTGAATGGTTTGAAATTTAATATATATATACATACAATATATATATACATGAAATTTAATATATATATACATATTAATATATATATACAAATAATCGTTGCAGAATTTTGCCGATTCATTTCAAATTTTATGAAAATCAAATCTAAACTTAAAAAGATATTAATAAAAGTTTTCTTCATTCTATTAAATTCTATCATATGTAATTAATTCAATGATATCGCATGATAGGTAATGATTCTAGCTTGTCATGGTGATTACGTTCTATTTGAGATGGAGTCGTATTATTTCTGTATTACGAATTTAATACAGTAAACTCTGTCTAAGGCGGAATCGATCGGGACTCAGAAAATTTTCCGTGGTAGACAATATTCCGGGTTATGCAAAAAAGCTCCTTCCTCCGCCCCCCCCCCCCCCCCCAAAAAAAAAAAAAAAAAAAAAACTCGAATTGATGATCTTTTATTGATTTTCCTGACTCGAAAATCGGTTGAAAACTGAAATTCGGAAAGATCTTTTGTCTTTATAGATAAATGAGAAACGCTATTCAATTTCTTAGTACTGCTGTAATACATGCGAATTGGAAGTTTAAATACACACACAAACAAAAAACTAACAACAACACCCCACCCCCACCCCACCAATAAACTTCGAGAATGAGACAGAAAGCTATAACTTTGAATATGAGTACATCCTTAAAGTATAACATATTGCACTTTCGAAAATATATATTTTGTAAAATGCTCATTCTACTAGAAATATTAAGTTTTAAATATAATTTTGCATTTAAAAAAATGGTACAAGCATAAATTCCTTAAAATTTAAACAGTTCCCGTCCTTTTGAATTAACTTTTTCAAAGTGTTAGGAAATTTAACTAACATGCTCGACATTGAGTATTTGACTTATCCATTTTAAAGTTTAATAAACAAAATGCCTCTCATTTTTAAATTATCCCTTTTTCCGCCTTATGCAAAATTTTGGTTTCGGTGGGACCTTAAAATCCTTTCCGTTTCCGCGTTAGACAGATTCTGCCTTATGCAGCAAGAATTAATATTATTTTCTATGGGTTTGCCGGGACTTGAAAAATTTTCCGCGGTAGACAGATTTCCGGCTTGCACAGAGTCCGCCTTAGACAGAATTTACTGTATATATGATCGTAATAAATTTTGTATTCATGTATTTTTGCATAAGAATGTAACTACTATTGCACCAAGATCTGAATATTTATAAACCTAGTTATAGTACAAACGCACCTCATTTGCCACGTTTGACGTACAATTTCTGACTTGATGGGTGAAAATGGTGAAAACTACAAATTTTGTGCTTTGAGGCATTAAAAAATAGCAATATCAACTATTTCCTCACTTTTTGTTGAATATATTTTTCTTATCTAAAGGGGTCAAGGGATTCCTTTAGATTTTTGATGCATATGTAGAAATAATTGTTTGATATATTTAAAAATGGTTTTAATTCTTTTTTTTTTTTTTTTTTTAATGTGATAAAAATAGAATTAAAGGTTGATAAACAGATTCTTCTGCATTGATAAAAGTGCAATCAGAGTTATAACCCTGCTATAAAAAACTAGTCAAAAGATTTGCACATCTAGCTTTTTGAGAAAAGAATATTTTATTTTGAACACTGTTTAATTATACTACATAATGGAGCTTTATCATTCTTTTTAAATTACTACTAGGGTATTTTTAAATATGTATTATTCAGAAATATGACTATGTAAAAATATTTCCTTTGTTGATTAATCTCTGTAATAAATGATTTCATATTTAAACCACTATTGTAACATAATCCTCTGAATTGTACAATGCCTTTGTATGGGAAGAAATTATATATTTTAATTGTTACCAAATTTATAATTCAAACAGCATAATCTTGTTATGTTGACTCTGAAAAATTTTACTTGGGTTTTAAATTAAGAATTTTGTCTTTATATTCACATAATTATAGCATTTTAATATAGTCATCAGATTAAAATTAATTGGTATTTAAAATTCATATCTGTATAAGAGCATGCAATTTCATGTTGCTGTTCAATTGATTATAAAGATTTAAGGTTACTGTAGAATTTCCTTACCAAATTTATATTCTATACCAAAATTTACCAAAATTTAATATTCCAAAATATTACCGAAATACCAAAATTTTAATATTCTTAATTTATGAACAACATGAATGCTCCATTGAAAGGTTTTAACACACACATATAGATATATTTTTTACAAGTAATCAAAAAAAAAAAAAAAATGGGATCTTTAACTAAATCAAAGATCTCCTTGAAAAATCTCGTGCTATCCGTCAAGCAAAAGATGAAAGGTCTTTCCACATTTTTTACCAGCTTCTTTGTGGATGTGCTGCTGAGCAAAAAAGTAAGCTTTGATATTTTCATTAATTATTTCGACCTCTTTTTTGCATTGTTCAAATTTGAATTTTTATGGTTAAATATGTTTTTACGGTTTAATTTTGTAAAATGTAAATTTGTTTAAATATTTTGTACATCTTGTCGTTCTTAAAAAAATATTTTCTACAACTTGTCTTTCTTTAAAAGTACCTAACTATTTTGGATTGAAATAATCAGAACATTGTTTTTGCTAATTCTGTGATAATCTGAAGCAATAGTTTCCATATTATGGGATTTTCATTTTCACAGTTCAGACTTAAAAAATGTGCTTAAGTTAGGATGTCATGGAATTATTTTAAAACTTTTTTTCTATTCTGATGTTAAAATATGAAACTTTTTATTTTTAGTCTGTGATGATTTATGCCCCCCCCCCCCCCCTCAAAAACCTTTTTTATCTTAAATTATTTGGATTTTAATAACATGATTAAATATAGTTTCTGAGTAGCATAAAAAAAATTCTGTTTATAAATTGGTTGCATCTACCTTTTCTTCTATCTGTTATACATTGCACAGATAGAAATAATTATCAGTAAGAGTTTTAACTTGTCTGTTTAAATATGTTGGTTCATTTAAAAGCTAATTCATGAGTAGTGAAATCTTTTTGGAAAAAATCCATAAGTTTCTTCTTTTACTTATACCATTTTAGTATGAGAGTTTGACTTATTTATTGAGTTCTTCTGAATGTAAGAAGCTCAGCGAAGTATCTTTTAAACCTAGTATAGGCAAAACCTTTCATATCAATGTCGTCCTCAACTTACTGCCCCCAAGCTACCTAGCTGTCAACCTGATGGACTATTAAAGTATGGGGCATGGTTGAGAGGGGCTCCAATAGGCATCCACAAAATTCTGTTGCGGCTCTTAAATTAGCCATTATGTATCAGCGACAATCATTCTCAACACCCATCTCATTATTGCCTTCAGTTGGTTTCAGCCTCAAAGTAAAGATGAGAATTAGAGAGCAGATCCCATTGTTCTTTCAGACAGAAGTTGAAGCTAACATGTTTCCGCATTCATCGCCAAAAGATCGTTTTTTTTTTACGGTGATCTCCTTATTTGCAACTGTCGGATTTGATTCATGTGAGAGAAACGCCGATGCAGTAAAGTTTCAGCAGGAATTGGAGGGAAATTCCGAGGCGATTTTGATAAGAGAAAAACCGGCTTGTCGTATTTTCTCTAGCCACCATTTTGTGATGGTGGGCAGTGATTTCGGTTTAAAAAAAGGGTTGCTATTTCTGAGTGCAGCTATATGAGAAGTCTATGGTTTCAACAGCATGCAGAGGATATTGTTGTGTGTCTGGCAATAGTTTCAATGAATGATGTCATTCATTGTATATTTGGTCACCTGTACAGAATGTTAAAGTGTAAAAAATCCTCTATCTTTAGTCTCTGTTCCTGTTTGAAAGCAAACATGATTTTGTTCTATATACCTACTGCACCCTGTACACTGAGTGTGCTGTGCACATTCTGATCTCTTTTTTTTTTTAAACAAACCTCAAATTTATATGATTTTACATTTGTTAAATGAAAATCTTCCTAAACGAACTAAGGGGCCCCCATTATAAGAATTGCATATTTAATTTCTGACATTTAGTTATATTAAGCTTCCAATTCTGACCAAAAGTTCCTGTGGAAACCTAAATAAGAAAAAACATACACCCACCACTCACTTTTTTAAAAACATGAAATATTTTCCAGTATTGATAACCTGTGTTAAAAATGTAGAGATTTTCTCCGACATAACCTATCTGAAGATGTTCAAAAGCACAATTCTCTTAAAATAAATTAATCTCTCTAAAAATTTTCAAACTCTAATTATTCAGCTGTGATTCTAATAGCAAGGTAGCTTTCATGTGGTTGGAACTTTTGCAGTTCATACAGAACGGTAGAAATTGTTGAATTTTTTCATAGCTTAAAATCGCGAGAGCATAGGGCCCAATAGACCTTTTTTTTAAATTATTTATATGTTGCTTACGGATACATGGTATCTTCATGATTCTGATGGTATCTTTTATTTGAAACATCAATATTTGCTATTTAAAAAAAAAAAAAGGATTTTCAAAGGCCATTTTCACATTTTTTCCTTTTCCCAACACCACAGATTAAGAGCAAAAAGGAGAATGAATTCGGTTTCTATGGTAACTTTTTGTCACCAAAGTTGTAGGCAGTTTCTCTTTTTGTTCCTCTGTGACTCTAATGAAGTATAAATGATATAGTAATGATATGTTTTCCTCACATTTCCAGAATTAAATATCTCAAACTTATTTGCCAGATTTGAATGCTATTCCTGATAACTGTTTAGTTAATGCTGCTAAAGGCAGTGGGCCCCTAATTCAGAGGTTGATTTGGAAATTTTTTTGTTAAAAAATATAAGAAAAATTAAGGTTTGTTTAGAAAATCTGATATTTATCATGTTTGTTGTGCTTATTTTATCTAAAAGAGTGAGTAATTTGATTACTGAAAGTTATTAGGGCAATGTTAATTAGACAATAGATTTAATTAATGATCAATTGTAAATGAAATGTTTTCTATGCCTGATTAAAAACTTACCTTTTACAAGATTATTTTATTCTATTCTTTACAAGCTTAAGAAATTTTACTTCATTGCAAATCATATTCATGATTTTAATTTTTGTGCATCATTTTAAAAATTAATAAAATTAATGATTTTAATCAATAAAATATATATATATATATATATATATATATATATATATATTTGATTAAAATGATTTAAATCACTAATCTTAATCAACTGGATAAAATTATTGACACCCTGCCAAAAGAGCTTCTATTAAATTTTAACATCTTATCGTAACTGAAGACCAACTAGCTGAGAGCCATGTACAACACCAATACACCAAGCAAAACATGTCTTGTCTACAATATTTGGGTGAAAGCACAAGTTTTCTATTTTGTATGCTAAACATCAGAATATTAAATTGTTAATTTATAATATTAAATCTTTATCATTGGTGCCAACAATTCATCAGAGCTTTTTAGTATATTAGATGGGAAGAAGAGGTTGGATTTGGGAGAGATCTGTAACTGCTCAACTAAAATAAATACTGCCAATTATCTAATCACGATTTAGGTATGTTAGGACAGAGAGAAGTTGAATTGAAGAAATGAAGATTAATTTTTTTTTCTTTCTGTTTTTAACGTAAGTAATTTTGCAATAATTCATTAACCCATTAAGAATGAGCTTCTTTTACACATATTTTAACTCTTCGACACCAGTTTTTTCCACATTCTAATTTTGAAATATTTAATTGCTCATTGAGATTAGATAATGTGAAAATTTCCAAACTTAAATACTGATATTCAAATTTAAAAGTTTTGTTCGGCTTATGTGGCAAATTTTTTTGCCAACAGTCTTTAATGAGTTAAAAGAATGAAACAAAAGTCTGAATATCAAAAGAAAGATATTTAAGTTCGAACTCAAATAGAAATTATGAAGAATCAGTTAAATGTTAATTTCAAGAAAATTTAGAAATTTTTAGTATGCTGTGAAAAATATGCGCTTTAAAGTACCAGCCCTTCAACCCCCTACCTCTTGTTAATAACTTTTTATAAATTGATACTTTCACTTTCATTAGAATATTAAAATCTATTCTTGCTTTTTTAAATTTTAATATTTATTATGGTTGTCCATATCAACAATTATGTCAGTTTTTTATGTATTTATGTATGTACTAAAACGAAAAAATCTTTATTTTTCTTTTTATTTTAGAGGAATTTTTATTAGAAGATACAAAAAGTTATACATTTTTATCAAATGGTCATATTCAAGTGCCTGGAGTAGATGAAGTTCTGGAATTTAGGAATACTTGTAATGCAATGTCAATCATGGGTCTTTCCCCTGATGATTTAAAAGGTATGTAGGATTTGTTTTTTATTCAATTCAAGGCATGAAGTTTAGTGAAAAAGAAATATTAAGGCAGTTGATGGTCTTCTGATTAGACTTTAAAACCATTTAATACGATATCATATTCTATTGAAGTTTAGTTATGTTTTTATCAAGTTAATCTTCAAGTTATGTTTAATTTTACTCATGTTTTGTTTATGTAAATTTATTCTTCCATCGATTTTCACAGAAACATTTTGAAATATTTGCTATTCATGAATTAAAATCTTTTGTTAACAAAACTATCTGTGATGTATGATTGTTGTATTGAAATATCTTTTTATAGCTGTGTAGTTCAATTTTTTTTTTTTTTTTGCATGTTTTACTGTACACTTGTTTATGCGTAACTTTCATCTAATTTATTTGTTCGTAAGATATCTATTGGGTATGTGCAAAATTTCGTTTTTAGTTTAAAATTACATGTTTATTTCCCAAGTGTATAAAAGTTGTACATCATACAAAATATGCTCCATCAGAAGCCACAACCTTCACCCATCTTTCAGGCAATTTATGGAAGAAGTAGCATGGGCCGGAATTTCCAGGCCCGGGCCCGGCCCGAACGAAAACTATCTTGGCCCGACCCGGTGTAAAAATTGGAAGTTCGGCCCGAGCCCGGCCCGGCCCATTTGCATTTTTACAGTTCTCGACCCGGCCTGGCCCATACAAAAATCAGTGAAAACAGGCCCGGCCCGACCCGACCCGACACAATTTCTACAAAAAAAAAAAAAATCCGTTTTTTCTCAACATACAATTAAGATTCTTTTAATGAATACTACATACATATTTATGGGAACATTTTACAGTATATTTTATATTACTATGATGTTCGCAAAACAGAAAGCACACAATAGTAAACATTAACGATTACTTACAGTGTTTTAGTCATCGTGTCTGCAGACATTTCAAAATGGAAATAAGGATTCATTAAAAGATTAATGTAGTTCAAAATAAAGGATTAAAAATGTGATAACTTTTGAAGCTGTATAATAAAAAGTAGATTTGTGAAAATATTTCTGTCATTTTTAAGGCTTTTCTCAAATCTAAAGGAGCTACATTTCGACACATTTATGAATTATTTTCTTTTCGGAAAGGCGTAAGATTGGCAGGTATTCTTATTCAGAAGCTATGTAAATGTCGTTTTTTTCATAGATAAAAGCAATATATCTTTCTGAAAATACTGTCAAAGTTAACGTTTTGAATCGAATTTCCGAAAGCGATAGCACAGGAGAGGAGAAAAACGTACAGTCACGTGTCAGGAATCTCTGTTATCTCTAAGTAATTTATCAAATATGGAAAAAGCTATTTGTTTCCAAATGCCTTCAATAGGCAGGCCTGTCAATTTTATGACTTTATAGTTAAAAATTTTGTCAGAAAATGTGTCTGAAAGCTTCGCATTGTTGAGCAGTGAATATGAGAACCACCTTAAGGTATATTTCCAAAGATACTGTTAAGAGAGTTCATTATCACTATTAATACTACAAAACACAATGACTGTTCTACACATCCTGAGATCGATTAAGACCAGTTCCGTCCTGGCACGAGTCTGCTGAAAAAAAAATTAAACTCGGAATCAGACATTTTGTAACTGTACGATGCCGATCTCTACGATAGACATGTTACATTTCTGTATTGATATTGTTAAACTCACATCGGATCGTGACACACATTTATACTTCTCGAGAAAATCATATTCATTGAAAACGGCTCGTATTTAATCTGCTTCGCTTAAATTCTTATATCGGGCCGACAGGCCCGATTAATTTTTTTTGCCGGCCCGGCCCGTTGAAAAAATTGTCCTAATTCTGCCGGCCCGGCCCGTTTGAAAATTCTCCTCCATTCCGCCGGCCCGGGCCCGTGCAGACCTCTAGGAAGAAGTCATCTTGTAAATCGATCTATTTATCAAGCCAATTTTTTATACTTTCATAAGATGTGAATTATACATCTTGATGGGCTAACTGCTCAACCGGAATAAATAGTAATCTGAAGGAGCAATGTCTGGCGAATATGGCGGGTGGGATAGAACTTCCCAGTCTGCCCTTCTGAGTAGGTTTTAATGACACTTGCAGTATGCGGTTTTGCATTGTCATGCTGCAAAATCAGTATGTCTATTCTTCCATTCTGGTCTATTTTCTTGAACAACTCGATTCAAACTTATTAATTGTCGTCGGTAGACTTCGCCAGTAACAGTTTCAGAAGGTTTCAGTAGCTCATAATGTACAATGCCTTTCATATCCCTCCCATAACCTTATCAGAATGAATATTTTGCTTTGGCTGTGATGAACCAGATTCACCATGCTGTACCCAAGCTTTTTTAAGTTTAGCATTCTTGTTGTAAATCCATTTTTCATCTCCAGTCACAAGTCAATGCAGAAAATTCTTTCTTTGTTGTCTTTAAAAAAACATTTCACAAGTGATTTTTCGACATTCCATCTGTTTTTCTGTTAATTCACATGGTATTCAATTTCCAAATTTTTGAATCGTTCCCATTCCATGTAGACATCTATTGACAATGGATTGATCAACATTCAATGCTTCTGCCAATTCTTGTTGTGTTTGTATGTTGTCTTTATCTAGTAATGCTTACAATTTTTCCTCTTCAAAATTTTTTAATCTACCTTGATGTTCTGAGTCTTCAACATTGAATAAAACCTTCTTTAAATTGTTTGAACCACTTTCTACGCATACTATCAGAAAAAGTATATTCACCGTAAGCTTTTACAAGTAAAATATGACTCCCAGCAGCACTTTTCTTTAAATTATAAAAGTATAACATAACTTCCTGCAAAAAACTGTTGTTTACACTTTAATCAAATATCATATACAGTCAACTCTGTGAAATCCGCAAATGTCTATTATTCGCACTACTTGTTGGGAATATAAACAATGAAAATTGCTATTAACAGTTAAGCTCTTAGATAAAGTTACATTTTTTTTTTCCGATGAATTATCAATTTTCCAATGAATAAATATTTAAATATAAATATTTAAATTTCCTTGAGCAACGAAATTTTATCTCAGAGCAATAAATGAGTGTTCAATAGACAATAAACCAAAACTTAAACTACCTTATATTGTGTCAATGTTTAAAAAAATGAATAATCAATAAAATTTGTATTGTATATAATTTAATTTTTCTTTAGATTAACTTTGATAAAATACAGTACAGAACCATTTATCCGGAATGCTTGGGGTCAGATGTATTCTGGATAACTGGTTTTTCCGGTTAACTGGTTGTGCATTAAAGCAGCATCCATTTGATATGTTTTGTGGAATATGTGTGGTTGTGACATTATTTCTGATTTTAAATTACTAGATTACTTGGATTAAAAATCAGTGCAAGAAAGATCAAAAGTTAACCAGATTTTAAAAGAAGGTAATTTATGGGAATACCCTATAAGGGTAATCTTAGGAACAAAAATTCTCCCGTTTCCTCTGTATAAAAATTAAAATATCTAAAATACAACTAAATATGTTTTCATTTCAAATACTAGATGTTGTCATCAAATTATACAATTGTTTTAAGCAAAGCCTATGTCAAACTGGCAGTGTATGACACCTTTTTCTGCAAAGATTCTGAAATCAGTCGATCAGAAATATCATTCCGGATAACTGGTTTTCCGGTTAACTGGTTTCCGGATAAATGGTTCCATACTGTATATGAAACGAATGTTGCATCATGTTTTTCTTTTCCATTCTAATTGGAATTTTTTGCAGTTGTTCCTAATTTACAGTCAAACTTTAGATCATCCCTTTGTTTACATTTTATTTTTTATAGCCTGCAAAATTGTATAATCCACAAAACCCTTGTTTCCTAAGTGTGCAGATTTCACAGAGTCGACTGTAGTATGATTTGAAGGTTATGAAAAGACTTTTCAAAAGCATGCATTACCAGATTCACACAGTACAAATGTAAGAACACTTACATCATCTATAACGGATGGAAAAACAGAACTTACTTTTGCATATACCCACTATATAAATAGCCTCTTTATACACCTCGGGGTCCTGGAAAGTCCTAGCTTCTTCAGAAATGTCTTGGATTGTCCTGCAATTTTTAAGCTAAATGGATCATTTAGATTTAACACTGAGAAAGAAATTGCCAAAAAACTCAAATCTCTATAGAAAGTTAAAAGTTCTCTGATGTCATTAAAGGACAAAACTATTAAACTAAAGAAGAAAAAAAACTTTTTATTGCTAAACTCAATACATCTTTAAACCCATAACTATTCAGTAATTAGCAAAAGAATGTGCCTCCCTTTCTGCATTTCCCCCTTCCTTCATTTTCAAAGTAGCTTTATCTGCGTTTCAGGCTAGAAAATGATAAGGCTATATATAAACCATATTTCATCTTAATTTTTGAATATCATGTGGAGATGCAGTTTTTGTAATTATGTTTTCATTTACAATTGCTTTTTTCATAATTTTCAACTTTTTCATTGTTTATTTTAATTGTCAAATAATGCCCATATTTTCATTTTAAACCTTAAATTGCTTTCAACACTTTTCGTGTAAGTTTATGGAGGTCTATTCTCATAATTTTTACAATTGTAAATCTTCTCTTTCAGCCATATTTCGTGTTGTATCTGCTGTCATTTTGTTTGGTAATATGAAATTTAAACAAGAACGGAATTCTGACCAAGCCACTTTACCAGAAAACACAGTTGCTCAAAAAGTCAGCCATCTGCTCGGATTAAATGTAACAGAAATGACTAAAGCATTCCTAAAACCCCGTTTAAAAGTTGGTCGTGATTATGTGACAAAGGCGCAGACCAAAGAACAGGTAATTCACTTTTATATGTGTTTTAACAGAATAGTACTTTAAGGTATTTAACAAATTAAAACGCATTTAACAAATTAAAACGCATTTAACAAATTAAAACTTTATATATAAATTTATATGCTAAATACTTTGTGAAGTAATTTGTAATTATTAAAACACTTGGCTTTCTGCAGCGTTTTCCTTCCTCCTCTCATATTACCATATGCAAGTTTTTAAAATCATATGCATTGATATTATTAAGTATGCTTTTTATGTGTGATTATTTTATTAATGTTAAAATTGATGCTGCATTGTGGAAGATCTGTTTAGAAAAAATTTGGGTCCTTTAAAGGTTATTTTTAAATTTTTTATCCTTAAATGGGACCTTTTAGACAAATTTTCACCTTAAAATAGGATCTTTCAGAAATTTCCTTGTCTTAAAAGACATTTAACAAAATTTCCATTTTCAAACTTAAGCTTTCACTAATTGGTTATTTTAATATGAAATCTGGTTTGTCACAAAACAGATGGTCGGTTAAGAAGCTATTATCTAGCTTTTATACTCATAAAGAATTTTTTTAACAGGAATCTGAATATAACAATTTCAAATTCGCAAAATTGGACTAAATTTTTCAGAAATATAAAAAATTCAAAAAGAGGATCATGTGAGGAAAAGTCTAAACAGACCCCTGAGTATTAAGGATGAAATATTTTCATTCTGCTTTTTAGGTGCGTTCGTAATTATATAAATACGTAGCACCTATAGTCGTCGTTCAGTCCGTCCGTCCGTCTGTCCGTCCGTCTGTCCGCATGTAACAGAGCAAAAACTACCCAACCGAATGGTCTGAAATTTCAAATATATGATTGTTGCAAAATTTTGTCGAGCCATTTCAAATTTTATGAAAATTGGATGTATAGTTTAATTACAGGGACAGTCAAAAGTTTTTCTTTACATTACGGCCAATGGGAAAAATTATTGCAAGTGCATTTTAATGATATTAGAGCCTTCCGAATGATCTGAAATTTTAAAGATATAATTGTTGCAAAATTTTGTCGAGTCATTTCAAATTTTAGGAAAATCGGATGTATAGTTTAATTACAGGGACAGTCAAAATTTTTTCTTTACATTACGGCCAATGGGAAAAATTATTGCAAGTGCATTTTAATGATATTACAGCCTTCCGAATGGTCTGAAATTTTAAAGATATAGTTGTTGCAAAATTTTGTTGAGCTATTTCAAATTTTAGGAAAATCGGATGTATAGTTTAATTACAGGGACAGTCAAAAGTGTTCCGTTACATTACGGGAATGGGAAAAAATTATTGGAAGTGCATTTTAATGATGTATCAGACTATGCACTTTATGAAGTGCAAAAAATTATACATTCAGTACAATATGGGGTGCAAAAAATAATTATAAAACTAGTTATAGTACGAACGCACCTCATTTGCCACGTTTGACGAGCAATTTCCAACTTGTTTAAATCCTGGGATAAAAATTGGATAAAAGAGTGGAGTGTACATGAAATGACGTTAGTGTCATAGCTGCTACTAAAAATGGAGCTAAGAAAAAGGGATATGTCTATTTCTTACTTTGTTTTATTTTAAATATGTTCATATGTAACTTTTGGTACGCAACATTTTAGGTTGAATTATTCATTTTGTTATATTGCTTAAATTTTATACCTACATATAAACTACAAAACCCACACATCATTGCCCGGGACCACAAAAATATTACTGTCTATCCATGGGTTTTCCTTCTGTATTTCCATTTAGATGGCAAAAACAGCTGAAAAACAGAAAATATTGAAACAACCTCCAAAAAATAATTTTTTAGAAATAATATATATTCATATTTTTTAAGGATTGTTACTGTTGAGAGCGTAAAAGAACTTGTATATGTGGATAAACTCCATCCAATGTTTGGGGATTCCATTTTCAAAATACATAAGACTGAAATTGTGAAATCGAACTTTAGGAAGGGGAGTTAATTTTTTTTTCTAAATTAAAAGTATCATTTTCTCCATTTTTTGTAACTCCATAGGGGCTCTAGCAATTGTGATTTGCAGAAGTGATGATAATACCAGCAAACTTGAGAAAATTGAAGCTTGTTCATTAGTGCTCATTGGTGGTTTTTAATTAATATTTCTTTAAATTATCAAAAAATCAAATGTGGGAGTGCATTTGGATCAACCGTAGTCTATCCTTATCCAAATTTGCAGGCCTCTATATGTGACAGATTTCCCTAGACATTGCCAGCACACACATATAAACATCTTTTATTAATATGGATTTCTTTTATTGACATGTTTCAAAGTATGTTTAGATTGTTTTTGTTCAATTGTTGTGCATTTAATTTTAGGCTGAATTTGCTGTGGAAGCCATCAGTAAAGCTTGTTATGAAAAAATGTTCAAGTGGCTTGTTACTCGAATTAATAGATCTTTAGACCGAACAAAGAGACAAGGAGCATCTTTTATTGGTATCTTAGATATTGCAGGTTTTGAAATTTTTGAAGTAAGTGTTTTTGGTCTTTATTTGAAGCTTATATTATCTGGGAAATACCTTTTTTGTGCAATATTTTAGTGTATATGATTATTACAATATTATCTTAGTAAAGTAATTCAGGCATGTAAGAGTTCCTCTAAAAGGTGTAATATTTCCTTTTTGAAAGCAATTTTGGTTATTCTTTGGATTACTGTAAAAATGCAAAGAAAATGTTGAGAATATGTAAATGTGGAGAGAGGCATGTCTGAAAAATTAAATCCTCAGACCCATTTTTCAAACCTTTTTGAGTTTCTGTTCATTTTTCTTCATACACTAGCATATGGCCCCGTCAAAAATGACGGGAAAGTGTTATTGTAAGTTTACAACATTAAGTCAGACTCAATTAAACAGGTGATTGATATGCATGATTATTCAGATAGTGGCAAGTCCTCAAAAGCATTAAAAAAAATAGTGTTTGTAAAAGTCAACCTTCAAATGAAGAAAATATGAAGCACTTCATGTGGGGGGGGAAAAAAGAGCTTTTTCCAACAATCCTATGGCAAAATTCTCATTTTTTCTGCACATCTTTGATGAAATTCGTGTTTTTTTCGCAGCCTTTTGACGAAATGAGTGTTTTTATCGGGATTTGCTGAAAAATTTGCTTTTTTTCTGCGCCCTTTTGACAAATTACACCTCTCGCGTTTCTTTGACAAAATTCAGGGAAGAGTGCCACTTGGCAAAAAAAAATTGTTCAAAATCTTGCCAAAAATCTTTTCAAGATGGCAGAAAAACATCATTTTTAAATCTTTGTTATTTATAAATCAATGATTTTGCCCAAAAAATAGAAAATGATGTAAAAACATGGATTTATAAATAACAAAGATTTAAAACCGAAGTTTTTCCGCCATCTTGAAAAATTTGTTACGAATGCCGGTCAAATCTTGGTCACAACTACCAAAAAACTTACTAATATAAAATAAAAAGATAAATATAAATAAATACCAATAAATGAGACGGCGATTCAGAAAAAAGGTGAGTTTCATACAGAAAAAAATATATAAAAAAAAAACTAAAAATACTTACACAAAAAACAAACAATCAATTAAAATTTACAAACAAAAAAAAAATCAATAATTTAATGTTTATGGTGAAATTCTCGTTTTTTCTGCGCATCTCTGATGAAATTCATGTTTTTTTCGCAGCCTTTTAAAAAAATGACTGTTTTTACCACAATCCTTTCACGAAATGAGTGTTTTTATCGGGATTTGTTGCAAAATTCACGTTTTTCCTGCGCCTTTTTGATGAATTACACCTCTCACGTTTCTTTGACAAAATTCAGGGAAGAGTTTCGCATCCTGTGCCACTTGACGAAAAAAATTGTGCCAAAAATCTGTTCAAGGTGACGGAAAAACTCAATTTTTAAATCTTTATGTTATTTATAAATCAATGATTTGCACAAAAAAATAGAAAATGATGTAAAAACATGGATTTATAAGTAACATAAAGATTTAAAAACGAAGTTTTACTGCCATCTTGAAAAATTTGTTACGAATGCAGGTAAAATCTCGCTCACAACTGCCAAAAAATTTATGAAACATAAAATAAAAGTAAAAGGATAAATATAAAGAAATACCATACATTGCAGAACTGTCAGATCAAAAATTAGTTTGTCATGAGCCTATGAAAATTATGTGATGATGAAGCAGAGCTAAAAGAAAAAACCTCAAAAGTGAAAGCATAATTTCTCAGATAGAATATTTTGGTCCATCTGTATATAAATGCAGTGATGGTGCAGACACAAAAGTAGCACTGATGCAAAAGTATTTAGTAAAGAAATCCATTTATTCCCACCATCCCTGCATAAAGACAGAGAAAAATCTGTAATCTCAAAATGAACTAAAACTTATGAATATTTGCTGATTATTGAGCAGTACACTTTTACTGTTGTGTAATTATCTGTTAAAATAAGGTTAAAATTACAAGAATTTGTCTCCATTGTTCAGTGTGAGAAAACTTTCTTTGTTTTTCCTCTGATTCCCTTTCATACCTGGTAATTGTAAAATTTTCAAGTTTTTATTGCCTCCACTTGAAAACTTTCATCTCTTATATTTAATTTGTTTATGTAATACAAATACATAGTAGAATATTTATGTTTCAATATTAGTTATTTAGAGAAATGAGTGAAAAATTATTTACTTACTGCAGGGTGCTCTTCAATTAAAAAAACAAAACAAAACTGGTAACCAGTAAAATGTATTTATCCCTTGTACCTTCTGATCATTCTCCATTTTTTCACATTTTTAATTTAATCATGGATTTTTAAAAAGCATAAATGTTTTATATGAGTTAATTGAGAAATAATTAGCATGAACAGAGAAAAGTGTCTTAAATTGTCTCAAATTTTAAAGTTAGTTAATAAATGTAGAAATATAACATTAGCATAAAGTTTTTCAATGAAACCTTTCTAAATTATATAATTCTGAGAAATGGAATTAATAAAGTATGTAATATTACCAGAAAACATGTCTTTTTTTACATCGTTATTTTTAAGAAAATTATTTTGAACGATCAAGTATACTGTTCAGTGCTATGTAATGCAGTGTCAGAATTGGTGCATTGTACCTTAGAATAGTTTTACAAGCATCTTTCTTCACACTGTTCTTCAAAATCTGCATTTTCTAATTTTTGTTTCTTAGTGGCATTATATATTCTTGTGCTTGTCTGGAATTTTTATAATCCAAAGAACTACCAATCGACAACTTTTTAGAATTTATAGTCATTAAATAAAGTACATTTAAATGCAATTATTGAATGTTGATTTTTCCATAAATGTCATGTTTATATTAAAAGTCAGCAAAATAATAAAAAGATGAGAGGATGAGAAAACAGTGTCTCCAGTTAAAATAATTTGATCACCAATGGTAACCTAGCGAACGCATTTGTCGAGTCCTGACATACGGAATAGAATCCTGCACAAACTCAGTTATTCTATTTTTAAAATCAATCTGAATGCAAACCTAGCACACTTAATCACTAAATACTTAAACCCAAACCAAAACTGCAAGAACATTAATCCATAATTTAATACAAGAATGGAAAAATTGTCTAAAATTTATATATTGAATTTAATTATAAAATTTTATCTTTTTATGTTGAAAAATGATCACACATATATGTAATAATAAAAATTTTCGTCCTTTTATCGTAGGAAAACTATTCCAAATTCTTAACATTTTTCCTTTTTTACCTATCTTTAATAATATCTTAATATTTTTTGTCTTTTATTTCATGCATTTAAAACTGTGTATTCTTTTATTAGTCTAAAAACCTTAATCCATTCGCCTCATCTCATAAAACCCATTAAATTACTTTTTTCATTTTATTCTAAAAATAAATTCTTTTTCTTTCGAATGTTTAATAGAATTGTTCGATAATGTTCTTTTTACCCTCAATTCCTTGCAAATCCTGCCAGCCATCGTTTGCGCAATAATTCTGACACCGAAGCTAAAGAGATCGCTTAGTCGTCACACATGCCTTTCCCCCTTCTCCCTGGAGCTACTCCTATCATATTCTGCTCTTATCGCGTCCTTCTGGCTGCTTGTACAGGATTTGTCATTTATCATGTATTGTATTCATACGCATGCAGTTTCACGAGTATATAACCCGATGCATGGGCTAGGAGAGGTGGAATTTCACGATTATTGAGTTGCTTAATTAAACCACGCCACCTGGAGTGTTTTTTCTTTTCCCTGAATCTTCGTCATTTGTTCTAATACATAACATCTAGTGGTACATTTTACTACGTAGCAACTGCCCAGACATGGATCACCTATAACTAGTGGAATTTGGTGCATTATATGGTCGATTTAATAAATGTTTTGATGCATCTATAGGCTTCGATTATTATGCTTTGGAAAACATTCCAATGGATGACAGCCTGACCTTCCACTCTTCCATCACGATTGTATAACTGCAAAAAAACCATGATTTCTTCATTGAGTACATAATGTGGGTATGCTGGTGCTTAAGATCTACATGTTTATATGATACGAGTGAAATCGTTTCATACATATATATACTCATAATGTTAAAGTATTATTTTTTCATCTAAAAAAAAATATATTCCAAACTATTTTAAAAAATTGAGTCAATTTCCTACCCCAATCCAAACTCAACCCGTTGCGGATAAAATAAGCATCAACTCGGGTCAGCTTTAGGTAAAATTGGGCTACCGACCTGATGCCGGACCCTTCTTTATACAAACAAGGATCTGTACTCAACTCTAATAAACATATGTTTTTTAATGTTTGCTTTATAAGAAAATCATCAGCGTTTGTACCTTTTTAAAAAGAAAACTGTGATATATGCATGCCTTTTTTGTAAATACATGTTGTAGCCGAATTTTGAATGATTTATTACAGTAGAACCTCTTTTATCCGAAACTCTCTTTTAATCAAAACTCTCTCAGTTAACCGAAATTTATTTTTAACCTTTTTTTACTATTGCATTCCTTGCGTGCAAAATCCATTTTGAAAGCAATTTTTTTTTTAGAGTTCCTCCGAATTTAACTTGAGCTCCCGTAAGCTGCGGAGTGGAACAAACAAAATGAACTAATTAGCAATTCTGAAGCTTTTGAATGTTTTGCTAAAGGTTTGGCATGGCTGGAGCAGCAAAAAGACAGTGATACAGGTGAATTAATATTATTAAAAAAGTCCTTGATAAAGCTCCAATGCTAAGGCAATCGAAACTGTGACAAACAAAACATTTTTTCAAACCCTTCTGATATATGTAAAAGGTACTTAATTTCAAAATTAAAATTCAGGTAATTTATTCTTGTTTCTATTTTGCTATTGCTTTATTTTTACTAAGCACTTGCTACCATAAGAAATATTGCATATTTCTCCTTAATAGTAAAATTGAAGCATTTTCGATTTTCTGAAAGAGGGTCTGTCCCAATTACTTCGGATAATAGAGGTTCTACTGTATTTTAAATTTGAGCATATTTAAGTATATTAATTTTATTTATTTATTTATTTATTTTTTTGTAGTTAAACTCTTTTGAACAGTTATGCATCAACTATACTAATGAGAAGTTGCAACAATTATTTAATCACACTATGTTTGTTTTGGAACAAGAAGAATATCAAAGAGAAGGTATTGAATGGAGATTCATTGACTTTGGACTTGATTTACAACCAACAATTGATTTAATTGAAAAGGTAAGTTGGTATTTTTTATATTTGTTTGTTGCAATTTTTGGATGTATATATCCAGGACTTAGACAGGTTTATAAGTTTTTAGCAGATGACCATTTTACTCTTTTGTTCACAGTTAATATGGAACTTTAAACTAACATCCAGGAATTATTTAATTCCTTGATTATGATTATATAATTGTGTGTAGAGGAATTTATACTGTGTGTAGGAATTATAGAATTCGTGTACACATACAGTGTTTATTTAGACACTGTGTGTAAGTCCTTATTTTTAATGACTTTGCAGGAGAATAGAAACCTTGGAAAGAGTTTTCCCCAGCATGATTTTATTTTTGCAGATTTATTAAGCAAAATGTAATCACTTGTAATTGGTCAACAATAAAAAAAAAAAAAAAGCTTTTAATCTTATGATGATGCATCATATATTGTCCTTTTTATTCTATTTTTAAATTAATGTTTACTCTTTTTCCTTTTATTCAATCAGTCATAACTGGATTCGTTAAAATGTAATCCCATGGTGAAATATATTTTCGTGTTTCTTTTCTTTCATGTGGAAGTGAAGTGTTATAGTATAAACATTAAACGAATTGATTCATTTTTATTTTACTTTTGCTAATCTAAATCTGCAATGCAACAGCTTAAATTATATGTAAAGATACACTATAATTATATTCCTGTCATTTCGATATTAAATTTAATTCTAATTTATTTTATTTACGTGATTTATGTGGGTAATTTTCTTACTTTGTTTATAAAAGAAAGCGATCATTTTTATTAACAAGGGGAGCCCCACCAGTGGCCGAGAGGTTCTGCTCTCAAAGCTGGTAGACAGGAGGTGCTGGGTTCGATCCCAATCGCGCCCGTCGGCCTAATCGTTCGGAGTTTTCGTGGTTTTCTTCGAGCCTTGGATTTCCAAGTGTAAATACGGGTTAGGTTCCCTTAGAAAGACCCCCCATGAAGGGCACCCCCACCCCTCCCCCTGGGCCTTTATCCCTCGAGCAGATAATTGGCCGTCAAAAATCAACCAATCAACCATTAACAAGGGGATTTTATCCATTTTTTGCATTATAATGCATGCAATAAATTTAATCATAGATAATATTTGTCATCTGTAATGTAAATAGTTCTAACGTTGTGTTAATGTTTCGGTAGGGTTGCTTGAAGTAATTTCGCAATTTTGTCTTTATCAGTTTATTCAGCAATAATTTAAATTCCATCCCATTGCTTTTCTATGCAATGGATAATTTTGGCGTTTGGTTAACTCTCATATTGGCTTGGTATTCCAGTGGATGTTGGCGTGTGATTGATATGCAAGTGTATCATTCGGTCTGATATTCTGATACTGTAAAGACTTGCCTTTCTAATGGACCACCCCATCAAATTTGTTTTCACGAAAGTTCCAATAAATAACATCGTGTAACTTTTGATGTGTTGCAGTCAAATTCTTGGGGATAAGAGCTCACAATATGGGTTCTGCGAAGCCTTGCAATGTAATTTCAATCGTACAACTGGCCAAAATCTTCAAATGTGTGGTGGTTTTACTCCTTTACAAATCTAATGTGAAGAAACAGTGCAATTTTTAAAATGAATGTCTTAACAATGACCTGTATGATTGTGAGCCAATTGGAATTGATCCTCTTCGCCCCATCCTCACATTGGCTCTGTTATGTCATGCACTCCTGCAAAGTTAACTATGTCATAAAGTACTTTTTTTTGTATGATAGATTTCTGGCGGCAAAATAAAACTGTAATTATTTTTATCAGTTTTTTTTATGTTCGTTATTTTGAAACTTGCCCTTTTTTTTGGGTTTCACCCATCTCACAAAACCCTTATAGTTTCGCTTCTCTGTCTATTCGTCCGCCACACGCTCGTACTCTGAAACTATTTAAGTTACAGTCTTGAGCATTTTTTTGTTACATAGAGCTGAATACCTCCTGTCACAGCCAAAATCATAAAATTTTTAAAAAGTTATGTTATTTCAATTAAATAAATTAATGTAATGACATCCCACCATTTTTGGGATTTCAAAACACAATCTTAATTTCAACCATCTTTTCATGAACTCGGTACCTCTATGGTAGAGTATGTTATTTCTAACCGAAAGGTCTCGTGAACGGACCATGTTGGCGAAAATTGAAAATTTCAATTTTTTACATTTAATTGTCCGATGGATTTAATTACCACGTTGAGTGCCACGGTGACTGATACTAAAGCGCAGAAGAATTTACAATGTTTTAAGTATTTTTTTAGAAAGTATAATCCTGTAATAAATAAAAGGTAAGTAAATTTAAAATAAATTTTCAGTAATTACTTAAAACAATATGTATTTTTTTAGTTTTATATCATATTTTAGACGTCAGTCATCGGTGAATGATGCGTTTTAAACAGAAAGTTCAGTGTCAGTCACCGGTGACTGATGTGTCGCCGAACGTGTTAAAAGAAATTTCGTATTTATTAGCCATTTCACAGGTTTCTTTATTTTTTATTTTTTTACAGAACTTAACACATCATGATTTTATGACTATTTTTCAGCTTTATAAATATTTAAGTTATTTTAAAATTATAAATTAATAAATTATTCTGGATTATAAATTAGAATATAAGAAATTTAAAGAAATATAAATTACATTTTACAACTAATTAAAAAAATAATTGTATATAATTGATGGCAATCAAATATCAATTAAATACATTTTAGTTTTTAAAATTACTTGTATAATAAATTTATTTTTTGTTTTCAAAACAATTTTTACCCTTTTATATTTATTTTTTTAATATGCTTCTCAAGTAGCTATGATAAGTTAAACGGCAATTCAAAATATTTTTAATTACTAAAGAATTTTTTTTAATGCGATTTTGGAGTATTTTTAGGTGTTATTTCAAAATAAGTTTTTGACCATTTTTTTTTTTATGCTACCATCTATCGACAAAAGGTAACTTATATTATTCAATAGAGATGTTTTGAAAAGACATTGTTTATTGTTACTGATAACAGATGGCAGAACCAGCATAGATAATGCCATCAGAAATGTGGAAAAAAAAATGGTAGTGATTAAGCAAAAGAGGATTTTATGAAATATTTCCAGCAATCTGATAAAAGGGGAATAGCAAATTCACTATTAACAATATTGTCATAATTTTTGTAGATATGAAATGCTTCAAGAAAGTTAAGTTCATGTACAGAAGTGGGTTTAGAGATGATTTTGGCTGAATTAAAATCAAAAGAGTGATTCATCTCCCAGCAATGTTTAGCAATTGAAGATTTATTGGTTTCCTGTTTTTGAATATATTGTTGGTGTTCTTTAATACGAAATTTTAAACCCCGTTTGGTCTGTCCAATGTAGAAAAGATAGCACTGGCAATTAATACTATAGATACCCCATGAGTTGTATAACTCAATAGGATCTTTGAGTTTCGAGAGGGTAAGTTTATTCGTAGGAGTAAAAATTATTCTGAAGTCATTTATACTCCTACGAATAAGCTTACCCTCTCGAAACTCAAAGATCCTATTGAGTTATACAACTCATGGGGTATCTATAGCATTAATTGCCAGTGCTATTTTTTCTACATTAGACAGACCAAACGGGGTTTAAAATTTCGTATTAAAGAACACCAACAATATATTCAAAAACAGGAAACCAATAAATCTTCAATTGCTAAACATTGCTGGGAGATGAATCACTCTTTTGATTTTAATTCAGCCAAAATCATCTCTAAACCCACTTCTGTACACGAACTTAACTTTCTTGAAGCATTTCATATCTACAAAAATTATGACAATATTGTTAATAGTGAATTTGCTATTCCCCTTTTATCAGATTGCTGGAAATATTTCATAAAATCCTCTTTTACTTAATCACTACCATTTTTTTTCCACATTTCTGATGGCATTATCTTTACTATTTTTCCATTGGCTGGTACCCAGGTTTTCCTGTTTCCCCATTGGCTAATGAACTTCTCACTTGAATCCGCTTCTCTTCTATATAAATGAGCAAGTTTTCCTTTATTCTTTGCACTGAGGATAGTACGCTAAACGCTACCGAAACTAGTCTGCGGAATTTTTACTTATTCTGTCATTTTTAACGTTGCTTTTTTAATTTATAAATTTCAAAGTTACCTTAATGCTATTTAGTTATTTCTGTGCATGCTTCAAGAAGTAATTGTTATTTCAGTGCATTAAGTTTGTATTAATAATAACCCATAATAATTGTTATTACAAACCAGCTATTATTTTAGCTAGTTATTAATATAAACATATTAATTAATTGAATTGTAACATATATTGAACTATTCAAATCTTAATCTTTTTCAGGCTGAATTTAGATACAGGTATATTTGAAGTTATTTTTTTGTGCATTTCAGCTTCTAATGTTATAAATATTTTGAGTATCTATAGTTTAAAGATATCAGTTCTTAAAATGGAGTGAAAAAGAAAAAATATACACTTCTTTATGATTGTGAAAGGAATATTGGAAACATGAAAGTTTAACAAATTACACAAAGTACATTTTTTACTAATATTATGCTTTACATTCTTTTAATAATGCAGGTCATTTTAAGTATTTCTATGGATTTTAGATTTAGGTTATTTTTCAATTATAAATTTAATTGAATATATCAAAACAGCCATTTTTTACGACTTTCTGTACATTTTTCTTTTATGACTGAATGAAATAAAGTGGTCTTGCTGTTATAACAGCTACATTTTTTCATGAATATGAATGTAATTCTAGTGCATTTGGAGGTACAAAAACAATGGGAAATCCATACAGTGTAAACACACCTTAAAAGGTAAATGCTAGTAAAATAAATACTATGTTAATTACAAAATGTGTTTATAACTGTTAGTTAATATGATTATAATTTTTCGAGTTATAAGCATGTTTCTTTTACGCAATTCGGTACTACTCGATTATCCCGCTGACCAAAAAACTATCGCCAAACTATAGGATTAGATGCCAATAATGGCTCATCGTAAATGTCAAGCATTTAATGCATCTCCATACCTATAAGGGGGGGGGGTACCATAGGGGTGGGGGGGACCCTGTTCTGTCGCCAAATGCCGCCAAGTTTATTGCCAACTTGGCGATATATCGCCAGATTTTGTGACCAAAATTAGTCGCCAAAAGTGAAGCCAAATTGGCAGTATCTCTAATATTTTGCCAAATTCCCATAGACTTCCATTGTAAACCTATGGTGTTTACTTGCTTACAGAAAATCAACAAATTGAGATATTTTAATGCAACAAAAAGCAATATTAGCTTATGGGATTATATTAATTATATTTAATGGAGTCTAAGTAAATTAAAATAGGAGTAAAGTAACATGATACAATGCTTAGCATGTATAACATGTTTTATTTGCACATTTTATATTATGTATATCCATGATGGGTAAGTATTACGGTGACCCCCCAATGACTAGTTTTTTCCCCTTCATTTTTTTTCAGTGACTTATGATTGCTAATTTTCTTCATGCTTAATAGCTTTCTTTATTCTCTATAGCCCATGGGTATTCTTGCTTTGCTTGATGAAGAATGTTGGTTTCCTAAAGCTACTGACAGGACTTTTGTCGATAAATTGGACACTGCCCATGCTGTGCATCCTAAATATTCAAAACCAGATTTCAGAGGGAACTTTGATTTTAGTATTATTCATTATGCTGGAAAAGTAAGTATTATCATTGTCCTCTAAAATTCAATTACCTTTTGGCTGTGCATTTATAACAGGCATGAAAGAGTTCCTCAATTTTTAAAGCAATTTTGGACTTTCTCCGGAATGATTCAAAAATAAAATAAAAATATTGGAAACATAAGGTTGTGTGTGTGTGTGTGTGTGTGGGGGGGGGGGGGGGGGGGGTCTGGAAAATTTAATAATAATTTTGTTCACTTAAATCCTTGAAGTTTGTTTCTGATTTGTTGTAAATGAAGTTATTTTAAGAGTTTAAAAAATTGAAAGGAAGTTTCCACTTTCCATAGCATAAGGTTCTTTTTTGGAATAGAATATTTTGTCCTATGTATACAAATTTTTGGGTATTGGGCATTTTCAGTGATACATTTTTAGAGATGTATTTCTGGAGCAAAGATCAATTTGACATGCATATATTTAGCATGGAGAATTTTTTTTCTTTTGAAAGAAGGGGAAAATTTGAAATAGCCAAACCATTCAAAATAATATTGATCTTGAAAAATTAATCATCGTCCTTCATATAAGTTCATCAGATATATTTGGATTTATACCTTTAGCAAACTGTCTTCAATTTTCAGTTTTGACTCAATTAACCTATACATTTATTGTTTAAATTTGTTAAATTTGTTTTTAATACTTTCTAAGTAGTATAAAGATAATAACAATCATATGTACAGTTATATTTCATTTTATTGTATCAATAACTGTTAAAATGTGTCTAAATTATACGAATTTGGCGTCATTGTATAGATGGATAAAAATGTCCACCTTTTTTCCTATTTCCCACTTCCATGTCTGTTATAAACACTTCCATAATGTTATAAAACAGAAGTATGTGTTACAGTAGAAGACCACTAATTCACACACAGCTTGGTTTCAAGTGTTTTGCGGATTAGACTTTTTGCAGACTACAGGTCATATGTATTTAATATTTGTTTATGGTTATTTTATTCATATTTTGGTCAAATTTAGATTGCTTATGCATAAAATAAAGAAATTACACACTTAAACCCATGAATTAAGTAAGAATTACTTTAAAAATAATTTATTGGTTTTTATATTTTTTAAATGCGTCATCAACAATTGTTTGTATTAAAACATGTGGTTTATGTTTCTGTATTATATCTTGCAGTCTTCTATAAATAGCCATACTTAGTTGCTAAACCAAAAAATCTTATTTTTAGAAACTTAAATATTCTTTATAAAATATTGCATGTATACATATTAAATATGAATTTATTGATATTTATTAACATTGATTAAGGAGTTAATTGTTTGATTTTGTATAAACTCTTTTACCTTCAATTCGAATAAATTGCGATTATTTCTAGATGAGAGATTAAATATATTGTCTAAGTAACCATCTTTCAATAAGACACATACTTTTTTAAGAATACCTTTTTAAAAAGGATTTAAAAAAAAATTATTTACCATATAAATGATTAAATAAATAAAATACTTTTATGTATACAGTAGATTCCCTCAAATCCGCACATCTTGGGACCAGAGGTTGTGCGGATTTTAGAATTTTGTGGATTTCTGGTCATTGCTTTGTTTACATGCTTTAAACAGTAATTTAAATGTAATAATGCAATCAAAATTATAATGAATGCTTGCAATATAGTAAAATATTAAAATAATTAAGTAAAGTAAAATGATAAAAAGTAAGATAATAAAAAAATAATTGAATTATTAAAAGTAAAGGTCAAAAAAATAATTAATCATATATAATTAAATTAAATATGTTTAATAAAGATGCAATACATTTTCCTTGAATTATTCAGTGAAACTTCCCTCGTAAAGATACTCTATTAATTCACATCAAAATCATAAAGTAAGGAAGTTTTATTTCAGGTTTACTCAGTCTTAATAACCAAAAAGCTTACTTAATACATAATTTGGTAAAAAGATTGTGATTACTAATGATATGAGCAATATCTTGATTCTTTTCAGAAAGAAATTTATATTTCCTTCATGAAAAACCATGAGTTCAGTCATATTATCGAGAATAACTTTATGAACACATGGAATGATATAAAACTAAAAAATTCTGTAATTTTGCCTCTACATCTGAACTGAAAGTTTCATTGTTTATGTCTGTGATGATGTGTGAATCTTAGGCGTTTACAGATTTTAGTGTTGTGGATATGTAGTCTACTGTACTATAATTTTAAATTGTAAAAAAATAAGTTTAATTGATCTATGATACATATCTTATGATTAAAGCTGGGGAAAAACAAAAAATTTTCACCATTGTAAATTTTTTTTCAAGAATTAAAATTCTTTGTGTACATTCTTTCATACAGTGCGGATTACAGGTGTTTGCGAATTAGAGGTGCTCTACTATATTCTGAAATACGATTGTCTTTTTCTATTCTGAATTCTCCTAGAATAGGGAATGTTGCACATTGAAACTAAAATAATTTTTTCATAAGTATTCAAGGATGTCATAATTATTCTTGAAACTTAAAGTTGGTTTCAGATATTATTTTATCATTTTTAATTGCATATCTGTAATGATAGCAACAAAATTAGTCTTCTATTGTGAGGGAAAAAAAACTAAGAAAAATAATGGGAAATAATTGGTCTGCAATATTATCTCATGAACAAATATGTTTCTATAAAACAATTTAATAATTTTTAGTTTATTCTCTCGTAAAAAATGTAATGTGAAAAATAATCATGTGATTTCCACATTTCTAATGATTATTACCAAAAAGCTGGAAGATTTCAATATTAATGATTTGAATGAAATACCATTTTTTGAATTTGTTGAAAATGTAGATAAATGGAGTCTGTACATGCATAGAGCATATGCTCAGATTGGGTCTTTTTTAATCTATCAAAACCATAGTAACCCACTCTATGGATCTTCCTGCTATTCACCTGGACAGATTTGACAAGTAAACAAGCATTAGATTGGCAGTACTGGCAAGCTTGCCAAATTTTTGTCCAAAATAATTTTGATCAATCAAATTTTATTACATGTATGTCTCCATTTTCTTATAAGGCATTGTGTTATAATTGCATCAAAATCAATTAATTTACAAAATGTAATTTGCAGTTAATTTATATTGTAATTTCTTGCTTAGAATTAGAAATTTGAATATTATAGATCCTTTTTCAAAATGTAGAATAAAACAAGAAAGAAAAATCATGCATGATACATAGCTTTTGAAATACTTTATGCAAGACTTCCACAATATTGTAATTAAATTTTCCCATTTATTAAGTTGAAAGAAGATATTTTAAGTAAACAATTTAGAAAACTCATAATACTTAAAAAAAAAAAAAAAAAAACACAATTTGAGCAATTACCGTTAATAGTTGGAAAGGTCCTCTAATTCTTTTGTGCAGTCCTGTATGTGATCAACAAATTTGTATATTTACTACATAAATAAGTTCAGTTAGAAAATGCATGATGCTGTTGAAAAATAATCTTCATCAATTTCTGCCAATAGAAAAGTACCCAGATTTTTTTTGTATAACTCTGTATCAGGGGTCAGAAGTTGTGTGTTATGGTAACGAAACTGCAGTAGTCACTACTTTTTATAGTAGTTTGTAATGTAGTGCACATTTGAACAATGTAGTGTGAGTGGCACAATATAAAAAATCAGTAGTTTGTAGTGAGAACAGATGCTGCTTTTAATGCTACTTCGGGGGGGGGGGGGGGGGGATGTGCAAAAAATTCTTCAAATCATGTGACCGTAACTTGCTTTTTTGTGCAAAATTTGTTATGCTCAACCATTTGCGAATCTCAGCTGCAGTGTATAGCAACACATTGCATGTTATCAGATTTTTCCCATTGACACTTCCCGCAAAAATAAAATATTAACCCACCAAAGGAGTTATAATTTTCTTGCTTGCAACACTTGACTTGCCTGTTTACTCATTATTAGCTCTTCATGTTTTAATGCCCACTTTGAGAAACACTGTCCTAGAAAACTTTTTTGCTTGATTGGTTGCTATTTTAAGGAAAAGGTGAAATGGAGGATTTTGTGGACTATATACAAATAGAAGCGGTCTGTGAGCTTCTGTAAATGAGTATAAGCAATTAATGTTGCTAAATTTATATGTAATTTTGTATTTCCATATTGTTTTAATTTGCTTGTTTATGCTTGCTTTTTATGATCACATAAATCACAAGTTTTTTTTTAAGTATAAGTTTACTGTGTGGTACTTGATTTTGTCCACAATTTTTATTTATTTTTCCATAGTATGCATTTGTATGGATATTTAAAATTTTAAATAGTTCGAACAGTATACACATCTCCTTGGAGTTCAAATTAAAAAAGTGTACTCCACATTATAATAGTTTTAAATTTCTAATCATCAAACATGTATTAATTAGTTCAATTGACCTTTAGTCAAGTTCTTAGAAATATTTTTAGCATCTTATGCTAAGAATACTCTTTATGAAAAGTCCTCATGTAACTAAGTCTTCATAGTAAACTGCATTAGAGGTTATATTTCATTTTTGAATTTAACTGTTGATAGGAACCGCAAACAAATCTTTATTTTTTATTTCATGCATAAAAATAATCTCATAATGATCATCGGGTAATTCAAATAGATTGTTTTAAATATATTGTGTATGTATATTTTTACTTAATGTAAAAGGTTATTATTATTATGCATAAAAAAATTATTCAATTCTAAAACATTTCTTAGGTGAATTACATAGCTAATCAATGGCTCATGAAAAATATGGATCCATTGAATGACAATGTTGTATCTTTATTGCAAACATCACAAGATCCATTTGTTGTACAAATCTGGAAAGATGGTAAGTTTATTTACAGTACTAAAAAATAGATTATTGCAATAATTTTTTTAAGTTATATGTTTATTTACAGTATTAAAAATGATAGTATTGCAATATTTTTTTTTTATAATTTTTTTATAGCTGATATTGTTGGTATGGGTGTTGCTACTCTGGGAGATACAGCATTTGGTGCTAGAACTAGAAAGGGAATGTTTAGGACAGTCAGTCAACTGTATAAAGAACAACTGTCTAAACTAATGGTTACACTTCGAAATACAAATCCTAATTTTGTCCGGTGCATCATTCCTAATCATGAAAAGAAAGTAAGAAATTTTAAAATCTAACTTTTTCTTTCACAAATGCATCTTAAACTCAATATTTATTTTATTATTACTTTTTTTTATAAATAAAACTTGAAAATTTGTGCTTAATTTTTAAAATCTACATTTCTTCAGAAAATATTAAAACTAGGAAACTTTTAGTGTTTGTAAACTGAAATAATTTGTATAAATATTTGTTTGAAATAAATGTATTAATCTCCTATTAACAACACAAGTGATTTTCTATTTTGCATGAGCATTAATTTTCTTGTAAGAAAATAAATAAATCTCTTGTTTTTTTCGTAACATTTTGCTATACAATTATTGATTTTTACGAATTCAGCTCTAAACCTGCAGCCTTCTGCTTTGAACTAAGTAACTAAAATCTTTGAGTGTATGCACATGAAAGCTGTCACTATAAAGATATTTTTTTCAGTTTCAGCAGAATTCATAAAGTTATTCATTGACAATTTTAACTTCCCTTGTAAAAGGTTTAGTGTTATGTCTGAATGCAATATATTATAGTTTTAGCTTTAATAAAAGTACATTAGTATTCAGATAAGTTTAGAAATGCATAAATAATATAGCTATACTTTTGAGCTCTTTGTTCTTTTTCACACTGATTTAAATATGTATGAGGATCACACGGAAATTTTTAAGATACAGCTAAATGGTACAAGTTAAACTTACCAACTCTTAGTAGTGTTCAAAGTAGTTCCTAGCAAGATTGATGCTTTTTTGTAGACTAATTTTCCAAAGATTATATGACTCAAGCCATCCCTTTCTTGGAATAGATGAAAAATTATTCTTTTATAACCTCATTAATATCATCTTCGGAATGAAAACGACGCCTGTGTAATTTTTTTAAAGATAGCCAAAAGTCACACATAGCAAGATCAGGAGAATAGGGTGGATGTTTTATCAGTTTCATGTTTTTTGTTCAAGAAATTCAACTGTAACCCTTGCTGAATAAGAAGATGCATTGTCATGGTGAAGCACGAGTCCCCTAACATTAACCTCTTGAAGAATTTCTGGAAGACACTTAGTGGTATACTAGTTAGTTGCAACTGTCTTCTGTCGCTCTAGCTTAACAGCTTTGAACAAGCTGTACTTCTTAAGAGTGCAGCATACATTACTTTTTTCATTATTCATTATCTTTTCACCATTGTTTGTGATAATTTTCAAAGTCCCATACTTTACTTTCTTGACGTGTTGGAACATAAAAAAAAAGATATATGTCTCATCACCAGTTAAGATTTTAGAAGTAATGCATTGCCTACCATCATTACATAATTTTAGGGTTTCTTTACTGATTCTGACATGCTCCACTTTTTGGTGTTCTGTTAAATTATGGGGTATCCGGCGACAAATTATTTTTTTCATATGCATGAATAATTTTATGTATAGCTGCTGATCCAATGTTAAGTTCCTTCTGTATTGTTTGGTAGGTACAGTGATTTTCATCGATTAACATTTTCCGCATGGCCGAGACATTTTCTGGGACTACAGCTGACAACAACCTCCTGTGTATTCTTACTCCAAAAGATAATTTCGATCTCTTCTAAATTCTCTGAGCCACCTAAATACAGCAGCATGAGATGGTGCTTTATTTCTATATGCTAATTGTAGACATAGAAGACATTCTTCTTGAATTAGTCCCACTTTAAAGTTATAGAAAATCATAGCTCGATAACGCTTTCATGTCAATTGAATTTTCTCTTCTTTTAAAATTTATTCTGTGATAGCTAAATTGCAATTGTTGCCACAAATTATTGCCTGTGGACATAAGAGTTCAAATTTACATATCCGACCAATAATATATTTTTAATGCATATCATCTGCCCTTATCTAAAAAAATTTCAGTTATCCTTGTATCTACTTTTATGGTAGAAAGTTCTTTTTTTTTACATAAATGTATCTGATTTATGTAAACATGAGGGATTTTGAAATGGCAACAACAATTGTAGAATTTTTAATGTACTGGTTTATATTACTCTACTATTTATGTTACTCTAAACTTACCGTAATTTCCGGCCTATAATCCGCGGCGGCGTATAATCCGCATCCGCAATTTTTAGCCCTTATAAAAAAATTTCAGCAGATAATCCGCATTGGTGTATAATCCGCGGATTATACGCCGGACTATACGATAATTACTCATTGTTTTCAACATTCCAAAGTACTACTAATAAACCACCTTCTTATTTATTTAGTTGCTCTATTTAAATGATAGTTGTAATAAAATAATTGAAAAAAAAAATTACAAGTTAAAAAATACAAATATTTTTTTTCATTGAATCTTATATCTAAAACGTTGAATGTCTTGTGAATACAGATAATTCTGTAATAATTACTGTTTTTAAATCATCTTCCGCTTTTTAAATAACGGTCTGTTTAAATTCTGCAGTATTAAAAAACAGGTTTTCTCTCGGACATTAATGTAACTTTCAATGTGATGAAATACGTTTTGGTTTTTAATATAAATAACAAGGACATAATTATATTTTATTATCCTATCAATAGAGGGCAGCAGTAAAACCATGAAACTGCGATTCGATAATGATTCATTTGATTAATGTGTGATGGATTCCTATTGGTTGCATCGTAATATCAATCATCGTAATCAGTAAAACTGCCATAATTTTGGGAGGAGCTATTTTATAAATGATGGATATTACAATTTTTGAAAAGGATGAGTTGAGAAACGCTTTGTTCTTCATAGAAACATGTTGCCAAAAGGCTAAAAATAGAATCATAATCGGAAGCCACTCCCACTACTAGGACGTTCACGTCACATGTGAACCAATCACAAGCAACTCCACGAAAAGTCGATAGCAGTCAATCGTTTGATAACTGTTTACATTTATTTTTATGACTGCCGGTAGAAACTGTATGTCTGCTCTGAACTTCTGCTAAAAAAAATTTCAGCAGATAATCCACACCGGTAGATAATCCGCACTTAAAAATTTATAGGTTTTTTAAGATAATCCACGGATTATAGGCCGGAAATTACGGTAAGTAGAATTCTTTAGAAGAGTGTTTCCCTGACAGTCTAGGAAAATTATCTTTGTCATTATAGAGTTATTTATAATTAACAATTAACTGAAAAGTTACAATAATATTGAGTGAAATAAATTTATGTATTAGTTGAATCCAAGAGAATCTTAAGAGAGAAATATTATCTCCGTTGGATGTAAATAATTGCACCATACTAAAATATTAGGTTTTTTTTGTTTTAAATGTTAAAGAAATTAATGTTATTTTTCTGAAATTTTTAGGCTGGAAAAATAGAACCTCTTCTTGTACTTGATCAGCTAAGATGCAATGGTGTTTTAGAAGGTATTCGTATATGTAGGCAAGGTTTCCCTAATCGTATTCCATTCCAAGAATTCAGACAAAGGTATTTATGTTTAATGTCTTGTATACCATTAATTTATTTTAAAGAATCATTATTGTCGCAAATTTACTATTGTATATTTTTTATGTAAACACTTTCATTTCTCTAAATTCCTACACTAAATATTTATTCATGTATTTTTTTAGTCCTCCAATACTTGTATTTTGACTTTTTGGTGAAAAATATTATATATGAAATTTAAAAATATGCCAAATTTTCCAAGGTATGAGTCATTCTACTGTTACCCATAGATTTTCTTTGCATTTTAGCCACAGTAATTGCATTTTGTAGCTGTATAAGATTTAAAATAAATCAAATAACTAGAAGCATAATTTAATATTCTTTATTTAAGATAGCAAACTGGTTAAAATATATGTAGGTGTACAAATATTTGTAACCTCTGTTCCCAGACAAAAAGTTGCACTTATCATATTTATTAGAATAAGCAACCAAACAGTACTCTTTACTGCTGTGTATTATTAGGTGTCTAGCAAAGTTTGTCACATATTGACTAAAATATGTTTAAGCAGAATATATAAATTATGACCATGTAACCTCTGTTACCCAATTGTATATTTTATACTTGGAACTTCTTTAAGAAATTAAAAAAAGGATTGCTATGCCAAAAATGACTTTTAGCGATTGTTCGGCCAGTTATTGAGTATATTGATTATTATGTAATCTATCAATTGATAATCGAAATTTTGAGAAATTAATTACTACTTTGTAACTGAGGTAATATAGATAACAGAAGTTACCAACACCAACTTAATTGAGGGATTTCGTGCTCCTTATATGTTAGAAATGATTTTTATAGTTTACTGCACCAAAAATTTTCTTAAACGAATTAACAATTTTGAAGAATAACATCTGTAATCTCTGTTATTATTCAGTAACCTCTGTTAATATTGGCTAACATGTATTACCTGGTAACAGAGGTTACATTCAAAAGCATAAAAAGATATTATCAAGAATACACGTCTTTTTGTTTCTAATCATTTCACTGTGGTACCAAATCTCAACTGATTTTATTTGTAATTATTCTAAAATCATAACTTAAAGGTGATTCAAATAACAGAAGTTACAAAGAGAAAAAAAATATAAATCAGTTCCTTACATCTAATATCCCTTTAAGCCCTGGCCCGCACAATTGTGTGGGTGATACTAATGTAAAAAAGAATGACTATTTCCTGTTTTTGTGAGATTTAAAACCAAATCTGCACATTTTATATGAGTTAATTGGCTTCAAATGTTTTGAAAAGACACAACTAGGGGGCACCAAATGCAATACAGGGTTAGATTTTCTGCTTTTAAAAAGACTATATCATCTGACAGCAATAGACAAAATGTATGTACTGTCGTAATTTCTTTTTAAATGATTTTTAGTATTTGCTTGGATTTAATTTTTCTTTTCATATATTTTATTCATGATTTTAACTTTTATAAATTTAATTAGGCTTTACAAAAATTGAAAAACAAATTACCCGCACGATTGTGCGGGTCCTGCATTCACCATTTCCAAAATAGGTACAATTCTTAACATATAAAATTTTTATTTTTAAGTGATTATTTTAAACTTATGTTTTTTAGCAATTTATTTTTTATTAATTACATTTTTAAAGCGGATTAATTTGAAATTAATAGGTTTGAACTATTCATGATTTCTATTTAAAATTGATAGTATTAGATATATAATATGCACATGTAATGAACTGTATGTTTCTGCTCTGAGTTATAGATGTGATATATGATTTATAAGTTTTATATGAGTTATATGCATACCACGAGATAGATTTTTAAGTTTGATAAATTCATTCCATTTTGTCGACACAGCAAGTAAACCACCGGGAATAAATAATAAAGTATGGAAAGTTCAGCAAATGCTTGACAGATTTCGTAGTGTCTGCTTGAATTTACCAGGAGATCAGAGAAAATTTTCCATAGATGAGCAGACAATTCCGTTTTTTAGGACGTGTCTCAGTAAAGCAGTATATAAAAAACAAACCACACTCTGATGTAACAGCATCATCTGGGATAGTTTTAAATTTTGTAGTATACCACTGGAAAAGTACAGACCTAGTCCACAAGGATCTAGGCTTAGGACCTACTGTAGTCCTTACTCTGGTTCAGACCTAGTTTTATGTACTTCGATCGGTATTTCAACAAAATACCATGGCTGGAAAACTAAAAAAAGAAAAAAGAAATTTGAAGGATCAGGCACAATCCAAACGGAGTGAAGGGCATACCATTTGTCAACGGCTCTTAAGAGGGGTGCGAGCATTGAGCACATCACAGAAAATGAAATTGTAGTGGTCTGCCAAAAACAAAAAATTTTTCAAACATTTTCATTGTGGCTGATGAAAATTATACCGATAAACAATTTTTTTTGCTTAAACTTTTATTTTTAGATATTTGCTCACATAGCCCAAAACTACACAATTGTGTAGATATTTAGCCCAAAAAGGCTGCATTAAGACCGAACCCGCACAATTGTGTGGGTCCTCCCTTGGCATAACCTGACATCGGGTATATTGGTATATATATATATATATATATGATCCTATTGATATGGGGAAACCACCCAAACTTTCAATTTCTACAAAAAAAAAAAAAAAAAAAAAAAACTTTCGGTCTTGGATATTCATAATAAATATTCCAAAATAATTGTTGTGATAACTAGCTCACTTATAAGTTTTATTTTTATCCTGTGAGAAAAATTATCTTTTGAGGAAAACAGAATTATAAATATCTGGCAACAGGGGTTATACAAATCAGGGGCAGATACATTTTAGTGAAAAAATATAATGAAAAATTGACTTAAAAGAATTTATGTAATATTTTTCAATATATTTAATATAATTATATTTCAATGAAATTCTGCCTTGCAAATAACTTTTAAGCATCTAAAACAGCTTTCCAACATGATTGGAAGATCTTAAATGACCACTACTTGCCTGTATTCTTCAAGTTTTTTCTATTGGGATGGGTTATACAAGATTTTCTACAGGAAATGATTTTTTATAATGCAGGGAGTACTCAAAATATTTTCATTTATAATACCCAAATACTATATTATTTGTGCAATTATGTTAGTTTAGCTAATATATATATATATAGGGTCAAGAAAAAAAGTTTGTGGCATTTTACCCAATAAATGGCGTTACTCTCATGATTTTGGTAACGCTAATCCAATCAAGTCATACTGTAGCGTGCTTGAAAAGTGACAATCCGTAGATCATTAAAAAACAAATAAATAAATAAATAAATAAAAAAAGAGTTTGACATTTTTTTTATTTAGTCGAAAATTGTGTGTTAAAAATTCGCTATATATTGCAATATCACTTCAACCAAGGCGATAATGTTTTGTGGGCTGGTGAAAAAGTTTGTGGTGTTTATGGTGGAGGTGCTTTATCAAATCAGCAGCACACAACTGATTTGCTCGTTTCCATTCTGGAAATTTCAATGTTAAAGATGCACCACACTCTGGTCGACCAATTTTTCCATCTGCGAATCACTGCTGAAACTAAATGAAATCAAGCTATTTTTGAAGAGATTGATAGCATTCTATGAAAAATGGATTGCTTACAACAACAATTTCCGAAAAGATTGCGGTTCAAGAAGGATTAAGCTGCACAAACTGTGACAAAGCCTGGATTGACACCATACAAAGTAATACTTTGTATTTGGTGGCATTGGAAGGGAATCGCGCATCATGAGCTGCTTCAACTTGTCCAGACAATTTATTCCACTCTCTACTGTCAACAACTAATGCGATTAAAGCATGCAATTGAGTAAAACAGCCAGAATTCATCAATAGGAAAGGCATCATCTTCCATTATGACAATGACAGACCACACATATCCAGACCTGCCAACTGCTACGAAAAAATCGTAGTTGCTACGATTTGGACCTATAAACTACGATGTTACGAAAATCTGTCTTAAACTAAGATTTTTTTTTTTTTTTTTTGCAAAAAACAAACACACTTTTTGTTCCTAGTTGCAATTTTTATCCCGCGCAACATATTTTTCAAGAGTAATTCTGTTCCGAAATTTCAAAGTATTCATTTCCGAAAGTTTTAAAATAAATTGTTATTAGTCCAAAAAATTTGGACATTAAAAAATGCTCATGGGGGGGAAAGAATCTGTGTTGCAAAACAAACTTTTTTAACATAAAACCTTCTATGTATATATTAACCACGAGTGATTCGTGTTTCTGTAAATATTTATACAGGAATTCCCTTCCTTAGAAACGAGGTACCGTGTTAAGAATTTCTGGAGGTGGTTCTTTGAGGTGCAAGGTTTGAAATAGTGTGCAAAAACACACAATTTGCACACGGAAAAGAAAAGTCCTGCATAATGAAAAATGGTGTGCAGTATTTCCCTTGCAAATTCTTCCACAGACTTATAATTCTTTTGCGAGTATATTTTGAAATTTCTTGGAAGTCCGTGAATTTTTTTTTCTTTTATGGAATTTCTCTAAATTAATTCATGAATCAGTCGCTGAAAAAGTTGAGAATTTCTTTAAATGATCGTGTAAAAATATCGAGTATTTCTTCAAAGATCTCAAACAAATAGTAATGATCTTCAATTGGTCGTGGAATAAAATCTCTAATTTCGTTAAGAATTCAGAAAGAAATAACGAATTTCGGTAAACTATCGAGGAAAAATTGTTCAAATTTCGTCAAAAGGTCGCGGAAATGAGTAGTGAATTTTGTTAATTGGTCGCGAAAAGATATTGAAAATTTTGCCGATCGGTTGTGATAAACTATCACGAATTTCGACAAATTACCGTGTAAAAAAAATTGATTTCGTTAATTGGTTGCAGAAGAAATAAATTTCGTCAAAGGATCGTGGTAAAAATGCGAATTTTGTTAAAATATCAGTAAGAAAATGCAAATTTCATCGAAAGATCAGTAAGAAAATGTAAATTTCACCGAAGGGTCGCGGAAAGAAAATGCAAAATTCGTCAAAGGATCGTGGTAAAAAATGTGAATTTCATTAAAAGTTCGTGGTAAAAAGTGCGGATTTCAACAAAGAATCGTGATAGGAAAATGTGAATTACGATTGTTGGAAAAAAACTGTGAATATCATGAAATGATCGCGGGAAAAAAAAATCGCGAATTTCGTCAAAATTTACTCAACTGGGCTAAAAAATTGGAACCAAACTCCTTTTACAAATGCAAAAAAAAAAAAAAAATGCTTTGAAACGAGAAGAAACTTTAAAAATTGTGTGTAAAAATTTTCAGAGGAAAAAATTTACTATATTGAGTTGAAAGACTGAAACCTTATTCCTTTTACGAATGTCAAAAGATGGCTGCGAAACACGAAAACCCAACCAACCAACCTCTAGATTCATTTAAATTTTGTGTGCTACGATTTCTCATTTTCAAAGATTGGCAGGTCTGCACATATCTTTTAATGATTCGGCAAAAATTGAGAGAGCTCGGCTGGGAAGTTTTGATGCATTCATTATATAGCTTAGACCTTGCCCCATCCAACTGCAGTATGTTTTGCTCTCTGCAGAATTCTCTTAATTGTATAAAGCTGGCTTCAAAAAAGACCTTTGAAAATCACTTGGTTCAGTTTTTCACCTAGAAATCCCACAAGATGTACAGTGATGGCATAATGGTTTTATCAGAAAAATGGTGAAAGGTTATCGATCAAAACGGCACATATTTGGCTTAATAAAGTTCATTTAAAAAATAAGAAAATTAGTTTGAATTTTGGTGAAATACACCACAAACTTTTTTCTTGATTATTTATATATATATATATAATATGGGTATTCTTTATTATTCAAATATTTCTCAGCATTCATAAAATTGTCATTGTATAATCATTTAGTTAGACCATTAAAATTCAAACTTTAAATGATATTCTAAATTTTAAAGAATGTTTGTTGCATATGTTTTCATTTTTTTTTTTTTCCATTTCAGATATGAACTTTTAACTCCTAATGTTATTCCAAAAGGTTTTATGGATGGAAAATTAGCATGTGAGAAGATGGTAATTAGTTGATGTTCTTTCTTTGTATCTAACATATGACAAAATCTAAATTTTTGAAGGAATACATAATATAGAAACTTTTATTCATTAGAAAAACTTTCAATTTTTAAATAAGATTGTAAATACAGTTATATCTAACATAACGAAAATTTTTAGATTTTGGTTAAAAAATAAAGACAGTTTATCCACTTCAAGATCAAACAATTAGCAACAAGTTTGCAATTGAAAAGAAGTTTTGATATTACCATTCTGTACATCAATATCAAAAGAAATTATTAAATTAAGGGAAAATTGTAAAAGCAATCATGTTGAATGTAATATTATGAAAAAATAACAGATTTTGTTTATAAAACTCAAATGAATAATGAAGTGTAATGAAGCAATTATTTGCTAAAAGATAACATTAAAATTACTATATTGGAATTCCTTCATTTATTATCTCCAACAAATTTCAATCTTATTTTAATATTTAATGCAAAGTTTAACACCTGCCTATAATTTAGATTGTGACATATTTCCATATTTTACCTCTTTTCTTGAACAAGGTGGCAAAGTGTGGCTCATGAGCTACATATTGCTCTTTATCATCTATTCTACAGCTCACGGATGATCCCAGAAAATTCTAATGTTTTTGAAATTTATACTGTTAATTATTTTGACACAAATATTAAAAAATATATGTATAACTGATACTATTTTTTTTCTTACTAGGGGGCTCTGCCCCCTACTAGCTACGCTCGTCAACCCCCGTTCAGACACCGCAGACTCTAAAAGTACGCTAATTTGATCGGCTTTAAAAAGATTTCGGAAGATTGAATTATAATTTAAAAAACAGTGGTGATCTCCCTATAAACAAATTTCTATTCATTTCTCTCTGATTGGAGAATTTTAAGGCCAAATCCGCTGTGGTACTACTTGATTATCCCGTCGACCAATTTCGCCAAATTATGTAAATCGCCAAACCACTCGCCAAATTACACAAATTGACATCATTTTTATTTTAAATAACGAAAGAACAAATAAATTAGTGCAGCATAATAAAAATACGAAAATGTCGAAATAAAAATAACTTGATGATGTAGACACGTGTAACTTGCTTAAAATCAAGTTAATGTGACATTTACGATCAACCATTATTAGCATTTAATCTTACAGTTTGGCGAATGATAGATTTTTGGTCGACGGGATAACTAAGTAGTACCAAAGATACAATCACTGTTTTCGTCTTTGATTAAGTAAAATAAGTTAAACATTTCAAAATAAGCTAATATAAAAGGAACTAAGTAAGCAGTCTTTGTCTCCCGGTATTTTTTAACAAAGCGAAAAGAAAGTTCTTTTAAATAAGACATTTTAAATTAATCGTTTTTAATCTGACGTAATTTTGACCAAACTATTCTTTCTCTTTTTAATATTCACGTGAAAATACTTTTGTTAGAAATGATATATTATTTCCGCTTTCCTAACAAAAATAGTTGAAAAGTATCCTCTCAAAATATCAAATAAATGTCTAGTGCATTTTCTAAATTAAAACTTTGTTGCAATATTATATCGTGTTCATTTTATGTAATAACTGTAATGTGACGTAAATATGATGTAATTTCTCCTATTTAAGACTTCTAATGCATGTTAATGAATTTATTATTTTACAATTTCCTTTCTCTCTTAAAATTCACGTGTAAATATAGTTTTTATGACGTAATTTTTAATAAGTTCCTGCTTTTTGTACATAATTATTTAATTCTAATTCCAAATGTTTTTTTCTGTTTATAATAGTCACGTATAAATAAATTCTTAATTTATTTACACGTATAAATATTTTTTATTTTATTTGAAGCAAACATTATTGTTTGCGCTGTTTATACAGTTGGCAACAATTTAAATTAATATCACTTTCTAAAATATGTAAAAAATATCTCTAGAAATGCTGAAAATTTGAATTTAAAATAGAAATAAAACCTCAAAAAATGAGTCAAATTAAAAAAAAAGAAATACTGTCTGCACACCGGGAACTTCAAACATATAAAAAATGATCTAAAAAGGTTTAAATTCCCATGAACAGTTTTTTCTCCTATAAAACTTTTTAGTAGAACGATTTTGTCCAACTTCAGCATTAAATATCTCTTAAAATAATTATTCGATTTGAAAACTGTCTGCATCAGCATGTTTATCAAACATTTCTGTATAATACCACCGATTTTCATATTTTTGTATGCATTATTTTTCTTAATATTAACGAAGAAAGACCTCAGGTCACAAAAAATTCAAAACCGGCGGCGGTGACAGCGGTAGTTACTTTTTTTTAGAATAGAGAGATACATTGTGAAATTGAGGCATTATGCAGTTCTTACAAACACCATCTAAAGAAGCTATGTTGTACTGCTGTGACAACATGTCAGTGAGACTTTTAAAAACTCATAATCCAAAATGAGATTAACAAACCCATCAACAACAACAAAAAAAAAAAAAAAAAAACAAGGAGATAAAAAAAGCAATCTAACAAATTACAACAATCATTTGGAAAATGATTTTTTCGAAGACTAAAATTTAAGACATAAAAAATCACACGGAGTTGATCATACATTACGTACGCCATGAATTAAACATTAATAGTGTTACTACACATAAAAATTGCAAGCGACAAAAATCGCCTGCGACTCATCAAATTTCCTGAAACTTACGTATTATCCAAGCATTTTATTGGCTGTTCGGGAAAAGGCTTTTCCAGCATCCAAGAAATCTGATGACCAATTTTAAAGGAAATTTCATTCTTAAACTTCTAAACGTCCCACAATATTACTTTTTACACCGTCATATAGAAAAAAAAATTACTTTTAAATGCAATTTGTTTGAAAGCTGTATCTCAATTTGTTTCTGAGTTATTAATTTTTTTTGTAGTTTTTATTACTTTTTTTGTCATAGTGGCAACAGAAGTATCCATCTCTGAAAGTATAGAGAAATACAGATTACTGTATAGACCAATCAGAAAACGAATAAAATGCAGATTCAACCAATAAAATGCGTCATATATTTTTGATTTCTTACCTTGACAGAGAACAATAACCATTTTTCCAAATAGTTAAAAACCCCTAAAAAATATCGTACTTTTAAAATAATATTTAAAAACATGTTGTTTTTGTTCATGAATTATTGTATACTTTTTTAAAAGTTGAAATACTTTTAAATTAGATCAAAAGAAGAAAATTAAATGAATTTATTTCTATGGCTTTGAAATACTTAAAATTTGTCATTCACAGCTCTTACGTTAAGCAAATTTGGCCTCTGCTGTATTAGAATTTGACTTCCTTCTTTAGTATCGTAATAAGGATGTATTTACATCAATTGTTGGTCCTGTTGTACGAGTTTAATTAAAACAAATTATGTGCTAGAAATTGCATCCTTTATAGGGCTAAAATTATTAATTTGCATGAGTGGCATCATTTAAAAAAAAAAAAAAAAAGCATATTTGATTGAATATGCAAATTTCTTCAAGTTTTATCAGTAAATGGATATGTCATTATTTAAAAAAATTCTGTCACATAAATGAAATATAAATTTTATAAAGATGTTTTGGAGGAATAATAAAAAAAATAATAAAATCATAGGGACCATTTTATGAGAACTTAGATGACTACATTGTCATGTTATAAAATTAAGGTTCTATGTTTTACGTACAGTATAGTATATGTAATGAGTTGTGTGCAATAATTTTCCGTACTTTTATAGATCAAAAGCTTGGACTTAGATCCTAACCTGTATAGAGTGGGACAAAGCAAAATATTCTTCAGAGCTGGAGTATTAGCCCACTTGGAAGAAGAAAGAGATATCAAAATATCAGTTTTAATTGTACAGTTTCAAGCATGCTGCCGTGGTCTCCTTGCTAGAAGGTATTGTTTGAAGTTATTGTTTCAAATCCCTGTAAACTAGTTTCCCTTTTAATAAAAATGATTAACTTAATTACTCTATTTTAGAAATTACCAGAAGAGATTACAGCAGCTCAATGCAATTCGCATTATTCAACGAAATTGCCAATCTTACTTGAAGCTGCGCAATTGGGCATGGTGGAGGTTGTACACAAAGGTATGTTATTCAAAAATCTCCTTTCTTGATGCATGTAATAAATTACTCAAAGTAATTAATTTTTATACCATAAGACAAATTTTTCAGCTGATATTATAATATTAAGTTTAGTAAATGACAGAGAAGGGGGGTTTTTCATCTATACAGTAGTCTCTAAAATCTGCACTTCTAAAATCCACATTCTTCTAAAATCTGCTTGCATTTCAAAACGTAAACAATGAAATTGTATTCTTTACAATTTTTATTCCAAATATCAGTAAATGAAAATAAAATTATTTTGAACATAAATTTATGAGAAAATAGTAATGACATGGGATATCACACAAAGAAAACGCTTTTATTTCACAGAAACCTACACACTGCAAAATGTAAAACAGTAGAAATTGCTGTGAAGAGTAAACAAGCCCACAAAGGTATTAGTAATGGCACCATCTATCGACCACTATAGAAAGTAGCGAATTAATTTATTTTATATTTCATGTAAGGTTGACAACACTCATTTCATTATTATTTTGCATTTGCTTTGAGTTGTATAGACCAACAGCAAATAACGACTGTTTACAGAATTCAAAAGAAATTTCATCAAGAGAAAATGAAAGTTCTCAAGCAAAATCATACAAGGAATGTTTAAAAATTGTAATAAAAAATAACTTTGGGTATTAAAATTATAATGTACAGGTAAATAAAAGGGATTCAAGTTTTGATTTGCTTAAATTGAATTATTACAAGCTCTTCTTGTAAATGTATACAGGTAAATTAAAAAAAAAAAAAATCATTTAATCCAGAATCTGCTAAACTCTAAAATCCGCAAAATTCTAAAATTGCGCCGCTTCCGGTCCCAAGCTGTGCGGATTTTTGAGACTCTACTATATTTCTGTTTTATATATATATATATATACATAGTAAGATTGTATTTCTTGATGTTGATTGTTAATTATATATGATATTAACACACCTTTTAAAAATTAAAAGCACATTTGTGTTTCTAATGAGTGTTTGAAAATTTGTATTAGAAAATGGATACTACAGTGTGTGGTTGGTTTGGTTAACTGCTTCAAACTGGTATTGTAGACAGTGACTTTTGAAAATTTCAGTTGAAAATTTTTTATATTATCTGTGTCATGAGGGGAAAAAAATGTGTATGTGATGTTTTTTATTGGATTCTCCAGGATTAGTGTTAAAGAGGGTTCATACAAGGGTCAGTCAAAAAGTTCACAGAATTTCATTGTAATTCTTTAATACCACAGTATAATTAATTTGTTTACTACCATTATATTTTATTTTACTACCGGAACTCATAACAGGTAGTGTGATGGCAGCCTAGCTGAAGGTAGGCGTATGTGGCGATCAGTTGGCGCGATATCGATATTCAAGCAAAGGGCGAACATGTGCAGATTGGGGAAATCTGCTTCAGAGACTTTGTTAACCTGAAAAACAGTTTGCGGTGATGATTCTTTAAAGAAAACAGTCTTTTACAAGTGGTTTATAAAAATGGACCTCAAAGGTAATCGTTTTGATACTGTAGAAGACATCAAAACCTATGCGACGGTTGGACTTCGGAAGAAACCAAAACAGGACTTTCATCGTTGTTTCCAGCAATGGCAGAGCAGTGGAATAAGTTTGTGTGTTCTGACGAAGCCTACTTAGAAGGTGATTAAGTATATATATTATGGTAATAAAGAGTTAATGAAATTCCGGGAACTTTTTGACTGTTCATTGTACTTATATTATGGCTTTGTATAGGTGATGATTTAGAATTTGTATCATAGCTATTAACTTTTTCTAAAACTTCAAGTAAGAAGCCCAGTAAAAGCTCACTAATTGTAGGATTTGTAAATAATGGTTTTCTATAGGAAGTTCAATCTTTATAAATTTTCAAGGCAAAGTGTGTACCTACACCTCATATAATTTATTTAAGCACAGAGAGACTTATTTCTGCAAAACTTCTTCTCAAAGTTTTTAATTCTTTTATAGTATAGTCATAACTTTTTGATTGTTATTTTTCATATTGGTTAAATATTTTATGAAAAAGCTGATTTTAAGCAAAGTGTTGTTTATTTATACCTCCCTATGGGACATTCATAATTTTTTAAATATATCTAAAAATGTCCCAAATCAATTTAATCAACTGTGCTCCTTACTAACAGAAGCTAGTATGGTAATTGGACAGAATTAATTGCATTTATCCATGATTAACCAAAAACAAATGTCATTTCAAATTTTATGAAAATCGGATGTATAGTTTAATTACAGGGACAGTCAAAAGTTTTCCGTTGCATTACAGGCAATGGGAAAAAATTATTTCAAGTGCATTTTAAGGCTGTTACAGCCTTTCGACCAGAATGAAATTGATATGCACTTATGAAGTGCACTAAAATAATATGCGGTGCAAAAAATATTTATAAAACTAGTTATACTACAAACACACCTCATTTGCTACGTTTGGCATGCAATTTTCAACTTGTTATTCTTCTGAGGATTTTAGTAAGTCATTATGGAGAGATCCTGTCTAAGGGGGGAAAAAAAAAAAATAAGTGCCAACTCTAGCAGAGATGAAAGATTGGGTTGCAGGGAACTTCCCTGATATTTCTTGGGCTGGTCACTTTTGGTTGACTGTTTGATTGTAAGGTCTCATGGAGACAAATTTAGGATTAGGGCTTAGGATAAGGTTCCATGCAGATCATATTTTCAAATTCTGTGATGAGGTTATAAAGTATTTCTGAGCTTTCTTTTCCAAAGGGCATTCATTGCTCTTGAAAAGTTTGGAAGCAACACACACAAAATTAATAATAGAAATTCTCTACAAGGTAGGTGATAAACATGTTATGGACCTTCCTCTCTTGCAGTGTGACAAAGATGCTGAAAAAAGAGCTGCAGTCTCAGAATGTGATTTGAATGGATCTTTTAAAACATGTTGGCTGCTCCTGGCCTAAGAATGAATCTCATGGGCTGTGGAGAGTTTGCTTCAAACAATTATTTATTAAAGAAAAACTGTACTAACAACATTTCCTTTCCATTTCATTTTTAATTGTCGATTGAAAAGTATAGATAAAAGTGTTTTTTAAGCTTGCCAAGATACAGCAGCAATATCCTCAAAAGTTAATTAGGCAGACTGGCTTGGGCAAAGGTGTGGATTTTGGACACTTCACTCTATCTTGACATATCATGTAGCATAAACTTAGTCTCAAGTTTGTAAAATGTATGTTTTTTTTTTAATACGAAATTCAAATAAGATCACATTAATTTTCACAATAATAAATATTATACAATTATTTTTAGTATTATTATTTTATAAATATTTAAGTGATTAAATGTGTTTCCTCATAGGTAAAACCACTACTTCAAGTAACAAAACAAGAAGAAAAATTAAATGAAAAAGAAGATGAATTAAAACAAATGAAAGAAAAGATGGATAAAGTTGAACAAGAAGCAACTGACTTGGAGAAAAAATTACAGCAGGTATTTTTTAAAATTTAATTTCCTGAAAGATGAACTAAATTTGAATTTTAAATTGTGCACCTTTACAACTATGGCTTGTAAGTATTTCATGGTAGTATTTTATTAAAGCTTCAATTTTATTTTGGTAGGTTCTGGATGAGAAAAATACACTTGCTGAACAGCTTCAAGCTGAAACTGAACTCTGTGCTGAAGCAGAAGAAATGAGGTTGCGCTTAGCTGCTAGGAAGCAGGAATTGGAAGAAATTCTTCATGATTTAGAAGCCAGAATTGAAGAGGAAGAAGAAAGAAATCAAAACCTAACATCTGAGAAAAAGAAACTTCAGTTGAATATACAGGATTTAGAAGAACAGTAAGTTTTTTTTTTTTCAATTGCTTGTACTTATTTGAATGCTGTGAAAGTATAAATTACTATTAATAAAATAAAATAAAATATTGAAGTTTTGCATAAAAAAAAAATTAGATTTTGATGTTTTGAGTATATTTGAATTAAAACCCTAGTTTTGAACAAACTGAAGTTCAAAAGTTTGAACCTTATGAGTCTACACTAGTCACACGGAGAAACTCAAACGCTAATGTTAAGTCTATAAGAGAAACCATTACACATTTCTCTCTCTTATTTTAATATTTTTAAAGAACTTTTTTTCATGGGGTACCTGAGGTCGATACCCATTGTTGTGCATTTATACTTTTTTATTTTGGCTGCTATTTTTTATATTCGGACACTTTTATTTTTGGAACCAGTTCTGAAAGTGAAACTATCCTCATATTAAACTATAACCAAAATCGAAAAAATACAAACACAGAACAATGTGTATCGCTTTCTGGTATCCTATAAAATAAAAAAAAATCATTTTAAAATGTGAGCGGAAAAAGTGTAAAGATTTCTCGCATAGACTAACTTTAGTATTTGTGTTTCTCTATGTGATTAGTGTAGGCTAGGAATGACAAACCTTTTTGAGTATGCGTGCCAAAAATTTCAAAATTATTATGTATCAACATTCTAATGTGCCAGAATCATTATAACTTAGATAAAAACCAATAAGTAATTTTTATAGAATTTTTGCTTAAATACTTTTAAAGTTATACTAAATTCAATTCCTAACTTATTTATTATGCTGTATTTACTCAATAATATAGTCATGTCGCATGTCACATCCAATTTCGTATTAATAATCTATAAGCAAGTTTTTCTTTTATTGTATACTTCCGAATTGGATCATTTTTTGTTCTTCAGGTAGAAGCAGGTTCAATAGACTTCTTCATTCAACATACTTATTTTACTTATTTACACTAACAGTTAAAATTCAATTTTCAAAATCAAAACCTAAATATAATAAAACCTAACATTACTTAAAACCCTAAACCTAAATAAAATAAAACCTAATCTGAAATAGAAGTATGCAAACTATATCTAAAAATTCAATTTTGAAAAACCTTTGAAATTTCATAAAGAAGCAAAATGATTTAGAAAACACTATATGTTAAATGGTTCAGCGAGAAAATGACGCTACAAGGGGTTTTCATTGAAATTTATAACACCTTAATTTATTCAAAATTTATGGATTATTTTAAAGTAACTTATATACCTGTTACACAAAACTATACTTTTTGTAAAAACATAAAATTTGTTCTTCATAAATTGAGTATAATGTATAAGTTTTTTCGTGTGCCAGAGAAGTTTTCCTACGTGTCAAGTTCGGCACACATGCCATAGGTTCGCCATCCCTGGTGTAGACTCTTAAGTTCAAAATTTCACTTCATATCTCTTTAAGTCACAGTGGTCGGCACTGTTATCTGCTTTATCGCTTTAAGTTCAAACTATTTTAATAGTCATCAATAATTGTGATGGTACCTTCTAGCTTGATATTTTCAAATTTTGCTGCCAGATATCACCCCTGATTGTGCAGATTTCTAAGTTCTGAAAGCTGTTATCTTTAAATTGCATATAAATTAATTGGAAAATGTCTTGGGTCTTAAAGGATTATAGTAGTTCAGAAGGTGGGGGGGGGGGTGGCTGCTTTTTGAGGCTTTTGCTTGCTTTAGAATTTCATCAAAACTTTTCATTATGAGCATTTGTTTTCAATATTATTTCTTTACTTTAATGTTGTACTTTAAACAGCAATTTCTGAGTTTTTAACAAATCAATTTTCTAATGTGAGAATGACATTGTTTTTTATTGTATTGAACTCTGTACAAGATATAATTATTGATTACCAAGAATTAGAATGTGTCTGCACATCTGCAGAAGATTTCTGTGATTATCATGAAAATCTAATGTCATTATGATTGTTATGTTTCCTTTGAAAAGAAATATTAGTAATATGTTAATTATTTCATAAAAAAATTATAATTACCAGTAGATTTTTTTATTAACAAATAATTCTAGTATGGTGTTTTAAATTGTATTTAACCCAGGAGAACTCGCTGCATGAGATTTTCTCTCACAGTCATACTTTTTTAAGACTCTTATTTAAATCATTTTTCATTTTAATTAAAATTTCAAAATGTTTTTCAATTATTTTACCTATTTTGTGAATAAAAGTACTAAGCCAACCAAAAAAAGTTGATATTATATGAATGTAAAGTAAAAGAAAAGCAATTGGGTGTTCTCACTAGCGAGTTCTCGCGGGTTAATTTATTAGCATGTTTTCGGTGTTAATGCCTATTTCATGCAGCCCCCCCCCCCCCATAAATAAATAAAATAAATTCAGAAACTTTATACAACTTTATATCATTTATTTTTATATTGAGCATTTGGCTGTTTTAGTATAAATCATATTTGAAAGACTATATAAGCAATGTTGATGCTCCACCCCTCTTAAAATATCACTGCTTGCTTTTAATGGATTACAAAGAATTGTTGCAAAATCTGTTTTATATGTTGCAGCAGTATATTTGGAATTATACTGTTTTGTACTTTTTTATAGGTCTTTAAATTTTTCTTGGTTGGTTTTTAGACTTTAAAAATTTTTAATTTGGAGGAATAATTTATGGACTATGATTTTAGTTTTATCTATTAAAAGTAAAACAATTTGCATAATTGCATTACCGATAACTTCAGTTGAACAAACATATTTTTTAATATAATAATCATACTAATTTGCAAGCTATTCTAAAGAAAATTTTTAACCTGTTTTCATTTTTGTATTAAACTTGAATTTCAAAGCTTACAGTTTAGAAAGCAAATGCATGCATTTTGTGAAATCTTTCCACTTATTATACCTTATCTGGTTTCCTTTATTTTGTTTTTTAGTGTATCAAGTTATTGCTGGGCATATGTTTAGATCTTGCATTAATCATGCAATAATTTGATTCTTAACTGTATAATTAGTAAGCTTTTTTCAGTTACAAAATATGTTTTATAACATTTTCCTTCAGCTGAAACATAATTTGGTGTGAATGGCTTAGGCTTAATACCCTTTCAACTAAAGATCGACCAAAAATTGAGTTTCGTTTACAGCCCAAAATCAGAGTTTCACTGAAAATGCTGCCGAAAATTCAGCCGGACCGAATGTATTTGTATTCCAAAAATCCGGTTTCTTCTTTCAGAAATTTTCAACATGACTCATTAATTTGAGCTGTAATGGTTTAAATAAGGAACTCTTGATTTATTGCTAGGAACTTCATTGTTTATAATTATCTTGATCGACTCAAGACATGAATGCAAATTATAAAGCAAGCAATGCCTATATCACTAAACTTTGAAGACTCTTTTCATGCGCTCATTCAAAGCTGCAGACTTAACAGTAATAGAAAATTTTTAGTCTGAAATTGACTCTTTTGAGAAAGTTCTAGAATAATAGAAGATCATTTACAAAAATCATTATAAAAGATAAATCGAGGCATGTATACCTAAAACATTTTTCAATTAGATGAAATTCGTAACATTAGAAAATCATTCTGTGTCGTTGCTGAATTAATTGCATTTTATTTCATATAGAAATAAAAAGGTTTGGTCTGAGGCACAGAGAGTCAATTTGGGCCACACGTATAATTGTGTAACGAATTAATATTTGTGTATATTTATGAATGTATTAATTACTTAAAAAAATTTCTGGACATTTTTGTTTTCGGCCAAAAATAGGAAGATTACCGAAGTTCGGTTTCTTTTTTGATCTTAAAAACCTATTTTGGTCGATCCTTACTTTCAACATTATGAATGCTACTCAGAAATGTAATTGATTAGTTTAGGAAGAAAAACGTGTTACTTTATAACTTTGAAAATTTTCTAATAGTTTTAACTTTTTCCTTGAATTTCTATTTTTGAATATTGAACAGTTTGTTGTTTTAAAATATTCGAAGTTAATGAAAAAGTTTTAAAATCTTTTCCAATCAGACTTGAAGAAGAGGAAGCTGCTCGCCAAAAACTACAATTAGAAAAAGTCAATTTAGATGCCAAAATTAAAAAAATTGAAGAAGAATTCGCTATACTTGAAGATAGTAACCAAAAGGTTTGTTTTTATAAATTTATTTTTCACGAAATATTTATTTTAGCTATTCATTATTTTTTCTTCTAGTTGATTATCAGTTAAACTTGGAATTGTATTATAATATGCAAGTTCATTTAAGAGCATCATTTCTCAATTTTTCTTTATTGAGGATTCTGATCAGTGTATTTTAGAGGTAAATCTTGAAATGTTCCGTATTTCACCATAAAAGACATTTTGAAACGTAACTAATTATACATTTATCTGAGGGCAGGGACCCAGAGCTGGAGCTGGAGCCTGGAGCCAGAGCGCTCTGGAGCTGGAGCCGGAGCTGGAGCTCTAAATTTTCCCCAGCTCCAGGGCTCCTTTAGTTTTTAATATTCTTTTAAATCTTTTTTTTTTTTTTTTCAGTCTTTTAAATTTCTAGGCTTAAAATATTTTAATTGCATCATTATTCAGTATTTTAATTATATCATTTTTTAGGTTTTTATTATTATTAGAGAAGGAAACCTTCTCAAAACATGGTAACACTACTTTACTTCTACTTTCTACTTGAACTAAGTGACAATACTATTTGAAAACAAATATGGTCGCCTGTTGTTTACATGTGTAGTTGTACAATTTTGGCTGTTTGAAAAGTGTAGAAGAAATTTAAGATTTTTGTGTTTAAAATTCCACCAAACTTTCTATTTTAAAAGCAAAAGCTAAAAGATGTCATATTTTCTGAACAAGCATTTCAAGTTTGATGAGAAGAAAAATGCATTTTGTCAGATCTTTAATGAAGGTAGAAAGTATTTGTGAGCAAAAAATTAAACGTGTAAATTAAAATCTGCAACTCAAAAGCACAAAGTCGGAGCCGAGCTGGAGCTGGAGCCATAGTATTTTCTCTAGGAGCGGAGCTGAAGCATCAAAAATTGTTCGGCTCCGGGTCACTGTCTGAGGGTTTGAGAAAAAGTGAAATATGCATATAAGATTTTTCTAAAACAATTTAATTGTATATGTGGCAGAAAATGTCTTTATTGCAATGCATAAAAAATAAGATAAGTATATATATTAGGGCTAAAAAAAAAACAACAACAACAAAAAAAAAAAAAAACTAGTGCTTTAAAGTAAGAAATTTTTTCATGTTAAATTTCATAATTTCTGAAATGATGAAATTGAAGTTATGAGTCTATGTGTTGTTAAAATTAAATCTTTTAAGCTGCAGAAAAGATTTTAAAAATATGTAGGGTTGGAAGGTATGTGACTTCATTTATTCGGTAAAATTTGATGAAATTAACAAAAGTACAAAAAATCGTCCTCATTAACTGATATATAACATACATTGGCAGTATTTGCAAATAGAAAATGATGGGAAAAGAGAGATTCATGGATGCAAGACCTTCAGTCTCAGGAATGATTTCAGTCCTGGAGAGAATTTTGACTAATATTAAATTCTACTTTACGTACTTAAATACTAACAATTATACTATCAGGAACTTTTAATCACTTTCTTTTATTCTAAAGATCAAGATTTAGACATATAAAGCAAGACAAGGAAGTCATTTAGCCCATTTCCACTTGGTTAGTCATACCTAATACTTGGAAATGTTTTCAGTCTTACCTTAGATGGATTTCTTGCACCCTTGGCGAAATTGTTTTCATTAACTGGAGATACCTCTTATGCAGAGATGCATTAAGGAATATTTTTCAATACTTTAAATACTACTGTACTGTATTTTCCTGTGTATAATCTGCAGTCGCAATTTTTAGCCCTTTAAAAAAATTTTCAGCAGATAATCTGTGCTGTATACACTGGACTATACAAAGATTACTCATTGTTTTCAATATTTCAAAGTACTACTAATTACCACCTCCCTATTTATTTAGTTGTTCTATTTAAATAATAATTGTAATAAAATAATTGCAAATAACGTAAAATAATTATAAGTTAAAAAATACAAATTGTTATTTTCATTGAATCTTATATCTAAAGTGTAGAATTTCTTGTGAATTCAGGTAATTTAATAATTGCTGTTTTTAAGTAATCTTCAACATCCTCCGCTTTTTTAATAACGTTCAGTTTAACTGCAGTGTTAACTAACACATTTTCTCCTAGACATTATTATAACTTTCAACATAACAATACACGATCTTTAAAAGTTGTTTATGTTCATCCAGCTAAACGATTGAGATTGTAACATTTGAAAGAGGTGAGTTGAGAAACGATTTGTTTTTTGTGGAAGCATGTTGCCAAAAGGCTAAAAAAAAAATTAAATAAAATAACCTAAAAGTTGGAAGCCCAGACAATTGTGAGATAGCTATTTACATTTTTATTTTATGGCTGCTAGTATAAACTGGATATCTGACATGAACTTCTGCCTTAAAAAGAATTTCAGTAGATAATCCGCACTTAAAAATTTTGAGGTTTTTTAACAGATAATCTGCAAATTATACGTAGGGAAATACAGTATATCTGATATTTTAACAGGATATAGAAAAATTTTATATGCCTCTGAACAAATCTTAATATTTTAACAATCTCCTCATAAAATTTTAATGTTACAAATTTCTTTACTAATAACTGCATAATTTGTCGTTGTTACTTTATTTTTAACTTACTAAAAGTTAGTGTTGAGCAGATTTTTATCATTTTTAAAATTTTAAAATTTGGTTTTCTCAAAATTTCTCTTATTACTTTTCTGGGTGATGACATATTTTTTGAATCTTTATATTTTAAATAAAATTTCCATCATCTGAAATACAAATGTGCCTTTTTTGTTTTAAGGGGAAAATGATTAACTTTTGTTATCATATTTAGGTTGTGAAAGAGAAGAAAACTTTGGAAGAGAGGCTTGCAGAAATATCGCAAGGATTAGCTGAAGAAGAAGAAAAGTCTAAGCATTTAAGTAAATTGAAAGCTAAACAAGAAGCTACTATCATAGATCTTGAAGAAAGGCATAGGAAAGAAATGCAGGTTTGTTTATCTCATCATTTTTATGTGTTCTTCAATACTATGAATTTAATGTCATTCATAAAACTCAAAATACCTAAAAATAATTAAATTTCAAAATACGTAATTATTTGTAAATTATAAAACCAATCTTTATTATTTTCATTCTCTCCTGCCCTAAATTAAAACAGTTTATTCGATTAATTTTTCTCTTGTGATACCAGAAAAGTACTTTTTAATTTTTATTGAAAAAAGTAATAAAGATTGTCTTTTAGCATTTGTCCAAACTAACTAAAAATATTCAGCGAATAGTTTGTTTTGCTGTTGAATATTTTCAAAATAATCCAGAAATAGTCTGTCTTTGACTTTTTCCATGAGGAAATATTTAAAAATGAAGAAAAGCTCTAAATCATTAAAACTTCATTTATTTCATTTACATAAGGATTTTGTTTTTAAATAAATACAATAAATTGGGGAAAAAAATAAAATGAATAGTATAATGTTGTATATTTAACCATTGCAGTTATCTATAGTTTGCATTAGAGATCTGCACGGGCCGGGCTCGGGCCTATTTTTATTCACGGCACTCGAGCTGGGCCCAGGCCATACTTTTTTCTGAAGGCTCGGGCCTTACTTTTTTCCCAAAGGTTCAGGCCGGGCCTAACTTATTTTCTCTGCACAGACCCGGTTACTGGTTTCATTCCTCATCTTCATGGCCCACAATTTTCATTCAGAGTTTTGATCCAGCCTGTATGAAAATCATTGTCTCGGCGTGGCCTGGTCCATTCATAGGTCAATAAAATTAGGCTTGGCACAATTTTTTTTTCAAAAAATGCATACATTTTTAAATCGGCATTATTCTACAATTAAACATTCAAATTCATTCTTTTTAAAGAATAATAGATTTCTACGCTTATTAAAATATAGTTACATTAAAATATAGTAAAACGTGTGAAAAAGAACCTGTCTATGACGGAATTTTGTTTTAAACTGAAAAACGTGTTGATCCATGCAAAATTAATATACTACAACGTAAGAAAAGAATATATAATACATTTACACTTGCTAAGAAGGGAACCTGTCTATAACACATTTTTTTCTTTTCTATGCAATTCAGTCTTAGATTTTACTGCATAGCATTTTTCAGATTTTTAACACTTCAATACATGGAATATGGATTAACAATATTAATGATAACTGAAACATTTACATACAAGAAATAGAGATTCATTAAAAAAATAAATATTGCACCCTGCAGCACTTCTATAAAAATGAAGATTATAAACATGAAAAGAAAAGTTAAGATAAGTATTTTTGGCTTGAACTCCTCATACGAGACAAACTTTTAACCAAATCAACGTAAAAATCAATGTTTTGTAGAAATTCACTCGGGCCGAGATTTTAACTTTTTTTTGGGGCCTTGCCGGGGCCGAACTTTTAACTGTTATACCGGGCCTTGCCAGGGCCAAACTTTTAACTTTTTTACCGGGCCGGGTCGGGCCAATATTTTTTTTGTACAGGCCGTGCCGAATTTGTTTTTCTGAGTCGGGCCAGGCCCCGGCCTGGAAATGTCGGCCGTGCAGACCTCTAGTTTGCATTGCATCATTAAAAAAAAAATATTTTCATAAGGAATCCAGTTTCTTAATTAAATAAATTTGAATGTTTTTAAAGCTTTTTTTTTTTTTTTTTCCTTTTTTGGAAAGATTTCTAATTAAGTTACATAGATAATTAAAATCTAAATATTTAAAAAATATAAACTATTTGGGAATGACACTAGTAATGCAAAGACACACACAAGCTAATGTTAAACCAATGCCATCACTGTTTCCAAATTTGTCGTTTGCATTTCTAGATTTTTAAATATCATTTAGAAATATTGAAATGCAAACGAGAAATTTGAAAAGAATGCTGGCATTGGTTTAAAATTCACTTTTGAGTATCTTTGTGTTATTAGCATAGGCTCATAAGTAGTTTATCAACTTCGTCTATCGATTAACTTTGATTAATCTGGCCTATTGAGTGTCCTTTATATTTCAGTTGTTGCAACAAACTGTGTTTTAATCGTTATTATTTTAATAGAAGAACAATGTATTCACAAGTGATTTAGTATATTGGGAAAAATTATGATTCTAATGGAATTTAACCCTCTCGCTGCTTAATTGTTTTATCAGAATAACTTCAAAAATTGCATACTTAATTCCTTTGCGACGAGCGTCTTTTAAGAATTTTTATTCTTTTGCCACCGGTTTTTCAAAACAAAAATTTTCGTCTGATTTAATCGGGAAAATACTCCCATTAGATAAGGCGAAATTTACAATAAAAAGTAACTGGTGGGAATGATCAAGGCAGGTTAATTAGACTGAGAAAATGCATCCCCGATGAAATCTCCGGTTGCGCAAATTTTGCTACTTTTACATTGCCCGAGAAATTCTCAGGTTGCGCAGCGAGAGGGTTAACATTTAAATATTGCAATTGCTATTGCATCATTATTCAGTTGCATGAACCAATCATTATAGAAATGACGCTGCAAAAAATTTATACAATATTCAACTGTATAATCTAAATAGCAAGTTACTATTATTATTGAAGCAATTGCTATGTACTTGCTTCAGTAGTAAAAATAAGTCTTTCCTTGTTCATTTAATAATTTTTTTTATTAAAGAATGTTTTATGGGGCCTTTTTTTTTCTTAAATGTGTTTTTAAAAGTTTCTAAAATAAAAATGTTTTTTGTGTTATTGGTTATTAAGAATTTACTCCCCTCTTGCCCCCCCCCCCCCCCCCCCCTCCTAAAATCAGATATATTTAGCTAAACACATAAGCTTTATTTAGTCATAAATATGCACTTCTTTTCTTATTTCAAAATGTTCTTGTTTTCTCAGAAGTGCAATTGAAAAAATGCATTTTGTGCTACTTTTATGATTAAAGTATTAATTTCGTCATAGGGTCGTCAAGAATTGGAAAGGGTAAAGAGACGTATTGAAACTGAATTAAATGATGTTAAAGAACAGCTTAATGAAAAGAAAGTACAGATTGATGAAATGCAGCAGCAACTTTCAAAAAGAGAGGATGAACTTAATCAAGCTCTTCTCAGGTACATATTTTTGATGTAAAAACTTTGAATTCTTATAGTGTGCCTTTTAATACTTACTGGCATATTATCTATCATCATTAACAATGTATGACTTTGTATTATCTATATTAAATTTCTAAATATTTTTGTTTAGCTTTATCTTTCTTAAGGCTGTTCTCAAATCCAAAAGGACAACTTTGACATAATTTTTAGTTCATCTTTGTTCTGAAACGCATGAAACTGGCAGGTGTTGTTATTCAGAAACTATGTCATCGAAAAACGTTTTGCGTTTTGTTTTTGTTTTTTTCCCTGTAACCGCAATAGATCTTTTAGAAAATGCTGTCAATGTGTGAACTAAAATAACTTCTTAAAACAAAACACCATCAAAACATTAAAGATGTTAAAGATGCTTTTTAAAACATAACATGTTTTAAGAAGTTATTTTAGTTCGTATTAATTCACACCAGTTTCAACTTATTTTCTTTGACTGTTAAAGTGGGTGTTTTGAAGAGAATTTCCAGCTGGATATTAACTGGATATATATTTTTTAATATTATCTATTTTTGTATTATTGTGTATTTTTTTTTTTTTTTAATTACTCAAATTTAGAATTTTAGTAAAGCGATATTCTTAAAATCTTAACTTTTGAATTAACTTTCTGAATTTTGCTTTTCGTGCTTAAAAAAAAAAAAAAAAAAAAAAAAAATACAAGTAATTAATAATAATCAGTTTAATAAAATATTTTACTTAATTCAGGTGTGATGAAGAAGCTGCAGCAAAAGCACAAGCTATGAAAACTTTAAGAGAGATTGAAAGTCAGCTGTCTGAGCTTCAGGAAGATTTAGAATCTGAAAGAGCTGCACGTGCCAAAGTTGAAAAGCAGAAGAGGGACTTAAATGAAGTAAGGATCAATTTCTTTCTCTTTAAAATAATACACTGTCTTCGATTTCTGAAATGACAATTTTTTCTTTCTTTCCAAATGCTAAATAAATGAAATTGTAATAAACTTAGAATAATGAGGAGAGATTTAAACATTAAAATGTTATACTATGGAATTCTTATATTGATAGTGCAGCGTTCGAAATCCTTGGTGGTCTGCTGGTCCGAGACCACCAAAAATTCAATCGGACCACTAATTTGAAAAATAGTGGTCCGATTAATCTCTTTCACAGGTAAACCTAAATTTTCCCGTCCCTCAGAAAATGCAACCAAACACAAATCACACAATAGTAAATAAAAATTGTATTAAACCTTAATCAGTTGAAATAAATAATCGGAAATAAAATATCCAATAATAATTTTATAGTTTCTCTTTATGTATTGTTTAATTTTTAGTAAATTATTTTACATTTTATTATGCTGAAAATTTTGGATAACTGTAAAGGAATGCTCGTTTATATTCTAGGAAGTGGTGGGCAGAGTTCTATAATATAGACACACGCGCGAACGGCGTGCGTGGAAAATTTTCTGAAAGATTCAGAAAAAAGTTATGAAAAGAAAAACGTATTTTTTTGTTTTTGTAACCTTTTTTTTAATACCAAAAATTTAAAATATTCCCAAATTTTATGTACGATTTATATATTGTTTGTCTACAATTCAAAGTTTAAAGACTCAAAACATTGTTTTAATATCACAGACCCTTTTATTTCTATTTTCCGCAGACTAAAACTTGTCACCGATCGGTTTTCCATTGGCAGCTGCAGTGACTTTTTAGCCCGGCGACGATGGTCAAATCGAATAATTTCGTAGTATATAAGAATGACTGGCATTTTGTGCAAAGAGATCATAATATTAAGTATTGGGCTGTTTCTAAATGCATTGACAAAATAATTGCATACCTGCCAACTGCTACGAAAAAATCGTAGTTGCTACGATTTGGACCTATAAACTATGTTGCTACGAAAATCGGTCTTAAACTACGATTTTTTGCAAAAAACACTAGCGCTTTTTTTTTTTTGTTATTGTTTGTTTCTAGTTGCGATTTTTATACCACGCAGCATATTTTTTAGGAGTGATTTCCGAAATTTCCAAAATCTTAAATTATTGATTTCCGAAAGTTTTAACATATTGGTCATTAGTCCAAAAATTCGGACATTAAAAAATGCTCATGGGGAGAAAAAAAAAATCTGGACCGCAAAACATACTTCTTAACATAAAACCCTCTTTATGTATATTAACCACGTGTGAATAGTGTTTCTGTAAATATTTATACAGGAATTCCCTTCCTCAGAAACAGGGGTGCCATTTTAAAGTCTGCAAATTTTTTTTTTTCTTTTATTGAATTTTCCCAAATTAATTTGTGAATCGATCGTGGAAAAGATTGAGAATTTCTTCAAATGATCATGTAAAAATATCAGGTATCTCACAAATAATGATTATCTTAGGTCGCTGAATAAGATCGCTAATTTCGTTAACAGATCAGAAAAAAATTGTGAATTTCGTCGGAAGATTGTGCAAAAAATTACGAATTTCAATAAACCATCGAGGGAAAAATATTGCAAATTTCGTCAAAAGGTCGTGGAAGAGAGTAGTGAATTTTATTAATTGGTCGTGAAAAGATATCGAAAATTTTGCCGATCGGTTGCGATAAAGTATCGCGAATTTCGATAAATGACCGTGTAAAAGAAGAAAAAAAAAATCAATTTCGTCAACTGGTCGCAGAAGAAAATAAATTTCATTAAAGGATCGTGGTAAAAACGTGAATTTTGTCAAATTATCACAGAAAGAAAACGCGAATTTCGTCAAAAGATCAGTAAGAAAAAGCAAATTTCACGGAAAGATCGCTTAAAGAAAACACTAATTTCGTCAAAGGATTGTGGTAAAAAACGCAAAATTCGTCAAAGGATCGCTGTAAAAAATGTGAACTTCGTCAAAAGATCATGGTAAAATGTGCGGATTTCAACAAAGAATCGTAATAGAAAAATCTGAATTACGATCGTGGAAAAAAAAATTGTGAAAATCGTGAAATGATCGCGGGAAAAAAATCGCAAATTTCGTCAAAATTTACTGCACTGGGTTAAAAAGTTGATACCAGGCTCCCTTTACAAATGTCAGAAAAAAACAAGCAAAAAAAAAAAAAAACGCTGCCAAATGAAAAGAAACTCTAAAAATAGTATAAAGATTTTCAGAAGAAAAAATTTACCACATTGAGTTGAAAGACTGAAACCTTATTCCTTTCGCGAATGTCAAATGATGGCTGCAAAACACAAAAAACCAACCAACCAACCAACTTCCAGATTAATTTTAATTTTGTTGCTACGATTTCTCATTTTCAAAGGTTGGCAGGTCTGTAATTGAAAATAATTCGCCCTTTCCTATCATGGATTTTTGCTTTATTATTTTTTAATTAAAATAATTCTTTAATTATTATTAATTTTTTATTTAAATAGCAATTATTTTAAACTATGGCATTTAATTCATATTGTCTAAATAATATTACACAATTTTATTAAACATTGAATTTGCAGAAAATTTTTGACCGGGACCAGTGACTTTTAATTAATTCTACCGCTGTAGTGTGTACTTATGAGAAAATATTTCATAGAATGAATCTTTATTACAGACAGCTAAATAGATATATATATACTTTGTTTCTTGTATTTTTCAACAGTCTAGTTAGTTAGACAGATTTAAGAGTTACCACCTTTAAAAAGCTTTTAATATCACATGCATGCTTGAAGACCATCAATTTGATTGTAATTTCATTGTAAAAATTGGTTATGAAACATTTGGTGTTATTACTTTGTAGTTTTGTTCCCAATGATAATGAGTTTTATTCAAATACAGTTCAGAGTGAAATTTCTGCTGTGATTTATTGGCCATATTTTTAAATTTCGTAGTTTATTTTGGGTGTAAAGTTTATTTTTACTTATCTTAAACTGATTAACATTTTCCTTTTGCTATTATGTGTTTTTCTTATGATTGCTTAAATTTATTTATAATATATTTTTGGAATCGGTTCCATTGCCCTCATGATAGGATTGCTGCATTCAGCTGCATGTAAGTATGGTAACAGTTATTTAGGGGTTTTTTTTAGCCAGTCTTTCTATATGTTTGAAAATTGCCCTAGAAACCAGTTAGCTTCTCCATCAATTTATTTCAATCAGTAAAAAATAAACCAGTCAGCACATTTTTTTTTCTTTTTTTGTTATTAGCAAGTTAGTCATATGCTTTTCATAATGGCTGAAATCTGCACTTTCTTCTAAACTGTATGATAATGAAATAACATGTTTCTTTTACCTTCCTTAGGAGCTTGAAGCCTTAAAAAATGAACTCTTCTATTCTGCTGAAACTACTGCTGCTCAACAAGATTTGAGAACTAAACGAGAACAGGAATTAGCAATGTTAAAGAAAACACTTGAAGAAGAAACTGCATCACATGAAGGCCAAATTGCTGATTTAAGGCAGAAGCACAACACGGCCATAGAAAATCTTAATGAACAGCTTGATGTTGTGAAAAAGGTACATTTAGTGCTGAGATATCTTGTTTATGTTATGTATCTTATGTCATTTCAATTGTATTTGAATCTGTCTAAAACAATTGTTTTATGCATTTTGCATTTACACCTTCACATGAACAAGCTGCTTGCAAGATGGACTCGGCACCCATGTTCTCTCTTTATTTCTTTGGATTTAAAGAGCTTGACCATTCCCTTTATAGTCCAGATTTAGCTTCAACTGACTATTATCTGTTCCTGAAACTCAAATCTGAGTATCAGGAGCAATGTTTTATAATGATAAAGAGATTAATATAGCTATCACTGAACATTTTTACTAATAAATCTTGAGCTCATTTTTCAAGGGTATTGAATTACTAAGTTAAAGGTATAATAAGAAAAAAGATTATATTGGAAAATAAAATATCCAATAGAGATAGTTGCCCTCCCTCTTTTAAGAACATTCTAGGCTAGAAATGTTTGAATCTACCAACATATATTAACTACCCTATATGAGGCATTCTCACAAAATTTTAACTTTCAGGAATAAAAATCTAGTGAAATTAAACTTAATAAAATAACATTTTAAACTTATAGACGAATACGTTAATGATTGAAAATAAAGAAAAAATGGTCAGCAGCGACGATTTTTTTTATTTCTTGCCATTTTACCTCTCTCACTTTTTATTTTCTTCTAAATTTTTACTTATCATGAATTTGCATAGTACCCACAGAACATTCAAATAAGAAATAATAACAATGTAGTACTTTAGTGCAAAATTTTGGTATAACATTGTCTTAAAGGGATGTTAAGGAAAGGACGGTAAAGAAAAAAAAAAAGGACAGTAAGGGAAAAAAAACAGACGGTAAGAAAAATTATCACTTAAGTGATAGCCACAATGTTCATTGATTTTTAGCAACAATTATTTACCTCAAAGTGCAGGATTAAACCTTGGGGACGGTAAGACTACCAATAAAGCCACAATGTTTGAAATTGATATTTAAATGCTGATTTAAATTCTGCAGTAAATTTCCTGTCAAAGAATTTTAGCCATTCTTTCTCTAGCATACTTCTGAATGAGAAAAAAGTTGAAAAAAATTCTGTGGCTGCATCTGAAGTGATTTTCTGTATAATTTTAGCAAGAGGGATGGTAAGGAATCTAAAATCCAGGGACCGAGTTTAAAAAAAATAACAATCGTATAAATATGTGCAAGTTCATTTTTTGCTACATATTTGTATAAAAGAATAGTCCCAATTTCAGAAAAAAAATTACATTAAATTACTTTTATTGAAACAATTTTATACAGAAAGCTCCAAACTTAAAAATCAGCATCAGGGACACAGGACAGTAAGGAATTTCGTGGTATATTTGGACCACCAACATTATCCAAAACTTATTTATCTCGTTAATATTGTTATACAGTCTTGCAATGGGATGTTTTCCAACATAAGAAATTAAAGAAAATCCAAGAATATGTATTAATAAAAAATATTATTCACGGACTTAAAAGTCAAAATTATGTGAGAATGCCTCATATATTAACATGTCAGTTACTTGTTATGTTTTAAAAGCTTTACATAACATTCCCCCTTCTTAAATTTACAAAAATTTAAATTTTTATACTTTGTTTATTTTAATAAACTACTTCAATTTACGATCTTTCAATTTGACAGCAAATTTTACCAAGTTTTTAAATATTAAATTCTAAATCTTTATATTCCATTTAAAATTACATTTATTGTATTCTACTATTTTTTCCCATTCCTCTGGTAAAATTTCATAATAATTGCTAAAATAGTTTGCCAGAGAAACGAGATTATAATTCCTACACTTTTCTTCATTTTAATGACTTTCTATTCACTCAGTGTCTCAAAAAAGCAATCTTTTTAGCTCAGAAAATGCTCTTATCTCGAAATACCATAAATTCCTTTATACGTCACAAGAACTCACAGGATGCAAAACATTCCTTTCCTCCCGCTTCATGTGAGTGTTGCCATTCCACGGTGATTATTCCGCCGCTAAAACATTTTCCATCGATTCATTATCGATATTCCAGCCTTTGGAGTTTTCCGATTGGCTAGTTTTGCCGAGATCGTTCTCCCGATTTCGGCAGGTGTTTCAAAAAAGAGTCTGTTCGTTATTTTTATCTGAAGACTCCAGACCGATTTGGAATCAGTATTTTTATTTCTTTTCACCATTGGGCGGAAGCCCCGGTGAACACACCATGGGAGGAGACTTGAATATTGCAAAGTAAAGATCTGTACAAAACATTAATTATTAACTACCACCATAATCAAGTAAATATTACCACTCAAAATATTGAATGAAAAGAAGATGGATTTTTTTTCCTGTTCTCATTATCAAGCTTCCACAGTCTTCCGTTGGATGCTGGAGTGTCTCAGAACCAGAGGACCAGCGTCGCATCAAGCATCCAATGAATTCTAAATATGTTTATACGTTTCTTCTTGCATCATCCATCGTTAACATACGTTTCTTTTTGCATCCTCCATCATTAATTAGAATTCTATCCCGTTTATGTTGCATTTTTATGCATCTAAACTCAACCAACATCGTAGCGCCATAATGTTATTATATTGTGTAATCAACACTTCTATTATCTACTGAACTCTTTACCATCCAGTTATTCTGACTTTGTCTTATTAACTTTCACAAACTGTATTCCGTTCAAGAACTGTCTTCATTTACAAAATCAATATTTATATAAAGAAGACTGCTCTAAAGCATTATTCAATATAATACGAAATAACATTTATCCTTTTACAATAATTTAATATTTTATTATCAACATAAAGTGTAAACATACTCCGGATCCGGATAGCTTTTAATGTGTCTCCTATTTTAAAATAAACATTTGATTATGTAATTGATTTCATTCATTTTAACTATGAGTGTGTTTTATATATGATATTCAACATGGGGTGAGTAATTACCATTTCTTATTTATTTATTTAAAAGTTTATTTTCTTCTAGTTAATTTAATTTAATTATGACGCATAATGCTTCGCCACTATATCTTACGGCTGTAGTGTGGTTCTGGGAGGTGTAAATTGGATTTGGTTCAATTTGAATTTTTCAATTGAATGTTTGCTCCAATTTACATATCCCAGAGTCACATTACATTACTTATAACTAAATATTTTTCTTTTGTGAAATTTTTATTTATTTCTCTTGTAGGCTAAAGCTTCATTGGAGAAGGCAAAGAGCAACCTTGAAGCAGAAAAAGCAGAGCTAATGAACGAAGTAAGCGCTTTGTCTTCATCTCGACAAGACTCTGAGAGGAAACGAAAACAATTAGAAATGCAGTTGCAAGAGGTGTCGGCTAAGTTATCGGATGCTGAAAAGAGCAGAGTTGATTATGCAGAACGTTGTCAAAAACTACAGGTAATTTTTGTATACACATACAATCCTTAAACTACAAAATTAAAAATCAAACTTTTGATTTTTTTATGCTAGGCTTTATAATTCAAATGCTTTAAAGTTGTCCTCTTCTATTATAGCTAATTGAGCCTATATTTTAGTACCACCTTTGTTTTCTGAGTGAATTAGTATTTTGTGTCTTAAATTTTAATTTACATAGTCATTATTAAAAAAAAAAAAAAAAAAAAAAAAAAAAATCAATTTTTGTAAACATTAAAATTTGTGCTAAACTACAAATATTGCAATTTTAAATTTTTGGTTAAAGAGTGTCTATTTTGCTTTGTTTTGTAGTTAAATTGTTTCAATAATTAAAAAATAGAAGAAAGAAATCTACCAGCACAAAATTTGGGCTGAGATACTGTATTCTAGCAGAGATTGCTTCAAAAAGTATCTTTATAACTGAAAGAACTGCTAACTGTTAGCGTTTCAGATTTTATTAGAAAATTTGTGAATATTTGTGTTGGCTTTAAAACATCTATTACTTAAACAGTAAATACAAAATCTGCATACTGGGTAAATCATCTAATTACTCAAATAAAATCGTTTAATTAGGCAAATATAATTGTCAGTATTATTCGAATCATAAATTGAACTAATAAATGAAATTGTTCAGTACAACATCAATATAGCTTGACTGTTTCTGTCGCATACAATTGGACATTTCAGTGAATTCAGTTCTTGTAATAAGAATCCAATTCATTTAAATATATTACTTTATTCATTAGGAAAAACCATAAAATAAATGAGCTACTGTATTTTCCTGCGTATAATCTGCAGCTGCAATTTTTAGCCCTTTAAAAAAAATTCAGCAGATAATCCATATGCTATACAAGAATTACTCATTGTTTTCAATATTTCAAAGCACTACTTATAAACCACCTCCCTATTTATTTAGTTGCTCTATTTAAATGATAATTTCAATAAAATAATTGCAAATAACGTTAAAATAATTACAAGTTAAAAAATACAAATACTTTTTTTTTCATTGAATCTTATATCTAAAGCATAGAATTTCTTGTGAATACAAATAATTTAATAATTACTGTTTTCAAATAATCTTCAACATCTTCCACTTTTTAAATAACATTCATGTTAAATACTGCAGAGTAACTAACACATTTTCTCTTAGACATTATTATAACTTTCAACGTGATAACAATACACAATGTTTCATACTTGTGTGTTTCATTCAACTAAGTGATTGAGATTCCAATATTTGAATGAGATGAGTTGATAAACTATTTGTTTATTGATAGAAGCTTGTTGTCAAAAGGCTAAAAAAATATAACATAAAAATTTGAATCCACTGCCACTAGTCTGCGAATGATTGATAGCAGACAATCATGAGATAGCTGTTTATATTTTTATTTTATGACTGCCAGTAGAAACTGGATATCTGATGTGAACTTCTGCTTAAAATGAATTCCAGCAGATAATCTGCACTTTAAATTTTTTTAGGTTTTTTAACAGATAATTCGCGTATTATATGCAGGAAAATACAGTAATTACAATCATATTTGCTGTTGTATTACTTGCAATAATAGTATCTTATGGGATTAAGTATTAGTTCTCTTTTTTTTTTCCAGGCTGAGTTAGATTCTGTGTCAGTACAGTTAGAAGAATTAGATGCAAAAGCAACTGCAGCTACCAAACAAGCTGCAATTCTTGAGAGTCAATTGGCTGAAGCTCAGGAGCTACAACAAGAAGAAACTCGAAAGAAACTGGATCTCAATTCTCGTTTAAGACAGATAGAGAGTGAAAAAGCTAATTTGCAAGATCAATTAGAAGAAGAGGAAGAAGCCAAGAAAAATCTTGAGAAACAGTTGTCTGTTCTTACTGTTCAGGTATTCTAATATTATTGCTTTAAAAATATTCATTCCATATTTTGATTGTAATCGTTAATGTTTATGTTAAAAGATACTATTGTAAAACATTTTGCTCTTTGCAATCATAATAATCATAATTAAAGATTTTAAGGGATAGATATCACTTCTAAATTTACAAATATATTATTTAAAAGTACATATTATAATAAAAATATAAACTTTTTAAATGTTGTAATTTTTAAAATCTAGAATGGGATCAGATTGTCTTAAACAAGTTTAAATAATATTTTTAGAAATTATAATAATTAAAAACAAATTATAGTTAGATTAAATTGCCATTAAAACACATTCAAACAACATTTTATATATTTATTAGCAGAATCCATGGCTTTGTGTACATGGATGCTGAAATATACCAAGTGGTCTTTGTGTCCATACTAACATAAAGGATAAATTATACTGTTGTGGAAAACTTAAATATTACTAATTAAGTCACATTTTGAGGAAACTTTATTCTTGTTCCACATTAGGTGAATGTGTGACTTGAATTAAAAGGGGAAAAAATGCTATTCCAATCCATTGCAGCCACTCCCTTAAAACCCACACTATACAGTCTGCTTGGGAATTCTGTTTACAGTAGAAGTTCTTTAATCCAGCACATTCGGGACCACGGTGATTTTGCTGTATTATCAAACGTCAATGCATTTTTTGTGTTCACCTGCATTATCAACGCATGCAAATTGTATAAATATCTGACAAATACTGTTTTATATTTCGTCATTCTAGCAACTGTGAGAAAACATAGAATACAAACTTAAAATCCAATTATTTAATGTATACTGTATGTGTACAATGTAATGTACATATAGAACACTGTATATGCACATTACATTGTACATGTAGTAAAAAAATTAACATAAATATTATATTTTAAAAAAGCGTCTGATATTATGTTGCTTCTGCGATTCTGGTTTCTTCTTCAAAAAATCATTGCAGATTATACACAGATTTATGTGTTCAGCAGTGTTTTAGCTTTTGTACGATTAGACAATTTTTGTGAATGTATCTAATGCATCAGAAGCCTGTTTCCAAGAGACTTTAGATTCATTTGCCACGGCTCATTCTTCATCTGATTCCACCTCCTGAATCTGGGCTTCTTGTGGGTGCTCACATCCTAGTGATCCCAGTAAACAGTAGTCGTAGAGGGGGGGGGAATGCGGGCTTGCGTGGATTATAGAATGTGCCGAACCATAGAATGCCGGATGAAAGAGCTTTTACTATATCAACCATCGCTCAGTGGAATAACTTTTAAAATCAGTTCAGTAGTTTGTCTTCTTTTTCTACAAATTAATTTTTTTTACAGTGTTAGTATAGTTTGATTCCCCATAAAAATCATAATGCTGTGAATAAGTTAGAAAACATTAGTTTAGCATATTTAACTGTCATTATTGTATGGCTAAAAGTTATATATGAAATACTTTCTTACCTAGCTGCCCATCATGTTTCTTATAAAAAAAAAGTTGTATTGAAGACTGGCAAATAGTTAATGTTTCTTATGTTTTCAATTCTTTTAAATTAAAAAAAAAAAAAAAAAAAAAAAGTAGTAATAATGTGTCTGTAGAATTCTTTCCTCCCATTCCACTTATTTGAAATTTGATTTTTAAAACAGTTTCTTGGGATCTTGGAGGTATAGAAACCTGCATGTCAAGTTTAAAATTTGTATTGCAATTTTTTTCAGAGTAGTAATGATTATAGTTTTCCAATCATGTTACTTTTATTAAAATCTCCAGTATATTTCTCAAGTATTTGTATCTTAAAAGTAACCACTATATAAAATTTCATGTTTCTAGCCTGACCAGATTCAATAAATAGGAATTTTAGAACATTTTTTGCTTTTGCAATTCCTTTAAGGCAGTTTATATAGAGAAACATTGTAGCATATTTTTAAACAGAGATTGTCATCGAGGTTATCCTGAGAAATGATTTGAACTCAGTTATGTAGTTCCAAAATAATCATGATTGAAAGAGACATTGTAGCATATGTTTAAACAGAGATTGTCATTGCTGTTATCCTGATAAATGATTTGAACTCAGTTCTGTAGTTCCAAAATAATCATGATTTGAAGAATTTTTTTTTTCATTTAAATGCACTAATTTTTTGCATTTTTAAATTTCAAAATTTTGCAAATTCTTCTAGCCAGCATGTACATTTTAAAAATAACTATCATGTCGAATTTCATGTTTCTAGCCCTAACAGTTCCAAAGAAATCATAATTTAGAAAGTTTTTGGAACATTTTTGATTCATTTCACGCTTTGAAGGTTCCTCTTTTTTTTTTTTTTTTTTTCAATCAATGTTAGTAAGGATTTACTTCTTAAAGGTAATCATCATGCCAAATTTCATATTTTTAAGCTCAAACATAAGAAACCTTAATTTTAGAATGTTTGTCATTCTTGCGTACTTTTGCACAAGAGATAAAAATTAGTCCAGTTTTAAGTAGAGAATGTCTCTAGTATTAATTTGAAAGGATTTTTGAAATATGTTTAGTAGTCCAAAATAATAGATTTTAAAACATCTCTGCTCATTTCACTCTTAATTTTTTTTTAGAAACTATTCTTGTTGGTCATTTACATCTTAATTTGTAACATCCATGTCAAATTTCAAGTTTTTAGCCCTAATAATAACAAATAAATTGTAATTAAGAATATTTAGCTCATTTTGCCTTTTATAAATTTTTATTTTTTAGAAACTGTTCTTAGCTAGTATTTTTCATCCTTCTGACAGTAACACAGAAACATTTTTTGCTCCTGCACCCTTTATACCCCTTAACCTACAATTTACGTTTCAACAGCCTGTGTCAAAAATGTTAACAAGATCGTGCAGCCTTCAATCCATTCCACTGTTCAGCAACTCAGTCTTAAGTTATACCAAGCCATGCCCGTGATATTTACATTTGACTATCATTGTACCAGGGCCCATGCCCGTAATATTTACATTTGGCCCGACCGATGTACTATTGGCCAGGCCCAAGATAATCACTTTTCACCCAAATACAAGACCACGTGTCTCGCACGTAGTTGTAGGTTAAGGGGTTAAATTAAACATTAATTTTTTAGAAGCTATTTTGTGTGAACATTTACTTCATAAAAGTAACTCTATAGTCCTAATAGTTCCAAATAAATCATAATTTAGAACGTTTTTTGAAACTTTTCTGCTCATTTCATTGTTTTAAATTTCAAATTTTTTTAGAAACTGTTTTTAATGAGCATTTACATCTTAAAAATTATCACTATGCCAAATTTGAAGTTTCTAGTCCTAACGGTATTACAGAAATTTCAATTTTAGAAAATTCTTTGGTCCCACATCCATCCTTGGAAAGAGCGTTACCAACATAAAATATAGCCTATGTTTAAGCAGAGTAGAGAATCATCATTTTGCAACCATAATTTTTTTAATTTAAGTAGTTTTAAAGATTAGCCTTTTTACAAATGAACGTTTCATCTTTTTAATATTAGTATAAATTGATTTTGTTTTTCAGGAGTTAATCATCATGGCTAATTAATCCAATCGTAATTTTAAATATTTTCTTTTAGATGTATTTTTATATGAATTATAATTGTAAAATATCTTTTCAGTTACAAGAAATGAAGAAGAAAGCTGATGATGAAGCACAACAAGCTGCAGCACTAGAAGAAATTCGCAAGAAACAGGCTAAGGATATTGAGACACTTCAACGACAGATTGAAGAACTGAATTCTATTAATGACAAGCTCTCCAAATCTAAAAAGAAACTACAATCCGAGGTTAGTAAATACAATTTAGACTTGTTTCCTGTTGTATCTATCTATCTATCTATTATTTTAAAGTAGAGAATTGTTATGTTTGAAATATTTTAAGAACTATATTTTGTATTATGAGTATTTCTACTTTTATAAACTGAAAGGAAATAAATTGATATTTTAAATACAAATTATGCCAGGCTGAGAAGAGTTTTAAGTAATACTTTAGGTAGAATGGTGATATAAAAAAATTTAGAAATTTAAATTCCTTTCTAATTACAGAGCTTTCTTTTTCTATGCTAAAGTATCTGAAAACTTTTGGGACCCACTATATGAATTTAATTATAAAATAAAGCAATTACCAAAAGTAAGATTGAATAATAAACTATCCAAAAATTTACTGTGTGATGCTTTTGAAAATGGAATAATTTTAACATATGAAATTTAATTATAAAAAAAGAATGCAACTTTTCATTTTCGGTTTGCATATAATAGCAATAATAATCTTCTAAAAAGTTAGTATGATTGATAATGTGCTATCAAAATTGAACATAAATGTTAGTATTATGAGCAATGAGTAATGAAGAAAATATTTTTTTGTTGTCAAGAAATGAAGGTTAATACAATATGGTAGCAAATTGTACTGCATCTAGTGGATATCTCATATAAGTTGCACTTCACAACTAAAGTTTTGAATAAATATAATGTAAACTAGTTTCTATTTTTTTCAAGCAAAGCAGTTCTCGCTTGAGAGTTGTTTGAATGATTGTGAAAATGAATTTAAAATCTTGTTTTTCATTTGTTTGTTTCAGTATCTTAAGCACATAATCTCTATCTTCTGTTGAAATTCAAATTTTACAGACATTCATGTTTATAGAATTTTACATGTTTACATGCTTTAGATTGTTAATGAACTGTGAATATTCTTATTTTCAAAAAAGTTATTTTCATTTTAATGTTTTTACTATTAACACTCAAAAGGTGCAAATTTTCTCAAGCTAGATTTTAAAACTTGCAATATTTAAAAGCAGATGAGCTAATAGATTGATCCTACCATAACAAACTTGTTTGGGTTTAGGCAGCGAGTTTAGATGCATCATTTGTATGTAAACTCAGTGCCTGATTACCACACAGGTCAACTAGGCCAACTGCTGATGGTCCCAAAATGAATAAAAGGATTTTTTATCATCTTAAAAATGCAGTTTTGTGCAATTAGTTTGTCAAAAATACAAAAAAGATTTTGGTTGACTTGGCAACCGTATCGTAATATCTTAAGATAACCCCTCGAATGCTACTAGAAAAAAAAATTATAGCTACTTCTTTGGTTTGAGAGGCCCTGAAAAGGTGCTGTGCCTTGTGGACCCCAGACAATTCTAATCAGGCTCTGTGTACACCTTCAAAGTAGATACATTATAAGTTTACCTGTGTGCATATTAATACCCGAGTTGTTTTTATGTATGCCCAAAAAATTTAAATTTGCCTTTTTTAAAAAAGAAGTCTGCTTTTCAACGGAAAGTATATATTATGTATATTTTGTTTGTTAGACTAAAGGGCCCTGGTTCTTATGAGCTTCTGTCACAAACACCCATCCGGACCTTGCAATCTCTAAAAACATGCTCATTTGATCTGATTTTAAAAAGCATCCCCCCCCCCCCATTTAGTATACAATGCAAAAAATTAACTTTTGTTTCAGTAAATACATGTCCTTTCAAATAAAATATTGTGTTGTCTATTTTCCAACCTTCGAAATACCGCAACTTCATGCTCACTTTAAAAATATTTAAGTATTTATCAATGATACTTATATATCCTCAAAACATGATATTTTAGTGCCAAAATCCAGCAATAGTATTTGTTTTTAATTGTCATTTTTTTTTTTTTTTTTTTTACAGTGGCTTTCAGAAACATATTTTTGTTAGGTGTTAATTTTTTTCCCCCTTAATTGACTTTATTTTTGTACTTACCATGGAATTTTACATTGAAAAAGTGTTTTCATGCCATAGTTTTATGTCATTTGTACTTTTTACATGACCGATCAAATCAGTTGGTGCAAATTTGCACCCATGTGGTCTTTACAGTTGCTTAAACAGGTGGTATTCTTTGAGTGTTAAAACTCTTACCTTTACTTTTAGAATTGATCCTTTAAATGTGGCTACTTATAATTGTATCATTATTTATAAAATAATTTGTTTTTATGTGTATATTTATTAGGTTGAAGACTTAACTGTAGAGTTAGAAAATCAACGTGCTAAAGTCTCAGAGTTAGAAAAGAAGCAGCGAAAATTTGACCAACTTTTGGCTGAGGAAAAAGCTGTTTCTGAAAGAATAGCTGAGGAAAGGGATAATGCTGAACGAGAATCTCGTGAAAAAGAAACCAAAATATTATCCCTTACCCGAGCTTGTGAGGAAAGTCAAGAAAAGCTTGAAGAATTAGAAAGAATAAAGAAGCAGTTACAAGCTGAATTGTTTGAACTCGCTAGCTCTCAAGGAACAGCTGATAAAAATGTAAGTAATTAAGACGTTTTGAAAATTTTAAAACCATTATCAGGCTTTTAGATCCATAGTTTATTAGTATGTTAAAGATTTTTAAATAAATAAAAGCACTTGTGTAATTCTAACTTTTACTTTGTAATGGAAAATTACTTCATTAACTTAGAACATTTAACCCTCTAACAGCCAAAATCACAACTGTACAAGAATTACTAATCTGGATCATTAGATCCATGTATAGCGTTACCAAAATACAGATGGACTACAAATTTATAATGAGTATATTAATAAATAATACAACATAATATATACAAAATTGCAATAAAAAGTTATATTGTAGTGATTAGACACTTACTTTCTTTTGTTCGCAATTTTTGTTTACATGAAAAAAAGGGACACATTGTTTTCAGGTCCAACAGACCTGTCTTGGTAGTCTGAAGGTTAAGGGGCCACTTCATTGAAACTTCCCGATTATGAAATCTTGTGTTAATGTATGGGAAAATTAAAAGTGCTCATTACCTAATATATTTGTAAAAATACTGTTTTTGCCATCAGAAAGGAGATGTCGAATACTGGCAATGTACATTTAAAAAAAATTGTCTCTTATATAAATTATTTGAAAAATCCCTATAAACTTACAAATATCTACTTGATTTAATTTTATTATCTTGTTAAAATTATTTAAAATTTACGAAGATAATTTTCAAAAATGCATCTGACATCTACTTTCTGATAGTGAAAATCGTATTTTAATAATCATATGAGGTAATGAGTAATCAAGCTTTTAAATTTTTTTTATGTCCTTTTCTAATAATCATAAAGGATGTTTTTATCTTATCTACTACATTTTCTTCAATCACGGTCCTGAAAAATCTTCAGCATAGTCAAGGTTGAAATAAAATCATGCTCTTACATATATATGGTTTTGTGCCTACCTAATAGAAAAGCACCAAATTATGTTTTCTAAACAGATAGATTTTCAGATATTTGAAGAAATTATGCTGTTTTCATGTTGTCAGAGTTTCATGTAGTTGCAGTATTAATTGTGATAATATTAAGTGTGGAAATCTATTAAAACTTGTAACTGAGTTAGTTTTTTAATTGATTAATCTGCCAATTAATCAGATTTTTAATCAGTTTCTATTTTATTTTACATAATTCATTAATTAAATCTTCACACACACAAAAAAAAAATAAATAAAGCGCTATTTTTTTTTCTAGTAAATGCAAAGATGTTTGAAATATGGAGATAATATAACAGTCAGAGGCAACTGTAAAAAACCTTGCGCTACTAAGCATCCATATACCAACGATTTTATCTTATTAAACGCATTTCTTATTGAATTTACTTTCATTTATGAAGTTATTTGATTACATAGTATTTCATGCTGTTGTCTCTTGATTCTTGATATATAATCATTTTAAAAATATATAATTAAAAACTTTTGAATATTACATATAATCAGCTAAAATTAAAGTTTTCTATTATATCTAATGAAAAATCAAAATTAACCTACACGTTTATTTTGAGATAATACAGAACAGTCCATAAAAGTGATATACCATACTATTTTAACCAGTCCTGTAATCTGAGATTTTCTGTTTCTGGGAACAATTAGTTATGATCTTCCCTAGCACAGTGATAAACCAGACATTTCATTCTGTCTCCCCCTTTCTCTCTATATTCTTCTTTCTCTCAGTTTCTTTGGAGAATTTTAATAATCATTTGATACAAACATCTAGAGTATTTTTTGATGATCATGGCAGACCTGCCAACTGCTACGAAAAAATCGTAGCTGCTACGATTTGGACCTATAAACTACGATGTTACGAAAATCGGTCTTAAACTACGATTTTCTTTTTTTGCAAAAAACACAAACGCACTTTTTGTTTCTAGTTGCGATTTTTATCCCGCGCAGCATATTTTTAGAGTAATTCTGTTCTGAAATTTCAAAGTATTAATTTCCGAAAGTTTAAAAAAATTGGTCATTAGTCCAAAAATTCGGACATTAAAAAATGCTCATAGGGGAAAAAAATCTGTGCTGCAAAACAAACTTTTTTAACATAAAACGATCTTTATGTATATATTAACCACGAGTGAACAAACAGTGTTGCCAGTGGGCTACTTTTTTTTAAATTCAGATTTCTTGATTGCCACCACTTCTTTAAAACTGTAAAATTATCTTTGTTTTCACCTTAATTAATATGTCATTAAATAAGGTGCATTTTACCATTTCAAAAAAATGGAGCCAAACAAGTATCTGAATTTTAAAAAAGTAGCCCATCTGGCAACACTGTGAGTGAATCGTGTTTCTGTAAATATTTATACAGGAATTCCCTTCCTTAGAAACGGGGTGTCATGTTAAGAATTTCTGGAGGTGGGGAGGTGATTCTTTGAGGGGCAACGTTTGAAATAGTGTGCAAAATCGCTCGATTTCCACACGGAAAAGAAAAGTCCTGCATAATGAAAAATGCTGTGCAGTATTTCCCCCTGCAAATTCTTCCACAGACTTATGATTCTTTTGCGAGTATATTTTGAAATTTCTTGGAAGTCCGTGAATTTTTTTCTTTTATGGAATTTCCCTAAATTAATTCATGAATCGATCGCGGAAAAAGTTGAAAATTTCTTTAAATGATTGTGTAAAAATATCGGGTATTTCTCCAAAGCTCTCAAACAAATAGTAATTATCTTCAATTGTGGTCGCCGAATAAAATCTCTAATTTCGTTAAGAGTTCAGAAAGAAATTGCGAATTTTGTCTAAAGATTGCGCAAAAAAATCACGAATTTCGGTAAACTATCGAGGGAAAAATATTGCAAATTTCGTCAAAAGGTCGCGGAAACGAGTAGTGAATTTTGTTAATTGGTCGCGAAAAGATATCGAAAATTTTGCCGATCGGTTACGATAAACTAGCGCGAATTTCGACAAATGGCTGTGTAAAAAAAATCAATTTCGTTAATTGGTTGCAGAAGAAAATAAATCTCGCCAAAGGATCGTGGTAAAAATACGAATTTTGTTAAAATATCGCAGAAAGGAAACGCTAATTTCGTCAAAAGATCAGTAAGAAAACGCAAATTTCACCGAAAGATCGCAGAAAGAAAACGCAAAATTTGTCAAAGGATCGTGGTAAAAAATGTGAATTCCGTCAAAAGTTCGTGGTAAAAAGTGCAGATTTCAACAAAGAATCGGGATAGAAAAATGTGAATTACGATTGGAGAAAAAAAACTATAAATATCCTAAAATGATCGCGGGAAAAAAAATCGCGAATTTCGTCAAAATTTACTGCACTGGGCTAAAAAAACTGAGGCCAAACTCCTTTTGCAAATGTAAAAAAAAAAAAGCTTCGAAACGAGAAGAAACTCTAAAAATCGTGTGTAAAAATTTTCAGAGGAAAAAATTTACTATATTGCGTTGAATTACTGATGCCTTATTCCTTTTACGAATATCAAAAAGATGGCTGCGAAACACGAAAAACCAACCAACCAACCTCCAGATTAATTTTAATTTTGTGTGCTACGATTTCTCATTTTCAAAGGTTGGCAGGTCTGTCATGGTTAAAAATTAGCAGTCTCTAGTCTTCAAATGCAACTAAACTATTGCATTTCACGACTACAAAATTATACCTAGTTGTCAAATTTCACACCTGACACTTTCCTTCACTTTAATTTTTGTTTGTTTACTCTCTCATTCATACTTTAGTGTAAGTTTTTTCCTTGTTGAACGCATTTCAAGAGCACATGTTTTCAATGAAAGATCGGACAGCGGCACATGTCTTACGATTTCAATTTTTCAAAGTAATTGTTTTTCAAGGTAATTGTTGTAAGATTGTCTAAAATAAATATTGCATGATAAAATTCTATTTTCATGTTTTTTAAATGTGCAAGATTTTTTTATTACTCAATATTTCTCCTTCGTTATATATCCTTAAAAATTTTTCTAGGATCCAATTGTAGTTTAATCAGGTTTTACAAATTTATAGAAAGTGAGTTATTTTATTTTAGTTAACACAGAGATAAAGTGTTTAATATGCACAGCCTCTACCCCTTAATGTATAAAAATAAAAACAATCTTATTAACATGCTTGCGAAAAGATATGAGAAAATATGATATCAACATAAAATTATAACCATGAAATTCAGTTTCACACCATTTGAATCTAATTAATTAAACCAATTAACTTTTATTACAAAAATTGTAACTAAGTAGAGCCTTAATTAATATGACTTTTCTATCAGTAACTTTTAGAATTTTTTACTCACAACGACCCTTATTAGTCTAAGTAAGCATGAAATATTAAAAGTTAATATAATGAAAAGTTTTCATCTTATTTTTTTTCTGATTTAAATTAATAAATTATTACAGGTTCATGAATTAGAGAAGACAAAACGAGCACTAGAAAGTGAGTTGCAATTGCAAAAGACACAGATAGAAGAGCTAGAAGATGAGCTGCAGTTAACTGAAGATGCTAAGTTACGTCTTGAAGTTAACATGCAAGCCATGAAAGCTCAGTTTGAACGAGATATGCAAGCAAAGGATGAGCAAGCTGAAGAAAAAAGGCGTGCTCTTTTGAAACAAGTAAGTTTTCTATTCTAGCTTCTAAACTTAATTTTTTTTTTTTTTTTTTTTTTTTAATTTTATAAATAATCTGTGTATTGAAATTGCAGTTAATTACACATCATGGAATTCTAGCTCGTAATTATAAAATAAATTTGGTTTTTTTTTTATAAATATTCTTTCTACCTGTATAGTATTGAAATTTGAGTTAACTGCACATGGGTGAGTTCATGTGGTAGAGAAACTTGTAATGTTTTTTCTAATGAGTTTGTTAAAAATAACATTTTTCTTTGTTGATTAGATTCTTGACTCTTAACTTTCATCTAATTTTAATAACCTATAATAGTGAGCAATGCTAAAAATTTGTTACAAATGATGAAAAATTAAAATAAGGGGCTCTTTCTATTGGTGGAGCCCCACCAGTGGTTCAGAGGTTCTGCTCTCGAAGCTGGTCGACGGAAAGTGCTGGGTCCGAACCCAATCGCACCCGTCGGCCTGATCGTTCGGAGTTTTCATGGTTTTCTTCGAACCTTGGATTTCCAAGCATTAATACGGTTAGGTTCCCTTAGAAAGATCCCCACGAGGGGCACTCCCCTCACCTTAGGGCCTATATCCCTCGTGTTGATAATTGGCCGTCATAAACTCAACCAACAATCATCTTTCTACTGGTGATGATATGAATGTCAGGCACACATTCATCTTTTTATAAAATGTAGCGACTTCTGTAATGTATAAATTTTCTGATGTACATGCTTGTTCTCTTAAAATGAAACATTTCTCTCCTAATCTGGAGAAGTTGTGTCAGTTGTTAATGGATGAATGTATTTTTCAAAATTTGCATTTGCATAACCTAAATCTAAAGTTTGCCAAGTTGGTTCAGTAAAATTTTTATCTGGATTATACCATATCACTGCTTCAGACATTTCTGTTGCATTTTACACACACCAAAAAAAAAAAAAAAAAAACTTTCTCAAAAGTATAGCATTTTCAGTTGCTATACTTTTGATTTTATACATATGTTATAATTATCTACCAGTTTTTCTTTTAATTTATTTAAGGAAAATGATCATGCCTCACATATGACATGTCTTTTTCCTAAAATATTTAGGTACGAGACTTGGAAGCAGAGCTTGAAGAAGAAAGGAAACAAAGGACTGCTGCAATAAGTGCTAGAAAGAAAGTTGAAGGTGATTTGAAAGATATTGAACAACAATTAGAACATGTCAATAAAGTCAAAGAAGATGCTTTAAGACAGCTGAAAAAACTACAAGTAAGTTGTGATTTTTCTCATTGTCAATATTGTCATTACTTAGAAATGGCAAAAGTATGCATATTAAAATAAATGCATCTATTTTATCAGAGTCAAGTAAAAGATTACCAGAGAGATGCAGAAGCAGACCATGTTATCAAAGAAGAACTGACTCAACAATTGAAAGAACTTGAAAAGAAAATAAAAGCCATGGAAGCTGATGTGATTCAGTCTCAAGAAGATTTAGCCAATTCTGAAAGAATCCGTCGTGCTGTTGAAGCTGAGAAAGATGAACTACTAGAAGAAATTAATACTAATGCATCTAGAAGGTAAGAATAACTGGTTTTTGGGATTAACAGTGAATTTTTCAATTGGATCTTATTACCTAACCTACCTTAAAATAATTTATTTAAATCATTTAATGTTTGTTTCAGAATGTAGCCTCCCCCCCCCCCACCCCCCACCCTTAAAAAAAAAAGTAAAAGTTTCAACTTGCATGCATTGCAGTTTTTTAAGGAATAATTTTAAAATAACAAAAAATGTTTCATAATATTCAAACTGAATCTTGTATCCTATTGTGTTATTTATATGTACTGCTGATAATTTGATAAATGGTTTCAGCGTGTTATGTATGTAGAATAAAGAGTGATTATATATTGAACATATAATGGCTAGATATGTAGATATAATTATCATGAAGGTTGAAATAGGTATACCAGATGTTTACAAGATAGTGAATACCTTGGGCGAAGAATCCATGGGGCTAGATGCAGAACCATTCTTCGACGGTGCCCAGGCCTCATTATTGTTTGTGAATCACCTCTTCGAGAGCTTTCTTGAATGCTCGTAAAACATGGTAATTGCACAGTAAGAAATCACTGCAACACATCTTTGCACACAGTATGCACATGAGGATAGACATTAAACATGCAGAAAAATTAACCCATTTGGAGAGCATGTCACATCAATTATTATTGATTGCTGTTTTCAGTTTCTGTAAGGTGATGCTGAGAATGTTTGAGGCACCCATGATATGAGCCGCTACAGTCACCTTTCTTCCATGTTCAGTGATGCCAACATATATGGGCTTGTAGAGCGCCAATTCATTTATTTATCTATTTAATCGCTGAAATAAAATTTGGTTATATTGACATTCTCAATTTTGTTTTGTAAATAACGACATCAATTAGACTTACAGGAGCACTGAAAGCCCTCTCAGTGGATGTATAATAAAACTTCTCTCAAAAATAAATTTCCTGCATATTTTGCCATCTGTTTTTTTTTTTTTCCTTTAATCGCTAATGTCTAAAATGTGTGTTTTTCTTGACATTTGGATTTTTGCATTTTCAACAGTTAAATTTTTATGCCATTTACTATAAATATTAATGTATTAATAAGGAAGAACTTATAAGAATATAATTTAATGAAATTATTTATTGAATTAGAATAATTTCATATTTTACTTAGAAAAACCATAATTTGACTTTGAATTATCCTTTTTAGTCATTCGCTACTCCCACGTCACCTCTCTCCACACATACTCATTAAAGGAAAGAAAATTGTATGTGTTATTTTGCTAAAAAATCTTTGAGCATTTTTCAAAAGTTGGCGCTGTCCATGTTGGCTCATAGCCATTTACCACATTTTGCTGATACCGCCTACCTTTGTTACACACAAAGCGTGGATGCACTATTATCAGTTCACAGTTTCATTCACTAGCATTTAAATTTAAATGGAAAAAAAAAACTTATTTGGCATCAATTTGGAGTATTTTATTATCGTCTGTATCATTAAAAATATTCTTTGCTTTAAAATGTCGCTGAAAAATAAGCAATGGATCATAGGGGATGTATTTGTGATTTATGGAGGGAAATACTCTTATTTGATTATTAAAAAAAAAAAAAAAAAAAAAAAAAAAAATATATATAAAAAGCATGGTTATTTCTACACGTAAAGTAAGTGACTTAATAGAAAAAGAAATGTCAAAGTTTACGTTTGACTGGGAAATGGGTAAAAAGTGCATCTTTAATAAAGATACATTCACTGCTTATTATATCTAAAGTCATATCTCATGTTTTGAAAGAAAACCCAAACTTCCAAAGATCTATCACAAAATCTTTAGTTCCCTATAGGAACTGTTAGCAAAATTATAAAATTCGATTTAAAGCTAATAAAAAACAAAAAACTAAAAACCCTACCTAATAAAAAAACATGTTTTTCATCATAAGACTATGTGCAGATGCAGATTGTTGTATGGAAATTATTTGGCAGGTGAAAAGGGGGAAATACAGGGTTATTCTAAATGATGGACCCATTTTCAAAAAACTGTATTTATTAAAGTACAAATCCAAAATGAACAATCTTTATACCAATGAAAAGAGGAAGTTTCAAAGTTTTTTTAAGACATTATAAATGTTCAATGTGTCCACCGTTTGCTGCACGGCAAACATCTATGAGATAGCCAAACTCGTCTTGAAAACCTTGTGCTCCACAGTAGCCATCTCACTTCAACTAACAGAGAAATGAAATCGCGGCCTATTGCCGCACAACCTCTCCCGGCCGCTTCTGAACCATCAACACTTTGAAAGCCGTGCACTCAGTAACAGCAGATATGCTTTCTTGTCTGTGGGACGAGTTTGGCTATTGTGTAGATGTTTTCCGTGCAGCAAACGGTGGACACATTGAACATTTATAATGTCTTTAAAAAAAAACTTTGAAACTTCCTCTTTTCATTGGTATAATGATTGTTCATTTTGGATTTGTACTTTAATAAATACAGTTTTTTGAAAATGGGTCCATCATTTAGAACAACCTTGTATGTAGTTAAAATTGATGAGGCTTTGAATGTATTTATCTGATTATATATATTTATATATATATATTATATCATTTCAAAATGCTAAAACAACATAACTTCAAAAGGAAGGTGTATATCTTCAGAAATTTTAAACTATAAAATATTTATAAAAACAAGAAAGACAGGTAAAAAAACAAAAACAGTCTGTTCTTCATCAGTGGGAGGACAGACAGAAAACTAACTCCACCCCCCACTTCTTAAAATTTGCAGGTTTCTGAACACATGTTCACCCCGCATTCAATACTGAAAACTATTGTCATTTTATTAATCTAATTACATAAAAAACTAAAACAACTCAAATTAAAAACTAACAAACATAATATTAACCATACAAAAACAAAAAACTTAAATAAAAAGGTCTTTTAGAGGAATGCTTAAATTATCATTAAACTGAAAACAAAAGAAAAAAATATAAGAAAAACAAGCATGAATGCAGAATAAACATGCGCCCCCCCCCCCAAACCCGCAAAATGAAATTTCTCAAAACATGAATACCTGTATAATGTTTCCTACCCGTCAACTATAAACAAATAAATTTTTCTTCCAAATCCATTATCAAAAGCCAGAAATTCCAGGTCTGCAACTTTCTTTCGTTTCAATTCATCAATAGACACCCGTTCTTTTAACAAGACTTTAGGATCCCCATTTCATACAGAAAGATCCAGAAGGCTGCCATCACATGTTCACGCCGCCAGTCCACATCGTTGCCATTCACTTTTAAGAACTGTCTTTAAATAATATTTCAAAAACTTAATGGGGTAACTGTTATTGTAAAATAAATTAGCCAATAACTTAAAAATCTGTTTATAAAAATTACTGTCTCTGCCACAAATTTTATTGAAACGTATCAATTGATTAATAATTATATTTATGTAAATTTTTTTATGCAAATTTGAAAACCAATGCGGCATGCTTCTAGTAAAAAAATTAAAACTATTTCTTTTATCGTACAAATCCAAAATCAAATTATTATCAATAATTTTGAATAAAATATCTAAAAATTCTGCATTATAATCATCACTGTTTGCTCTGTTCAATTTTAAACAATTTGGATATATAATATCATATTCATTAGAAAATTCAAAATTAAAAATCAAAATATCATCAATATACCTAAAGACCTTTAAAGACTTATTATATTTCATAATATATTTAAATTCATAATAAAATAAAAATAAATTTGCTGCTGTACTAGAATAGTTTGTTCCCATCCCTATACCACATATTTGATTAAAGGTATTATTGTTAAAAGTTACATAATTATTATAAAAACAGAAATGACATAAGCTTGAAAATAAATCTCTATTTATATTTAATTCATCATTTATACAAAAAACATCAAAAATACTCATTAAAACTTCATAAAGTGAATCAATAGGTATATTGGTGAACAGATTTTCAAAATCGAATACCTGCATTTTCAGAGGAGTCAAAGGCAATTTGCTCAGAATTTCAACACTATTGTCAATTGACCAGAAATAACTATACTTCTTAAATTTATACTTTAGAAAATCATAAATCTTTTTTAATAAATTCTGTAAACCAATATTAAAATTTATGTTAATGCTTTTAGAAGTACTACAAATAAATCTAAATTTAATCGGATCTTTATGAAATTTAGGCGTTAAGAAAATAAATGGCAAACAGTGATTATTAGAAACATCAAAATTATAAGAAAACATACTTTTAACTTTCTTCTTATATGCAAAAAATTTTTTATATGCAAAAAAATTTTTTTTTAACGACAGGATTTTTGTCAATATTATTCTGCATTCATGCTTGTTTTCTTATATTTTTTTCTTTTGTTTTCAGTTTAATGATAATTTAAGCATTCCTCTAAAAGACCTTTTTATTTAAGTTTTTTGTTTTTGTATGGTTAATATTATGTTTGTTAGTTTTTAATTTGAGTTGTTTTAGTTTTTTATGTAATTAGATTAATAAAATGACAATAGTTTTCAGTATTGAATGCGGGGTGAACATGTGTTCAGAAACCTGCAAATTTTAAGAAGTGGGGGGTGGAGTTAGTTTTCTGTCTGTCCTCCCACTGATGAAGAACAGACTGTTTTTGTTTTTTTACCTGTCTTTCTTGTTTTTATAAATATTTTATAGTTTAAAATTTCTGAAGATATACACCTTCCTTTTGAAGTTATGTTGTTTTAGCATTTTGAAATGATATAATATGCTTTATTGCATTTGCTATGTGCTGCTGTAGCGCCATTCATGCAGTAATTTATCATTAATTTTGGAATAAAATATATATATATATATATATATATATATATATAAGATTCAGGGAAAACAAGGAAAGTTTTGTTAAAGGTTTTATGTTTATTGCTAGATTCTCTTTTAACAGAAAACTAATAATAAGGAAAGTAGAAAAAAATGTCAAAATTAATTCTGATTACTGTCAGAAATGTTTTATGCCTGTTTTCAAAGAAGACATTCCATCATTTTACCAATCATCATTGTATTAAGTTCCATCTGGACAAGACTACTAGTAATATCTCTAAATCTATGGCTATATTTTTAGAAAAAAAAAGAGAAATGAAACTGGAATTAAGGCTATTCTATTTAAATGCATCTCACCCAAGTCCCTTGACCTATTTCCTATGGATTACTGTGCATTTGGGCTCTTTATAAGTAACATCCCGAAATATTGGTGGATTCTGGAAGATTGCGGTCGAGGAATGGAACGAAATCAACCTTGATGTTTTAAGAAAAGCTCTTTTGTCTTGGAAATCAAAATGTAATATGATAGTTCAACAAAAGGGCTATCAAACTGAACGTATTTTAAAATAAAAGTCTTATTGCTTATTAATTTCTTTTTCTTAAATCATTAGAAAAATGTCCAAAATGTCTCTGCATATATATGAGTATATGTAAGGGAGCTAGAGTCCTATTAATTGTTATCATCATCATTCAAATTTGTATTTTGGAATTAATATGTTTAAAATCTAGAGAATATATTTGCGCATAGAAATTAAACGTGAAATGTTTACAACGATGATACTTGTAATATATGGTAAGGTCCACATATATATCCACCCCCAATCAGATTCCCTGTTTTGTCATCTGTTTCCCAGAGTCTAATCATGGAAATTTTTTTCTTTGCAGAACTTTCACTATCAGAAAAATATCAAATATTTACCAGCTGTATATATTTTTAAAGAGGTTGATACATGGAACTGAAACTAAATGATTTTTTATTATTATTATTTAATTAAAGCTAATATGTCTTTTTGAATATTTTTCTGGTCTATTTTAGTTTCTTAATTTTTTTTTCACATTCTTGCATACAAAGTATTAATTTTTGAAACAATTATCAATATTTATTTTAAAGTGTTTGTTCAAAAAGCAAACTTTTTTTTTTTTCTAAATTTCCTGTTCCTTTTTATACTTTAGATGCAATTTTCTCAGAATGACATTTTTGTAATTTTGCCCAAATTCAAGATACTAGTGCTTTGGATTTTTTTAAAAAAATGTACTTATAGACCCAGTTTATAGACAAAAGAAATATTTTACGTTTTTTTTTTTTTTAAATGAAAGCTGTAATATTAATTTGTATATTTAAATAACATTGAATTTTTATACCACAATGTTACTGAAATTGATAAATCATTTGATCTAGTTCTCTACTTCAAGATGAGAAGAGAAGATTAGAAGGTCGTATTCAACAGCTTGAGGAAGAATTGGAAGAGGAACAAACTAATTGTGAAACTTTGATGGATAAAGCTCGTAAAGCTCAATCACAGGTAATATTTTCAAAACATAATATATTTAATGTTTTTTTTTTTTTTTGTGTGTGTGTGCATTATTAAAAGGCTGGATGATTTTTATAATTGTCACTTTCAGCATTCTGTTTGTATTTTAATAATCTAGTCTGGAAAAGTTCGAGGATAACAATAATATAGTTTATATAACAAATTTTTGCCTGCAGTAATCTTCCTTTTAATGATAATTCAAAACAGCTACCACAGTTTTATTAGTATTGTGAACAAGATGTCTAAGTAGTTGAATAAAAATTAACCTATTTTATAAGAAAAAGATATTTAGCCTTTTTCAGTCATGTAATGAACTGTAATTCATATTTTATCTGAATCATTTGTCTATAGCTACTTTTCGTTGTTAATAATAATAATTGTATTAACATCGCTAATAAGTAAATAATAAGTGTCCTTCTGCTACATATCATACTAGATTTCTATTTTTTATCTTTAATAACCACTTAAAAAACTCGAATTTTATTGTGAACCTTATTTTTATATGCTAAAGTAATTTCCTATTATTATATTGCCAACTTTTTGGCCTTAAAAGATTACCATTGAAATGCTATAAAAGTTTTTGTAATTATAAATATTTAGTTTATTTTAAAAATAATTGTGTTTTTTAATAGTCTGTACTTAAGATCTTTTGACAATTCCTTCATATTTATCGAAAAATGATATGATTGATACGAAACAACATAAGTCTTTTCCCCGGACAAATTCAAAAAGTCTTGAGTTTTAAATTTTCATTACCATGAAATAAATAACTGATAGCCAACTTACATTGTATTTTTAGGGTTTTTCTTCCCCTGATCTATTGTTTTCAGCGATAGAATTGATAGAAAAAAAGCCACTGGTCCCAAGGACCATAAACATGAGGATTTACTGGTCCACAGTCTGCATCACTGGCCCGCTACACAAAGTTATTGAGTCCCTTTAACCCTTTGAGTAGCAACCCCCCCCCCCCCCCCCCCAGAATATAAACCAAACTTTCTTTGCAGTTATCCAAAATTTTCAGCATAATAAAATGTAAAATTATAATTTACTAAAAATTAAATATACAGTACATAAAGAACTATAAAATATAGATTAGATATTATTAGATATTTTATTTCCGATATTTCAACTGACTAAGGTTTAATTAGGGTGTAAAAAAAATCATGATTTTTTTTAAAAAATAAAAAAAATCTGATTTTTTGATTTAAATCAGATTTTTTTGATTTAAATCGGATTTTTTTTCCCCCCTGCATTAAAATATTAAACATCTGTCAAGAATTAAGCATTTAAAAAATGAATAACCCTCCAATTACTAACATAGACTATGTTTTTTTTGCTTTAATTAATAAAATTTTAACTATGTAATTATAGAAATTACAAAAAACTGCAAATTTAAAAATTTCTTTAGTAACATACAAAATTATGTGCATTAATATTTTGTAATAATTATGTAAACCAATATTAAATACTGCTTATATTTTAAAGTTATTGATAAATTGCATTTATTTTCAAATTGATGATACAGATTAAATTTTGTAATTATTAAACAATTAACTGTTCAATTAAGAACACAATCTACATTTTTGAAAAAGTGGTTGAAAAAAGGTGATAAATAATAGTTTGATAAATTCATAAAGCAGCCAGTAATTTTACACAGGTTTTAAAGCGTATGTATATCAAATTGATCAAAAATTGTAGCGATGTATACAGCAAACTCGCACATAATTTATAAATAGATTACAAAAATTGTATTTTTGAAATTTAAATTGGATTTTTTCTCCCACAACACTAAAATATTTGAACAGCTACTAAATATTATAATGTTTTGAAGTTATTTAACATTTAGTTAGATGTTTTTTAAATGTGTAATAGTTCTTTTTACACAGTTTAATATTGTTATAATTAACAATAACAAATATTACATTTTTTACAAGTGGTTTAGTGATAATTTCCATTAGTGATTATAATGCTTTTTCACACTATTATAAAAAATCAGAAAATATGTGATTTTATCATCTGATTTAAATCAATTGATTAAAATCATTGACACTCTATTGCTATATTTATTGTATGTAAAAGAATGAATAACTTGATTATTAGAAGGAAATGATGACATTGTAAGTTATATTAGATTTAAATATCATTTTAAAATTAAATGCTTTTTATGTTTGTTAGATAAAAAACCATGCTTTTTACAAACTTACTGTACTTAAATTTTTCACAATACTCAGGAATTACGCTTCAAAACAATTATTTAAAGCATTGTTTTGTGTATTCATAAGTCACAATACCTGTAGAATCTTTCCAAATTATGTTCATCTTAGATTTGAATACTTTTATGTAATTTTAAACATTTAAAAATTTTTTGATTTTAATCAATGATTTTTTAAAAAAAATCACTTGATTAAAATCATGATTTAAATCGATGATTTAAATCAACTGATTTAAATCGTTGACACCCTATGTTTAATGCAATTTTATTTATTCATTTTTAAAATAAAATAAAATTGTGTTATTTGTGTTTGGTTGAGGTTTTCTCAGGGACGTGGAAATTTAAGTTTACCTGTGACGAAAAAAGTTACTGGTCCTACGGGCTGCTAAATTTTTCAAATTAGTGGTCCAGTTGAATTTTTGATGGTCTCGGACCAGCGGACCACCAAGGATTTTGAACACTGGTTTTGAAACTGGTTCCATGCTTTGGTACCACTTTCATAGAGAAGCATGTTTCTTTTTGCAGTATTAAGATACGTAAATATATAGGTGAGACTGCTGTGCGTTAAATAATGTTTGGTTTTGTGCCAAGTACTAAACTTATATTTTTGGGAACTAATAAACGCAACAGAAAAAGTTTATTAAACTGTGTACTCTTTAGATCCTTGATTTAACAAAGGGCTATTGTACAACTCCATAAATTTTATAAAAATATCATATCTATGTTACAAAGCAGAAATAAGCCTATCACTGATGTTAAGCTCAAAACTAACACTAGATTAGGGATGCACAACCTGTGGCCCGTGGGCCAAAAGTGGACCGCGATGGGTTAACGTGTGGCCCGCGAAGTTTGCCAATTTATAACTGGAAAAAATTGCAATTTTTGTTCAAAAGTTGCAGGAAAAAATCGTGAATTTCGTCAATTTGCCATGGGAAAAAATTGCAAATTTTGTCAGTTAAGAATCTGGAATTTCGTTTATCGGGCGTGGAAAAATCACGAATTTCGTCGATGAGGCTTGGAAAAATTGCAGATTTCTTTAATCGGATACGGAAAAATCGCAAATTTTGTCGGTCAAGTGCAGAAAAATCACAAATTTCGTTGATCGGGCACGGGAAAATCACAAAATGAGACGCAAAAAAAAATTGTAAATTTCGCCGATCAGGCATGTGAAAATCGCGAGTTTTGTCGATCGGGCGCGGAAAAATCGCGAATTTAGTTTGTCGGGCATGAAAATATCGCAAATTTTGTCGATCGGGCGCAGGAAAACTGCAAATTTCATTGATCGGGCACGAAAAAAATCGTCAATTTTGTTGATATGTGGAAAAAAGGGCAAATTTTCTTGATCGATTGCGGAAAAATCCTGAGTTTCGTCAGTCGCACGAAAAAAACGCGATTTTTGTCAATTTGCAGCAGGAAAGAATAGCAAATTTCGTTAGTTAAAAATCGTGAATTTCATCCATCAGATGAGGAAAAATCGCGAATTTTGTTGATTAGGAAACAAGAAAATCTCTAATTTTGTTGATCGGCTGCGGAAATATCACGTGTTTCGTCTTTTTATTGCTAATTTCGTCAATTCGCTGTGGGAAAAATTTCAAATTTCGTCAGTGTCAGTTAAGAATCGTTAATTTCGTTGATCGCATGCGAAAAAATCACAAACTTCATCAATCGGGCTTGAAAAAATCACGAAATTCGTTTGTCGGCATGAAAAAATTCGCGAATTTGTCCATCAGGCTAGGAAAAATCGCAAATTTCGTTGTCAGACACTGAAAAATTGTGAATTTTCTCTATGATGTGTGGAAAAATTAAAAATTTCGTTGATCGGATGCGGATAAATCGCGAGTTCCATCTGTTTATCGCGAATTTCGTTGATAGGGCCCGGAAAAATCAAACTTCGTGGATCGGGCATGAAAAAAATTGCGAATTTTGTGGATCAGGCTCATAAATATCGATAATTTCGTTGTCATGCGCGGAAAATTTTCTCGATGATGCGCGGAATAATTTAAAATTTTGTCAATCGTCTGCAGAAAAAACACGAGTTTCGTCAGTTTATCACGAGAACAGATCGCGAATTTCGTTAATTTGCCGCTTGAAAAAATTGCAGATTTCGTCAGAGTCAATTAAGAATCGCAGATTTCGTTGATCGTTCGCGGACAAATCGCGAATCTCGTCCATCAGGGGAGGAAAAATCGGAAATTTCATCGTTCTTGTGCAGAAAAAAATCGCGAGTTTTTGTCAATCAGGCTCCGAAAAATCGCAGATTTTGTTCGTCGGGCACAAAAAAAGTAGCAAATTTTGTTGATCAGGTGTGGAAAAATCGCAAATTTCGTTGATCTGGGACGTTTCCTTCGTTCGTTCATAAACTTCACATTTTTTTTGGCAGCAGCCACTTTCATGCTTATGTTTATTTTCTAGCACTTTTAATAAAACAAATTCCCCCCCCCCCCCCCCTCCGAATAAAGTCAAGGAATATTATCACTCCTTCAAAATAACCCTTGTTATATATACAAACGTAAACTGTTGATATATCCTCACCAGCTGGATATGTTGACTGGGTAGGGGAACCTAGAAGGGTACCCCCCCACCCCCCACAAAAAACCGTAATTTTTATCTGATGATAGGTCACAAATCACCTCCCCGAAATAGAATAGTCTTCATGTTACTGATGTGGCCCTCGACAACCCAGAGATTTTTGTAAGTGGCCCTTCTCTTAAAAAGGTTGTGCACCCCTACACTAGATGCTATGATATGTACTATTGATTTGCTTTTATTATACATATCTTTGCTCCTAATTATCATATAATTTTTATCTGTACTCTATTGAATAGAACAGAAAATGTTCTTTCAAATAAAGTTTGAAAAGTGTAGCTTGATAAAATACTAACAAGCTGTATGAATGAATTATGTTGGTCAGAATCATCCAAGATAGCTTAATGGGTAGAGTGTTTGCACATAAAGTCAAAGGTTTTGTGTTCAACACCTTGCCTGAAATCTTTTCACTCAGTTGGAGATTAAATGAGGAAAAAGGGATTCTTTCAGCCTCCTTTCCAAGTTCTCTGAATCCATATGTTTAATTATAATGATTTAATAAAAATATAATTTGATTTACCCATTTTTGATAATTTTTTAAAATAATTTTCAAGCATGTAGTTTTTTAATCTATTCACAAATGATGTGACAAATGTTTGTTATAATCAGTGATCTGAACGCTACTTTATATTTGTAGCAAACTACAACTGCTTTATCATAAATATTGTTTAAAACTACATGTTTTAAAAAGTAGTGGCTACTTTGCTACTTTCAGATTTTGTCAAAGGATTCAATCTAAACTTGAAATTGATGAGACTAATTAAGTATAATACAATCGATAAGGGCCTAAGTTTCATTAATAGTACTTAAAGGGTCCTTATTTTGTACCTTGTATATGATCAACAGAACACTATGTTTATTATTAAATTTAACGTAAAGTTGCAAATCAAGGTTGTAAATGCACTTCCAGCAATTATCACTCATAGAAAGTACTGTAACCAAATTCTTTTGTGCATCCCTGTAAATAAACTATAAATACAATGCACACCATACTTTTCAGTAAGCAACTTGTAGTGCACCTCAGTAATGCATATCAGTTTCATTATGTCTGAAATAGTGTAACAATCATTAAAATACACTGCAAACAATTTTTCATTGTAGACCATTATGAAACAGAATTCTTTTGTGTGACCCTGTAAATAAATAATAAATGCTTTGCACAATACATTCTACAGAAACCATTTTTTAGTGCACTTCATAAATGTATATCAATTTCATTATGTTTAAAATGTTTTAATATCATCAAGATGCACTTGAAACTATTTTTAACAGAATATTTTTAACTGTAACTAACTATGAATGCTTATACACTTCATTTCCAATAGTAATCATGATATAGTAAATACCAATAATATATAAAAATTGCAGAACTATCCAAGTATATTTACGATAGTTAGATCATGGCCGGAGAAACCAAAGCCATAAATACTTTTCAACTATGTTGGAAAGTGGTACTTCTTGATTGTTTTTGTTGTATTACTTTGTTCGATATAAATCCTTAACCCCTTGAGGGGCAAGCAAAAATGACTCTAAATATTAATTTCTCACCGGAATAATTGAAAAATTTTATTTTTAAATAAGGAAAAGCAATTTTTCTAAGATTTTCCTCCAAAGTTTAAAAATATAAAATTCAGTAAAAATTTTCTGGTCAGAATCTTGTTTAAATTAGGTGGGATATATTTTATCCCACCGCCCCTCAAGGGGTTAAAGTGGGATCATATGCACAGGATACAACATACCTGGAGTGCATATGCTGTTTACATTTATCACCACTTTTTTGTAATCTTAAACCTATTTTGTTGACGAATTGTCAACAATTAAATATATAAGGCAAATGATTTTTATATGAAATTACTGGTTGTAAAATCAAAACTATACATGCCTTGGATTTGCATGTGTGCTCCTGGCCTAAAAGTGCTTACTCCCTCATATCTTATTTTAAAAAAAGGTCAGAGAATATGAATTATGAATTATCAGTGTTATCACTGCTGACAATACATGACCCAAGTTTAGTGGAGGTACCTTCTGGTGCCATTAATATATTTTTTAAAGATTGAAATTATCTATGTATAAAACATTTGGTAAAAGAAGGGTGAAGGGGTTGCATGCTTTCCCTTTTTAATGTAGCTGTGTGCTATAAGAACTAAATCTAAATGTTTTCTATTCCAGATCGAGCAGTTAACAAATGATCTGGCTAGTGAAAGATCTCAGTCACAGAAATTAGAAAATACAAGGATGATTCTTGAAAGACAGGTATGACCTTGACACTTACCTCTAATTTTACTTATAAAAAATCTTTTTATAATATAATTATTGAAAGGAATTTTAAGTTTTTGATTTACTCTTTAAAAGAAATATTTAATTTTTCTGCAATTTAAAAATGTTTGAATGTAAGATAGCATTTTTTAAAATTAAATATTAATTTTAAACTGTCTTTTTCTGTTTACTAAAAATACAAGTAAAAGCAATGTACTTTTTCAAAATTGAATTTCATATAGCTTTAAATGTTTTTTTTTAAAAACATAAACAAATTTCTTAAATAAATTTATATCTTTATCAAATATAAAATTTGTCAGCTTTTCCACCTTTATGAAGATACAATGAAGCTTCAATTATTTGAACTAATATGCTTTGAACGCAATTTGCGTATGCAAAATTCCATAGTCAAAACAATCATCATAAAAGGTTATGTTGTAAAATAAAATTTCTTTAAGGTTGTTGCTTTTGTTTACTAAAAAGATAGCAAAATTTGTTGAAAATAAAATAAGTTTTACTACAAAATAAAAAAAAGATTACATTTATAAGAATGAAAACAGTGGAAGATTCCAGCCATTTTTCTTGTTAACAAATGTGATATTGGAGTTAATATTCATCACTACCTGCTTATTTAAAAATTCAGTTGCAACTTTTCATTTTTTTCCCTAGAATATGAGAATAGATAAGTACAGTTATCTATGAAATTGGTAGAATATAACTTAGAATTATCCAAACATATTCAAAAATTCAAATTATACAAATTTTAAAGTTTGTAATTTTCTTTAAATTTTTATTTAAACAAACAAATACTTAGTTTGCCTTTATGGGGGAATGTAATCTTTTATTTTTTATATCAATCTGGATATTTAGTGATTCAAATGACAAGAGAGTTCAGGTAGTTGGAATTTTACAGTTATATGAAATGTTTTTTCCTACTTTCTAAAATCTTTTCACAGAACAAGGAATTACGTGCCAAACTTCAAGAGCTTGAAACATCTCAAAGAACCAGAACAAAAGCCACAATTGCTGCTCTAGAAGCCAAAGTTAATCAAATGGAAGAACAGTTAGATATGGAAACAAAGTAGGTTTCCCTCTCCCATTATATTACCTGTTTTATCTTTGCCATTTGTTATTTTTATATCCTTTTCAAAGAGTAAAAATAATTTTTCATGTCTTAGAAAATCAATAGTGGGTATTCAAGGAGAGTAATGTGTGTCTTACTTTTGTGTAAAATAAAGTTGATTAAAAAATACAATAGTGATAAATACCAAAACTTCAGTATTTTTGGATATTTTTCCCACTTTGTCCCTTCAAATTACTATTCAAACACAGCAGTTAATAAAAAATTATTTGATTATTTTTAAGGGCTTACTTTAAGTCTGGATAGTATATATTGATCAAGTTATTATTAGTGCTGATCAATTTTACTGTGAAGTTACTGCTTATTTTAAAAATAAATTAGTCATTACGTAAAACTCTTAATTTAAATTGTTACAGTAGAAGATTGATATACTGTATAACTTTTCGGATATAAACAGTAAAATTCACTACTAAAAAATTCTTGCATTCTGCATTGAAGAAAAAAAATGTCCTAACAGACTAATTTGATATATTTAATCTTTTGTTCTTATTCACTGCTTTTAAATGGGAAAATTGTGATTATTATGATGAAATAATTTTGAAAGTGTGAAAGGAATATTGTGATCGCAATAAATACATGCAATGCGCTATTTAATGCCCTTTGCAAATGTGGCTAGCATAGATTACAGCCAGAATCACTTTTGCAACAGATAATAATGACAAAGTATTTAGTGAATTTAAACCATCATGAGAAAAAACCAAAGTTGCTAAACTCATGCTTTATGCACAAACTATTTGATTAACAAACCTATATGAAAAGAACATTTTGGAATTTTTAGAAACTGATAACCAGTTATTGTTAGTCATATGACTGATAGTTAAATAATTTCCACAGTTTTAAACCCAGAGGAAAAAATTCTGAAACAGAATCAGATGATGAAGAGGAAGTACAAAAAGTTTTAATATCTGAAAGAATTTCTTTAGGGGATCAGTATTTAAAATTCCTGAACACAAGACTATGTAATTGAACAAGAACTATTAACTGTTCGTAGGATTCAGGAAAAAATTATTGCTAAAAGATCAAAATTGCCAAAACAAACTAAAATTGATAATGTTCAACAGTTTTTGCTTTATTTTAAATCGTTAAGTCATGTTTAATACTCACAAGCATTATCTTCAAGTACTCAATTATGTTTTTAATATAATGTTGAAATAATTGTCTTGTTTTAGCATTTTAAAAATATACTAGCTGACCCGCCCGGCATTGCCCGGGCAGAAACTGTGCCGGGACTGTCATTGAAAAATATAACACTGGAGTGGACTAAAAAAAAAAACACTGAATAATATTTATTTGGCACATATTATAACTATATATCCACAGTTAAATGCTCCAGAACGTTTAAATCAGTAATTTGGATTTCGGAAGCAACGCGTTTGCCCATGAGATGGTTATTAAGCCTATTTTGGCGATTGATTATGCAATGTGTTTGACACCATTCTCGATCCAATATATTTCGATTTCCTCATCTTAATGCGGCTTCTTGTTCACTTTCAAGCATTCGCCAAGATCTTTTACGTGCATTTCTAACGATATTGTGAAGTTCCATAACTGCAGCAAAAGAGTGAGCGTAAATAAACCGGATTTACCTCTGCCTAAATCCTGCCAAATTACTTTACACAATAACCAATGAGATGCGTTTCTCGGGTGTTGCCATTAAACAATAACAAATAATCGCGATTTCTGTGCCACGTCCGTTAGCGTAATATATATATATATATAGATAGATACTGTGAAAACATTACAATTTTGCCCTTTTTCTTTTAAATTCGAGGGTTAAGAAACAATGTGAAGTTTAGTGTTACTTAAAATTGATTTTTTTTCTATAAATAATAAATTATTATTAAATTGTATATTTTTGTGTTTAAAAATTATTTTAAAATGTTAATATTGATATGCACCAGATGTATTTTGCCATGTTTACAAGGTAAGCTTTAAGGATGTGTAAAATTATCTATATAATGCAAAATTCAGAACTACTTAGTTATCCTGTCGACCAGTTTTGCCAAATTATATAAATCGCCAAATTATACAAATTGACATAATTTTTATTTTAAATAACGAAAGAACAAATAAATTAGTATAACATTACTAAAAATACAAATAAAATGTCTAAATAAAAATCCCTTGATGACGTAAACACGTGTAACTTGCTTAAAGTCAAGTGAATGTGACATTTATGATCAACCATTATTGACATTTAATCTTATAGTTTGGCGATAGATATTTGGTTGATGGGATAACTAAGTAGTACCAAAATTCTATATAACACTTTAGGTTTGTGTTATAAACACTTTCTGCTGTATATGCAAGTAATTCAAATATAATAAGCTAAGGGGATATTGTAGTCTTCATGAAAGCATAAAACAGATGTTTGATTCTGAAAAGTAATTAAAAAAACAAATATTGTACATGTTTGATAATTTTAAAATTAATTTGTTGTAGCAGAAATCCTCTATATAATTCTGCAAAATTCAGAACTACTTAGTTATCCTGCTGACCAGTTTCACCAAATTATACAAATTGACATAATTTTTATTTTAAATAACGAAAGAACAAATTAGTATAACATTAATAAAAATATAAATAAAATGTTGAAATAAAAATCCCTTGATGATGTAAACACGTGTAACTTGCTTAAAGTCAAGTGAATGTGACATTTATGATCAACCATTATTGGCATTTAATCTTATAGTTTGGCGATAGATTTTTGGTTGATGGGATAACTAAGTACTACCCAAAATTCTATATAACACTTTAGGTTTGTGTTATAAGTACCTTCTGCTGTATATGCAAGTAATTCAAATATAATAAGCTAAGGGGATATTGTAAAATCTTCATGAAAGCATAAAACAGATGTTTGATTCTGAAAAGTAATTAAAATGACAAATATAGCACATGTTTGATAATTTTAAAATTAATTTGTTGTAGCAGAAATCCTCTCCTTGTAGCTATCTTCTCCCCCTTTTTTAATGATTTCTATTTTCTGTATTCCAGTAAATATTCAGATTTTTTTGGGGTTTTAAAAAATTATTCATAGTTTTATGGTTGAAATTTGTGCTTTTTAACCTATTTTTGAATGCATTAAACATTAATCTTTTTCTTTTAAAGGGAACGACAGTTACAGGCTAAGACAAACAGAAAATTAGAGAAACGTCTGAAAGAAGTTTTAATGCAATTAGAAGATGAAAGACGACATACAGATCAATACAAAGAACAGGTAAATCTCACTTTAAAAAATTTTTCAAAGTAATTTTGCATAGTTATATTAAGATAGTGTTCTCTATAATCTTTTGAAAAGGTAGTTAAATTAGTTTAATATGTCACATAATAAAAAGGGAAATTTTATGAAAATCAGTTAAATTAGTTTAATATGTCACATAATAAAAAGGGAAATTTTATGAAAATCAGTTAAATTATATCATAGCTATTTTAAGTTTATCTTAAAAAATATATTTCATAGAAGAGCTTTTAAGTTGCTGAGAAGTTATTTTAAAATTTAGTGTAGTCAAAAGTTATGACTATAATTTACATACATACACATACAGTCAAACTTGTCCTTGTTTTAGCTGTGCTTGTATTGAACATGATTAAAATAAGCAATTTGCACCTTAAGAATGATTCATCATTTAAATTTTATTGAGAATTTCATGCATTTATGGGCTACATAAGCAGGTTCATGGCTAATATGAACAAGATATCTGTTCATTTCAGTGTGATTTTTGATGGAAAGTAGGTTAGTTAGAATTGAGAAAGAAATTCCATTCTTCTTGAACTCTGTTCTCTGTCAATGGTAATATTACTACATTTCAGCTGTCTTCCAAAATGTAATTATTTATCAATTTTACCAGACAGAATTTAAACCATCCCCATTCCAAAAAATGCTAAATAATATCCTGAGGTCTTGAAAGAAACGAGAGAGATAAGGACATTTCAAATACGGCCTTTTTGTAAGATTTACAACTGAGTCCCATAAAAAGAAAGGAGCATAGAAGAAAGCTTTTACTTGTTTCCTTCTTTAAATAAGGACTCTTGGTGTATTTTAATGTCTCCTATTGCACTGTTAAAATGATATGTGAAATTCATAGCTTGCTAAAAGTTTGAGAGAGAGAGAGAGGGGGGAGAAAGATTTTTTTTTAAATATAAAATCAAAACAGACTGGTACTTTTCCGGTTCTAACAATATTTTGGTTTACAAAAATATTATTTACTATTTCAAAAATATTATTTTTGGGATGTCATTTCATAAATTTGTCATTTCCCCCCCCCCCCCCCTTTTACTCAGAAGGAAGATATTGATATGAATGAAGATATACATTGTGTAGCATACTCGTTGTACTCTGCAAAAGGGACGGCGTTCCCCCAACTCTCAGTTCATTTGATATATTTTAATTTGGAAATATAAAATTGTACAAATTGGAGGGGATACGCTGCCAAAGGCAGTGGGACTTCCAACATTAGGTTTATTTTAAAATATTAAATCATTCAACACTTCTTTTAGGTATATTTAAGGTTATTGCCATAGGCCTCTAAAATGTCAGGCGGGGCAGCTAGTTAAATAGTAAAATTTATATATCATATACAAGTTATATAACAAGGAATGACCAATTTTAATATGTCTAAATTTTTATTTATTATCAGAACCTCAAATATATGCAATTCAACCCTTATATTATTAACCCTTGGATTAGGGCTAGGACTCGTGACTTTTTTGGTATTCAATCGTACCACAATTTACAATTTTTTTTTTCTTTCTGCTAAGTTTCTCTTTAAAATATTCTAGTATTATAAGAGTATGGCAGAGATTGTTTAAAAAAGTGGTATGAATAAAATTAAAAAAAAAATAGTCCACAGGAATGTATATGTTCCAACCCATAATCAAATGGTTAATTAAATGAAGGTCAAAGTTGAATAAATTTGACATCTAGCTAATTAATCTCAGAACCTCATGTGTAAAAATATCACCTTCCAATCTTTTATAGAATGGAAGAATCACTATTAACCCCCTTCAAGACAAGCATTATGTATACATAACACATAAAGTGGTCAGAATCCTTGATTATTCCTACTACGGACTTCCTTTATGTAAGGAATTAAAACAGTAGTATTTAAAACTATATTCAATGTGAAAATATGCATACTTAAATTTTTAATGCATAATTTTAATTTTTAATCGATGAGATATTCCTGTAGATGTATTAAAAAGATCTTGACAAAAGTTAATTATTGTACATTTTTATGAGGCGTGTTTTAATTGGAATAAAATTATTCATTTTAAGGTTGAAAAAGCAAATGCCCGAGTGAAGGCTTTGAAGAGACAGTTAGATGAGTCTGAAGAGGAGTGTTCAAGAGAGAAGGCACAAAGGAGGAAAGCCCAGAGAGAAATAGAAGATCTGATAGATGTGAATGCAACTCTCAACAGAGAAGCATCTTCACTCAAATCCAAACTCAAGTGAGTTAGAAATTATAAGTTAGTTTTTATGAGCAAGATTTTCTCAAATGAATATATTGAATCCAATAATACAATCTGACTTTGAATGTTTTTGTTTAATAAATGTGAAATTATGTTTTAACACAGGGTTTGATTATTAAAAGGTATGGGAAGCACAAGCTTACCTACAAAAATTAAAAAAAGGTCCCATAATGACTTACAAATGAGTCCCCCATTTTCAATTTTTATTTATATCAGTGTTCATAACTTTTTTTAATGTTTACCTAATGTAAAGGAAAATTGATACTACTTCGAGAAACTTCTGTTGCTCTTGAAAATCTAAGCATGATTAATAAGATTGGAACTGAATCACATCCTGTTTAGAAACCATTCAAGTAACTGAACATACAACAATTACATATGTACATATTGCACTTTAAAAAAGCTGTTTCAGACTTTAACACAATTTTAACTATAGTTTTGTAATGTGAAATACAACGGCAAATATAATTATGTTTTACAAAATATTGTTGCTTCACTTGATAAAACATCATCATACCATGGAATACATATAACAGATTTTACAAGAATTTTAGGATAGTAATTTTATACAAAATTTCTCTTCATGTTTCACTTAAAAATAAGTTAGCATCCAGCTTTCCATAAATGTTATATCGCTCACCCTCAAGAAAAGTGACACATCTCGGCAAAAGTAAATTTCACAGGAGAGGCAAAAGAAAATTTGCATAATTTTACTTATAAGATGAAATTGCAGCACTTAGCTCTGCATGCAGGAATAAAAACGTGCACAAAAGTATAAAACCCTTAAGAATGAAGACGTAGGATGATGTTTGGGTAATTTTACCTCCCCACACAATCCACTCCTCTTCTGTGGTCACAAATGGGCATATGGCGTAATAAAGGGATTTCTCGTATAACTAGACTTATGAAACCGCTTGTGTAGCAAGACACACCTATGACAGACCTATCTATTTATATAAAATCCAAGTCTCTGTGTGTCCCTCACGATTCCGGTAGGACCACCTCATTGAAATGAGTAATTGTTGAAAAATACTAATGCAGGGGTTACCACAGTAGCGCCAAATGTTGGCCAACTTGGCAATAGCTGGCTGATTTGGTGAAATTTCCATTTATAACTATTAATCTTTCATAAAGGAGGTCACCAAAATTTAATTTAAACTCCGCTCTTTTAAGATATTTTTTTCAAAATCTATGGGTGAGAATTTAAAGTACATCTTTACATCTTCCTCCCGATGCTACTAATAAAATAACCGCCAATAGACGACGCTGTACTGTATGAGCTCCTAACTGCGCGATTTTAATGTGCTTTAGGTACTTTTCCAGTATAAGTGCCTTGGCGAAAAAAGAAATTTGGCAACATTTTCCCGGAACCTATCCAGTTTCATTTTATATACACATGCATTTTTTTTTCGATATTTATACGATTTATTTATACGATTAAAAAAGCAGTTTCTCTAATTTTATACAGAAACAGATGTAATTTGTACATAAAAACATGAATAATATACATATAAAATAAACATATAAAAAAAAACACTCATCAAGTTTGTTTTCATAGCTGTTTATATGATTTGACAACAATTCTCAATATTTTTCCGTTATACGGACACCATGCCAAAATGTATGCGGTACTTTTCCATTATACGGACAGCATTGTCGCCAAGCGCAATAGTTGGCGCAAAATGAAAATAAGGTGAATTGAAGCATTTGAAAAATAAAAGAAAAAACATTCTCGATAGTAAAGTGGGCATTTTAAAAATATAACATTTGAAAATTACAAACTTTTACGAACTATTTTATTAAATCACAAATATATACTTAAAATAAATGAACAAATAACTGTTATACTATAAAGTAATATAATAAAAAATCATATTAAACTGCTGCCATAAAATTACAAATATCTTTCATCATTGCAGTAAACATTTCATTTTTTGAATGAAGGCGTAGCCACATAAAATCTATGAGATACGACTCTAAATGATGACGAACAGCTTCCCGCGATGTCTTTTGTTGCGCCATTTTGCGATGCCCCATAATCTTTCAACATTTGGAGTATAACATCCAGTATTAGGGTCGACAAAATTGTATTTGTGATTTACTGTGAAATGATCATAACCAGCACTTAGCAGTTCATCTGTTTTATATCCTTTCCAACAATCTGCATAAATAATACATGACTTTCATCTACTTCTATAATTTTATTAGGTTCACCGATTTTTCTATTTGGTCGAGAACATAAAGCATTTGCACAAACTTCTCTCGAATAACTATTCCATTCCACTGTTGTGTTGTGTTTCATATCAAGTTGCAGCTCACAAAACTTAATCGATGTCAACTCTTTGCACGATAAATATATAAACCTCAAAGCATTAAGAAAAGTCACCCGCGATCCTTTAAACCAAATTTTTTGTCGTATTTCTACGCTTTCTTCGCATGATCGTAAGCTACAACTCAATTTCGGATTTCCAGAACTCATCCATAATTTCATTTCATGATTTTTTGAACACAATCTTTTATTATGCAGAATTCCAAATTCCTGAAACAGTTTTATCACAACTTTTTCATCATCTGGTAATTGCCAAATGATAAAATCCATCTCAGCATCAGAAGTAAAAGTAAACTACAACTTTATAAAAAAAAAAGCATTTTTAATTCGATTAATATCAGATTAAAAAGCTTTCCAAGGTTAAGGTTAAACAATAATCATTCACGTGATTCACGTTTCATAAATAACAAATCACAATGTTTCGCATGGTTTACAATAAAAATCTACGATCAAGGTTGAAATAATTGGCGCATTAGCATACATTTTAGCATGCTGTCCGTATAACGGAAAAATACCATGTATGCTAATGCGCCAATTATTTCAAAATGCTAAAAGATATTTGTAATTTTATGCCAGCAGTTTAATATGAGTTTTATTTTATTGCTTTATTTTCTAACAGTTATTTGTTCAATTATTTTAAGTATATATTTGTGATTTAATGAAATAGTTCGTAAAAGTCTGGAATTTTCAAATGTTATATTTTTTAAATGCTCACTTTAGTACGACAATATTTTTTCTTTTATTTTTCAAATTCAAATTCACGTGACTTTCATTTTGCGCCAACTATTACGCTTGGCGACAATGGTATCCGCATAACGGAAAAATACCCAAATCTCACTTTCTGATGCCCAAATTACACCAAACTTTTTTTTAAAAATGCTAAAGCCCCTACAGTGGAAAAGTATCAAACTGTCTATTATTTTGCGCTATCTGTGTTATAGTTTATACTATATGCAAGGTGAGTGGAGCGAAGAGTTTAAACATTAAATATTAAAGTTTCGGCACGAGATGTCATATACACAACGGGTACTTAACTTTCATCAAAGTGTCATTACTTTGCTTGATATGGTAACCCGGATGTTGTTGTTTATGCTGTTGATGTTTTCGCCAAATTGGCATCGGAAAAAATCGCTCCAATATGGGGTATATATGACAACTGTGCCAAAGTTTCTATAAAGCAGTATAAGACTAAAAATTAAGAATAAAATAAATGCAAAATAAGACTAAAGAAGAAAGAATAATCATGCGTTAAGCATAGAATATGAAACACTTTCCAACACATCCTGAATGCTTTAACAAAACTTCGTTATTTAGGGAAATAAGGTAAATAAGATAACTAAGTAAATATTTTAGAAAACGCATAATTTTTTTTTAAAAATTGATTTCAGCAGTTACCGTCCATAGCAATAGTACCGTTATTACATGCCACTATTTAGCTAGAATTTAATTTAAGCTACTCTTAAAGCTACTGAAATCATATTTCCAGATATTATCATCCATAGACGGTTATGTATCCAATTCTTTGCATGACCCTGTATATCATTTTATCTATATTCTACAAACATTTCTTAGTAATCTAAATGCAGTTCAGCGTAAAACTGCATAACTCCTTTAAAAACCATCTTTAAGCAATTTATTCTCATACCCAGGAACCCTTACGAATTCTTTTGTGTAGCCCTGCATATGAACTGTAGCATTTATACACACGGTATAGTATGCATAAATGTAGTGAAACATAAAAGCGCATATCATAATTAAAAATGCATTTCTAGCAATCATTACGTATGTATGTACAATACTTCGGAGAAAAGTTTCTTGGCGAGAAAGAAGTTTGCCAACGTATTTTCTGACAACCTATTTACTGCTTCATACTCACAAGCAATTTTTTGCATATGTATACAATTTATTTAATGTAAAAAAAACTATTTATCCATTTTTATAAAGAAACAGAAGTATTTTTTGCACAGATGTCATATACGCATCGGGGTTGGCGTGATTTTTCTCTGACGCCAATTCGGCAGAAATCTCGCTTTCGAATACCAGTTACTTATATATTTTTTAGGTACAGATGTCATATTCGCCCCATATTGGCGCGATTTTTTTCGGTTGCCAATTTGGCGAAAACATCAACAGCATAAACAACATAATCCGGGTTACCACATCAAACAAAATAACGACACTTTGAAGCAAGTTAAGTACCTGTTGCCTATATGATATTGGCGACAGAAAAAAATCGCGCCAATATGGGGCGAATATGACATCTGTTCCATTTTTTAATTATTTGCTATCATTTTGAAAAGGAAATAACTATAAATAAATAAAAGTTTGAATAATAACTATAGAACAAAACAATTTATATAATTTAAAAACAAAAAATAGAAGTAAATAAACAATGGCACAGATGTCATATTCGCCCCATATTGGCGCGATTTTTTTCTGACGCCAATGTCATATACGCATTGTATACTTAACCGGCGTCAAAGTGTCGTTATTTTGCTTGATATGGTAACCCGGATGTTGTTGCTTATGCTGTTGATGTTTTCGCCAAATCGGCGTCGGAAAAAAATCGCGCCAATATGGGGCGAATATGACATCTGTGCCTAAACAATTTAGGTACAGATGTCATATTCGCCCCATATTGGCGCGATTTTTTTCTGTCGCCAATATCATATAGGCAACGGGTACTTAACTTGCGCCAAAGGGCTTGATGTGGTAACCCGGATTATGTTGATTATGCTCTTGATGTTTTCGCCAAATTGGCAACCGAAAAAAATCGCGCCAGTATGGGGCGAATATGACATCTGTTCCACAATTTATTAATAAATAAAAAACAATAGCCGGCAAAATAACACCATTTTAGCGCCATAGGTATCCCGGTTCATATCTGAAATCTGTGCCGTAATTTGTATATAAAAAAATATTATATATATTTAGAAACGATTTTTTTATGTATATAAGTGCATATATAAACAAAAATAAAAGTTCATTAGATTTGTTTTCATAGCTGTATATTTTGGCAACATATCTCACTTTCTGATGCCCGAATTACGCCAAGCTTTTTTTAAAAATGCGCTATTATGGAAAAGTACCTAAATAAATAATTAACAGAAATAACCAATTATACAAACTAAAACATTTTATTTCGAGATTAAAGCATTGTTTTTAATTTCGATTAAAAATACATATATCTTTGGATAACTTTAATTGAAATTGGGTTCACGGCTTAATATCTCATTCCATAAACCTAAACAAACACAAGTGATTCATTCATCGTGAACCGTAAAAAATATTAAATCATTGAGGTAATCATTCACAAAGTAAGTTCTCCAACAATCAATGGACAATATTCTAATGACGTCATAGTATGTAAAATGGTGGCGGTATCATTTGTTTATGGTTTGAAATCACAAAGATTTAATTTTGCAATGTCTCTTAGTTACATTATTTTATTGTCGTATTTATGAGATCAGAACAAAAGCATATTTTTTCCTTATTTAGTTATTAAAGGCGGAAAAAAATTATAAATGTGCATGATTTGAAAAATTTAAATAATTTTCTTTCTTAATACTAAAAAATAACATCGGGAAGTAACAGCGAGTTTAAGTTAAATAAGTTTAGCTGTTTAATTCTGTTGTAATATTCAAAATAACTGTATTTATTAGATTTCAGTAAACAACATCTGGGCCCGATTAAACATTGAAGTTAGAGGAATTACAATGTCATTTCAGGACCTTTCTTTTGGAGAAGCTTTTCTAAATTCCACATATACATGGAAACTCTTCAGTGTTAGAAATATTATTCCCAGGACTGGCATAACATGAGAACGGCCTGCAATTTTACACAAGTTTTTGAAAACTACTTTATATCAGAAATTTTACTAAAAACTGGTTACTTTTTTGTTATAGAGGCCCACACTATTAGAATTATGACAAGTTGCAGCCAATTTCGCCAAAGTCGTAACCAAGATCGTGAAGCACACACATATAATACCATATAATACCATTTTATGAAATCGTATACGATAATGTAATAGTTTTTACCTTACTTCAAGTGTGTTATTTATTTTTAAGGCTTAATAATCTAAATTGTCCAATATATGAATTTAAAAAAAATGTAAACAAAGACTGAATAGACATGACCATAAAAATCTGCAGAAAACTTGGAATTGTGCAGATTAGTGGTCTTCTACTGTACACAGTTTTTCATAAATGTGTTTCGTTCTTAAAATGTGTGATTTTCATCTATCACTGCGGAACAAATGAGAAAACTCATATTCTTGCACATGAGTTGTATATATCTTTATGTCTAAATTTCCGTCATTTTTGACGGGCTACCTTTCTAGTTAGTGGAATAAAATGCAAAATGAATTTTTGTGAGATGTCACCTTTCTTGCGGGTGAGCGATATGTACTCACATTCACTTCACTTTTGAACAGAAAAAAATTGAGTTACTTTGAATTTACTGCAAAAGTTTTATTTCCTGTAAAAATTTCCCGTTAACCTCTTAATGCTTATTTGATCATATTTCAAATTATTTTATAATACAGTGAATTCTTGTTAGTGCAGACTTCCAAGGGAGGAATTTTTCGTCCTGTGAGGATTTCATGTCTGAATTAAAGAAAATTGGTAGCCAAGGACTAAAGAAATTCTCAATTTTATATAATAACCAAAATTTATTATTCTGGTTTAAATATTTTTGGTAGTAGATTACAAAGTTCAAGAAAAGGGTCTGACATCAAAAACAATCGGAGGTTCACAGTTTTCGTACAAATTTTAAGAGTTTGTTATGGAGACAAAGTTCTCTGGAAAGCAGTTACACTATAGGCTCAGCACCTTATTGTGTCTAGTTTTCATATAACGAGACAGGAGGATTCTTATTGGGAAGGGATTTGCTAGTGTCGATCACTGTCTGCAAGGCCCCTGCAACTCATACTCATGTCACTCACCCACTGTGAGTTTTTCCAGGGTTTCACCTGATCCTCTCCACACTCTCCTCCAACTCTGTCTTCTCCCAGCATCCTCGCTCCTACTCTTCCACTCCCTTTGAAGAGAGGAGGGGGTGGGGGGAGAGAAAGGTGTTCACTTTAACGTAGCTCCCAATGGTAAAAGAGTTCGCTAGTTTTCATTGGAAGCCTTTCTTTAAATGCCTCGTGATGCCAAGTCATATGTAGCTCAAGGGGAAACTTTTCTCTCATGGCTGTTGAATGTAGGATAAAACAATTAATAAAGGAGGTAATGAGACGAATCTTTAGTGTCAACCAGTATAAAAAATGTAGATATTACAATGCCGGCACTTTGTCCGTGCTGGAAGCATTATCTTTCCATGGGAAACTGGTGCCGGATGTAAAGCCTAGTAACGCACTGACAAACTAAAACTAATTATTGTTAATTAGTTGAAGACTTTACAGTCCACATTAAATGATGTAAACATTTCAGTGGTGCAAAATAATCCCTTGCAATCAAATTGTCTTTGACAGAAATTAAATAGTTTACCAACTTTATGCTAAATGAAACAACTGTTTCTTTTATTTAGCAATTTTAGCAGAGAAGCAAGTTAATGACAATTTCTTAATACAAAAGAATAAATTACTCAGGACAAGTAAAATATGCAAAGAAATTGCTGTATGCATAATTTTATTTTAATTAGTCTTTCAAATTTCTTTGCGATGATTGAACAAATTATCTTATTACCACATCAGTCTTAAGACACTTGAAAATTTGGTCTGTTACATCACATTTTGATTGGTAGTATGGGTGACCAGCCATTAGTAATTTTTGAATTAAGTTTTTGATGTCTGAATGTTTTCTTTCTCTTCATCACTGTTAATGACAATTTCTTTATATCTCAATAACCAAAGTTACACCAAATTTTGACTTTGAAGAAAGGGACAGGACTTTGAGACAGGACTAGTTTAGACTCTGCCCGATCAACTTGTGCAAAATTGCATGCATTATCAGACGAGTATTTCATATTAAGCAATTAGAAAATGATAGGGAAAACTAATTTTTCTTTTTAACTAGAGATACGACTTAAACAGAGATTTATTAACCAGAGTTCACTGTGTTGTGAAATAAATTGCACCTGTTATGTGTGATTAATTGATAAATGAAAGTAAATTTCTATTCAAATTTTCGATAACTCAGTTGTTTTGACTTCTCTGAAATGGGATAGAGACCAGTTTAAATGCTGTTTTGCTGGCGCCTTATCAAGTTACCTTCTATGGTTTTTTTTCTTTTTTTTTAAAGATTTTAAATAATGAAATTTACAGTAGTTTTGAAAACAAAAGAAACATTTTACTTTTTTCCAATTTAAACAAAGCTGTGCTTTTATTTATAGTAATTTAGAACTTTTTTTTCTTTAATATTTACCTAATTAGATCTACATTTTTTATTAAAATATGCAAAATCTTTGACATTTTTATTCCCAAAAAACAGAAAATTTAGAGTTTAGTATATATGCAAGGATAATGTTAATAAATATTTCTGTAACAGAATATAGTCTTTTTTTTACCTTGAAAAGTATATGAAATTACTTTTTTTTAAATTAAAGAAATATTAGCAAATTTCTAAATCAATAATAAAATATATTGTTTGTGATTAGATATAGAAAATATGTAATCAAATTTGATTATTTTATATAAATTTACTAATAATAAACCCCTTTCTAGACGTGGAGGTGCTGGTACTGGACTACAGTCTTCCAGATTTTTAGCAACTAAAAGAGGATCGCTAAGTTCTAGTGCTGGTGATGATGGCTTAATACTTCCTGATGAAAGTTTAAATGATGACAGTCAAGCATGAAATGCTAACTTGTGAAACTTAGTATAAGAAATACTTCCTAAAGACTAAAAATTACTGTTATAATTGGTTGCAAACACATTCCGAAAAGCTACAAGCATATTTTCAATAATTCTTGATGCATGTGCTATAAAAAAGAACTGTAGTACAATAGACATAGCAACCAACCAATCTTATCAAAAGTGTAATGCAATATCAAATGCATTTATAACTATGCAGAATTAAGGCATTTTTTACTTTCTAAATAATTTTATTTTTGTCATTTTTTTATTGTTGTTTTTATATAAAAATTTTATGCAAGCAGAATCGCTATTGATGTATGTAATAAAAATTTGCTTATGTTATTGTTTGGAATATGTTTTCTATGAATGCACTTTTTATTGTTGAAGAATTGCTTCCTTTACTAGGATTTATCATTTAATAATCGAAGCTGTTGTTCTGTTAATGAAGATTGGTCCTTGCGCAAAATGCTGCGTTATCATATTTATTACAGTTGAGTAGTTAAGCTTGAAAAGTGATTGTGTCTGTGTATTTTTGTAGTACTTAGAATCCAAATTTTTTATACCATGCCTTGCAGTTTTAGAAACTAGAAGAAATCTGAATAATTAATCTAAAAATTAAATTAAGTATAGGTTAGAAATAAATTGCTGACAATCTTAGGTAATTCAATGTAAATAAATCTTTGGAGAATGAGATGCTAATGTACTTAATGGAACTTTGTTTTTGTAATGTTATTTTTTATTTTTGTATATTTCAATCAAATGTGAATATACACAACAATGCATTTATATCTTTTATTTAAGTTAGTAAGATTAGCAATCACTAGTCAGTAATAAAATTAAATGAGGAATCCAGCTTATTTCATATCTTTAAATTCATTTGCTAGGGACCAAATGAGTTTGTTATTTAAAAAAAGTAAGATATGAACAAAGCCATTGTTAAATTTTGTGAAATCTGTACATTTCGTTAAATTATGCTGTTAAAATATTTTGTGTTAAAAATTTGCATGAATTTGTATGTATAAAAAAATTTTATACTTCAAGAAGAAAATAGACAGTTGACTTTAAATGGAAAAATGTTTTTAAAGCAGTACATCAAAAGAATTTTGTTATACTGTTAGAAGTTTGCAAGTTATTTGTATTCTTTATACTGCTTAATATCAAAATTTTCCATTTAGTGTTTTTATAATGAGTTTCAGAAGTTGTATAGATGATACTTCATAATGTTTTACTATGCTGGAAACATTGCTATGAAAAACTTTTGAAAAGCTTTTTTTATATATAAAGAAATATAATTTACATAAAGTATTTTATAAATTAAACTTATCTGTTTTCTTTTGTTGCCACACAACATATTTCACCTTACATGATATAAGATTCTATTTATATAGAAAAATGTTTCAATGACAATTCACTTTCAACATTTTCTTTTAAATTTTAAAACAGCTTTCAAGAAACTACACAAAACTGTTATGTCCAACACCATCCAAGTGTCTGTATCAATCAGAATTTTTATTTTTCTTGTAATAGGATTATAGAATGTATATTCTATCAATTAAAAAAACCCTTAACGGGTTAAAAGTTTGTGATGCATCACTTTATCTTATTGCTATAAGAATTTTAAATATGGAACTTAAAAATAATGATATCAAATTTTAAGTGACGCTATATTTATTTTATCATTTTATTTTTGTTTTATTTATAATCGCATGCGTAAGAATTATGTTAAATTTAAAAGGATGTATAAAAATTTACTCATTGATGCGTTATCATTCACATTTTTCATAAATTCAAACTATGAGTTTTAAAAGATATGATATCAAAATTTAAGTGACGCCTTGATGTAGTCTTAAACAATGTTTTAAAATTCAATTTTAATTATTTTTGATTTGGATAAATATATTTACACATCTAACCAAAACTTTTAATTTTCCAATACACTGTTAAAAATACCACTTTCACTGAACCTGTACAATGCACTGTAATGTATTTATATGAATAAATTGATTTATCTTTTGTACCACGCTATCCAAAATCAAAAGTAAAATTTATGTAAGTGATTTCTTTACGTCATAATATCCATTTGCATATATTTCGCTTAGTTTGGATACAATGACGCAAAGAAGTAACTTACATAAATTTTACTTTTGATTTTGGATAGCGTGGTACAAAAGATAAATCAATTTATTCATATAAATACATTACAGTGCATTGTACAGGTTCAGTGAAAGTGGTATTTTTAACAGTGTATTGGAAAATTAAAAGTTTTGGTTAGATGTGTAAATATATTTAGCCAAATCAAAAATAATTAAAATTGAATTTTAAAACAAATTGTTTAAGGCTACATCAAGGCATCACTTAAATTTTGATATCATATCTTTTAAAACTCATAGTTTGAATTTATGAAAAATGTGAATGATAACGCATCAATGAGTAAATTTTTATACATCCTTTTAAATTTAACATAATTCTTATGCATGCGATTATAAATAAAACAAAAATAAAATGATAAAATAAATATAGCGTCACTTAAAATTTGATATCATTATTTTTAAGTTCCATATTTAAAATTCTTATAGCAATAAGATAAAGTGCTGCGTCACAAACTTTTAACCCGTTCAGGGTTTTTTTAATTGATATCATTACTTTTTTTAAGTTAATAATAAAAAGATTAAAAAAAATTTAGAGGCTAATGATAGAAACTCATAATCGTGGTTTCCATTCACCTTTAATTCCCTTACCCCTTCCCCCCTTCAAAAAAAGCATACCTGATACTTATATTGTAAAGAGTGCTGTGTTATTTGATTTTTTAAAGAACTTTTTAGTGAGATATGGAAGTAATATACAAAATGTGTGTGTGTGTGTGTGTGGGGGGGGGGGGTAGGTTTGTTTCACAGATATAGAAAGCTTTGTTAAAACTTACTATGTAAAAAGTTTACTTTCTTAAGAAAAATATAAAGAAATATTACTCTTTAAACCTTTTTATTTAAAATACAATAAAATTGTAAGCAAAAAAATACTTTCAAATAAAATTTATTTGGAAATTACTGATTTTTTATTTTTTAAGAAATAATTTCCCATCATGTAAGTTTTTTATCCATAGTTGTATTGGGGTGGTAGGATAATAGATTTACTGGATACAACTGTATAAAATGCATAAAATACATTATTATTGCTCCCATTATTGAAAAGAAAGTTTTATTGTGATTCCCCCCCCCCCCCATTTATTGTTAATGCTGAATTTAGGCAATAGATGGCGATACCATGCAGAGAAGCATTTTATTATTGATGTATTTAACTAATCCTGTAACAAGCAACGTAAAATACTTCAAAAACAGATTTTAATTATATTTTGTACCTTGAAATTTTTAATGCTATTCAACGGTTTAATAATTTTTTTAGCCAACTGAATTATTTAATTTGAGGATTTATTTCACTTAATTTTTTCTGTGAATACATTTCCCATTTATTGTTAAACACCAATTCAGCCTATGCTAACGAATTAAGTAACTGAGAGCGTGATCTAAGGACGTTTTCTGACCCTTCCAATATGGCATCCAGTGCGAGAGCAGTGAAACTCAAATTAGTGATTATTAAAAATAAATTAACATGTATGCAATCCAAAGAGTTCTCGATTATTCCTGTTTTCATTTATGAGTAATACTATTAATTTCAAGAGATTTCTCAACTTTTATTTAATATTTATTGAGGAAATCCTTACTTGAAAATCTGAAAGAATAAAAATATTAACTGTCTAGATTGCTGCTGCTGCCATCTGTTGAACCAAACTTGATGAAGTTGAATAAAAAAATCTTTAACAGTAAAAATGTTTAAAAAATATGCTAGATTAAATGTTATTAAATGATACTGAAATACTCGAGAAAATTGTGTACACTGACTCTGAAGTACTAAAATACTTCAGTTTTACTCAGTAATAAGCACAATATTTCTCCATCATTTATTTACTTTAGAGTTAAAATTCCAGATCTTGAGCTAGGTTTTTTTTTTTTTTTTTTAGGCATTAATTTCATTAGTGTTAAGTATTCTTATATATAAAAAAAAATTAAGAATATTAAAATTTAATGACAAAATTAATTATTATCCCCCCCCTCCTCTCAAAATACCTTTTATTATTATTAATTTTATATCACATTAAATCAAAATTGACATTTCTAAATTCATTAGATTTTGCCTATCAGAAAATTTATTAAAATAAACGTCAAAAGCCTGTGTTCTTAGATTTTAAACAGATTTCATTGCATTAATTTCGTTACCTTAAAAAATATTTTTTAGAATTCTCATCATTTTTTTAAAGTAAAATTATGAATAAGAAAATGCAAAGACAAAATGAATTACTATCCATCCCCACCCCAATATCTCATTTTTTATAATATTATTCATAATTGTAGTTCACGTTAAATCTGAATTGACGTTCCAAAATTCACTAGATTTTGTCTACCAGATGGTTTTTTAAATAAATGTCTTAAGCTCTTAAGCGGTAGTCTTCAAATGACTAATTAGTGAATTAACAACAAATTTCTGCCTGATAAGTGATTTTTAATTATTTAAAAATTAATTATTTCACAAAAAAATGTATATATATATATATATATATTATTTGTTATGATTCGCAAATTATTAAAATGCAATAAAAGTTCAGCGATAATGAAAAATTCTTCTATATTTTTGGTTAATAAAGACTTAAAATATTTTTTTATACTTCATTATCCCTTGATTAGTTTTCAGCTTTACAAATCTTACTGAAGTATGAAATGATTTTTATAAAAGTAATGCAATTCATTTAAAACACTAGTAATAATTTTAATCTAGGTTCTATATTTTATTATTTTTTGTTAATAAAATTCTAGATTTAAACTTCAGCATTGAAAAGCTTACAAAATCAAATGAATGATTTTTATAAAAGTAATGCAATTAATGCAACTCATTTAAAATATTTCTTATAAATAATGTACTTAGGTGCAATATATTGCATTTACAAAATAAATAAATAAATATATATATGCTTAAAAAAAATGCTTACTGCTTCAAAGAGGACAGACCTCGCGACCTATGTATTGCGAGGCCCGCACTTAACCGACTGAGCTACGGAAGGATCGTAAACTTTGCACTAAACGATGATCAGAAGAAATTAAGCGCATGGATACAGTAGACGTAGCTTCGGTGAAATTCCCATAAATGGTGGAAAAATATAGTCCGATTTTTCATGCTTATTATAAAACGAATAAGAGTCTTCCTGGAAACACACATGGTCTTATTCGGTTCACCTAAAAGAGATTTATATTATACATTAATTTTCATAAGATCATTTTCGGAGGAAAAAAAGTGAATTAAAAATAAAATTTGAGTTTTCCCAGAAAAAAGAAAAGTGTTATTCACCTCGTCTTAATCAGATTTATATTATATATCAATTTTAAAAAAATCGTTAGTACCGTTTTCAAGATTTTGAAATTAGGAACTTCTTACATACCGTACGAACGCTTTCGCTTTAAAAATGGCTATTTAGATCTCAAAATATACTGCACGTAGAAATGTAAAAATTTCAGTATACGATTAGACTGCAGATATAAGACTGTTCTAGAAAAATCAGAACAATAGGACCTATATCTGCTGAGTTATTAAAAGGCGGCTTTTCGCGTTTTCTTTGATGTTGAGTTAGCCGTATATATGAGTTCCGCCATCTACGAATTCTATGATACGATTTTAGGCTTAAGGCTGCATCACTCGTAATACTACCGTCTTCTATGATAGACACAACAAAAGCTCATAGTAGTAATTTTACCTTTTCATGCCACACATGATGAAATACCATCCTAATCATAGTTGTATTCCTTATAAATATGGGAAGCTTCACAGTCAGTCTCTACTAGTTTCGTTTTACATAACACAAACTTGTTGGTACTTTAGGGTTTTAGTTTCCCTTAAACAAATAAAGATTTCTAAAGCCTAGAAATCTCTCTCTCAAAGAAGATTCTTCCAGTCATCAATCTATTAAGATTTGTAAACTTCTGTGTCTATACACAAATTCCTCCATAAGTACAAAGTCTAGACTAGTACTATTCAAGGCAGAAAAATATGGGAAAGTCATTCTCTCTATTCATTAAGGAATTGGACTATAATTAACCAAGATAGTAATTTAAAACCAATTAAAATCTTAAAATGGCAGTGCGTCTGTTCCTGCCACGGTTATCCTTGGTTCTTTTAGTAGACAAAAAACTGAAAGAGCTCTTTTCTGCATTTTGAAATTGCAATCGCCGTGTCTCCCATAGAGTTACAACCTCCCCCCTAAATAAATAAAATGCATATAAATATATTCAGGCTACCTTTCTGGTTCTAATATCTTTTCTGGAGCTCAGTTAACCATTATTTTGAAGTTTTCTGCAGTTTTAAACTACAGCATTCATTTTCCAGATAAAAGTAATATATACACACACACTTATTCAGGATAACTGTTTCTAATGGTTTCTTAAATAATAATAATAATAATAATTACTATTTCAAAAAGTATTTTTTCTGAAGTTTGATTTCGATGTTTTCTTCGTGTTTTTCTGATTATTTTTCAAGTTTTCTAATTTTTCTGCATTTTGAAACTTATACTGGTTTCTCAGATGGTAGGGAAAAAAAAAAAGCTTCTGTGTACTTTCTAGTTGTAATGGCATCTTTTGGTTTTTAAAAATATGAATATTTATTATTTTAATAAAAATATTTCTTAGACGCCAATTTACATTAGTTTTCGCTTTTTATGCAATTTTAAAATGCCATCTCAGTTTCTCATATGGGGGAAGGAGGGGAACTATTGGAGATACCTATCCAATTCTAATGATATCTTTGATTTAATAAAATATTTAAAATAAAAAAAAGTTTTCTAGAGGTTATTTCATGAATTCTCTGTTACTAGAGGGTGCCAGAAATTAAATTGGCAATTACTATAAAAAGGGTTCCTTACAGGCCAAAGGCATACACACCTGCAGCCTGTCAATTTATGCTGCCAAAGGCAATTGGGGTTCTTAAACCTGAGCTCATTTGGAAATATTTTTGTTTACAAATATAAAAACCATATAAATTCTATTTTGATTTTCAAAAACAAGTTGGAGTATAAAAAGCATGCCTGGTGTATCAGGCATGGAATTCCTCCTCAAGGAGAATTCCATCTTTTTAAAAGCAAATTTGGACATTCTCTGGAATGAGGCAAAGAAAATATTTGAAGCATATAAAAAGGGAAAGGAGGGGGGTGGAGATAGTCTGGAAAATTCAATGATGACATATCAGACATAATGACATATGACATTCAATAACATTTGTCTATTCAAATCCTTGTTCTGAATTGCCATGCAAAAGAGCCTGTGATGATAGGTTAATTTCATCATCACATATCTTGCCCACCTGTGGCATATCACACTGTTCGTTAACATTTCAGTTACTCGAGCTAATGAATCATTGGGCTGATTTTGAATTCAAAAGGTCCGTTAGGTTATAATTGTGCAAAGTTCAAAGATTTGTGGCTCGATGCACTTAGAATGCCGTCCAACAGCCTTGATTGTATCCTTGGCCGCACCGCTAAAAAGATGTAACACTTTTGTCTCCTGTACACCAGGGGTCACCCTGCGAGAATGTTATATTGCTTGCTTGTATTTAATAAAATGCCACATACGTATCTTAGATCTTTTAACTGAATCTCTCCTAGTACCTGAGTTTTTGCATCCGTGCAAAGTATTTTAAACTGATACGGCTAATTGGATACAGATAAAATGACTATTTAAAATTTAAATTAATTTATCTTCAAAAGGATGAATGAAACCAATAGTATAGAGCCATTAAATCGAGTTCATATGATAAGCAACTGAAAGTCATGTAAATCAAGTGTCTTCCAGAGTGAAATTTCTTTAGACTTTAGAAGGGAAAGGTAGTTTCCACAAGTTTCTTCTTGGAATAGAATGTTTTGTCCTATTTGTAGAACACTTTTGGGTAATTTTAGTAAAGGAATTTTTAGAGATGTATTTCTGGAGTAAAGGTCAATTTGATGTGCATATATTAACATGGAGAATTTTTTTTTCTTTTGAAAGAAGGGAAATAATCTTAAATAGCCAAATCATTCAGAATATTTCTTTTGCAAAATTAATCGCTGCACTTCACATAATTCAATGTGAGAGATTTGGATTAACATCTTTAATTTTCTTTTTTGATTCAATGAACCTATATGTTTATTTATTAGTTGTTTAAAGATTTTTTAATGCTTTTTAAGTTATGATAAGAAAAGTCATATCTACAGTTATATTTCCTTTTACTGTATAAATAACTGTTGAAATGTGTCTAAATTATAAGTTTGGCACTATTGCATAGATGGAAAAAATGCTCTTTTTTTTCTTATTTTTCACTTTCATACCTGTGTATATTGCTCAAAGTATGAGGTCCTCCGACACAGGTTCATTCAGAAAAAGTTTGATTTAAACTAATAAAATTGTACAAATTAGAGGTTGATTTGTAAACGTAGATCAGAGCATGCGGATCAGGTCTGGGTGTTTGCTGCCAAAGGCAGTGTTGCTCCCTACTCTTGGTTTGATTGGAAAGATTTTCATTTATAAATATAAAATCATTCAAATTCACGGTTTGTTCACAAAAACAGACCAGAGTGTGCACAGCAAGCAGCATAGCAGGCAAAGTCTTGTAGTAGTTCAATAAAAGTTATGAAAACTGAACCTGTCTATGATTGAATTAGATGAAAAATTTCATGACTTCAGGGGGAGAAATAACAAATTTGCGGTGACGGAAACCTGCCTAAAATAGACTTTTTCTTGTCCCAAGTTATTGTTTTTACAGGTTTTTCAACAACAAATATTTTCAGCAAAAATTGCTGAATTATATATGCACATGCATATTTGCATGGACATTAGATTCAAACTGGGGTTACTTTTTTTTAATAGACTCTGACCATTGTGTATATTTCTACAGACTTGAGTCAAGCCTGGATTTCATTCTTCCTGTTTTGGGCTGGAATTATATATATACCTAGAGTTTTGTAGTCCTTGGCCTAAAAATTTGGGCTTGTGCAGACCTCTACACGTAATTTAAAACATGAGTACATTTATTTATTTTATGAACATATTTATAGAAATTTCTGATTTAAAAATTTATTTGGAAATTATTTAGATAATGATGTTATATAAATTGTATTATAAAGAAGTAGATCATCTTTTTTCTTCAGATAGTGAAAAATTTAATTTCATTTATTAAAATAATTTAGATATTAAAAATAAGAGAAAACGAAATTTTTTTTTCATGCATAACCAGAATATAATTAAAAGTTTAAAATGATAATTTTCACTGTTCGGACACAATGTTAAATGAGAATATTTTACATTGTAAGATGCAAAAATTGTATAATTAAAATGTATGAAAGTTTAATTCAAATAGTAAATACTGTTAACTAGGGATATTTTCCTCTATAAAATACAAAAAATGTTTTATATTGAGAAGGTAATTAAAAAGAAAGAAATTTTGTATAGTTTAAAGTCAAAATATTGCTGTCAAATGATCTTGCAATGAAAATTACAATTATTATTTGTTTATCAATAGTATAAGTAATTTATAAGCAAGAATATCATTTTTAAATTAAATGTAATTTTATTTGCATTTTATAATAGAAAACATTTGTAACTTAAAATTATTTAACAGCAAAATTTTGAGTTTAAACAATACAAAATTTCTAACATTTCAATGAGTTGCATTCTTGATATGGAAATATTTTTGCATCTTATAGTGGAAAATATTTCCAATTAACAATATTTATTTTTTGAATTAAAACATTTTTTTACAGTTTTTAAATACCGTTTTGGCATCGTACAAATTCGTCTATTCGATATCATTAGATCATATGATATTGCAATGTACTCAGTAAAAGATTAATTACCAAGTGACCAATTTATCGAAAACTAATACACAAAGGCTTTAAAACCGATTCAGTTGTAGTCGGGATGTGATGCTCAGTAGGTGATCTGCCTTGTGGACAAGAAGTCATATCTGCCGACCCTGGAAAATGAGATCGCCAGGACAAAATATAGTCGAGTTAGGACTTTTTGCAGAAGTTCAGCCAAAGATTATTTGCTGTTAGGGGTACAACATTTTAAAAATATGTATTATTAATAAGGTAATAGAATTGTTGTAGTAATTCGTTATTATTTTAAAATCTAAGCCAACCTTAAGTTGTAAATCCAGATATAACTGTTCTTGTAGAATAAACGTCTATTATTGGACAAAGAATTTGTTTCTGCTTAATTTTGTGAAGATCTTGTACAGACTATATACAATATTAATTTGATCATTCTTAATCTTGTTTATGTACTATGTTCTGCCTCTACCAGTATCTCACCCATTTTGCTGATAATTTGTTCAAGGCCTCATTTTTCATCCCAAACTGTTACCATTTTGTTCTTGGGCACATCTTGCAATGGCTGTGGGTCAGCTTATAAAGGTTCTGCATTTTTAACAAATATACCAGTTCCACAATGATTTAATTCTCTTTGTTTGAAAAGTGGGTGGTCTTTTAGATATCTAAAATAACATTTTTGCCATTTTACTTCTAAGTATTTTTTTCACGATCTTTTTATACTTGCTGAGCATTCTTAATTTATTCATGATTGGTTAGAATGTACATTTTAATTTCAACTGTTCCTTTACGTTAAGTAAGGATTTTTTGTTTTGTACAGTTTTCTCCATATATGCCTGTTGTATTTATGGTGTTTTTAGCAATTTTTTTTTTAAGGTGAATTCCACATTTTAATAACCTTTTTCTTTTTTCCAACTTTGTTCTCTAAAGATTATTATTAGAAGTTAAATCATTTGAGTGGGTAATGACTAGCTTTTATAAAACACATTCAAACTATATTCCAGGGAGTTTTAAATGATTCAACATTAACCAAAATCTTCTTTGAAGAATTATTGTGAATAGGGGTGGTTTTAAACATATTCTCTGGAATTTATTCACATATAGGAAAGATGTGAGTGGTTTAAGTTCCAAATTCAAATGTACTACCTTGTTACCTGGCAGTTACTATTATATGGCTGTACATCTTTTGACAGACACTATAAGTTTATAATGAGTTTCAGTTAACTCTCCCTGTATTGCTTCCATTTATTCCTTTGGGGCTGGATGATATCAAAAATTTAATATCACAATATATAAACATGTTGATATTGCAATACTAATTTAAATTGGGAGAGAAGAGACATTTGCTATTTTCAAAGGACAAATGATATAGTAACAAAAATTTAAACAAAAAACTTCGATTTATTGCTTTATACTGTGTTTTATCTATTTTTTCATACAACACTAGGGGGCTCGGCCCCCTACGAGCTGCGCTCGCCAACCCCCATCCAGACACCGCAGACTCTAAATGCACGCTAATGTGATCGGCTTTAAAAAGATTTCGAAAGATTGAATTATAATTTAAAAAACAGTGGCGATCTCACTATAAACGGATTTCTATTCATTTCTCTTTGATTGGGGAAATTTTAACGCCAAATCCGCTGCAGTACTACTTGATTATCCCGTCGACTAATTTCGCCAAATTATATAAATCGCCAAACCACTCGCTAAATCATACAAATTGACATAATTTTTATTTTAAATAACGAAAGAACAAATAAATTAGTACAACATTAATAAAAATACAAATAAAACGTCGAAATAAAAATAACTTGATGACGTAGACACGTGTAACAACATTTCAAAATAAGCTAATATAAAAGGAATTAAGTAAACAGAATCTTTGTCTCCCAGTATTTTTTAACAAAGCGAAAAGAAAGTTCTTTTAAATGAGACATTTTAAAATAATCGTTTTTAATCTGACGTAATTTTGACCAAAACTATTCTTTCTCTTTTTAATATTCACCTGAAAATACTTGTGTTAGAAATAAAATATTATTTGCGCTTTCCTAAGAAACATAGTTGAAAAGTATCCTCTCAAAATATCAAATAAATGTCTAGCGCAATTTGTAAATTTAAACCGTTTTGCAATATTATTTTGTGTTCATTTTATGTAATAACTAATGTGACGTAAATATGACGTAATTTCTCCTATTTAAGACTTCTAACGGATTTTAATAAATTTATTATTTTACAAATTCCTTTCTCTCTTAAAATTTACGTGTAATTATAGTTTTTATGACGTAATTTTTAATAAGTTCCTGCTTTTTGTACATAATTATTTAATTCTAATTCCAAATGTTTTTTTCTGTTTATAATAGTCACGTGTAAATAAATTTTTAATTTATTACACGTATAAATATTTTTTTTTTTTTTTTTGAGCAAACATTATTGTTTCCGCTGTTTATACAGTTGGCAACAGTTTAAATTAATATCACTTTCTAAAATCTGTAAAAAATATCTCTCGAAATGCTGAAAATTTGAATTTAAAATAGATATAAAACCTCGAAAAATGAGTCAAATTAAAAAAATAAATCAATTCTGCACACCTGGAAATTATAACGTATAAAATGAACTAAAAATTATTAAATTCCGATGTATAGTTTTTGCTACTATAAAACTTTTTTAGTGGAACGATTTTGTCCAACTTTAGAATTAAATATCTCTTAAAATAATTCTTCGATTTGAAAACTGTCTGCATCAGCGTGTTTATCAAACATTTCTGTATAACACTACCGATTTTCATATTTTTGTATGCATTATTTTTCTTAATATTAACGAAGAAAGACCTCCGGCTACAAAAAATTCAAAACCGGCGGCGGTGGTGACAGCGGTAGTTACTTTTTTTTAGAATAGAGAGATAATTTCTTTTATTTTTTAAAGCAAAAAATAACCAATTGTTCAATAAATATTTGTATTTACACAAAAAAAAAAAAAAAACTTATTAATGGTAAAGTAAAGATAGTATTTTCCCCTTTCTTCTCATTGTATTACATTTATCTTTCTTTTTAAAATTTCATTTCACCACCATTTAATTTTCATATATATACACTATATTGCCATTAATGACCGGCAATTTTCAATTTTAGACATTTTTTCAATATTTAGAAATATACTTGTCAGATTCTTCTGGAATTTCAGCATTAAAAAGAACAGGTATGACCTCATATTTAGCAATGTTGATTTGATAAGTAGGACAATTAGGGGGCCAACAAAAAATCAAAGAAAAAAAATAATACTTGGGATCACCCTGTAAAATAAAATGCACGAAATGATCTATCGCTACTGAATATAAATAAACAGACATTGTGCAATATGTGTATTCTTTTGCGTAAGAATAGCACGTATATTAATAGACATATAGCGATTTATTTAAAAAAATTAAATTCTTGCATGTTTTTTGCTTATAACATACAGGGTTTTCAACCAAATTTAACGCCAATTTCAGAAAAATTGACAAAATATAGTAGAAACAATATAGTGCAATTGGAATATAAATATATTAAATATTTTAGGAAATATGATCAGTTATATGAAAATTTTTATCTGCGCATGCACGGACGATAACAAAGATCATTTTACATAATTTAATAGTCATTTCTACGGAGAAACTTATTTCTAGTAAAATATCGTAAAAATTCAGAAAGATATCGGCGTTAGAGTGAGCAAATTTTTAGTTCTCTAAAAGCAGCTGAATGATAAGGGGTTTTCCACAAATTGTCATTTTTAATTTTCATTTTTTATTGATGCTTTAGTTCTTCTGATAACCACCAAAACTAGCCTATACCATGATCAAAAGAAGTATCAAAATCGAAGCATTTTTTCCAAATCTACTCGTTGATAGTCACTAAATACTAACTTTTTTCTGAAAGTCAGTTAAAGGATTTTACACAAATTGTTATTCTTTATTATCATTCAGTTGCTTTTAGAGAACAACTAAAAATTTGCTCACTCTAAGGCCGATACCTTTCTGAATTTTTACGATATGACTAGATTTTTTTGAATAAGTTGTTCCATAGAGTTGACTATTAAATTATGTAAAATGATCCTTGTTATCGTTCGTGCATGCACAGATAATTATTTCATACAACTGCTCATATTTCCTAAAATATTAAATATATTTATATTCCAATTGCACTATTGTTTCTATTATATTTTGTCAATTTTTCTGAAATCGGCCTTAAATTTGGTTGAAAACCCTGTATGTTATAAGCAAAAACATGCAAGAATTTTTTAATTTTTCTAAATAAATCGCTATATCTCTATTAATATACGTGCTATTCTTACACAAAAGAATACTCATATTGCACAATGTCTATTTATATTCGGTAGCGATAGATCATTTCGTGCATTTTATTTTACAGGGTGATCCCAAGTATTATTTTTTTTTCTTTAATTTTTTGTTGGCCCTTTAATTGTCCCACTTATCAAATCGACATTGCTAAATATGAGGTCATACCTGTTCTTTTTAATCCTGAAATTCCAGAAGAATGACAAGACTATTTCTAAATATTCGACAAAATGTCAAATTGAAAATTGCCGGTCATTAATGGCAATATAGCGTATTTTTAAAAGCTCATTTAATAAAATTAAAAATGTCAAACTTTTGTATTATTTGATTCAAAATGAGTTTGGCTGGACTGAGCCAGATTTCTTTTATTTTGTACTTTGTTTTTGTGGTTACACTGGCGGAGCCACAGGTGCATCCCTTATTTAAGTTTGGTATAAAAAAAAACACTATCATGGGAAAACTTAATTTTATCAATGAGCATTAGCTTTTCTTATTTTTAATTTATCAAAGGATTGCTTTGGATGGCTAAAAATATGAATTTAAGTATTGCATATTTTGAGCAGCTTAAGATTTACTACAAAAATTACTCGTGACACACTTGCAACTTTTTTCTTCAATTCTTACCTAACATTGTAAGATAAAACTCAAAAAATTTAAACAGTAAAAAAAAAAAAAAAAAAAAAAAAAAAAAAAAAAATTTTGTTCACTGTATTACTTAGGTATTTTCCTATACAGAAATTTAATTTCATAATACGAGGTGCATTCAAGTTCTAAGACCTCAGATTTTTTTTTCTAACTACTCATCCGAAAACTATGAAACTGGTGTTACTTTTCTCCCTGCAGACATACATTTTTCACAACGTCGATGCCATGATTCCATGACCGCAGTGAAGGCTTCTTTAAGAGTCTGTTTTAACCACTGGAAAATCGCTGAAGCAAATCGTGCTGTTTCACCAAGACCAATGCACCCGCACATCGGGCTAACGTTACGCAACAGTTTCTTTGTGAAAACAACTTTGAAGTGATTTCTCATGCTACTCACCTGACCTGGCTCCTAATGACTTTTGGCTGTTCCCAACAACTCTGTGGACGCACATTCACTAGCTGTGCTGCTATTGCTTCAGCAATTTTCCAGTGGTCAAAACAGACTCCTAAAGAAGCCTTTGCCGCGTCCATGGAATCGATGTTATGAAAAATGTGTACGTCTGCAGGTAACACCAGTTTCATAGTTTTCGGTTGAGCAGTTAGAAAAAAAATCTGAGGCTTTAGAACTTGAATGCACCTTGTAAAATTCACTAGAATAAGCAATAAGTTCATTTCCATAATCTATTGAAATTCACCATAAAAAATTTCAATGTTTTTAAAGTACCTTTTTTATGACTGAAGCAACAAAAAAATACAAAATCTATCAGATACTGAAAATTCATTTTAAGTGAAGATATAAATTCATCTGGAGAAACCATGCTCTATCAAGCAATATCAGTACTATCATCAATGATCAGCACATATTAAAGCTCATATGACTGGCCATGATATATCAATGTTTGGATTTATCGCAATATATATGAACCAATGAAGAAAGGGCAATAAATGTTATTTAGTATTCATCTAAAAAACAGTTGAATTTGTGGTTTGCAGCAACATATCATTGAGAATATATTGGGATATTCCTAACTTGAAGATAATCAGCAGAGGTCAACTTTCTGTTTTGAATGAAGTATGCCACTGAAGACATTGGAATAGGATATTCAGCACAATTTTAAGAGCTCGAAATCGCAGTGAGCAGAAAACATTTTATTGTGATATCAACATAGTATGTTTAAATACTATTATTGGAATATTTTAAAAATATCAATATTTAACCAATATATTGATAAATAATCCAGCTCTATACATCACCAGAAAAGTTTTCTTTAAAGTCTTGTATTGCTGCACTTGCTATTTGACTGATGCATTTACAGAAATGTTAACTTAGTCTGTCTAGTTTAGGAAAACTTTATGCAGGGCTCTACAAATTATAAAAAATCTGGTAGCTAGCAAACATTTCCGGTCACAAATAAACATTTACTCTTCCCCACCATTGTCAATTTTTGCCCATTTTTTTTATTATTTAATCATGGATTTTTCAAATTAGTTAAGTTTTTTATGAATTGATTGAAGAAGTATAATTTGCAAATTTGAAATTAACTTATTAAGTTTCTTGACGAAAGTTACAAAAATTATAATTTAGATACATAGGGTTGAATAAAGTAAGCAAAATCATAAGAAAAAGAATTGCTTTTTTACTAAAATCTTTTTTTTTTTTTTTTTTTTTTTTTTTTTTTAAATAAGGAAATTATTTTGAAAGAAATCTATACTATTATAATAAAGTAACATTTGTTTGTAGGGGATAATCTCTGGAACTACTGAACTGATTTCAAAATTAATGGTGGCAAATTGATGGCAACAGTGATGACTCCAACATAGGCTCTATTTTATGCTGGTGCCACTGCTCCCAGGTGGGTGCAGAAGCAAAAAATGTTCAGAAATTGCTATTTTTAAAATACTGAAGAGGCTAGAAACTTGACATTTGGCATGGTAGTTACATGCAAGATGTAAATGCTAAAAATGTTCTAAATTACGATTTCTATGGAATTGTTAAAGATAGAAACTTGAAACTGCTACCTTTAAGGCACAAATGCTCGCACAAAACAGTTATGCTCACTTCTAAAAAAAAGTTTAAAAGGGTGAAATGAGCAGAAAATATTCTAAATTGTGATTTCTGTGGAATTGTTAGCGATAGAAACTCAATTTGACATGGCTGTTAATTTTTAAGACACTAGGGGGCTCGGCCCCCTACGAGCTACACTCACCAACCCCCATCCAGACACTACAGGCTCTAAATGCACGTTAATTTGATCGGCTTTAAAAAGATTTTGAAAGATTGAATTATAATTTTAAAAACAGTGGTGATCTCCCTATAAATGGATTTCTATTCATTTCTCTTTGATTGAGGAATTTTAACGCAAAATCCGCTGCGGTACAACTTGATTATCCAGTCGACCAATTTTGCCAAACTATATAAATCGCCAAACCACGCGCCAAATTATACAAATTGACATAATTTTTATTTTAAATAACGAAAGAACAAATAAATTAGTACAACATTAATAAAAATACAAATAAAACGTCGAAATAAAAATAACTTGATGAAGACGCATGTAACAACATTTCAAAATAAGCTAATATAAAAGGAATTAAACAGAGTCTTGTCTCCTGGTATTTTTTAACAAAGCGAAAAGAAAGTTCTTTTAAATGAGACATTTTAAATTAATCGTTTTTAATCTGACGTAATTTTGATCAAGCTATTCTTTCTCTTTTAAATATTCACGTGAAAATACTTTTGTTAGAAATGAAATATTATTTGTGCTTTCCTAACAAAAATAGTTGAAAAGATCCTCTCAAAATATCAAATAAATGTCTAGCGCAATTTCTAAATTTAAACTGTTTTGCAATATTATTTTGTGTTCATTTTATGCAATAACTGTAATGTGATGTAAATATGACGTAATTTCTCCTATTTAAGACTTCTAACGCATGTTAATGAATTTATTATTGTACAATTTCCTTTCTCTCTTAAAATCATGTGTAAATATAGTTTTCATGAAGTAATTTTCAATAAGTTCCTGCTTTTTATACATAATTATTTAATTCTAATTTGAAAGTTTTTTTCCTGTTTATAATAGTCACGTGTAAATCAATTTTTAATTTAAAGCAAACATTATTATTTGCACTTTTTATACAGTTGGCAACAGTTTAAATTAGTACAATTTTCTGAAATAAGTAAAAATCTCTCTCGAAATGCTGAAAATTTGAATTTAAAATAGAAATAAAATCTCAAAAAATAAGTCAAATTAATAAAAGAAATACAGTCTGTACACCGGGAATTTCAAATGTATAAAATGATCTAAAAATGATTAAATTCCCATGAATAGTTTTTGCTCCTATAAAATTTTTTTAGTGGAACGATTTTGTCCAACTTTAGCATTAAATATCACTTAAAATTATTCTTCGATTTGAAAACTGTCTGCATCAGCGTGTTTATCAAATATTTCTGTATAATACTACTGATTTTCATATTTTTGTATGCATTATTTTTCTTAATATTAACGAAGAAAGACCTGGTCACCAAAAAATCAAAACCGGTGGCGGTGACAGCGGTAGTTACTTTTTTTTAGAATAGAGAGATAATAGCATGCACAGAACAGCTGTTAAAGAAATTCGAAATTTTAAAATGTTCAAAATTGAAATTTCAATGCAATTTGATATGGCTGCTATCTTCAAGACGCAAATGCATGTACAGAACAGTTTATTAAAAAATTCGAAAGCAGGGTTCATACTCATTTTCAAAGAAAAAATCCCCTGAGAATCCCCTGATGCATTTTCAGGAATGCATAATTTTTCCATGTCAACAATCAATGACATTTTTTTAAACCAGAATCACGACCCCACGCCCTCCTTTCCTTTAAAAAAAAATAATAAAACTAGATAATCTCAAAAATACAGTTTATATATTACCTATATAAACAATATGAACAGAACTTTAAAGGAAAAGCATTAATTTGTGTACGACAGAAATGAAGCCTGCAAGCCTTGTAAGCTAATAATAAGCTAGAAGCAGCAGGAGTCTTTCGGTAGCTTCATCGCCCCGAGCCCTCCCTTCCCGCTTTTCGGTGTCTTTAATTTGTGTAATTTCCCTTTTAAATTTGTCCGGTTTCAATTTTTGATTTTTTTTTTTTTTTCATTCTGGCTTCCGCAAAAGAGTGGGACTAGAGTAGATGAATAAAAGGCTGCGGACGAAGATGGGCCGCTCGCCGCGGCGGTCCTCCTTAAAAAACTCTGTAGATTGCTGTAAGAATTTAATTTCCACTTAGGGATTTTATTACCTCTTTGAAAAGAATTATGAATAATATGAAGGCTCCAGTGTCAATATCAATTTTAAAATGTCCTTTATTTTTCTTAAGTTCTTCTTTAACAATTTTCAAACCTCACGATGTTAGAAGGCATGTCTAGTGACTGAATGGATGTCGCCAGACGTTAGAAGTAGTACAGATTAAATATAACATATGTTATATCTAATCTGTAAGAAGGAGTGGCTAATTTTCAATTCTACATATCACGATGTTAGAAGAAAGGCCTTAGTTTGATTTCATTAAGACTACACAAAACACGCAAACAAAAGCGATTGCCCTCAATTTCCCAGAGTAACCAATCATTTTGCCAGGTTTTCCCAGGTTTGGGGAATTTTTTGCACTATCCCCTGAGATTCCCCTGATTTTTTAGGGCCAAAATTTATCCCCTGATTATCCCAGGAATCCCATAATCCCCTGATGAGTAGGAACCCTGGAAAGTTAAAAGGGTGCAAGGGAAAAAATGATTGATTTTTGTGATACAGAAGGGACTAGAAATTTAACATGGTGGTTACTTAAAATACAAATGCTTGCTAAAAAAAATTAATTTTAAAAAGGTGAAATGAGGGAAAAATGTTCTAAATTAAGATTTCTATGGAATTTTACATACAGTCGAGCCCCAATCAACGAATCGCAATTTAACGAATTTCTCGACTTAACGAATTTTTTAATGGTCCCGGCGAAAATGGAACAAAAATACTTCAATTTAACGAATAGCTTTCTATGTAAAAAAAGTGAGAAATTGAAGAAATTTTCTAATATTTATAAAATATTTTCAGCGTTTCTGATTGTTGATTTTCTGAATATGTATCATATGGCGCAGAAATATCTTCATGCAAAAATGTACATTATACCGAGGTTGTTCATGCTGTAGTAATGGATCAGATAAAGAAGGTAAAATAGAGATGAAGCATTCAACATTCAAAGAAACAGTCAGCAGTTTAGATTCTTTGAAATGGAATTTGATGGCTTATAATGTTGATAATCCTCACAGCTTCAGGAAAAAATTGATAAGGAAGTTTGGAATACAAAATTGAAATAACGCAAACAAACATCTATAAAAAAATAACTTATTTATCTAGAAAATTCGAATAAATAAGATTTTTTTTTAAATTGAAATGATTGGGATTTATAGCGGTGCATAAAAAAAGAATGAATTTTTATACAATGTATTTTTGTAAAGCAACAAATGTTTAAAATCGTTATTAAAGTAAGTGAGGAATGTTCTTTTTATTTATAGTCATTTTTTAACTTGTGCTGTTGTATAAAAGAATTTCTTTGATTATCCCGATTTAACGAATAAAGTTGTTAGTCCCGAACGATTCGTTATATCGAGGTTCGATTGTATTTGTTATTCCACATCCATTTCAAATTTAGTTGATATATTCGCAATTCTGACTACAAATCTACACATTATTCCAATACTAATGTCTTCATTATAGAGAAATCTGTTTATGTATTAAATTCTAACTCAATAATTGATTTTAAAACTCTTACAAATGTGTTGTTTATAATTAAAATGCTTCACTATATTCAAGTTGGGTTAAAAAAGGCCAATTTTGACCTAAAAAAGCTGGTTAAAACCGATAAAAGCCATTAGTGTGACTTTTAAAAATTTTAGGCAGCTTTTTTGCTACCCTGTACTACAGTAAATTTTCTCCTCTGCTATTTTTTTTTTGTGTGTGTGGTTATATATTTGATTTTTTTTTTTAAATCAAAAGCCCAGACAATGTCGGGCGAGTCAGCTAATTATAAGGCAAACCACTGACTAACATCTTTAAAATCTCGGCGATTTTATGACATATTACTTTATATAAGAGTTTTACAAACACATTTTTATCGTGGTTCTTCAAAAACTGCATTAATTTTTTTTTTTTGCTTCTTAACTAAACTGACATATGTCCTAATGTATGCCAGTATTTTCTTTAAACCCAAAGTACCATTTACCTATAGTTTTCTCTGGCTTATCATTAAATAAAATGCACAAATGAATCATCATTAAGTCATTCAATGTTGATGCTTCAAGTCTTCAGTTAAAATATCTTTATAGCCAATGACAACTGCATTTATTGAGCCTTGTCTATGTGAGTTGTATAGTTGCTTTGCTTGTTAAGAATGAAAAAGCTCTGTAAAGTGTATACTAATTAATTCAATGGGCAGCAGGAAAAATTCGAAAAAGTCATTATGCTTTAAAAAATGTACTAAACAAAACGAGCTGATTTCAAATATTCATATAATATAATCTAAAAATGTACACACATCCCAGTAATACAAAGCACATGATGGAAATCCATCAAACGTGCCTCAGATCAGATATGTTTTCTTCACACATGATTAAAAAATGAAGTCAGAGTTAATTATAACACTATTAAAACAAAGATTGTTAACTCTAATTTTAGAAGTCTCGTTTCAAAAGAATACGAAATCGTTAACTGAAAATAATGTGCTGCCATCTACAATCAAAGCAAGCAAAATGTGACATACGGCATTAAAAAAATCCATCAGCCAGTGATGTTCTAGATCAGTGGTTCCCAACGTGGGACGTACGCTCCACAGGGGGACACAATTTGGTTTTTGAGGGGGGGGGGGGGCAATTTCAGATTAGTAATTTACACATTCTCTCTAAGATTTTCTTCATTTTTTAATGAAAGTCATGTTGCATGCTTAAAATAGAAATAACACACGGAAATTTAAAAATACCTGAAAATTTTTTTCCCCAGAAGTTCCTATTTAAAAGCTGAAAATACAACTGTTACCAGAATAATTGTATTAAAAGTTTTCTTGTACATTTAGACTCATTTATATATTTAAAAACTTTACTTTTACAATTTTTCTGATTTTAATAATATTTTAGCGTTACACACCACTTTAAAAAAAAAAAAAACTATTTATTGAAACTTTTATTTCTGTTTACAGTGCAATGTACCACATGAAGGAACTTAAGATTGACCATTTTGAACAAATAACCTAAAAAATGTTTGAAATATTTTAACAATGTACAACTTTTATAAAATTAATAAAACCGAAATGAGCATCACAGAAGGAAATGGATAAAAAGTAAACATTGTATGGCTCTCGTGCATACTACAAGCACAATATATAAACATACAACATGACATAAGCATTTTAAAATTGAAAATAGGATAACACATAGTGGTAAACTAACGATAATGGTAAAAAGAAAGCCTACTACAAGATAAGCCTGTTATGAGGGGAAAGAAAAACGGTTACTTAAAATTAATAAAGTTGCAAATCCAAGAACTGCTAATTGTGAATTATGTTATTCATACAGTCTTGGTGTTTAAAAAACCTCACCTGTTCTTAATGAAGTACAAAAATCAACTATAAAATATAGCATTTTTATCAAATATAATGAAAAAAGAAATTCAACAAATTTCTTGGAGATAAAAATGCGGATTACATAACACTTTTTGCCAAACAACTGAAAATTTTTCTAGATGTAAATGTGAAGGCTTTATCATACTTAATTATTCACACTGAAAAAGCCTAAAAGAGATAACAGTTAATTTTTTGTATAATAAAAATTATATGTTAGAGGGGAGGAGGGGGGAACATCAAGATTTTAAAGACACTTAGGTGGGGCGTGGCCAGAAAAAGGTTGGATACTACTGTTCTAGATGATAAAATGTTTGTAAAATACAAATATTCAAATACAGATTTTTTTGCCGATGACTATGTGTATGGGGATACAAAATATTACATGTAAACTGCTGTAGTTAACTTATTTTTAATGATACAGAAAAATTAATACTATATTTAGAATCTGTAAAACTTGTCCAATAAAATAGGGAATTCCAATCTGCAGTTTAGGAAAATTTCAAGTTGCTCTCCCCTCCTATCAAAATGTAGCTCACATTATATACAGTCTCACTAAGCACCATATAGTGCAATTTCAGGGTTTCTTATGATATCATTTTTCATATAAAGCAAAATTTCATAAAATATGAATGAAAATCCTTAGAGCGAGACACTTTCTATTTTTGAGTAATTAAAGTATATTATTACTCCGGGCTTCTATTTAAAAAAAGTTTTGTTGTAGCATGCAACCTGCTGAGCTCCGTAAAAGAAGGTAGCTCAAACTTACTGGTCCACTTTCTGCTGCAACCACATCACTACTTTAATGCACACAAGCAATGAAAGTCTGCATTTAATTTTACTCTTTCATATGCTTTAATCCCTTTTGTTTATTTTTACACCTTTTTTATATTTTTATGAGCAATACTTGCAAATTTTTTCTGCATCTTGTTAAACTTTCACAATTTTTTTTGTGATAAATCAAATAAAAGCTGTAGTTATTTAAATAAAGCATATAATTAGGTGCAAATTATAACAGCTCCATATTTTAAAGAAATTCAGAAATCTAAATCATTTCCTAAGTGTTTTGCCTTACTTTCCTCCAAATTGTATAACATTTTGTATTCATGGGGGATCACTACATTCAGTGTAACAGAATAGGAATCTATTATAGAGCTCAGTGGTTTTCATATCTCTAACTTTTCTCTTGATTTCAGAATTATACTACAATGTATATAAGAGTTAATGCATGTAATGGAAAACATACATATATATTTTCTGAAATGCTTTAGAAAAACACTTTTAAAAAATTTGGTCCTTAAAACTTTTTAAAAATTATTTTTTATTCTGGAAAAATATTTATTAATGTAGATATATAAAGTAAGACTATATAAAGTAGATAATTAAAATTTTAAAACTGCCACAAGTGTTACAAATGAAATGTTTAATCATTCATATTTAAAAACTCAAATAGAATTTTGGCTTATTTATTTAACCTTTTAATCATAATTTAGCTGTTATCAGAATACTACAAATAATTATGCATCTTTAAAAAATAAGAATGAATTTAATACAATATTTCTCTTTTCTGAAACAAGTTTGACACATTTTTGGTTTAATATCCATTCTAAATCCACATCTCAACTCCACCTCTTAATTTGTATCTACTCTCAGAAACATACTCTGATTATTAAAGTGATATAGACGACTAGATCCCCCCCCCCCCCCCCCACACACACACACATAAATTATCACACAAGGGAAAAAAAATGTCTCACCTTTTTTTGTTTTAAGTCTGGAGAATAATTTTGTAACTCCCTGTTTATAGGCAAAACTGAGTAAACCAGTCAAAATAGCTTTTCACATATTTATAACCATTTTACTCTGCAAATTGAATTCTGGAGATTTTAATGTGAAGTGATGTGAAATATCATAAAAAAAAAAAAAAAGAGAAACAATATTGTAGTATTTAAAATTCCTTCACATATAAATAAAGTTAGAGGAATCTTTTCCCCTTTCTTCTCATTCTTTTCCTGCAACAAGTTCATAGCAATCAACTCTGTCAAATTATGTAAAACTTGCCAAATAACTTGTAACAACTCTGCAATTGATGCATACTTTTGAAGTCACAAAATTATTTTACAATATTCTGGTGAGAAAAAAGTTCCATTAGTTTTTTATAAACGTTATTTTAAATAAATGCAAATCTGATTTTCATTTAACTACAGAGAACAGAAAAAAAGGAAGAAATCTAAGGAAAAGATTTTAAAAAAAAAATTACAGAAAAAGTAACTATTATAGTTTAGTACAAAAGCTTTTTTTTTAAGGCTAAAAAAAAAATGTAGGGTTTTGTTACAGATTATTCACAAAGTCTCACATAATTAGAGAGAGTTGAAACTGCAAGAACTACACTGCAATTAATCTTTAAATTTACATGTACAGTACAGAACCATTTAACCAGAATGGTTGGGGTCAGATGTATTCCAGATAACTGGTTAACTGCTTGGGCATTAAAGCAACATCTATTTTGATAAGTTTTGTGGAATAGATGTAGTTGTGGTATTATTTCTGATGATTTCAAATTATTAGATTACTCAGATTAAGAATCAGATTCAAACAAGAACGAAGACTGATCATAGTTTGAAAGAAGGCAATTTATGGGAACCCCTTGGAAACAAAAATTCTTTTGTTTCCTCTGCATAAAAATCAAAACATCCAAAATACAATTAAATGTGTTTCTATTTCAAATCCTAGATGCTGGCATCGAGTTATAACATGATTCTTCAACTGTTTCAAGCAATGCATTGTGTCAAACTGGCAGTGTATAGCACTTTTTTCTGCAAAGATTCTGAAATCAGTCTATTAAAAATATGATTCTGGATAAATGGTTCCATATTGTATATACAAACAAAAAATATTTACTATTTCTTTGCTTAAGTTTGTACAATCAAAATCAAATGGACAATACAGAAACTGGAATGCCATTTTAGGCAACTGATGTATACAGGCTACCCCCCCCCCCCCCCCAACATAGATCTCTCTTCCTGTATATATATTAAATAGTTGAAATTGGCAGAAAGTGTCTAAAATAACCTTTATGTTTTAAAGATTTGTATCGACTAAGACAGCATATTATACTAAAAATTAGATATACTAGAATGCGATACAGTTGTAGGTTTTATATATATATATCTAAAATTTCCCCTTTCACTTGCATATCAGAAACAAGTAAGATAATTCACTACAAGAAAATTTCACAATCAAACACACAGGCAAAATAGTTTCACAAGGATTTAATAGGACTCATTTGTTGATACAGAAAAAGAAAATTATGCTAATTTTTCAGACAGAAATACATAATTTTATTAAATTTGGAATGCAACTGTATATTACATTTGAAAACATAAAATAAAAATATGACTAGTTAAATAAAGCTATGCTATTTTGTTTCTAAACAATGTAATTCACAAAGAAATAAGATTAAGCACAAAAAGTATTTTACCTTTATGTAATCACTATTAACAAAATAAATCAGATCTTTGGACATGATTACTCGGGTAAACAAAATTTGTATAAACATATACTCAAATTGCAGCGAGGAAAAATTTATAATTTTCATGATCAGTTTTTTTCTTTTTTTCTAATATATAATAGTACATAAAAAATTAATCTAGTTTTTAACCCTCACCGGCGCAGAGTAATTCTGTTTATAAGCTGATGAAATAATGGACTGACACCGCAATTTATAAAAGAATTTATTACAGAATACAAACTTGCTTATTTTCATGGAAATTATAAGGAAAATTTTAGTTAAATATTCTTGGTGCCGTTTGTCAGTTTTGGAATTAAAATTAGGTGTCCTTTTTTAAGGACACCGCACCGGAAAGGGTTAAAGGAACTATCAATGAGGAGGTGGGGGGAGATATATTTTAGATAATGCAAATTTATAAATGAAACCCTGAAGCTCAATTAATTCATTTTTAGCAATATTACAAAATAAGAAATTTCACTTAAAAAATCATTTGAGTGTGATTATAATATAACAAATTGCATAAAATAAAATTTCTAATGTAATCTAAGCAGTCGTATTTTTATAAGATTATCCCTACTTTAACTATTTAACATTATTAACTATTTAATCACTTTTCCATTATTTATAAATTATTTGTATATGAATATTAATAAATATGCATTAAAAAAATATTGTAGCAATATTTGAAAGTATTAACACATAATTTAGGGATGAAAATTGCTGACATGACAAAAGCATAAAATGCAAGTAATATGGATTTTTCAAAATTTGCTTAAAAAGTAAAATAAAGATTACTTGCTGATTGCCTTTATACCGTCATCTATTTACTTCAGTCATTAGAAGACTCTAGCAAGGTAATGTTAAACATATGGGAGCATTCAAAAAAAATATCTTGATACTTTCACTTCCGGGTTCCAAAAGTATTAAAAAACTAACCAAAATCGAAAAAGTGTTTTTGTAGAGATCGACCTCAGTTATCCAATGAAAAAATATATATATCTGTGTATATATATTTTACAATATCGAAATGCAAATGAGATATTTTAAAAGAATGCTCCCATTAGCTTGTGAGTGTCTTCACAGGATTAAGTAGCTCCTTAATGAAATTAAAAAAAAAGCAGGAAACTGCAAAAATATAAAAACATTCAATGTCTGATAATCATGTCTGGCATTTGATGAATATGTTAACTAACATGGTCAGCATATTTATCAAATGCTTCTTATTCCTACAGCATAGCATAAATCTGTTTTTAATGTTAGTTCAGTAATAAAAGATTAGTGAGAAAATAAATAATCTTGAAGAAATCAGAAGGGAAGGGGAGGAGGAATGTTGGAGTATTTTATTAATGATACAGTGCAACATAATTTATACTTTTTTGAATTAAAGCATTTTCTTCCATTTACACATTAAGTAATGATTCATCTCTAAGCTAACCAGTAATGGAATACTTCACTGATATGAAATAAGTTAATTCTTAATTTCATTTATACTTTCTTTTGCTACAGAAATTTCTAACAAAAAATTTATTCAGGCATTCAAATTGTTTTTTGTTTGAATTTTCAAAATGTACTCTTCTTTTCAGGCTTTTTTTTTTTCTCCTTAACTTATAACACATTATTCTTAAATTCAAAAAGGATATTTAAGATATAATGACTTGATTAATGGTTATAGAAAATAAATAGCTAAGTCATACTTGTACATTTAAATTATTGTATAATCACCCTCTTGTTTAATTAAAGTACATTTTGATCAACATTTACTCTGGAAATAAAGGTAAGAATTTTTCTTATGTTTAATGCTCTTCATAAATTACTATACTAGCAGTTACCTGTGACATCTTTCACATAGCATTAAAAAGAAGACAAATGTATTAAGAAATTCATTTCACTCCTGATAATGAAAAACATATATAATTAACCAACACTTTATTACATTTTATAACAGATCATACGGTCATATTTCTTATTCATAGGGCCTTAATATAACTCAGCAGGGCTTGAAATTCAATTTTTCATAGGAGGGGAGTCTCCCTACCAACATTTATAAATGGAGGGGAGTTGAGCTGTTTGGGAGGGAGAAAAAAATCTTAAAAACCCACTGTTATTTTATGTGCTATTTAAAGAATTACATTTATACATACAAGCAAAAATACCACTGAAGCATTTCAAATCAACAACTCAGAATAATTATGTAAAATGCTTTTTTATTTAAATAAGGAAGAAAGTCAAGCTTTTATAAAGGTTATTTTTCAATTTTCAACCAAATGTCATGGGTCCTTCCTTAACAATGGGATTGTTAAATGAATTTCTGAATTTAGATTTTATTCGATTTTGGACCCTGAGTCTTCACAAGATAAACTTGTGACAGACAGCACAATATTTATAATTTTGGAAATTATCGGAGATGTATGGTTATGCTCTCTTAAAAAAAATTCAGAAAACTTTGCAATATCTGATGAGCCTTCATTTTTAACTACTTGCATGAACAATGTATATTCGGTGATAGTATCATCAATATCCATTTGTGAACAAAATTGTTTTATTATATCCTTAATGGAATTACAGTCAAAACCTGATACCCTGTTATTTTCTTTCATTGAACAAGCTTCTTTGTATTCAAGTTCTGATCAAAGTCCAAAGTTTGAAATGGAACCTGTGGATTCATTTCTTCTATTACACGAGAAATGTAAGTTAACTTAAAATTGTCAAGATGTATCTGAGAATTGCAAGAATCAACTAGTTTGGCGTTTCCAAATATGTTTAATTGGAGCTCAGAATTTTTTTCATGTGTACCACAATATCTTCATAGTCCTTCTAATCTCATTTTTGTTTAGTATTGAATCTAGACCAATTTAGCAGAGTGCATTACACAGTCACACTTACTGTCCTTTTTTGCCGCACCCTTTAGAATATTTTTCTTTTTCTGTCAGGGGAAAAACATATCGTGAAAGATACCTATCGGATGTGAGAACAAATATCATGGATTTCCTCGATCGGTCAAGGGAAGAATATATTGAAATTCGTCAATTGTTTCCGGGATAAAATCGCGAAATTCGTCAATCTGTCATTAGATAAAATCGCGAAATCCATTCATCTGTCGCGAGGGAAAAAATAGCAAAATTTGCCAATCGACCATGAGGAAAATCCACAAAGTTTGCCAATCCTGCTTAAAAAAATATGGCAAAATTCTTCAGTCACTCGCAAAAAGAAACCAATCAGTCACGGAAAAAAATAGCAAAATTTGTCAATCGATCAAGGAAAAAACATCGTGAAATTCGTTGATCGGTCTCGGTAAAATATTGCGAAATCCGCCAATCGGCATGGAAGAATATTATGAAATTTGTATGTAGGTCTCAGGAAAATATTGGGAAATTTTTCGCTCGGATGCTGGGGAAAAACTGTGGGGAAATTTGTAGGCGTTTAAAAAAAGGAAATTCAAAGCAAATTTTCTGAAAGGTTACAGCAGAGGGGGGACGGGAGGGAGGGGGAAATCTTTTCCCGGCACATTTTTTTTTTTTTATTGCAGGCCAGGCAAACTTTGTTTTTAGCTCGGGTCGATTTCAGGCTGAGTATAGATTCCTCCAAATTGGGTTCGGGTTAAACCCAATTTTTCAAAAATTAGTTCAGTACATTATTTCAGATTACAAACTATATCTATAATAATAAACATAGATATTAGTGTGTGTGCTGTTTTCTAAAGACACTGCTGCATTTTATTCGCGATCCTGTAACAAAATTCACGTGTGTTTTTCACTACCCTTTGGTGAAATTTGCGTTTTTTTTGCGATCTTTTGTTGATATTTGCGTTTTTTCCACGATCCTTTCACGAAACTCCCGTTTTTTTTTCTGGATCCTTTTGATGAAATTCATGTTTTTCAGGGGCCATTAGACTAAACTCTCATTTTTTCCACGATCCTATGACGAAAATCGCTTTTTTTAAAGTGAAATTAGCATTTTTTTCGCGATCCTTTGGTGAAATTCATGATTTTCTCATGATCTTTTGACGAAACTTGCGTTTTTTTCACGATCTTTTGATGAAATGCCGTTTATCAGAGGCCCTTTGACTAAATTTGTGTTTTTTTGCAATCCTTTTATTGAAATGTCGCGTTTTTCCCACGATCCTCTGACGAAACTCGCATTTTTCCCACGATCCTCTGACGAAACTTGCGTTTTTCCCACGATCCTTTGACGAAACTCGCGTTTTTCCCACGATCCTTTGATGAAATTAGTTTTTTTTTCGCGATCCTTCGCCATAACTCGCGTTTTATTCGCCATCCTTTGATGAAAGTTGCGTTTTCACGATCCTTTGACGAAATTTGCACATTTTTTGCTATCCTTTAATGAAATGTGCATTTTTTGCGATCTTTTAGCGATCCTTTAACAAAATTTTGCATTTTATTTGCAATCCTTTGACAAAATAAGTATTTTTTCCGCGATTCTTTCAGACGAAATTGATTTTTCCGGTGACCATTTGTTGAAATTCGCGACTTTTTTCCATTATATTTTTTAATGTCCGAATTTTCAGACTGATGACCTATTTTTCATAATTTTTGGAAAATAACGCGAATCTTGTCAATTGATCTTAGGAAAAAAATTGTGAAATTTGTCTATCGGTCGCAGGAACAAATCGTGAATTTCAACGATCATTCGCGGTATAAAACTCGCAAAATATGTTAATCGGACGCGCGAAAATATCACGAAATTTGCAAGGCGTTTGCAGGAATTGATCGTACTTTCAAAATGCGAAATATTTTTCAGAAAATGATAAAATTTTTTGGGCAGGAGCCTCCCGTCCACGATATGCTTTTGGGCGGGCTTTAAAATTTATGGGCACGAATCCCGCCATCCCGCCCTGAAATTCAATCCCTGCTCAGTCATAAAAAAGTGAAATTTTGTGCTAAATAATATAAACACTTGCGAATATGAAACTGCAACCAATGAAAAAAGGAGGGCCAAGTAAAATCGCGACGAATCTCTCTACGTAAAACGAAAAAACAATGCTGGGAGAATTCTATTAGAAGAATGTATTTTAGTTGGTATTTGGTGTCAAATTTGTATATTTTTGCTTTCTGTAGTTATTCAGATCCATGCAACTTATATTATTTAGAAATGCTTGAACATTTCTGTTTTATTTCCAATATGATGATATATTCATCTTTTTTTTATTCTTAATATTTTATTTCATTTTCATTTTGACGTAAAAATCTTTAATAGAAAATTAATTGTTGAGAAGAAATTTTTATTCAAGGTTTTATGATAATGACATGATGATAATCATGACATCATTTTCGACATGGATAATTTTATGGTACATATTATGGTACATTTTATGGTACTATCCATTTTTTCCCAAACATTTTTTAAAAGCTTTTTTTCCATTTTAAATTAAAAATTAAATCTTTTAATTATCTGAAAGTACATACTGAAAGTATCGGTTCTAAGTTTATTTCATTTTTTTTTTTTCCCCCGCATGAAAATCCTTCAATTTAAAATTAATTACTGAGGAGAAATTATTATTCCTTTTTTTATTTTTTGAAAAAAGAAAGATGGTTAAAATTTGCAGAAAAATTGTCAATTGATTCTGTATGAAAAATAATGAAATTTCGAAACATTAAGAAAAATAAATGAGGCATAGCCTATGTTCATTTCTGGTTTCTAATCTATGTATATGCAAAGGTACAAAGACATTTATTCATCCGTTTTGACGCTGACTTCATTCAAACTTTTGGATACACCTTCACATTTATAATATGATAAGGATTATCCCCCTACCCCCAATAAATCTAAATTTTGTTAATTATATGAAAAACGTTATAATATATATATTATAAATTATACCTTAGAAAAAGGTAGAAATGGTCCTCCATTGTGTTTAGATAACTATAAAGTATTTATATTACATAATTCAAGTGCAAAAACTCACTACATTTCTTCATTTTTAAATTCAGAATCACTGAAGACTTTTGAGCTAAATTATATATAAGACACATTTTACAGAATTATACACTATTTTACATCAGTTTTTGCACTAAACATCATCATAGGATCACGAAAAATGATTCCCCCTCCCCCCCCCCCCCATGAAAATTAAGGAGAAAAAAATTAAGTGACAAATTTCATAAAATAACCTTTGAATTAGAAAATAAAATTTCAAGTTTTGTACTAAATTAACATACATTTCACCAGCTTTTAATAAATTAAGTATGCATCTTTTGTTTACAACACTCAATATTAGATCTTAAACTACCATTATAACAATCATTAACTGTTAAAGGCAATGTAACAATTCAAATGCAATCATACCCTGCACTCAACAAAAGGTGGAAGAAATAATCGTTTAATATATATCTAATAAAAAAAGCAATAACTGAAATCACCGGGTTTTCAATGTACAACAATAAATAAGCAAAATGACATTTATTCCTTTTATTGATTCTTATTCTGTATATGTCAGTTTGTAATTATTGCATTAATCAGAAAAGTTGACACAAAATTCAGGGAATTTGAACTAAATATTGTACCATAGAAAATTTACAATAAATTTTAGGAGCATCTTTTTTTCTTTTGCAATGTAAGCAATAAATGAAAATTTGTAAAAAAAATATATATATACAGTAGAGCCCCGATTATCTGCGAAGCGATTTTTTTTTTTTTTTTAAATTTCAAGCCAACAATAAGGAAATACAATAAGCCCTACTAATAAATATAAACAGATTAATTCGTGTATTCGAAAGTAATAGAAGAATATTACTAGTTTCGGTTGCCACGTTTAAAATACAGTAGAACCCCACTAATCCGAACTAATTGGGACCGGTGCGTGTTCGAATTACCTAAAATTCTGATAAAAATAGAAAAGGAAAAGGTGTTTGCTAAAAGAAAATGTAAGTTATAAGTACGCAGTAACACAATAAACATCGTCTAAACCAGCATCCTAAGGCATGCTGAATAATCCGACAAGACTTAAAAAAAAAGTATAGCTTGTTTAATCACTCTTTATGTTTATAGTAATATAATGGAACTTCAGAATAAGAAATTGCATAACAACTCTTTACAAACGATACAAAATCGCGAATCTATAAATAGCTCTATCACTACGTCAACAAGGAGGGTGAAGAAAACATTTCTGTAGATGATTATGAAATCAAGCTGTTGAAAAGAAAAATAAATTTTTATGATCTGATCTTTTTGCATTAAAAAAAAAAATAATTTTATAGTGACTGGCAAAACAAACTGATGTTCGAGATTTTTTAAGGTGGCTTCTATGAGTAGGCCTGCAGTGCATGTTTTTATTTTATATTCGTGTACATATGTTGTACTTTTACATTATTGAATTTTTTTTTCTATTCAAGCTGTTTAAAGAATAAAAAACATGCTTTACTGCCATTGTTTGTTTAATTCTAACTTCTGTTCTTTTCTTAACTTCAGAATTTCAGTTTTTTTTCGGATTATCCGCGATTTTTGCTATCCGCGGTGCTCTGGCCACCCAATTCTGCGGATAATCGGGGCTCTACTGTATATATTTAAGATACTACTAGAGCAGGAAAACTTCAAGCCATCATAAGTACGAAAATGCAACTAAAAAAAATTATGAAAAGAAAGGTTATGGAAACTATTAGGAAAAGAAAATATAAATCCATAATATTCCAAATCTGTTCTATTCTTATTTTCTCACCAATTCTCATAACCTGTCTTTAAATATTACTGTTCTGATAAGCTTATAAGTTATAACACTGTTGAAACTGGTTTAATGATGATTTATTGGTAATTTAAATTCTTATTTAATTTATTTTCTGCATTTATAATGAATTTTTTGTGGTAGATATTGATTTATTAAAGTTATCATTTTCTCCCTCCTAAATTGAGCACTTGAGATACCTGCTACTAAAAAAAAATTCATTGAGAAATAATGTGCTAGAATAACAAATAAATGTCCCTTCACCTCACTAATTACAAAATAATAAAAATTTTGATCCAGTTTATGAAAGATTATACAATGGATGCAATAATGGAAAATATCAAAGACAAAAATACAATTTCTTTCTCATGTGTTAGATGCTTATAAGCACAGGAATTCATGTAATATAGAATAAATCATGGATAAAACTTTACAGATCAAATACTGATGTTATATTTAATTCACTGAAAGATTTTAGGGTTGAGCAAAATTAAAGAAACAGTTCAAAAGCACAAATAATTAAATTTAGTAACATCAGATCTTATCTTTTGCTATTATGATAGGTTTTTAACATTCCGAATATTAGGTGGAAGCTTCTCAAATTCCGAGCCAACTTTTCTGAGTGATAAAAAAATAGTGTTGGTTAGTTTACAAAAGATTTATAAAATTAAAAAGGTTTGATTAAAAAAAATAATAATACTGGAAGATTACTAAATACTGATAAAATAAATTATTGTAATAAATATGAAAAATTTTCTATTTCAATATGTATAAAAATATGAATGTTTATGTACAGCACATTATATAAAGTGGTATTTACAGGGAGGCAAGCCTGACAAGACATCTTCACACAAACATCAGATCTCTACGAAAATGTGAACTCTTAAATAAATAAAATCTGCAATTGAAAAGATCCACTGGGAACAAGGACAAATTGTGTTCTTTGAAATATTAACAGATCTTGCAGCTAGTCTCAAAATCTACTTGATGGGAGAAAATGATGTGGGCTTCATCCACCTGCTTTTCATTTCACGGATCAAAGGAACTAGAAACAGAATAAATATACATTTTTTAAAAGTCATATCTTACTAATGATATTCATGTAAGAATGGAATTTGCATTACTATTTTAAACTTCAAACTAATATGTGTAAACACTTGGCACACTATTATTATTAAGCAAAAACTTTTATTAAGTAATAAAAATGATAAATTAGTACTAACAGAATAGAAACTAATATTGTAATAATAAATTGTGTACACTCACTCCAAATCATACATAAAAAAAAAAAAAAAATCAATTTTTAAAGAGAAAAGAAATAGTTTAAACAACAAAATAAAATAAGCTATGACGAGTAGTTGATGGGTGTATGAAATGGTAGCTATTTCATGTAGTACTTGTCAGTCATATAAAACCAAAAAACAAGTTTCATTTAAAATAACTATTGTCAACAAAATTACTAATGGGTTCAAAACTTTCGATCTCACGTTCCAAAGTTTCTAAAGTCGAATTTATACAATGTATGTCGTAATAAAAAACAGTCTGAAGTGCAGTTTCATAAATAGGTAAGTACAGAACAATGTTTTTGGTATTCCCCTTTTTCTAGATTGTTTCTGATGATCTAGGAAAGTTCCTTTTTGCTGAAAGTTACGATCAGGTTAATCGGTCACACTTTCTGACATACGCATTGTTCACAGGAAACTCCTATGCCTTTTTGATCTGGCTGAAAGCTCAGCGTCTGTAATCAACTAGCCCAGAGACAACGAACCTGTGACACGCATGACATAAGTGCCATGCTGCAGATGATTTTTGGATTCAGGTGCTACATCAAAATATAGTAGAATTTAACAAAATTCATCAATTAATCTAGATGTTGTCTCAGTTTATCTGAATTGGATTAGTTCAGTTAGTTGTCATTGTCATACAGATTGAAGAAATTGAAATATAACTTAATGTATCCCAATCTAGCTCAATATTGATTCACAAAATTGTAAAAATAAGAGAGAATCAGGAGATTATCGCAAAAGAAAGCAATTATAAGCAAAAATGCTAATGGTAAAATTATAACAACTTTAAATTCAATTCCAGACATTAAAAGCTGTAGATTCTGGTGGTAGGTATTTTGAAAAAAAATTCTGCGAGACATTCTTTTTGGAAATAAATACTATGAAAAATTCAAGTAAAAACATCTTGTCAAATGAGTCCAATTCAACTTGCATTCTCTTAAAAATAACTAAGCACAAAGCTGATATAAATTATTTGGTATCTAAGATGAGAGAACATAAATAATATTTAAAAATGAATTTCTAGAGTACAACATCAAGTATTAGAGTTTTTCAAAGCGAAAAAAAAAATTTTAAGTAATTTTGATTCATTATTATTTGATCCATAAAATTTTTTTATTGTTTGTACGTCATGATCATGTAAAATATATTTTTGGAAAAATTTGGCATGCCGAAAAGGTTTGCCGTCCCTGAACTAGCCTATGACCAGCTGCCCTGCACGTTCATAAGACAAGATCCCCTCTTCTCTTGCATTCACCTTTTTAAAACCTCTTTTTTACAGCAAAGCCTATCTTTTCCTCCACTCTGATTATGTCTGATCTGATCCAAATGATTATGTCATCTTATACCTGATGCCTCATTGATAGGTCAGAGATTGCATGCGCATTTCAGACGATTTTGCCCCGGTCATCAGCTGATTCTTTGATTGCACTCTCGGTTTGTAATTGCAGAGTACCTCGTTCTTTCCGCAGACTTCAAACAGAATGATGCAAGCACAATTCCATGTTATCAAATTCATGCTAAAATAGTGATCAGTTGAAATTGATGGATCTGTTTGAAGTTTCCAGTGTGAGAAAGCAAACTTAATTTTATTTTTCAGCAAGATGCATTTACATAGAAACTGAAGGTGTGTTTACATAGAAACATAGAACATATTGCTATATCTAGAGTTGATCTGCTTTCTTGGGAGATTTGGTGTGGAATTCTCACAAGGCTATAAATTATGCATAGAAATAATAATTTTATGGTAATTTTACCTGCTCAAAAAGTTTTTACTTCGATGCTTCCAAGCCAGGAATGTCATTTCAGATTTTGCTTGGAAGGTGCAAAATTCTTTTGTTGGACATAGTAAATACAGATCTTCAGTTAAGTTTTCTTGCACTAATTTTTCACACATATTTTCAAAGGGATTTTTCGATATTATAATTAATTTACATTCAATTATTAATATAATGGAAAAAACTAGGGATATTCTGGATAGTGATTTTGGCTGAATACCGAATATTTGGTACACAGCTAAACCAAATATTGAATATTTGATTCGTAGAGCTGAATTGAACCGAATACCAAATATTTGGCTGGTCTAATACTGCTATATTATTTCAGTGTTCAAAAGCATTAAATAATTAAATTTTAAAACAATTTTTACATCATATTTAACACAAATACTTCCAATTTGATGAACAAAGCCTTTTCACAAGTTCCACTAAAAAAAGCTATGCTTTGGGTTATTTATGAAAATAGTCTTAAAACTTTAAAAAAAAAAACTTCAAACTTCATAGTTTTTTCGGTGAACAAAAATAAGCGTATAAAGTTTTTGGTACTTTTATGTTAGTTGAGCAAAGATAATAAACCACCAAGTATTGTTCCTATTCCCATCATTCATATTGTATTACTTTCATTTAAAACATAAACCTTGCACTCATTTCCTTTAAAATATATAACTTAATTTAAAATACTAGGAAGGCCTGCCCCTTATGAGCTACGCTCGCCAGCCCAGTTCAGGTACACTAAAATCCAAAAAGCACAAATATTTGATCAGCTTTAAAAATATTAAATTAAAATTTTAAAAAACAAAAACAAAACAGTAGCTCTGTAAACAGGTTTCCATTTGTTTTCCTTGGATTGGGGATTTTTATGACCAAAATGGCTGTTTTCGTATTTAATTAAAAAATTAGTTAAACATTTGAAAATAAGCTAATGTAAAATGAATTAAGTAAACAGTGTCATTGCCGCCCGGTATTTTTTAACAGCGCTATAAGATAGTTCTTTTAAATAATTCATTTTAAATGTATCGTTTTAAATCTGACGTAATTTACACCAAAGTTTTATTTCTCTTATTAATATTCAGGTGAAAATACTTTTGATTGTTAGAAGGAAATATTATTTGCACTGTATTTGAATTCATGATAATAGTTGAAAAGATTATCTCAAAATATCTCGCGCAAATATATTTTTTAATTTAAATTGTTTTGCCATATTTTTTGGCCATTTTAAATATGACATAATTTCCTCCATTTACAAGTTTTAACGCATAATTTTTTTATTTTAACATTTTGTTTCTCTTTTACAATTCAAGTGTAAATATGGTTCTTATAATGTAATTTTCCCGCTTTTAACATGTAATCATTTAATTCTAATTTTAAAGTTTTTTTTTCTGTTTATAATAGTCACGTGTAAATAAATTTTTAATTTGAAGTAAACATTATTGTTTGTGCTGTTTATACAATTGGCAACAATTTAAATTAATAACATTTACTAAAATATATAAAAAATATCTCTCGAAATGCTGAAAATTTGAATTTAAAATAGAAATAAAACCTCAAAAAATGAGTCCAATAAAAAAAAAATAAATGCAATCTGCACACCGGGAACTTATAACGTATAAAATGATCTAAAAATTATTAAATTCTGATGTATAGTTTTTGCTCCTATAAAATTTTTTTAATGGAACGATTTTGTCCAACTTTAGCATTAAATATCTCTTAAAATAATTCTTCGATTTGAAAACTGTCTCCATCAGCGTGTTTATCAAACATTTCTCTATAATACCACCGATTCTCATATTTTTGTATGCAACAGTTTTTTTAATATTAACGAAGAAAAGCCATGCTTAAGCATTCAAATTGGATGCCGATCTACCGGGAATATCTACACAGATTTCCAAATCAAAACTTTTTTTATATATAGAACAACATATATTATATAGATTTAAAATACATGCCTTTTACTCATTTCATGTGAAATAAAGGAAAGAAAATAAGAAATAATACCATAAACCAAGACAATTTATTTCAACACCAATGCTTTGTTACTAACTTACACACATGAAAAATAAAGCTGCCACTGGCTAGAAAAAAAAATGTTATTGGCGAGATTTGCATCTGGCTAATATAAATTTTCTTAAATTCTAAAAGAAATATTTTTAAATCAATGAAAAATTTTGAAAGAATCAGAAAGAAAATTTTACAGTCATATAGTGTTGTAAGATAATCAAACACGACTTTTTTTTTCAGGTCCACATTTTGCTACAAAATTCCTTATTAAAAGGTTAATCTTTTTTAATGATCATAATAATTCTAACAATCTTAGTTAAATATTTAAATCTAAATTTATTAGTTTCAACAATCTTTTCAACTTTATCCTTATTTTAAATAAATAACTTTCATCATTAAATAAATAATTTAAAATCAAAATCATTGATAATAGTTTAAATCACTTTTATTTCAGTTTTAACGATCTTATTGAAATTCTTTTTATTTTTTCTCATTAATTTGATACATGGTCATGCAAAATTGGAACCAACATTGCCGAATTATAATGAATTATATATGATTTTAAACGTTCCCATTGCCGCCACCATCTTGTTTTCATGTCTCTTAGTTCCTTTTCAGCAGCCATCTTTACTTTTCAGAAAAAAAACTACAGCTCTGGCTACCATTTTATTCATTCAGTATCTTGCACCTGTTTGCTCCAAAGTAGCAAACAAAATTCCTTGGACTTCTGAGTGCTTATACATTGTTGATAATCTGAATAACAAGACAAGAAAAATAGCCTTTTCATGACTCCAACAATCATTAGTCAAACTGACTGCCAATCACTGGTAAAATCACCGCATCCAATTTTGCAGAAATTCAGAGATATGGCAATTGCTTGCTACATTGACTGTGGAGCTAGAAATTGTTGAAATCACAGGCCAGGAAAAATCTGGAAAAGCAATTGCTTTTCAACTGGAGTTAGAAGGAAAAGTGAGGAAGCAGTTGTGGTTTCTGTATATAAAAATCAGGCCCAAGTCTGTTGCCCGAGTTAAGTTCATATTAATTGGAATGATCCAGTCTGTCCTTCTAGTCTTCAGTTAATTTCTTAGTCTGTGCTGGATTTGCTTATTGGATGTCTATCCCAGTAAAATATCCTAAATCATATTAGATCTTTCTAGTTCTCCCCTGATTATTTGCTAAGATTGCAACAAGGAAATTGGGAATATTAGTTTAATTTTATTTCACTATTTGCTTCAATTCCGAGGTAAAATCTGATGCTAGAAGTTCTTTACGAATACCTTCTATAGATAATATATTGGTATTCTTAGTTTGCCATTAGTCTATTTGACTGTGAACATTGTTCAGACAGAAGTTTAAAGTATGCTGCATTCAGCACCTATTTAAGTAGATATAGTGGATTTTTATCATTTTAATTAAGCAAATGAATTCCTCTGCGAATGTTGGTCAGATGAATCTAACGAAAGTTTAAAATATGCTACATCTAACATCTATAAAGTAGATATAGTAGTGGAATTCTTCAATTTATAAATGACCCAAAGAGCCTCTTACAGGATTGATCAACATTATGAATAATTTTAAGAAACTGATTTTTTTTTTTTTTTTTTTTTTTTTTTTTTTTTTTTTGTGGCTAATTTCGATCAACCATCTTTACTGTCTAAAGGATTATCATGAGCAACTTGATATTACTTTAAAGATAAAGGATTGATGTACAATGTGAATAATTGCAAGAAACTGATTTTTTTTTTTTTTTTTTTTGTGTATGTTTGTGTGTGTGTGTGTGTGTGTGTGTGTGTGTGTGTGTGTGTGTGTGTGTGCACTCTCCTACCCTCCCTTTTGAGTACCTAAAGTGGTTTAAACACCAACGTAAGGAGTAACCAATTTCAATTCGAGTAACTTTTGCCGGGTACTCGGATTGTTTAAGCATACCATGACGTTCCTGAGGCATTTTTCTATGCATTGCACCACTTTTTTCGAAGTTACTCAGAAAAGCGTTATTCCACAGTCATTCATACACACCGTGTGTTATGTAAAATCTAAAATCTGTATAACGCCATGTGGCGGTGTGTAAAAATGCAGCCTCAAGCCCAGGGAGTTTCCTAACGATTACTCGGTAAAACGGTAATAGTCCAATAATGGCAACCCTTGTGTGTTTGGTTTCTTCGGTAATACAGGTTTGCTATATAAGATTTTCCTCTCTATTTAGCGGTTACTCGCTAAAGCGACAATATTCCAATGCTGGTAACCCATGTGTGTTTTGTTCCGCCTGTTATTCAGGTTTGCTATGTAAGTTTTTCCTCGCTATTTAACTACATTTTTGGTAGAACAATATCTGTCTGTGTAGTTTTTTAAATATGATAAAAATTTAAATATAAAATTCACGATTTTAGTTAACATAGCTTTACAGTGTAAGCTTCTCGCGGAATAAAGTTCTGACATAAATTGAAAAATTCAGTGAATGCAAGAAAAAAAAATGTGTTTAGCCCTATTATTAATTGAGCAAATTGTTAGTTTCAAACATCACTTTTCTTTCCAGTAGAGGTCTGTACGGGCAGGGATATCCTGGCCCGAGCCCAGCCAGACCAGAAAAAGAAATAATTGGGCCCGGCCCGGACAAAAAAAAAAAAAAAAAAAAAAAAAAAAAAAAAAAAAAAAAAAGCAGAAATCAAAAAAATCAAACCAGACTGAATTTTGATTTTAAAAAAAAACCCATTTTTCTTAACATACAATCAAGATTCTTTTCTAGTATACTGAATATATGTTTATGGAAAAATTTAATAGTGTACATTTTAGACTATTATACGTTCGGAAGCCAGAGCATACAGAATAGAAAAATTAATTATCTCTTAGACTCATTAGTCTCTAAATTTGAATAAAGATTCATTAAAAACATTAATATGTTCAAATTGAAAGAAAAAAATTGTTAAAAGCATGCTATATTTTGAAGCTAAAAAAAATGGTAAAAAAAAAAGGAGATTTAAAAAAATATTTTTCTCTAACTTATTAAGGTATATTTCCGAATTTCCGTTATCAAAAGTTGATTATTACTACTATTCTTTTTAGAAAACAAATTGCTTGTCCGAGTCAGGCGATATGACCCACTCGCTATCGTTAATCCAAAGGAGAAATGTTTTAAGATATTTCGTTAGTATTTAAATACTTTTACATGATATGATTTTCTTTAATTGGATAGCTGAGGTCGATCTCTACAAAGGCCTTTTCTTACGTTTTCTATTTCGTTTTCAAGCTTTTTATGGGGATGCTTTCACTTTCGAAGCCGGTTCCGAAAATGAAGTTGTTCTACTTAAAAATTACTGCAAACAAAATCGAAAAAGTGCAGAACAGCCTTTGTAGAGATCGAACATTTAGCTATAAAATGCAAGAAAAAAAAAAAAAAAAAAAAAAAAAAACCATTTAAAAATTCTGAAATGCAAACGAGATACCTTACGATGTTTCTCCAATTGGATTATTATTAAGGAACGGGTGTTTCACATGACTGAAGTAGCCTCTTAATTTTATTACCGGCCATCCTCGCAGACGTAGTATGTAGAAGAAAATGTAAGCCTGATCCTGGCCTGACTCGATCCTACAGAAAAAATTAAACCCAGTTTCAGACATGATGTAACTGTCCGATATCGATCTCTACGCTGAACATGTTTTCTGTACACATAAATATACAGAAATATTTATTAATAATACGTATAATTAATTATATGTGTGGTTCAAATTGGCTCTCTGCTCATCTATCCAAAACTTTTTATTTTAATATAAAATAAGATGTAATTAATTCATCTACGACATAGAATAATATTCCAATTATACGAATTTCATCTAATTAAAAAACGTTTTTGGTTACATGCTTCGATTTATCTTTTATAATGATTTTTGTAAATGATCATCTGTTATAATAGAACTTTCTCAAAGTGTACTCGAAACACTTCTACGATTTCAAACAAAAAAATTTCTATTACTATTAAGTCTGCAGCTTCCTAATGAGCACGGGAAAAGCGTCATATATGCATTGCTTGCTTTATAATTTGCACTCACCTTTTGAGTCAGAAATGACTGTTAATTATAAACAGTGAAGTTCATAGTAATAAATAAATAAAGAATGTCTCATTTGAGTCGATACAGATCAATGTGTAATGTCGCAAACTTCCGAAGAAAAAAATTATATTTTCGGAATACAGATTGTTTTGGTAGAATGTCGGTCCAGCCGCATTTTTGGCAACATTTTTGCTGAAAAAGAATTTTGGGCAAAGCTTACATTTTCGGCAGAAACCGAAACCGAAATTGCAATCTAGCATCGAATTGTGCAGCACATTTATACTTATCCTCACACCGATCACGTCCATTTATAATTGTTAGTACTTTATCGGCTTAGTTTGATACTTTTAACTTTCTATATCTGGTTAGTCGGCCCATTTAATCATTTTATAGGTCCGATATGAACGGGCCAGGCCCATAATTTTTAATTCGGCCCTGCCCGTTAAAAATTCTCTTTAATCTGCCGTTCCAGCATAGGCCCGTGCAGATGTCTACTTCACAGTCAGAAAAATAGGTTACCTTTTTTTTAAAACAAAATTGTTAAAAAATATTGAAATCATAGATTAAAAAATGCCCACGGGCTATAATGTATTTCCTATGTTCAAGGAGATCAAAAAATTTTAAGGTCTCGCCTAACAAGGAAAAAGACTTTTATTGAAATCAAATAATTTTAAAATAATATAATTCGATGGTCATATATAATAATATAAATGATGGTTTGAAAATATAGCTCCATTAACTGTAGTATTATTTAAATTTTCAAATGGCCATTATTTTCGAATCTAAATACCCAAATTTCGTTCTAGTTTTTTTTTTTGGGGGGGGGGGGGGTATTGTTGTGACGACACAAGAATGTAAAGTATGATTATGCTAAGGCATCATTCATTTATGATACACAAGTGAGATTCGAACCCAAACCATTCAATGAATACCAATGAAATTATTTTAGTGTATCTGACACCAAAGTAAACAACTGCAAATGATATTAATTTAATCTATGAAATCCATCACATATTTGTAATGAACTAAACGTATACCCTCAGTGACCTTAATGCTTGTTATTCAGATTTTCAAAAGGTCGTTATTTTGAAACGATTTAACCAATTTTCTTAATTAACGAACGCACCCAATATAATTTTATATTGGATGCGTCCGTTGAAATATTTATATAATACTATATATTTAAAAAGGAAAATTTATATATATATAGATTCTTATTTTTCGACTAAGCTAAAAAGACTTGTAAATTGTAGCAAATCCATAGCCGGGCTTAGACTATGTAGTGCCCAGGGCAAATATCATTTTGAAGATCTAATATTCTGTCTATCCATAGAAAATGTTCGTGAATAGTATGCTTAAGTGACTACATTAAACATCATTTTTCTTTTTTAGTATATACATATAAATTTCATTCCAGGAAATACTCGCATCTGTATACAGGGTATCATCACAAGACGCCACAAGTTTAAGAAAAATATTAGTACGAAAATAAGTAGATAACTGTAGAAAAAATGATGGATTGTTTTATGATATAAATGTTTGCGAACTTTTCCTTTCCTTATATGTGTAAGTCATAAGATGGGTTAAAGACAACCAACCCTCCTCCATTGGTTATCATAAATTGTTTTAACATGCCCCTTTAAAGAGGAAAATCCCAATAAATAATTTCACTTGAAAATTATTGACTACTATATTCTTATAACACAATTTTAATCATTAGTTTTCTGATGACGTAGCTCATTCTTTTTTTTGTGTGGGGAATGGGTAGGGGCTACAGGAACCAAGGGGCCGGGGAAAGAGAGTAAACTCCCTTCCTAAATCTTTTAAAGTGTTTTTTGTGAGAAAGAATATTGATAACTTTTGGCAAATTTTAACCATTTAGCATCCTCTTAATGAAAATCCTGATTTCTGCCATGGTGCACTCCTCAAATGGGGAGCCCCGGATAGCTGCTCAGCATGCCCGGTCACTAGTCAGGCCTATGACGATAATGCTTAAGAACTCCCTTCTAAAGCCATGCATGATCAACAGAATTTAGAAAAACCACGTTATGAACAGCAATTTAGCTAATATAATATAATAATAAAAAACTACATATATAGACTTATAAATACATACATATTCTATATAGAGACACATTAATTTAATAAAATTATTATTTTTGCTTTTTTCCTTGCCTGATTCCGTTATACCGATTACATAATTTATGAGATTTTTTTTAAAAATGTCTTTGGCTGCTTACCAATCTCAGTTTTCTGTAACTTTCCTCAATTTTCTCGATAGGACGAAATTTTGGTATTTTAATTTAGCAGAAAACAATGTCCTCAGTTTTAAAAATAGTCATTCTTTCAAACATGTCATACATTTTATGTAGATGATTATTAAATCAGTCAGAGTTCAATTCCTTCTTTTAAAAATCACCTTTTTTTAAGTATTCACCGCCTATCTTAAAAATTAGACCAGGCTCTGACTGTTAAAAAATACCGCTGTGATTTACGTTTCATAGATAACTGGAATTTCATGCTGAATTAATATAAATATATATAATATTTACTTTTTGGCGTTTTTAGATATATGGCTAAGGAAATGGAAAAAAAAAAAGGATTATTTAAACTTATGTAGACAATTAAACAGGAGTCGCACATTGTTTTTAAATGATATAATTTTTTTCATTAATTTCGAAAGAGAACATTCCATTTCTATGTACATACAAAACGCAAAGATGAATGAGGTATCATTCGAAGGGTTTAAACAGATTTTTCATATCGTAATTCACAAATCGCTTCGTATCAGCCCGTTTAATTAAAAATTAATGAAAGAAATTATCACAAATAATCCTTTTCGAATCATATAACTTTTTTTGTATTACTCTAATCACACAAACATGATTCCAGGTATTTTTAATATTTTATTGTTGTTTTTATCATCTTTCATTTACAGGTTTAAATATTTTGATATATAGTTAATGATTTAAATAATTACAGTTAAATTGATTTAAATTAATAGTATATTATTAAATGTTACGACTAGGCTAGTCATAATTTGCGCAGTGCTGCACAGTGAAGTTTTCCTAATTCAGTTTAGAAATCTGTAAAGGTTCATCAAATTTAAAGTGGTTATTCAGTACTTTGGTACTATAACAACTTTAGTTACTCAAAATGAAGGGTAGGACAGTTCAGAGTGTTTCTTAGTGGTTACTCATTAAAGCGGCTAAATTCCAATCAAGGCAATTTCTGTGTGTATTGGTTTCTTCGGTATACAGTTACTGTAATATTGATTCTTTTTCTCCATTTAAGTACATTTTCAATAGAAGAAAACCTATATATTTGTAATTCGTTGTGAAAACTGCCGAATGTGCATTTCATACCTTTGTTAAATTTATTTTTCTTGTAAGTAAAACTTTAAATACTATACACTTATTTAAAATTAACTTAATTTTTTTATATCTGAGAAAAATTAATAAAGATTGTATAATAACAATATGAAAACTTAATGCTGTAGTTAGTTACTTTATTGTAGTTAGCAAATCTCTAAAAATATGAAAATTTCTCGGCTATCTAAAAATCCCGTAATCAGAACTTTTGTTAGCCCTCTTCCCTGAAAAAAAAAAAAAACCTGGTTACCACATCAAATTACAGAAAACTTTATTTCTAAAACAAAAATCCAGGTACGATAAATGTGAAAATTTTTAATTATTAAAGGTATTTTGCAATCTTAATTTATCATTATTATTTTTCTTTTAAAGTCTGTTTCAAGTGCGGAATATTCGAATAAAATCTGTAAACATACATTAGTTAAAACAGAGATAAGAATTTAATAATACACAGTCACTATATAGTATTGCGAATGCTAAGATTATTTCTTTATGCGCATACAAACCGAACAACGATGGATCAGGTATCACTCGAAAAGTTTATGCACATTTTTCATATACATTCACATATCGTTTCATACCTACTTCTTTAATTAAAAGAATTTAATGAAAGAAAGTATCACAAATAGTTCTTTTTGAACCACATAATTTTTTCTGTCTGTGTGTGTGTTACTCCAATCACGCAAACGTGATTCCGGGTAAATTATATTTTTTATTGCTCTTTTTAACCGTTTTTCAGTGTCATTACAAATTTAAATATTTTTATATATAATAAATTGTTTAACTAGATAAAAATAAATTAATTTAAATTAATGTTATGTTATTATTAAATGTTATGACTGTCCTAGTCATAATTTGAACAGCGCTGCACCTTGAAGATTCCCTAACAATTTAGTAACTTGTAAAAGTTCAAATTTAAATTGGTTATTCAGTACGTTGGTACTTTAACAACATTAGTTACTCAAAATGAAGGGTAGGACAGTTCAGATAATTTGCTAACGGTGACTCATTAAAGCGGCTAAATTCCAATTAAGGCCATTTCTGTATGTATTGGTTTCTTCGGTATATAGTATCGTAATATTGATCATTTTTCACCATTTAAGTACATTTTCAATAGAAGAAAATTTATATATTTGTAACTCATTGTGAAAACTGCCGGATATTCTTTTCATGCTTTTGTTAAGCTTATTTGTTTAAGCAAAATTTTACGTACTATGTTTAAAAAGTAGCTTATATTTTTTGATGTATGCAAAAAATTAAATATAGATTGTATAAGAAAAACGTGAAATCTTAATGCTGTAGTTAGTTACTTTATTGTAATTAGTAAATCTTAATTAAGTTAATTAATCAAAGACGGAATAAAGAATGATTTAAAAAAATTAATATGCATTAAGAACATGATGAAACTAAAAATATGAAAGTTTCTCTGCTATCTAAAAATCACTTTATCAGAACCTTCGTCAGCTCCATCCCCTGGGGGAAAAAAAGTTGTTACCACAGGAAATTACAGAAAACTTTGTTTACCGTAAAAATTCCAGGTAGGATAAAAAAGAAAAATTTGAATTATTAAAGGTATTTTGCAACCTTAATTTATCATTATTTTTTTTTTCTTTTAAAATTGTTTCAGCTACGAAATATTCGAACAGAATCTGTAAACTTCTATTTAGTTAACACAAAGCTTAGAATTTAATAATACACAGTCATAGTATTTCGAAAGCGAACATTCCTTTTTTTATGCGCAAACAAAACACAGAACGATGACTGACGTATCATACGAAGGGTTTAAACAGATTTTTCGTATCGCACATTCACAAATCGTTCATAATCAGCCTGCTTGATTAAAAGTTAATGAAAAAACGTAACACAAATAATCTTTTTGAATCGTATGTTTTTGTATTACTCTAATCACATAAACGTGATTCTGGGTAAATAATTTTTTTTTATTGTTCTTTTTAAATGTTTTTCTTTGTCATTATAAGTTTAAATATTTTGATATGTAGTAAATGATTTAACTAGTCGCAGCTAAATTAATTTAAATTAATATTATATTATTATTAAATGCTACGACTGCCCTTGTCATAATTTGCACAGCGCTGCACCGTGAAGATTTCCTAACACAATGTAGTAACGTGTAAAATTTATCAAATTTAATTTTGTTATTAAGTACGTTGGTACTTTAACAACTTTATTTACTCAAAATGAAGGGTAGGATAGTTCAGAGTTTCCTGTTGGTTACTCATTAAAGCGGTTAAGTTCCAATCAAGGAAAATTCTGTGTGTATTGGTTTCTTCGGTTTGCAGTATTGTAATATTGATTATTTTTAGCCATTTAAGTAATTTTTCAATAGAAGAAAATCTATATATTTGTAAGTCGTTGCGAAAACTGCCGGGTATGCATTTCATACCTTTTGTTAAAAATTTTTTAAGTAAAACTTTACATGCTATACACGTATTTAAAAATTAACTTAAATATTTTTTTATGTAAGCAAATATATATATATATATATATTTAGGTTGTGTAATAGTAGTATGAAATCTTAATGCTATAGTTAGATTAGTTACTTTATTGTAGTTACTAAATCTTAATTAAGTTGATAAAACACAGGCTTAATAAAGGAAGATTTTAGAAATAAAAATTTAATATGTATACGAAGAAGAAACTAAATGTATGAAAATTTCTCCTCTTATCTAAAAATCCCTTAATCAGCACCTTCGTTAGCCCCCTTCCTTGAAAGAAAATAAATAAATAAATAAAACTTGTTACCACAGGAAATTACACAAAACTTTATGTCTCCCGAAAAAATCCAGGTAGGATAAATGTGAAAATTTTAATTTATTAAAGGTATTTTGCAACCTTAATTTGTCATTTTCATTTTTATTTTAAAAAAAATTTCAGCTGTGAAATATTCGAACAGAATTTGTAAACTTATATTAGTTAATGCAAAGCATGGAGTTTAATAATACACAGTCACTACATAGTATTTCTAATGCAGACATTCTATTTTTATGCACACACAAAACACACAGTATGAATGAGGTATCATTCGAAAGGTTTAAATACCCTTTTCATATCGCACGTTCACATATAGTTTCATATCAACTTTTTTGATTAAAAGTTAATGAAAGAAATTATCACAAATAATCCTTTTTCAACCATTTTTTTTTTCTGTGTGACTCCAATCACGCAAACGTGATTCCGGGTTAATTTCATTTTCTATTGTTCTATTTAAACGATTTTCAATGTCATTATAAGTTTAAATATTTTTAGATATATGAAAAAACGTAACACAAATAATCGTTTTGAATCATATGTTTTGGTATTACTCTAATCACATAAACGTGATTCTGGGTAAATAAATTTTTTTATTGTTCCTTTTAAATGTTTTTCTTTGTCATTATAAGTTTAAATATTTTGATATGTAGTAAATGATTTAACTAGTCGCAGCTAAATTAATTTAAATTAATACTATATTATTATTAAATGTTACGACTGCCCTTGTCATAATTTGCACAGCGCTGCACCGTGAAGATTTCCTAACACAATGTAGTAACGTGTAAAATTTATCAAATTTAAATTTGTTATTAAGTATGTTGGTACTTTAACAACTTTAGTTACTCAAAATGAAGGGTAGGACAGTTCAGAGTGTTTCTTAGTGGTTACTCATTAAAGCGGCTAAGTTCCAATCAAGGCAAATTCTGTGTGTATTGGTTTCTTCGGTTTGCAGTATTGTAATATTGATTCTTTTTTACCATTTAAGTATTTTTCCAATAGAAGAAAATCTATATATTTGTAAGTCGTTGTGAAAACTGCCGGATATGCATTTCATACTTTTGTTAAACTTTTTTTTTTAAGTAAAACTTTACATGCTATACACGTATTTGAAAATTAACTTAGAATTTTTTATGTATAAAAAAAATGTATATATATTTAGGTTGTGTAATAGCAGTATGAAGTCTTAATGCTGTAGTTAGATTAGTTACTTTATTGTAGTTAGTAAATCTTAATTAAGTTGATAAAACAAAGGCTTATTAAAGGAAGATTTTAGAAATAAAAATTTAATATGTATACTAAGAAGAAACTAAATGTATGAAAATTTATCCTGCTATCTAAAAATCACTTAATCAGCACCTTCGTTAGCCTCCTTCCTTGAAAGAAAATAAATAAATAAATAAAACTTGTTACCACAGGAAATTACACAAAACTTTATGTCTCCCGAAAAAATCAGGGTAGGATAAATGTGAAAATTTTAATTTATTAAAGGTATTTTGCAACCTTAATTTGTCATTTTTATTTATTTTTTTTTTTTAATTTTCAGCTGTGAAATATTCGAACAGAATTTGTAAACTTATATTAGTTAACACAATGATTAGAGTTTAATAATACACAGTCACTACACAGTATTTCCAATGCAGACATTTTATTTTTATGCAAACACAAAGCACACAGTATTGATGAATGAGTTATCATTTGAAGGGTTTAAATACACTTTTCATATCGCACGTTCACATATAGTTTCATATCAACCTCTTTTATTAAAAATTAATGAAAAATGTTATCACAAATAATCATTTTTTAACCATATATATTTTTTGTGTGTGACTCCAATCACGCAAACGTGATTCCGGGTAAATTTCATTTTTTATTGTTCTATTTAAACAATTTTCATTATCATTATAAGTTTAAATATTTTTAGATATAGTAAATTGTTTAACAAGACAAAAATAAATTATTTAAATTAATGTTATGTTATTATGAAATGTTATTATGGAATGTTATAACTGTCCTAGCCATAATTTCAACAGAGCTGCACAGTGAAGATTTCCTAATACAATTTAGTAACTTGTAAAAGTTCGTCAAATTAAAATTGGTTATTCAGTACGTTGGTACTTTAACAACTTTAGTTACTCAAAATGAAGTGTAGGACAGTTCAGAGTGTTTCTTACTGGTTACTCATTAAAGCGGCTAAATTTCAATCAAGGTAACTTCTGTGTGTATTGGTTTCTTCGGTATACAGTATTTCAATATCGATTTTTTTCCTCATTTAAGTACATTTTCCATAGTATTTAAAGATTAATTTGAATTATTGTAAGTGTGCAAAAAATTAAATAACTAAATATGGACTACATAATAACTGTATGAAATCTTAATGTCGTAGTTAATTTCTTTATTGTAGTTAGTGTATCTTAATTATATTAATAAAGCAAATGTTGAATAAACAATGATTTTAGAAATAAAAAATTCTTATTTATTAAAAAGATAATGAAACTAAAAATACTGAAAAATTCTCGGCTATCTAAAAACCATTTAATCAGAACTTTTGCCTGCCCCCTTTCTCGAAAAAAAAATAAAAATAAAAACTGGTTACTACAGGAATCTACAGAAAACATTAAGTCTAAGATAAAAATCCAGGTAGAATAATTGTGAAAATTTTAAATTATTAAAGGTATTTTGCAACTGAAATTTTTCATTGTTATTTTTCCTTTAAAGTTTGTTTCAGTTGCGAAATATTCGAACAGAATGTGTAAGATTATATTAGCTTACACAAAGCTTAGAATTTAATAATACACAGTCACTAGTATATAGTATTTCGAATGCGAACATTCCCTTTTTATGCACATACAAAACGTGCGACGATGAATAAGGTACCATTCGAAGCGTTTAAACAGGATTTTTATATCGTACATTCACATATCGATTTATATCCGCTTGTTTGATTAAAAATTTTTTTTGACATTTTACACAAATAATCCTAAATATTGCAGTGCGAAAGGTTCATGTGGTGCACTTTTAATTTAATAATAAACATTGTTGTATCTGTACAAATTTGAAAAATATTTTTTATGTTTATTTAAGAATGGTTTGTTTCTAACAAAAACTAAAGAGAAATAAACTGTCAAGTGCTATTACTCGCTCTCAGAGGGTTCCGTACAACAAATATATGAATTATTAACTGTATTATTAAAAAAAATGTTACTGAAGGAAAAATAAGACTTTGTAAAAAACTGCACAACGTAGGGTTTGGTATAGCTGTATATATACTAGAAAAAGTATGAATGGGTATACCATAAAAATTTAAAGAGATATAAAGCCTAAATAATGTCAAACATTGCTATTGTGTATAACTCTTATTTAAATCTTATCTTATCTGTTTATGATGAACTTAATTCGGTACTGACAATAAAAGTAGTGCATATTTAAACTTCATTTGATTATATGAAGTAATGATTAAATGGGTTTTGGTTAAACTAAATTTAGCGCCGTAATAATCTTTTCTTTTTTACAGTTTAGCTAAAACAAAACCTTGTTCAAAGTTTAAACTTGGCATTTTGCTAAGCGCGCTTCGAAAGGAAGTCGCAAAGTAGCAACGCCACCTTGGTCCGTGCAGCGTTTTTCCAGATATGTTTTAATTAAATTTAAATACACGGGAGGCGCATTGAGAGATCTACTCAATGCGAACTAGCCCATAGAATCTTATAGTATTTATGTGATTAATTCTAATTAAGTTAGTCTGTTTTTAACAATTTGAAGTTTATTGCTTTTATACTGCTACTGGGCATTGCATTACACAAATTAATCGTTAAAAGTTGTTATCTAGGATTTAAAAGTCGATGGTACATTGAGTACGCCGCCCCTGTCATTATGTATGTCCAAACCGCCCGTGACTTTACGGGTTAATATCTCGGCTAATTACCGACGATTTTGTTTTTCTAAAATAATTATCAACAATGCTATTATACTTCTGGTACGATAGGTACCGCCAGCGCTTCTCAACACTTTTGCTGAATGCCCGCAAATCGAAATTTGTGTCTAACGGAAAAATGCGCTTTTCTCAAAAACTATGTGACCTAGGGTAATCACTACAATTTTCCTGCAAGGTTTAAGTTAACGTCTACTACCTCTATTTTTTTCATAATTTTAGTTTCAGTAGATTCGGAAATAGATGGGTGGGGGGGCATATTTTTGAACTACATTCTTGACGATATCTCTTCAAATATAATACCTAAATTTAAAAGAAATATATTTTTGAGTTCAGCGTTACTAAAGCTTTCACGCGATATCCCACACGATATGCAAAGAAAATATGTCTTTTCCCAAGCAACTTCATTAGCCCATCTACATTTTTCTAAAAATATTTGTAAATGTTTTATAATCTGTAAATATGTGGCTCAATAGTCTTTATTACTTCCCCCAATTTGAACTTTCATGTTCCATAGTTTATGAGTAAATTGGCTGTGACAGACGGACTGACAGACACAGGAGTGATCTTATAATGGTTCCGTTTTTACTTTTTAAGTATGGAACCCAAAAAATTAAAAGAAATTGAAACTAAATACTCTGAAGTTCTAAATATGAAATTATTTGAACTTGTTTGATTTAATGTAACCACTAGGTTTCGATAAGTTTCCACGAAAAAATGTTTCAAACAAAAGAAAAAAAAAACACAATGTAAGTTAGTCGAATTTTGACTTTATTCAAAGAAAAAGAACGAAATTTTCACACTGATCGCTTGGGAATCATTGCATAGGCGTAGAAAAGGTAGAGCAAGCAATTTGTCTTCATTTTTTTTCCCTTATTAGTCTTTGCAGTATTTAACACAGAATTTGTGTACAACCTTTTTAAATATAAGTAAGCGGAATCCAGGCTTTTAGTCATTATAGCCATAAAAAGCGCGAAAGTTTTAGATATAAATATAGATATGTTATAGTAAGCAAAAGAAAAACTCCATTTAATAACTCCACTATTTTTATTAACCCCTTAGGGACGAGCGTCTTTTACTGAATTTTTTTATCTTTTATCACCAGTTTTTTAAAACACAAATTTTTGCCTCATTGAATCGGGAAAATGCTCTGATTAAATAAGGCACAATTTACAATAAAAATTTTCTGTTGAGAAAAATCACTGATTCTGATCACCTTACGCGGCACGAATACCGGTCGCTCGTCCTTAAGGGGTTAAGAGTGGACTTTGAGGAGAGGGAGATAAAATATCAGTATCTACAGTGATAACAAAAGAAAAGAAATAAGCAAGATGGGGGGGGGAGTAACGATGAACAAAGGGTAATTTTACATTGTGGAGACTTTCCTGAACTGGAATTTTACACCAATTTGGGGTCTGGATGAAGCAGAATTAAGGCAATAACATGAAAAATTAAGAAGAAAAATATTTAGATTTTGAACAGGATTAATAAGTTTTCGAATTTTAGTGACAAAATTTTTTAATGCTTTATTTTTTAAAGAGAAGCTTAGAAGGGCATTTAATGGGTTTAAAACTTCTCCCCGTACACACAAAAATTTATACAGGCAAAACCTATTGTATTAAGATAAATACATGATAGGTTAAAATATCTTCGCCGGCCCGGCCTACAGGCGGAGGTAGATTTCGAAGTTAAGTATACGAATTTCACCAACAAAAACTAAATCATGATTAGAGATCTATTCACTTTAACAATTTTATCTGGTCGCTTTTGACGAGTTTTTATTTCATTTTTTTATAACAGCTGGTTTTATCAGAATCATGTTAAGGAGGTATTCAAAAAAGTACTTTTCCATGCTCAACAACTCGAAATTTTCTGGCACATTTTCAGATTCATTTTTAATAGAAAAAATATGAAACTTGCTCACGTGATTTTTGAAGACATTTATAAGCGACCTGTGTTTTTATTTTTCGTTCAATTACTTAAAACTTGATTTATGAACAATTATTTTCTCAGTAGGACAATATTTTTCGTTTCTAACACAGTCCCTTCGGGAAAATCTGTTCAAAATGCCCACTTTGACATCATTTTTTGAAATATATTCTGCCTCTATAAAAAATTCGATCATTACGGTACATTATATAGTTTCTGTATAAGAGAATCTACCAATTGGATGCGTTTGAGAGCAAAAAATGAATTTAAAAATGAGTAAGAAAATAAGCAGTTTGGATTTGAATACACCCTTAATAAGATGATTTTTTTCTTCAACTGCAATGTATTTTTAATTTGTTTTTGCTGTAAGAATTGGTCCTATCAAAAACTTGTCTATATAAATGTTTTAGACAATATTAACCCTCTGTCTACCAGAAGGGTCCAATGGACCCGACATGTACATTCAAAATATTTATTCAAACCAGAAATTTCTTCAAAACAAACTAAATGTATAAATCAGACAATAATAAGTTAAATAAACAAATTAAATAGTTTTAAGTAAAAATTCTGGTGTAGAATGTTTTTATAAAACTTGAGTAAAATTTCCGGTAGTTCTAGGGTTAAGAAGATATATGATAAATTCATGGGGATTTTATATCTTGTGAATTGACGGAGTTATGGATTTTTTTCTTCTTCAACCCCCCCTTTTTGTTTTTGTTTTCGTTTTTATTTATTTATTTATTTATTTTGCGTTAGGAATTGGTCTTATCAAAAACTTGTGAATATAAAAGTTGTAGATAATATTAAGGAGATTTATAATAAAATTAATTGAATTTGATATCTTGAGAATTGACGAAGCTATGATTTTTTTTCTCCCAAAAACTCTATTTTTTGCGCCCCTTGAGCCCATTTTTAAGTGGATCAAAAATCTGTGATACATAAATTTTTGGCTCTATTTTTAGAAGTAATAAAAACTTTAAACTGATTTCATATGTACAAAAATTAAGAAGTTATTGGGTTTTTTCGGTTTTCACAAAACCCCTACCTATTTCCATCCCCTTGGTCCGATTTTGCACATTAACGAACTTGACCGAGATTTTATACCCTTTGATTTTATGTATCAGTTTGGAAGAGATTTGTGCAGAATTGTGATGTTATCGAGTCCAGAAGAAAGTGATATATGTAGACAGATAGATACATAGATAGATAGATAGATAGATAGATAAAGTTTTTTACTGAGGGTGGTTTTGGATTCTAGGGGTCATGATCGGTGTAGATCTGCAAAAATTTTTCAGAAATTCCAACATAGGGGAGAATGTAATAGGTAGTATTTCATATGAAATCTACCTAAAATCGGAAGGAAAAACATAAACAGCACCCACCTTATCTCGCCCCTCCACCTCATCAGAAAAAAACATTACATATATATATATATATGTAATTTTTTTTCATATATCTATATATAGATATATAGATATATGTTCAAGAACTATTTTAAAACTTTATAATAAAAGTCCATTTCTCAGTGTAAAATAGAATGAATGAAAAGTATGTGTAAGATAATAGCAGACAAGTTCGTGTGTTACATTTTCTAATGTTTCTCAGTCCTATTCTTTTATTGTCATGTTTCTCTGTGTTCTAAAAAAAGGTATCTAACGCTGTCACCGCCGCAGTAAATGAATTTTTCGTGACAAGGGGTCTTACTTTGGTAGTATTAAGAAAATTACTGCACACAAAAATATAAAAATGGTAGTATTATAGAGCAATGTTTGATAAATACACTGAAGAGGACCGTTTTTAAATCAAAATTTTATTTTAAGCGATATTTAATGTTAAAGTTTGTAAAAATCGTTCTATTAAAGAAGTTTTACATTAGCAAAAACTATACATAAGAATTTAATCCTTTTTTCTAAGGATATACTACATTAGAAGTATCCGGTATGCCGACTGCATTTATTTTTTTTTATTATTATTTGACTAATTTTTTGAGGGCTTATTTCCATTAAAATCCAAATTTGCAGCTTTTTGAGAGATATTTTTTACATATTTTAGAAAAGGTTACAATTTTAAATTATTGCCAATTGTGAAACAGCGCAAACAATAATATTTCCTTCAAAACAAAAATATATTTACATGGGACTATTATAAACAGGGGAAAAAACTTTCAAATTAGAATTAAATGATTATGTATTAAAAGCAGGAAAATATTGAAAATTACGTCATAAAATCTATGTTTAGTACATGTGAATATTAAAAGAGAAAGAAAATTTTAAGATAATAAATCCATTAATCTGTGTTATGTATCTTAATTGGAGGAAATTATCTCCTATTTCAAATGACAAAATAATAATATTGTAAAACTGTTTAAATTTAAAAATATATTTACACGAGACATTTATTTCATATTTGGAGATAATATTTTTAACTACTGCTGTGAATTTTAAAAAAATCGCAAATATTTTCTTTCTAACAACAAAAATATTTTTACGTGAATATTAAAAAGAGAAAGAAAACTTTTGTGAAAATTATACCAGATATAAAGCGATACATTTAAAATGTCTTATTTAAAAGAACTTTCTTATATCGTTGTTAGAAAAATACCAGGAGGATTAGACTCTGTTTACATAGTTCATTTTATATTAGCGCCCCCCCCCCCTTTTTTTTTCAAATGTTTAACACATCTTATTTAATCAAACATGAAAACAGTCAGTAGTTGTTTAACAGCAGCTGATCCGGCCTTAAAATTCCGCAATCAAAAAGAAGTGAATGGAAATCTATTTACAAGGAGATCGACACTGATTTTTTAAATTATAGTTCAGTTTCTGCAATCTTTTTACAGCCGATCAAATTACCGTGTTTCTAGAGTTTGCGGTGTCTGTCTCAATGGGGATTGGCGAGCGTAGCTCGTAGATGACAGTAGAGGGCAAAGCTCCCTTAGTATACTAAAACATGCTTTCTAAACATTTAAGCCTATTAAACGATTTTTTATCCCATAACGACATTTGGCTGCCTTGTCTGAAAATTTAGTTCAAAATGCCAACTTTAACAGCCTTTTCTGAATAATCCTCTGCTTTTATCGAAAAATGGGAAAAAAAATATTAGATTTCCTAGTTTCTGAAAAAGAGCAGCTGCCAATCGCATGCGTTTACATACGAAAACGAATTCGGGAATGCGTCATAAAGCTGTCAATTTTGATTTAAGAATATTAAAATGATTCTTAAATATTGGGTAACTTTAATTCTATTAAAAAAACACCTAGAAAATCCGGGTTAAATGCCAGTCCAGAGTGTTTATTTTGCAGTTAAAAAATGTCTGTTATCTATCCAGAATTTCTATATGCATTAAACTTATCATATGAATAAACAAAAATAACAAACAAAATAATGGGATATGTTTTCTAGGTTCCATTCTGCCAGCGTTAGATTAAACATTTCAAAAATCTTAAAGGTAATATTCTTTAATGAAAGCTGAATGCACTATTTGGATAAACTATTGCCGATTAATTCATAATACAGCCGATCTAGTTGGTGCTTACATAAATAAGAAATGGTAAATGAATTAATAGTTTCCATGCGTATATTCCGTTAAGATAATCTTTTTTTCTCAACTCTTTTACTGAAAACGCGCGCGCGCGCGCGATAAATCTAATATATATATATATAACCATTAATTAAACATACCGACCACCAAAAAAACCGCGATATATATAAATATTAAACTTTCTGTACAAAAATACCATTGAAGGATAATGAAAATGACTAATAATATGAATACATAAACACCACATAATATATATATATATATATATATATATATATATATAATGTTTATTATTATTAATGATTATTTGATTATTTTCTATAATATATTTAAATTACTTGTTATTATCTGTATTTGTTTGTTATTAACTATAACATATTTAAAAACGCATTTAATACAAGATTCATAAGTTCAAGCTATTTCTCTAATCACTTGGAAATACTTTTTCCCCCTAACACGCCGCCGCAAGGCAAGACCTCTGGGAAAAATGATATTTGTTGCTTTTGTTAATGACCGGTGACTGATTACTGACCAGACTATATTTCCGCTAACTATTCGAGTCGAGCATACAAGGACAGAATGAGTGGAAAACGGGTTTTAAATACATTCTTTCTTTTATCGCAGTATTTCTTCGAACTGTAGGTCCGGTATTTCTAGAACGATTCAGATGGATAAATAAAATGTTATTCGCCTAATGAAGAAGAAAAAAAAATCTGTAGGAAATTGAATTTTAACAAATTTATATGCGTTTTTATTTAAAAAACTAATATTCCATTGAATACATTTTATTTTAATTCAAATGTTAATATGTGTTTATAATTCTTTTATTTCTCATTATAAAAAACGATGTATTGATAGTTTAAGCTGACAAAACAATGTCAAAGATTTTTAAAAAAGTAACTAATACTTGTGTGTACTAAGTTATATGAATATATACGTTACAAATAAATACACTAATGAAAAGTATTTTTTCACAGAGACTAAGTATATTATGGTTTCGATTTTTAAAAAAATATCTGAAAATAAAAGATAATTTATAGATTTAAAATTCCTGGAAAGCGATATAAATATTCATGGATGCAAATTTTTAAGTATAAATGTTATATACATAAGATAATGTACTGACGTGGAAAATTGAACAGTGAAATTCTTAAATTTAAAATGCAATTTTTTATAACAATATTAAACAATATAATATGTTTCCATTTATGCTAATTAAATTTATTATATGCTAAATACATTAGCACTTTTTTGGCTCTTAATGTTCCAGTTCAATATGTATAATTAAGTTCAGAATATCTTTCTTATAGAAAATTATAACAATTTTTAATGTTGTTTTTATGTCATTCTGTGTAAAAATGCAAGCAAAAAATTAAAATATATCAAAACTTTTCTAATAAAAAAAACGTGATTTAAATAATTCTAACATTTTAATCACAATAAATTTGTTACAATTAATTGTTTAAAATTTAAGGTTTAATTGCGTATTCAAATGTAACTCAAAATTAGTTTCTTATATGATTAAAATATACGTTTTCTTACACAAAAATACTTACGTTAAAATAAAAGTTTTATTTTAAAGTTTATGAGTGTAAAAAAAAGAAAGAAAAAAAAAGAATCAAACACGTACATACATAAACATGGGATTGGTTTATCAACTGAAAAAATGTTAAAATCTTATTTGTTTTTCTTTTATATGTAATAAACTTATGTTATGAGAAATATTTCTCTGTGCCTAAATCCAAAATGGCTACTTTTTGACACATACAGGAAGTTATTTTTAATTTCAGATTAATGTAATGCTAGTGTTCTTATTCACGCACTATGATATTGAATAGCTCAGGAAATGCTTTCAATGTGGATATTTTAAAAAGATTTTTCGCAAAGAACAAACAGCACGTACATATAGCCTTGAGATAGCAGCCGCTTATAATTCAATTAGTAGTAAGGGAATCTTTCGAAAAATGAAAAATGTTATTCCACATCAATTCTTTTCAGTAGTCCAACCTGTCAAGTTTTGTCCATTTATCTTTAGAAATTAAAAACTTCTGTGTTGTTGATAAAAAAAAAAGGTGTTTTTAAGAACAATAACCTTAAAAAATTATATAGTTTGTTATTTCATTTCTTTACTAAAACAAGCAAAATGGATATATATATATTTTTAATTCTGAATTTATAAAATGTTAATTTCAGTTTTATGATGCTAAAGTAATAAAAGAAAGAAAAAAAGGCCCACAAGTTAGACAGGTAGCAGTTAGACATAAGTCTAACTGCACTCTCATACGTATTCAAGATTTATCAATTGCTTAAATGCTGCAAACTTGTGTAAATATTTTTCTTTTATATAATATGTATGCAAGGCTTGAAATTCAATTAAATAATTTTCGGAACCGAATGCCTTAAATTTTCGGAAAATTCGGCACAAAATCATTTCTGAATTCGCCACTCGGTCGCGGGAAAAATATTGTAAATTTTAACGATCTTTCGCGGTAAAAAACGCGCAAAATTTGGCAATCGGTCACGAAAATACCACGAAATTCGCTGGGTATTCGTGGGATTTGATTGTAGTTTAAAAAGGCAAACTTTCCGGAAAAAGGTGAAATTTTTTTGGACGGGAGCCTCCCGCCCACGATATTCTTTTGGACGGGATTTTAAAATTTGGGGCACGAATCGCTATTTTGTATTACAATATTCTACATGTGCAATTTTTTTGGAGTGAAAATATATGTTCCTGTAAAAGTAATCGCTGTTTTCTCAGAACACAAAGGAAAACGCCATCCGTCCTCGAGAGAATGTTTTAATTTAAAAAGTTCTGTGTAAAAAAAATGTAGGAATATTGATATATAGCTATGGATTTAAATCTAGAAAAATGTTGTTTTTAAGAGAAAATAGTTACGTTTTGCAACAAACGAAGCACAGTTTTAAAAATCTTCATAATTGTAATTACCTCAGAAATAGCATTTTCGGGGTAAATAGGATAATATAGTTTTTAGGTTAAGGGTTAATTGAATTGCATATTTTATTTTCTATTTAAATTAAATTGTGCTTTACAATGCATTTTTTATTTTGGTGTTTATTTATCATTTTTTAACTTTTCAGTTTTCAGATCCTCTGAAGCCCCACCAGTGGCTGAGAGGTTCTGCTCTGGAAGCTGGTAGACGGGAGGTGCTGGGTTCGAACCCAATCGCGCCCGTCGGCCTAATCGTTCAGAGTTTTTGTTGTTTTCTTCGAGCCATGGATTTCCATGCGTAAATACGGGTTAGGTTCCCTTAGAAAGACCCCCACGAAGGGCACTCCCCCCTGGGCCTATATCCCTCGTGCAGATAATTGGCCGTCAAAAATCAACCAACCAACCAACCAGATCTTCTGAAATACCCCTAATTTGGTTTACTTTACTGCACATTTTGTGTTAGCAAAACCTTAATTTTACAATGTTATTTTGCATTTATTTCAAATTTTAGCCTTCACTGCATATTTTAGGCCTAATTACAACTCAACTCTTTCAACCTAAATAATTTTTTCTTTCTTCGCAACATATGAGTTTTGACTGATCCTTTTTCCCCTTCTATTGCATTTCATGTTATTTTGAAAAAAAAAATGATTTTTTTAACTTTAAAAATTAGTACTTTAGTAATACAAGAATGGTTTAATTTCCAATAGAAAAATTTGCATTCGATTTTGTTTTGTAGGCAGAGTGTAAAATATGTAAATATTGAAAATCCCTTCTAAAATGTTTTTTCCAGCATTTTTATCTTTCCAAAACAGTATCTCTGAGAATAGTTGTAGTTGTAAAACCAAAAATATCTTGCTGTAAGATGCGCACACAGCTGTGCACACAGAGATCTTTTAATCCCATTTAATACCCATGACTGTATCTTGTAAGGCATGAGAGAAAATAACAAGGATCCCAATCAGGGTCGAAATTAAGGGGGGGGGGGGGGGCATGTGCTCCGAGCGCCAGAACGAAGTGGCGCCAAATGAAGGATTATACCTTTGGAAGGGATCATTTTCGTTTGATGGACTGATGTCTTCCATTATAATGGCTGTTTCATAGAATAAGGGGGGGGGGGGGGGGGGCATATTTTTTTCTGAAAAAAGTGGCCATTTTTTTCCTCATTCTGACCAGAAAATCAGAGTTCTAACTTTTTACGGCTGCTCTTAACCTTTCACTTAACACTTCATTTATAATGGCTGTTTCATAATAATGGTCCATCAGTCATCAGTCCATCAGAAGAAAATAACTCGGTTAAAGCGAAAACTCGGTTAAGCGGGACTCGGATAATTGGGACTCTACTGTGTATTTAATTTTAATGATCTTTAGAATATTTTTGTTGGTGTTCAGAGGGGGTTTAAGACCCCCGTGACCTTCTCCTTGGATCCGCCACTGTAGATTACGTAATTCAGTATTACATATTTTAAAATTTAAAATAAGTTGGCTATTAGAAAATCAGTAAAATTCTTTTTTGTAAATATACTTTGCGGAAGAGGGGGGGGGGGGGGAGCTCCAAAATTCATGTTTTGCACCGGGTGCAAAAAAGGCTAGTTTCGTCTCTGATCCCAATTATCCCATTTCATGAGGGTAATTGGGATCAAGCAGGCATTTTTACCTGAAAAAGGCACTTTTACCTGGTAATATGATACATTAAAATAATTATTTACACATTTCAAGAGACAAGTACGCACTGAGTAAACTTATACATATCATTCTCCGGCAATTAATTGCCAAAGTTCAAATTGTCAAAAAAAGTTATCCTAATCACCCCTGCCTCCCCTAATTGTTTTGTCATCTAAATTGTTTTCTCAACGTTTAACCGTAATTTAATAGATTTAAACTTCAAAATTTAATAGGGTATTTAACACTCTTTATTTTTTACTTTTATTTACATTTCTACATTTTAGCTTTTGAAATATTTCACTGTTGCAGTTCCCCTATAATGACTGTGAAGATCAAAATAAAAGGAAAAATTTTCTTTTAATAAAATAACGGGAGCTTTCTTATATTATGAGGAGTTTTACTCAGTATGCCTTTTCAGTTGAATCAACTGGATATACAACTTTCATACAAGTTTGCTTATCTTGCAATTCGTGCAGAGATCTGTTGTCTATTACGTTTCGGGGCAGGTTGGTAAAACATGTGCAAAGAGTAAATGGGTTCTAAAGAAAGAGCATGCGCGTATTGGAAACTTGGGGGGAAGTTCTATAGAGAGAATCCAAAATTTGAGATTTTAAAAGCATTCTTCTTTTAAAAATTAATACTATCTAGATTTTTTAATATATGGTTCCTTCAAAGAAATATTTACAATAATATTTGTAATAATCCCAATGTTGCATCTCTTGCTTATATGATCTTTTAAATTTATTCCAGTGACATTTTCATTTCATTATAATTATCTCGCAAGACTTGCAATAAAGAAATGAGAAAGTATTTTAAATTCGGGAAATAAAGCGATAAATGACTTTTTTTTATTAATATCCTGATCTCACTTCCAAATTTAAATTAATTGCGTTGCAAGTAATTTTGCATTATTATGATTGAAACAATGTGCGTAGATTTTGTGTTGAATTACTCAATTTCTCAATTTATGTATGTATGCTTTCATTATCAAATTAAATTTTTTGAATTCCTGAATTCGACTTGTTTACGATCAAACATTAATTTACACTCTCTCTGTAATAAGGAGAATAATTTTCGAGAAATGAATCGTTTTATTTGATATTTGAGTGGCTTAAAAAATAGGTCATTACAATAAATAAACTAAATTAAATACTCAAAGAAGAAAAGAAAAAGCCTTAACACATTGCTTAAATCAGAAACTTTTTTTAAAAGAAATATTTACGCACATTTTTTTTTCAATCTATTTTGAACTCTAAATATTTTTCTTTTCCTATAAAAAATAGAACTGAGATTGATTAAATTCTATATTGTTTTATGCAGAGAAATTTGCATAAGGTGCATTCAGAAATTTTACTTTTTAAAGTATGAAGTATTCAAGTCAGTCAATTTACTATTTGTTAAAATATAACTATACTTGGATTTACGGAACCGGTTTCGGATGTGAAAGTATCCTAATAATAATTTAAAAGAAAAAAAAAAACCTCTATACACAATATAAAAAGGGAAAAAAGTTCTTTGTAAAGATCGCCCTCAGCTATCCAACACAAAAAACATTTTAAAATATTGAAATGCAAATGAGATACTTTAAAAAATTGTTACACAGAATTAACTTTAGCGATCGGGTGTTTTAGCACGAGTGAAATAGCCTCTTAAGAGCAGGGCTTAATTTCTAACAAAAAAGTATCGGAGCCCTTATACTTTGCGGTGCCGGTACTAACAACTCTACCGTTCCCCCTCCCTCCCCTTCCCCTCTCACTCCAATCTGCATATTTATATTTTGTACATTATTTACAAAATTTAAAGCATTTTTTTTCTTTAGCAAAATAACAATTTTATTCCAATCTGCATATTTATATTTTGTACATTATTTGCAAAATTTAAAGATTCTTTTTTTCTTTAGCAAAATAAAAATTTTAAATATATCTGTCAGCATATACTTTAGCTGTCCACTATTCCACTTTTTAGTTATCACTCCTTCCGAATAGCAATCTTTGCCTAGTTATAATTTTAATTGCGATTTTTTGTTAATTCTACGATTAAATATGGTAAGGATTATGACTCGGAAATAGTGTTAACACATGAAAAAAGGGATAGTTCGTAGTTATGCATTTTTATGAAAAAATGAATGAAATTTACAGAAATTAATATTTATATGCTGAAGAATGAAAGAATGTTTTTCAATTTCCTATAAAAGGTGCATACGTTAAACTATAATCGATTACTTCCGCATAACAATCTTTTGTTGTGAGTCCCTGAAAATCAGATTAAATTAAAAAATTGACAGAATTATAGGGAAGATTAGATGCTTTTATAGAAAAAGGGGATACACTGCTCGATTGCTTTCTGATAGAATAACAATTATATCTACTTACACATGAAAGTGACTTCGTAAAATGTGCAGCGCAGAGTCTTAGCATGGGCAGCGTTCATGATACAAAGTAAATAGAAAAATCACTAACGTAATTTTTATACTCGTACGTAATAGGAGACAAAAAACCTCAAACAAACAAAAAAACTGATGCTCGTTGGGTAAAAACAGAAAATATTCTTTCCAGGTTAGATATCTTAATAATAATAATAATAATAATTATTATTATTATAAATTATAATTAAGAAAAAAACCCAACCAATTAAAAATTATCCTACTGTCATAAAAGAAAATCGAATTGAAAGCAAAATCATTTTCCAGTCTCTTGAGTGGAGCCGTATCAATGCGTCGCCGACAAAAACTTGCAAATATCACCAGAATAGAAAAACACGATTTCTGTTTTCCTTTCATTCTGATCTAAATAATCCGAAATAGAATATAATGCGTAATTTTGAAGGACATTTTTTTTTCTTCTGTACATGAATAAATAAAATTTCGAATATAAGACAGATTAAGCTTCAAGCCCAAAAACTGATATAAAAATTGAGTACGTTTTATCTCCATCTCCTAACATCACGCAGAAGTGCTTTGATAAAAAATAATGCAAAAACTTGGAGATTTGGAAGGAAAGGAAAGGTTAATTTAGGTTTCGGTTTTTCGGAATTACGCGATGGCAAATCATGGCCGGGGGGGAAAATGCGCTCCGGAACCCTGTATTTATGAGCTCTTGTGAATTCCGACCAATGTTTAAAAAATTACTGAAAACAGAGAAGTGCTGGAGTTTGGCTCCGACGCAAATTAAGCCCTGCAAGAGGCTACTTCAGTCAGACGAAAACAGCCGTTCGTTATGTTAATCCAATGGGAGATATTTTTTAATATATCTCGTTTGCATATTTTAATGTTTGTGAATGATTTTTTTTCATTGGATAGCTGAGATCGATCGGCCGTTTTTTACTTTTTCGTTTTCGTTTTCAGGTATTTTTAATTAGGACCCTTTCACTTACGGAACTGGCTTCGAAAGTGAAAGCATCCTCATAAAAAAAAAAAAAAAAAAAATCTGCAAAGAAAATCGAAAAAGTAAAAAATGGCCTTTGTACAGATCGACCATTATCTATCTATTGAAAAAACACTTAAAAATATTAAAATGCAAACGAAATTACCTTAACTTAAAAAATTTCTCCCATTGAATTAACATTAGCGAACGGGAATTTTCGTCTGACTGAAGTAGCCTCTTAAAGGTTTTCTTCAATGCAGCCATTGAAGAAAAGGGGCTATGTTAAATTTGAAGATTGAGAGGTTTTAAGATATTTGATAAATTGGTAGACGGAGAGACACCTTATATTTGCTCGTCACAGCTTTTTTTCTTTTTAACTTGTAATAGAAACATTTAAAAAAAATTAAATTCCTTTTTTTTAAAGAACAAAATCACCAATTTCATGCACTTAAAACAATTTTATTTGAGCCTACCTTGCTATGTTAAAAATCGAATTATAATTCCAACACTGTTTTGTTAACGATGTATTTTGTAATGAATGTTATCACCGGACTCTAGAGATAACGACTATAAAACAATTGAAAATCCTGGTTAGTAATGTCAAAACTATGGGAAGATTTAAAAGAAAAAAAAATTATAGACTTTACGTAACGAAACAAATTATAGAACTATATGTTTTATAGAATTCTAATTTAAGTTTCATACTTTTCAAATTTGTCAGATTTTAATTTTATTTATTTATATATTTTTATTCCTGTGTAAACAATTATAGATTCTTTAAAGTTTCATTAATTTTTGAAAAGGCCGAAAGCCTGTACTACAAACACAAAATACCTCAAGATTTTCCCTTTTCTGCGATTTTATTTATTTATTTGTTTCTGTGCATGTCTGTCTGACTCTTTCAGTTTTTTTCGGTGCAAGAGTGTTCTGAAAATCCCCCCCCCCCCTCATTTGACAAATTTACAGATTTATTTTTAAACATTAAAGCATGACCCGAGTAAGTATATTTATTGAAGTGATTTGGAATGGAACAGCTTTTTTTTTTTTTTTCTTTTTTTTTAGCTCGGTAAACACCTTGAGTTATAAACGATTGTTTGATCATGGCGACCTTTATCCGCGACTGTCACTTCCGGAAATATAGCTCAAAATGTATGGTAAAACTCTCTGAAAGATTCTCTGCCATTTTATAAAAAAGGGAAAAAAATCTATTTAATAGTTTCTGTATAATAATGCTTGCCAATATCCTCTTTCATAAATAAAATAGAATTCAAGAATTTGTCATAAATTAAACAGTTTTGATTTGAGATCAACAAAAAATAGGCTGTAATTTCAATCGCCCCACCCCTCAAAAAGGAAAAAAAAAGAACTAACGTAGATATTTATAGGAGGTTGAAAAATTTAGTATGTTCGACTTTCTTTCCTATGGAGGAGAAGGTGGGACAGTTTAGATCTTTTATTAAAGCTTAACTATACCGCGCCGGTATTAGATTAAACACTTCAAAAATATTAAAGGTAATATTCTGTATAGAAAACTAAATGAACTGTTTAAATAAACCTTTATAATTAATTCTTAATGTATTTTCGGACTCATTTTTAAATTCATTTTTGCTCTCAAAGGCATCCAATTGGTAGATTCTCTTATTCAGAAACTATATAATGTACCGTAATAATCGATTTTTTGATAGAGGCAGAATATATTTCAAAAAATGATGTCAAAGTGGGCATTTTTAACCGAATTTCGCGAAGCGATTGTGTTGAAAATGAAAAATATTATCCTACTTAGAAAATAATTGTTTATAAATCAAGTTTTGATTAATTGAACGAAAAATAAAAACACGGGTCGCTTATAAATCTCTTCAAATATCACGCCAGCAAGTTTCATAATTTTTATATTAAAAATTAATGTGAAAATGTGCCAGAAAATTTCGAGTTGTTGAGCATGGAAAAGTATTTTATTGAATACCGCTTTAACATGATTATGATAAAACCAGAACTTATTTTTAAAATGAAGTAAAAACTCGTCAAAAGCGGCCAAATAAAAAATTTTAAGTGGGTTTTCCCTAGTCCTGATTTAGTTTTTGTTGGTGAAATTAATATGCTTAACTTCGAAATTTACCTCCACCTGCAGGCCGGGCCGGCAGTGATTTTTTTTTATTTTGCTTACTATGAAAATGTAATCTTATCGCAAATTTTACTTGGTACTGTGATTGTAAATACATTTTTACCACGCTAATGTTTCATAGAATTAAAGAATTAACATACTGATATTGCATAAAAAAGAACTTTTTCAATTGCTATAAAAAGTTTAAAATTGCTTTTGTACCCATACTCTTGAAAACTCCAATAATAATATGCATTCATTATGTGTATTCATATGTGTATATTAACGTATTCTTATTCATATCGATATTTCCTATTGTTTATGTAAGAAATATTTAACGCATTTCTTATGATAGATAATTAATGATACAGATAAATAATAATAATAAATTATTTAGTGATTTTAAGTAAAAGTTAAATTTTCAATGCGTACGTATGGAATATTGTTGATACTATTAAATAAAGAAACGTTATGGGAGTTTATCGTTATTACTTTAATATTTGAATAATTATAGAAAAAAATTACATGCATTTTATAAAAAAATATAGTAGAGTATTAATTCTATTTTATTTTGCTTTCTTTAAAAGAATATCTTCTCTAAAGACACACTTCACAGACGAAAAAGGGAGAATATCATTTTCTTCATTCCAGAAACTTTTTTAACAAGCATTTGTGCCAATCCCTAATCGGTCTTGACGAATTCCCCCCCTTCTTTGTACATGAACAACATCTGGTCAGTGGCTAAGTGATAAAAGGTGTGAGTTGAAGTTTCGTGGAAATGGTAACTAGCTAATGACTGTACTGTTTTATCGTTACTCTAGTTTAAACTGCAGTTTTTAAAACCGATTGAAGAAAAAACATTTTAATAACATTAATGTATTTTATTATGTCTTATTAAAAACAGTGGCATATTCAGGAGGAGGGAGGAGGAGGCTCCAGCCCCTTCCGAAATTTGTAGAAAATACCAAACGAAAGTTTTGAAAAATGTAAAGAAACATGCTAAGATAAAATTCAAAAGTAAGCAGAAAAATATTCCGGTTTAGACAGGTTTTCATCTTAGAAAATGTGGTATTTCACAAAGACTACGAAATAGCTATTTCAGCCAAGCTTCCGTTACACACAGGCTCTCTTTATGCGCGTTTTATTATGTAAAACGTGACATGTGGTGATTAAAAGTGCATTATTAATTTTAATTAGTTTCTAAAACATTAGTAGTAAAAGGCTTACTCTTGCTATTTTTGAGTTGAAAATCTGCGATTTAAGGTAATGCCCAGATTGAGACATCGCAGAATGAACTGCAAAACCTTGAACCTTTTTAAAAAAATTATTTATGTAAATGCTTATTACGTTATAGTCATGTTATTCAGCTCGTTACAATGATATGAGTGTTATTTTATTTCCATAGGATTACAAAATATTGACAAAAAAGTTTTTTCTATGGTTGTGTAACTTTTTGACAAGGAATAAGCTTTGTTTACATCTAAAAATACATCATAAATCTAAATGAGCTATTCTAAATCTCGAATACACAAAAAGCATCCTATCAACAACAATTTACGATTAAAAAGAATTCAGAAAATATTGTCAAATTTAGCAGTTTAAGGCAATTTTCGAGCCGTGGCAATCTAGGAAAAGTTGTCATCAGGGAGCTGCTATTCTAAATGTATCCCATTTATGAGAAATGGAAAACGGTATTCAATATTACAAATGCCATGCATGTATGCTTCAAAATGAGTCTTAGAAAGTGTTAAAGGAGGTAGGGGGGGGGGGGGTGACAGAGTGAAAACGCTATTGAATATTTTTAAATTTGATGTTTACTTCGATTTTATTTACCATTTATTGAGATACTTTTTAATAGATAATTCTCAGTATTCCGTTGTTCTAAAAAATGTGGTGTGGTATAACCATAGAATTATACTTCTAAAGACAGAAACCTGCCTATAACAAACCTTTTCACACTCGTATGCGATTTCATATTAGCAGGTTTAATTGTATAATAGATGCTTACATGCTATAATAAAACCTGTTTAAAGCGGAATTTTCTCCGTTTCTTGTGATTTCCTCCTAGAAACTTTTATATCTCAGCCCCCTCCAAAATGATAAGTCTAGATACGACACTCGTTAAAAGCATTAACATATCTGTTAGGTATAAACTATTATTTTCCTTTAATAACAAATACACATATTCCATTGCAGTGTACGTATAATTGATTTCGGAATATGTTTCCTTTATTTTTTAAATATGCATCAATAACAGTTTTAAATGTTGAGTTAATAACATTCTGCATTAAAATTTAAGCAAATGAATAAATTAGTCTTAAACTTTTCTAATTAACGTCTTATAATATTTATTTTTGTAAAGATTTACTTTTTAACGTTTTCCACCACTTTCCACATGGTTGAAAATTGTTTATGAATTCAGTTTGTCTGTTCGTGCTCTAACTGGTGTAAATATACTCGCCATGTAATTGATATACGTTATTGATGCTCGCTATGGCATGTTCGGTATTGAAAATAAAGTGCGTACCATTTATAGTTCATTTACAGGAGCACTCAAAAATATTCCGCTACATTAAGGTCTATGGAGAAAAATCATTTGCGGTGCATTTTGATAGTGTTAAAATGTGCTAAACATAATGAAATTTATATACATTATTGAGGCGTACTTGAAGATGGTTACTATATAATTACAGTACGTGTACTACGGGGCTGTAAAGTATTTTGTTATATTATGATCTATGAAGAAAAATCGTTTGCAACGCATTTTAATGATGTTTCTCTGTTACAAACATATTGAAATTGATATGAATTTATGAAGTGCACGAATACATGCTTTCTCTAGAATATGGAGTGCAAAGCATTTATCATTCATTTACAGGGTCACGCAAAAGTGTTCGATTATATAATGGTGACCGGGGAAATACTATTCGCAGCGTATGTAAATTATCTTGCACCATTTCAAATGTGATGAAATATATATACATTACTGATGTTTACGACAAGATGTTTTTCGGTTGAATATGATTTGCGTTCCATTTATCATGCATTGACAGGGACGCATAAAAGATTTCGGAGACGAGACTATAGCGTATGTGTTGTCTATTAGGGATGATTGCTGAAAGTGTCTTCTCAGTTATGATATGCGTTGTTAAGTTTAGCTAAATTTTTGCATAAATTTTGCGTAAATTCCATAGACCATATACAGGTCTACACAAAAGATTTCGTATAAGCATTACGGAGGATGAGCGGGAAATTTTATTTTCTTTTTATTTCAGTAATTAATTTTCAATCTCAGCTACATTTAGTATACTAAGATATCTTTGTAGCATATAAATAAAATCATATACAGGGCTATAAAAAATGAAATATTATTTACAATTTTTTTATAAATAAAAAATATGTTCTCATCGTGGCAAAATTTTCGAGACAGCGTAGTGGGGAAAGGTTGCTTTTGGTTAGGCATTATCTCAATATAAAAAGTTATGGGGAAAACACTGCTTGGTATCTAAAACTTTGCATAAATTTCTTATCTGTTAGAAAGATGAGAATTGCCAATTGCAGAAAAAAAAGAAAAAAATCACGAGAACACCTTTATGTAACTTTTAATGCCCATATGATAGGATATTCTTTTATTCATAATTTTCATGATCCAACATTACATCGTAAGTCGCGCTTTTTTTTTTTTTTTTTTTTTTTTTTTTTTTAATACATAAATAAGCATATGCGTCCTTGAGACCTAACAACGGTAATTACTGGTTAATTATCTTTGTATTGTACGATATAAAATTATGTAAATAATGAAACTGAACAACCAATTTTTTAAAATTTTGTCTATTGATTCCCCTCCCTCTAATTTATGGGATTATAGAACATGCCTTAATCTCTCCCTCTGACCACTCAGATCCAGTTCAATAGCCTATGTTGATAGGGTTAAAGCATAGAGATTTGAGAGACCTCACGTTTATGAAGACTTTGACCAGGACCCCGATTACCTAGGTCTTAATCTAGCCCTCCCGGTGAATCAGTTTAATTTGCCTAAACTATATTGATAGCGTTAAGAGGCTAATTCAAGCGAAAACACACGCTCATTAATCTTATTCTTATGAGAGAAATTTTTAAAAATATCTCGTTTACATTTCAATATTTTTAAAAGATTTCTTTTCTTACATATGATAACTAAGGTCGATATCTAGAAAGCCGTTTTTTACTTCTCCGATTTAGTTTGCAGTTTTTCTTTAATAGGATACTTTAACTTTCGAAACTAGTTTGAAAAGTAAAGGTATTTAAGAAAAAAAAAACTTCTTTAGTGCTATACAAACTTAAGAAACCAACAACAACAAAAATATATATATATATACTTTATAGTTCGGGAATTTTTTAACATTTTTCATTTTGTGTCATCTTTAAGCATATTTGACGACACTTTTGAAAACTCCAGTATTTTCACACATGTTTTTTTTTATTCAGTCCCCCCCCCCCCCCCAACGTTTATAAATTAGATATATCTTTGATTATACAGCTAACTGATGGTTAGCATATTCTTTTGATGGCTCGTTTGACGACTGATTTAAGTGATATTTGATGAATTTTATAAAACAGGTAATTCTTGTACATATAAATAAGAATAATCAAAAATATCTCCAGTTCTCAAAGAATCTGAATTAAATATCTGAAATCAAAAATATCTCCAGTTCTCAATCTGAATTAAATATCTGAAAATTAAAATTAGTCTTAACCTTTTCTAATAAATGTCTTAGACATTTATTTTTATAAAAGATTTAATTTTTATATATAGTAATAAATATTGCAGCTAAACAATGTAATATTTTAACCACAGCGATATTTTGTTTTAAGCTTTATATACATTATTCAAGTTATTTAACGCATTTTTAAATATATAGAGAAACGCAATGAAAATAATAACATTACAAAACCTTTTAAATATATTTTTAATTACAAAGAAAAAAACTTTTTTATATAATTTCTTATTTGAAAAATGCCATATGAGATCGTAACATGTTGGTAAAACTCCAATGATAAGCCTTTAAAAATATCAGTAGTAAACCAAGTTGGCTTAATGTAATATCGTTGGTTTAACCAACGACATTTACTTGTCAACATCAGAAAAAAATAATAAAATTAATAATAAATATTTTGTCTTAATAACGCAAAAAAGTGTGATGTTAAAAAATGAAATTCTGAAATACAAATGACTTCAAATTTCATTAAAAATGCATTTAGAATTTAGCAACAGAAATATAAGGGAGAGAAAAAGGGGGTTACATAAAAAAGATAACTGTGAGCGCCGTAAAAATTGAACCTAATCGACGGCGCCTGGTGCGGTGGTACCGCCGCACCATCCTTGATACGGCGCAGTCTGAACCCAGATTTTGCGCATAACTTGCCCATATTAAAGTAAAATTTCACCAGGCTTGACTTGGATATAAATAAATAAAGTTGAAAGTGAAGTTAAAAATATTTTTTTGTTTATATGACACTGGTTTCTGTGTAAAAACTGTAGTGTACTCTACTAAATTTGCCTTTTTTTTTTTTTTTTTTTTTTTTTCTTTTTTTTTTTTTTTGCAGGGTGGGGGGGTGGGGGGGGGATTAACATATAATGTTAAAACGAAAAGTTCGAGTACTGCAACATATCAACTAGCAACGATACCCCCCCCCCCCCCCCCCACACACACACACACATTACACAAAGTATGAAAATTTGTTTCACAATACGCTAAGACTTTCTACAACTAACTCACAGTATTGAACAAACAACTGTGCACGAAAGACTTGGCAAAACAATCCTTCTGTTACAGCTAATGGTATATATTTTTCTAATTTAAATGCAATTGAATATTTTCCCCAAAGTTTATTTTAAAAATAATTTTATTTTCGACATAATTTAAATAATTTTAATCAGTTGTTAACTAACCACAAATAAACATTTGTCAATTATTTACTATTTTTCAATTAAAATATTCACCAATTGATTAATATATTTTGATTAATAATAGCCTCAATTAAGTATTATTTTAATTAACTATATCAAATTATTGAGTATGACACTCATAACACTTTCCACTGGAAAAAATACATTTTCGAAAAATTTTCACCAGCTTGCAGATATATTATTAATATTAGATTATTAATATTATTTTAAAATCTGACTAATTATAGTAAAATTTTATATGCATTTTATAAAAAATAAAGGGTTATGATTCCTATTTTATTTTTCTTTCTTTAAAAGAATTTCGAAGAATATCTTCTGTAAAGGTAGAAAAAGGCAAAATACTATTTTTTCCCGACCAAAACCCTTTTCACCGTTTTCTTCAAGCTAAAACTAATCACTATTGCCTAGAGCGATTGCCAACATCTGGCCGTGGTCACTCACACCTGGGTAGTAAATAAGTGATAAAAAATGCCAGGACTTAAAATTTCTTAGAAATTGGGCAGGAAACGTAGTAAATAGCCATGATAACAGTTGTATACTTACTCTGTGTTTCAGATAGGGGAGTTGTAATAACATTCAATGTATTGTATTATGAGTTAATGCATTAATGTTTTTGTTATGTATTAACGTATTTTTCTCTCGCAAAGAATGCACACATTCTATTGCAGTACGTATAATTGATTTCAAAATACACTTCCTTTTTTCAAAATATGCACCAATAACAATTGTAAAAGTTGATTTTATAACATTCTGTATTAAAATTTAAGCAAATAATTAAAATTAAACTTAAACTTTCATAATAAGCTTCTGATATATATATACATATATATATTGTAAAATATTTAACTTTAAGAAACGCGGTTTTCTAGTGAAAAAAAATATGAAACCTTTTAAATATATTTTTAATTGCAAATTAAAAAATATTTTTAATATAATTTCTTATCTCAAAAATGCCATATGAGTTTGTATTTTGTTGGTAAAAAATCCAATGTTAAACTTTTGAAAGCATCAGTATTTAACCGACGATGTTTATTTAGCTTATACCAGAAAAATAAAATTAAACAATAAAAAGTTTAATTAGCATTTTGTTTTAATAACACATATATGGGTGATATTAAAACATGAAATTCCGAAATACAAATGACTAAAAATTTGATTTTAGGATAGAAGAATTTGATCGTAATTTTATAATATTAATGAATAATGACACAAATGCCTTTAAAATTTAACAATATAGATTGATAGAAAAAAATAATAATAATAATAATAATAATAATAATAAGATCTGGCAAACTTTAAGAAATGGTAGACCACACCACAACAAACAATTTTTTATGTAGGAAGACAATGTCAAATAGCATTTTATTTTGTCAAAAATACAGGATGCCTCTCTCCCAGCACCACAGCAACTCGCACCCGGGGCGGAAGAGCTTGTTATACCATTGGCGCATAAAGATAATAACTGACAAAAAAAAAAAAAAAAAAAGTAAATATTTCGGATTGAACATCGGTCAGGTATGGGATTGAAAAATGTATCTTGTTTGTTCTACTTTTTTTTTGGGGGGGGGTGGGGGGTGTCAATATTTTATTAAGGCTCTTAACTGCTCTGCTCAACAAGTGCAAACAGTTTTGACACATTTACAAATTCATTTTTTAACGGAATGATATAAAATTGGAAGGCCTGTCTATGGAAGCGATTTAGAATCGAACCGTTTTTTCCATTTTTTGATAATTAAATTACCTATTGAGTTATAAGCGATTTTGATCACGTAACAAACACGTTTTTTACCCTTCGCTGACTGGTTTTTATGCTTTCTTCAGGAACTTCGGTTCAAAACGTCCACTTTGACTCTATTTTCTGAAAGATCTATTGCGTTTGCAAAAAAAAAAAAAAAAAAAAAAAAAAAAAAAAAACCCGGAAAAAACGGTTCGATTACATAGTTTCGGATTAACAAAACTTGCTAGTTTCATGCATTTCCGAACAAAAATAAATTAAAACTTATGTCATAAAGTTACCCTTTTGGATTTGAGAACAACCATATGACTTATCTATGACGGTATTGCATTGAGCATTTCAAAAATCTTAAAGGTAATATTCTTTATAGAAATCTAAATAAACATTTTAAATAAGCTTTGGTAATTAATGCTTAATGAACCCGATCTCATTCATACTCACATAAACAAGTGGGAGGGCTACTTCATTCACACGAAAAGACCCGCTCGCTACTGCTAATCCAATGGAAGAAATTTATAAAGATATCTTGTTTGCATTTCAATATTTTTTAATGATTTTTTTTTTCATTAGATAGCTGAGATCGATCTGTACAAAGGCCGTTTTTTTACTTTTTATTTTATTTTTTATGAGGATGCTTTCATTTTCGAAACCGGTTCCGAAAATGAAAGTGACCTCATTAAAAATACCTGTAAACAAAATCGAAAAAGTAAAAATGTGCCTTTGTACAGATTGGTCTCAGCTATCCAATGAAAAAAAACATTTAAAAATATGCAAATGAGATATCTTTATAAATTTCGCTCATATGATTAGCATTAGCGAGTGGGTCTTTCGCTTGACGGAAGTAGCATCTTAATGCATCAATTCCATTTCTGATAATCCTTTTATTTCTAAATTTTTTACTGAGAATATGATAAAGCTGAAAATATTCTTACATTTTTTTTCAAAAAAAATAAATAAACCTTTAATTGTATTAATAAAAATAATAATAATTTAAAATGTCGTATTCCTTTATCATAATGTTTCACTTTATCTGTTACACATATTTAAACATTCGTTCGATAATCAATGCATCTCGACAAGAACAAGGAAAAACTGTCGATTTTCTAATATTTATTTTTTTAATTTAAATTTATCTGAATATACATAAAATCATGCATTATTTTAATAAATTGTTTTTTGAAAATATGAATTCTTGTTTTGAATTGCTGTTCTAGTTAGATTCGAAAATCCACTACAAAAAACAATTTTTGTATTGGAAACAAAGGTCGAAAAACATTTTCTTCTGAGAAAAATACAGGGTGTCTCATTCCAGACTAAACACAAATTTTCTCAAAGGTTTAACACTGAATAAACCATATTACAGCAAAATTTCATCATACTCGCCTTGCTATTGTGTGAAATGTAAATATAAAACACCAATTTGTGGAAGATGTTGTCCTTATCTACCTCCAGACAGTATCGAACTACATGCTCCATAATTAGAAATATAGTTCACATTTCATACGGTGTCACTGATCGAATTACAGGTCACTTCCAGAACTTTTTTTAGCGCCATTACATTTCACATATGAAACATAAGTCAGACAAAAAATTCTAAAAATCTTTATTATTCAGTTTTCCCGTCCCTTCAGGCATAGACACTCGCGAGCTAATATTAAAGCTTTGGAAGTTCCTTTTCAAATATTTCGTGTGCATTTTGACTTATTTATTTATTTATTCATTGGATAATTGAGGTCGATCGCTTTATTCCCCCTTTTTTGATTTTGTGTGCAAATTTTTAAAAATATATAAAGTTAACTTTTACTTTCATAATGGGTTCCGAAAAGAAATGTGTCATCCTTAAAAAAAAAAAAAAAAAACTGCAGCAACCAAAATCGAAAAAATAAAAAAAGGGGAATGTAAGCATCAACCACAGCTATTAAATGCAAGAAAAAATATTTTAAAATATGGAAATGTAAATGAGATATTTGAAGAGAATCTTCCAGAGGTTTAACATTCGCTCGAGACGGCAGCCTCATTTTATTAAAATGTACAATTCATTTTTTAATTATAATAGAATCCGACAAAAAAAGCTGGCTGTGGAATATTTTATTCTTAATTGATAATAAATTTTCACGAAAGACATATTAACTCTATTTTTAGTTTCCAATTCAAAATCTATGAATCTAGGTTTTACGGATAAGATGAAGACTGGTTATCCCGTATTTTAGGCAGAGTGAACGAGCGATTTGAATGAAAGACACTTTTTATAGAAGTTTTACACTTGTTGAATAGCCACATTGCATCCCAGATAAAAATTCTGTTGATTGGATGAATACAGTACATTTTCTGCTGATTTCGAATACTTAATAATCACATTAAACAACCTGAAAAAAATTTTAAAATTATGGAAAAATGTCTGACAATTATAATCAATGCTGTTAGAATTTGCAGATAAATTCAGTTTTGTAAAATACTTTATAAATATATCTACTGTACATTTTCATTTCATGCAAAAAATCACTTAACAAAAGAAAGAAAGAATATATATATATTTAATTACTAGAAGATCTAATCCGGACATCGCGGTTACAGAATATTGGTAAAAATCTCTAATATATTTCTTAAAATTTATCTTTATATATCTTTAGATTACCCACTAGCAACTCCTAAAAGCATTTTATATGAAAAATATATTTAAATAAAATTTGAAATTTATTATAAGAGATACTTTTGTATTAGTAGCACACCAGATGTTAACAGCCTATAAGCAATCGACAATTATTTCGCTTCTTACAGCAGCCTTTTTTTATTCTAATAGATTGATTGGCTTATGCGCGTAGTTGTATTTTAAGTCTATAAAATTTGTAGTTTTTTTTTATATTATTTATAATATTTTACTTATTTAAAAGTTTCATTTTCGTTATCGAATACTAGTCTGAAAGAAATGCTGGACTATTTATATTGTTTCGTCTGTAAATGTATACATTGAATGTAAATATTTATGTGTTTCGTAATCTCAAAAGAAAAGCGCAATTTTTTTAAAATCTAATTTTTCTATCAATATAACAATATTCTATACATACATTTCCTTCAGTCATTGTTCATTTGGGGAAAAAGAAAAAAAAAACTATTTGAACCATTTTAGAAACAGAAATTATTTCGACAATTTGAAAACAACCTGTATATACTCCATATAATGATTAATAAATTTTGCCAAAAGTTACTACACATTTCTGTTAACAGCCAAGCTTAAAAAATACTTGAAAAAAAAATACTTTTTTTTTTTCATAATTCAACAATTAAAAAAAAAATAACAGTTTAGAAAATATCAAGAATGTTTAGTGAGTTTCAACATTATCTTTAAATAATCAATACATATGTAGTATTGCTGATATTAGATATTAAATAAAAAAATCATAAGTTATTATTATTATTATTATTATTATTATTATTATTTTATATATATATTTGTAACTGCAGTAAAATTTACATGCAATTTGAAAAATTTATAACAGTTTATGATTCCTATTTCATTCTACTTTCTTTAAAAGAAATTTAAAGAACACATTCCGTTAAGGCTCCGCTGCAGTCATTTTTTTTTCGATTCTCATAAAAGATACATCTTGGTAAATGTTGTGTAGGCGTCAACTACGTAGAAATGATCGACAGAAAATCCTCCAATCCGAACAAGGGACATAATAGTAAGGGTAATAAAAATAAAAGGTAATAATTATATTTAAAAAAAAAAAAACATGATATTTTTCTTTATTTGAGACCCCCTTCGAACGAGCATTTTTTGTTTACTACATGAAAATATCGTCAAAGTAGTAACAGTAATAGTTTACTTATTATCAAGTTCTTTGAAAAATATCTCAGAATTTTAATAGATGTATTTAAACAGATGCTCTTAATTACTCCTCTTTTTAGTTCTTTAGTATCGGTTTATGTTTTTTGCCTAAACCGGTATTTGCACGTTTCCACACCCCTTTGTCTACGATATCATCAGGCATCTGGTGAAATCAGCAGGAGTTGGTAAAAAAATGTGCGACGCTAGAAATTCCGGTGAAATAAATAAGATACAGTCATTAGGACACGCGTGTTCTTACTCCGAGTTTAAAATACAGTTTTCTTTTAAACATTATTAAATAATAGAATTTTTTAAACAACATTAAAGTATTTTATTATTAGTTAGATTAGTTAGATACGTTCCCCTCGTTCTTAATATTCCATTGCAAAACGTATAACTAATTTATTTATTTATTTATTTATTTATTTTTAATATGCATCAAAAACAGTTTTAAACAATTATTGCAGTTTAAAAATTGCTCAAAGTGACTTAAAGAAGTGAAAGACTTAGAAAAGTGCCAAGATTCTTGTTGATACAAATATTTTCGCAAATTTTTTTGAAAATGTCGCCGTTTGTGTGATGAAACATATGTCGATCTAAATAAAAATATGTCTTTTAACTGTATTATTTTTATCACTTTTAAAAATTTGTAAATTAATTCAGTTGATTATAACTGATTTCCATGCTTGCTTTTATAACAGTCTTAAAGTAGATTTTATAATTTTCTGTATTAAAATTGAAGCAAAAAATTAAGATTAGTCTTAAACTTTTCTAATCAAAAATATGAGAATGCTCATTTTATAAAAGATTGAAGTTTTATGCATAATAATAAATATTGCAGCTAAAGATTTATAGTATTTTGTGATATTTTAACCACAAGAATTGTTTTATTTGATTGAATTTGTACATTATTATTAATACTGAATTTGTATTATATGCATTCAAGCGTGAATTTCCTGAACACATTTTAAAGTATATTCTCTCTGTATACTATTAATAATTTTAATTATACGCGATTCTCCCAGTTTAAAAAACACCTAAGAAACATTTAAAATACATTTTTAATTATAAAAAAAAATCTTTTTAATATGATTTCATATCTGAGAAATGACCTCGTATATTATGTTGGCATCATCAATAAACCAACGATATTTACATTTCTACACCAGAAAAAAACAAAACAATTAAATAATAAAAAGTTTAATAATAATTTGTCTTAAGAGCTTATTACAAGTCACACAGAGAAACTCGAACGAAAATGTTAAACCTATGGGAGAAAATTAAGCAGAAATCTTTACAGAAGTCGTTATACATACATATATTTAACTTTCTTTTTCTTTTGGGATATCTGAGGTCGATATCCATTTTTGTGCTTCTGTACTTTTTCGATTTTTTTTTTTTTTTTTTTTTTTTTTTTTTATGAGGACAGTTTAATTTTCACAACCGGTTCTAACCACTTCCAAATGTGAGTGTATCCGCATATAAAAAAAACTGTGTATCAAATTAGAAAAGTACAAAGCACAACAATGGGATATCATATCAACCTCGGGTTTCCTTAAAAAAAAAAAAAAATATATTGAAATGCGATTGAGAAATCTGTAATGAACACTCCGATAGGATTAACATTAGTTTAGGACCTTCTTTTCGTGACTTACGTAAGCTCTTAATCCCATTTTGCAACACATAAATGGTTTATATATATATATATATATATATAAAGAAATTCTGAAAGACAAATAATTTCAAATTTTCTTCTAGTATAGGAAGTTTCGACCGTAATTTTCTCATGTTAATGAATAATGACGTAAACACCTTTAGAAGTTAGCAAGATGCAGTGATTAAAAAATAAATAAAAGTAAAATGCAGGAATATAATTAACAGCGCCGGTGAAGACTGCCCTAAATGACGGCTCCTGGTACGGGGACACTGCCCTAGTCGCTACACTTGCAGCAGCATTGCGTCCCTCCAGGCAAAACCCAGATTATACGCATAACTTTAAGTATAAATAATCAATATTATGGTAAAATTTAACCAGGGTTGACTTGCATTGTGTGAAATGTAAATATAAACATTGAAGTAGTGAAAGTTCTGTTAGTGGACATCGTGCCAATATATAACTCCCAAAAACATTGAAGTAGTAACTTTGTGTTGGAAAATGTAATTCGAAATACACATAATGTCACTGACAGAATGACTTTTCATTTCCAGAATGTTTTGGTATCGCCGTGACGTTTTTCCCAAAGGAAGATAAATTTAAAAAAAATCTCTAAACTCATTACTTTAAAAGTTATGAACAAAAATTTATTTGGGTTAAAGTGATTTTTGTTTATACGACACTAGTTTCCTATAAGACAATTGCTTGTTGTGCGGTACTAAGTTTGTCTCATCTTTCTTTTAAAGCGAAAAGTTTTGATACTGCAAGATATCAGCTAGCAGGTCAGCGCACGCGCCCTCCTTCCACCCACCGAAGGTTATGAATTTTTTTTACGCCTCATAAGAAGCACACCCTTCTATAATTAACTCACCTAATTAAGCAAATTAAACAAGCAACTGTAAACAAAAGATCTGGCTAAAAAATCATTCTCTTAGATATAATGACATATATTTTACTAATTTAAAAACAAAAGAATATTTTTTACAAAAGTTACTTTATTTATTTATTTTTAGGCGACATAATTTAAATAATATTAATCAGTGGTTAACTACTACAGATTAACATTTGTCAATTATTTACTATTTCTCAATTAAAAATATTCATGAATTACTTACAGTTGTCCACGTACCAATACCGTCAATTAAGTACCATTTCAATCAAATGTAAGCAAATCATTAATCATGAATATCTTTATATCATAACACTTTCGTCTCCATTGCAAATATTATATTTTCGAAAATTTTTCATCAACCAGCAAATCCCCCCCCCCCCCCCCCCGTATCAAACATCCTTTCATGTCGCATAAAAAATACATCATTCTACAATTATTGCACCGAATTAAACAAACAACCTTGTTCAGAAGACTTACCTAAAGAATTTGTTACAGCCAATGACATATGTTTTAATATTTTAAACAAAATTTAATATTTTAAACAAAATTTAATATTTGTTCAGAAAATTTATTAAAAAAAGAGTAAATTTTCTTTTAAAGACGACATTAATTAAATAGTATTAATCAATCATTAACTAACCGCAGTCAATTTGTCAATTATTTACTACTTGTCGATAATAATCATCAATTACTATCCATAACTAATAATAATGTCAATTAAGTACTATTTTAATTAACAATAGCAAATGATTAAGCATGAACATATCGAAATCATAACGATTTCTTCCCTATTGCTTGAAACATCCTTTCAAAAAATACTCATTGTCCTTCAAACGCTTCAATAAATTTATACACTTTTTCAGGCAATTTATTGAATAATAGAGTAACCACCCAGGACATCTTAGTTCGAGATTAAGTTACTCGGGTTGAGTGTGTAAAATTTCAAAACGAGTAACACCCGAGTTACTCTAAATAATTGTACTTTGCTCCCACAAACTTTTCGTTCTAAAAAATACAAATTTTCTTCGAATGGAAATTTTTTGGTGTTCATATGTATATTTTGCATATCTTAACATTCTATAAAAATATTTAAATGATATTAATAAAATTTCGGTGGGTATTCCAAACGTCGGTAAAAAGTTTAGTTACTGACGAGGGCGGGTAGGACGGTATTGGTGTGTGTGTGTGTGTGTGTGTGTTTGTTTAATTTTAATCAACTCTACATTTTCTATAAGAAAGATTATCCCAAGTCACTGTTCAGACTTTAGCTTTTGGGATTGCTGTCATATAGCTAGCCTAGTTCTTTAATCTGAGCTAACAGTAATCTGAAGTAAACATAGCTTATCTCCATTACATGCTGACAACCACAGCACTTGGGCAGCTGGATCATTTTTTTTTTATTACACCCACTTACGATGTGACATCAAACTCATTCAAAAATCACAAAGGAGAAAAGTGTTTTGTGAGTTCTTGCCCATCGGCTCCATTTTATGCAATAAGGGGAAATGAAAATGACAGAATTTTCAGATATAGCTGAAAATCAGGAGAAATTTGGAGGAAAGTGGGAGAATTATTAAAAATTGGGTGTCTCTCACCAAAAATCGGGAGATTTGGTAAGTATAACCCATCAATTATTACATTCAATGATTAATTTCAACCCAGCTTTAAAACAAAAAGTGAAATCTCCATTTTGCAGTTGTCTGCGGTTCAGCTGCACCAGGGTTCGTCAAGGCCTATCATACCTTGCTGTCAAGCCCGGATGTCAATAAAAAATTATCAGTCCAATTAAGCTGAAGCCCTGATACTGCCAAAACACACTGCTGCAAAAAAATGAGATGTTTAAGAACAAAACTTAGCTCTTGACGCCTTCGAAAAATTACTGATCTTCGAAGAAGAAGACATGTATCTCTAAAAAGGAAATAAAGAAGTTCAAACAACATCTATGTCAAGAGTCTGTTTATTCATGCTGTGAAACTATCACAACTAAGAACAATGTCTTAAAAAAAAGTCATTTTCAATGAAATCTAGTTAGATCTCATATTAGTGTAGGTAGATCTCACGTATAGTTATGTAATATACATATGAGGCATTCTCACATTTGTGTAGTTAGATCTCATGTATAGTTACGTAATTTAAGTACTGTGCGGCAGCGCAATACTTATTTATTTCCAGTGTCACTTTTCAATGTTAATTTAACATGGAAAAGCCTATGGAGATCATAACTTTTTAATTTTTTTTTCCCACCTTTTTGTCCCTGATGCCACTCATTTTTTATTCTTTACTAATTTTAATGATATTATAAATTTAAAGTGTAAAAACAATTGCCTGACGTCAGGGTCAAAACGAATGGTAAAATGCCTTTGCATATGGGTGAATTATAACCCAGAGAGAAACATGGGCCAATTTATTTTTACATTATTCAAATATTTTTCTTAATAATTCCAATTTTCGCTTTTTTCATTGAAAATCAACAGACATTTTTCATAGAAAATGTAACATTTTTACTTCATTGTTGCAAAAATTTCAAAAGCCGTAATAATAATTTATTTCTTTTTAGTTGAAAGATTTTCACGTGAAATATTAAATTGAGCTAGTTTTTTTTTTTTTTTTTCAAAAATTTAAAAAGGTGAATATGGCGTCATAATAGGAAGTAAAAAGGATATTTTCAGAATAAGTTTTTGCTTTGGTCAAGTTTATATTTTAGTAAAAAGTTTCTAATGGATAGCTATTTTTACGCAAGGTAGCGAACTTAGTGGGGAATTATATAACTTAAATTTTAAAATGTATTTTTTTTTCCCGAGATGAGAACTATTTATACCCCAAGTTAAACTTAGGTAATAATTTTCTGATGTGTTTATATCACCCCTTGGGAGAGAATAGGGTTTAAAAATTTACGTAAAACTTTTATTTTTTACTGTATCACAACTATAATATTGTTAAATATTAGCAGTAAGGATTCAATCCAATTTACATTTACATTCATAGCGTTCCTGAGTGAGAAATAGGGTATCTAAATTTAAATTAAGTTAATTTTTTATGTTTTGATTATAGATTTTTTACGTTCAGATTGGAAGTTTTTGTCCAAACTACCGCAACCTGCATTACTACAGTAGTGAAACATTTTGAATTACACATTGGTAAATTGAATCCCACATTGTGATGCAATACCGCATACATCAACGCCTGATGATGATACTCTATTTTGAAATGCGTTTGTCTGAGTGCAGTAGTTATTAAAAAACTTGACATATTAAACAAAAACATAATTTGAAGAACAAATTTTAAAAAAAAATTATTTCCGACATTGTTTAAGCCCGAGAAGGAACAAATATTAAGATATTTCATTCAATTAGTTTTACATTTAATGTAAAATTTTTGTAACAAATTAGTTAAGCCAATTGAAGATTAAAAAATAAAAATAAAATTCATACAATATGATACTTAAAACACCCTAAAAAATTAGATTCCGTCCAAATGAAATCGAAATAAATCTTACTCTTTTTTTAAGTTTTGTATTTTGCATGCATCTTATCATTTTATGCACAATTGTCATAAACATAATGCAAAATCTGCAATACAAATATTTTCAATTAAAAATGGAAGAAGTCTAAGATTTATTTCAATTTTATTTGAACGAAATCTAATTTTTTAGGGTGTTTTAAGTATCATATTGTATGATTTTTTTTTTTTTTTAAATCTTCAATTGGTTTAACTAATTTGTTAAAAAATTTAACATTAAATGTAAAACTAATTGAATGAAATATCTTAATATCTGTCCCTTCTCGGGCTTAAACAGTGTAGGAAATAAATTGTTTTTTTAATTTGTTCTTCAAATTATGTTTTTGTTTAATATATATGAGGCATTCTCACATAATTTTAACTTTTAGGAATAAAAATCTGGTGAAATTAAACTTAATAAAATAAAATTTTAAACTTATGGAAGAATGCCTTAATGAATCAAAATAAAGAAAAAATGGTCAGCAGCAGTGATTTTTAATAATATTTTATTTAACTGAAGAACAAAGTTAAACTATCAAGTTAAAATGTCAAGAGGACGGTAAGGAAAATTAACCTTTCTAACTTTTTATTTTCTTCTAAATTTTTACTTTATTAATTTGCATAGTGCCCCATAGAACATTTAAATAAGAAATAATAACAATGTAGTATTTTTAGTACAAAATTTTGGTATAACATTGTCTTAAAGACTTGAATTTAGCAGTTTATATTATTTTATGCTGAATTATTTTATTTTATTGTTATTTACCTGTAACACACATGTTCCAGACATGCTAATTTACTATACTATACATACTTACCAGGATTAAAAAAAAAAAGGTTTAATTAAAATCTTTTAGTAAGAATTTCATGGTTGTAAACAGAATATAAGACATAAGAGTAGGGACGGTAAGGACTGTAGCAAGTAATTACAATTAAATATTTAGAACATAGTTTCTCCAACTGTTGGCCGCGAACAGTTAACGATACACTGCAGTCAATCCGGAAAAAAAATACGTACAAGAAATATCTGTTTTTAAATAATAATAATCAAATATTACATAATTGATATTGATGCCAATGTAGTCTGATAAGTAAACGTAAACATGTATTAATGCATGGCTGCATTTATTTATCGCTTGAAAGCTTTTCTAAATGTGGATTTGCATTTGAAACACACAGAAGTAAATTATTTTCAACTAATTTTGTTTTTGATACTACTATAGAAGAAAATGCTTTTCACACAGGTAAGAAATAAAAAAATATATAGGATGATTGCGAGCATACTTTTACATGAAATTAAAAAAAAAAAAATCTGTGGCTACATCTGGAGTGATTTTCTGTATAATTTTAGCAAGAGGGATGGTAAGGAATCGAAAATCCAGGGACAAAGTAAAAAAAAAAAAAAAAAAAAAAAAAAATCAATAACTGTAAAAACATGTGCAGGTTAATTTTTTTTGCTACATATTTATATAAAACAATAGTCCCAGTTTCAGAAAAAATTACGTTGAGTTACTTTTATTGAAACAATTTTATACAGACAGCTCCAAACTTGAAAATCAGCATCAGGGGCGGTAAGGAATTTCATGGTACATTTTGACCCCCAACATCGTCTGAAACTTATTTATCTCATTAATATTATTATACAATCATGCAATGGCATTTTTTCCAATATAAGAAGGAAAAAAAAAAAGAATATGTACTAAAATAAAAATTATTATTCAGGGACTTAAAAGTCAAAATTATGTGAGAATGCCTCCTTTGTTTCAACTATGCAAATAACTCGCAATTAAAAAAAAAAAATTATAACATTTTGTATTTAATGAGTGACATATAAGAGCAATTTGAGATATATACAGCAACTATATGAATTAAGTAATGTAATAATAACAATATAATAAATAAACAAGATTACCAGTGTGAGCAACACATTCATCCCAACCAGGTTTCCTCCAGGCAGCATCTCTAACAGTTTTACGCATCTGTAAATTTTTATAAGCTAAAAGAGAAATTAAAATATTATAAAATTACATAATTTCACAAATTTAAACAGCATTAATCTACACTACAAGCACATAATTCTGAAACAGAAAGCAAATTAACAACTGGATCATTCTCAAGATTATGAATGATTATTATAAACATTGTGTTCAAGTAAAAAATGTTGACTTTTTAAACAAAAAATACAATTACATTAATTTAAAAAATTTCAAATTAGTATAAAAAATTACATTTTATTAATTTTATGAAAATATAACAAAGTAAAATACAGTTATATGACATTAAATATTCTTAAAAAGAAAGAATCAAACTCAAACATAAATAGATAGGAATATTTTTATAATAATAGCCTAAGTCATGTGACTTTTATTACCAGTTACAGGCTGACTGCTTCACTTTAGATATCCAGCATCCATTTTTAATAAAAATTATTTTTTCAAATAAAACTGCATAAAAGTTACATTTGTAGAAAGACTGTTTTAAAAAAATGTAATGCTTGAGAGATGAGTTACATTCAAATAAGTATACATTCCGAAATAACTTCAATTGAAATTAGGTTGAAAGCCCATTATCTCATTCCATTAAACACAAGAGATTCGTTGACTATCAGTCAAATTATTAAACCATAGAGGTAATCATTCGCAAACCAAGTTCTTCAGTGATGAATTTTGAATCGCTTTAGAAAAATAACTCGCACCTATAGGCCAACGCCAACCAAAGTTTAGCATAATTCTGTTAATCGAGAATCACATTTACTATTGTCAATGGCCAATCACGTTCAAAACAGTAATTTAATATACATTTATTAAATACAGTAGACTCCCTCAAATCTGCACTGCTTGGGACCAGAGGTTGCGCAGATTTTAGAATTTTACAGATTTCTGGTCATTGCTTTGTTTACATTTTTTAAACAGTAATTGGAATGTAATAATGCAATCAAAATGATAATGAATGCTTACAATATAGTCGAACATTAAAATAATTAAGTAATAAAAATTAAGATGAATTTAAAAATGATGAAATTATAAGTAAATAATAATGTATAATTAAATATGCACCATAAAAAAACATTTTACTTGAATTTTTCAATGCAATTTGCTCCATAAAGCCCATCGTTTTCCCATCTATTATAAGTCCAATCGTAGTCACCGGTCGAACAAAATCCAAGGAAGGGTAAGATTTTGGAACAAACTGTGCCTGTAATTCCTAACCTAATACACTTTTTTAAAAATGTAGAATATAAACATAAAATAACTAAATTAAGATTTTTTTTGTCAGAATTTTTTAATGCAATTTGCCTCATAAAGTTACCCTACTAATTCACATCAAAATAATAAAATAAGGAAGTTTTATGTGAGGTTAAGCCAGACTTAATAATAAAAAAAGCTTGATTAATACATAAATATATTTGATAAAAAAATTGTGATTACTAAAAGATAACAGCAATATCTTGAATTTTTTCAGAAATAAATTTATACTTCATGAAAAAGCATGAGTTCAGTCATATTAATGAGAATTACATTTAACCACTTCACCGGCTGCCCCGAGATAACTTGGGGGTAAAAGCACTGTTTTCCCATACCATTCGCCGGTGAAGTGGTTAAAATATGTAAATGATGTAAAAATTTAAAAAAGTCTAATTTTGACCCTACATCTGAACTGAATGTTTCATTGTTTACATCTGTTATGATGTGTGGATTTTAGGGAGTCTACTGTACATAACATCATTAAAAATGGTAAATAATATTGAAGTATACTAAAATAATACAAAACAATAATTTAATATGTTCATTAAACCCATATCAGATTAATGGCTTAAGGCTAAGATACAGTGAGCGTAAAAAGTATTTGCACACCAGGTAAATTTGTTGTAGCATATGTATAAATAAATAAAAAGCAACTAAGAATTAAAAATACCAACACTTTTACAAAACAAATAAACATATTTAATATCTGACTTAATAATTATATTTAAAATATGAAAACATAAAAAAGAAGCATTTGTACAGCCAAAAATATATTTGCACACTAGCAATAAAAATAGAACTAGAGGAATTATTTATAAGTTAAAAACAGTGCTAATATTTAGTATGTTGCATGCCCTTTGCTTCAATTACAGCTTTTAATTGTCTGGGCATTGATTCTATTAATTTGTGGCATGTTTCACTGCTGATTTGTAGCCATTCTTCCCTAAGAGCTTGCTTAAGCTCTGATTTGTTAGAAATTTTCTTTTTCCTTATTTTCACATCCAAAATATGCCATAAATTTTCAATCGGATTGAGGTCTGGTGATTGTGGTGGCGTTTTCAATTGATTTTTTACATTATAAAGCAACCATAACCTCGTAATATATGCAGTGTGTTTCAGATCGTTATCCTGTTGGAAATAATATGAATTAGGAATTCCTAATTTCAGAGCACTATTAGATAAATGATCTTGCAATATATTAATATATTGTTTAGCATTCATATTGCCTTCAATAAAGGTCATTTCACCAACTCCATTAAAAGACATGCATCCCAAATCATTACATGACTACCGCCATGTTTTACAGTTGGTTTCAAGTTTTTAATTTGAAGAGAAGTATTTGGCTTTCGCCATACAGTTTTCTTACCATCTGAGCCAAAAATATTGAACTTGCTTTTATCGGAAAAAATAACAGTTTTCCAAAACTAGTCGTTTGCTGACATAAGCTTTTGCAAATTCAAGGTCTTTTCAGCCTATTTGTTTCACTAGTAAATGGTTTTTTTCGAGGAGCTCTTCCTCGAATATTTGCATCATGAAGAATATTTCTAATTGATTGTGGTGTAACTATTGTTCCCGACATTGAAGCGGCATCAACAGCCAATTCTCGAGCACTTAGAAAAGGGTTTTTTGAAGATTCTTTTATTGATGGCTCTCCTTTGCCTGGTATTTAGCTTTCTTGGATGCCCAGTTCGTGGCTTATTTATTGTCGAACTAGTTTCTTTTTTCTTCTTAATTACATAACGAACACTAGAAAAGTTTAGATTTAATTTTTTACCTAAATCCAGCATTGTGAAGAAATATAATCTTCTCAGGGGTAGCAACAGACAGTTCACACGTTTTTGGCGCCATTAGAACAAAAACTCCCCAGAATCTCTGCTCCAGTTAATATATTACGTGACTTTAAAGTGCGAGGCTAATGTACTGCGGGACTGATATGCTAAACATTTGCATAATGTTCACATTTAATGCCTTTTTTAACAGTCAATGCTTCTTGTGCAAATACTTTTTAGCTATGAGAAAATATTAATTTATTTTTTAAAATGTGTAATATTACTGTTTAAGGAAAATGGGTAGTTATTTTTATTTTCTTCTTATTTAAATAAATGAATAATTAAGAGAATAGTATCAAATTTGCTTTCAAAATCAAATTTTCGTCTGCGTGCAAATACTTTTTTTGCTCACTGTATTTAACGATGGTAGTTTCATTTTTCTCTGTATGTTGTATCTGCCGAAATGAATATGAGATACATATTCTAATCACATACTATATCTATCTATAGCTATATTAAACTACATTATACAGTTATAGATAAATGCTTCTGCAATTACCTTTAACATTTTTATTACATAATAATAACTATAGAGTTACAACACAGAAAAAAAAGGTTATAATTAGTATTACAGGTGCCATTTTTGGTGCATCGTATTTAACCTGCCACGGATCTTAGAAGTCAGTTGACATCAAGCGTAAATGCAATTATGAAAACTAGGTGTTTTCGTTTCAGCAACTTTTGGTAATTTCTATTATTTTCGGTATTGTTTCAATTGGATACTTTTGTTTTATTCGCATCATCCTTCAATTGATTGAAGCAGCTGAAGAATTTGAGTTGGGTATTTTTATAATTCACTGCTAATTTTTTATGCTTTTCATATTTTGCATGGCTACTGAGAGCTTGTCATCCCATGTTATTTAACAAAAATGATTTTTGGCACAAACATATAAAACCTGTAGGGATCAGCTTCAACACTTTCTACCCACTACACGAATTCTGGACTCAAATTTTTATCTGTCCAGTCTAAGTTAAAAGTTGTTTTAGAACAGTTCATTTTGATATGAAAAATAATTTTCTCAAAGATGATATTTTTCACGTTTTTTAAGAAACATTACAAATAGAAACTAGCAATCGCACAGTACTGATTTTACAATAAGAATTCATAAATGAACGTTCATCCTTCTTATATCCATGTAAAGACGCTTTCTATTTTATCAGTATTTTGCTTTCTATCCATTTTAAGATATTTTTCATGTTTTTCTATAAACATCACAAGCAAACAACAGATAATGCTGACAATTATTCATAAAGAATGTGCATCTCCTTACATCCACCCAACTCAACGAACATCTCAATTTCAAAACAAATTTGGAGCTGCTGCGGTCTTGCCAGATTCGGACTTTATAATTGAAGAATAGTTAGCCATGGGGGAAAAAAACTATCACAAAATCTCTTAGCAGACGTACGTTCAGTTTCAAGACTGGATTGCCTGACAATGTTAGAAGGCACGTCTAATTTCTGAATGGATGTCGCGAGACGTTAAAAGAAGTGGCTAGTTTCTGATTTAATATGTTACGATGCTAGAAGGCATGTCTTACTTTTATTTTATTTGACATCATAATGCATGCAAATAGTAGCAATTGCCCTCATTTCTCAGAGTAGCTGATCGGTTTTGCCAGGTTTTTGGTATTTTTTTTGGTTATCCTCTAAGATTCACCTATTTTTAAGATCAAAATTTAATCTCCTGATATTTCCCTGAATCCCATAATCCCCTGATACGTATGAACCCAGTTCACTATCTTTTCTTGACGTAAGTTAAATGCACACAAATTCATGGAATAATACTTAATGAATCAAATTCCAAAACAAATTGTTAATTTTTAGGAATTCTAGAAAAGAGCTTTAGGTGTTGTGAAAACTCAAGAACGAAATCAAGAAAGAAGAGTAAAGAGAAAACATTGGGATAGAGATGGGTATCTATGAAAAAGCTGGCAAATTCTGCACCAAGGGAAGAAAATGATCAAAAGTGGGAGATACTGACAGAAAATGTGACTTAAAATGAGTGAGGCTATAATTAAATGGCTTCTAAAGTTCCACATTTCACCAAATTATATTCTCTAAAATATATCAATGTGTCTAGCTCGAATATGAAAAATTTACCCATAAAGCTTACGTGGGTACTTTTCCATTATCCCATGCCAAAATGTATGCTAATGCACCACTTATTTAAACCTTGACAATGCAAAGGATTTTTATTGCAAATTATGCCAAATATTGTGACCTGTTATTTTTTTTTTGAATGGAAATCATTTTTTTCTTTCTCATTTAATCATAACACACAAAACATCTTAATTTGTTATTTTTCCAAATTGAAAATATTTTTTATTACATTAAAACTTACATTTTTACCACTTATTATATGGCAGTTACTTGAAGATGAAGAAGCTACAATAAAATTGTTTCAGGGCTATGAAATTATACATAAAGTCTTTTTGTGAGATGCTGGCTACTAACATTTTACAGTAAATCACAAGTATAATTTTATTGACCATAACACTGGACGTCATACCCAGTCTATTGCAATATTATGGGGCATTGCAAAATGGCATAATAAAAGACAGCATGGCATTATTCGTCATTATTTGCAATCCTATTTCAAACAGTTCATGTGGCGATATGACAACTTTATTCAGAAAATGAAAAGTTTTATCCAATGCCAAAGGACATTTGCAATTTTATGACTACAGTTTAAATTAAGTTTTTTTTTAATTATTTTATTGTATAGTGTTTATTATTATACTTTTTACGATTCTGTTTTATTTATTTTTTAATTTCTGCATATGTGAATGCATTGCAACATAACAGACAGTAGACATTAAGCATAAATTCTGAAGTCAGTGAGTTACACTGTTATGAAAACTCTTAAGCTGTATCAAGAAAGGAGTACAAACTAAAAACAAAATCAGACATATATTGGCAGCTAGAGGAAAAGGAATTTTAATCAAAAAGAAAGAAAATTGGCCAAAGGTGCGTGCTACTGCCAGCAAATATGTTTCAAAGGAAATGTGATTATCATTAAATGCTTTGAAAAGTTTTGTGTTTCACAAAACCATGCTTGCTAAAATATGTCAATTGGTATGCAGGCAATTATGGTACATTATCCAAGAAGATTAGATGAGAATAATGATAGATATTCTAATCTTCTGTAATTGAACCTATAGCCAATGTTAGTGTGAAATAAAAAGTATTAGCAACAATTATAGTTTAATGAAGATGTAGATACCACTAAAGGATTTTAGGGAAAAAAAAAAAAAAAAAACACTTCATTGCATCAAATCATATTAGGTAAAATAGGCCAATTGGCAGCGGTCACAATTATAGAAAATTACCTAATAGATTTAAAAACCTCCAGATTAGCAAACACATTACAAATAATAAGCAATTGGACATGAAGCATAAATGCCTAAGTGAATTAAGTGGTTTTTGTCAAGCTCTATACCAGAAAGATGAAATGCATAAAATATCTCAAATGATGCTATGATTCCGAAGATTTCTTGATTTCTCTGTCAGAATATTATGATTTAGCAAATAAATAAGCAAGTACATTGGATTAATCATAAAAGTAACATGTTCTAATGCTTAGCATACATTTAAGAGATTCCAAATAAGTTGCCAGAGGCGGCTACTAAATTAATACACTCCAAATGAAAAAAATTAAAATATTTTTGTTAATTGAACTAATGGAATAAACATACCCCATATATGATGAACAACATAAAGTTGACCAATTTGAGAAAAGAATCCAGCAACTGCACTTTCTTTACGATAAGTAACACCTCTTGCCCTAAGAAATTAAAGAACAAATGAAACGTAATATATATGTTTTAAAGTTTTTGATTTTAAAAATATAGATGAATCTATACGCGATCAAATCAAAAGTTATTGCACGTGTTGTAACATCTGGTATTAGTTCCCAGCTCAGCATTACTGACTGCTTGTGCCAGATAGGTACAATCAGACATAAGCATAATTTTAAAGCATAGAAATTTATAAACTCTTGCAATAACTTCTTTAATTTATTGAATCATGATTCAAATCTCAAAAGCATAAGCCACAATTAATAATAAGGTCAATTGAATGTTTAGCCATTCAAATCTTTAGCAATAATGTGCATGTCAATCATTATGCTTTAGAATATATAAATGTGTGAAGTTTAAGTGTTCAGTTTTTGTAGGCTGTTTGAAAAATAATTGAATGATTTATCATTAAACAAAAATGATTTATTAGCTGCAAATGAATCCTTTTCATTCTTTAAATATAATAACAAGAATTTTCCTAGTAATTTTAAAGAAATTAATGTATGGATGTAACTAAGAACAGGACACAATTGAAATGGAAAGGCATACGTGGTAACCAAACCACTATTACTTAGAATGTAGAAAAAACAATGTAACAAAAGGGGCACAAATAATTTAAAAACAAAATCAGCATATACACAGCTGTTTCCAAGCTTTTGGAACACTTTAAATGACACAGAAATATTTTCTGAAGGGGTGGGGGGATAACAGCAGCAGGAAAAAAATGTTCAATTCAGAATGTGAGAAAAAGGTGAAAACAGATGGAATATCATCTGTCTTCAACCTTTTCCACACTGGGCATTATAGAAAATGAATGTTTTTTCACTTTTTAACACTTTCCAACATAGAAATGTTTATGAATTCGGTTTGGCTGTTTGCCGTCTGTTCATCCATGTTCTAACTTGTGTAAATATACTCAGATTGCCATGTAATTGATATATGTTATTGAGATTTACTATGGAATGTTTGCTATTGAAAATGGTGTGTGTAGCAATTATGCCTCAAATGCCATTACATTATGGCATATGAGGAAAAATCATTTGCAGTGTATTTTAATGATGTTACATCATTTCTAACATAACTAGGGGCTCAGCCTCCTGTTCCCTAATACTTGCCAACCCCATGAATTGCAACACAAATCACATTAGGACCACTAAGCGATCCAAGCTTGTTTCGCTCGCTCGCCATTATTTGCTTCAATTCTAGCCAGAATGAATATTATCATAAACCATTTCAACATACAAAATTTACAAATATTTTTAATGCATAAAAAAGTAATGAAAACTTCATTGGAAATGCAAATACAAAGGCTTTTTTTCGTCTAATATTGCACAGTATGGCTTAAATTCATTTAAAACTCTTAGAAAAACACTATAGAATATATGTATGATGCTAACAAAATGTAAACAAAACGTTTTCAGCTGTGTCTAAAAAACAAACTTGATCAGAAAGCTGATTCTCTGAATGCAAACGTCATCGTAAAATGAACCACTTGCATTGCTATTCATACATCGATCAGTCTTTGAAAAGAGATTCTCTCTGAATTTTGATTTGCTGAACGAGACGGATCATGTGACCATAAATAATCCACTAAGAATCATCGCTGAGGTTGTTGCCAAATGGCAAGCTATAATTTCAGCCTCATTTTTGCGCCATGTAAGAGAAATATATATAGATGAAATTTATGTGCATAATTGAGGTGCCCTACAAGATGCTTATTTTAGAATATGGTGTGCATAACATCTATTGTTCATTTACAGGGACACACAAAAGAACAATTACAGTACTAGATATGAGTGATAATTGCTACAAGTATGTTTTCAATTATGGTATGTGTTTTAAAATTTAACTAATTTTTTGCATGTTAATGGTGTGTATAAATTCTATAGATCACAGAGTTGCAAAAAATTTTTTTGAGTACATTTACTTTATTGACGCAAATTGCTGAAGGGAAATTTTAAACCATGTTATGCATTTCCCAACTGAATTAAATTTTTGCATACTATATAATATACTGTCCATAATTAAACGAACCTACTTTAAAGTTGTCTACAGTCGAAATTATTGGTAAGAAAGTTGTGAAATTTTGTGACAGACATAATAAAAGAATGGAAATTTGTTTGAGCGAAAAAAAAATAGTTCAAAATTTCGCCACCAGAGGGCGTTTTTAATGAATTACACATTTTTAAATGTTTTTACGCTTTATTTTTTTCAGATTAAATAGGACAAATATACAGACCGCCCCCGGAAAAAAATAACGCGTAAAAACTAAAAAAAATTATTGGTGTTCGAATTGAACGGACCGTACAAACTCTGGAAAAAAAAATCCACCTACGACAGGCGCCATTTTTTTCCTCAAAGCTCAGGCCTAGTATTCAGTGGGCGGTGGCTAAATGTAATTTATTATAAAATGCCCTCTGGTGGCAAAATTTTGAACTAAATTTTTTTTTGGCTCAAACAAATTCACATTCCTTTATTATGTCCGCCACAAAATTTCACAACTTTTTGACCAATAGTTTCGTCTGTAAACAACTTTAAAGTAGGGCCATTTAATTATGGACACCCTGTATATAAGGATGTGAATGTCAAAACTAACCTTATCCAAAATTTTTAAAAATAGTGTTTTCGCTATCAATACATTCTATTATAGTAATAAATAGCGGTTTTTTTATACACAAAATATTTATTAGAATATAAGGGCATTTACATTTATCAAATTGAACAGTGTGCTTGAATAATATGTGCATAATAAAGAGCAGAGGTCTTTACTAAAAGTTTGTAGATTTGGCTTGAATTTTTTATAAATTTTGCATCAATTAGTATATAAACAAATTAATATTTTTACAGTGGCAGACTATAGCAATAATAAATGATATTCTGAATTGGAATCTGAGAGCTGCACAGTTATATAATTTGTACGGCTTTTTTAAATAATCTTATGAATAGATATTGATAAGTTTGAGAAAGTATAAATTGTTTCAGAATAAGAAGGGTATTTAAATGTGCCATCTTAGATCCTACCTAGTCCATTTGTGATGTCAAATTAAATAATATAGGGAATTTTGGATTTATAAAAGTCACAGACAGTAAAAAAGACAGCATCATAGAATAAAAATGACATTAAAAGCTAATGCTAGATTGTTTCTTTCTGAAAATGTAAAACAAATTTTAACAAAGATAGCTACTTATGATATTGGACACTTCAGTATAGTTTTTTACTGGAACAAAATTTAAAATGATCAACATTTGAAAAAGGCCAATAAGTTACAGTGAAAAAGCATATATGAACATATTTTTAAATAAAACTAGAATTATTTTTTAAGTTCTTATATTATAAGGCAACCTCTCCTTACATGAATATTTGAGCTTTGAATAGCTAAATTCTAAATTTACTTTGAACTATGTAATACAGAAACATGAAATTACACAATATAAAACAAAGCAGCACAAAGTAAACTGAAAAATAATAGCATAAAAATTAAGTAAAATAATATAAAACAATACAAACTTACCAGTTGTTACCCCATTCAATCATAGTACCAGGCTGAAGAAAAAAAAAAAAATAGAAACTATGAAGAATACATACAATAAATCTTAATAAACAACAATAAAGGTAATATAAAACTATATATTAATCAGACAAAATTTATTCAACCTATTTTCTTTAAATAAATTAAATATTTAGTACTAAATGATTTTAGTTTTTACCTTTTGACATATTTTGTAACAAAGAACAGTCAGCTCTCAAATTGCAACTGGGAAAGCTCTATGATTTTATGTTAATTTTAAATTTAAATTTTAAGTGCTTATTGCAATGCTTAGCAGAAAGGTACTGAAGATGCTATATAAATAAGATAAAAGAAATCAGTTAAAAGAAAGAACAAAGTTTAAAAGAAAAACCACAAAAGGTAGAAGTGGTTTCTGGAATCTGGAAACATGTAAACAGTCTAATTTTTTGAAATGCATTAGAAATGCAATGTAATTTTTAAAAATGCAGGAGTAAGCATTTAAAGTTAGAATTTCATTGTTATTAATCAATATTTATTGACTTTTTTTTCGACAAATGTACAAAAAGAAATTTGATATATATATATATATATTTTTTTTTTTTTTAAAGAAATAAATTAGAAGTTGGGTGAAAAAAGACACATAGATGTTTTATTTCTAAGATTACACTTTCAAAATCAACTTCATATTAATTTTCAATGCTGAAACTCTTAACAATTTTACCATTTCACGTAAGTAAGAGTATATTTTAGCCTTAAATAATATTTTACAACTATCTCCAATCTTGGGAATTTAAACAATATTTTTGTATTAAATAAAGAAAATTCTTTTACTTTTGAAGGAAAAGACAATAGGAACGTTTATTTTTTAAATTCTCATATTCTGTTTAAAACATTTCAAAGTCCTAGGATAAGGATTATCAGTAATAAAATCAGAAGTTTTATTCCTTATGTAAAATATATAGGGGGAAAAAACAACAACAATCCCTAAATAATTTACAAAATAAAAATACGTAAAGAAAATGGTTTTGCACTAGTTAGAGATTAAATTTGATGCAAAATCAAAGTTTATTTTAGGATTTCAAGTTAGTATTTTAAATGAGAAATAATAAAATTGATTAAAAAGAATCCTTTTTAGTTCTATTTAAGGTTCAGTAAAAACAATTTTATAAAATTAATTTAATTGGCAGAGAAGAAGAGCTTTTATATCAACACTAGACTTATGGGAATTAGACTGTATTAAAACGCATACTTTTGTTATAACTCTCATTCGTTTTAAAAAGATACATGGAATTAGAGAGCTAGTGGAGAAAATGGGCTAGGTAGGCATATATATGAGCATTATAATACCTTTAAATTCATACTGCTTTAAAAACAAGTTATATTTTTGGATGACTTCAAGCATAATATTGGAAACCTGTCAAACTGATGGGTTCCATAAATCTAGTGTTACAATGCAAAGGCAGAAATGAATTATACCTTTAAAACATATGACCTCATTTCATACATATCACCATCATTTCTTGGCTCAGGATGGCCCCAAAAACTAAATGGGAGCATGAATTGGTTCTCTCTGTAACGTAGTAACTTAAGTCTTTCTTTGACCAATGCTTTTAATTCAGCATCATCATGGCATAGATCAAGAAATTCTGATGCATGAGGATAACCATGAGTATACCGCCAAATGTGAACTAAAAAATATTAAAATCCATGTAAAAAATTGTTGCATTCTAATAATACAAGGTATTTCAATTGAAGGTTGCCACAAAAATGAAGGTTTTAGAAAAAAATTACAGGAGGGAAAAAAATAACTAGTAAATCTGCAGATCAAGAGCCTCAACGTCATCTCTGCAACTTATTGTTTTTAGCAAATTTTGCTTAATATTAATCTTTCTACAAAAACAAAATTTAAACTTTTAAATTACACAAACATTTATAGAAGGAGAAAAAAATATTTCGATGGTTTCAGACATTAGAAGCGTTAAATTAAACACGTTGTTATGCAATGATATTCTGAAATTCTCACGAGCTACTTATTCTAGTAATTTTTATATAATAAAGCAAATTTCTTCAGGGGGGTGTCCCCCCTGAACCCCCCGTTGTGTAATTTATTTTGCATTTGTAATTTTCTATTGATTGAGTTAATGAATATCCTATATCTTAGATTCATTTTTACACTGCGATTTATAAGGATAAGCAACAATTTGGTCAAGCATTTTACGTTATCCTAATATCCATACAGCAGTATTTACTTGCCTGCTAACCACAAACATCTGTATCTAATGGATAAAGAACTTTTGGAAATGTAAACTGAGACATCTAATTTAGAAATCTAATAATAATTTTGATTACCATTCTGCAATATTTATATCTAAGATCTAATCTAAATATCTAAAAATGTACTCGATAGCATTAACTTACTAAAATCACCCTAAAGTAGGGGGAGTTCTAAACCTAACGGTTAATAATTCATCATCGTGTCCATTTCCAATTGACTAAATAGATAAACGTGATATGGCGCCGTTAAGTATTTTTTGTGATAGCCTTTTAATAGTATCCACATTTAATTTAAAATCGTGATCTTACAAACACCGTTGAAATTTGATGCACACCTGTGTTCAGGTCAAATTACGAAAGGTTAACTAACCTTTTATTTCCCTTAGCCGGGCATTTTGTTTCATTTTTAGGTGCGTTCGTAATTATATAAATACGTAGCACCTATAGTCGTCGTTCAGTCCGTCTGTCCGCATGTAACAGAGCAAAAACTACCCAACCGAATAGTCTGAAATTTCAAATATATGATTGTTGCAAAATTTTGTCGAGCCATTTCAAATTTTATGAAAATCGGATGTATAGTTTAATTACAGGGACAGTCAAAAGTTTTTCTTTACATTACGGCCAATGGGAAAAATTATTGCAAGTGGATTTTAATGATATTACAGCCTTCCGAATGGTCTGAAATTTTAAATATATAATTGTTGCAAAATTTTGTTGAGCTATTTCAAATTTTAGGAAAATCGGATGTATAGTTTAATTACAGGGACAGTCAAAAGTGTTCCGAAAAAATTATTGGAAGTGCATTTTAATGATGTATCAGACTATGCACTTTATGAAGTGCAAACAATTATACATTCAGTACAATATGGGGTGCAAAAAATAATTTTAAAACTAGTTATAGTACGAACGCACCTCATTTGCCACGTTTGACGAGCAATTTCCAACTTGTTCGTAATAGGGATTATTTTAATAATTTATTTTACACTCTACAAGCTATTACACGGGACGTTGTTCACGTAGCATTAAAATAGAGATAAATGCATTAAATAAAACATTTCACTCACCACCAGACATGGCAAGTCTCAGGCTTTTTGCACAACACTATTACCTTACAGAAAATGTTGTTCTTTTAAATCGAGCAAATGTTTCAATTAAATAAAGTAACATTTTTTGTATTAAAATACTGGTATCCAGAACGCCGGAGGCTTGGCAGCCCTGCTCCTCTTAATAGAAACATATATAGTTAACCAACACTTTATCACATTTTATAGGAAACAATACGGAATTTCTTATTTGTATGGCCTTACATATACCTCAGTCATAAAAATGTAAAATTTTGTGCCAATTAATATACGCAATTGCGAAAATGAAATCGCAACCAATGAGAAAAGGAAGGCCAAATAAAATCGCGTAAATCGAGGAATCTTTCTTCGTAGTGTGGGAAAATACCACTACAAAAATTAATTTAGGTGGTATTTGGTGTGAAATGTTTATATGTATTCATTCCTGTCCTATTTATCTTTTTTATTATTTGTAATTTGCTGCATTTTCCCTTTGCACGTGAAAATCTTACAAATTAAAATGAACTCTTTGGGAGAAATTGTTATTCCCTTTTTTTTTTTTTTTTTTTGGCAACAATAAAGTTTATAAAGTTTAATAGAATAATGTCAGTTTATTCTGTATGAAAATAACGAACTTTTTCCTTTATAATCAAAATAGTTGAATACATAAATAAAGATATTATTCTATATAGTATATAAATACTATTTTCATTTCTGCGTTTAAATCAATCTATATGCAAATATCTATACAAAGGCATTCATTAATTCATTCCTTTTAACTTTGATTTGACTTTAAAAACCATACATACTTTCACATTTATGGTATTTTTAGATGAGATATAGTTGCTACGCAACGGTTAAAAGAAAAAAAAATGAAATATAAGTAAATTCATAAAATAAAATGTTTTATATTATTCGAACACATGTATAAAATTCCATCATACCTTAATTTAACAGCTCCTAATCCATCATACACCTAATTTAAAAGCTCTGACAAATGTTTTGACAAAATTGCAAACTAAAAGGAATAATTTAATACTCTTATTTAAAAATTTCAGCATCCAAAATTTACCATTTAAATCCATTTTTTATATGAGCCATTTCTTTCAACAAATGAAAATTTGAAAATCGTCTGACTTGCCATTGAAAAGCATTACAGAGCAAAATAAAATATTCTATATTTCCCGAACGAATGAACCAAATTTAACCAAAAACCATACAGCTAAGTCCGAGTACCTCATCAACATGCCACATTAATTCCAAGCCGATCGGATGCTTTTTGCGGCAGTTATCGCGGAACAGACAGACAGACAGACAGACAAACGGAAATCAAAACTTTTCGTGTCTCCACAGTAAGCCTTCACTGACGTTTCGGCAATTAACTTGCATATCATACCTAGGTATGTTTATTAAGAAATGAAGCTAGTAGAGGAGGTACTTTAAATGTTCTCTTCTGAACTTCCAAACACAACTGAACATGATGTTGCATGTTTCTGAGGATGGCTGACATAACCTCAGGTGTTACTGCCTGGATCTCACACCAGATGATCTGAAGTAACTTGTCCAGCATGCAAGATTTATTTATGAAGATATACACATTTTAGATGACATCTTGGCAGGCATGTCAAACAAGTGGCCCATCAAGCCTTTAGCATTTTACTTGTATTTATATTCACCTTGTTCTAACATGTATGTATAATATGCACTTTACACGAATACACTTGCAACCCTGATCTCGGAAATGGTCAACATAAGGAAGTATAGTATATGTATATATCTAACTTCAATTATAAATTAAATTATACAAGGTTGTGGAAGCAAAGAAAACCAAACAGAATGAAAAAAGCATGGTTCTGGAATCTAAAAATTTATAAAAAAAATTTACAGTATTTATATAAATTGTTATGGGAAAATAACATTTTAAACCTTTTCTTTATAGTTTCTTTTTTTGAGGGAGGAGGACTTTCTTTTTGTTTTAAATAATTAAATAACAGCTGCCTAAAAAACAAAATTAAGAAAAATCTCATGGCAGGATTGCAAATTGCCAATTCCAATGTTGTAGAAAATTAACATCAACACTAATTGTGTCTTTTTTTCCATGTTTCAATTATTTTATTTCTCTGCATCACATGACGAGTATTTGTCATCAAATTTTTGGAAAGGGTTAATTTACAACTTTCTTCGATTTTATATCAACAATGTTCATTAATAACAAAGAAAAAAAAATTAAATAGCTTTTAAATGAGTGGCTTTGAAAAACACATAAATTCTCTTTTTCATTCAAGAAAGCCCCCCCCCCCCCCCCCCTCACCTTCCACCCTTAAAATTAAAGGGAAAAAGACATGCTTTTTTACTTGAGCCATACATAGTCAAACTTCAAACATTAGACTATTTTATTCAAGCTTCTTAATTAGTCATTAATTATGTTAGAAAACTTGTCATTGTTAATGTACTGATAATTTTTACTGATAAATTCCTACTTGCAGACATATTAGGATTTATAAAACTTATTATTTAAACATGACCACGACAAGTTTATAAGTAAAAATTATTGCACTCAAAGAAAAAAAATGTTATTCCTTTCATATAGAAATTCTCTTGGAGTTTGCAAATAATTTAACATTAAAGGGGACATGAAAGAAAACTCCTTGGAAACAAATATAACCCTGCATTCTGCATAAAAATCATTCAAAACACACAAGATCTAACTAAATATACTTCAATTTCAAATCGAAATCTTAGATGTTGGCATCAAGTTATACCATGCATGTTTTCTTGTTTCAAGCAATGCGGATGTTAAACTTGCACTGTATGGCACTTTTTCTGCAAAGATTCTGAAATAAGCCAATTGGAAATATTCTGGGTAACTGGTTTTCTGGTTTCTGGATAAATGGTTCTATACTGTAATACATTTCTGTATAATTTTCATTATCTACATACCAGAAGAGACTGGGATCTAAATTTTCTAATGCATGCCAGATATGTGCAAGAAAATTTAATCTACACTGTAAATTATATTAATTCTTAATCGTTTAATATTCATTAATCAAGTAAATACTTTAAGATATGGGCAGTGAAGATTCACAGATGCAAACTTGCACAGAAATTTGATGGCTTTCTACTCAAAAATTTCTTCAAACGGTTATGCAAGATTATTATTCTTTTTAAATCGACAAATTACAAATGTGGAATGGATTATTAAAAGTTTGCCAGTGCAAAAAGTACTTAGAATTTTCAGTTGATATTACAAATCCCCTTATTAAACTTCAAGGCAAATTGCATAATGTTTTCATACAATTTGATAATACAGTAAACTCCCGGCTATTCGGCCTAATGTGGCAGAAGGGTAGGCCGGATAACAAAAAAGCTGGATAGGCTGGAGTTCTATAAATATTTGCTCACTTCTTGCACCCCCCCCCCCCCTATTATATTAAAAACACATGTTACACATTTTAAAATAAATTTTATATATACAGTACATACAATTTCAAAATAAGCAAAACATTAACGTAAAACATAAGCCTAACTTGTAAAAAAATGCGTAAATCTTATTTTACTGTTTAAAAATAAATGATTGCACAAATATAAAAAGGTTATGCATAAGATAAAAGAGTCAAAACTTAGTTTTTAGTTTTTGAAAAAGTAATTGATAGATAACTGTCTAACCCTGTTAGCTCTCTTCCGCGACGCAATGCCCCTCCATTTACGCAAGCAGATAATGTCAGCTGGCTTTGCTTCCTCCTGCTGATTCGTAGCTTCTCCTCCATAGTCAGTACAACCTTCTTTCGTTTATCACCCATTTCTTTAATCATCAATAAATTAAATAAACACAAAGCACACCAAAACACTATATGAAAGTAACCAGGATAAGCGGAAAATAACGTCCCCACTTGTTAAAATCCGTTGCACAACTGACGAAACAGGTTAGCAAGCCTTAACCCCCCCCCCCCCCCCCCTCACTTCCTGTCTGTCTCTGAAACTGCATTCTGTAATCCCTTCTTGTTTCTTGTCTTGTATTAGTTTCCTACGGACAAGAACCTGCGTGTCTCGGCCGCTTGCAACATTCATCATTCTTTTTACTAAGCTTGATAGTACGGAGGGACGGATAGTCAGGAGTTTACTGTATTAAAATTTCAAATAAAATTTTTGCTTAAAAAAAATTAAAAAGAAATTTATTTCATTTTGAATTATGCTTGATATTATTACAAAAATCATCGAAGTTGAAACTTACAATAATAAAGTTATTGTAATTTTGATTGGTCTATTTATACCAAATTAAAAAAAAATAATGAATTCAAACAAAGATTTTTTAATTTGAAAAACACGAAAATTAATTTCATTTATTTATTTACCTTTAATAGTTGATGTTTAAACTGGTATTTAGAATTTATGTTTGCAATTAACCCAATTTTAGTGGGATTCTGTATTGGAACAAAAATATAAAGATGCAAGGTTTCCAAACTTCTGTAATTATTAATCAGCCCTAAGTATTATTTGCAATTAGGCATATTTCAGGTATGTTCAGTCGTTCAATTTTGTATGACAAGTTTGTTTTTGCCAACTTTACAAGATAACGAAAGTTTGAAAAGGAAAAGATCTATACACCAGCATATGCAATCAGTTTTAATTACTACTACTAAAAAAATTCAACAAAATTTGGTAGATTTGGTTGATGAAAACATTTTTCTATAAAAAGTGAGGTAAAATAAATTATGAATAACAGCTTTTGAATTTACATGAATCATTTATATTATTTCTGATCTCTACATCCTTTTTTAGATGCACATACAAAACTGAGAATGGTGCTTGAAAATTTAACCCAAACAGTAAACTATGTTCGTTCTTAATGGATTAATATTTATCAATCAAGTAAATACTTCAAGATATGGGTAGCGAAGATTATACTTGAAAACTGCGAAAAGTACTTTGATATTACAAACCACCTTATTAAACTTCAAGCCAAACTGCATAATGTTACCATTAGGGTGTCAACGATTTTAATCAAATGATTTAAATCAGTGATATACAGTTTAAACATCATGCAGAATTGTTCATACATGTTTAACGATTTGTAAAATAATAGCTATGAAAATTGGTATGGGGATAATTTTTTTTTTTTTTTTTTTTTTTTAACCTTACATATTTATTTATCTTATGCACTTCAAAAAATTAACATTAATATCATTTTTGTATTAAATCAGCCTTTGTATTAAAAAATTATGTGATGGAAAAACACGGTTAAGGACGCTTAAAGGGTTAAATCATGATTTTAATCAACTGATTTTTTATAGAAAAATCATTGATTAAAATCATAAATTTTTTACATTTTTAAAATGACAAAAACACCTTAAAAGAACATAATTTGGAAAGTATCTACAGGTATTAGTCTTATGAATGAACAAAACATAGCTTTAAATAATTGTTTCTAAGCTTAACCCTTTGTTGCATACTGTCCAGTACAGTGGACAAAATTGGCAATTTTTTCTTATCCAACCTATTTCATTCATAGTTCCTATTTAAAGCTTATGCTATTTTTTGACATTCATGCTTCCAGGGAAAAAATCAAAATGGCCCCGCGAGACGGTTAACTTACTTCTTGAGATAGAATTAATATTGACGTCCGATCAGAAAGCCGGTAAAGTTGTTCAGCATGAACTAAAACGTCTCTAAACCTATAATAATATTATTTAAATGAAACTTTGTTCATTAATTATTGTTTTTAAATGTCTTGGAATAATAGACAATTGAAAAACAAGTATAAAAAAAACTTTTTTTGTTTATTTTATGGAAGTTTTTACATAATGTCCACTATAGTGGACACCATGCACAGCATCAACATTATGACATTTTACTCTGTCAACTGAAGTGGACGTTATGAGTGTAAACAGTGAAAATTTTAAAATATAAATTTGACGTGTTTTTGTGATTTTAATAGTATGCTAGCATATTTTATATAAATTTTCATCTCTTTCACATTTTTAAAGTTATAATTGCCTGATTTCATTTATTTATGCACAATTTATTAGTTTTAAAAAAATCGCATATGTGTTCTGTTTGAAATAGGTCTGTATGACAATATTGAAAAAACAATAAAATAACAATAAACAATTTTAAAATTGATATCTACAAAACATTTAAAAATATATATATTTTATTAATTGAAATGGACCAGACAGCTCTAATTGAAGATTATAACCAAAATATAGGAGGAGTAGATAAATGTAACATGTTACGTGCATTATACAGAACTCACCTGAAAACCAAGAAGTAGTATAAAATAATTATATTCCACTTTTTCTGGACATTTTTCGCTCTGTTGGAATAAACTTCAACTGTGCTATTCCAGCCTTGAATATGATTTAATCCAGTTGGAAAAAATATTCGTTCCCTTCATTACGACCTAATGACATGGTATACAGGAGTTTCCGTGTTAAAGTAGTTTCATCATGTAAATGCTATAGTTATAGCTCGGATGAATGAAACTAGCGCTGCAGTTCGCAGCCAAGTCCAACTAATAAGAGTGAATTATGTCAGCCAGGTATCGGTCTGGATAGCCTAACAGGTAAGGCATTGGCACGGCACGCCAAGTATCCAGGTTCGATCCCTGGTCTGGACATTTTTCGCTCTGTTGGAATAAACTTCAACTGTGCTACTCCAGCCTTGAATATATATTCCACTTAATTGATGTAACTGCTGTCATTGCGTGACTTTTATACAGAAGCTTGTTTCCAAATTGCGATATACAACTTGGAAAATTTAAACTGGCTGTGGCAAGTGGACTCATTCAATCAGTGTCGTGACAATCTGGTGGCATTTGATTCCAGAATCTACAGAATATGATGTGCTGGAAGACAAATAACTAAAACAATTGCCAGTAAGAGCAAATTCTGTACACAAGCACACCAGATATGACAAGATGGAACACTTTCCCTGTCAAAACATCCCAAAGTGCACAACGATGCAAGATGGAACTATGTAAAAGAAAATCAACATATTCATGCGTAAAATGTTAAATTTACCTTTGCATCGATGCATAAACGTATTGTTTTCACAAATTTCACCATCAATGAATATTTTCTCAATTTTAACCATAAACATTTTTAGAATATGATAATATTTAAGAAGAAAACTAACATAAATCTTATTTTTCAGACTGCACTACATTTCAATTCTGTGTTCATAGTATCCACTATAGTGGATAAGCTGTAACTCAAATAATAAAAAATTATTACTCATAAAATAATTTTTTTCTCATTCAGCATGATCCTTTTAGTAGGAAAATACTAAATTTAACGTTGGGGATTTGCCAGTTTTAGAGTATGCAACAAAGGGTTAAATCTTTAAGCTTGTAAAACATGTACTGTAAATTTGTAAAAAGTGAGTTTTATCTGGCATAAAAAGCATTTCATTTAAAAAATATATTTAAATCTAATATTTGCAATGTCATAATTTCTTTTAAGTAATCAAATTCATTTTTTTTCGATAAAATAAGCATAGTAAGTATAACAAAATTTTGCAAGTAAAAGAGTAAATAGTCAGTATTTTAATTTTTCATTCTACTTTTGCAATAATAAATTTAAATAGCAAAATGGAGCTAAAGAAGAATGAAAGAATGACATATGATCAACAATTTTTTGTAAAAGAATGTATAAGAGAAAAAAAACTAACCAAAAAAGTTAATCACAGCAAGAGCTTCTCTACTAGATTTTTATTTTTACTCGGGCATCAACCAAATAAAGAAATTAGAAATTGAAAAGGCAGAAAAACTTTTTCTTAAAAATTTTTTTTTTTTTTTTGAAACACTGAATGCTAATAATCCAAAATGAGTGGTAATAAAGCTGCTATTTAATATTTTGAGGATTTCAGATATAACTGACTAATCTTATGTTTACTCTTTATGTGTGTATGGATAGGTGTAAGTCATTTTCATATTTTTTTTTGTTGTTGTTAGCATACACATACATGCGTTGAAAAATTTAGATTTAGATGATTAACAGTAATTTTTCTAAATACAAATGCAAAACAAGTTACAAATGATGTTTGTTTGTTTTGTTATTTCTGCTACTAACTAATGAAATTACTTATTTGTATTTTTTATTAATTCTGCAATTACTGTTCCCTCTAGGTCATTTTTTAAAGACGTAGCAAAAATTTTTAAATTTGTCAAAATGAACCCTGTTTAAAAGAAAGAAAAAAAAAATTGTGATATTTACCTTTAATTGTATCCAGAGATTTCTTGTAAAAAATTTTCCCCATACTAGTATAGTTAAATATGTGCGTCGAAGATGTTACGGGGGGAAAAAAATTGAGCTTTATTTTTTTACAAAAAAAGAAAAACAGAAGGTTAGTAGATCATGTTATAATTTAATTGTTTATTTCAATTTGTAATTCATAAAATTAATAAAAATTAACGTTATTTTATTTATCATATTAAAAAAATATATATCTTTTTTTCTTATATCGATGCTAAACACATTACTAATATATTTCCTCAATGCACTTTTCTACTGAACTAGCACACTGGCTCCTTGGGAACTAGCACACTTTGTAGAATTAATACTAAATTATTAATTATCATTTTAGTAATTAAAACAAAGATGTATATTATTTTCCTAATTAGAGAGTTAATTGCTTAATTATTATTCATTTTACGCAGTACTAACAATTTAATATTAAATACAGTTAATAATTTTAATAAATGTAAATATCAGTAGTGTTCAATATAGTTTTACATAATTATTACAATATTAATGAACACATTGTTATTGTATGCTACTAACTAACGTAATTATGAAATTGCAGTTTTTATAATGTCTGTAATTACTAATAATTATAATTTTATCAATTAAAGCATAAAAACATAGATTATGTTAGTAATGATAGGGTTAATTATTTTGAAAACCTAAAATTCTTAGTAGCTATTCTGTACTTTAACGCAGGGATAAAAATAAGATTTTTTTAATTAAAAAAAAATCATGATGATTCCCTATTTCCCATATAATTTGGTGATAATAACATTTTAAAATAAAATATTACTTTAATAATAATAAAAAAATAAATAAAAAGAAAATTTATTTCATTTTGAAAGTTGCTTGACATTATTGAGGTACCTAAAAAATGTTTTTGACAAAGTGCACTCACATTTCATTAAAACATGTTTGATTAAAAATTGCAGTTAATTAAAAAATAATGAAAAAACATAAAAGCAAATAATCTTTAAGAATGCAGTGGGAAAGCCTGAAATGGGTCTACTGGTATTTATTTAATATGGTTATATTTTGCAGGAACAAATTTTATTATTTGTGATGATAATATAAATCTTGTTAATGTGACTCGCAGTTTTATATGAGATACCTAATGTGCCCCTCAGCAGTAAATGAGTTTGATATGCCTGCCATACAGGAAAGTGGAGTAAAATCTCATGACCTTGGGACCATAGAAATTACTCTGTGAAAATCAAAGGGATTTTGTCGTCCCTTTCACGTCCAGCTGTATTTGGAAATGCAGGAAGGACATTTACAGTATCTTTTGTGACAACCGCATTTCTTAAACACACAGGCATGACATGTAGTTGCGCTTTCTTATTTCCTCCAGAACTTTCTCTGAAACTAACATTTTCTGGTGCTACCTTCAGATAAAAAAACCTGTATAAGAAACATATTTTAACAAAAATACGTGTTTCAGAAGAAAAAAAAATCCTGAGCTTCTCAGAACATGTATATAAATAATATATGAAAAAAGTGTTATTTAAATAATTTACCATATTAAATAAAATTTACCTAGAAGACAAGAAGGAGAAATTTTAAAATAAGGAGATCCTACCTAAGTGATTCCTAAACTGTAATTGTCACATGCATTAGTAAGAGAGGTGATTTCCATAATCATCAAGCATTGGGAAAAGTTAATTATAAGCATTTCTTTTCAGAATGCCATCAAATCTTCACCCTACAGACAAGGAAAAATTTAAGCGAAGTTTATTATAAAGCTTAGAGAGCCAATGCCAAAAGGATTTTTTTTTTCAATTAATATAAATATACTTTACAAAAAAAATTAATACTCAAAATTCCTTTGTCAAAGTTCTTAAATTCAGAAAATATATTACGAAACCAAATTTCTTCCCCGACAACTGAAGTATAAATTTGCCTGCTAGGTCCTCAATAATGAACATTTTAGTTTAACGTGGAAGTTTAAGACAACAAAAGAAAATAGAGTTAACATTAGTAGTGGCAATTGCACAGAAGGAAGAAGGAAAGAGAAAGAGAAGGGGGGGGGGGATATTACAAATAAAGCAGGCTCCAAGATAAATAAGCGTACAAGCCCTTTTGAAAGACAGTCTAGCTCATGAAAATTAAAAAGGTCTCATGTTTTTTTAGTCACATCTAAAATTTGAAACGCTAGTTTTTTCCTCTTCTTCTTTTTGTATTCTTAAAGATATTTGTAAATAACCATGTAACAAATTTATAAAAAATCAGAAACTATCGCATGCTTTTATATATAATAACATTACAATAGTTTATAATTTGATATTGCAGGTTTTCTCACTTTTTTCTTAATCAGATTTAAGCTTTGGTTTCATAATCACTATATAAGAGAATATCAATTATCCAGATTAATTAGAGAACAAGAGACAGAAAAAAATTATACTAAAGATCAGGGCTATCCAACACAGAGTCCATGGCACATTTTCTTGGTACCCTTTGTAATGTTTATCATCATCAACTCTTCTTAAAAATAAAAATCTATTTTAAATTCATCCCTTTGTGCACACATACATTTCTTTTAATTTTTCTGCAAAAATTTTTGTAATTTGAATTTTTCGACTTATTTACTGGTTGAAATGTTATCAGGGGCCGCGCTAACCATTCGCCTACTCGCCAAATGCGAATACATCGTGAAATTGGTGAGAAAAAAATTATTATGGCAAAAAAGCTGGCAAAAGATTTTTTTGGGACTCTTGTTGTTGTAATCATGTTTTGGAACTTAAATGAATTTCCGTTTTTAGCGCGAGTTCGTTTCGCGTACGGCCGTATTTCCAGTACCGGAAAATATTTTAAAAATCGGTCATCCAGTCCAAAAATGCGAACATAAAAATATCACGGAAACATTTCGCAGAAAAAAATAAACAATTTCGTCAAAAAAAAAAAAAAAAAAAAAACGCAAAGACAAACACAAATGTCGCCAAAAGATCGCGAAAAACGTGAATTTCGTCCAAAGATCACTGAAAAAACGCGAATTTCGTCCAAGGATGACGGAAAAAACCGCAAATTTTTGTGAAAGAATCGTGGAAAAACACAAATTTCATCAAAGGATCGCTGTAAAACGTAAATTTCGCCCAAAAGATCGCGAAAAAACGCAAATTTTGTCAAAAGTTTGCGGAAAACTCGCATATTTCGTCAAAAGATTAGAGGTCTGCACGGGCCCGGGCCGGGCCGGCGGAATGGAGGAGAATTTTCAAACGGGCCGGGCCGGCAGAATTAGGACAATTTTTTCAACGGGCCGGGCCGGGCCGACAGACAAAATAAACGGGCCGGGCCGGCAAAAAAATTGAACGGGCCTGCAGGGCCGGGCCGATAAAAAAAATTAATCGGGCCTATCGGCCCGATATAAGAATTTGAGAGTAGCAGATAAAATACGAGGCCATTTCCAATGAATATGACTTTTTCGAGAAGTATAAATGTGCGTTACGAGCCGATGCGAGTTTAACAATATCAATACAGAAATGTAACATGTCCATCGTAGAAATCGGCATCGTACAGTTACATGATGCCTGATCCCGGGTTTAATTTTTTTGGCAGACTTGTGCCGGGACGGAACTGGTCTTAATCGTTCTCAGGATCTGTAGGACAGGCATTGTGTTTTGTAAAAGTATTAATAGAGATAATGAACTTCTGTTAACAGCATCTTTGGAAATGTACCTTAAGGTGGTTCTCATATTTACTGCTCAACAATGCGAAACTTTCAGACACATTTTCTCACTCATTTTTGACTATAAAGGCGTAAAATTGACAGGCCTGAGTATTGAAGGCATTTGGGATCGAATAGCATTTCCATTTTTCATAAATTACGTACAGATAATAGTACGTAACAGTGTAGATAACAGAGACTCTTCTCACGTGACTGTACGTTTTTCTCCTTTCCTGTGCTATCGCTTCCGGAAATTCGATTCAAAACGCTAACTTTGGCAGTATTTTCTGAAAGATATATTACTTTTATCTAAGAAAAAAACGGCATTTACATGGTTTCTGAATAAGAATACCTGCCAATCTCATGCGTTTCCGAAAAGAAATGAATTCACAAATGTATCAAAATGTAGCTCCTTTGGATTTGAGAAAAGCCTTAAAAATGACAGAAATAATTTCACAAATCTACTTTTTATTATAAGCTTCAGAAGTTATGTTTTTTAACCCTTTATTCTAAACTACAATAATCTTTTAATAAACCCTTATTTATATTTTGAAACGTCTGTAGAGACGTTGACTAAAACACTGTAAGTAATCGTTAATGTTTACTATTGTATGTTTTCTATTTTGCGAACACATAGTAATTTAAAATATACTGTAAAATGTTCCCATAAATATGCATGTAGTATTCATTAAAAGAACCTTAATTGTATGTCGAGAAAAAACGGAATTTTTTGTAGAAATTTAGTCGGGCCGGGCCGGGCCTGTTTTCACTGATTTTTGTACGGGCCGGGCCGGGCCGGGCCGAGAACGGTAAAATGTAAACGGGCCGGGCCGGGCTCGGGCCGAACTTTCAATTTTTACACCGGGCCGGGCCGGGCCAAAATAGCTTTCCTTCGGGCCGGGCCGGGCCCGGGCCTGGAAATTCCGGCCCGTGCAGACCTCTACAAAAGATGGCGAAAAAACGCAAATTTCATCAAAAGGTCGTTAAAAAACACAGATTTCGTCAAAAGATCGCGAAAAAATGAAAATTTCGTCAAAAGATCTCGAAAAAAAAAAAGCAAATTTCGTCATAAGAGAACGAAAAAAAGAAAATTTCGTCAAAAGATAACGAAAAAACGCAAATTTTGCCAAAAGAAAAGCACAAATTTGGTCGAAAGATCGCGAAAAAAAAGCGTTTAATTTCGTCAAAAGTAATCGAAAAAAAAAACTAATTTCGTTAAAAGATCGCGGAAAAAAAACTAATTTCGTTAAAAGATCGCGGAAAAAAAACTAATTTCGTTAAAAGATCGCGGAAAAAAAACTAATTTCGTTAAAAGATCGCGGAAAAACGCGAATTTCGTCAAATGACTGCGGAAAGAACGCATAGTGCTCGGAGGCTATCCCCCACTCTTTCTCGTCCTCTGCTGTAACCTTTCAGAATTTATTTTTCTACTCAGAATTACCCCTGGCGTGTACATGAAGATCCCACAGAAATGTATGAGAAAAAATATGAATAAAATCTTTTATTATTCTTAATATAATAAAAACTATATTAGAAGAATTTTTTTTAATAATTAGATAATAAATTTTTTTAGAAAACTCCTTTTAAAAATATAATTATTATAGGGTTATTAAAAAGTAAACTTATGATAATAGTCTTTTTAAAAAGTTTTCCTTTAACTGTTTGCATTTTCTTCTTTGTTTTGTACATTTAATGAAATAATTTTATACCTGTAAATATTTCTTGTCATAGCTTAGAAGCAGTGTTGAATTTAGGGTGTCCCTCCAGAAGATTTGAAAATTCGTGTTTTCAATGGTCAAAAAGTGCAATCCTTCCTCCCTTGCCCGAGCCACAGAAATCCCCCTGGAGAAAAATGTCTGAATTCAACACTGCTTAGAAGGAATTTTTGAATTCTATGGTTAGAATACTGCCTCATCAAGTTTGCAGTTTCTTTATGGTTTGTGTTAAAAATTTATTCCATATTTGTGTTTGAGTGGTCAAAAACTTTTTAAAGTAAGTAACTTTATTAGTTATATGTATGATTTTTGTTTGAACATAACTTTCTGCAAAAATAAGAGGAAAAAAATAAAAATTCCTTTTATAACTTATAATTTATCAAACTTATAATAGTCTAAAGTAAGATTTTTATTTTTGTGTGGAGTAATAAATTCTAATACAAAATGAAAATGTGTGCAGTATTTGAACACACAGCAGCTGTAATATGGTGAGAAAATGCTTTTTTACCCATTGATAATGTCAGGGCTGAAAGGGTTATAATGATAATTATACATATGATATATATATATATATATGTGTGATATATGCCTACATTATATACATATATAATATATGTATACATACTTTTGGCTAATAGATAAATTTGGCTAATGTGTTAGCTAATAGTCTTAATTTCTTAGCGCAGTCCCTGGTTATGATTAAATAAAGTAATTGTATTTGCATATTGTTGTTTTTTATTATTATAGGTGTGATTAAGGTTTCCAGTTCTTTGCCCCTACAAAATTTTTTGATTCCTCACAAAAAGCTTTTAGATTTACTAGGATTCATGCTTTTTTTTTCTCTGTAAATAATTTTTGCATGGAATTCCTGAAGTGTAGGTCTTAATAGGATGAGATGCGTTTGCATTTTATAAGACACAGCATTGCCAATTTTGAGTATTTTTTACTCAAATTATTTACACTATTTCCGTATAACGTGCATTTTCGTCTTAATTTTGTTTACATATTTTCAATTTAAAAAAAATCTAACATTGATAAGGCGTGTTTATATAGCTATACCACTACTACAGTGAGATAATATTGTTGCATTTTTCTAATCATGTGAATAATGTGCCCTTCATTGTTTGCCATTAGCTGAAATGTACCCCCTGCTTACCAAAAGGTTGGATAGGCCTGCTCCAGACAACTATTTCATTCTTTAACTACTGTGAAATTGAACGATATTTTTTTCTGTAACTATATGCATTTCACTAAAATGTCCGACATACAGACATATCTTACACTTCATAGTAAAAACTATCCTATAATGTCTGCATTGATTTACCATTAATTTTTATCTATGAAACTAAATTTTAACCAGTCTATAAGATAGACTTTAAAATGAAAAACAACAGGCCAATTGGGGAAGAAGTATGAAATCCCAATCCATCATTCCAAAGTATCTCATTTAAGAAAAACTATACATAAAAAATAATAACACTTTCAATAGTAAAGGCTTAATAAAACAAGAGCAAAAATGATTCAAATAAACATGGCATTTATGATTATGAATACTCCAGATAATTGATAATTCAAATGAGTAAGATGATAAATTTCCAATAACTGGCTCCCTACTGCAATAACAATAGTTTTTCTTTTATAAATTACATCTATAACTGTGTGAAATGCTTCCTTGTCCCATTAGCCAGAAAAATGCTGCAGATCTTGACAAGATAGTGATTAGCTTTAGGAATAGCCAAAAATCAACTGCTATTAAAACAGCAAATTAATTTCCTTTTTTTGCAATAGTTAATTTCTAACTAGGCAAACAAGGACTGCTTCCTAGGATAGCAGAGGGTCCATAGGCAGCAGGATTTTTAAAAACATGACTCAATAGTATTATCATTATAATATCATTATCATTAATACAAATAAATTCACATCAACTCATATCAAAATACTTTTTTAAATATATTGTAATATTTTAAATTAAATCAAAATAATAAATAAATTATTTTATACTTTTTATCTTCTTGTACAAAATAAGGTCAAAAGAAGTATCGGAAGATTATGGGAAAAGGAATAAATCATGAACTAGAAATACAAATTGTTCTGCATTTATGTTCAAATACTTTTTTGAACTACTTGTACATCTAAAAACTTCAATAAAAAATTCCAGATACAATATTCAGTAAAAATTCATTGAGATGTAACATTTTCTTAAAAAGCAGCAAAATAATACATAAGGATCTTGGATAATATTGTACCAAATAGCAAATATTGCATAAAAAGCAAATCTAACTATAGCAAAATTATAAAGAAACATAAATATTTTAGAATAGCACTTTCACACACTAATGAGAAAAAACAGCCACATTTTAGTAGTTATGAATGAACAACTATTCTTTCAATTGAACTTTGATCTGTGAGACTGAACTTTATTTAAATAAGTTTACTCAATATATTACTCAATTATATATTACTCAATATACAGTGTATAAGTCGATCCCTTAATTCCCTCTTAAAAGAAACAGCTCTTTTGGGATCCAAACGATGACTCTGTAAAAAGTAGATTTCACAGAACTTTGTAAATTAAACTGTGAAGAAGACCATTTATATTTTTCAGAAGAATAAATTGCATGATCAATGTTATGTTAGAACTAAATCACTCTTTGTATTGATATATCTTACTTAAAATATTTATAACTGTGTTTGTATACAACAATTTATACTTTTGTTAGTCTATTTCATTTCACATTTATAAATTTCCCTCTAAATTTATTATTATTTATTTTTTAAAAGAGAATGTTTTTATAGCAATAAATACAACAAATAACAATAACTTTTTATTATTGAGCAAAATATTTTGAAAATGATATACCAAAGCTTATCTAGTAACTATTACTGCAGCTACAAACTGTGATTGTCAGTTGTCTGATTTTATATTCAGTACTAGGGGGCTCTGCCCCCAGCAAGCTACGCTCGCCAACCCCCGTTCAGACACCGCAGAATCTAAAAACACGCTAATCTGATCGGTTTAAAAAATATTATAGAAGACTGACTTTTACTGAAAAAAGATCTGCAGATCTCCCTGTAAATGGGTTTCCATTCAAATTCCTTTGATTTCAAAAATTTAAGGCCGAATCAGTTGCTGTTAAGACATCCAATGGTTGTTTTCGTGTTTGATTAGAGAGGATCAGTTAAATATTTGAAAAGAAGCTAAAAAAAAAATGAATTAAGTGTACAGAGTCTTTGTCTTCCGGAATTTTAAAACAATTTCTATAACAATAGCCTAAGTCATGCGACTATCATCAACAGTTCCAGGCGAACCACTTCGCTTTTTATATTCCTGGTGCTATCTTGGTATTTTAATGTTAGCCAGATACAGGTGATAAGTCGCCAAATATTACTCTATCGCCATCATTTCATCTATATTATAATAGTCCAAGTCATGTAACTGCCATAAATAAATACACTCTGATCCCTTCTCTTTTCATATGAAAGTTTGGCCCAGATATCATATACGGCCCCATATTGGCGCGATTTTTTTCAACGCTAATTTGGGGAAAACATCAACAGCATAAACAACAATATCCGGCTTACCAAATCAATCAAAATAACGATACTATGGTGCCAGTTAAGTACCCGTTGCGTATATGACATTGGCGTCAGAAAAAAATCGCGCCAATATGGGTCCGTATATGACATCTGTGCAGAAAGTTTTCCCTTTTGATTAAAAAATCAAATTTCTTTTTCGAATAAAACTACATAAAATTTCAATGGCCGCAAAGAATTCTTGGTACTGTTATGCTAGCCGGGTGCAAATCTCGCCAACAGCGGTGCCATTTCAGAACTTTCTTGGGGGGGGGGAGGGGGGGGGGAAACATTTTTGGAGGGATGCTTTATAGCTAAGGATAGGATTCAGGGTGTCTAACTTATGCTTACAATAACAGTAAAAACTTCGAATACGGAAACTCCGAACCAATGAAATATTTCGTTTTAGACAGGTTTCCGTCTTAGAAGGTAAAATTTGAATATATTGGACATGATTTTTTTCTCTTTTTAGACAGGATTGTATTATAGACACGTTTCATTTTTACAGGTATCCTCACTGACTGTTAAATCATCCGTTCTATAGTATAGCTCTGAAAAGAGATGTATTAGAGTAAAACTTGTGAAAACGAAACCTGTCTATAACAGATTTTTTTCTAGAAGTGGAAAAAATCAAATTTCGTTGAAAAAACATCATACAATTATACTTGCTAAGACGGAAACCTGTTTAAATAAAGCTTTTTTCTAGTCCCTTTCGAAGTTTTACTTACAGCGGTGCCATTTCATGAGTTTCCTGACGAAGGACAAGGAAGATTTTTCTTTGAGTAACAGGGAACGTGGAAAATTCCACAACTTGCAGAACTGCACAAATCACTCAGAAAAAAAATCCCACACAAAAAAACATGCTCTATGTGATTTTGTCTCCATAAGTTCTTTCAAGAGCATGTGATTATGCCACAATTTATTTTTTTTTTTTCGAGAAATTCCGTGATTTTTCTTTCTTTCAAAATCCACAAAATCAGTTCGTCAATGGGTCGCAGGAAAAAATCGCGAATCTTGGAAATTAAAAAAAAAAAAATCTCAAAATGGTCGCTTAAAAAATCGCTAATTTCTTCAAATGACTGTGGAAAATATCACTAATTTCATCAGAGATCGCGAAAAGAAATACAGATTTCGTCAAATGATTGCACAAACAGAAATCTTGAATTTCGTAAAAGGATTGCGAAAAAAATCGCGAATTTCATAAACGGATTGCGAAAAAAATCACGAATTTCGTCAAAAGATTGCGCAAAAAATTATGAAAATTTAGTCGAACAATCGTGCAATAAAATCGAGGAGAAATACGTCAAATGATAGCGTAATACAGCCTAAAATTTTGTCTAACTCTTATGCAAAAAAATCAAATATTATTAGTCGGTGGCAGAAACAAAATCACGAATTTCAATAAATAATAGTGATAAGGAATCGTGAATTTTGTCAAAAAAATCACGAAAACAAATACCGAATTTCGTCAGTTGGTTGCGGAAAAATATTGTGAATTTCGGCAAGTGCTCGCGCGAAAAAAAATCCATTTCGTATAATGTTTTCAGAAAAAATCGTGAATTCCGTGAATCGATCGCGGAAAAAATCGCAAATTTCGTCAGATGATCGCGAAAAAAAATCCCGAAATTCAATCAGTCATGAGATAATCAGCCAACAAATATAAAAAGGTCACGAAATTTGCAAATTTTGTGATCTGTAAGTAAAAGAAAATTTTCGTTAGTGATTTTCTGCAAGTGAAGGTAAAGCGTTAATTTTTTCGGATTGTGTTTCCACTATTATGAGATGGTTTCATGTTAATCAGATTTTTCAAAGAAATTCTGAATATTTTTCAGATAAAAAAAAAAACCTACATATTAGAACATTAATGAATACTATGTATATATCTTCATTTTTCTACAGAAAATGTAAAATTATAATTAATATTCATATAAAAAGCACAAATAAATGCACAAGAATTTACTTTCATGTCCATACATATAATTTAAAATTATTTAAAGTACATTAGAAAAACCCAGAACGTTTTCAGTCATCACAAGATCGTCATCAGTGGGATTTAAATATTATTTTCTTTGTGCTTATTCAAGAATTGGCTAGAAGAAAATCATTGTGATTGTTGTGTCAATGATTTTGACGAGTTTTCCCGTGATCAATTTGCGCACATCTGACAAGGAAGGTCTCCTTACTGGGTATACTCAGAATATGTTGAAAAAAAAAATGCTTGTGAAACTACTCATGTATGTAATAAGGGATCAGTCAAATTTAACGGCGGAATTTCAGTAGAAAGTCTGTAAAAAAATAAAACACTTTTGAATATTTGGCACGAAAACACGAAAGTGACATGCGATTTGGCGAGCAGGATTTTTCCTCGCCAAAAGCAAACGATTGTAATGCATCTGAAAATTGTTTATTAATTGTTTTTTAGAATGCACGGTTTTTAATGAATTTAAACTTAATCAATGAAAGAGGTTATTATATATTTTTTATATTACATATATATGTTGCTTGTTGCTGTAGTTATTTAATTTTATCACTGTAAAAATACTTTCTATGCTTTGCAAGTTGCAAATATCTATTCTAAGTTATAGTCAGCTGACATTTGATTGCCATAATATTTCCATATCGAAGACGAAGTCGTTTCCATAGCAACAAAATCAAATCGACAAGTGTTCTATCTCCCTTATTTTTGAGCTTGAAATAATTTAAATCAATTTAAATTTTGTTTTAAATTGTAAAATATTATATTTAAATTTTATTATAAATACATATCGGTATATATGACAAACTATAGTTAAAACAAACTAAAAATGACAAAACTATAGTTAAAACAAATTAAAAATGACAAAACTAAAGTTATTTAAATTAAACTTATATAAACAAATTCAACATAAAGTTTTTTCCTAAATAAAAGCGTTTTTTTTTTTTTTTTTCCCCCATCGCCAACTGGTGATAAATCGCCAAATAAACGAAAATTTCGTTATTTTTTTTACGGACGCTGTATCGGGGTTCCACCACAAAAAAAAAAATTTATAAACATTTATATCCATATGAGAAGAACATTCTGTAATTTTTTCAGATTTTTCTGAGTATGCCCATATGGAGACCTTCCTTGGAAGGAGAAGCAACTGATAAAAAAAAATTCTCACATGTATTTTTAAAATTAACCAAAATACTCATTAAAGATATATGTCTCACCTTGAGGGAGTTTGAATAGTAAGACTTTAGGAATTTTTTTTAATAATTATTAATTTCTATGCATAAGCATTTATTTAATGCATATGTTTTTATTGCAATAAAATCTGATAAGTTATTTTAGAGTTTGAGCAATTATTTTCTAATATTTGTTTGAGTCTGACATTTGATTAAGGATGCACCAAATATTCAGTTTCTATTCGATATTCGGCCATACTACCGAATATTCGGTTAGGCCGAATATCAAACTATTCGGTTTTCCGAATACTTACAAAAACCTCTTAAAATATTTTTTTAAACATTACACAACTTCTACTTTCAACTGCCAATTAATAAAGATATTCAGAATAATTAGAATCTTTAAATAAAGGAGAATGATTTTATATTATTTATTTGTTGTTTTAAAAATGTCACTTAAAAAATTTAACCATTAATGTCATGTCATTTGTACATGGGAACTAATAAATGTGGAAATGCAAGTTACTGTACATTGTCTGGTAAATAATCAGTTTCTTGCTTTTTCGCAAACAGGGTGTTTCTAAACAAAATGGAAAAAAATTTCAGGCGTAATAATAAGCATCAAAACAGGCAATTTTTTGTCCAGTAAATCAGGATTGCAGTTCACTTATTCAGTCAGAAATACAGTGTATCCCCCAAGCCAAACTTTAATTTTCTTTTGTTACTTTAACAATGAAGGTATTGTAACTATATTGTCAACAGCATTACTTTAATTTCTGAGAAATATGATAACATGACGAGAAGTGCTGGAAATAGCAACCATTCATATCTCAACAGCACTGAGCTAGACATTATTTTATTAAGAATGCAGCTAACAATACCTTATACTGTACCACTGGCCAAAATCCAGTCTCTTCCAAGGATATCATCACATTCTATACAAGCAAATTAATGTGATGCAAATTTCGCTAAAATATCTTCATTTTTATACAGTTATATATGAAAATTCTGCTACGGCTTGTACACCTTTAATTTTTGATGAAAGAAATGGAATGATATGTTGCTTCCTGTTCAATGAGAGAATTCTTTTCATTTCTTTGAATTTTGAATTAACTGAAGTCATGGAATTTAAATTTTGTTATTTAAAAAATTTTTAAACCATCCTCTTCTTAAATAATAACTCAAAACATACTTTTTTTAGTACAAAATTTACTTATAAAAATAGTCTTGTTTGTCAAAATGGAAGTATCTGTGCATAAAAAATTGTTTAAAATTTAACTTTTTACCGTTAAACACCAAGATATAGTAAAAGTATTTGGCCAGCCGAATAGTAATATTCGGTATTCAGCCTAATATTCGGTATTCAGCCTAACAGTTACTATTCGGCTGGCCGAATATTCGGTATTCGGTTTATCTGCATGTCAAATATTCGGCATTCGGTATTCAGCCAAAATCACTATTCGATGCATCCCTACATTTGATGATTGATAAATTTTCTGAAATATCAAAATATCAAGTTCCTTGGGAAGGGGGGGGGGGGGGGTTGCCCCCCTCAAATGGTGCCCCTGCTCGCCAATAGCTATTTTTCAACTCGCAAGTTAGCATTTTTTTTATTTTTTGAGTGGTAAATTAAAACATTGCTCTGAAGTTAAATTAAAATTAAATGTCATCGTTTGTTACATCATTTAATATTTGGCCAGATGTCATATGCGCGCCGGGTTTAGCGTGATTTTTTAAACGAAAATTTCGCGAAAACCTCGTTTTCGAATACCAGTTACGTATGTATTTTTGGTACTACTTAGTTATCCCGTCGACCAAAAATCTATCGCCAAACTATAAGATTAAATGTCACATTCACTTGACTTTAAGCAAGTTACACGTCTTTACGTCATCAAGTGATTTTTATTTCAACGTTTTATTTGTATATTTATTAATGTTATACTATTTTCTTTGTTTGTTCGTTATTTAAAATAAAAATTATGTCAATTTGTGTAATTTGGCGAAATGGGTCGACGGAATAACTAAGTAGTACCATATTTTTTAATTATTTTACATTATTTTTAAAGGAAAATAACCAAAAAAATAATTAACTATAGAACAAAATTTATGTAATTTAAAAAAAGAAAATAAAGTAAATAAACATTTATTATTAAATAAACAACAATGGCCGGGTTACCATGTCAACCAAAATAATGCCATTTTGGCACCAATTAGGTACCCCGGTGCGTATATGACATCTGTGCCTAATATTTTTCTTTTCATTTCGTTTAAAAAAAAAAAAAAAGAAATGAAAGCCATTTATTTTAAATGTATATATAATATGTGTATATGTTTGTATTAAATAACATGATAATGAAATACAAAATGAATTATGAAGAAAAGTAACATGATACATTTCTTAGCATACATTTAAGGGAGGCCAAACTTCTCGCCAAATTAGTTTAAAATAGTAACCTTTTCTAAAATCTGAAAACAAAATATCTGTTATGATTAAAATTTGAGTTGCCATCATTAGAAAAATGTATATAAAATTAGAAAAAAATTAATATTTTGAAAACTAATTCGAATTTAAAAATTCTAATACCAGTTTTGAGATCTGCGGATCAATATTGATTTTTGGTGTTAATTTCATCGCAAAGTATTCCATATTTTAGGAGAAATCGCCGTGAAACATAATCGGTTATTTAATCAGTCGATTCATACTTCCATTTCATAAATTCGTTTCATTAGGATTATATATACATAGGGTAGATATAAGTCGACGTTTGAATTTTCTTTGTGTTTTGGCAGCTTAAAAAATTTGACTTTTACACCGGTACATATGGTACTCCAGAATTTCCCCCAGGCAGTTTCAGGGGGGTGCTGCACCCCACCTGCCCTTTTGTTTACATAATAGCACCCCCATCTTACCCTTCATTCAAAAAATTAGCATTATTCTTGCCTCTCCGTAAAAAAACCCAGTGCCCTTTCTTCTTTTTGCATTAAAAAATTTGCTTGCATAGTAAAAACTGACTCAATGTTGTCGTGAAAAGGTATAAAAATCAAAAGAATGAATTAAAAAAGGCCCTTAAGAATCTGAAAAGTGCCCTTAAGAAATAAAAAAAGGGCCCTTTCTCACCGGCAGCACCCTGCCCTTTTTTAAATGTAGGGAAAACTCCGGCTAATCAGATTAATTTTATTTATGATTATACATTCAATTAAAAAACAAATTATCAAAAAGAAAATAGAAAATATGATGCACAATAATAATACTTACTAAACTGATCTTGATCTCCTATTTCAACTCTCCAACTACCAACCAACTCGGCACCAGGGGACTTTGTAGCAGCCACTTTACAATAGTTTTCACTGCATTTACATAATATTTATTTACTAAATATTAGAATAAATCTTTTTAAACTTTAAAACAAACATAAAGCTCTATTGTATTAGGGGGGAATGTCAATCTAATTCCCATAAAATTAAGATAACTTTTGTAGGGTTTTTTCTGGAGTGTGTGTGTTGTGTGTTAGAGATGAGTTCAGGCTCTTTTTTTGGAGCCTGAGCCCGACCAAGCCCGATGATTTTGAATCCAAGCCTACCCAAGCCTGAAAGATTTTTTGTCATCAGAGCCCGAGCCAGATACCAAAAATATACATTTAAAAAAAAAAAAAAAAAAAAAAACCCAAAAAAACTGCATATTTAAAAATTATTTCAAAAGTAATATATCATTTTTAAAAACTTCTTACATAGAAATAACTGTTAAATGAACATTTTAATTCAATCTTATCAAAAGAGCAGTTTGGTATCAAATAAAAATATACTTCATACTTAAAAAGATTCTCATTTTTTTCCTCCTTTAATAAACAAATTAAATTTTAACAAGGCACGTTAAAGAAGTGTGTTCAATGAATAAAGCCATGAAGTTTGCAGAAATTACTATTTTGTATGCTGAAGAATCGAATAACGCTTTTCAATTTCCTGTAAAAGGTAAATGTTAATCTTAACGGTATCTTTAATTATAATAGATTCCTTTTTCATAACAATCTTCCATGATTAACGTGAACCGGAAAATCAACGTACATTAAAAAATTGACACCGTTATCTTAGAGGTGTCTGATGCTTTTATAGGAAAAGAGGAAACACTGACAGATTGCTTCCTATCAGAATAACAGGGTAATTATATTTACTTATGAAGGAAAGTGACCTCGTAAATGTACAGAGTTCATGGCAAATAGATATAATAATCACTAAAGTTATTTTCAAATGAACAATGGTTATGGCTCGTGCACAATAGAAGATTAAATAATTTGCAAACCTCAAGCTAATTCTGGTCTACTAAAAACCGAAGAAAACATTCTCTTCGCATTAGATAACTAAATAAAAAATAAATAAATGATCTGATTAAAAATTATCTTCTGTCACAAACGAAAATCCTACTAAAAACAAATTCTTTGTTTGTGCTTGTTTTGATTGGTGCCATATCAATTGATCGTCGTCGGAAATGCCATAGGCATAAATCTGAAAATATCATAAAATTTCTTTTGAAACAGCAATCAAGTACTAAAATAGAAAAACACGAATTTTGTTCCCTCTTCATTTTGATCAAAATAACATTAAAATGACTTGAAAGGTAATTTTGAGTGGGAGAAAAAGTTCTTTCAATCTTTTTTATACATGAATAAATAAAGTTTTCCGGTTTCAGAAGGAATGAGCCAGAGCCCGAAGACTATTTTAAAAATAGAGCCCGAGCTTGTGTCGGGCCTGGACTCGAGCTGAGCTCATTTCATTTCTAGTGTGCATGTGTGTGGGGAGGGTGATAACTTATTTTTAAATGGAAAATGGTGATTAGATTAGATAAACTTTAAAGAACAAATTCCATAAAAAATAATTTAATCTGATCATCAGGAAGCTTGGAACAAAAAAATCATAGTCTCCAGCACAAAACCAATCTTACTAGTGGGCAATACTGCTTGGTAACCGTCTCCATGACAGCCAAAAAGATTTTCATGTCATTGTCAAAAAATAAAAACATATAAAGACAAATTTCATGGCTCACCATATAAATGCATCTCTCATGCAGTTTCATTCCATATTTGAAATCAATAGCTTAATTACTAAATTTTCCACAAAGAAAAGTGCATTTAAAAGTTTTTAAAGAAGTATCGATGCTTTGGCAGATGAAGGAAAAAAAAGTCTGTAAAAGCACAAATTTTTTTAATTGTATTGAGGGCTGAGCAAGTTGCTGATGGAAACGGAAAGAAATGTACGTTTCTAAGTAAAAAAAAAAATAATAAATAAAAAATATTTTGAAGTTTTAGTACAATGACACCCCCTTAACTCACAGTACTGAAAAGTTGGCAGTCACATGCCATTCCAGTTTTGAAACCAACTAACCTGAAAACAGTGTAAACATTCAGCAAGTAGTGATGTGGCAAGAATGTGCCAGAGCTTTATCGAACTATTCACTTAGTATTAATAAAATAATAAAGTTAAAATAACCTTATTTTGAGTACAATTTATATTTCAAATTTGTATTTAGGTCCTTTTCAATACTTTAACAATTCAAAATATCAATGCTGAAAGTTCACATATACGTTACCTAAGTGTTAATGATCGAGCAGAGACCATGGGAAAACTAACTGGAAAAAATATGTAGCAAAGAACAGTGTTTGTTGATATTTTGAAATATATTTAAATAAACATGGTTCAAGTTGTGTCCATCTGGCACTAATGTTGTTCAATGTCAGTCGGATTAACTCTAATTGTTTTGGATTCTGATCTAGTTTTAATTCTTGCAGGCCGGGTTCAAGTTAACCTGATTTTTCAAAACTAAGTCCAGAATAATGTTTTAGATTTTTAAAAACTACAGAAAATTGTTTAAATATTCAAATATGAATCAGTGGCATAACATGGTTGAAGGGTTTTACAATCAGCATCCCCTAAATAAATTTGTAATTTAAAGCCTACGTTTTAAGCAAATATATTGTCAGGCAGAAAGGCTGAAACACAAGGCTTCATGTATGCTAGAATCCATCAGTGTATAGTAACCAGAGAAATGGTTTCAATTTTGTCAGCTGTACATGTCCATGAAAAGAAGATACTTTGGAATTTTGACTGAAATGGATGCTAGCGTATACAACAGAGTTGCAGACTGCTACTGTGATTTCTGGGTCTATTTAACAGTGTTTAGTTACATGGTCTTATCTTAAAAACAACAACAACTATAAAAAAAGAATTCTGCTTTTACAGAATTTAGTATCGCTCCTGATGAAGGAAAAAAAAAATATCTGATAGTACAAAACATATTTCAGTTTTAAAACTTAAAATACATACTTTTGTTTTATATAAAATGACGTCATTTGCATCCGCTGAAGAATTCCACATTTACGATTCAGTCTTAAACAACATCTATAGAAAAGTATGCATATGACATCACTATTGCTGAATAATACACAAACCCAGCAAAAAGCAATGTTGTCCTTCAAGAAACTCGACAAAAAATCTGTTATCTAATGATTCATATGCCTTCATTTGTTTGTAACATTAATATGAATACGGAAATTTAAATGTAGTTTATAATAGCTCCATATTTTATCAGAAATCATTCATTCCTATTTTTTCAAAATTCGGAAAATGTTATTACATGCGGATTAATAAAATTGCATTCTTTCAGCTTTTTGATAGGAACTAAGTAAATGTGGGGAAAATTCGTCACAAATATTCTTTAAAATATACTTTTATAGTAGATGATATTCTTGGGATAGAATGTATTTTAATTCGAAATTTTTTTTCAGTTGTTATGAGAAAGTGGCAACAAAAAAGTATAGTAATCTACTATTTTTCCTTTACTTTCTACAGAAATGGAGGACTTCAGTTGCCACCATTACAGAAATGGCATTAAAAACTACACAAAAATTAATATCTCAAAAATAAATTGAGATGCACCTTTAAAACAAACTGCATTTAAAAGTCCTTTTTCCCCCTCTATATGACGATGTAAAAAATTTAAATGTATGATGTTTAGAAGTTAAAAAAATTGCAGTAGATTATCAGTATTTAACCGTACAATGATACACCTGCTTCGTTTTACGGATGGCTTATGGTTAGGTGTAACGTTACTTTTTACTGACGACACTTTAATTGTTGCCTGAAAGAAATAGCATATCAGGGGCTAAAAATAATTATAAAAAAATGAATTATCTTTTAGAAAATAAAGTCAAATTCGACATTTTAAGTGAATTTTCGGAAACCGGTTTTGCTAATTGTTAGCAGTGTTGGAGAATAGTCCATTCAGACATTAAAATAAAAACAAAATCTGTCATCTTTAATATTTTCCAACATAATTGAAAAGTGTTTATGAATTCAGTTTGTCTGTCTAATTGTACTCAAACTCTTGTAAATACTAGAAAGATAGCCCGCCAAAAATGACAGAAAATGAGATATAAAGATATATATACAACACATGTGGAAGAATACGAGTTTTTTCTCGCTTGTTCCGCAGTGATAGATGAAAGTAACATTTTAAAATGTGGAAATATGTTGCCATAAAATATTTTGCCAAATTTCCGTCTTCGGCAAGAGTGCTTTCTGTATTTCGCCAGGACAGTTTTCTCTATTTCACCAAGGCAGTTTTCTTTATATCGCCAAGGAAGTTTTCTCTACTTCGCCAAGGCCCCTATACTGGAAAAATACCAATAATTTAATTTATGTACCCAGCTATGTGAATCACATTAAAATTGGACAGTTAGGAGCTCAGACAGTACAGCACTGTCTAGTGGTGGTTATTTTATTAGTAGCATCGGAATGAAGATTTAAAGACGTACATTTTCGTATATTACATTTTAAATTCTGACCCATAGATTTTGAAAAAAAACCCTTAAATGCGAGAAGTTTAAATTAAATTGCAGTGAGCTCGATTCTGAGCGAGCAGTTAATGGGTTTCAATGGGAATTTCAGCAAACTAGCAAATATTGTCAAGTTAGCCTCATATATGGCAACTTATTTTTGCCACAAAATTATGCGGTCTTTCGCCAAATTTGGATGTATTTTGCCAAGTTGGTCAGAATTTGGTGCTATTGTGGCAACCCTGTCATTATTACTTTTCAACAATTACTCATAGTTGAAGCTGATACTGATATCAGCATAGGAAGCCTAACATGGCTGCGATCAATGAGGCGGTCCAACCGGAATTGTGAGGGACACACACAGAGACTTAGTGCAGGTGCTACGGTTGAGAAAACTGCAAATCGTGATACGAATATACCAATTGGTGCGTATCTGCTTTATATTAATGCAATGTATTTCAGAGAGGGAGGCATCACGTAAAGTCGTGGGAATTCAAGATGGCGGCTGTTATTCAAAATGGCGTCATTTTCTGATTTTTCTTACATTCCATCATATAAATATGTGTTTCAGGGCGATTTCGATGTTTTTAATGTCAAAAATTTCATTTTTAATACTTTCCGCCATAGTTGAATGAGTTTGTGAATTCAGTTTGTTTGTTTGACTGTCTCTCTGCTTGCCATTCCATGCTCTAACTAGCTTAAATATCGCTACTCGCTTAAATTCACTCGGATTGCCATGTAATTTATATATGTTATTGAAGCTTATAATAACATATTCCGAATAAAAATGAAGTGCATAGGTTTTATAGTCCGTTTACAGGGCCCTTAAAAGAATTCCATTATGTTATTGTCTATTAATCTGGGTGCTGCGGTTGAGAAAAGTGCAAATCGGGAGAAAAATATACCAATTGGTGAGTATCTACTTTATATTAATACAATCCATATGAGAGGGGGAGACATCATGTAAAGTCGTAGGAATTCAAGATGGCGGCTGTTATTCAAAATGGCGTCATTTTCTCAATTTTCTTACTATCTATCATATAAATCTGTGTTTCAGGACGATTTCGATGCTTTTAATGTAAAAAATGTCGTTTATAATATTTTCTGCCATAGTTGAATGAGTTTATGAATTCAGTTTGTCTGTCTGCTTGCCATTCTACTCGCTTAAATATCGCTATTAGCTTAAATTCACTCAGATTGCCATGTAATTTATATATGTTATTGAAGCTTACAATAAAATGTTCCGAATAAAAATTCAAGTGTATAGGTTTTATAGTCTGTTTGTTATAGTCCCTCAAAAGAATTCCATTACGTTATTGTCTATGGGGGGAAATCATTTGCAATATGTTTTATTAATCATGTTATACTCTCTGAAACACATTCAAATTGGCACACATCAGTGAGGTGCACTACCCGATACTTACAATAAAATAAGGTGTGCATAGTATTTATCGTTTATTTACAGTGACACACCAAAAAAAGAATACGTGCGTTTGTAACTAGTGTATAAATTCTATAGAGATCATCAGTTAAATCAACTATTATTAGTAGAGCTGCTAGGTATTAAAAAAGTGCATTTTGTGATAAAGATATCCCGAATGATCAGTATCTACTTCATATTAATACAATGCATATAAGAAGTTGAGACATCTTGCAAATTCATAGGAATTCAAGATGGCGGCTGTTATTCAAAATTGTTTGCATTTTTATTCCTATACATCATATAAAAGTGTCTATAATGTCAATTTTGATATTTTTAAACTGCAAAAATTCCTTTTTTAATATCAGAAATACACTTAAAATAAAAATAGGACAATTATTAAAGTGTTTTGTATTTTATAGTGAAGAAAATGAAAGGAATAAATAAATAAATGCATTTTTATTATTACCTTAATTATACAACATATTAAAAATACTGCATGTTACATTTAAAGTTACAGATATAAAAACTTCACTTTATCATTATATTTCTCACATTCGTTTTTGCAGTTGCGCAATAATGTGCAAGAAAGTCTAACCTTTCTATAGCCACACTTATTTTTACAGATTTTGCACATACATTTTACATTAAACACACTATTATACGATAAATAGTATGAAAATTGCAAGAATTCCAGAAAATGACGCCATTTTGAATAACAGCCGCAATCTTGAATTCCTACGACATGATGCAATCTCTCCCCGTCTTATATGGATGGTATTAATATAAAGTAGATACTCACTAATCAGTATATTCTTCTCGTGAATTGCAGTTTTCTCAAGCGTAGAACCAGCACTAATAGACAATAACGTAATGGAAATCATTTGAGGGCCCTGTAAACAGACTATAAAAGCTATAGACTTCAATTTTTATTTGGAACAAGTAATTGTAAACTTCAACATATATAAACTACATGACAATCTGAGTGCATTTAAGCGAGTTAGAGCATGGAATGGCAAGCAGACAGACAAACAGACAAACTGAATTCATAAACTCGTTCAACTATGGCGGAAAGTATTAAAAACGAAGGATTTGACGTTAAAAACATCGAAATCGACATGAAGCACACATTTATATGATGAATAGTAAGGAAATTCAGAAAATGATGCCATTTTGAATAACAGCTGCCTTCTTGAATTCCTATGACTTTCGTGATGCCCCCCCCCCCACCACCTCTTATATGGATTGTATTAATATAAAGTAGATACTCACCAATGCTTTTCACGATTTGCAGTTTTCTCAACCGTAGCACCCGGATTAATGGACAATAACGTAATGGAATCCTTTTGAGGGCCTTGTAAACGGGCTATCCAGGGGGTGATTGTGAATTCATGAAAAAATACCTGAAATTTTAGCGAGAAAGAAATTTCCTATGGAAAGATAATGTATAATTTATTGCAGGGAGGTCTAATCCTCTAACTATGAAAAATATTAATTATAATTATGTTTAACAATCACATGGAATTGATATTTTAGTTTTATTTCATGAATTTAACTATCAGAAAAACTGGAATTCCGGTACTGAAAATGAAATAAATACCTGAATTCAGGTATAATACTTGAACACAATCACCCCTGAAAAACCTATACACTTCATTTTTATTCGGAACATGTTATTGTAAAATTCAATAGCATATATAAATTACATGACAATCCAGTGATGGAACAGCATGGACCTCATTTTGGAGCAGCAAAAAGCCATTTTGGAGCAGAAAAAACGCTCATTTTGGAGCAGAAAATAACTATTTTGGAGCAGCAAAAAGCCACTTTGGAGCAGCAAAAATATTCATTTTGGAGCAGCAAAATGTCATTTTGGTATTCTTTGATGAAATTCACTTTTTTTGCAATTCTTTGACGAAATTCGCGTTTTTCCTGCGATTGTTTGACGAAATTCACATTTTCCGCCACTCTTTCACAAAATTAGTGTTTTTTCGCAATCCTTTGACAAAATTTGCGTGTTTTTCACAATCTTTTGACCAAATATGCGTATTGTTAGCAATCTTTTGACCAAATCCGCGTTATTCGGACCCTTTATTGAAATCAGCATGTTTTTCGCTATCTTTTGACGAAATTTGCGGTTTTTTGCGATCTTTTGACGAAATTTGCGGTTTTTTGCGATCTTTTGACAAAATGTGCGTTTTTTTGCAACCTTTTGATGAAATCTGCGGCTTTTCCAGCGATCTTTTAACGAAATTCGTGTTTTTTCATAATCTTTTGACCCCTTTTTGTTCGTTTTTGACATAATTAGCGATCTTTTGACAAAATTCACGTTTTTTTCGCGATCCTTTGACAAAATTCGCGTGTTTTTCGCGATCTTTTGACGAAATTCGCGTGTTTCTTGCGACCTTTTGATGAAATTTGCGGGTTTTTTCGCTATATTTTAAAGAAAGTAGTGTTTTTCACGATCTTTTGACCGTGTTTTGTTCGGTTTTTGACGAAGTTAGCTATTCTTTGGCAAAATTCACGTTTTTTTTGTGATCCTTTGACGAAATTCACGTGTTTTTCGCCATCTTTCGACAAAACTTGCGTGTTTTTCGCCATCTTTTAACGAAATCACGTTTTTTGCGATCTTTTGACCAAATTGGCATGTTTTTCGCAATCTTTTGGCAAAATTTGCGGTTTTTCGCGATCTTTTGACAAAATGAGCGGTTTTTTGCGACCTTTTGATGAAATTTGCAGCTTTTTCCGCGATCTTTTAACGAAATTCGTGTTTTTTCACAATCTTTTGACCCCTTTTTGTTCGTTTTTGACATAATTAACGATCTTTTGACAACACGTTTTTTTTTCGCGATCCTTCGACAAAATTCGCATGTTTTTCGCGATCTTTTGACGAAATTCGTGTGTTTTTTGCGACCTTTTAATGAAATTTGCGGGTTTTTTTGCTATATTTTAACGAAAGTAGCGTTTTTTACGATCTTTTGATCGTGTTTTGTTCGTTTTTTGATGAGGTTAGCTATTCTTTGGCAAAATTCACGTGTTTTTTGCGATCATTTGACGAAATTCGCTTGTTTTTTTGCCATCTTTCGACAAAATTTGCGTGTTTTTCGCGATCTTTTAACGAACTCACGTTTTTTGCGATCTTTTGACCAAATTCGCATGTTTTTCGCAATCTTTTGGCGAAATTTGGGTGGAAAATGACTGATTTGGCTCAAGAATTATTATCCAAATGGCGCAGTTGGGCGCAATTTTGGTGAAAAATTATCGTTTTGGCGCAAAAATGTGCAGCATTATCGATTTGGCGCAATTGGAGCAGCTGTTCCATCACTGGACAATCTGAGTGAATTTAAGCGAGTGCGAGTTAGAGCATGGAAGGGCAAAGAAGCAGACAGACAAACAGAATTCATAAATTCATTCAACTATGATGGAAAATATTAAAAACGAAATTTTTGATGTTAAAAACATCGAAATCGACCTGAAACACATTTATATGATGGATAGTAGAAAAATCAGAAAAAAACGCCATTTTGAATAACAGCCGCCATCTTGAATTCCCACAACTTTACGCGATGCCTCCCCCTCTAAAATGCATTGTATTAATATTACAGTAGGTACTGACCAATCGGTATATTCTTATCACTATTTGCAGTTTTCACCTTATTTTGGTCGTGTAGCACTCTGACTTACTTTGATTTTATATATTGAGTTGGCAACTAAGTTCCCGCAGTTTGTTTAAATACACTTTTTCTACTAGAATCTATATTCTGTTGTTTTTTTTTTTGATGGAGTTAATTTATGTTTAATTTCAGATCATTAAAATGTAGTGCCAACTATAGAATTCAGAGTGGGTTGGCAAGTGAGTTCCCGCCTTGTTTCTACATACATTTTTGCTACAGGATTCTACATTATGTTTTTTTTATCGGGTTAATTTATGTTAAATTTCATATCATTAAAATGGAATGTCAACTTTAGAATGACAACAGGATTGGCAACTACGTTCCCGCCTTTTTAAAAATACATTTTTTCTGTCGTAATCTGTATTTTGTTTTTTGATCGAATTAATGTATACTAAATTTCAGATAATTAACTTTTTACACTCGTATGTCCAGCCTGACTGGACATCATCTTTCTTTGAAAAATTTGATATTAACACCAGTGATAAAGGAAAATAAAATTTGCCTTATTCAATTAGAGCATTTTTTGAAATTGTGTACTTGAAGGAAATTTCTTTTTAAAAAGTGGTGTCAACCAAATAAAATTTGTATAAGAGACTCCAGAGTCAAAAAGGTTAAAATGGAATGTCAACTATGGAATGCCACTTGGGTTGGTAACTAAGTTCTCGCCCATTTTTTTTAATTTAAAAATTTATTTTTCAATAAAATTTAACTTATTAATCAACAATGTATTCTTCCTTGTTGTTTGCAACTTCTTCCCAACGTTCAACAAGATTTTCAATACCTCGTTGGTAGAAATCCCCCCAGTTTCGACTCGAAAAATTCATCCAACCAAGCTCTCAATTCTGCATTAGTATTGAACGAAGCTCCGCTCATAGCATTTGCAAAAGATCGGAAAAGGTGGAAATATGTTCGTGCCAAATCGGGATAGTACGGCAGGTGCGTCAGCACTTCCCAGCTATGCGTTTGATTGGCTTCCTTGCTCATATTGGCGATATGAGGGCGGGCATTGTCGTGCAGCAAAAGAACTCCACGTTGCGATTAGGTCTTTTCTCTTGAATAGCCGTGTTGAGCCGTTCCATCTGTTGAACACAGAGTTCTACATTAACCGTTTGGTTCCGTTCAAGCAATTCGTAATGGATAATCCCTTCCCAGTCCCACCATACACACAACATCGTTTTACGTGGATGCAGATCTTGTTTCATGCGTGGTGTTGGTAATTTACCGGGGCTAAGCCATTTCTTACGCTACTTCATATTAATGTGCAGGCACCATTTTTCGTCGCCAGTAACGATTCGGTAAAGAAATCGTTGCTTGTGTCCATGAGTTGAGCAGTGATGAGCAAGCAAACCAGCGGAGATTGTGACTCACTGATTTTTGTTGTTGTCCCTTAAAGCATGCAGAACAAATGCTCCACACTTCTGAACCTTTCCCATTGAGTGAAGATGCTTCTCTGTAGCAGTGTGGGAGAATTTCATTTTCTCTGCTAGTTCCCTTGTCGTTTGATGCTAATTTTCATGCAAAAGTTGGTTTAATTGCTCTTCATCGAACTCATCTGGAAGACCAGAACGAGGTGCGTCGTTGATGTCAAAAATTCCATTTTTGAACTTGGTTCTTTCAGCTATGGCCATACACAACACAAATGTTGCGAACAGCTTTTGCGACCAACAACCTTGATTAAAAGCAAAGAGGAGGTGTCGAAAATGCTCCTTTTTCCCAACTTGACACTACATTTTACGATCTGAACTTTAACACAAATTACCTCTATCCAAAAAACAAAATATAGATTCCGGTAGAAAACTTCTATTTAAAAAAACTGCGGGAACTTAGTTGCCAACCTAATAAGTAGATACTCTGATTTCCATGTAATTTTTATACGTTATTGAGGTTTACCATATAATATTAGCATTGAAGTGAAGAGTATAGTATTTAAAGTTCATTTACAGGGACATACAAAAGAATTCCATTACATTATGGGAAGAAATTGTTTGTGGTACATTTTATTAGTGTTATGATATTTTAAACATAATGAAGTTAACCCCCTGAGCAGTTTAGACGTACTTTTCTGTTTCTCAAAAACGACTTAAATCTGTTGTAGAAAAAAATATTTTAAACAGAATTGCATTTTAAAATATAATATCAAATAAAAGGGTATGAAGTGTATTTCAGAAACAAACAGGGAAAGAAAATTTACATTAAGATTATTTTTATAAGCATTTTTATCAAAATGCGGGAAAGCCCTCAAGACGCTCAGAGGGTTAATATGCCTAACTGAGGTGCACTACAACATGTTATCTCAAGAGTACTATAGAGCATTTAGTTTGTTTACAGGGATTTCAAAACAACTGCATTACTAAAAAATAATTCACACCTGTAAGCCAATCAAAATTTAGCATCATTCTGTGAGGTGAAGTACTGTACAACTCAACTTCCTTCACAGTCTTTTCTTAAGTGAAATGTAAACAAGCTCAACTCATGTAATAATATTTTATGAATCAAATTTCAAAATGGATCGTCAGTTAATTTGGCATTTATGTATTATCAATGACAGACAGATAGATCGTTGAAAATGATTGTTAATCGCCAATTATATGCAGTACAGTCTCAAAAATCCGCACTTCTAAAATCTGCAATCTTCTGAAATCCGCATGCATTTCAAAATGTAAACATTGAAATTTGCAATTAAGAAGTAGATAATCTTTATTCCAAATATCAGTGAATAAAGATAAAATAATTTTTAACGTAAATTTGTGGGAAAATTGTAATGACACAGGATATTACACAAGTAAAATGCTTTTATTTCACAGAAACTTAAATACAAGAAAATAGAAATCGACGAGAGATATAAACAAGCACAGACAAGTTTTAGTAGTGGCACCATCTATCGGCTGCTAAAGAAAATAGTGAATTAATTTATTTTATATTTCATGCAAGGCTTTAATTAATGCATGACATAAAATATGGCCTGGCTCTTCATTTATCCAAAATGAGGATGAAAATAAAGGTTTTTCACTTAACCTTATCACAAACTAAAAGCCAAAAGAAAATACCAAAAGCTAATTTTTGTAGAAGGTTTGGTTTTAGGTGAAGATTTTGAAGTTCTTTGAGCAGCAGAGTTATATAGACCAACAGGAAATAATGGCTATTTACAGAATTCAAAAGAAATTTCAACAAGAGGAAATGGAAGCTCTCCATCAAAGAACTATACAAGAAATATTTAAAAATTGTAACAAAAAATAATTTTAGGTATTAAAATGATAATGTATAGGTAAATAAGGGATTCAAGTTTTGATTGCTTAAATTGAATTACTACATGCTCTTCATGGAAATAAAAAAGATATGTTGAAAATAATAAATCATTTAATCCAGAATCAACAAAACTCTAAAATCCACAAAATTCTAAAATCTGCACAGCCTCTGGTCCCAAGCTGTGCGATTTTTGAGACTCTACTGTACACCATTGCCAATGCCCAATCAACATAACATTAAAAATGATAAATAATTTAGAGGCAAACTAAAATAATACAAAACAATAATTTAGCATACATTTAAACATATAACAAAAATGAATGATTGTGACGTCACATTCGTTTGACATCAAATGCAATGCACATGTGGGTCATTCCACATGAATTCAACCAATGGGTTGAATTCATGCATATTTCACCATAGTCACAGATTTTTTTTTAAATTTTTATCATAGACAGACATAGTAGTGAAACCCATAAATCTGAAATTTAAAAATAATTTTTGCAATATTGGCTGAGATGTAGCCATTTGAAAATTGGTCATTTTTACCAAATGGCGGCCATCTTGGAATCTTATCAATGTCTATAAATGGCCATAACTTGGCAATTAATGGCTCAAATTCTACATTTCTGGTACCAATTCGAAGCTATTTGTACAAAGAATGCATATTTCACATCAAAAATAGTAAATTTTCATTTCTTTACTTTTTATTATGTGCAAACTGAAAATTTCACCCCAAAAAAGGGCGGACTATAATGGCCCATAAAAAAAATGAATCATTATGAATTTTTCTAAAACTTGGTAGAAACATTGCTCCATCTGTGTGCTTCAAATTAAAAAAAAATTGGAGAGGTAAAATTTGTTGTTTTAAAATTAATGTTTTTTTACGTATAGGGTGTCATTAACCAAATAATGATCGTTTTAGAATCTATAAGTATTCCTAATTTAAGAAATAAAGGTGAAAATAAAATTTTCTAACATCTGAATTAATGTAAAAGTATATTGAAAACCTCATTTGTACTAATTTCGTAGGAATCCCCTCCCCCACCCCAACAAAAAATGTATACAATTAAAAAATTTTTACACTGAAAAAAGAAAATAATTTAAGGAATATAATGTATAATTAATTATAAAAAACAGATAAATGCAATACATATAAATAAGGATTTACTTTACATATAGGGGAGAGTGGGGTCAAATGGGACAGTAGGTTTTTCTCTTTAGGTATCATTCTAAATATTTCATCAATCACAGATTAGGTGAAGCAATGGTAGCCCAATCTTCAGTTGAAAAAAGTAGCTGATCTACGTAAGCTTGCAATTGTATAAAGAAAAAGATTATTTCAAGAATCAAAAGTAAATTTGCTTCATATACTTTTTATGCTTTCTGTATACTAATGATTTGTTTATACATTTCCCTATTTATAGTACGTTATACTGTATATTATCCATAATTTAAACTATGCCTAAAAGCAGTATTTCTGTTTATACAAGAAGTTTAATATAAAAGAAGGTAGAGAGAGGAATGGGACATGCCAGCAAAGGGGGGAATGGGACTAAGTCTAATTCTTACTTTTTAATAAGATGAGCGTAAATTGCTAATATGCAAATATTATTAAAGGATAGTATATTAATTATAACATTGAAAATATATTCATTTACTTCAAAATATAAATAAATTGAATAGATGATTCTTTAATATCATTTTTGATTAACAATCCTGATTTATCCTTCCAGTGATGAAGATACTGGAATTTGATATTGTAGCACAGACATTATCAACCAACAATCTTTGTTATATTGTAAATATACCTGACACTAGACTATTTGCTTCTTATAATACATTGTTTTATAGTTGTCCCATACCTCCCTGTTAGTGTGTGTGTGTGGGGGGGGGGGGATATGGGACACATTTTGAAATTTACAATTTCTTTAATTATAAAATTGTTTCTAAAAATTATGTTTTTATATTGTTCAAGGACATTAGAAAGTGTTCCATTTTGTATTCTAAAAATCGAAATTTTTATTTTTGTGTCAAACAAAAATGATTTTCTCACTTTTTTAAGAAGTGTCCCATTCCTCCCCACTCTCCCCTATATGTAGATCCTATTTAAGACTTTTTCCTACTTAAATTAAATTTATATGGGCAAATTTTACTCCTCACTTTACAGATTTTCTACTTATAAAGTTTAATATTAGTGTGCAATCCTTTACAGTAGAAAACTTCTACTGTGTGTATATATATCATTCAGAATGCATTAAATGTTCAGATGCAAATATGCCAGTTTATGTAATTTTTATTTCAGTATATTTAGTATAACTGAACTTACTTATAAAACTGATTAAAAACCTTGGTAGTTTAAATATGAAGAAAAAAAAACTAGGTATTATATTATAAAGTTATATGCATGTAAGTAAATATTTTGTTCTTATTTTGTCTAGATTTGTTCCATGTGTAAGTTTAAACTTAAGCTTATTTCTCATACCATTCAATGTTTTGCCCTAGATTTGTATTATATCAATTTTTTTTTTTTTTTTTTTTTTTTTTTTTTTGTCTCACTGTATCTAGATTTTTGTTATTTGAACTCAGTGTGAACTAAAATCATCAAATGTGAACTCAATTAACTCATTTATATATTTTTTATTATTTTATTTAAATTACACAATTGAATAAATTTCAGGGGAAAATATTATGTGGCTTTTTTTTTTTTTTTTTTTAAATATATGTAGTCCATTATAGTAAGGGATTTAATATTTGTATAAATATTTTTTGAGAATTATATTCTCATATTTTAAATGAAATAAAAAGTACTGTAGAAATGAAAATTTACTAGTATTTTAATACAATATATGAATAATATTTAGTATAAATAGCTGCAAATTGATATTTCTTTATTTAATTATATAATATACACACAGCACATTAATTCAGATGTTAGAAAATTTTATTTTAACCATTATTTCTGAAATTAGGAATACTTACAGATTCTAAAATGATCATTATTTGGTTAAGACACCCTATGTGTAAAAAACCATTTATTTTAAAAACAAATTTTACCTCTCCAATTTTTTTTTCTTATTTAAAGCGCACAGATGGAGCAATGTTTCTACCAAGTTTCAGAAAAATTCATGATGATTCATTTTTTTCATGGGTCATTATAGTCGGCCCTTTTTTTGGGTGATATTTTCAGTTTGCACATAATAAAAAGTAAAGAAATGAAATTTTACTATTATTTTGATGTGAAATATGCATTCTTTGTACAAATAGCTTCAAATTAATATCAGAAGCATAGAATTTGAGCCATTAGTTGTCAAGTTATGGCCATTTACAGACATTGATAAGATTCCAAGATGGCCGTCATTTGGTAAAAATGACCAATTTTCAAATGGCTATATCTCAGCCAATATTGCGAAAATTATTTTTCAATTTCAGGTTTGAGGGTTTCATTACTGTGTCTGTCTGATAAAAAATTTTAAAAAATCTGTGACTATGGTGCAACACTTTTTCTTTAAATTGGTTGATTTCATGTGGAATGACCCATGTTTGTTAAGTCATGAAGTGATTTTTAATTCAAAGTTAATCTGTATTTTTAATGCTGTTTTACTAATTTATTAGTTTTTTGTTAAAATAATGTCATTAAATGGTGACATTGTGATATTAAAAGAAAACAATTATAGAAAAAAATGTGATGCATTCATAAAATAGATCAGTTTCAATCGTTTCAACTGACACCCATTTTTAGACGCGTTCAAAATTATATACATATGCAGCACCTATAGTCATTGTCTAGTTCGCCTGTCCATCTGTCCGCATATAACAGTGCAAAAACTACCCAAGCGAATGGTTTGAAGTTTAATATACATAATGATTGCAGAATTTTGTACAGCCATTTCAAATTTTATGAAAATCGAATTAAAACTAAGTTTTCTTCATTCTATCAAATCCTATCATACATAATTAATTCAATGATATCCTATGATAGGTAATGATTCTAGTTTGGTGATTATGTCCTATTTAAGATGGAGTCATTATTTCTGTATTACTGAATTTAAAATATATATATATATATATATATATATATATATGTCAAGTCAGGAAACGGTATGTGTCACTGACCGATGGATGTGATGCGTTAGAAGTCATATAAACAGCTCACGCCTAACGACAAGCTGATTCTGCAGTTAATGGCGCAAACTCAGCTAAAGTTATATCAAGCACTTTTCATAACGTCGCATGACTAGCCACGTTGCACGATTCCCTTGTTAGAAAGTGGCTTGGTCAGCAGATATTTCCTGTTAAATACTGCCCAAAATCCTTTGTGGACACAGACGCCTGTTTTTTGCCAATGCATACGGTCGTGCGTTTTGCCGACCGCGTCTGTAATCTCATCAACCAACTTGTATATACTCTGTAAATACTTTATCTTATTAAACAAGTGTGCTTAAGTACGTGTACTAGCTCCTTGACATGGGGACTCGACCTACTGAACGTCCAGACACCCCTAGATGGATAAAGCCCAGCTGACTGAATGCCTAAGCCCTAACCGATGGGTTGCTGCCCTGCCCGATGCAAGCCCGGTTCCAGATGCCGAATTCTCCGGTTCCAGATGCTGAATTCCCCGGTTCCAGCCAGCAGCCCCGACTGACGATTGCCCGAATTTCAAGCCTTCAGCCCTGATAATGTCACCCTACGCCCGATGACCACAGCTCCGGTACACAGCCCTCGACGATGTGTCCTGCCTCTCACCGCCCGTCCTAGACAGCCTAAGATGCAAACCCGTCCCGACCTGCTCCACTACTGCAAAACCCTGAGACGCAGGCCCCGCGCATAGAAGAGATCTTTTTTTCCCTCAACATCGCAGACCGCACGGATAATTTTTACGTCCTTTTCTCTGCATTAAGAAGAAACACGAGAGAAAGATTTTCTCCAACACAAGAAGATATAATTTGACCTACTTACCACAGGAAGATTGAAGAAAAAAGAGAGAGGAAAAAGGAAGGAATACGTATTTTTCCTAACTACGAGGTGCGATTTTGTTTCCACTTTCGCTCAAAATCCCAGGTCCCGCTGCAAACGAGTGAGTACCAAGACTCTCTATAAATTTTATTTTATTTTCCCTAGTCTTATTAGTTAAATTAATCATGTTTTTAGAGGATATTCCCCAGTTGAAGTCGGCGCTTAAATTCGTTAAAGCAGACAAAATTAAATTATTGCATCAATTAATTTTCGACAAAGATGAAGCAAGGTCCAATCGAAAAAATTTACGTAAATTTGAGGGGTTTTCATATGATGCAAAAAGCAGTGAATTTACGGCTAAGTTACAGGACATAACTACTAAATTTTCGAAGTTAGAATTAATAGCGGTAGCAAATTTGATGGCCATTGAAATTGGTGGGACTGAAGATGAGCTCGCAAGTCGTATTTTAACTGCATTAACAGATTTAGAAACATTCGCGAATTCCATTAAGATAGCGACAGATTCAGAATTAGAGGATGTTACACCCGATCCCCCTCCGGCAACCATTTCAGCTACAAATATAAATTCAATGGCTGCAAGAACTACTGACCCGATCCCCTCGAAGCCAATAATTTCATTTACTGATTTTGAGAATTTAATCCCCCCCTTTCGCGGTTCACGCACAGAAAATATCCTTAATTGGTTTACACGTTTTGAAAATTTAGCGCAATCGTTCGCCCTGTCGGAAATTCAGAAATTTATCTTTGTTGAACGTGCTTTGAAAGATTTAGCACTTTTATTTGTACAGAGTGAACCGTACATTACCTCGTACGATAAGCTGAAAAAAGCATTAATTGCAGAGTTTTCATGTTACTCAACGCCCGCCCATATCCATAAATTACTGTCATTTCGTACGCGTAATCACAGAGAAAATTCAATACAATATTTTTTGCACATGCGAGAGATTGCGACTAACGGCAATATTGACGACAACTCACTAATGCATTATGTGATACAGGGAATAGATGACGCACCCCAAAATAAAGCCACATTGTTCGGATGTACTGATTTAGCGCAATTTAAGGAAAAACTTTTGATATACGATGAAATTTGCCAATCCAGCCGCGAGTCACGCTCCCGTACTCAGAATTTTACAGCCAGTACACCACGCGCACCGCCGCCCAGACCCCAAAACAAAATTAACTGTCATAATTGCGGTGCTAATCACCTAGCCGTGAATTGTCCGAATAAAAATAAAGGTCCCAAGTGCTTTAAATGTAATTTGTTCGGACACGTAAGTCATAATTGCGGAGAGCGAACCGCAGAACGCAAGACGTCCACTCAAGGCACCCCTCCTCCCAAAATTCACACAGTCGAGCGCGGTCAACCGCACAAAAATATGAAAAAATTTGTAAAAATCGCAAACATTGCAGTAGAAGCCCTGATCGATACCAGTAGTGAGATTTCGGCGATGAGACACGATTTTTACCGACTAATTGGTTCCCCTCCCCTAAGCGAAGACAGTACACATGTAGAAGGTTTTGGAAAATCTAGTATAAAACCACTAGGATCTTATCAAACGAATATACACATAGATAACACCCCATTTTCGACCAAAATTTTCGTTATGGATTCGTCCCACATGTCTATTCCCGTCATTATTGGTCGAGATGTCCTGGCACAAGGTACCTTAATCTGTAATGAACACGAAATTTCCCTTGAAAAAACCGCACAAGCAACCATAAATTACATTGGCGTGAGCCACAAACAAAATTCCTCTAAGACGGATACCACTAATTTAATGTTAACCAAAAAGAATAATATGAATGTCCCTAAGCATACTGAAAAGCTTCCCGTAGTCACTAAATCCTTAGCCGAACACGAATCTAAGTTACAAAATTCTCCCCCCCTCGAAATCTGCTTAAATAAAGAAACTGATATTTCGTTATCAGAGGTTCCTGTCGAAGTGACCGAAAAAGTGAAAGCACCCGATTTAAAATCTTCCCCCTTAAATGATACTTTTCCTGCAGGAGTGAAAAGAATTATCCCCACCGATAGAGCATTTTTCTCTGAATTTTTAAGATCTATAACAGTACTAGCGATCATTACTATCTGTATATTGATGCACTCTCTCGTACGCATATCTCAAGCACAAGATGAACCCCATCGACTGACTGACCTACTTCTACAGCTTACCATAGACGCAATATTTCTTGCCCTCTATATGATAATGCCTGCTTTTAAGCGATCGCACATAGCCAGCGTCAAGAAAAAGAAAAAAAGACGTAGACAGAAAATTTGTATCTGTAAACAAGATGTTGAATCATAAGATGTATATAGCCCAATTGGACATTTTTTTTTCTTTTTTTCATATCCGTTGTTTTTCAAGAATTTAAAAGTGTTACCGTGTACCAGTGTTTTTTTTTTAAAGTGTTCGAAGAAGAGAGCAGTGTACAGCTTGAATTTATAGTGACAAACCTCTCCAGTGATTCAACAATTTTTTTTAATATTATATGTCGATTTTCTTTTCCTCTTCACGTGCACCTTTGATATTCAGAAATTGTTTTGTGTATACATTTTACGTCGCATCTTCCAAAGTATTTTTCGGATGAAACGAAGACTTTTTTTTTTTTTTTTTTCTTTTACCAATCCGAAATATCTGGATTTTACAGTGAAAAACCTTACGGGTTATTTTTTTCCCTTCTTCAAACAACGACGGTGTTTTCTCAACCCAAAACTGATAGTGAAGCGAGTGATTTATTTTTTTTGTCGCTCACTGATGTTATTTTCAAGTGTTCTTCTCAGCTTCATCATGTCTAATGGCATGACTCAAGACCTTTCACTCATGGGGTTGTGACTAACTTTAAGTCCATGATAAGACATTTTACGATGCAATGTGATAAGAAAGAAAAGGAAAAAAAAAAGACTTTTTTTTTCCTGTAGACTATATTTCATTCCAGTAGTGATCGACATTTTCAGACAGTTCAAGATTTAAATGTACATTTTTATTTACATGATTATTTTTTGTATCAGTGTATCAGCGGTAAGTTTCCTTTTTTTTTTTTTTTTCCTGATAACTATTTTTAAATGTTTCCGATAGAAGAAACAGATTATTTTTTTTCCTTGTGTACTTACTGTATGAAAGTTGTATTGTTATTTTCATTTAATTAGCCTTTTCTTTTATGCGGTAAAGAAATATTTTTTTTTTAAAGAGAAAAGACTGACAGATTTTATTGATGTAAAGAATTTAACATTCGCATCATTCTTTTTTAAAGACAGATAGGAAAATTAGTTTTTTTTTTCCCTTATTAAGATGTAACTAGTTTTTTTTAATTGTTAAATAAGACTCTTAAGAAGTATTTTAGCTCTAGTAAGATAGTTAAACGATGTTATAGTTTCTTTTGTTGTGTTTTAAAGATGATGAAGAAAGATGCCTTAATGACTGTAGATGAATATTTTAAGATGACTATTTTAAAGTTGAATCTTTTAAAGACGTAAAAGCAAAAATTTAAGTTCACTTAAATTTGAGAAAGACGAATTTTTTTTTCAGAAGACACAGTCTTCAAAGATGTGAAAAAAAAAAAAAAAAAAAAAAAAAAACAGAAACACAACATCAGGAAGTAAATTTTTTCTTGTTTAAATTTTGAATTTTTTGAAGAAGCACAGGTGAATATAATAAAGCTTAATGATGTTCTAATACACTTAATTTTTTTAACTTAAGGTTTTGATGAAATTTTTTTTTTAAAGTTAGACAACTCAGAAATATGAAGAATTAAGCGGTATCATTTTACTTTTTTATTTTCGTAGTATATTTTGAATTCTTAGTAGTTACTGTTTCATATATTGTTTTATATTGTGTGTAGTGTTTTGCAATTCTTATATAGTGTTAGTGTTGTTATGCGTCGCTGTTCTGCGTTACTTCTAGCGGTCAGAGGGCTAACCGCAATCAAAATGGCCGAGTGTCAAGTCAGGAAACGGTATGTGTCACTGACCGATGGATGTGATGCGTTAGAAGTCATATAAACAGCTCACGCCTAACGACAAGCTGATTCTGCAGTTAATGGCGCAAACTCAGCTAAAGTTATATCAAGCACTTTTCATAACGTCGCATGACTAGCCACGTTGCACGATTCCCTTGTTAGAAAGTGGCTTGGTCAGCAGATATTTCCTGTTAAATACTGCCCAAAATCCTTTGTGGACACAGACGCCTGTTTTTTGCCAATGCATACGGTCGTGCGTTTTGCCGACCGCGTCTGTAATCTCATCAACCAACTTGTATATACTCTGTAAATACTTTATCTTATTAAACAAGTGTGCTTAAGTACGTGTACTAGCTCCTTGACATATATATATTCGTAATAAATTTTGTATTCTTGCATAAGAGTCCAACGGCTATTGCACCAAGATCTGGATAGTCATAAAACTAGTTATAGTACGAATGCACCACATTTGCCATGTTCAATTTCCGACTTGTTTTGTTGGTCGTCAAATTTTGGTGATCAAAGTTTTTTTCTTGGAAAGTGGAAAACTACCCCAAAAAGATACTATTAGCAACAATATGTGTGTGTGGATATCATTAAAGGCTTTTCACACACAAAAACTAGTTGGATGTGCCAATCCCAAAACTTTCTTCTATCTTATACATCTTAATATTTCAAAACCTAGTTACACATGTTAATACTTCAATATTATTAGTTGAATACTATACCAACTTTGATTTTCATCTTAAATTTCTGCTCAAGTCAATTAAACGGACTAAAAACGAGATAATCTATATCATGATATATGTTAAAATTATCAATTTTTCCTTATTCTGTCGTTATCAGCTGTTTGCGAATAGCCGGCATAGCAGAAGCGAGTTCCCGCCGCTGCACAATAGAACTACGAAAAATCAAGAAAAGTATACAAAAATCGCTAGCACGGAGCCCCTTTACCGCGCAATATTTCCAAATTCAAGGAGAACCTGTTGGCCAAAGCCAAAAACAAGCACAAACATTTTGGTTCAATTGTGTGCATAATTTTATACGCTGTTCGATGGTACAATAATGAAAATGGCACAGAGATCGGAATTATAGCGCCCCTTCTTTCAGAATTTTTTCAAGTTCAGGGAGGACTTGTTTGCCATAGCCAGAAACATGCACAAAAAATTTGGTTCAATTATATGGATAACTTCATACACTTTTCAATGGTACAATAATGAAAATGGTACAGACATCGCAATTATAGTGCCCCCTTCCGGCAGAATTTTTCCAAATTCAGGGAGGACCTTCGTGACATGACCAAAAATAAACACATAAAATTTGGTTCAATTCTATGCATAACTTCATACACTTTTCGGCGGTACAATATTCAAAATGGCACAAAAATTGTACAAAAATCGCTATTACAGCGCCCTCTACGAGCGATTTTTTTACAAATTAAGGGAGGACCTCCTTGCCATAGCCAAGAACTTAAAATTTTTTTTTGGTTCAATTCTATGCATAACTTCATACACTTTTCGATGGTGCAATATTCAAAATCGCACAAAAATCGCTATTACAGCGCCCCCTAACGGCGAATTATTTGCAAATTCATGGAGGACCTGCTTGCCATATCCAAAAACTTAAAATAAAAATTTGGTTTAATTCTATGCATAACTTCATACACTTTTGGACGGTAAAATATTCAAAATCGCACAAAAATCGCTATTACAGCGACCCCTACCGGCGAATTTTTTCCAAATTCAGGGAAGACCTGCTTGTCATATCCAAAAACTTAAACTAAAAATTTGGTTCAATTCTATGCATAACTCCATACACTTTTGGATGGTACAATATTCAAAATCGCACAAAAATTGTTATATCAGCACCCCCTACCGGCAAATTTTTTCCAAATTCCGGGAGGACCTGCTTGCCATAGCCAAAAACTTATAATAAAATTTTGGTTTAATTCTATACATAACTTCATACACTTTTTGATGGTACAATGGCGACAGACAGACGGACAAACGGACACACAGACAGACAGACATTTTCTATAAACATGTTTTTTGGAATCTCTGACCCCTAAAACATGCAAATCCGTCGAAAACCGGAAGTCGAAAAAAATTTCGATTACAATACTTTCTTCTATTGAAGATAGAAGAAAGTAAAAATACCAAATCCTATTAGCTAAAATATGGCAACTGGCAGAGGACACAATTATGGAGGATTACTTAATAGTTTTAAAAATATCCGCATTAGTATTATAGACCCACGACGAGAAGAGGCCTGTCAATCATACGTGATGTAGTCTAAGACGAACCCATTTCTTCCAAATTGGAGCGGGGATTTGTCTTCTCTACGCCGCGCCGTAGAGGAAAAAGGAAAGATTGCCATATTTCCCAAATATGCGAGGTTTTGGCGCTATTTATACATTTATTATTGACTTTAAAGGGGAATTACATAAAAGCGTTCAAAATTTATATAAACTATGTTACTTTTTAATTATTATGATAATACAGAGAATTAATTATTTTTGTTTAAGTATAATTTATTAAAAATTTTGTTAAAAAATAGTATTTTTTCCTTTTTAATAAATGAATTACATCTTGACTTTTTGTAAATAGCGAAATACTCAAGAAATACTAATTTACTTTATTTAAGCACATCTTTCATTTTAAGAATAATCAATTGAATTGTGTCTTTTGGTAAAAGTAATGATATCATATTTTGGACTTTTAACTTATATTATCTTGAAACTTAATGTATTTTTAAATACCTTTAATAACCAATAAAGATATAATTTAACACAATAGTCAATGAAAAATTTAAAAAATAAAATAAAATAAAGTAATAATTAAAGATTTTATTTTTAATTTACCAGCTTAATTTATAATATAATTACTAAAAAATTTTAAGGCAAATTAATGATCCAATTATGACCTTTTTCTTAATTTATTTTTAGCTCGATGGACAGAAAAAAAAATCTATGAGCGGAAATATTAAAAAATAGATGCATCTGTAGCCCGTTTTTAAAAATGAAGAATATCTATTTGAAATAAGTTAAATTAAGAAATGCACTTGCCAAAAGGAGGGGGGGGGGGGCTTCTGATGTAAAATTATAAGCGACTCACTGTTTCAGAATGGCAGTATTTTTTTTCTTTATTTCTGTCCTATCACGTCTGAAAATTCTGTTCAAAACACCTGTTTTGATCTTTTCTATGTTTATTTTTTGCTCTATGGACAGAAAAAAAAATCTACGAAGGGAAATATTAAAAAATAGATGAATTTAAAATCCGTAGCCCAGACCGCATTTTTAAAATTAAGAATATATATATGAAATAAGTTAAATTAAGAAATGCAGTTTAAAACTAGTTGGATGTGCCAATCCCAAAACTTTCTTCTATCTTATACATAATATTTCAAAAACTAGTTACACATGATAATATTTCAATATTATTAGTTCAATACTATACCAACTTTGATTTTCATCCTAAATTTCTGCTTCAGTCAATTAAACGAACTAAAAACGAGTTAATCTATATCATGATATTTGCTAAAATTAATAGTTTTTGCATATTCTGTTGTTATCAGATGTTTGCGAATAGCCGGCTTAGCAGGAAGCGAGTTCCCGCCTTTGCACGAGCCGCCGATGGACAACAGAACTACAAAAAATCAAGAAAAGTATACAAAAATTGCTATCACAGAACCCCTTTACTGTGCAATATTTCCAAATTCAAGGAGAACCTGTTGTCCAAAGCCAAAAACATGCACAAAAAATTAGGTTCAATTGTATGCATAACTTCATACACTTTTCGATTGTACAATAATGAAAATGCACAGAGATCGCAATTATAGCGCCCCCTTCTGGCGGAATTTTTTTAAGTTCAGGGATGACTTGCTTGCCATAGCCAGAAACATACACAAAAAATTTGGTTCAATTATATACATAACTCCATACACTTTTCGATGGTACAATAATGAAAATGGTACAGACATCGCAATTATAGCGCCCTCTTCAGGCGGAATTTTTCCAAATTCAGGGAGGACCTTCGTGCCATGACCAAGAACAAACACAAAAAATTTGGCTCAGTTCTATGCATAACTTCATACACTTTTCGATGATACAATATTCAAAATGACACAAAAATCGCTATTACAGCGCCCACTACCGGCGATTTTTTTCCAAATTAAGGAAGGACCTACTTGCCATAGCCAAGAACTTAGAGTAAAAATTTGGTTCAATTCTATGCATAACTTCATGCACTTTTGGGTGGTACAATATTCAAAATTGCACAAAAATCGTTGTTACAGCGCCCCCTACCGGCGAATTTTTTCCAAATGCAGGAAGAACCTACTTGCCATATCCGAAAACTTAAAATAAAAATTTGGTTCAATTCGATGCATAACTTCATACACTTTTGGATGGTACAATATTCAAAATCGCACAAAAATCGCTGTTACAGCGCCTCCTACCGGCGAATTTTTCCCAAATGCAGGGAGGACCTACTTGCCATATCCGAAAACTTAATATAAAAATTTGGTTCAATTCGATGCATAACTTCATACACTTTTGGATTTATAGCGCCCCCTACCGGCGAATTTTTCCAAATTCAGGGAGGATCTGCTTGCCATAGCCAAAAACTTAACATAAAAATTTGGTTCAATTCTATGCATAACTTCATACACTTTTTGAGGGTACAATGGTGACAGACAGACGGACGGACAGACAGACAGACACACAGACAGACATTTTCTATAAACATGTTTTTTGGGATATCTGACCCCTAAAACGTGTAAATCCGTCGAAAACCGGAAGTCGAAAAAAATTTCGATTACAATACTTTCTTCTATTGAAGATAGAAGAAAGTAAAAAGGGGGGGGGGGGGGACTCCTGGTGTAAAATTATAAGCAACTTGCTGTTTCAGAATGGCAGAACTTTTTTTCCTTTAATTTTGTGCTGTACTTTTTGTACAATCATTCTTTCTTTAGAATGAATTGTTTAAGGACAAGTTATGATGAGCAAGTTATTGGCGCGAAAATTATTTCATTGCAACCCCTAGCTCTTAGTGGGGAATGGTCAAACTGAAACAGCGGGGTCATTTTTCCCCTCCAGTATCACCTTGTACACCTTCCGTAAAATAGACTCATCTAAAAGAGGGTGTTTCCCAAGTTTCATCTCGTGGTGGGTTAATAATAAAGATATTGCAACTGATATGAAAACAGATATGAAGCATAAATGCCTAAGAGATTTTTGTCAAGAAAGATGAAATACATAACAAAAAAAGCAAAATGCTACCATGATCACAAAGAGTTCTTGATTTCTCTATTAGAATCTTCCGATTAGGTGAAGGATTAAACAAATTAGTTAAATTATGAATAAAAGTAACGTGTTGCAATGACTAGCATACAGTTAAGGGAGACCAAACTGGTCACCAGAAGTCACTGGCTAGTTTAATAATAATTTTATTTAATAAGTTGAGGAAAATTAGATACTAATGTAATTCATATATATTTACATTTCTGTTTTACAAATTAATCCAAAATTACATATAAATCATTGTAAAAAATGAACAAATATTAAATAACTTTACTGTATGACAATTTGCAGTGAGTAGTTTACTATATTTGGTGTTTTAGCATGAAATTGCAACTAAAATTTTAATAAATATGTATACTAAAGTAGTTTTAATTATTCAAAAAATAGACACCAATGAATATAAATTAATTTATAAAAGAGAAGGGGGTGACTATAAATAAAACAAAATCCAACTTACTAATTTTCTAAATAAGGTTCAATAGTGTCCGGTTTCACATCATGAGCTTAAAACAGAAAAAAGAAAAGAAAATGATTTTATAATATTAAAACACAAATTGTATGTATTTCATAAATAAACAATATAGAAAAGACATTTCTATTACTTAGAATATCTTTAAGCATGTAAGAAAATTGGGTAGGTATTTTAGCCAAGCACAAATCTTACCAGCAGCATTTTCTTATTGCCAATAGCAGCTTTTTTTTTTCACATGTGTAAACATTTCATGTCTTAAAATTCATCAATATTATAATCTATCAAACCATGTTTGTGAATATCTGATGAATATGCTGATTAATTTCTTGCTTAAAGATTTTTTGGTATACTTATTTGTTCTAGCGACACTCACAATTATGATTATGCCAAGATTGCGGTTATGATTTTGCCAATACCATTGCAAAGCTTATACATGCATCATATATATATGCATATATATACTCCAAGTGCTCATATGTGTGCCATATACATAATTTTATGCATAATATTTACATCTTACATTACATCATATACATCTTACACACATGTACATGTTATATGACTATAAGTGGGCCAGAGCCATATGCGTCACAAAAAGTTACATACATCATGTATCTAAATTATAAAGGACAAACATATCTGTGCGTAACGCATACGTCATTTTGCGAATGGCAACACTTTGAAATTTGAAATAAAATTTTGGCTTTGCAATTTTCTCTAACTGCAAATTTTTAAACTTCTAAACATCGCACATTTTAAATTTTTACACCGCCATGTAAGGAAAAAAATGCTCTTTTAAATGCAATTTGTTTGAAAGCTGTATCTCAATTTATTTTTGAGATATTAATTTTTTTGTAGTTTTTAATACCATTTTTCTTATCCTGGCAACAAAAGTACCTAATTTCTATTGAAAGTCGTTAAAAGTGAACGGAAAATAGGAGATACTGTATCTTTTTGTTGCATTTCCTCATAAAACCTGAAAAAAAAGTTGAAATTAAAATATGCGCTATGTCAAGAATATTGTCTGTTATTCCGTGATAATGACGTCATATGCACACTTTCCTATAGACGAAGTTTAAGATTGGATTGTAAAAGTGGATTGCTTTAGCGGATGCAAATGACGTCATTTTATAAAAAAAAGCGTGTACTTTAATTCTTAAACCTGAATTATGTATTGTAGAAGTGCGTCATTTTCACAGCCCAGCTGCTTTGAAATTCTTCACAGGTAAAAATGCCTCACTTTTGAAAATAATGTAATCGAAATCAAATAAAACGCAATGTTTTACAAAAAATTAGAGTGTCTTTATAAAAGAGAGGTGGCATGCAAATAATAGCGATTTATATTACAGAAAACTGTAATATAAATGTACTGTATATTACAGAAATTGATGATTCTCGCCTGGATGGATTTACTTCGCCGAGTTAGACAAGCAAACAAATAATTCGTGGTTTAAAATAATATCGAGTTCCTGAAGTTTTAGTGGAAAATTCTCTCGAATAATAAAATTTTAATGCTGTTCTTTAGGACATTCTACTATAATTTTATCAAAATAACATAATTTTCTTAATTTTACTAATTTTATATAATCTATATATTTAAAACACAAGTGTGTTTTTTAGTCATCTGCCCTGATCTTTCTGCTGAACCAAATTTACTATTTTTTTTTTTTTTTTTTTTTTTTTTAACTGAAAGCTCTCCCTTTGTAGATGTGATCGCACTATCTGTTTTTTTTTGTTTTTTTTAATATCCCCACTTTTATATTTTAATTTTAAAAGCATTTTATTAAATTTCTTCAAAATGAGGAAAATTAGATAGCTTTCATTATTGCAGACAAGCGAGAAATAATGAGTTGTTTTTAACTTTATTCATCCTATTTTCTGATAAAAATTCAAAATTGTTGATAAAAATTGTTGTATAGGGTTTAGTGGCGCAAAATCTCATTAGGAGCAGAATATTATATTAGGGGCATAATAACGGAAAATGACATACTGCTTTTGAAAACACGCATTTTTCCTCATAAATTTTCTATATTATTTTTCCTTCTGCATGTGTACTGATACTAAGATTCAGACACTAGGCGAAATGCTTATTTAAGTGAAAATGAAGTCATATTTAAAAGAAAGCGATCATTTTCTTAGACAAAACTAAACATTTTAACACAAATGTGTCTAAAAAACATAAATTATGGAAATTTTTACTCTCAGGAATTGAGATTAGAATCTCAAGTAAAGAGTGCGTCTGTTCACATAAAAGATGTTGCTGACAATCGTGACTTCAAGTTTTGAGTTAAAATGATTTTTAAATGATCAAACAAAATACAATTTTTTAAAAATGATGAATATGGATATGAGAAGTGCCTATGCAAATTTTGAGAAGGTGAAAATTACTGTTTTCATTCCGGAAATCCAAGCATAAGAGCCTCAATTGATAAACACATGCTAAAAACTGATCTTTATTATATTTTACTGATTAAGTATCTATATTATAAAGAACAAATATATCTGTGCATATCGCTGGCGTCATTTTGTGAATGGCAAAACTTCACGATCAAATTTGGGTCTTGAAATTTTCGCTACTGCAATTTTTTAATCTTCTGACCATCGTACGTTTTCAATTTTCGTCGCATAAGGAAAAAATTTTACTTTCAAATACAATTTGTTTAAAAACTGTATTCATTGACTAATGTATTATATTTTCTAAAATAATTTTTAAGCGTGATTTTTTTAAAGTTTATCTTATCACGTGTCGGTTTCAATACATAATCATAATAATAAACATTTTGCACATAAAGCAACAAACATTTTTCAGCATTTGTTTCTGACTATTTTAGCATAACGAAATTAATACTTGCTTTATAAACAAATAAAAGAATAATATTAAAATAAACCCCACCAATCTAACATATTTGTGAAAGACAAATTAACGAAATTAATACTTCTTTTATAATAAAATAAAAGAATAATATTGAAAAAACGCCAATCTAACATATTTGTAATCGCACAATTTAAATTTTTAGATCACCAAATGGGATTTTCTTTTCAAATAGAATTTGTTTGCAAAATTCATCTCAGTTTACTGATTGTCTATGGTTTTAAAAACAATTTTAAAGCATGGAATATTTTTTTAATTTATCTATATCGCGCCTAGCTCGATTACGAAAGATTAATCAGTTTCCCCTTAAAACAAAATAAAGAGTTCATAATTTTCTTACGGCTTATATCCATTAAAAAAACCTTCTTTATGAATAAATAAATAAAGTAATAAATAAAACCCAAATTTACCAGACATGTATAAGCTCTGAAATTATCAGAATATAAAAGGATGCCATAAAGTAGCAAATTCTTGGCAAATAACTCTTAGCATGCGGCTAATAAGAAAATATTGCTTTTGATAAATTTTCAAAAATTTATTTGATTGTATAATTCGTATTTTCCACATGAGAAAAGCTTATTTAATGCAAGTGGTCAATCTAAAAAATTTATTGCATATAAAAAAAAATTATTAGTTTTCAATTAAAAAAAATGTTTTCACCTACATTCTTTAACCCGGGAAGCCCGGGTACAATCCCCTAGTTATTATAATGTCACATACGTTTTATAATTTGGTGATAAATCTCGGTCACTTGGTGATTCATCCTTGAGGGCTCAACTATAACCAGGGCTGTGGATTCGGACCCATTTTTGAGCAAAAGAGTCTGTTGCTAAAAAACAAGCCGACTCAGACTCTGGATTTTTTTTTTTAGACATTTTAAAGCTAAATTAAACTAATTATATATATAATTTTAAATCTATAAAATGAACTATTATTGTTATTTATGGACTACCAGGTTTATTCAAGTTAAAGATGACCAATTTACTGTGGTGTACAAAGTAGATACAGACTAAGTACAGAGTATTACACGTGTACAGAGTAAATGAAAACTGTTTTAATTCATAACTGTAGTAGATATTTTACATTTCATATGTAAGTATACTTCCCCTCATATTTTGGGGGGTTTCGGATAGAATCCCAGGTACAAAGGTCTGGAAGGACTCAAGGCCCGGAAAATAAAGGGAATTTTTCATACAGGCCATGTAAGTAGAATTAAGACAATTTATATTAATGGGCCGGAACAGACTGATAAAAAAATTGAACAGGCTGACAAACCAAACACAGGGTGTAAAAAAATCATGATTTTTTTTTAAAAATAAAAAAAATTGGATTTTTTTGATTTAAATCAGATTTTTTTTATTTTTTTCCCTGTGTTAAAATATTAAACATCTACCAAGAATTAAGCATTTCAAAAATGAATAACCCTCCAATTACTAACATAATCTATGTTTTTTGCGTTAATAAAATTTTAATTATGTAATTATAGAAATTAAAAAAAGACTGCAAATTAAAAATTTCTTTAGTAACATATAACATTATGTGCACTAATATTTAGTAATAATTATATAAACCAATATTAAATACTGCTTATATTTTAAAGTTATTGATAAATTGCATTTAATTTTAAATTGATGATACAAATTAGATTTTGTTATTAAACAATTAACTGTTTAATTAAGAACACAATCTACATTTTTGAAAAAGTGGTTGAAAAGAAGGTGATAAATAATCGTTTGATAAATTCATAAAGTGGCCAATAATTTTACACAGGTTCTAAAGCATATGTATATCAAATTGATCAAAAATTGTAGCAATGTATACAGCAAACTCGCACATAATTTATAAATAGATTACAAAAATTGTATTTTGAAATTTAAATCAGATTGTTTCCCCACAACATTAAAATATTTGAATAGCTACTAAATATTATAATGTTTTGAAGTTATTTAACATTGTTATAATTAACTATAACAAATATTACATTTTTTACAAGTGATTTAGTGATCATTTTCATTACTGATTATAATGCTTTTTCACACTATTTTAAAAAATCAGAAAATATGTGATTTTATCATTTAAATCAGTTGATTAAAATCATTGACACTCTATTGCTATGTTTATTGTATATAAAAGAATGAATAACTTGATTATTAAAAGGAAATGACATTGTAAGTTATATTAGATTTAAATATCATTTTAAAATTAAATGCTTTTTATGTTTGTTAGATAAAAACCATGCTTTTTACAAACTTACTGTACTTAATTTTTTCACAATAATCAGGAATTACACTTAGAAACAATTATTTAAAGCTTTGTTTTGTGAATTCATAAGTCACAATACCTGTAGAAACTTTCCAAATTATGTTCATCTTAGATTTGAAAACTTTATGTCATTTTAAACATTTAGAAAATTTTTGATTTTAATCAATGATTAAAAAAAAAAAAATCGATTAAAATCATGATTTAAATCAACTGATTTAAATCGTTGACACCCTGCATAACAAATTTAAAAGAATCAAATTATGTGATAAAATAGGAAAAATTTAGAATGGGCATGATTGGGGTGAGAATTCTAAGGGGTGAGGTTTCTAAATACAAAGGCACAGCTGAACTTTTTAGAGGACGGGCCTTAAAATTTCAGCTCATGCAGATGTATCAGAGGCAATGTGAAAATTATAAATTTGTGCTCTTTTTGGAAGCCAAAGAACCTGGTACAGTATTGCAATAGAAAATAGAAGCCTTTTTCGCACTCAAATTTTTCCGGTCTGTATGGCCAAAAGTGAAAATTCTAAAATACTCTTCCTATAACCATTTATTTTTGTGCACAGGAGTCAAAATAACATGAAATTGTAATTCTTTTTTTTTCTGAATTGGTGGTACCCAAAAGAACGATAAAAGTGAAATTTTGTTGTAATTTCACCATTTGAATTTCTGATTTTTCAGGTCTGCAGAACCCGAAATAAAGCAAAAACCGTAAAATTAATTTTTTAAAATGTCATTTTTATTTTTATTAGAATCCACAGAATCCACGTTATCACTTTTCTTAAGACGGACAAGACAGGAAAAATAGTAATGATGCCAAGAAAGGATTACGTAAAGAAAATGCTAGAAACAAATGAGGGAATGAAAGTAACGGAATTAAAAAGAGACCCTAACCCAGCGCTTATTAAAAAAACAAAAGCCATAATAAAAGATCCGAAATGGCCTAAATATACAATGTTCAACTTCAATGGGGCCTCAATAACACCAAGGTTGTTTGGGAGATTAAAGGATCACAAGAACCCTTATAAAATGAGGCCAATAGTAAAAAATCCCTGCCGGCCCGGCCTACAGGCAGAGGTAGATTTCGAAGTTAAGTATACTAATTTCACCAACAAAAACTAAATCATTATTAGATATAAATCCACTTTAACAGTTTTATCTGTCTGCTTTTGACGAGTTTATATTTCCTTTTTTATAAAATAGCTGGTTTTATCAGAATCATGTTAAGGCGATATTAAAAAAATATTTTTCCATACTCAACAACTCGAAATTTTCTGGCACATTTTCAGATTAATTTTTAATAAAAAAAAAAATATGAAACATGCTGACGTGATTTTTTAAAAGATTTATAAGCAACCTGTGTTTTTATTTTTCTTTCAATTAATTAAAACTTAAATAATAAACCATTATTTTCTCAGTAGGGCAATATTTTTCGTTTCTAACACAATCACTTCGGGAAATTCTGTTCAAAATGCCCACTTTGACATCATTTTTTGAAATACATTCTGCCTCTATCAAAAAATCGATCATTACTGTACATTATATAGTTTCTGAATAAGAGAATCTAGCAATTGGATGCGTTTGAGAGCAAAAATGAATTTAAAAATGAGTAAGATAATAGACAATTTGGATTTGGATGCACCCTTAATAAGATGATTTTTTTCTTCAACCGCTATGTATTTTTAATTTGTTTTTGCTTTAAGAATTGGCCCTATCAAAAACTTGTCTATATAAATGTTGACGACAATATTAAGAAGATATATGATAAATTCATGGAGATTTTATATCTTGTGAATTGACGGAGTTATAAAAATTTTCTTCAACCTTTTTTTTTTTTCGTTTTTTTTTTTTTTTTTTTTTTTTTTTTTTTTTTCCCGGTACGAATTGGTCTTATCAAAAACTTGTGAATATAAAAGTTGTAGATAATATTAAGGAGATGTATAATAAAATTATTGGATTTGATATCTTGAGAATTGACGAAGTAAGGAATTTTTTTCTCCCAAAAACCCTATTTTTTGCGCCCCTTGAGTCCATTTTTAATTTTATCAAAAATCTGTGATGCATGAATTTTTGGCACTATTTTTAGAAGTAATAAAAACTTTAAACTGATTTGATATGTACAAAAATTAAGAAGTTATGGGGTTTTTTCGGTTTTCACAAAACCCCTCCCTATTTCCATCCCCTTTGTCCGCTTTTACACATTAACGAACTTGACCGAGATTTTATGTCCCTTGATTTTATGTATCAGTTTGGAAGAGATTTGTGCAGAATTGCGGAAGTTATCGTGTCCAGAAGAAAGTGATAACACAATTGCTTCGGGAAATTCCGTTCAAAATGCCCACATTGACATAATTTTTTGAAATATATTCTGCCTCTATCAAAAAATCGATCATTGCGGTACATTATATAGTTTCTGAATAAGCGAATCTACCAATTAAATGCATTTGAGAGCAAAAATGAATTTAAAAATGAGTCAGAAAATAAGCAGTTTGGATTTGAGTGCATCCTTAACGCAATGATTTTTCCAACACAATCCGCTTCGGGAAATTCGGTTCAAAATGCCCACTTTAACAGCATTTTTTAAAATATATTCTGCCTCTATCAAAAAATCGACCATTACGGTACATTATATAGTTTCTGAGTAAGAAAACGTACCAATTGGAAGCCTTTGAGAGCAAAAATGAATTGTAAAATGAGTAAGAAAATACGCAGTTTGGATTTGAATACACCCTTACTAAGATGATTTTTTTTCGTCAACTGCTATGTATTTTTAATTTGTTTTGCTGTAAGAATTGGTCCTATCCAAAACTTGTCTATATAGATGTTGTAGACAATATTAAGAAGATATATGATAAATTCATGAGGATTTTATATCTTTTGAATTGACGGAGTTATGGATTTTTTACTTCTTCAAACCCCCTTTTTGTTTTCGTTTTTAATTTTTTTTTTTTGCGGTACGAATTGGTCCTATCAAAAACTTGTGAATATAAAAGTTGTAGATAATATTAAGGAGATTTATAATAAAATTAATTGGAATTGATATCTTGAGAATTGACGAAGTTATGAATTTTTTTTCTCCCAAAAACCCTATTTTTTGCGCCCCTTGAGCCCATTTTTAACTTTTATCAAAAATCTGTGATACATAAAATTTTGGCCCTATTTTTTGAAGTAATAAAAACTTTAAACAAACTGATTTGATATGTACAAAAATTAAGAAGTTATGGGGGGTTTTCGGTTTTCACAAAACCCCTCCCTATTTCTATCCCCTTGGTCCGATTTTGCCCATTAACGAACTTGACCGAGATTTTATGCCCTTTGATTTTATGTATCAGTTTGGAAGAGATTGGTGCAGAATTACAAAAGTTATCGTGTCCAGAAGAAAGTGATATATATAGATAGATAGATAGATGGATAAAGTTTTTTACTGAGGGTGGTTTTGTGTTCTAGGAGTCATGATCGGTGTAGATCTGCAAAAATTTTTCAGAAATTCCAACATAGGAACGATCCCAATAGGTAGTATTTCATACGAAATCTACCTAATAAAAGGGAAGGGGTTACATATCAATTGGAGAAGATAATGAAAAATATATACAGCGAAATTCTGCCAGCATCGGAAAACGCGTTAACATCAACACAGGAGTTTATAAAAAAGTTCAGGGAAATAAATATTGAAAAAGATGATGTACTTGTAAGTTTCGATGTGACAGAACTGTATCCCTCGGTAAATACAAAGGAGATAGCGAATGTAGTAAATGAAAAATTAGAGAAAAGATTTGGGGAAAACCAAATGGCAGATGTATATGTTAGATGAAATAACTTAGTAATAAATGAGAGTTACTTCTCATTTGATGGCCGCTTTTACATACATACCAATGGCCTCCCCATGAGGTCGCCTATATCAGGCATTTTAGCCGAATTTAAATTGCGAGATGTAAGGCAAAAATACTGGACAATCAAGGCGGAAAAATCAAGACCTGGTTAAGATATGTAGACGACATTTTCGTGGTGATAAAAGGAGGAGATTCTAAAGGAGATAAATGAGATGGACAACACCATTAAATTCACATTGGAAATGGAAAAGGGGAATGCTAAATTTCCTTGATGTGAAAAGAAATAAGAACAGATGATGAAATTAGAACAACGGTATACAGAAAGCCTACAAATGCTAACCATATTATTAATGAAAAATGTAAAACCCCCAAAAGTTACAAATGGGCCGCCCTAAGAGTCTATGTCAATCGAGCTATGAAATTTGCTCCAATAAAGAATTATTAAGAGAAGAGATTAAGACAATAAAGATCATAGCGAAAACGGCTGGTTTTAAAACCTATATAGTGGACAAGTTATACAAAAAGTGTATTAAAAAACTATCGACCATAACCCCGGCGCACAAAATGCACGAAGAAATTTTACAAGAGCTATACTGTATGATAAAGGAGCAGCTAATGTGCTTAAAAAGGAAGCCATGAAATATAACTTTAATATACCAATAAAGCCTAATAGAAATATCTTTCAGAGAATAAGAAATGAAAAAGGCCTAATAGATGATATTGAAAACTTCAGGAGTATATAGAATCAACCTAAAAAACGAAAATGGGGACGAAAAATGTTATATTGGAGTGACGAAGCGAAGAATAGAAAAAAAGAGTAAAAGAGCACAGAGAGGACATAAAGAAAGGAAGACTAACAACAGCTTTAGCAAGGCTCAATGCAGAGGAAAAGGTGGAAATCGAATTTGAGCGTACTAAAAAATTGGCAAATTATGAAAACTTTAATCATGCCTTAAAGAGAGAGGCTGTGGAGATTGTGAGTGAGAACAATGCGATCAACCGCATGGAACATGTGCTGGTGGAGCAAGGTTGGAGAGAAATGATTACGAAAAGATGCGAATATGGGAAGAAGAGGAGGGGGGATCCGAAGAGTGACCTAGCGGAAAGAGAGTCTGAACCAGTAGAAAATTGAAAATGGTCCAGGATGGACCGAAATATATTTTTTAAGCACGTTTTATGGTATTTGAAACTAGGTTTCAAAGATTTTATTAAATGTATTTCCAAAATAATAAAATTTTCATCTTTATTTTTCCTCCTTTCCACAGAAATTTTTTTGAGTCTGGAGGACACAGCAAAATAAACCAATAAATTGTAACAATTTCGCTTTTTCTTCTTAGTCCGCAGATCCAAAATAGTAAAATTTCCATTTTGTGTTTTTTAGACTTCAATAGTTGGATTTTCTGGGTTTGCGGGTATGAAATTTTAAAATTAATAAAGCGGAAAATATAATTTTTTTGTTTTTTATTTTTGAAGCCCTAAAAAGAGAATCAATGCCAAAATAGTGAGATCTTAGCTTTTTTTTTTTTTAATATTCCATCATTATTTTAACCAACAGAACACAATAGTATATTAGTAGAGTCAGTTGGCCGTTTTTCCCATCGACTCCGCAACCCTGACTATAACTCTAAAGTTAATGGACACCCTTACAGAATTTCTTTTAAAATTATTTTTTATTGATAGTTATAATTATTATATTCCAGTTTTCTCAATATTATATTAACCTACCAATAATATTTAAGCATTCTTATAGTCTCATTTCCCAATATGAATCGAAATTTAATTTTTAATAATAGAAATATATCCAGGGTTCATACAGAGTTGGGAAGAAAAAATCCAAGAAGTACCCAAAAAATCCAAGGAGTCCAAAAAATTTTAAGGATTTGCCTTTTTTTTTTTGTCGATGTTTTTATGTGCTGCATCGTTATGTGGTATGCACACTCCAATTTTTAATGTCCAATTTGGAGAGAAAAACATTTCAAAAACAAATTTTACTCCATTAGAATCTAATTGTTAGTGCTGAAATTGCACAGTATTCACAATATATTGCTTATTGATTTCGCAAGTTTAAATACAAAATTGACAATCTATTTTTTTATGCAGTGACCAATGGTCATATCACAGGGGTGATTCTGAGTAAGGAAAAAAAAAAAAAAAAAAAAAAAAAAAAAAAAAATCTGAAATTCACAGCAAATCAGAAAAGTTACACCAGACACGGGGGAGGGAGGGGGAAATCCACTCCCGACACTAGCTATGCGGTTTTTCGCGATCTTTTGATGAAATTTGCCGATTTCTCGCGATCTTTTGCCGAAATTTGTCGATTTCTCGCGATCTTTCGCCGAAATTTTAGGGTTTTCGCGCTCTTTTGACGAAATTTGTAAGTTTTTACGAGCTCTTTTGACGAAATTTGTAAGTTTTTACGCGCTCTTTTGACGAAATTTGTAAGTTTTTACGCGCTCTTTTGACGAAATTTGTAAGTTTTTACGCGCTCTTTTGACGAAATTTGTGAGTTTTTAGGCGCTCTTTTGACAAAATTTGTGAGTTTTTAGGCACTCTTTTGACAAAATTTGTGAGTTTTTAGGCACTCTTTTGACGAAATTTGTGAGTTTTTAGGCGCGCTTTTGACGAAATTTGTGAGTTTTTAGGCACTCTTTTGACGAAATTTGTGAGTTTTTAGGCGCGCTTTTGACGAAATTTGTGAGTTTTTAGGCACTCTTTTGACGAAATTTGTGAGTTTTTAGGCGCTCTTTTGACGAAATTTGTGAGTTTTTAGGCGCTCTTTTGACGAAATTTGTGAGTTTTTAGGCACTCTTGACGAAATTTGTGAGTTTTTAGGCACTCTTTTGACGAAATTTGTGAGTTTTTAGGCACTCTTTTGACGAAATTTGTGAGTTTTTAGGTGCTCTTTTGACGAAATTTGCGAGTTTTTAGGCACTCTTGACGAAATTTGTGAGTTTTTAGGCACTCTTTTGACGAAATTTGTGAGTTTTTAGGCACTCTTTTGACGAAATTTGTGAGTTTTTAGGTGCTCTTTTGACGAAATTTGTGAGTTTTTAGGCGCTCTTTTGACGAAATTTGTGAGTTTTTAGGCACTCTTGACGAAATTTGTGAGTTTTTAGGCGCTCTTTTGACGAAATTTGTGAGTTTTTAGGCGCTCTTTTGACGAAATTTGTGAGTTTTTAGGCACTCTTGACGAAATTTGTGAGTTTTTAGGCGCTCTTTTGACGAAATTTGTGAGTTTTTAGGCGCTCTTTTGACGAAATTTGTGAGTTTTTAGGCGCTCTTTTGACGAAATTTGTGAGTTTTTACGCGCTCTTTTGACGAAATTTGTGAGTTTTTAGGCGCTCTTTTGACAAAATTTGTGAGTTTTTAGGCACTCTTTTGACAAAATTTGTGAGTTTTTAGGCACTCTTTTGACGAAATTTGTGAGTTTTTAGGCGCGCTTTTGACGAAATTTGTGAGTTTTTAGGCACTCTTTTGACGAAATTTGTGAGTTTTTAGGCGCGCTTTTGACGAAATTTGTGAGTTTTTAGGCACTCTTTTGACGAAATTTGTGAGTTTTTAGGCGCTCTTTTGACGAAATTTGTGAGTTTTTAGGCGCTCTTTTGACGAAATTTGTGAGTTTTTAGGCGCTCTTTTGACGAAATTTGTGAGTTTTTAGGCACTCTTGACGAAATTTGTGAGTTTTTAGGCACTCTTTTGACGAAATTTGTGAGTTTTTAGGCGCTCTTTTGACGAAATTTGTGAGTTTTTAGGCGCTCTTTTGACGAAATTTGTGAGTTTTTAGGCGCACTCTTGACGAAATTTGTGAGTTTTTAGGCACTCTTGACGAAATTTGTGAGTTTTTAGGCACTCTTGACGAAATTTGTGAGTTTTTAGGCACTCTTTTGACGAAATTTGTGAGTTTTTAGGCACTCTTTTGACGAAATTTGTGAGTTTTTAGGTGCTCTTTTGATGAAATTTGTGAGTTTTTAGGTGCTCTTTTGACGAAATTTGCGAGTTTTTAGACGCTCTTTTGACAAAATTTGTGAGTTTTTAGGCACTCTTTTGACGAAATTTGTGAGTTTTTAGGCGCGCTTTTGACGAAATTTGTGAGTTTTTAGGCACTCTTTTGACGAAATTTGTGAGTTTTTAGGCGCTCTTTTGATGAAATTTGTGAGTTTTTAGGCGCTCTTTTGACGAAATTTGTGAGTTTTTAGGCGCTCTTTTGACGAAATTTGTGAGTTTTTAGGCACTCTTGACGAAATTTGTGAGTTTTTAGGCACTCTTGACGAAATTTGTGAGTTTTTAGGCACTCTTGACGAAATTTGTGAGTTTTTAGGCACTCTTGACGAAATTTGTGAGTTTTTAGGCACTCTTGACGAAATTTGTGAGTTTTTAGGCACTCTTGACGAAATTTGTGAGTTTTTAGGCACTCTTGGCGAAATTTGTGAGTTTTTAGGCGCTCTTTTGACGAAATTTGTGAGTTTTTAGGCACTCTTTTGACGAAATTTGTGAGTTTTTAGACGCTCTTTTGATGAAATTTGTGAGTTTTTAGGTGCTCTTTTGACGAAATTTGCGAGTTTTTAGACGCTCTTTTGACGAAATTTTTGAGTTTTTAGGTGCTCTTTTGATGAAATTTGTGAGTTTTTAGGTGCTCTTTTGATGAAATTTGTGAGTTTTTAGGTGCTCTTTTGACGAAATTTGTGAGTTTTTAGACGCTCTTGACGAAATTTGCGAGTTTTTAGGCGCTCTTTTGACAAAATTTGTGAGTTTTTACGCATTCTTTTGATGAAATTTTAGGGTTTTCGCAATCTTCTGACGAAATTTTTGGGTTTTTCCGATCTTTCGACGAAATTTGTAGTTTTCGCGATCTTTTGATGAAATTTGTGGGTTTTTTCGCGATCTTCTGACGAAATTTACGTTTTCTCTGCGATCCTTTGACGAAATTGGTGATTTTTCTGCAAACGATTAACAAAATTAATTTTTTCGGCGACCATATGTCCGAATTTTCGGATTGGTGACCGATTTTTTAAAATTTCTGGAAATGAATGCCTTACATTTTCGGAAAAAACGAACTAGAATCACCCCTAGGTCATATAAATAGGAATTAGTCAAACCCCAAACACTTATGTATATCACATACATGATACATCTTAAAAAAAAATTTTAAAAGGCAAAAAAAAAAAAAAAAAAAAAAAAAAAAAAAAAGAATGCTAAATGCTGATGTCATTAAATTAATGACAAGGATTAAATTAGCAGAGTTTAATTAAAAGCACAATGAAAGCTTACGCTAATAGTCCCGATGAAGTATTAAATAGTTATGAAAAGAAAAGATACGTATGGTGGCGAAATAAAAACAAAGTAAGTTTAAAAACAAACTAACGTTTATTAACTAAAATATAAAATAAGTTTAAATATAGTTCAAACAATAAACCAAATCTTTAAATTCAATAAACACATTTAAGCTAACAAATTAAATATAAACACATATCCAGAAAACCATTTGACAATAAAAGAAAACTGACCTCACAGCAATCAAGAAATAAATTTAAAAAAAATGATCACAGAGTGACCGGTCCTCCTCAAAGTTCCATGTTGTTCACAAACATCTAACATGCCGATGGAATTAACTGAAATACCGTGAATCATATATCCGTGCCATAACAACTCCGGGAAAAATACTTCTCTATAGATGAAGTTACGTTGTAAATAACCATTAGGAAAAACGTCAAAAGATAGATGCCGGTAACAAGTAGCGAGTAAAACATCTCTGAACTTCATCATAACAAAAGCCATCTTGACTCACACATCAGTGTATTCATTTAAACACGATATACGCAGAGTCCACCTTTAAAGAGCAGAGTCAAAGTCATATACTATCGAACTCATAACAATCAACTTATAAAATGGCCGACAAACGATGAAGCAGAAGTTAAGTAGAAACATCAACTAATTAAAAGCACACAGCACTTCAAGAAAACATCTCCAGCCATCATATAGCACTATTGAAACTTCGTGAAGACTAACACTGTTAGTAAAGGACGAGACAAAATACGTAGACAAACACAGAGAGAAGTGGGGGTGAGAAAGGAAGAAAACTTATTTCAATTTATATCAGCTGGGCGTTCAAATAACACCTCATTACGCAATGCAAGGAGCAACTGCAGACAGTTCCAGAATGAGATCATCATGACGAAAGAACGCAGAGCCGATGTGTCATAGACTCAAATGAGCGACGCCATCTGGCGGCGATCGTAAAACTATAATCTATGATTGTCATTCAAACGAAATGCGTGCTCATGTTTGCATGGAGGCAGACAGCTGAAAAACGTGAATACGAACGGCAAAGAAGGATAAACATCGTAAAAAGGAATTAAAGACAATAACAAGAATGAATAAAAAGGTAAGTGAAATGACTATATATTGTTAATAAAAGAAATATTTTAATAAAGGGAATATTTTAATAAAAGAAATACTTTAAGTGTTAAATAAATATAGTGGAATTCAGAGGAGATCTATATATATCTGGACAGTGTCAAGACAGGAAATAAGGTATTTACTCTTATCAAATGCAACATACAAGAAAAAATATAACAAGTTTTGAATTCATACTTTTAGAACAGCGGTAATCGCTTTCTTTGAAGGTGAAATTTTGATGAATTCGCATTTTTTTTTGCGATCTTGTGAAATTCGCGTTTGTTTTTGCGATCTTTAGGGGGAAAATCGTTTCTTTCGCTATCTTCTGGGAGAAATTCGCGTTTTTTTCGCAACCTTCTGGAAAAATTCGCCTTTTTCGCGATCTTTTAATGGAATTCGCATTTTATTTCGATTGTTTAACGAATCTGACCTTTTTTTTTTTCGCAATCTTTTGACGGAAACCGCGTGTTTTTCGTGATCCTTTGACAAAATTTGCGTATTTTTCGCGATCCTCTGGAGAAATTCGCGATCTTCTAATGGAATTTGCATTTTATTTCGATCGTTTGACGAAACTAACTTTTTTTTGCGATCTTTTGATGGAAACCGTGTGTTTTTCGCGATCCTTCGGGGAAATTTGCATTTTATGCGATCTTTTGGGGAAATCTGCTTTTTTTCTCGATCTTTAACGAAATTCGCGTTTTTTCATTTTCCTTTGAGTAAATTCGCGTTTTTTCGCTTCTTTTAAGGAACTCACGTCTTTTTAAGAAATCAGAGTTTTCATGCGATCTGTTGGAGAAATTCGCGTTTTTTCACAATCCTTTGACAAAATTTACGAATTTTTTCCGCGATCGATTAATGAAATTTGACGGTATTTTTTGGAACATATTTGCGGAAAACGCATTTTTTCGGCTAAATGCCAAACATCGATAAAATTTAAAATAAAGGTCGGCTAACAGTGTAAAAAAAAAAAAAAAGGACTTTAAGGACCTAGTGGGAGCCCTGCTATTAAGATTACTCTACCCAATCAATGTTGTGCTTCAGATGAATGACGTGTATAAAGGATTTACTGTGCATTTTTCAATCACGACTTTTTTTCCCTCTGCAGCACTATCGTTTGCGTTCGAAGCCGCAATACAATATAAGGAGTTTCTAAGTAGTGGTTTGCTTATCTAAGTAGTTCTAAGTACTACTTGGGAATGTTTTCATTTCTAAGGAGTCTAAGGAGTCTGTGCGAACCCTGTATATCAAAACACCCAAAAGCCCAGTAATGGACACTCTCTGGCCCAGTAATGAACACCCTCTGTTCCGGTAATTGACACCCCAAAAAAAGTAATAAATATAATTGTTTTTATGACTGTATTTAGAACCAGAATTTAATGAATACATACTAATAAAAAAAAATAGTTATTTTCAAATAAATTTAACAATTAGGATACCAATCATTAATAAAATATTTGCGATAATCATTTACTGTTTGCATCAATTACTAAAATTACAGAAGATAGATGTTTTAATTATTTTAGATGGATAGCTTAAAATACTAAATATCAGGCAATTACAGCTATTAAATTATTGAAACAGTAGGGGATTTAAAAGGTAATAAAAAAAAAGTTTTGGAATATTAGTGTTTAGTTTTGTCTCACTATTTTTAACACTCTTCCAGAGAATACTTGTTATATCATTTATAATAATTAATATTACAAATATAAAAGAAATGATATCGTGAGTTGAATATTTTGAATACTAAATAAAATAATTTCAAAATAAAACTGTAGAACTGATGTTTGAGGTCACTGATCTGCAGATTTACTAGTTTCATGAATATTACCTATAACTTTCATTAATATTTTGTCAGAGGTAACTTTTTTAACCATTTGGAAAAATGGTTATTGTTCTCGTCAGGATGGGAAATCAAAAGCATATCTGAAGGTTTTCATTGGTTTAATCTGCAATTTATTCGTTTTCTGATTGGTCTATACAATAATCTGTATTTCCCTTTAATTTCAACAACGATGGATACTTTCTGTTGCCACTATGACAAAAAAGTAATAAAAACTACAAAAAAAATTAATAAATCAGAAACAAATTGAGATACAGCTTTCAAACAAATTGCATTTAAAAGTACATTTTTTTCTCTATATGATGGTGTAAAAAGTAATATTGTGGGATGTTTAGAAGTTTAAGAATGAAATTTAATTTAAAATGGACCATCAATTTTCTTGGAAATCTGACGATGGAAAAGCCTTTTCCCGAACAGCCAATGAAATGCTTGGATATTTACGTAAGTTTCAGGTGGATAATACTTAAGTTTCATGAAATCTGACGGGTCGCAGGCGATATTTTTGGCTGGCAATTTTTACGTGTAATAACTCTATTAATGTTTAATTCATGGCATACGTAATGTATGATCAACTCCGTGCGATTTTTTATGTCTTAAATTTTAGTCTTAAAAAAAAAATCGTTTTCCAAATGGTTGTTGTAATTTGATAATTTCTTTTTTTTTTTCTTCTTTTTGTAAGAGGTGAATAAGGAAACATTTATGACAGAAAATAGGGAACAGATGTGTTATTATCCCACCCTTCGCCATCTTGGATTTTTTTTGGCGAGAAAACCCCTTTTTCGCCAAGTAGAAAATGTCGCCAAGTACCGATATATGTGTATGTTAGGCTTAACGAAAAAAAATGTAAATAATGAAGAAAACATGCGCATGTTAGGCTTAACAAAAACAATGTAAATTTGTCTAATTTACATTTTTTTTCGTTAAGCCTAACATGCGCATGTTTTATTCATTTTTTTCGTTAAGCCTAACATACACATAAATCACTAAAAAACACATTAAAGAAAATGTAACCAAAATTAATTCCATTAAAATTAACCCAAAATTAATTCCCCTCTAAATTAAAAGCAAATCCGATAAAAATACAAAAATGACATTAGATTCTCTGTAATAAAACCAATATTTCTGGAAAAATACACATAAAAATATTAGATTTTCAAGATTACTTACCTTTTTGGGTTTTTTTTTTTTTTTTACACTTGAAATACACACTTTAAATAAACAAATTCCGAAAAAATTAAATTCTGGATTATAATAAGTTATATTTCCGACTTGAAATACACACTTTAAATAAACAAATTCCGAAAAAATTAAAAAATGAAAATTCTGGATTATAATAAGTTATATTTCTGATACCAGGTTGTGTCTCCCGATTACTTAAAATATGAAAAAAAATCTGACTTACTCTCAATATATTCCAACACCTGCTCGTTGATAAACTGCCTCCAATCGGCCATAGTATGACTATTAAACTTATACTGCGATACAATTTGATTTGTCTTTGTCCCAATAACAATTTCAAACGTTAACAAAAAAATCTCCTCAATCGTCAATTTACTACAACCACTAAACCAGGAACCATATCTAAAAGACATTTCAGTGTTACACTTTTTATTCTGACCATCCACAACTCTCCTATTACGACAAACCCACGTGCAACAGTCAGAGAATTGCGTTCTTTTTCTAATTTTCAAATCGTCGCTACATTTATTACAACACATGCTAGATTTCAATAAGCCAATCTCTTTTAAAAAACTAAAAAACAATTCTCTGTCGCGTATCCTCAAAATAAAATGAAAAAAAAAAAAGATACAACCTGGTACAAGAGTCAAGCACGAGAGATGTTCACGCAAAAAGCACGCTCTCGCGTCGTAAAAAAGGGGGTTGCCATAATAAGTTACTAGACGCCAAACGCCGGGGTTGCCAGAGCGATAAAAATCGCCAAATACTCAACATCGCGGAGGTGGGATAATAACACATCTTAGCCAAAAATTTAATTAATTAAATTTTAAAATCCAGAGTTTTCTGACTGACTAATTTTTTTTATGAATAACAAATATATCATCAATATTGTTTTTACTTGATTATTCAAAAAAAATCTGAGCAATTTTGGTATAGTTGCAAATTTTTACCAGCTTATAGAGCTTTTTATTTTTCAACTTTTTTTTTTTTCAAACAAGAATGTAAAATGCCAATTCAAGTGCACAATCTAGTTTTTATTTAGCAATGTAGGATGTATTTAAATATAACTCCTTGATTCTGTATTTGTATTTAATTTCATTTTTCTCTATTTAAGAGTTTAAAATTAAAAAAAAAAAGTTAAAGAAACAAAATGTGGCTTCTTTACTGACAATGTCTTTGAAAATATATGGTACCTATGGTTTTAATGCAAAAATACACAGATTGCATCGACTTCTCAAATGTATATACTTATACTATACTGATAATATATATGAAATGTTAATTAATAGCAAAACTCGCCAAGATACTTGATTTTAAATACATATGAAATATACAGGGATGTAGTGGGGAGTATAAAATAAATGAAAATATGCAGCAATTTATTTATTTTTAAATGAACTACCACACACAATTAAACACAGAAATTAAAAATAACATTAGTTCATAATTTGAAGCTTGGAGCAAAAATTTTTCTGAGTATTAAAATTACCTTAAATAAATAAAAAGACTTACTCTGCATTTCATATATCATTTCAGATGCTGATAATAATCGAGAATGAGAATCATGACCAGGATCAATCTTTCGTACCATTAAAAATTTGCTTAGCCATCCTTCACCATTGGTATTTTGAATGGTTCCAACGGAAAAACATCTGAAAAATATTTTCACATTATTAATGTATTTAGTTTTAGTATCATTTACAGCACTACTATTTTATTAAGCCTCATTAATATAAAAATTTAAAAGCCCTTCTGAATACTACAACTCTAAAACTACAGTTAAAGAGCAGCTTATTAGAGCCAATAACGGCTTCTGGGTTCTGGCATTCTACATTATTTTAGGCCTTAGAGAAAAGAGCCCGAAATTGAAAGATTTTATTACCAATCAGTGGCCCAAAATAACAATTTCAGGTACTTTTATGTTAACTACACTATACTAACTGGTCAAAAATTGCCAAATACCACCGTCATTAATTTGATAACGTTTAATGTTAGTGAAATCCAACGGACTTTAGTGCACAGTATTTATGAGCTGTAGTGAGTTCCGACTAAAATTTAAATATTCACTAAAAGAAAAGAAGTACTGGAGCTGAACTCTACCCAAAGTAAGCACTGAATGCATTTTGACTGAGGTGATTCAATATCATATTCTTTGATGCAAGGTTGTACTAAACAATTTTTGGTTGTCCATCTAGAGTCATGGATCATCTGGATGAGGCCATGAACTTGATATGATGTTGAAGTCAGACAAATGAGAAGTTGCATCAACATACAAATGTTAAGTGCGTACAAACTTTATATTCAGTTAGAAACGTATGACATACAGGGATGTAGTGGAGGATATATGGTGGTATACGCCGTATACCTTCCAAAATTTTTTAAAGAACACTGTATATCCTCTGTTTCTCATAAAAGCTATAGCATATGCTATCTAGAGTATACCCTCTGCCTTGAGCGTATACCCTTTTTTTTTTAACGACTACAGCACTGATGACATACCTGCCAAACCTCAGGGTTTTTCTTTCCAAATCAAAATAAACTTAAAAATAGACATTTTTTTTTGGTAAAATGTGTCTTATTGTTATGTATTACCTATTACACTTCATTTGTTAAGTAAAATTTCTGGTTCAAAATATGTTTATTTGACTTAAAAATCGGAGAGTTCGGAGCTAAGGTAGTACGATCAAAAACAAAACAAGCTTGTGATAAATTATTATATATGAAACAAAATAAATAGTTATAGCTGATCATCCAGAAATGAGAAAAAGAATTGGAAGAGCATATGAATCGATAATTTCATTAGAAAATATGGTTATCTATAGAATAAAAAGAGTACTTTCTGAATGAGATAATTTTGAATTCTCCAAGAAAAATCCGTAAAAGAACAATTATTCTGAGATTTTACCATAGATTATGTAAACAATTAAGTTAGAATATATTGAATGCTGGGGTTATTACCATAATTTGCAATGAAATGTTAAGGAAAATATAGCATGGGGGAAACGACCTTTGAGTTCGACCCTTAGTGTAAACAAACTTGCGTGAAAGATTTCAGAAACTTTAAAAAAATGTATCAAGACATAATCGAACATACCTCTGAAAACAAATGTTTAAAGATGGCTTGATATGCCAAAATTTACTTATTAGCGAATGCATTGAAAAGAAAAGTAAGTAAAACAGGTACACGGTTCTTTCGAATTCAGCGGAAGCCGATAGCAGAGGCCGTGTCTACGAATCCGGCTGGTCGGTCTCCGTAGAATTCTCACTGGAAAACCGGCTGGTTTGTTTATTCGGTTAAGCGCCCTCTATCGTCTTCCGGCAAAACAACTAATATTACGGCTGGTTGGGCTTGGCCAGCCGTAATATTGTTTTTGTATTGTTTTGTATTGTATTGTTGCGGATAGACTGTGGGTGTGGGAACCGACTGATTTAAAGAAACACAATTATATTTGTTTGAGCTTTAGAGGTTAATAAAATGACCAAATTTTTATTTCATTTTGCCCTTTTATTTTCAGTTTTATTTATTTTTTTCGTAAATAAAAAAAATCATTTCAAATTTAAAAAAATTAAATATTTAAAATTGTTATCTTAAAAATATTAAAAATTATATTAAAGTTTTAATATATGTTAATTAAAAGTTAATTTTATTATTATTATTTAATGAAATGAAAAAAAAAATCCTTTCAAATTTTATAAGTAAACTTTTAATAATTACCAAAATATGAACAAACTGAAGGGTTCCAAGAAGTTATGGGCTAAAATTTGGTCTGAATTTAATACTGTTCACATAGCACTAAATTTATTAACAGGAAGTAATTTTAATATCTGGGTGGTAGTAAATACTTCCTATACTTGACTTGAGGTTTCAGATAAATGAAAGGTAGTGATTAAAACTCCATAAGTAAAAATGTAAATCCTAAATTATGTTAAAAGTTTCAAAATATTTCACCAAACATTAAATTTATTATTAATATAACATCATACATTACTATAACATATACATCACATAAAATTAGTGTTTGATTTTGTTTAATAAGCCTATTTAATTTAAAATTGTGGCATATTTCAATTTATATCAATTATAGTTTGACGCTTTAAAAATAAAATGTGATTAAAATTTTCTGTAAAAATAATCATCATCCAGGGACGTAGAAAAGGAAATGGCATATAATTATTTGTATTTACTTTTTTATTAGTATAAATTTGAAACTTTCGGTCAAGAAAATTTAGCCTGTTAAAACTTGGTGTTTTATAAGAGGGTCACCTTCACCCCCACCCCCCCACCCACCCACGTTGTATGATAATGTGATTGATAATCGTAACTCTGTGTAATTTTTAATATCCTGTATAAAATTATCAAAATGTTTATTTCGTAATAATAGCATTAATAATTAGTTTGGACGTTAAATTTTTCTCAAGAATGTATTCAGTATTGATATTTATCTCATTTATTTGATACTGACTACTTGAACACTTCGCATACTTTTTGAATTGTTATGCTACTGTCATCATCATAAACACCCTTGATTAAAACCTACATTTGAATGACATGGAGATGAAGCTGTATAGTTATTTCTAGATATATTCTTTTTATTTCAAAAATAGAAATTTTAAAGAGTGTAATAACTATTATTTGTTTAGCCTGTATGTATTTTGCTCACTGTAAAGGTTACAAAAAAACGTCCTTCCAGAAAACTCGGGTAAATAAATAAAGAAGATCTAAGGATTAATGTAAAAATAATCTTAGATTTGTGTGAATCTCCCTTCAGTAGTCGCCTAAGTTTGGCGAAAAACACTGGCGCGTTGTCTGCACAGCCTTTGCAGCAACCCTATGAAAACTCATTCGTCATTGTCAAGGCTTCTTGTTGCATTTTTCTAAATTTTCCTTTCTCCGTCTGACTGACCCGACTTCTCTTTCACATATTGCAACGGTTCCCAACCGGGTATGTGAAAATAATATCGGTAATGGCGGAAATCATAGAAAAGGGATAGTAAACTCACTAAAATGTTAGAAATGGCAATTTAATTTTTATCGATTTATAACATAGTTGTTATAAGACGATAACTAATGAAAAAGAGCATGTTGCGTTATCTCCTTGAGTGAAAGGGGGGGGGGGGGGGTTACTCCGAAGTGAAAATCCTAAGAAAGTGGCACGTGCGTGAAAGAAAAAAGGTTGGGAAGCGTTTGTATGTTGCTTTGCGCGCAGAAATGGATATCACCCAGATGGCTTTCCTCTTGATTATTTCTCGAGATAAAATCTATTTACTGTTGTCAGTTCCACTTTCATAAAATGCGAAAGGGGAGACAAAAAAAAAATAAAAAGACCGGACGGCGGTTTCTAAATAAAGCAACAATTAAAAATATATATATGTATAGTAAATCATACGAAATCGAAACTTGTCTATACTTGAAACCTCGTTTAAATGTAAAATGTTCTTAGCCCTATGTAAGAAATACCTTAAAATACACCTGCTGAGAAGAAAATCTGTCTAAATCACAATCTTTCTCCCGTCATTTTAGTTTTTCTCTTAACTATGTTTTGCTTAAATATCGACCGAAAGAGGTTTTTTAGACCGAAACCAAATTTCGGTAATCGTCCTATTTTCGGCCGGAAACGAAAACGTCTAAAAAAAATTTTTTTTAAGTAATCAATACATACATACATAAATATACATAGTTATTAATTACTTGTACGTGTTTAGTAATTACTTATACTTGTTTATTAATTATACGCAGCGGTCGATCCAGGCAAAATTTGGAGCCTATTTAGGGCCCTTTTACAAAAATCTATTTAATAAAAAGGGCCCCTTCACAAAAATAAATTTAATAAAATGGGCCCCTTCACAAAAATGAACTTAATAAAACAGGCCCCTTCACAAAATTCCTTTTAATAAAATAGGCCCTCTTCGTAACGTTCTTTTTCATAAAAACTGTTTTCAAATGTGTAATTTGTAATTAAAACCAGGTCACGAAAAACAAAAACTTTAGCAAGGGGATTTAAAAAAGTTTTTGTTAAAAAATTCTTGGTTCGAATTTGAGTAACTGAATTTCAACTTTACATATAAAATGTTATTTTTCACAAAATGGGCCCCGAAAATAAAAACCTGCATCGACCCCTGAATACGTAATTATTAATTATATTATACGTATAGCCCATGTTTGCTCTCTGTGCCTCTGACCAAAACATTTTCTTTTTATATACCGTATTTTATGGAAGAAACGCCGCGCCCGTCGTAAACGCCGCACTCCTCAAATTGGCCTGAATAAGCTTAAAAATATCGTAATCGCCGCACCAGTTGTAAACGCCGCATCCATCGGAGCTCTACTTTTGTCGACAACGTCACATTGACCTAACTTTAATCAAAGTTTTCTGAGCAGTGTAGGATGTCTCGTTTTTAATATCTTAAGGTGTCTGAAGTTTTATTTAAAATATTTAAATCCGATTTTAAATATTTTTATGAATTTTTAAATTAAGGAAACTCCGTTGGTATTTAAAAAAAAAAAATCGTAAACGCCGCACTTGGAAAAAAATAACTTTTAAACTCGTAAACGCCGCGGCGTTTCTTCCATAAAATACGATAACATAAAATGCAATCATTTCATCCATCAACGACACAGAATGATTTCCTAATTATACGAGCTTCATCTAATTAACAAACGTTTATACGTACCTAGATTTAACTTTTATAATGATTTTTGTAAATTATGATCTATTATACTAGAACCACGGTCGGCAACTGGCGGACCACGGTCCACACCCGGACCGCGGAAGGTCGAAGTTTGGACCACCTAAAAAGATAATGCAAAGGAAGAATTTATTAATTTTCCAACGATACTTGAATATAAAAAGAAGAATTTCGAAACACATACTGCAGTGTTCCTTGATGTCACTGCGAAGTTGTTCAGTCTCGAAAAACCTTTACTTCAAATGGAGATAATTTACTTGCAAGAAGATACTTCCTTGCAAATGTATAAAACTGCATCCCCTGAAGAATTTTGGGGTAGACATGTCTCAGAGAAGTATGGAAATTGCAAAAAACTAGCCATTACTATGGATAACTGTTACTAGCTATTACTACCACGTTTAGCTCCACTAATACAGGGTGCAATATGTTATCTATCGCTGACCTTATTTCTCAACCGTTGGTCGTAGACATATAGTTCCAATTACAAAAACGTTTCAAATGAGCTAAATATTCATGCTGTGGCATTATTTAAAGTAAAAAATCAATTTGATAAAAATTACGAAAACTAACTTTTTATACGGTCCCCCAGTCCCTATAGTTATATTTAGTAAAAGTTTACTCATATCATAACAGATATAATACAAAATGTTTGACATCTGTACTACAAAAATTGACCGAGTTATTAAATTTCAAATTTTGAGATTTTTGCACATGATTTTCTCTTTCATTAAGGGATCAGTTAAAAGATGAATTAAAGTAATTCGAGATCAAATTCAGAGTGCAATGTCCTTTTTACGGCGAAACCCCCCTTTAGCCTATATCACCAAATCGGGGAATCACCAAATACGGTTATTTCATCTAAAAATTTGAGCTAAATTTTATGGGTTGAACAACATTCAAAGGTACCGACGATACCGGCTAAAAGTGGCTTCGCCATAAAAAGGACATTGCACCCTGATTTAGATCTCGAATTACTTTAATTCATCGTTTAACTGATCCCTCAATGAAAGACAAAATCATGTGCAAAAATCTCAAACTTTGAAATTGAATAACTGTGTCAATTTTTGTAGTACAGATGTCAAACTTTTTGTGTTATATCTGTTATGATATGTGTAAAATTTTACTAAATATAACTATAGGGACTGGGGGACCGTATAAAAATTTAGTTTTCGAAATTTTTATAAAATTGAATTTTGACTTTAAATAATGCCACAACATGAATATTTTCCTCATTTGAAACGTTTTTGTAATTGGAACTATATGTCTACGATCAACGGTTGAGAAATTAAAGGTCGGCGGTAGATAACATATTGCACCCTGTATATGTGAAAGAACTTTCTCCAAAATGAATTTTTTGAGAACAAATATCGTTCGAGATTAACGGGCGCACACCTTGAGGACACTCTTCGCATTAGCTGTTCACCACGTGAACCAAACTAAAAAATTGGCTCAAGACCGCAAGCGTAATTTTTCTGTTTTATTATGTGTATGTAAAAAATTTCTGAACGTATACCTGTATATGTAGTAATTTTTCAGAACGAATACCTGACTTTCTATTTTATAATATATGTATGTGTACGTAAAAATAACAATTTAAAAGTAATACGTACTTGTATTACTCATGTGTTTGTTTTTTCTCTGGACCTCGATAAAATGTTTCAAAAGTATTCGGACCCCACTTAAAATTACTTGCCGACCCTTGTACTAGAACTTTCTCAAAGAGTATTCGAAAGCCTTTTGCAGGTTCAGACTAAAAATTTTCTATTACTGTTAAATCTGCAGCTTTTAATGAGCACGTGAAAAGAGTCTTCAGAGTTTAGTCTTATATGCATTGCTTGCTTTATAATATGCTCTCACATCTTCACTCAGTCGTGACTTATAATCATAAACAATGAAGTTCGTAGCAATAAATAAAGAGTGTTTCATCTGAGCCGATGCAACTCAAATCGATGAATAATGCTGAAATTTTTCGAAGGAAGAAACGAGATTTTCGGAATACAGATAGTTTCGGTCCGGCCGAATTTTCTGCAGCATTTTCGTCGAAAACGAATTTTCGGTGAAACTCAGATTTTGGGCCGAAAACGAAACCGAATTTTCGGTCGATCTCTAGTTTTACTGTACTAAATAAACATAATAATCTTACACAGTAAAATCCGTTAGCACGTCCACTGCCAAAACTATAAAGTAAGAATTTTCAAATTTCTTGCTGAAAGTCGTTTGCCACCACAAATTCAGTTCGATAAATAAAGAAATTTTTTTATTCTAAAATAGTGGTGACAAAGTAATTAATGAATTAAAACCACGAGTATACTCGTGGTTGGCAGCAAATGTGTTAAAGCGGAATCGCTAGGGAGCCAAATGTAATTCAATTTTGAAGAGGTTTTCAACTGAACAGTGCAACAGTTGTATGGTATTCCATCAGTAGGCATTATGAAATTTTTATGTTATTAACCCCTTGGGGACAAGCGTCACGTATACGTGCCGCATAAGGTGCTCAGAATCTCCGATTATATCTACCAGTTATTTCTTTATTATAAATTTTGCCTTATTTAATCAGGACGTTTTCCTGATTCAATTAGCCAAAAATTTCTGTATTAAAAAACCGGTGATAAAAGATTAAAAATTCCGTAAAAGACGCTCGTCGCGAAAGGGTTAAGACAGGATTTCGTTATAAACAGCTTCCATTATCTCATGTTTTGCTGAACCACGTAGGGGAGACCGGGGCTAGTTGGCTACAGGGGTAAGTAGGCGCAGTCCCCATAAATCGCCTGTTTGTGGATAGATTGTGCAACGAGTCACAGAGTATCTTTCTTCTTGCGTTTTACAATCCTCATTGTAGTTTTGCAGCGTTACCTACGTGCAGTGGACATTTATTACGATTTTTCTGTTTTTTGCGCTCATAAGTAATTTTTTGTTGCTTCATTATTTTTCTAATTTCTAATACTTATCTTAATAATAGTTATCTTAATAATTTTTCTTAGTGTATGATTAACTGTACCTACCCCATATGTGATTTACTTGGATTATTTATGCTTAGATGTTTACTTGTCCCTTTTGTGAAGAAATTTATTATGGGGCTAGAGGGCGCATTGAACACGGGGCAAGTTGGCTAGGTGTCTGGTGTATGATGATAGCTTGAAAAACAGCAAACACCGAAAAAAGTGGTTGCAATGCAAGATTTTGGGCACACGGGGCTTGCCCAAACGGAGACACTCGATTTTAGGTAGATTTCGTATGAAATACTACCTATTGGGATCGTTCCTATGTTGGAATTTCTAAAAAATTTTTGCAGATCTACACCGATCATGACCCCTAGAACCCAAAACCACACTCAGTAAAAAACTTTATATATATATATATATATATATATATATATATATATATATATCGCTTTCTTCTGGACACGATAACTTTCGTAATTCTGCACCAATCTCTTCCAAACTGATACATAAAATCAATGGGCATAAAATCTCGGTCAAGTTCGTTAATGGGTAAAATCGGACCAAGGGGTGGGAAATAGGGAGGGGTTTTGTGAAAACAGAAAACCCCCATAACTTCTTAATTTTTGTACATATCAAATCAGTTTAAAGTTTTTATTACTTCTAAAAATAGGGCCAAAAATTTATGTATCACAGATTTTTGATAAATTTAAAAATGGGCTCAAGGGGCGCAAAAAATAGGGTTTTTGGGAGAAAAAAAATCATAACTTCGTCAATTCTCAAGATATCAAATTCAATTAATTTTATTATAAATTTCCTTAACATTATCTAAAACTTTTATATTCACAACTTTTTGATAGGAGCAATTCGTACCGCAAAATAAAATTAAAAACGAAAACAAAACGGGCGTTTGAAGAAGAAAAAAATCCATAACTTCGTCAATTCTCAAGATATAAAATCCAATTAATTTTATCATGAATCTCCTTAACATTATCTACAACTTTTATATTCACAAGGTTTTGATAGGACCAATTCGTACTGCAAAAAAAAATTAAAAACGAAAACAAAAAGGGGGTTTGAAGAAGAAAAAAATCCATAACTCCGTCAATTCAAAAGATATAAAATCCCCATGAATTTATCATATATCTTCTTAATATTGTCTACAACATCTATATAGACAAGTTTTGGATAGGACCAATTCTTAGAACAAAAACAAATTAAAAATACATACCGGTTGAAGAAAAAAAATGATCTTAGTAAGGGTGTATTCAAATCCAAACTGCTTATTTTCTGACTCATTTTACAATTCATTTTTGCTCTCAAAGGCTTCCAATTGGTACGTTTTCTTACTCAGAAACTGTATAATGTACCGTAATGGTCGATTTTTTGATAGGGGCAGAATATATTTTTTAAAATGCTGTTAAAAAGGGCATTTTGAACCGAATTTACCGAAGCGGACTGTGTTGGAAAAATCATTGTATTAAGGATGCGTTTAAATCCAAACTGCTTATTTTCGGACTGGTTTTTAAATTCATTTTTGCTCTCAAACGCATTTAATTGGTAGATTCGCTTATTCAGAAAATATGTAATGTACCGTAATAATCGATTTTTAGATAGAGGCAGAATATATTTCAAAAAATGATGTCAAAGTGGGCATTTTGAACGGAATTTCCCGAAGCGATTGTGTTAGAAACGAAAAATATTGTCCTTCTGAGAAAATAATTGTTTATATATCAAGTTTTAATTAATTGAACAAAAAATAAAAACACCGGCCGCTTATAAATCTCTTCAAAAATCACGTCAGCATGTTTCATATTTTTTTTTATTAAAAATGAATCTGGAATTATGGCAGAAAATTTCGAGTTGTTGAGCATGGAAAAGTATTTTTTTTTAATGCCGCCCTAACATGATTCTGATAAAACTAGCTATTATATGAAAATGAAATAAAAACTCGTCAAGAGCGGCCAGATAAAATTGTTAAAGTGGATTTATCTCTAATCATGATTTAGTTTTTGTTTGTGAAATTAGTATATTTGACTTCGAAATCTACCTCTGCCTGTAGGCCGTGCCGGCAGGGATTTTTTTATTTGTGACAATTGTAACTCTGATGATGTTATCGAGTAGGATAGAAGTTACTCAATGTTAATGTTTTATTCATTATTTTTATGTCTGTATAATTTAGAATTTACATTGTACGGCGATAAAGCCTTTGATTAAACCTACTGGTAATAATGAAATTTATTTCTCTTAACTCCGTGTCTTATTTAAATTTTTATAAAGCGTGTGCCAACTTACCCCATAGGTATAGGCAACTTGCCCCGTGACGGGGTAGGTTGGCGCACAATTTTCCTTTTACTTTAGGCTTCCGCTAAACATAAACTACAAAAGCTACAAACTCAAAACTCTGGGTATTTATAGCCCAATACCTGTTCTTTAAAAGTACAGTTAAAATTTCATCAAAAAATTAATCAAAATCAATAACTAAAAACTGCGCCTACTAGCCCCGGTCTCCCCTATATTAAAACGTGTAAAAACTGAATCTCTAAGATCCGGAAAGATACTTTGTTTATTGATAGGTTTCAAACTTAGCATGTGGATTTGTAGGATATTTTTTTTTAGCAGGACTAAGATTTCCTATTATAGAAAGGTTCTGTGTACACAGTTTTTACTGTATAAAATCCCATTCTATGTAGAGGAATAAATAGGGTAGTAAAAAGAAATTTAAGAGAATTTGTTACAGTTTTTTCACAGACAGTTGGATTATTTTGGCGATAGTAGTATGGTGCATTGTTTTTGTAACGTGCAAACAGTTGGAATCATAAAGAATATTTCACGATTTATCACACGCTCCCTGAGAACAGAAAAATGGCTTTAAAATTAATTTATAATTAAATTCTAAGAATATTACCAACATATTGTGTTAAAATGCTCTATCTAGGTATTCTACAAATGAAAAAAGTCTTGTTTTAATATAGAAGGTTAAACATATATTTTATTGAATTCCATCTTAAAGCTATTCTCAAATCCAAACTGTCGACTTTCAGATACATTTCTGAATTCTTTTTGTTCGCAAACACATGAAATTGGCAGATGATCTTACTCAGAAAGTATGTAATCGAACAGATTTTCCCTTTTTCTGAAAAGACAAAAAATCTTGCCAAATATCCTGAAAAGTGGGCGCTTGGAACTGAATTACCGGACGCGACAGTGCGGGAAAGGAAAAAACTGTCGTCGTTAGACAGCAATCGTTTGCAAATCAAGATGGAATTTAATTATTAAAAAAGTGAAAGCTGTTCGATTACAAATCACTTCAATAATCATGCCTGCAAGCATTATGTTTTTGCGTTTAAAAATAAGTTCGTAAATATGTGAGAAAGCTTCAGAGAGAAATATTTTTTTTAAGGTTAATCTTCCATCCTATCCTAAAAAATCTCTAGTGTTAAAATTAGAGGGAAAATTAATAGACCGGGAACCGGCAGCACAGACAATCACCTCATCGAGTTCACGGATGAAATTCTAGGATTAGTTAAATCTTTATTCGCATATTAAAACGCAATCGGTCTGCCAAGTCATATCTTGGTGGGAAATACCTGAAAACCCGATTTTAGTGGCTGACTCGTAGGTTTACCATTGTGTTTTCCTGCACCAAAAGGTATATGAAAACAGGGAGGACTGGGAGAAGGAAAACACAATGGTAAACCTACTAGTGAGCCGTATAAAATCGGGTTTTCCACCAAGATAGGACTTGGCAGACCGACTGCGTTTTAATATGCGAATCAAGATTTAACTAATCCTAGAATTTCATCCGTGAACTCGATGAGGTGATTGTCTGTGCTGACGGCTCCCGGTCTATTAGTTTTCTTTCTATTCAATCCATTCTTTGCATCATTAGTCACATTAGCTAGCAATTAATTATGGATTTTGTATAGATAATTTCTTAGTTGACTTTTGGACATGCATTGTAAAAAATAAAAAAAAGTTAATGATATGAAGTAAATAATGTGAATGGTTTGTGTGTTTTCATTTATATTTTAACCCCTTGCCTGTGACTCCCGAACTCAGTTCAGGCAATGCAAATACGCCAATTTTGGGGTACCCGACGTGAGTTCGGGCAAGAGAAAAAACATTGTTTCGATTCCGTGACCCCCGAACTCAGTTCATCCAATGCATAATATGTAACTTACCATTTTCCCAATCGATGGCGAACCCTTTCCCGCGAAAAGTTCGGCAGTTTTGCGCCATTTGTCGGATTTTTGTAATTTTGCAGTTCTTCACAAATTTCATTCAAACCACTTTATGTTTGACAGACAGGATTTGTGAAATTCAAAGGAATCTGAGGGATATGGAATTCATGACAGTTGATATAAATACTAATATTGTTGTATTAGTTTATTATATTTATTTTGAAAATGATGTCATTTGATTTATTTCGCTATAATTTGAGCAATCTATTAACATTTCCCATATATGTGAAAATATTGAATATAGTAGTTATTTCGTTTATTTTATTATTATTTTTTTAATAATCTATTTCTAACATTTTGATGATAATAACGAACACAATTAAAGAGTAAAAAAATTTCCCATTTTTGACTCGTTTTTCTCAAATATATTCCACAGGTAAGGGTTAAATAACCGAAATTTATCGATCGAACATTCACAAATATATATTTTTCTATTGAAAAATTTTTGTAACTTAAAATAATTTTCGCTCAGTTTCAATACCGAAAACAATTTAGGTTCTGTTCTAATTTTCTTTCCGTCAGAAATAAAAATTTTCCTATTTTCATTTTCCCATTCGGTTCCGGTTCAAAACTTTACTTATTTCATTTTTTACGTATGTATAGATTAATAATTGTATTATTATTATTATTATTATTATTATTATTTACCTTTTAATCGTGTCATACCATACATAGTTGCCTATAAGGTAAATGCACCAATAGTGATGGGCCAATGTACCAGCTGTAGCCCACTAATTTTTAAAGTTTAAAAACAAGCTCACAAATCCATTTCTAAAAAACGACTGAAAGAAATTTGATTAACTAGCATCCTTAAACGTTAACTTTCCAAAAAAGTTTGGAATAATTGTTTTTTTTTTTCTTTTTTTTTTTTTTTTTTGTTACTACATTTATTTATTTTCTAGAGTGCTGTCAAAAACACATTTTTTGGCGAATTCTTGGGATTTCATTAAGAGGTAAGTTTTTGAAACATTCTTTCTTTAATCTTATGCTTTACTTTGGATTAAACTGCTGTTCATATACTCTATAACATTGTAAATAATTTTTTAGATAAGCTGAAAACTTAAAAATTGAGTGTTATATTGATTCTGGGGGGTGGCCCGCTTCTGGGTCGCTGTTTCTTAAATTGTACCAATAGTGGGCATGGGGATCCACTACTGGAGCAGATGCCAAGTTTTATTTTCATGTTTAATTTATTTTAATTAAGTATTTTTCGAGGTTATAAGATCTTGTATATAATTTATATAGTTTTTTTTTTTTCTCCATGAGAACCAGTACCCAGTAGTAGACCAGGGGCCACTACTAGTGTATAAGTGACTCACTTCTGCAGCAGCGACAATGTAACTTCATTAAGCTATCCGACATATGATTATTAAAAGAAGTTAATATCTGAAATAGTTTATACTAGTTGGTTGATTTTTTGGTTGACTAAACTTCCATGATTGAATGTTTATGGAGTTTTAAACACTACAGTTAATTGAAAAGTCTATACCTATTAATTTGTATTAGATTTTTAATGTATTTAATCTTTCTTTTAATCTTTTAATATATTAAACCCTTTCAAGGGTGATGCTATGTTTATGAAACCCTTAATTTTAATTCACAAACGCCACAATGGCACGAGAATTTTGGTAAAATATTTTCATTCAATATTTCTGTGAAATATAGCCTTTTTCTCATTAAAAAATAAGTTTGTTCGTAAATTCCTGCGGCGTTCATTTATTTCAACATTTTAGTAATGAAAATGCTTTGTCCCTGAAAGGGTTAAAACTCTTATTAAAAAAAAAAAAAAAAAAAAAAAAAAAAAAAAAAAAAAAAACAGTTGTCAAAATTTATTACAATTATGTGGAAGAAAATTAATGTTAAGCGACAAACTTAACACAGAGAAATCTTGCTGCAAGAATAGTCTCAAAAATTAAAAAATAAAATAAAAAGGGATTTCTTTTTTCTCAACCCCCTTCCCCTCAGTAATCAGATGATTGTCTTATTTGGCATTACGGCAAAGTAACAATTAGAAAATAATTTGTTTTTAAGCTATAGAATTTTAAAGTTATTATTTTACACTAGTAACTTATCAGTAACTGTTCAAAACACTTAAGTGAAGCAGAAATTACGTCGGGGAGAACGTAATAATTTAGATTATAGTTTATATTTTGTTATGACAAAGCACCAAATAGGATAGAAATTTTCATACATATATTTTTAATTTTGTTGAAGAAGGCAAAGGAGTAATGAAAATTATGGAAAGAGGAGGAGATGAAAGTTTTGAAACTTTTTTTTTTTAAACAAAAATCTGCTGAAACATAGAAAATCCTCTCCCTGAAAATTAGAAATTATAAAAAAGAATATTTAGCGAAAAAACATCTGCGCTCTTCGACAATGAAGGTTGTTCTAATACATGCTATTTTTATTGGTAGAAATAACAAATTTCATTTTTTCCCTTGATTATTAGTATGGTTCTGGCACTTTAAAAAAACTCGCATTTTTAGTGTTAGAAAGCTCAAAAAACTCCCCAAATTCAATATATCATAACATGGTAAATTCTGGTCAACGAAGATTTTTTTTTCTTTTTTTGCTGTTTAACTTATTAGAGCTTGGAAGGCATTTTCCTAAATATAACTTATAAGACCCAGATCTGTATAAAAATTTTAATTTCGTAACTTTAAAAAATGCAAATATATTTTGATGGAACGGAATTTTCATAGGATGCAAAACAACATTTGAAGCATTTCTGATTTATAAAAACTTCTCTAAAATTAGCCTTATTGGGAATTAGCTATTGATCAACGATAAGAATGGGCATCCTGTATATAAACTAAAAAAAAAATTACATCGCAGATTATGGAGCTTTAGCTATTATGTAAAATGAGACCAAAATAAAATAGATTTGTAGAACTGGAGTTGATCTGCAGATTCATCGATGAAATTATTTTACGTAGCCATCTAAACTTCTAAATACTATTTCATTGTTGTATGTATATGTAATATTAAAACTGTAAAAAGAAAATATAACTTCTCCATTTTCACACTAAACTCAAGACTGGAGTGACCCACTCTTTGAGGGCCCACTACTGATGCATCAGAAATTTATTATGGCCACTACTGGAGCATAGAGGAATATAACATTTTTACCAGACTGCCAAGAAAGGGTTATGTGTTTCACGCGTATCTGGGTATGTGGATTTATTTATACCCTCGAAACGTCCGAACGGCTGGCTGGATTTTAATGAATGAGGTCTCTATCAATTCGTCTTAACGGCCCGATGGTTATAGGCTAGGTTTTGTTTTTATAAATTTAAAATGGCGGCCGTAAAATAGAAAATGGCGGTAGAGACGAAAAAAAAATTAGGCGCCCTATTGAGTGTGCATATCATTGGATACGTCTTTCAAATGAAGACGATGTTTCATTGACTATTTTACAGTCAGAAGCTCCGTTTAAATATTACACAACCTGGAAGTTGTGTAGGTAAGATCTTTAGCTTTACTGGAACTCTAACCTTCATAGACATCTATACATCTATAGGCCTCATCAAAACAGTGATAGACAGGAACTAACAATCAAACACAACTTAAAAGTCATCAATACAAGTAAATAAAAAAAATAGGTAAGTAATATAAAAAATAGTTTCACACTGATGAGAAGTAATTAGTTCGCTATTTACGCAGTCGGTTTTTTTGATTTTTTAAATTTAATTTTACTCGTTTATTTTACCTTTCTTCCGAAGAATATATTTTTCAACTTTGAATTCTAAGATTACTAGGCTAAACATATATATATCTTATTTGAATTCACTAATACATTGATAAAAGTTAGAAAAGTATCTTTAAGTGGTCCATTACTACTGCGTGTGCCTTGCTTTGTTTCAGCGAAATGTATACTCTCTAATCATCGTTTCAAATTCACATCTTCTGGAACGCGACTGCTGCTTTAAGCTAATCAGTCTTTATGCATAAATGGATAAATTATTCTACAATAATAATATATAAGTTGCATATGATAGATTTTTAATGTTTTCAACTAATAAAATTTCTTATGATTTCTCCGTGTTTTGTGACTATTTTATAAAAATAATATTATATTTCATTCCTCATCCTCCCCCCCCCCCCCCCCTCACCCTCGAAAAAAAGACAAACATTTAATATTTGAGTTTAAACTAAGCAAACTTTTTTTTTTTTTTTTTCAAAACCAATTTTTCTGGTGAAACCTTGAACCAAGTTTCAAGTTTTTCTCTATATCAATTTTGTGGAGAAATGTTATGAAAGATTGAACCAGGTTTCTGTTTTTGGTTTGTTTAATTTTGCAGTGAAATGTTGAACCAGGATTGTGGTTTTTAATTTAAAATTTTTCCTGTGCTGTGAGCTGTAATGAACTAAAATTCAGTATTTTAAAGGAAAATCAAATTTCAAAAAAATATTTGCTTAAAAGGCGCAAATTTTTGAAATTTGATTTTCATTTGAAATATTACATGCAAGGCGAAATTTTCTCTCTGGAAAAATTTCCATGTACTAAAATTCAGCTTCCAGATAATCATAATCATTTCTTTCTATTAGGATTAAATTGAAAGACGAAAAATCACTGTTATTAAATCTTTAATTATTGGATGTAAATATTTGTATTTGAAATGTATTTATAAAATAATTAAATAGAAACAGTCGGTTCTAATTTAATTGCACAAAATAACTGAATTTTTTTCACCGATGATATTTTTCTTCTTTTGATTTTTTTTCTTCTTTTTATTAGTATTCTAACTTTGTAAATCCCAGTACGTTTCTCTGTACAGTTTTGTTAGATCATTTTAGTATGATTTTTCTAGTGTTATAAGTGCTCTCGTAAATTCGTAAGCATTCATAATAAAAGTATAATTTTTTATTAAAATAATTGTTTTAAATTTAAATATGTATCCTAATATTTTAAAAAATCATTTAATTTAATATCTCGAAAATACAAAATCTTTTTTACTAAACATTATTTAATAAGAATTTCTTATAAATAATGTTTATTTTTGCTCAGAAATCCAAATATACACCAGTCTCAAGAAAAGTTTCCTTTTCGATATTTCACTTGTAACAGCATTCTTTTATTATCTCTAAATAAATTTTATGTTTTTTACTTATTTTTTATCTTGTTGTGGGTTTTTTTCTTATATTCTCTATAGTTGCTGAAATTTCTATATTATATAGTTATTGTCAAATTTGTATCTTTATTTCACAAAAAGAAGAAAAAAAAATCTGGCACTTTAATAATTAGTAAAAAACATTTTTAGATATTTCTTCATATTCTTAATAAAAATACAATATTGGCATAGATGTAACTTTTCATATTTTCACAAATTTATGTTTTATTCTATTTAGTAGACACGATCTTTTTAGAGCATCTCAGTAGAGCAGATTTACATCACCTCCAATAATTTCGAAAGTTTTGGAAGATCAGAAGTTTTTTTTTTCTTTTAACATGAGAAAGTTTCTTTGAAAATGCTAAAAAACAATGTATGTCTTCGCCCGCGTTCGTCTTTAAAGAACCACGGAACGTTTCAATCAGCGGCAAAATAGACTTATCCGATGAAAGCGAAAGTGAAACTGTGTTAATTCACAATTTGATTCCGGAGTAAAGCTGTGGAAATATACAGAGTAATCATAAATGAATGACCGGATTTAAAAAATTTATATTTTCAAAACTATTACACATATTATATTAAGTTATATATGAAAGTATAAGGAAAACAGTCCAAATTTTTATTTTCTTTACGGTGCATATTTGCTGCATTAAGAATCGACAGTGTAAAACTGCAAAATATGTGGAAGGAACTTTGCAGATTAGATGTTTCTCGTGATACAAAAGGTTCACACATCGAACATTTGTTACCGGAAAAAAAAAGGAATGTTTTTCTTTACTTTCATATATCACTTATTATAATATGTGGTTTGAAAATATAATTTTTTAAAATACGGTCATTCATTTATGCTAAACCTGTATATTATGACTGAGGTGTGCGATTTTTGCCATGAACTTTACTGGAAAAGTGAACTTAATACTAATTTAAAATATACTAATGTAGAGTATCGATGTTCTGCGCGGGATCAGCTAGTCTGAAAATAAAACTTAAACAAACACTGGTTTAAAATTATTAATTTGGATGTGAAAATATGGTAAAGCATTAATTTTCACAAACAAATTATTTATCATATATTATAGATAATTTGTTATCGTTTAGAATAGCTTTACTATTATTGGTATTATTACATCGGAGCAACCGACAGTTTCGTCAGGGAGTGAGTTTCAATAGAATAACTTCGACTTTTATAACTGCATAAATTTTAGCAAATGTTTGATGAAAATGAAATTTGACAATAAAAAAACGATTCAATGTAGTTTTCCTGGCTAAAATCATTTAGGTGTTTCACCTTACTTTATTATTATCTTTATTATATCTACATCTTTAAATTTAAATTTAACCATTGTAAATTTTAAATAAATAAATATTAAATTCTTTACGACTCATTTTTCAAATTTAATTGAATAATATGCTACTGCATATTAAAATTTCAATTTTTTTTTTGTTTATGTAAAGCAGCATAATTTACTGCTAAATACCCAAAACATAATCTATTCTAATCAATTACTGCAATATATATTTTAAGTCTGTTTATAGATAAAAAATGATTAGATATCCTAATGTAAAGAAAATATAAAGTGGAAGTGGAGATTTTATTAAGTCTATGAGTTGCACAATCATTTTTCAATTTGATATTTTTAAACACATTCCACAAATTTACTGAACTCGTTTCGAAATTCGATATTTTCATAGGATTTTGGATCCCCTTTTATAAAAGATAATATATACAATACAGTCATCAGTGTTTCTCATTGCATAAGACAAAGAAAATCTTTTCTTAAATTATGAATGCAGTAGCACCATTCTCCGAAAAAAGAACTAAAAACAAAAAAAATCAAAAGAATATAGAATTTTATTAAAATATCTCCGATTTTTTTTATTATTATTCTATGCATTAGTACCTATTTAAGTATTTATATAATGAAATTAAACTACAGTGCAAAATGAACAGAAAAAATACTAAAAATACTCTAAGTAGTCTTTCTAATATAGCTTTATTTTGCAAAAAGAAAAAAAAAAGTAGTACTAGATTTACAAAAATGCAAATTAACAACCACAGAGGCAATATTTGAAAGTTATTTTATATTTTTAGTTTTGATCATCTTTCAATAAAATTAACATCATCAAGAAATATTCAAAAATTTCAAATACATATAACGAAGCTTCATTTGATTCTGGCGTCTATTGCCATCTATTCAATTAAAAGACACAATAGTCAATTTACACTCTAAAATTGGGAGGAGCGAAAAGTTCACTCTTTGAAAGAGTGAAGGGCATTTTCACTCTTTTGGAGTGAGTTTTATACAAATACACCCCTTAAAGAGTGGAATTTTCCACTCCCGAGAAATGAATGAAATATTTCATTCCATTGTCGAGAGTGAAATATTTGACTCCATTGACGAGAGTAAAAGCCTGGCATTGTACACTTTTAAAAATTGCCGTCCAACTTTAAATCAATATATGAAGTAAAATAATGGAAAGCACCAAAATGTGTTACTTCTTAATTTTCAAAAAGGGGCTATGCATATATAACGTTATCATTATAGGGGGGAGGGGGGGGTCTGGCATATGATATCGTAAGATATCTCTAGGGGTGGGGGGGGGGTTGTGTTTTGACATCGTTATCATTTTTGATCCAATTACAATTTTATCTTTTTATTTGTAACTTGGTTTTTACATCAAAATAGTATGTTATCGTTCTTAGTATGTTATCTATTTTCCTGAAAATACAAAAGTTATTATTTAAATCCTTAAATGATTATAAAATTGTTCAGTTCCAAAATATGGAGTACCGCAACGCGTATGCATATATAATCCGCTGTTCAACAGTATAATGTGAAGTATGTTTGAAATTATACTTGTATTTAACAAGTAAATAAAAGAGAGTGTTGTCCGCCTGTTTTGTTGATAAGAAGCTCTGTCTGCCCCACCCCGTGAGGGGGCAAAGTTCAAAAAGGCATTATTACTGTTGAATGCATTATGTAACGAAAATCTATTATCAAATACTTTTAAACAGTAACTATTTCTTTTAAGTGTTATTTGAAATAAAGTTATTTCATATATAAACTGATATTTTATTGACTTCTCATCGTTTGAATCAATAAAGTATAAGAAAAATAAATGTAACATATTTGTATATCACTCCAAACAAAAGAAAAAAATTCCAAAAATCTAAAGACTTTTTATACATTTTTATTATTTATTATTATGATAACGATACCATTACTGGGGTGGGGGGTGGGAGGTGTTCTAGGGATATGATGTCGTAATGGGGGGGGGGGGGCGGGGGCAGGGGTCCAAAAATACCAAAAAGTTGATAACGTTATATATGCACAGCCCCAAACTCCATTTCATAATGTAACTTAGAAAATTACGCTGATCTGGTACTAAAACTCATTCCTTTTCAAGAGTCAATGCTCACTCCTCTGAAAGAATTATTCACTCCTGTTTAGAGTAGATATTCACTTCCCAGGAGTGAGTATTGTATGTATAGGTATTACTCATCAGTTAATCAGAACAGCAAATCTACAATGCTTTTTTAAGATAAGAGAAAGCATTGCTCTTTCGTCCGCCATTTCAGGATTAAAAGAAACGGGTACTATTAAAAGGATTATTTGTGGAAAGTAAAAGTAAGTCTTATTTAATTTTAATAATTTATTCCTGTAGATTTTCTATCTTATGAACATGAGTTAAATAGTTTTTATGTCATATGGAAAAATATCGATCTCGTTTCCCGATTTCAGAAGGGATTGCCTTTTATATTCCCTTTTCATGTAACGGTTTGGAATCTAATTGTTTTAACAATTAAATAACAAACAATGCTTAGCAAAAAATAATCAGGACTTTATTGGTTTGGCCTTTGTGAATAAAAAAAAATGAGTGTAAATATTTTGTTCTTTTTATTAGCTACAGTAATGTGAAATATTTTATTTTGCCATCACTCGAATACAAAAAACAATACGTGGAATATCTCACTTTGAAATACTGACACAGAGATATCTTGATTCGTGGCTTCATTTCTAGCACCATTCTAAACATTTATGCGCAGTGATCCGCGATTGTGTTTTGTTGAAATAGTGATTTGTGATGTTGGATTTCTTCGGTTTTTTACTGTTTTTTCCGTTTATAAACACTTACTGTCTGTATTATTATTATTATTTTGTAATTAAATATGATATTCGATTATTATGACATTACGAAAAAGTTTTCAAATTGAAAAATAGTATTATACTGGGAAAATGTGTTTTTACATATTACAGTTTATAATTTAAGAAGTGAAACTTTTGAAGGTTTTTTTTTTTAATTATTATTACGAATAATATTTTAAATTATTATTTAAAAACCTAAATCTTCATACCAATGTTTTCAGATTTATTTAATATATACCAAATTTCTAAAATAAATAGGAATTTCTTATATCATATGGCAAGATGTTTGACACGTTGTTAAATCTAATAATGCATATAATTCATATATTCCAGTTCTTCATTGTTTAATAGTATAATTATAAAATAATAATTATTATTTTTAGTGTTTTCCAAATGAATATATTCTTTTTTTTAAATTGTATGTAAGCAAATTATGTATGTAAGCAATATTGTATGTAAGTATTTCTGCTGTTTATGATTTTAAATTTTCGAGATTCAGTAATATCAAAACAGATTTAACTATAGACATTCTGCATCAGTTATTAAATTTACTTCTATTAACGCGTTTTCTACGCTTATGAAACACATAATTATTGGAATTAAAAAATAAATCATAATATTTAAGCATTGAAATAAAATATTTTTTTATGCATGCAATGGAAGTTTATGGATAAAACTGCTTTAGTATATTTTTTAAAAAGTTAATATTATCCTCTTATATAATATAGCATCGAATATTTTTTTTAAGATATTAATAATCACTTTTTGCATTAAAAATGTTTTTTCAAACAATAAGAACATTACATATGCAGTCAATTCTTTTCCTTTTATATTTCGTTCTGTTTTTCTAGTTCCTAAATCAATATTTTTCTATAAAACATATGAAATCTATTTAGCTCATATTCACAAAATATATGAGAATAAAAAAAATTAAATTAAATATGGCTTATCATGTCGTTCCATAAATAAGCATGTTATTAATGTCAATTTTTCAGCAATAGTGGACGAAAATTCGAAATCATGATTAATTTTAAAAATATTTTTAAAAGAAAAATATATACATATTCCAGAGAATATAAAGATTTAGACTACAATCACAAATCACAACACATAACAAAAATTCTTGCACATTCTTAATATTTAGACAAAGCTTAGAACTTATTAACAAAAGATGCGAGTTGATAAGCATTGTTTTTTAAGTGGAAAAAAATAGAACAATAGGGTTCTACAAAATAGCGATACTTTACTGAAAAATACGGTAATAAGATATTTATTCAAAACAAAAATTAAAATGAAATTACACATTGTTAATCATATAACGTCCACCTGTTATATAGTTAATAATAAAACTTTAAAAATAACTAAAATACAGTAAAAAATAACGCTATATCAGAGTTAAATTCATTAGCAATAAATACCGAGATCATATTCAATTAAACATTGTAATTCAATTAAAAATTATAATTCAATTTAACATTTGAATTACACATGAAAAAAAAGAACATAACGTACATTACGGGAATTATTAAAATACTAAATACAACATAATTTGAATCTGAAAAGAAAGAAATAACATTAGCTGATTAAGATTTTGGTTAATTACTTGCCCTTAAGAGCTTTTTAAAACTATCATATCTTTATAGGGCATGCAATGAAAGCAAACAGAAGGGATAAGTTTGGAATAAAATATTTTAATTTATTTCTGCCAGTAACCTAATTTAATTCATATGTAACTTTAACTGAATTTTTCCTTAAAAGTTCAATTAGTGTTACAAACTATGAATTAAATAAATATTGCCAATAAAATATTTTATTCCAATCTTTACCACGCTTGTATCTATTTTCATGCTCTGAAAGATACGATTAATTTAAAATGCCTATAAAAGCAACATAAAAAATAATTCACTCCATAAAAAGTGAACATTCACTCCTATGAAAGAGTGATTATTCACTGCTATCAGGGGTGAAAAAAGCACTCCTTTTGCAAGTGAATAGTCATTCCTCCAAAAAAGTGATTATTCATCCTATTTAGAGTGAATATTCCCTTTCCAGGAGTGAGTATTCACTCTTTCAGAGAGTTAACAGTTCCACTTTTACTCAGAGTGAATAGTCACTCTAAAGAGGTTTTGCATATTTTGACTCTGCGATAGATACAAAATATGCACAGATTCACTCCTCATGAGTGAATAATCACTCTTTTTTATTTAGAGTGTAGATACAATGTACGTGCAGCAATATATATATATGTAATTCACAAAAACAAAATACCAGTACATATATAATATAATAATGTATACAGATGAGAAATTAAAAATCATTAAATGAAGATTAATATTTCGCATGGTAACTACCCCCGCCCCCCCCCCCCCCGCCCCCGAACCTCATAACCTTCATATATATCACCAAAAATATCTGTAACAATATTAACCTTTAACTGATGTGACTAAAATTTGTCACACAACTGATGTGATCGGGTCTCTCAGACCCCTCGAATAAAATGAATAAAAAAAATAACTCAAATGGTTGAATTTACTTAAATTTTGTCCTAACAATATCGTTGTACTTCTCTTAGGAGCATGTGAATTAAATTGCATGAAAAAAGTATTTTATTCATATTATTTAACTTCAGTACAGAAAAGTAAAAATCTGTAAAAGTGTTTACAGCTGGGAGTAGCGGGGTCTGGGAGACCGCGTGACATCAGTTAAAGGTTAATTGAAAGAGGAACTAGTTGAATGTGCCAATCCAAAAATTTTCTTCTATCTCATACATTTTAATAATTCAAAAAGTAGTTACAAATTTTAATACTTCAATATTATTAATTCAATACTATTGCCAACTTTGATTTTCATCTTAAATTTTTGCTTCAGTTAATTAATCTCAGTAAAAACGAGTTAATCTCGAACGTGATATTTACTAATATCAATATTTTTTTGCCTTTATAAAAATATCTTTTACATGTTTGTGCAATAAATTTGGTTTGCAATTTCTTTTATTTTGCATGTATTTGTATTTATTATTATTTTTTTAATTCTTTATTCCTGCATAGCATTTGGTTTATACAGTGCTGAATTCAGAACAGGCATGTTTTTAAAAGCCATTATTTTGAAGCTGCTTCTGTAACTTATTCCTGGCGAGGAGATAGACACTAAGGCACTGCAGATAGGTCCGTTGATTCTCCTGCTAGTGCGATTTCGGAGTCAGTAATCATGAAACCTACTATAAGCGGAAAAAAAAAAAAAAAAAAAAAAAAAAAAATCTGAAAACGACACAGACAAACAATCTGGAAGGAAAACGTGGGTCACAGTAAAAGTTGTTAAAAATATAGGAAACAAAAAGAAAAGAGTAAGTTGTGAAGAGACTGGTGCGCAATAAAGCTGCAAAAACAATCCCCTGCCCCCCCCCTCCCCCCCCAAAAAAAAAACCCCCTCCAAAAAAACAAAGAATATTTAGAAATGTTATCTCCCTTCCCAAAATTAGTTAAGTTAAAGTACAGAGGGAGCCAAAAAACAGCTGTGTTAACATCTTTGCCATATAAAGTAAATGTTGAAGTGAAAAAAAAAAAAAAACCCCGAAAAAGAAGTTCTCAAAGCACAAAAGCAATTGAAACATCACGTTTTAAAAAATAGGCGTAATTAATTTGTAAATAAAATGATCGAAGGGAAGAACTACAGGCATAAGGTAAAGAAACTTTCTGTTGCAAAAAAAAATTGCAATGATTCAGAATTTAAAAATAAAAATCAAGTCAGTGATGATTGATTTAGCCTAATTTGTAAGAAAAATAAAATAGAAGAAAGTATTCAGTGTTCAGATTCCATGTTGTGTGCGCTGGAATAAAAAATGAACAAAAGAAATTAGTGTGTAAGCCTTGCGTCACTTCTGACCTGATATTCAAAACTGGCAATTAGTTTCATAATTTCTATTCTTAATTACTTATAACTTTGATTTATATTTTGAATACATTTTGATTAAAACAATTACTTTTACTTTCAGACATTTGAATTCATTATATTTCATTGCTATTCTTTTGTTTGATTGTTTCATTTATCGCAAACTTTGCCTTTAATAAAATTATTTATATTCATTACTCATTAATAAAGTCTAATACTGTTTTGACCAATTTAAGAGACTGGGGGCGGGGATCCAACTTAGGCTACCAGTCGCTGAATTTGGACCGCTTTTGACAATTTTTTCAAATTAAAATAAAACTTAAGAGTTTGAAAAAGAAATTGTTCTAAAGATTTATTTAATTAGTAGATGAATAGATTAACCACGTTTAATGATATTTTGCAGATATTCCAAAAATTAAGTGAATTACACCTATAAATATGCGAAGTGGTCCAAATTCGGCTACTCTCCCGTATAGAACCGCTAGAGGTGAAATATTTCGAAATTCAAGGAGGACCTGCTTGCGGTAGCGAAAAACATAAATGTGAAGTTTAAGTCAATTCTTTACATAACTTCCTACACTTTTCAATGGTACAATAACGGAAATGACACAAAAATCGCTATTACAGTACTAGGCGGAATATTTCCAAATTGAGGGAGGACCAGCTGGCCATAAAAAACACACACAAAAAGTTTGGTTCAGTTGTATTCATAACTCCATACAGTTTTCGATGGTACATTGGCGACACACAGGCAGGCGAACATTTTGCATAAAGATGTTTTTTGGGGATCTCTGACTCCTAAACGTGTAAATCCATCGAAAACCGGAAGTCAGAAATTTTTTCGATTACAATACTTTCTTCTATTGAAAATAGATGAAAGAAAAAAATAAATAATAATAATAATAAAATAACAATATGTTTGCTCTGTGTATATTTGAATTTTCAATTAAAATTCATTTTTATGTGCCTTCGTAATTATATAAATACGAAGCATCTACAGTCGTCGTCTGATCCGTCCGTCTGCCCACATATAACAGCGTAAAAACTACCCAACCAAATTGTTTGAAATTTAACATATAGAATCGTTGCAAAATTTTGTCGAATCATTTCAAATTTTATGAAAATCAAATCACAACTTAAAAAAATTTCTTCATAAATGTTTCAGATAAAAGTTTTCTTCACTCTAATAAATCCTATTATACGTATTTAATTCAATGATATCCCATGATAGGTTATGATTCTAGATCGCCATGGTGATTATTATATTAAATCCTATCATACGTAATTAATTCAATGATATTCCAGGATAGTTTATGATTCTATGCTGCCATGGTGATTATTATATTAAATCCTATCATACGTAATTAATTCAATGATATTCCAGGATAGGTTATGATTCTATGTTGCCATGGTGATTATTCTATTAAATCCTATCATACGTAATTAATTCAGTAATGTCCCATGATAGGTAATGATTCTAGGTTCCCATGGGGACGACGTCCTATTTAAGATGGAGTCCTATTATTTCCGTATTACTGAATTTAATATATGTAATCGTATATAATAAAAAGTTTTAAATTTCAAGTCGTAAAATTCCTTTAATTTATATGCACTCGTAATAAATTGCATATTCATGCATTTTTTCAAAAGAGTGCAACTTGTTTAAGTTATATTATTACAAATTTAAATTATAAAAAAATATCAAATGCTTTCCCAAAAAACTTTTTTTTTCCAGAAGTTTTGTTACATATTCCCTTTAATTTATAAGAATTTTTTTATATTAAACAAAGAAACTACTACGATTTCTGTATTTTTATATTTACATCTGAATGTTAATATTCAGTTAAAGGACACAATAATCAAAATATCAATTCAAAATATTCAATTAAAGAATTAAAGGACACAACATTCAGTGATATATTTACAAATATATATACAAATGTTTATCAAACGCTTTTTTTTTTAAAGTTTCTTGCAAAATTTGCAGAAAAAATCTTCTTTACTTCTTATTGCTGTTTTTGTGCAACTCGAGTGGATCCATTCCAAACAACCATCGCATCTAACGCAGTTATCTTTGCAATCATTTTTGCAAATTTTGCACCACCATATGTTTATTTTTTTTTTTCATTTGTGCAGTCTGTTGCAGGGTAGTCCATCCATCTTCAGTGAAGTATTTTTTTATGCCACGTAAATCAACTGAATCGTCTATTGCTCCGCAAGGCACATTCGCAGGTATTGTTTCCACGAATTTCTTATCAATCTGCGCGCCTTGGAGAGCTTCTTTAACTACTACAGCATCATCGACAAACCACCTCAACATTTTTTCATGCTGAGTATGCAACTGTTGTCTGTGAAATGGCAATGGACGAAATTTTTTCTTCCTGGTGACGCTAACTACCGTTTTTGAAAAACCTAAACGAAATCAAAATATTTAAAATTTTTAGTAAAATAGTGAATCAGGAGTTTTAAAGGATATACAAAAAGTAATTTTCAAAAATCAAAAATTACCTTTAGAATTACCACGCCTTTTCAAAGGTTGTGGTAGCTGAAGTTTCTGACAAACATTTTCCTCTAAAATAAGTAAATAAATAAATAAATAAAAATAATAGTGTTTCATCACAATTTTTTTTAAATTTCTCTTCTGCTGATTAGTTCCTTATCAGCAATTAAAAAGAAAAAAAAAACTTAAAATATGATGAATCATGAGTCGAAAAATTAAAAAAATTCTGTACCTTTTTTGATAAAAATTTCATACATACATATGTTAGTAACAAAATATCCCTTCAGATTGCTCAGGCATATGTGTAGAATAGGTAAGTTTACAGACAATAATATATAATAGTTTCTATAACAAGGTATATTGAATATTTAAAAACAACACTTTGAAAAAATTGAGTTTAAGGTTTATGTATGATGTAAACAAACTGAATAACTTATAAAAAATTCCAAATCCTCGTTGTCGTAGAAACAAAAATAATGTATCATTTCAAAGGTGAACAAGAAAGAAGAATAATGCGCTAAGCATAGATTATGAAACACTTTTAACACTTCCTGAATGCTTTAACAAAACTTCGTTATTTAGGGAAATATGGCAAATAAGATAACTAAGTAAACATTTTAGAAAACGCATAAAACATTTAAAAAACTGATTTCAGCAGTTACCGTTCATAGCCAAATATGTATTCCAAATCTTTTGAACAGCCCTGTATCTAATCTGTAGGTTGATATTTATACTACATAATGGGAAAAATTTAGTGTAGCAAGAAAACGCATAACAGGTTGAAATTTCTCTTTCAGCAATTTATACTAATAGATGGAAATATATTTGAATACTTTTGTACAGCCCTGTAGTTCACCTATAGTATCTTTATTACAAGCCTCTATTTAGCTAAAATTTAATTCAAACTAAAACACTCCTCGAATTACTGAAATCCCATTTCCAGAAATTATCATCCATAGACGGCCATATAACCAATTTTTACGTGACCCTGTATATCATTTTATCTATACTCTACAAACATTTCTTAGTAAACTAAATGCAGTTCAGCGCAAAAATGCATATGTCATTTAAAAACCACCTTTAAGCAAGCAATTTGTTCTCATACCCAATAACTCTTACGAATTCTTTTGTGAAGCCCTGTATGTGAACTATAGCATTTATACGCACCATACATATGCACAAATATAGTGAAACATAAAAGCGTATATCATAATTAAAAATACCTTTCCAGCAATCCTCGCTAATGTACAGTACTACGGATACAATATAGTATCTGAAAACTTTTGTGTGTCCCTGTAAATGCTATGCACTTCGTATTATACATAAAATAACTTAGACTAAAACTCAGCGACGTATATCAATCATTATATATGAAATAGTTTAACATAATTAAATACGCCGCAATCCCCCCCCCCCCTTATATCCTTATGTAACAGAATTCTTTTGTGTGGCCCTGTAAATGAATAATAACTATTCTTTGCACTGCATATTCTACAGAATGCATGTTTTAGTGCAATTCATAAATACATATCAATTTTATTATGTTTTAAAGCGTGTAACTTCATTAAAGATAATTTTTAACGCTCTTCTCAACTTTGTTGGAAACTGTAAAAAAAAAAAAAAAAAAAAAAAAAAAAAAAAAAAAAAAAAAAATGGTAGCTAAGGTAATGGATCAAAATATTTTAAAATTTACGTTCATTGATGGTACATTAGCCATCTGTACAAATACCTTGATTCTGTAGGAATCACATAGATAATATAGAATCGCATATCAAGTCTTGAAAAAATAATTTAAAAGTAATTATTAAACAATTTTCTAATAAAACTTTGGAGGAGTTTACCTTCAAATCTTGACGGGTACCATCTAGTATAAGGTATTTATTTCAGTAAGGGTTGCAGACATATTAAAATAGATTTTTCTATAAACTATCTCTAAGTTATCTCAAACAAATGAAAATAAGGGATGAATACATTTATCATTACTTATATATGTGGATGGCAAGTTGCTACTGCAAGTCGGATTATGATAGGCTTATTGTTGACTTGGCACTTCTATTAAAGTAATAATAATAATAATAATCACATATCCAAAGATTTTATATAAAAATTATTCATGAGGAATTTTAAAAATATCAATGTCTGCTAAAAGGCTATTGGAGATAGAGGGAAATTGAATTCACAAATAAAATACACTAAATGGAGAGATAGGTACATACATGATGATTGTTTCTTTAATATCCAGTAATCAATTAATACAGAATGAATTGACAGCAACAGACTATGTATCTGTACGTGTGTGTATGCACGTGTAATTAAAATAAAATTGCTTATGTAAACTGAATAGAGAGGCCATTTAAATATAGGGAATCATTAACATTTCAAAAGTAAACTATAAAATGCGATTTAGGTTATACAATTACTATAAGGGTAATGAAAATGTCAGAAAGGCCTACAAATGAGGTATAATTTTTATATACGGTATTTATTTCGTTAAGTGCTGCACACATATTGAAATAGATTGTTTCTTTAAACTTTATGTGAAACAAATGAAAATAAGGATCACTACATTTATCATTGCTTATAAATGTGGATTGCAATTTGTTACTGGAGGTCGGATTATGAATCTCCTGTTGTTGGCTTGGCACTCCCATAATATATATATATATCGCTCACCCGCAAGAAAAGTGACACATCTCGCAAAAATTCATTTTGCATTTTATTCCACTAATAGGTTTGTCGTAGGTGTGGGTGTGTCTTTCTACACAAAACGTTTCATAAGTGTCGTCATACGGGAAATCACTTCATTACGCTATTTGTCCATTCGTGACCACAGAAGAGGAGTGAATTGTGTGGGGAGGTAAATTTATCCAACCCTCCAAACCTCATCGTATGGTCTTCATTCTTAAGGGTTTTATGCTTTTATGCACGTTTTTACTCCTGCATGCTGAACTGAGTGCACTATTAAAAAATGGGTGAAAGTCTCTACCATTCTGCTCATTAGAGTTGACTATAGTTTTAGTAAATATGCTTAACGCAAATTGCCTTTTAAAATGCTTAACCTTTTCAAAAAACATATCTATTAAAGATGATGAATTGTCAATTTTGGATAGAACTCAGTGTGAAGCTTTCAAATGATACAAAAAATCATAGTTGCGATTGAATATTTCACTACACTGCATACACTTATCCTGCTCGGAGGGCTTGTGGATCTTCATGTGTTTTAATAAGTCATACTTTCTCAAGAACGCTTCACCGCATGAATCACATTTATGTCGCGGAGGTATCTTAAAATGAGATAATTTATGACGATTCAAAATAGCATTTCTAGAGAATGCTTTTTGACATATGTCACATACAAATGGTCTTTCTTCTGAATGAATCATCAAATGTTGTTTTAAATTACCTTTTCGTAAAAAAGACTTGCTGCAAATAGTACACATATAAGGTGGCTTCTGTTTCTTCAATTCTGATGAGGAGGATTCCGCTTCCTTATCTGAAACGGGTTCTACTTTAGGTCGTACTGTTAATCCTATGTCTTGATCATTAAATTTTCATGAAAAAGTTTGACTATTCAAACTTGATACATCATCGCTTAACATAGCAGAATATCCATCATGATAACTACCCATATTATCCTAAGTGAAAATAATGTTTTCGCATATACAAAGAAAAGCAAACACTAATGAAAAAGTCTGGTTCCATTCAATTTTATATAATCATAGGGGACGCATGTTAAAAAATTTTAATGATGATGCATATCAAGTAATATGATTGGTGCAAAAATTACAGAAAAAACATGTGACATAAAACAGTATGTGTATAAAGTTCACGGGAAGTGAGTCAATCAAAAATGAAAAGGTACTTATGTAATGTCTAAAATAAAAAGAATATGATTAATCACGTTACGAGTTTGAATTCATCATTCTAAGGTTTTACAAATTAATTTTATTATTTCAGTGAAATAGATGGTAAACCTAAGGTTAAACTCATAGTAAAGTTATTAAACTCTTCAAAAGAATGAGATGAAGTGTAGCAGTAGTTTTAAAATTCATTAGAACTAATGTAGAATCATCAAATAATTACCTACCCCAATAACAAACTATGAGCTGATTGAACTTAAAATAATTAATAAATAAAAAATCTCTCAAATATTGCATACTTTCTTTTTCTGGTGTTTAACTAATATTAGCATACTTCGCAAAAAAATTATTTTACAAAAAAAAAAAAATAAATAAATAAAAATAAATAAATAAATAAATAAATAAAACAAGCAAAATGGTTTGCAATCAAAAGTTAATTAAAATAAGAGATATTTCTTCGGTGTTTATACTACTTTTTAAAAAAATATGCGGGATAGCAATTAAATAATATGCTTAAATTACTGCGGTATGTTGAAAAATAATGTACGTAGTTAATTGAAATATTAAATAAATCCTCTTTCTGAAAATTTGAATTTATGTAAAAGTGAATTAATCGCTCCTAAGATCAATGGTTATCATTATTTACATATTAGCTATTTTCAGTTAAAAAGCTGATTACTTATCGAATGTTTGTGAAAGATAGTGAGTAACTGTTGATAAGGCGATGAAGAAAATCTATTTCAAATTTCAGACAATCAAATGAAATGCATAGTAACGTACAATTCTTAAATTAGATAACAGGATTAATGCTAGTAGCAGCAATGTTTAATTTAAATCGTTTGGTAGCCTTCTAATCGATCAAAAAAATATGAATCGCTTACAAAAGAAATATCTAAAATTAATTTTAAGCAGTCCTTCTATTTCAATGTGAAACAGAAATTGTATAAACTTCCAAAACATCAAAAGGGGGAAGCATAGTGTTCATTGAAAAAGATAGTGTTCATAAGTATGGTTTGGTTTGTGTTTATGACGGCCAATTATCAACACGAGCGTTCATAAGTATGCTAGTAAATGCTGGGGCGCGGTCTGGACAATAGGTAGCATCTGAGTTTTAAAAAAAATGAAACTTGAATCGTAGTTCATGGGTTCGTAACCAAAGCTTGGTAAAGAGATCATAATCTCGTGCGCAGAATCGATATAAACAGTTAAACAAAAAATTGTATACGTTGAAGAAATTCTAGTATAAATCAGGATCTAAATTATTATTCAAAAATTTTTAAAAACTCTCCTCTAAGAAGACGATTTCAATCCGGTTGAACGGCCACAGGCGCAATGCACATTCAAACGTTTGAACTATATCCTAAAGATGGCAACATCAAACATTTTCTCCAGTAAAAGGGGCGATGGTCTTATCAACCTCCCCAAACGATTGAAAAAAAAATTAAGCCACCCTAAAAATTTAGCCCCCTCAAACTTCTTTCGAAAAGACCTACCCCTCTATGTTATTATGTGTATTAGTTTACCATCTTATTTCCATTCCTACTCTAAGTCGATTCGAAAAAAATTAAGAACTCCTAAAAATAAGCCCCTTTATACTTCCTCTCGAAAAGACTTAACTCCTCATGTTATAGTATGACACCACCTTAAATGATCATTCATTCCAACTCAAACACGATTGAAAAAATGTTATGCTTATCATTTTCATGTTTTAATAAAATGATTATGATAATATTAATAACAATATCATTATAACAATTTGCAATATTGTTATTATAATAAACAAATGAGTCATGTTAAAGATTTGATAAACAAATACACACACAGATACACTTCCGCTCGTCTTTGATTATCAGATTAGCGATCCCCCTCCCCCCCTCCGGAAACATCATTACAAATAGACTAACGTCTGTCGAAGACACATATACAGGGTTGTTATAATTAAAGTTCGCCTATTCAGAAGGCTCTAGAGCCGGTTCTATGGCTACAAACGAAACAAAATTTCACTAGTACGTAGTTAAAGAGATGCGCTCTGCGAAAATCGAAAAAAAATTTTAGTTAAAATTTTTGTCAATAGGTGGCGCTGCGCCAATATTTAAGCTGATATTTGCAGATTCCTTTATTTTGTAAAAAACAAAATACAGGAAATTTATTTCACAGTTGGTAAAAGTAAACTTTTTCAGATTCGTTATATCAATTTCGGTCAATTCAGATGAAGCACACAAAATCACAAAATTTCACCCAACGCTTGAAAAAGATCACATTTTTACCGACTTCAAAAAGGAGGAGGTTATCAATTCGACGCGTATGTATGTTTTTTTTTTTTTTTTTATGTATGTTCACCGATTGCTCCGGAACTTTTTGTCCGATTTATGTGATTTTTGTTTTAATTGAAAGAGGATACTCTCGAATTGGTACCACTTCCGTTTAATCGAAATTGGTTGAGTAGTTTTTTAGTAATTCAACAAAAACCAATAAAATGAAGGATTTCACCCAAATTATCTTTCATTGTTGTAACCGGTTTCTCAATCATAAGCATAAACCTATGTATTCATATACGTTGGCGCCAAGTTGTTGCAAAACTTGGCGCAGGTACGTGAATTATCGCCAAATTTGGCGACCAAAATAAGTCGCCATAAATGAAGCCAACTTGGCTGTAACTGACTAATTTGGCGATATTCCCATTCAAATACAGTAATGGATCTTCCCCAATCTGTTTCTTCGCATTTTCTAATCGACAGTCATATTTAAAATTCTCAATTGGCAATCGCAATCAAAATAGTAATTTAATATACATTAATTAAAGATGCACCATTATTTCAAATGCTAAATAATACAGAAGCAAACTAACTTAATACAAAACAATAATTTAGTTTACAATAGTTTAGTTTAATTAAACACATAGCATCAGACTGGCGGCACATAATATATATATATATATATATATATATATATAATAGGTACTTCTTAGTTATCCCGTCGACCAAATTACTGTCGCCATATTGTAAGATTAAATGCCAATAATGGTTTGCCATTAATTAATTAATTGTAAGATTAAATGCCAATAATGGCCAATAAAACCATTAATTCGACGTTTTATTTGTAGTTTTATTAATGTTTTACTAATTTATTTGTTCTTTCGTTATTTAAAATAAAAATTATGTCAATTTGTATAATTTGGCGAGTGGTTTGGCGATTTATATAATTTGGCGAAATTGGTCGACGGGATAACTAAGAAGTACCATAATATTATATACATACCTATATTATATTATATTAAACAGTTATATGTATGAATGCTTTTCGATTGTCTTTAATATTTCCACTAAACAACATTAATGATAACTTTCCTGTATAGGGGACTTGGAGAGAAAATGAAAATTTCACTCATATTTTCTGACAACCTATTAACTCTCTCGGTACTACTTAGTTATCCCGTCGACTAATTTCGCCAGATTATATAAATCGCCAAATTATACAAATTGACATAATTTTTATTTTAAATAACGAAAGAACAAATAAATTAGTATAACATTAATAAAAATACTAATAAAACGTCGAAATAAAAATCACTTGATGACGTAAACACATCTATCTTGCTTAAAGTCAAGTGAATGTAACATTTACGATCAACCATTATTGGCATTTAATCTTATAGTTTGGCGATAGATTTTTGGTCGACGGGATAACTAAGTAGTACCCCTGTCTCATGTACACAAGCAAGTTTTTCAATATTTATAAATTAATTTATTGTAAACAACCATTTGTCTACTTTTATATACAAACAAAAGTTGAGCCAAAATCCCTATGCTGTTAAAGTACAAGATAAACAACATAGAAAGAAATAAAAGGAGTTACTCTAATTAGTATTACAGGCAGCATTGTTATGGTGCGGTGTATTTACATGGCACAGAACTTAAACATCAGTAGGCATAAGCATAATGGCGAAAGCAAGTCAGTGAGTTACGCAGTCATGAAAACATTTGAATTGTATCAAGAAATGAGAGCAAGTAAATTTGAATCAGATTGCCCGATAACAGCAAAAAGTGTGCGATACTAATAGCAAACATAGTTTAAAGGAAATGCGAATATCATAAGTTGCTTCCGAAAGTCCTATATGTTCTATATGTTTTGCAGTACTATACTCACTAAAATACGTCAGTTAACTATGCAGAGCAATGACACTTTGACCAAGACTATTAAATGAGCATGACGATGAATTTCTAATCTTCCGTAATCGAGCCCACAGTTAAGGCTAGCGTAAAAAAAAATAGCAGCAGCAATTGGATTAATGTAAATGTGGGTATCATAAAATATTTAATTTGCAAAACGCTTCAATGCACCAAATCATATTAGCCCAGAAACAACAATTGGCAGTGGACGCAATAACGGTAGATTACTTAATAGTTTTAAAATCTCCACTGCCCAACGTATTGCAAATGATGATGCAATAAGAAGCATAAATGCCTAAGTGAGTTAAGCTGATTTTGTCAAGAAAGATTACAAACAAAAGTAAACAAAATGCCGTCATGATGCAATGAGTTCTCAATTTCTCTATCAGAATCTTTAGATTTGGCGAAAGATTAAGCAAATAATTTAAATTATGAATAAAAGTACTCTGCTGAAATTCTTAGCATACATTTAAGCACATTGGCATTACGTATACATTATACATTACATATTGGCACTTGCATAATATCTCCATATAAGAAAACATTAATACCACCAAAAAATAGATTGTTTTTAAATTCTTGAAACCTCAAATGAATTATATATAAATTCTCTTTTGACACCATAGAAATTTCATATATGACCAGCCATTTGTGGGAACGCCATTTAAGACTTTCGCCCTGTAGTCTTTTCACGATCATTGTTTGATAAGTTATTCGGTTGTCATGCACCCTAATGGCTCCTGGTACATGTAAACTCCGTCGATAGTTGCGAAAACCTCGAATTTACCTATGAATTATACCTCTGAGGTGCCTTGCCAGATGAAGGTCTCGTTATCTGATTAAGCTTCTAAATTACGAGATCAACATGAGTAGCAATGAAAGGTGTTCAACAAGAAGATATAAATGTTAAGTAACTGGCATAAAAAAGTTCATAATTAAGAAATAGGCACTGCCGATAGTAAAACGATCTAGGCGTTCATCAGGTTTATTGCCGCTACGTGGCGATTAGGTGGTCTCCTACGCCGATGCCCGGTATCAAACCCTTTCATCTAGGGCAACCAGGAAGATAAAGGCCTGGTCATAGGTTAGAAAGTATGAAAAATAAGTCATTGGGTCTCTCTTCTCTATTTCATAGAGCATTTTTAGTAAGCCGAAGAACTTTTTATTGTCAGTTTCCAAAGTTCGATATTTTTTCATGCGAGCAGCATCTCTTGTCGTTCTACCCATGTCCAAATAGAGAAACAAAAATATTTAATTAAAAATAAAGCTATTAAATCTGAAGAAGAATAAATGTAATATATATATAAAGAATTTTCACAAAAAAACCTGTATTATTAATGTATACACAAATCTGGACAAAAGTATTTACTTATCAAAATAACATCTTTAAAAGTTTCTTTAAAAGTCCGTAATTTCCTCCAAAAGAATTATGCAAAAATTGTAACTCAAAAAAAAAAAACTAAAAAGTGAAAAATAAACTTTTTTACCAAAAATAAAACCGACTTCAAAAACTACTACAAAGTAAAAAATAATTTTTTTTTACATAATATAGTTAATAAGAAATTAAATTAAGAGCATTGTATTTACCATGCGTATTATTATATTTATGTGCCTTAATTTGATTTTTTGGAGTCGGTGCCAGCCAAGCAAAGTTCAAAATTAAAATTGCTTATCCAATACAAATCGTTACAATATTCAACAAAACCGTTTAGGAAAAAAATTCCATTCTCAATCAACTCTGACACCATCCTGCATTTGAAAATCTGTTTGGCTACGATTTTTTTACATAATAGCCTGTATAAACGCATTAATTTTACAATAATCCTTAATTTAGCACACATAATTACAACTAATCTCACTTGAAATTACACGTTTATAAAATCAGATGAAATGTTTCAAAAATGGTAAAATTAAAATTTTTTAACTAAATAACAAATCGTAAAAAAACTCGTAGTTATTTGGGTGTGTGTCTGTTGGATAATTATACTTAATTTCGTTTGGCTGGCACCGACTCCAAAAAATCAAATTAAGGCACATAAATATAATAATACGCATGGTAAATACAATGCTCTTAATTTAATTTCTTATTAACTATATTATGTAAAAAAAAATTATTTTTTACTTTGTAGTAGTTTTTGAAGTCGGTTTTATTTTTGGTAAAAAAGTTTATATTCAAATTTTCGACGAACGACGTCAAAGTGACGTCGCAACTTCGAAAACTTGAAATACCCTTCTAACCACCTGACAATTTAAAACTTGCTGATAAAGTGTGTCTGTGATTTCTTTGACACTGGAACAGTTGATTGTTTCTGAAAAGCATTTGAATCTACGCTTTGTGGAGAATGGTAACTTTGAAAGAAAAGGGCACTTCTTGTAAATTTATTTTATCAAAATAAAAGCAACGCAGCTGCAGCTCTTCGAGAATTCCGAAACTAAAAGATGTTAGACGTGGACCAATGTCGGATCGTGGAGTTCACAAAATGATTAAAAAGTTCGAGGAAATAGGAAAACTCGACATTCTTCCTGGCAGAGGACGAAAAAAGGTAAACATTTCTAGCATTGAAGATATTGCTACTGCTGCCGTGGATTTAGCAAGCCATTCATCATTTGATAATGAGAGTGTGTCAGCTATTGCGAATGAAGTCGATGTGCCGATTTCCATTGTGAGAAAAGTGATACGTCAAATTTTGCGTTACTATCCATACAAGATTCAGAGGGTGCAACAACTAATACAGGGTGATACCGAAAGTTGGCTATCATTTCCACTACAGTTTTTTGCACGAATGAATGTGGACAGTTCTTGGCCCTGGAATATTCTATGGACTGATGAAGCGCATTTTTTTTAAACGGACAAGTGAACACGCGCAACTGTCGAATTTGGGCTAAAGAGAATCCTAATGTTGTCCAAGAAGTTCCACTGCATGCAGCTAAAGTAACGGTGTGGTGCGGTTTCACAGCTACGTTTATGATAGGGCCATATTGTTTTGAGGAACTAACATCCACAGGACTCATTACATGTTCCGTAAATGGGAGAAGGTATCTCAATATCTTGTCAAATTTTCTGATTCCCGAGCTACAACAGCGAGGCTGCCTTCAAAATATCGTGTTTATGCAAGACGGTGCACCACCGCACATTACTAGAGCAGTTTGGACTTTCTTAACAAGCCATTTTACAGAAGATCGTATCATAAGTCGTTATTTTCAAACAGTGGCCACCACGATCGCCTGATCTAACACCATGCGATTTTTGGTTGTGGGGATTTTTGAAAGATTCTGTATCTAAAGACAGATGTTAGACAATCTCTGATATGAAAGGCAGTATTAGACTTCATATTAGCTCAATCTCACAGGACAGTTTACGCAATTCTGAGAATGGAATGCGTTATTGAAAATGGTGGAGGATTCATTGAGCATGCGTAATGTTATTCTTCGTTATTTCCTCGTTGCCGAGCGACATGTTTTATTTTTGTTGATGCAGATTACATCACATGAAATTATATTCATTTTTCTCTTGTTTGGAGTCATAGGTTATCTCTAGAGCTGTCTGATTAGGTGAACTTTAATTATAACAATTCGCAGTTCCTCGAAGTTTGTTGAAACTTTTAAATTTGTGTGCTTCGTCTGGATTGATTGAAATTGATATAATGAATCTGCAAACATCGCCTTAAATACTGGCGCAGCGTCACCAACTGACGAAAAATGTAACTAATTTTTTTTTTCGATTTTCGCAGAGCGCATCTCTTCAACTACGTACTATTGAAATTTTGTTTCGTTTGGAGCCATAGAATCGCCTCTAGAGCCTTCTGAATAGGCGAACTTTAATTATAACAACCCTGTATATATACGCTCGTCATTGGTCATCACTCTAGAAAATCCACCCCTTTAAGGAGCTTCAATGCACTCAAATTAAGGTCTCCAAACATGAAATATCTAGTTTTGATATAATAATGCCATTAATAATAAACGGTCAAGTGCGAGTATTACTCGCATACAGAGGGTTCTGTAAAATAAATATATGAATTTGTAATTGTATGCCGTGTGGTGACTGGCATTAAAGAATAGTCCCAATGTAAGGTTTTTTTAAGGCTGACAACCTTTCCCTGGAAAAAAAACCTCGTTGCGAAGCCCTTAAATACAGATGTTAGATGGACTGATCTCATGGTAAAACGGACTGGAACTGGAAAATGGCTTATGAATTTTAGAATTGGAACTTGGAATGTTTTAAGTTTATACAGAACTGGTGCAGTGAAGCAACTACAGAGTCAGATGGATAGTTATAGACTGGACATATTGGCCATACAAGAAGTAAGATGGAAGGAGAGTGTGATAAGAGATACTGGTGATTTTACAATTTTTAATAGTGCAAGCACAAGAAGAAACACGCATGGTACTGGATTTATTATGAGAAAGTGCCTTAGAGAAAATATTATTGATTTTCACAATGTAAATGAAAGAATATGTATCTTGAGATTGAGAGCAAAGTTTTTTTACATTTCAATAGTATGTGTCCATGCACCACGGAAGATATCGAGGACGAACAAAAAGATACTCTTTATGAAACACTACAGATTGAATTTGATAAGATATCAAGACATGATGCTAAAATGGTAATAGGTGATTTTAATGCTAAAATTGGAAAATAATACACTTTTGTACCAACAATTGGAAAATTTAGTTTACATGATTTGTGTAATGAAAATGGTATAAGGGCTGTGGACTTCGCTGCTTCTAACAACTTAATCATAAGTAGTACATGCTTTGAGCATAAGAACACACATAAAGAAATTTGGATTTCTCCTGATGGAAAGACAAAAAACCAAATTGACTACATATAAGATCGACACGACAGAAGATATGCTAGTGATGTTATGGATGTACGAAGTTATAGAGGTGCGGATTTAGATACTGGTCATTTCCTTGTTATTATGAAATACAGACAAAGAGTTACAAGATTTCGAGATGCAAAAGGAACTAAACAAGTAAAATTTAAAACAAAAGATTTACTAAACATGCAGAGAAGAAAGGTTTATCAAAGTAAATTAACAGAAAGAATTGCTAGTGAATATGCTAAATTTAATGAGGAAGATATAATCAATAGTAAATGGGCTAAATGCAAAAATATATTAAAAACTGCTGAGGAAGTAGTTGGAAAGGAAGAAAGGAGGGAAATTAATGAATGGTTTGATGATGAGTGTTGGCAACTGATTAAGAAAAATAATAAAACAAGAGAAAAAATGCTGAAATACAGAACAAGACAGAGTGAAAATCACTTTAAAACAATTAGAAGAAATACTCAAAAGTTGTTACGTATGAAAAAACGAGCTTTGGAAGAGTAAAATTCAAGAAATTGAAGATCTATCAGTATTAGGTGATATAAACCTAATGTATTCAAAGCTTAAAGGAATCAAAAAGGGCCACCAACCACGCACCTTTTTTTGTAAAGACAAAAATGATAAACTTATTGGAGGGCACGCAAATGTGACAGATAGATGGGCAGAATATTTTGAAGAATTGTTAAACGACAGTCAAATGACGAAAGAGAAATACAGTCTAATCATAATGATTATGATGTGAATGAAGAAAACTGTGAACCACCAACTGTAAAAGAAGGGGATGCTATTGAAAAATTGAGAAATGGAAAAGCACCTGGTGAAGATTTGATAAGTGCTGAGCTTTTGAAATATGGTGGAGAGAAGTTGGTACAAATGTTACATGATCTAACAGTAGAGATTTGCCAGAATGAATGTATACCAAATGAATGGAATGGTGCTATTATTATCCCAATTCATAAAAAAGGAAATATCTTAAATTACCAGAATTATAGAGGCATAGCCTAATTAAATGTTACATATAAACTGTTGGCAAAGGTAATTGCAAAGCGATTAGAGCCGTATGCTGAAATGGTAATAGATGATTATCAGTGTGGTTTTAGGAAAGGAAGATCAACGGTGGATCAAACCTTTAGTATCAGGAACATCCTTGAAAAATTCTATGAACAAAATATTAATTTACACCAATTGTTGATTTTAAATAGGCCTATGACAGTATAAGCAGAAATAGGTTATTTGAAATATTAAAGGAATTTTAATTACCTGATAAAATAGTTAAGCTTATAAAATTAACACTGGAAAATACAAAAGCTAAAGTTAAGGTACAGGGAAGACTTTCAAGAGAATTTGGAGTGAATTCAGATCTATAGCAAGGTGATGTTCTCTCGACAATTCTTTTTAATTTATGCCTGGAGAAAATAATTAGAAGCATCTACAACAACAGAGGTGGTACTATTATGAATCGCTCCCTACAAATCCTTGCATTTGCAGATGATGTTGATATAATTGCTAGAAATAAGAAAGTCTTGATTGAAACTAAAACATACAATAAACTAGACACTGAAGGAAAAAAACTAGGCCTCGTGGTTAATAAAGAAAAAACAAAATACATGAAAATGGACTGAATGAAATCACAGGCAACAGCAGCGTTAACAATAAATAATGAATTACAATTTAATGAAGTAACAGAATTTAAATATTTAGGATCTACGATCACCTGTGATAATATGGTAGAAGCAGAGATTAAAACTCGACTTGCAGCAGGAAATAGATGCTATTTTTCTCTTCGAAACATTCTAAAATCATCTCTAATATCTCGAACATCCAAACTCAAAATTTATAAAACTGTTATAAAACCAATAGTAATTTATGGTAGTGAGACCTGGACCACTACACAAAAAGATGAAAAGCTATTTATCACTTGGGAAAGGAAGATACTAAGGCAAATTTTTGGACCTATTAAAGAAGGCAATACATGGCGTATAAGGACAAATATGGAGTTAGAACAGTTATACAATGAAAAAGATATAATAAATAGTATAAAAATTAGAAGAATGCAATAGTTAGGCCATCTAATCAGAATGAGGGATGAGCGAAGCACAAAGAAGATTTATAATGGTAATTTAATTGGGAAAAGAAGTATAGGTAGACCCAGGAAGAGATGGATAAAAGAGGTAGAGAAAGATCTTGCAGAAAACCAAATTATAAATTATAAAGTAAAGGCCAGAGATCGGAAGGTCTGGAGAAGTATATTGAGGGAGGTCAAAATCCTACATGGATTGTAGTACCACTGTGACAATTTGTAATTGTATTATTAAAAAAAACCGTTGCTAAAAGAATACTAAGACTTTGTAAAAAACTATACAACGAAGGGTTGGATATAACTGTATATACTAGAAAAGTGCAAATGGATATACCATGAAAGTTCAAATAGATATGGAACCTAAATAATATCAAATATAGTTATTCTGGATAACTCATTTTTTAATATTATCCTAATCTGTTTATGATGAAATTAATTCGGTACTGACAAAAAAAAGCAGTGCATATTTAAACTTCATTTGGCATTTCATAAAACTAAATTCAGAGTGGCAATAACCTTTTTTTCTACGGTGTAGCTAAAACAAAACCTTTGTTCAAAGTTTAAATTTGGAATTGTGCTAAGCGTGCTTCGAAAGGAAGTCGTAAAGTTGCAACGCCGCCTTGGTCCGTGCCGCGTTTTTCCTGATAGGTTTTTAATTAACTTCTAAAGTCACTCGAGGAGTATTGAGAGATCCACTCAATGCAAACTAGTCGCGAATCCCATAGTATTTATGTGATTCATTCTAATTAAGTGGTCTCAGGACTCTTAAAGCTTCAAAATTTTCGAAATTTTTTTTTTTAGATGCTAAACTCCTATCATTCCTGAACATTTTGATATAATTGTTTCCTTGAAATTCACATTAGAACAGAAGTTATGGCTTTTAGAATTATACCTGCTCTTGCTCAATAGCTGAAGCGGCGTTTCCGAAACTTTGAAGTAATTTTTCTCCAAATGACGTTTTGGGGCATGACGCGCAGGGTACCTCAAAAACTTCTGAATATTTTTTCATGAAATTTTCAAAACATCTATTTCATGTTAGTCTGTATAAACTGAACCTGAAATTTCCTTTTTATTGTTCAAAAATATATTTTTTTAGGTGATTATACTGTTGAAATTTTCGAAATTTTGTATTAGCTAAATACAACTTTGCATTAAAAATATAAAAATGATTTAATCAGGGTAATTATTACAATCTGAAGTATAAGTAGGTACCAAAATTTTCATTCTAGTTACAATATTTATTTTGTAATCCTGCGCGTACGCTATTATGCCAATTTTCTGCTCTACAAATGTCTAACAGTTTCGAGCCCCCTATAAATACTAATTCTGCATCTAGCAAGTTTTTAAATACATGAAATGAAAGAACATACTTAGATTTTTCATCCCAATGAAAATTGTATTTTAAAATCATATACATTTTAAGACATTAAATGTTGAATATGGTCCCTTTTTTTTCATTTTTTGCAAATTTAAGAGTCCTGAGATCTTTAAATTAGTCTGTTTTTAACAGTTTGACGTTTATTGCTTTTATACTGCTATTGGACATTACATTACACTTATATATCATTAAAAGTTGTTAACTAGACACAGAGTACGCCGCCCCTGTCATTATGTATGTGGAAACAGTCCGTATCTTTAAGGGTTAATATCTCGGCTAATTACTGACGATTTTTTTCGAAAATCATTATCAACAATGTTTTTATACTTTTGCTACGATAGGTACCTGCTCAACACTTTTGCTGAATGCCCGTAAATCGAAATTTGTGTGTAACAGAAAAATGCGATTTTCTCAAAAACTATGTGACCTAGGGTAATCGCTATAATTTTCCTTCAAGGTTTAAATTAACGTCTACTACCTCTAAATTTCATAATTTTAGTTTCAGTAGATTCGGAATTAGATGGGGGGGGGGGGACATATTTTTGCGCTACATTTTCGACTATATCTTTGAAAATATAATACTTAAAATTAAAAGGAATGTATTTTTGAGTTCAGCGTTACGAAAGCTTTCACACGATATTCAAAGAAAAGAGTTTTTCTTTTTTCAAGTAGCTTAATTAGCCCCTCTACATTTTTGCTAAATATATTTATGAATGTTTAATAATCTGAAAATATGTGGGTCAATAGTCTTTATTACTTCCACCAATTTGAATTTTCCATGTTCCATAGTTTCGAGTAAAATAGCTGTGACAGACAGACACAGGAGTGACATTATAATGGTTTTGTTTTTACTTTTTAAGTACGGAACCCTATAAATAAATGACTCGTAGGTAAAAACTTGCCAAATTCTAGATTTATTATTAATATGCAATCAATAATTTTTATTTTTAAACAATTAAAACAATGCTACAATACTTCAGCAGATAAGTTTGAGTGAATGTTATTTGAACTTGGCATTGGCACCCACTTACATATTACTTCTTTTCTGGCAGTTTTTTTTTTTTTTAAACGGAATTTGTCTTCCTTTTTTCACAGTTATGTTTTTGTTAGATATACAGTTTAACGTGTAAATTGCGCATGAGTACACATATATCTGTGTAATATAAAGAAAGATGGATTTTGTGTACATATATGTAAATTTTGAACTAAATATTTTTATGTTCGCAAAACAACTTTGCGTGAAGAACAAACACGTGTGCTTCGTGTATTTGTTTTCTTTCCAGTCGATTAGTTTTTATCACAAAATATAACTTTAATTTACAAAAAACAGGATCGTCTAAAGTTACATTTACTGCATACCACATCTCTGTTAAAGTTGTTTTGAAGTCCTGAAATAGTATAGTCATAATTTATTAATAGAATCTGAATAAATTACTTCAAAATAAGATTTTGAAAAAATATGGAAATAGTGACGCTGATATTATTTCCTATCAATTTTAGTCACAAGTTTTGAAAGGTACAACTACAAAAAGATGAGAATTTCAATCTACTGTAAACAAGCAATTGTTATCCAAACGGGATTAGAACTCACGATCTTCGACTTTCTATGCCATTAACTTGACCACTCGGCAATTATTGCACAAGCCAATTTTCAAATATCGCTATTTATTGGGTTCACATATTTCTGTATAACAATGTTCCTACACACATTTTTGTATAATATTGTTACACCTAATCCTGTGTAATATTCCCTTTTTATACATGTAGCTGTGTAAAATTTATGCACATACTTCTGTGTAATATTCTGTTCTGACGGATATATCTGTATAATATTCTTACACATATATTTTGGTGTAATATGCAAAAGACACACCTATTTGTGTAATATTCTAAACTTGTAAATTACATTAACACACCAATTCGGGTAAATCAGTAACATTTTGTGCCATTTACAGACTTGTTTGTGTTTTTGAACAGATAAAAAATTACACACTTACACACTTAAATGCAGGCACATTTTAACGACAAGTGTGCAGATTATATGACAAAGGTCCAATTTTACAAATTTACCCATATACGTATGTAAAAGTGATTAATTTACACATTTATTTTTTAGAGTGTGACTCTACGCAAAATAAATAAATAAAAATAAAAAATGCAATCAGAGCTTTTTTACGGGCTACCTTGGCCAAAGGAGCTCAAAAATGAGTATTACCATTTGAAAATTCGATAAAACTTTTAATATGTAGATGACCTTCAATAGTTGTAATTAAATTCGAAAAGAAGATACAACAATATCTGTCGCATCTCTCTGCGGCAATCCGATGATTAAAAAGTATGGGGTTGTTACCAATGTTGAATTCAGGGGGGCGGCCAGGGGGGGGGGGGACATTTTCCCCGGAGCAATGAGATGTCCTCCCCGAAAAATTTCAAACACAGCCAACGCTCGTTATAACGACCAGCCATTATAGCGACCGATGCAAAATGTCCCTAAATATATTCCCTTTATGATGTGTTATTTTTACATCCAATATAACGTCCGGCCAGCAGCTTATTTCCCAATACAGCACAGCGATCGAATTGACCTTTCCTCCACATTTTCTTCCCCCCAAAAAAGATTACTATTTTCTTTCCCCAAGAACTTACTGCTCACTGCGCGTTGATGCCTATTGTAAAATGTCTTAAAATGACACTTTAAAACACTTTTTTAAAGCTAAGAAAACACATGAAGTTAGTTATCTCTAACTCAGATGGAAAATTTTGTTGAAAGAAAATATCAAATGCACAAAAATAAATAAGTATTTCGAATTACTTTTGTAGAAAAAAAATGTTAATAACGTAAATAACTATTTTTTGTGCGTGATTTAACATTTACTTTAAATTTTATTTGAGAAATATGTAATCATTCTCTTAAATTGATTTTTATAATTATTCATTGTCATGTTTATTTGATACGAAAGTAAACAGAATTTAGTAATAACGTTGTATTAAAATTTTTTCTTTGAAACCTTAATTTTCATGCACATGGTTAGAGTTTTTTTTTCGTTCACTTTCGTTATAGCGACCTTCCATTATAACGAACCTCGTCTTTGGCACGCTTAGGGGTCGTTATAACGAGCGTCGACTGTATTTTCTATGGTCAAAAAGTGCTATCTCCCTGCTGGAACTCTATAATGTCCCTCCAGCGGAGCCACAGAAATCGGAGAAAAGTGAATTCAACACTGGTTGTTACCTTTCTCTTTCTTGCTCTCTTTTTAACGACTATACAATAATTTACCAAAAAAATGAAAAGAAAAAAGGAAAGAAAGAAAGAAATGATGCTTCGACATAACATGTCAAGAAAGAATATCCGGCTTGGCCCATAACTGCAATAAAAGGGAATAGCCCTTTTTACTTTCACTTTATTTAATCACATAATGTCCTTCATTTAAAAAAAAAAAAAAAAAAAAAAAAAAAAAAAATACTATTTGAAATTTCTGTTAGTTGAATAATTGACTTCACTTTGTTTAATCCCTCTGTACGTTGCTTAGGTTTACTAGAAGTTACTTTCTGTGTAATAGAAAATGCAAAGTATTTACAGGGACACACAAAAGATTTCGGATACTGTATCCAAAATACTGTATATTAGTGATGATTGCTGGAAGTTTTATTTGTGATATGAGTTTTTAAGTTAAACGAAATTTTTGCATATTATGTTATGCGTATAAAGGCTGTACATCACATATAGGGATACACAAAATAAATCGTATTCGTTACTGCGTGTGAAAGAAAACAGTTTGTAAAAGAATTACGCATTTTTACGCTGAGCAACATTAAGTTTAAGTATACTACGATATGTTTATAGAAGCTTCAGTCTTAAACAAATTTTAGCTAAACAGTGGCGTGTATTTAAAAATAGTAGGTAAAATACAGGGTTGCACAAAAGAATTAAAGTATGCTTCCGTCTATTGGTATAAATTGCTGAAAGTCAAATTTCAATCTATTATGGGTTTTTAGCACTTTCCAACATATTTGATGGTGTTTAAGACTTCGGTTTGGTTAGCCGTCTGTTTGTCCGAACTCTAACTTTCGTTAATATAGTTGAATTGCTCTGTAATTGGTATATGTTATTGAGATTTATTATGCGTGTTCGGTATTAAAAATAAGTATGTAGCGTTCGTAGTTCATTTACAGAGACATTCAAAAGTATTCCATTACATTACGGTCTATGAGGAAATTTCATAATTATATAAATACGTAGCACCTATAGTCGTTATCTGATCCGTCCGCACATAACAGCGCAAAAACTACCCAACAGAATGGTTTGAAATGTAATATATATACTCGTTGCATAATTTTATGAAAATGGAATCAATCTTAAAAATATATTAATAAAAGTTTTCTTCATTCTATTAAATCCTATCATGCGTAACTGATTCAGCGATATCTCATGATAGGTAATGATTCTAGATTGTCATGGTGATTATGTCATATTTAAGTTGGAGGTCATTATTTCCATATTACTGAATTTAATATATATAAGTGTAATAAATTTTGCATTCAGGCATTTTTGCAAGAGCGTGCAACAGCTATTGCTCCAAGTTCTGAATATTTATAAAACCAGTTATAGTACCTCATTTGTCACGTTTGACGTACTACTTCCAACTTGTTTGCATTTTACTCCTTGTATATAAATTCTATACCTCATATAACGAGCTGCACTAAAGAGTTCATGTACCATTCTCCTTATTAGCGGAAATTGCTAATATTGCCATGTTTTTGCGTTTATAAATGAGCCAGTGAATATGGCAGAAAGTTTTCTGTTTTCTATGTGGGCTTTTCTTTTCCGAGAGCCTTAAATGAGAAATACCTTTCCTTTTTATCAACAAGTTAATTGATTTCCCATGCACCTAATTTGTATGTACTGAAAAAGAAAATCAGGTTCAATTAACAGTCTCCTATATTCCGAGGTTTTCCCGTTTCGTTTCTTTCTGTCCTTTACCTCTCTTCTCTCTTCCAAAACCTGCTTCACCCTTCCTCTTTTCAGGAAACACAAAACCGGGGGCTAGGCTAGCGTTATTAAACCAATCACCGCAATTTATCGCTCTGACCATCCCCAAGACCTTATCGCCATATTTGGCGACTTTTTTGAAGCTACACTCGTCCCTGTAATGATAATTAGTAAAACAGACTAGTAACAGTTCTTTTTTTAAAGACTTCAAAATACAAACTCTTTCTTCAATATAAAATATAAGACAGAGTAAAATAATTGTAGCAAAGCATGCATCTTACATATGTCTGTCACTATTCCTAACTTATTTAATTTTTCCAATGAAGATTAATGATCTTCTTTGGCTGAACTACTGTAAATAATTGAAATGCTATGTAATATTTTGGGAAAATGACATTTCCTCTGCTAAGCAAGATTTTCACGAACGTTCTCTAACCTAAAGTTGAATCTGAGTCATTATTATCCAACGCATAAACCCCTCCAATATTCCTAATCTTTGGACAAAGAAAAGAGTAAAATTTACCCCCCCCCCCCCAAAAAAAAAAAAACGAAAAACTTGAATGAATGCAAATGGTGAAGAGTCCTATTTTAAGATGACAAAAATTGTGAAAGGTCCTTAAAAGAGCCCAACATTTTCCTAGATTCCTGAATAGCCAAAATTTTCCATAAATTCCATACATAGCTATAATATACAGAGTTTTCCCTAGGTTTAAAAAGGACAATTTTTAAATTCTGAATGGTATATTTTGGATTCTTGGGTACGTTTTAGATGCTTAAAGAAACTTTTCAAATTATTAAGAACTTTTTTGATTTTCAAATTCATTCTTTTGATTTTTAAGGGGGCAGTTAACCTCAAAATTGGTCAAAATGTCAATTTTTTAATTAAATGAAAGCCCATTTAATTGTAAATATTTTGACACCTTATTTTTACGCATACAGTAATTATATCGCGAGATAGTGTAAATTTTGTTAATACAACCAGCGCAATTCCCCATACAACTGAACACTTTAAACAGTTTTTTCTCTTATGATCATATTTTCTTCACTTTCATGTTTTAAAATTGTTAAGGCTTTTTTGTATTTCAGATAAGAGATTTAAACTTTTTTGTAAATGTTCTTTATTATATATGTAATAAATCTGCATATAGAATTAGCCTTCAGGTTTTTTTGTTATTTTTTTAAAAATAAAAGTACATGTAGATGTGTTAGATTTCATCATTTTACACTATATTTAAGTATTGTGCGGCAGCGCAATACTTATTTATTTCCAGTGTCACTTCTCAATGTTAATTTAACATGGAAAAGCCTATGGAGATCATAACTTTTTCCTTTTTTCTTCCCACCTTTTTGTCCCTGATGCCACTCATTTTTTATTCTTTACTAATTCTAATGATATTATAGATTTAAAGTGTAAAAACGTTTGATTGATGTCAGGGTCAAAACGAATGGTAAAGTGCTTTTGCATATGGGTGAATTATAACCCAGAGAGAAACATGGGTCAATTGTTTTTTGCATTATTCAAATATTTATCTTAATAATTCCAATTTTCGCTTTTTTCATTGAAAATCAACGGACATTTTTCATAAAAAATGTAACATATTTACTTCATTGTTGCAAAAATTTCAAAAGCCGTAATAATAATAAATTTCTTTTTAGTTGATGATTTTCTCGTGAAATATTATTAAATTGAGCTAGTTTTTTTTTTTTTTATTAAAAAGGTGAATATGGCGTCATAGTGGAAATAAAAAGGATATTTTCAGAATAAGTTTTTGCTTTGGTCAAGTTTATATTTTAGTAAAAAGTTTCTAATGGATAGCTATTTTTCGCAGGTAGCGAGCTTAGTGGGGAATTACATAACTTAAATTTTAAAATGTATTTTTTTTTCCGAGATGAGAACTATTTATACCCAAGTTAAACTTAGGTAATAATTTTCTAGTGTGTTATATTATTATTAATATATTAGCAGTAATGATTCAACAAAATTTGCATTTACATTCATAGCGTTCCTGAGAGGGAAATAGGGTATATAAATTTAAGTGAAGTTAATTTTTTATGTTTTGATTATAGATTTTTTACGTTGAGATTGGAAGTTTTTGTCTAAACTACCCCAACCTGCATTACTAAAGTGGTGAAACATTTTGAATTACACATTGGTAAACTGCATCCCACATTGTGATGCAATACCGCATACATCAAAGCCTGATGATGATACTCTCTATTAATTTTGAAATGCGGTCGTCTGAGTGCTGTAGTTATTAAAAAACTTGACATATTAAACAAAAGCATAATTTGAAGAACAAATTAAAAACAAAATTTATTTCCTACATTGTTTAAGCCCGAGAAGGGGCAGCTATTAAGATGTTTCATTCAATTAGTTCTACATTTAATGTTAAATTTTTGTAACAAATTAGTTAAGCCAATTGAAGATTAAAAATTAAAAATAAAATTCATACAATATGATACTTAAAACACCCTAAAAAATTAGATTCCGTTCAAATGAAATCCAAATAAATCTTAGACTTTTTTAAAGTTTTGTATTTTGCCTTTATGCACAATTGTCATAAATATAATACAAAATGGGCAATACAAATATTTTCACTTAAAAATGGAAGAAGTCTAAGATTTATTTCGATTGGATTTGAATGGAATCCAATTTTTGAGGGTGTTTTAAGTATCATATTGTATGAATTTTATTTTTATTTTTTAATCTTCAATTGGCTTAACTAATTTGTTACAAAAATTTAACATTAAATGTAGAACTAATTAAATGAAACATCTTAATATCTGCCCCTTCTCGGGCTTAAACAATGTAGGAAATAAATTTTGTTTTTTTAATTTGTTCTTCAAATTATGCTTTTGTTTAATATATATATCAGTAAGAAAATTATATTAAATATAAATGTAACATTAGATGTATCTAAAAAAAAAGTAATATTTAAAAAAGTAACAGGGATTAAAAAAAAAATTAAACTTAAATATGCAGTTAATTTTTTTTTTCAAAATGTTCAAAATGTTTTTTTAAAAAAACAAAACAAAAAAAAACTCGGAGTGTCTACAGAAATTCTAAAAAAAAGTTCCTTGATTTTTCCATGATTTCCCTGACTATCTTTATCAGACTTCCCTGATTTCCATTATTAACAATATACACATACGGTATTTTTTCATGTATGCCGATTCCTCGTGTAGCACACTTATCCAGCTTGCTAATATCTCATTTGGGAGAAAAAACAAGAGAAAAACATAAAAATTGCCTAATATTCATTAAGTATTGGTTGACAGTTTTATAAATCCGAATTCAACTAGCTTCATAGCGTCCAACATCATATGCTAATGGATATAGGGTGACCAGAAAGTTTCCTCATTTTCTGAAAAATATTCAATTCTAAGACTTATCTAAATCTAATGGGATAACTAATTGGATTAAGCAGGGCACCTGGTAAGGTTATGCTAATGTATCATTTAAAATTTTTAAAAATGGGCAAATTGACTTTAATATAAGTGCTATGTACAGATAATCAGGACATCTGATCACCTTAATTTACGTTAAATATCAAAAACTCATACCAAGTGCATCTTTTAAAAAATATTGGGAAAGATAAATCAGCATGTGAAAAAATATGGTAGATAAAATAGATGAATCAGTCTCGTTGGCAAGGTGAAAATGCAAATATTTTCGCAATACAGACAAATTTCCTTGATTTTCCAGTATTTTTACAAAGTTCCCTGACATTGCCCTGATTTTTCCAGAGTGATAAACCTCCCTGATTTTTCCATGATTCTGTAGACACCCTGAAACTATAATAAGATCTCGCAGTTTGTCATTAAAGGCCAAGAGAATATTCAGTGAATTGTTTACTATGCAAGCAAATGTTTTAATGCAAAAAGGAGAAAGCACACATTTTTTTTTTAATACTGAGAGGCAAAAAGGGTGGTAATTTTTTTAATGAAGGGCAATACTTTGTAAACCAAAACAGCCAGGTGAGGGGAATACCCCTTTGAAAATGTCTGGGGGAAAATCTAAATATTTTGTTTCCAACCTTACCATTTTTACTAATTGGTATTATTTGATATAATTCTGCAATAATTTTTAGTGCAAGAAATAGCATTTTATTACCTATTTCCATAGTTAATGTTTCCACGTAGTTTCAAATTGGACATAAATTGAAAAAAAAAAAAAAAATCATTGGAATGAACATTAACTGTAACTGGAGACAGGAGACAGAATGACTCCACGTTGTTCTTTGGATCTGATTATCATGTGTTTTTTTGTCCTTGAATAAAGTCATTCCTCAGTACCGACAAGTAGTTCTTTTATCATTACATGATTTCCAGAATATATTGCTTTTCTAAAAAAAATTCAAATGTTGTTTACAAGACAAAAAAGGAAAATAACATATCTCTGAACGCATAAGAAAATTCATGTCTCCAGTTACGGGTTAAGAAAATTTTGAATATTTTCAAAAGAGAAAAAAATCTTCAGGACAAAAAAAAAAAAAAATACGTCAGTAAAAATAAGGAATTAAGAATTTAAGGAGGGGAGGGGAGTATTTATTTCAAAAAACAGTTTAAGAGATAGAAAATAAAATTACTTACTGCTTCTTCAAATTCCTTTAAATGCAAAATATCCGGGAGAGTTTCCCTAGTGCACGACCACCTTTTACAAGGGAGAGCACTGTGCACTAGAGATTTTCACCGGGCTATTGCTCTTAATATCAGATGGTTTTACCAATAACTTCAGGTAATCTGCCCTCAAGCTCTGAACTTTTTCTCAATCTTCAATAACTTCAGGTAATCTGCACTCAAGCTCTGAGCCTTTTCTCAATTTTCAGACAGGTGTGACATCTTAGGTGAAATGAATCTTTTTTACCTCACTTCGATCTTCTGCAAGATGTCAAAGTACTTAAGAACAATAAAAGCTCTCAAAATTTTCCTATTAGAGGAGAGAAAAACAAAAGAAAATCAATTTAACTATATCATGGTTATGTAGTGTAAGATGTGTTACAGTAGTATACCAGTATACATTCTAGATTTTGTTATGTTAATAAGGAACTTCATATATTCTCAATTTTCCAAATACAGCAATTAACTACTATATATAGTTTTTTTTTTTTTTTTGAGGCGATGAATTTTAATTAAAGCACAGAGACGAAAAGAAATGTATAATAAAGTGTTTTAAATTACGATTAAACTGCTGATTATTGCAATTTTGGTCAGCTAATTTTCAAAATAAACAAATTAAGCATGTAACTTTTTTTTTTCTCGGGAAGGGGGAAAGCGACTTTACAGATTTCAGCAAGAACGATTTTCTTTAAATAAGTAATTTAATAGGTATTTTACTTCCTATCACACATAATATATATTAAAATCAATATAAAATAACACTGGGCGAATTAACTTAAGCATGTAACTAATTTTTTTTTCTTGTGGAGAGAAAAAAGCGACACAGATTTCAGCAACACTGATTTTCTTTTAAATAAAAGTAATTTAATACGTACTTTCCCTCCTACCACAAATATACATTGCTTAATTATATTAATATAAAAATAAAATAACACTGGGGATAAACAATTCCAATAACAGGATTTATCAAAATATCATTTAAACAGAAAACAATATAAAAGGGACACTTACTTATTTTATTTTTCTTCTTTTATATCCAATATTCTTTCCACACGCTCAGACGATGCTACATCCAGCAACCATGAGACGCAAATAAATGAATATGAATTGACGCGGGAAAAAGGGCGGGGATACGGGCGCTTACTAGGCATGCGCAGCCAGCCGTCGCTTTTAGAGCTGTGGCTCCGTTTCCGTCTGCCAGCCGGAAGCGTAGACACTTCCGATAGCAGACGTACTCGATGAAGATGAAAGTTTGAGTATTTCAACAGTTAATAAAACTTATCAATGAAAAATAAATGAAATCAGGGAGGAAATACTTTCAAGTAGCTGTGCCAGGAAATTCCACATTTTAAGCCAAAAAGTAAACTGATTCAAAAATTAAATTTGAAGTTTTTTTATCTACTCACGAGCAGTAGAAAGTAGGCGGTAAATTTACGGAACCACTGAGCATCTGACACACGCGTTTGTCCAAACTATGATGACAAACCTAATTTCCATAACTTGGCTCTAGCTTTTGTATAGAATCGGCCGACTATGAAATTAGCCTTTTAAAAAAGTTCTGCATGAGTTCTATGGATTTTGATGACTTGCACTGTTAGATAATAAATCAGTTTCAACCACGTGACTAAAGTAGTGTCCACCAATTTTCACAAACCAACCAAAATCACCGATTTTTTTATCCCATGTTATCGTTTAGCCAATCATAGTGGAGAAAAATCCGAAAAATTGACTGGCAAGACCACGCACACGGGGCGGAGCTTGCAATGTTTCCCACAAGCATTGGGGTATTTAATTGGCTTTTGGTGAGCGCTTGTGGGAAAAATCAAGAAGCTGATTCGCTATAATCCATCATGACGTTTATGACGTCAGTAATGCTTGTGGTCCATATCGTTTTACGCCAAATCCTGAGTGATCAGGATAAAGTGTTGGCCTTTAACCCAAATTTTGTCTGTTCAGCAATGCAGAAGGACATTCCAGGTAAAAGTGCACATAACTTTAAAACATAAGATCAAACCCATCGATATATTTCGTTTGATTCAAGGGTTCGTTTGGAGCATAGATTAACATTTGACGTTTGACATTTTATTAACATACATCTGATCTGTGTGCTTGGCGTCAAGCGCCCGCTTATAAGTCATCGTCAATATATACAGAGACGAGATAGCACACACAAGGAAATTTACAACACAGAGAAATACAGCCGGGAGCTCCACAAAGAGTGTGCAACGGAGCCAGCGGGATTCGAACCCGTACCCATCTACAGTCGCAAGTGATTAGCGGTGTGATGCCTTGACCACTCAGCCACGGTGGGCCCTAGATTAACATACAAGATAGGAGATCACAATATACATACATTTCCATAGAGCGTAATGGTAATGCGATTGCGATCGCAGCGCCTTTATTGACAATGGAGAAGAAACTTTCCATCCTTGTAATATTTTTGTTATTGAGCGCCTAGATTGTGATCTTTCTTTTTTTAATGTTGCATGTTTACGTTGAAGATAAATAGATATTCTATTCTGTATGTATAATATCTATTCTATGTCCATGCACGGATATATATGAGGGCATTTCGAAAAGTAAAGATACAATGGCTCGCATTCCTTAAAAATAACATTTATTTAGAAAACGTAAGTTACATCTTATTAACTGGATTATTTATTATTTTTCGACATAATCACCCCCGTTATCCAAACATTTGTTAAGTCGGGACACAAGCTTTTGTATCCCACAGTCATAGAAGGTTTCCGCCTGTTGTCGGAACCACATTTCAACTTCATCTTTGATATAATCATCGTCATGGAATGATTTTCCTCCAAGATGTGACTTCAGGTAACAGGAGACGTCTATTCGCACGATTTCCTTCCTCCGTTCTCTGAAGAAGAGCATAAGAGATCACAGATGGCCAACCTGTTCTTTGTTCGTCATGAACATCGGTCCTACCTTCAGAGAAATGACGACACCATTTCGTTACATTTTGTCGATTCATAATGTTCCCATAAACAGAAACAATTTCTTTGTAAATATCCGCTGGTCGCTGACCTCTTGCATGAAGAAAACGTATGACGGAGCGCACTTCGCATTTGGCGGGATTCTGAATCGGCGGAACCATTTTAAACACGACCTACTCCAACCAGAATCAACGTTGAAATGCCGAACGACCGCGAGGAGAAAGCTAATGGTTCAAGGTTAACACCTGTGTTGCCAACTTGCTGGCCAAAACTTTTCTTTTCCTCCGGGTAAGGGTGTATCTTTACTTTTCGAAATGCCCTCGTATATATTTTTCTTAGATGATGGGTGAACGATTTAAGTGCAACGAAAAACAAGCTAAAATTTTCGTCTTGAATATTATACGTCAAGTAAACATGATATAATTGGATTTAAAGCTACATAAAGCGATGGAGTAATGTAAAAATATACGAAATATTGCACTCTGCAAGTCCCAGAAACTTTCATAAATATTCCCATTTGGTAGAAAAATTTTTACAGACGATGTTTCATTAATTTATGAAGTTTAATGTATTAAACAATCGCAATAATATTTTTAGGTAGGTTTCGTAAGAAATACTACCTATTGCAGTCGTTACCATGATACGACTTTTGAAAAATTCCTTTATAACATTTCATTATATGATCCCAGGAACCCAAATCCACCCCCACCTAGAAAGTTTATATCTACTAGGGGGCTCGGCCCCCTAAGAGCTACGCTCGCCAACCCCCCGTCCAGACACCGCAGACTCTAAATGCACGCTAATTTGATCGGCTTTAAAAAGATTTCGAAAGATTGAATTATAATTTAAAAAACAGTGGCGATCTCCCTATAAACGAATTTCTATTCATTTCTCTTTGATTGGGGAATTTTAACGCCAAATCCGGTACGGTACTACTTGATTATCCTGTCGACCAATTTCGCCAAATTATATAAATCGCCAAACCACTCGCCAAATTATACAAATTGGTATAATTTTTATTTTAAATAACGAAAGAACAAATAAATTCGTACAACATTAATAAAAACACAAATAAAACGTCGAAATAAAAATAACTTGATGACGTATACACGTGTAACAACATTTCAAAATAAGCTAATATAAAAGGAATTAAGTAAAGAGAGTCTTTGTCTCCTGGTATTTTTTAACAAAGCGAAAAGAAAGTTCTTTTAAATGAGACATTTTAAATTAATTCTCAAAATATCAAATAAATGTCTAGCGCAATTTCTAAATTTAAACTGTTTTGCAAGATTATTTTGTGTTCATTTTATGTAATAACTATAATGTGACGTAAATATGACGTAATTTCTCCTAAGACTTCTAACGCATGTTAATGAATTTATTATTTTACAATATCCTTTCCCTTTTAAAATTCACGTGTATACTTTTTATGACGTAATTTTTAATAAGTTCCTGCTTTTTATACGTAATTATTTAATTCTAATTTGAAAGTTTTTTTCCTGTTTATAATAGTCACGTGTAAATAAATTTTTAATTTGAACCAAACATTATTGCTTGCGCTTTTTATACAGTTGGCAACAGTTTAAATTAGTACAATTTTCTGAAATCTGTAAAAAATATCTCTAGAAATGCTGAAAATTTGAATTTAAAATAGAAATAAAACCTGAAAAAAATGAGTCAAAATAAAAAAATTAATGCAATCTGCACTCCGGCAAATTCTAACGTATAAAATGATCTAAAAATGATTACACTGCCATGTATAGTTTTTGCTGCTATAAAACTTTTTTAGTGGAACGATTTTGTCCAACTTTAGCATTAAATAACTCTTAAACTAATTCTTCGATTTGAAAACTGTCTGCATCAGCGTGTTTATCAAACATTTCTGTATAAAACCACCGATTTTCATATTTTTGTATGCATTATTTTTGTTAATATTAACGAAGAAAGGCCTCCGGTCACAAAAAAATAAAAACCGGCGGCGGCGGTGACAGCGGTAGTTACTTTTTTTAGAATAGAGAGATATATATAAAAGAAAGTCTGGATTTTGTATTAATTAACGCGCAGCCTAAACTACTGAACCTAAAATCTTGAAAATTGGGGTAAAAATACATCTTATGACATAGAGTGCCGCTAAGAAAGGATTTTCCAAAATTCTACCCCTAAGGGGGGTAAAAAAGAGAACGAACTTTAAAAAAATTCCTTAAAAATTTGATTTTATAGTTATTTTTGAACTGATAACATATTTTAGTGTATTTTTGTATGCTGAATCGAATGGTACTAACTAAGTTCTTTTACGCCCAATAGTTCGCGAGATATTTCATATTTTTCTAATTTGGCGATGTCTTTGGCGCCAAAACCTCAAATTTTCAAGTGATAATTTCTAAAAATATATCCGTTACTGTAGCAACACAAATTTTTTAAATAAATATATTTTTTGATCAATTCTTTTGGTTAGAGAATTAAACGGCTATATAAATTAGAAAAAAAGGTGTTACAGATTTTATTAAAAAATACAAAAAAATTAAAAAATGCAATTTAACAAATTACAACGACCATTTGGAAAATGATTTTTTCAAAGACTACAATTTAAGACATAAAAAATCGCACGAAGTTGATTATACATTACGTACGACATGGATTACATTTTTCGGTACTGTAAATTTTTTAACTTCTACGGAGCTGGTCATTCATTACGTACGCCATGGATTAAACATTACTATTCCTTAGAGTTGCAAAAAACCCTCAGTTTTTGGGGGACGGGAATAAACACGGGAATTTTGGGGAATATTGGAAATTTTGAAGGAGTTTTGAATATAAACAAAACCAGCTATTTTCCTATTTGAAGTTTTTATTTTAAAGAAATTTCAGGGAAGAATGTTCCAAAAAGATAGATTTTACATTATGAATTCACAAACTTATGATTTTACAGTAATTTATCAGCTTTACACCAACGGCGGCTGTAAATAGGTGAGGATTTGAAAATGTTTCTTAAAAAAATTTTTTTTTTTCTGTTGGCTCGCACATCTTGTTTTCAGGCATACTTTATATTAATTTTCTAATGAGTTGCTTTGTATTTTTGCATTGATTTCTTTTAATTTTGTTAATTTTCTTTTTTGTTTACATTCGTTGATTCGAAGAATAGAGGTAAAGTTTATATTCATGCCAGGGAAGATGAATCTCTCATCTCCCTCTTTCACTTTTTACTTATCGACGATTAAAATACCAATTTTTTTTTAATTAACTTAATATTTCTGCAGCTTAAGCCTGTATTTCGTTAGTTTTCATGTAAACAGTGGTATTTTTTTATGTTATTAGTTTTGTTTACATTGACAAAAATTGAAATCATAAAATAATTGAAAATAATAAATAAAAAAAATTTCATGCTTAAAACTTTCTGAAAACTCCCGGAAATTTTTTTAATTTCCTTCCCAAAAAACCCGGTTTATTCCCGGGAATAAACCGGGTATTTTCCACCCTTTGCAACTCTACTATTCCTGGACCAATTTTAAATGAAATTTCATTCTTAAACTTCTAAACATCTCACAATATTACTTTTTACACCGTCGTATAGAGAAAAAAATGTACTTTTAAATGCAATTTGTTTGAAAGCTGTGTCTTAATTTGTTTTTGAGTTACTATTTTTTTTGTAGTTTTTATTACTTTTTTGTCATAGTGGCAACAGAAGTATCCATCTCTGTTGAAAGTAAAGGGGAAATACAGATTACTGTATAGACCCATCAGAAAACGAATAAAATTCTGATTCAACTACTAAAACGCTTTAGATATGTTTTTGATTTCCTACCCTGACAGAGGACAATAACCATTTTTCCAAATGGTTAAAAAAGCTTAAATGAAAAAAAATTAACATTCTAAAAGAATTATGTTTAGTTTAAATATGAAAGCAATGTTTGTAAGGCTTAAAAATTTTTAGAATTGAAATAATATTTGGCTGTTTTTCATTATTGAAAACAATGAGAAGAAAATATAAGTATTTTTGTGCTAGCCATGCGCAATTTTCGTCAATAGCATTATTTATGTTTCGCGTGTGTAAATTGTAAAAAAAAAAATGATGTTGAAATAAGAATTTTTGGTTTATGGTATTTCTTCTTATTATTATTTTTTCTTTTCATCATTTTAAATGAAATTAATTAAATATATTATTTTAAATCATTTTACATGAAATTATTTAAAGACATATATTTTAAATTTGTGTATTTTATATGAAATGAGTAAAATGCATGTGTTATAAGCATACAACGGAAGAAATTGATACTGTCGATAAAACAAGAAGGATTTTTTTTCATGGTTATAATATAGTCTGACGAAATGTACACCTGCAAGCAGCTTTTTCTGCATGGTTTGTCCATTTCCATTGCTATAGTAACGTATATATTTTAAGAAATTAACATTTGTAATGTACTTGAAAAGAAGTACTTTGGCGTCTAATTAAAAAAATATGCAATATCTCATGAAATATAAAAATCAGAAGAATTTACTTGGTTTCTTTGCGCCGGCGAATTAGCAGATGTCGTGAACAATTTCTGAAGTATCGCATTTGTATGCGCAAGTTATAAAAGGAATTAATTTTTTTAAATATATTTTTGAGTGTAAATAAAAGTGCTAATATGTTGTTCCAGCAATATTTTTGGTTATCGTTCCATTGTATCACTAAAGATTGTTGTTATACAGTAGATGGGTTTTTTCTAATAGTAACATACCGTTGCTTAACATTGCATTTTATGAATTTTAAAGAAGTAAACTATTATAATGGAATTCTAAAGTAAAGGAAGGTGTTCGGAACTTGTGCGCATGCCGAACGAGCTCCGTAGCTTTGCGGTCATGTGACCCAGTTCAGTTGTTGCTTAGCTGCCATTGCGGCACGTTGTGTATTCGAGCGGGTCTTATCCCCAAGTATATAGTTGTTCTTTAGCTGCCATTGCGGCACATTGTGTATTCGAGCGGGTCTTATCCCCAAGTATAGTATGTTGTTCTTGAGCTGCCATTGTGGCACATTATGCTATAGCGGGTCTTATCCCCAATTATTCTGTTGCTTATAGCGGGAGTATTCCCCAAAAGATGTTTTACGAACGCCACTTGTTCTAACAGCGGGTTATTACCCCAAAGTCACCGCCTCATTCTATATGGTTTTCAGTGTTTGTGATTGTTGTAACATTTGTGTGCTGTGTGATATAAAAATGTGAAAAAGAAAACTATTTGTCTTCAATCTTAAAGTTACGCACAGTATTCACATACAGAAGGTATAAATTTATTGTTCCAGCAATTTTTTCGGTGATTGTCACAAAAGTTTATTTTGTTAGACAGTAGATATGTTTTCATTTGCTTTTTATAACAACAACTTATCGTTTCTTTCAATATTTAATTATATTGATTTGAAAAAAGTAATCTATCATAATGGATGAAGAAGTTGTTGTAATTAATGAAATTCAGAACCTTTACCCTTGCCGAATTGTAAGCATCCGTGGTGACGGAGAGTGCCTGTTCTCCTCCGTGTCATGTCTTGTGAACGGTAACGTCTCAATGGCAAGTAAAATTCGGGTAGACATTGTGCGTCAGGTTTTCAACAATTGTCGGAGGTTCAAACCCTTCACTCAACAACGCTCTGGGGCTCCTTATAATACTAAATGCCGATACCTCAATGAAATGTCTAAACCTTATACCTACGAAACTATTTGCGAAACCAAGGCTGCAGGGGAGATATGTCCTTATGAGTTTCAGGTATTTCATGGTGGCACCCTTCTTGCTATCTTTCGAGAGACTCTGCATGGAATCAAAAGAATCCTATTCACAAGGGATTTCAACGAAGGACACTGTGATGTTCTCATCCATTGGGTGAAACATCAAATACTGATAATGTTAAACTACCAACTAACCTTGATAATATCTAACAATCGCTAACCACCAGTGAGCCAGTGGTTTGCGACCTGAATTTGTCCTGCACATTGTCGCAGCCCTAACTTGCTGCTCACACTGACCTGTTCATTTCTGAGAAAACCTATCCTACCATTGTAATAATAGGTAAAATTAAAAGAAGTATAAAACGCAGGAAAAGATTTACAGATGAAATCAGGAAAAAACAAGAAAGGGTGGAGACCTTCGCGCTCCCTCCCCCCCCCCCACCCCCCCCCAAAAAAAAAACTGGGAGAAATACAGTGACAGTCTTGCAGAAGATATCAAATTGAAAATGCAGAGAAAGTGCAGACATGTCCAATTGGTCATCGACATCGTTCACGGCCGATGCCTTATACTTCTTGAGGATATTGTGATATCCATGTCGAATAACTATTCCTACAGTTAGAACTTCTATCACCTTCACGAGAGCAAGGGGCATTGTCGCTAACCATCAATACTTGAGTGAACTCTCTTACAATACTATTAAGCTGACCGAATCAGTTGAAGTAAATGTTCCAAAATTAAATCAAAAACAGAGGAGAGCTTACGATGAAATAATGCACAGTATTGCTTATGATTCTGGGCAGTTGGTCTTTCTTGACATCCCTCGTGGGACTGGGAAAACGTTCTTGATTAACCTGTAGCTGGCTAAGATTAGGAGTGGAAGGAATATTCCGGTTTCTGTTGCTTCCTCGAGTATTGCAGCTACATTGATCGATGGGGGCAAGACTGCTCACTCAACCTTCAAGTTACCTCTCAATCTTAATCATTCTGAGTCTGCACTTTGTAATATCTCTAAGCAGTGACATGGCTTAGGTGCTTCGAGAAATGAAACTTATCGTATGGGATGGGTGCATATGGCTCATAAGAGATCTTTGAAACTGCAAACAGGACTCTGCAGGACATAAGTGGCTGCAACCGTCTCATGGATGGAGTTGCGGTACTTTTGGCTGGTGATTTTACACAGACTTTGTCTGTTGTGCCAAGAGGGACACGTGCAGATGACCTGTTTCAAATCTTCTGTCAAAGTCCTGTTCTTGAGAATTAACATACGTGTTCATCTTCAACGTGGCGTGAGGTTATAAGAGTTTAAAAATTTATTACTCGATATTGGAGATGGTGAAATTTTGAAGAGAATGGAAGAATAAAAATTCCGAACAGCCTTTGGGAAGTTGTGAAAGATTTGAACAGCTTAACTGGCACAATATACTCCAACATTCATCAGACTTTAGTGGACACTGCTTTGTGACTAAGGGAAAGAGCTATTCTCACTCCTATAAATGACTCCGTCAATCGCATCAATAACTTTCTATTTAACAAGCTGCCGACTGAGCAGATGAAGTACGAATCTTTGGAGACTGTAAGGGAAGCTAATGATGCTATTCATTACCCTGTTTTTGCATACTTTCGAACCAACAGAATTACCTCCTCATGTCATCTGACTCAAAGTTGGCGCTCTTATCATGCTTTTGGGCAGTCTACCCCACCCCACCCCAAACTGTGCAATGGCACCAGACAACAATTGACGACTCTGCACAGAAATTAGTCTTTCTGGATTCATAGATCCTAAAACATCAAGAAAAATAAAATACCCATACTGTATTTTTTTTTTACCCATCGCAATAATTTCCATACCAAGGATTGCTGGATAAGAAAAGTAAAAAGAGATAAGCATAAAAGTGAAAATACTAAGAAAAGAATGGTTGTTTTATAACTGTTTTATGACCATTCACTGTTTATATTAAAAATCACACCTAATTGTTTGACCGCAAATCATGTTTTTTCTCAACAATTTCCGTTACAGTTCATTATTCTGTCGTGGGCACAGAACTCGATTATGAATAATTTACTGTTTGGTAAAAAACCCAAGCATGTGAATTTATTAAAAGATATATAATTTTTACTCTTTCTTTTTAAAGTTAGGACAACAGTAAAGAAAAATGAAGCATATTTCTAAATAGATTACTCAACATATAATCCTTAATTAATTAATTAATAATTGATATACTCATGTATTTTTTTAATTATTACATTCTTCATTTTTTATTTTCCCTTTATTTTCAGCATTTTTGCCTTTAAAATGTTTCATTGTTGCAGTTTTAGTTATTTGGCATAATTTGGCGAGTGCTTATTGGCGCATGATTAAATCTATTGCTGTATTAACTCTTATACAATTTTACGAGTTGCAGATAATTTTCTGAGTTATAACTTGAGGCAGGCTAACAGTAAAATAAATTTAAATTAATATATTTATTATAAACATAAGAATTATAAACATGTTTATAATTCTAACATACCAGGAAATGAGTTAAAAATTAATTAATGATTACAAAATTCCATCTTTACATATAAAAGCTTGGATGGCTTAAATGAAAAAGTGTAAAATTAGAATTACAGATAGAGAAAAAAACGGTAAAAGACAGGCAATCCACCAAAATAGGAAGTTATGAAAGAGAGTGAATTTACCATAGCGAAGCACGGGTACCCAGCTAGTATATATATATATATATATATATATATATATATGCACTAAATTTTGTCCGCACGATAACAGTCACAATTATGCACGGATCGTCTTCAAACTCGCCAAACACATTGAGATGGCTCATGTTTCGACGGGGATTGCAAATGAGAAAAATCGGCCCAAGGCAGTAGAAATGGGGGAGGGTTAAAAATTTGGAATACCGCTTTAACATGATTCTGATAAAACCAGTTCTCACAGAAAAAAAAATTGTTATAGCAGTTGCCAACAATTAAATAAAAACCATAATAAAATTCTTACCACAACAATTACTTTTCTATTGCAAGATTTCCACTTGGCGATATATCGCCAAAATTGGTCGCCAAAAGTGACTCCAACTTGTCGATATCTCTAATATTTCGCCAAATTCCCATAGACTTCCATTGTAAACCAAAAGGGTTTACTTAGGATAAGCAAGTAAACCTGTCAGAGGTTGCGTGTTATTAATCTAAAATTTAAAGGATTATTCTTTTATATAAAAACATTATTTATTTCACACATATGAAATAGCCACCTCTCGCATGGATGACTCTTTTAGAACAACAACAAATAAAAGTCGGTTGCCATGCAACGAAAACAACTTATCAATTGAAGAAGAAGTGCGTACCGATAAACCATGGACGCAACACACTCCCACCTTTTGATTGTAGGACATTACAATCAAAACTCACATTGCTCAACAATATCATAAAATACATATACTTACATATCAAAGATAAATATACTAAGTTGAAAAACATAACGTTAAAAATTAAAGTTCAACTAAACAAAGTTCACATACAGTCCTGTCGAAATCTTGCAGGTAATTTGACAGTTCTACCACTTCTGGTAGTAACATTTTTGTTTTCTCTTAGAAAATCTGGAGTTAAGGAATGTTCTGGTTTTGGTGCAAGATCAGTGAGCGAATCTCGATCAGAAGTAGGAACATTCGGGATAGGTTGCGCGATCGGCAAATCTGGAGCTGAGGTAAAAGTATCGCTAGATTGTTCATCTGAAGCTTGCGAACCACATTCCCAGATAGCAATTTTAATTTGCAGAAAAATTTCAGCAATCTTACTTTGCAAATTTGCAAAGTTGCAGCAAGCTCAGCATGACAAGCCTGAAAGTTCATAACAAGACTGCAACAAGATTATGCAAACTCCTAAGTCACCATACTTTGAACTTGCAGCTAACTTGTCGTGCAAGTTGCAGTCTTGTTCTTCAAACTGACTGAAGACTCATAGCAAACTAGTAATATTGCCATGCAAATGCATTGTAAACTTGCAATCTAGCCATGACACACTATCTGCAAATGCATTGCAAACTTGAATTCTTGTCATGTCAAGCTATCTGCAAGTATGCTGTAATTTCATAGCAATGTTGTTAATTCTCTGAATTTTACGTGTAGTACAGTAAAATAAGATTTTTTGAGACAAGTGATGGCCATTCACCAAAACTTGGGAAGAACTTCGTTTTGACATTCGAAATGAAGATCCGATGAGTCCTAAAAAATAAAGTTGTTGTACCCTGTTTTGGGGACAAAAGACGGGGGCGTTTTTAGCTCAGGGAGGGGGGTGGGACTCAAAAAGTTTTATGTAGGTGAAGTAGGATATTGTTTATTATGTATTTTATAATTCCGAATCAAATAAAATAATCTGCAAATCGATACGATCATTTCTTACAAAGTTAAGTAGGTTTTATGAATACGAAGTCGAAAATTATACTTGTGCAGGTAAAATAGGTTTTTGCAGTAATAACTGATTCCTATTCACGAAAATGTGAGACAAACATCGTTTTGGCACTAGAAATTAAGATACGTTGAGCCCCCAAAAATTAATGTTGTTTATCGTATTTTGGGGGCAAAAGTGGACATTTTAACTCGAGAGGGAGGGGGGGGGGGCAGAATTCAACATTTTTTAAATAGGTCAAGTGGGATATAGTTTCATATGTATCTTTAAATTCTGATTCGAATAAAACCATCCGCAAGTCGATACGATCATTTGTGAGACAGTTACAGCAGGTTCTATGAATACAAAGTGGAAAATTATACTTTATTTTTTAGCATAGTTTTGTCACATTTATTTTATGTTCAAAACATGTTCTTTATATCATATTAAATCATTAAGTTTAATGATTATAATATCAAAATCCTTAAATGTCTTCAAAATAGCAATAATCAAAATCAGAATCATTTGAGTTTTTTAAAACTCCAAAGCCATTAAAGTTGCCAAAATCCTCTTATACACTGCCTTAACTTTGTAATGAATGATCGTATCGGCTTGCGTATGGTGTCATTTGATTCAGAATTAAAAACATCATAACAAATGAAACCCCATTTGACCTATTTAAAATAATTTCAGTTCTTCTACCTTACAGAGTTAAAGCCCCCCCCCCCCACACACACACACAAAAAAAAAAAACACGATAAAACTACTTCACTTTTTGGGAACTTATTGGATCTTCATTTCTAGTGTCAAAATTTCCAAATTTTCGTGAATGGCCATCAGTTGCTGCTGTAAAAACCTATTTTATTTGCAGTAAAGTATAATCTACTAAAAAACAACTTTTCAAAAGTAAAAAAAAAAGCCAAGCTAAAAAAAAAAAGATGAAACTTGTGGCTAAAAAATGGTGTGATATCATATTTCCAAGCTTATATTATGGTACTTTTTTAACATTTTCCACTAAAACATTTACCATTTGTAAGTCGAGTGACTTCGTATATGTTGATAGAAATCCTCTTCTCCTGTACTAAATACATCATAACGTGTTTCTGAAAATTCAAATGTTTTCAAATTATGCATCATGGGCTTGGCGGCCATCTTTCCATATTTTACACAAATTTCTAAGCACCCAAGTTTGTAAAGGGTAATAAGTTTGCATTAATAACAATTTAGAACTTCTGATTTTAACTACGGACAAATAAATTTAAAAAGACTTTTATTTTGAGAAAAAAAGTTCATTGTTACTGCTGTTAAATGCTTAATTACTCTAAAAAAGTAATCATAAAAGGAATAGCGAAGATATGTCACCATTACCTCAACACACAAATTTCTAAGCACACAACTCCGTGAAGGAAAGGCATAAAATGTGTGCAGTGGTAACAATGTCGAACTTTGGTTTTCAACTGCAAACATCCGATAAATTGAAAAAGACTAATATTTTGAGAAAAGAAATATATTTTTATTGCCTTTAAATGATTAATTACTTTATGAAATAAATCACTAGATGAATCCTTTAGATAAGTCACTATTATTTTAACCCGGGAGAACTCACTAGTGAGAATGCCCAATTGCTTTTCTTTTACTTTACATTAGTATAACATCAACTTTTTTTGGTTGGCTTTGTATTTTTATTCACAAAAGAGATAAAATAATTGTAAAACATTTTGAAATTTTAATTAAAATGAAAAATGATTTAAATAAGAGTCTTTAAAAAGTACGACTGTGAGAGAAAATCTCATGCAGCGAGTTCTCCCGGGTTAAGACACAAAGTTCTCCGAATACAAGTCCGTAACGGAAAAGCTTAAAATGTCTGCTTAAGTAACAATTTTGAATTTCGGATTTTAACTATGGATTAGGGTACATAGAAATTTGTGTAAAATATGGAAAGATGGCCACCAAGCCCATGATGCATAATTTGAAAACATTTGAATTTTCAGAAACACGTTATGATGTATTTAGTACAGGAGAAGAGGATTTCTATCAACATATACGAAGTCACTCGACTTACAAATGGTAAATGTTTTAGTGGAAAATGTTAAAAAAGTACCATAATATAAGCTTGGAAATATGATATCACACCATTTTTTAGCCACAAGTTTCATCTTTTTTTTTTTTTTTTTTTTTTTTTTTTTTTTTTTTTTTTTACTTTTGAAAAGTTGTTTTTTAGTAGATATCATTTCTTTTTTTTAAAACAAATTATATATAATTTAAATAATCTACTCACTTAAATTAAAATGAGTTTTATTAGAACCTTTGTAAGTAGAAAGGAAACCCAATATGTGTACATTTTGTTTACATATCATTCATTTCTTAGAGTAATTAAGGATTTAAAAGCAATGAAAGCTAACTTCTATTCTCAAGGTATCAATCTTCTTCAATTTATATGGCATTTTAATTTTTATGAAGAATGAAAATTTTGTAAAAAAAAATGATAGCGTCGAAATAACATATAGACATAATAGTTGGTCTTTTAGTTAGATATTTGTTTATTGTTAGATAGTTAGTCAGATATTTATTTAAAGATAACTTTTTATTTTATTTTTTGCAAAATTGTTTTACCTTTGCAAATATCTACGGCTAATCCGAGAATGAAGGACGACATACAAAACAGTCGAGATATTTTTAGAAACGATTCTTAATGAACCTTTACATATTTTAGATAATTAGTATGCCAAATTCAGGCTTCTACCCCGAACGGTATCACAGAAATTGGAATTTTAGAACTTTTTTTTTTGTTTTTGAACCCTTTTAAACTTTGAACTTATTAGGAAATTATTTCTGAGAGCATTAATGTTTCAAAAGTTACAACCATGTTAAATTTCAAGGTCGTGCTTTGACAATTCTATTTAAATCGTTATTTAGAACGTTTTCTGCTTGTTTAGTCTCTTTAAAGATAGACTTCATTTTTCGAAACAGTTCTTAACACTCTCGCTGTGTAAGTAATTCTTCGCGATGAGCACCTTTTACAAAATTTTTAATCGTTTATCACCGGCTCTTTATAGCAGAAATTTTTGACTATCGTAATCGGGGAAAATGTTCTGATTAAATCGGACAAAGTTTTCTTTAAAAGATAACTAGTGTGGATAACCAAATAGTATTAATTTGACGGGAAAATGCATGCCCGAGCATAGCTCAGGCTGCGGATCGAGAGGGTTAACGAGCACTTAGATCTTAAAATTAACAGCTTGCCAAAATTCAGGTTTCAATCTTTAAGGATATCAAGATAAACCCAATTTTAGAACTTTTTTGCTCCTGCGCCGTTAAAAATTTCGATTTTTTTAGGAACTGTTCATGGTGAATATTTACGTCTTAAACGTTACAACTATGTCAAATTTCGATTTCCTTAAGGCTAAGAATTCCAAATAAATCATAATTTAGAACATTTTCAGAAAGCTTTTTTACTCGTTTCACTCTTTTAAATTTCGATTTTTTTAGAAATAGCATTTAGCGAGCACTTACATCTTAAAAGTAATCACCATATCAAATTTTAAGTTTCTCCCCTCAACAGTTTCATAGAAATCTTAATTTATGAATGACTTTTGCTCTTGCAACCTCTTAAATTTCGAATTTTTTAGAAATTGCTTAGGACGAGCATTTTCGTTTTAGTAGCCGTAATCATGTTAAATTTCAAGTTCATGCTCTAGCAATTCCATTCAAACCAAAATTTAGAAAGTTTTTAAAAAGCTTTCCACTCATTTCAACCTTTTAAAATTCGATTTATTTTGAAACAGTTTTTAATGAGCATTTACATCTTGTAAGTGACCACCATGCCAGGTTCAAGGATTCTATCCCGAACAGTATCACAGATTCAAAAATACAAGAATTTTTTTGCTCTTGTACACTTATAAATTTCTAATGTATTAGGAAACGCAAAGCATTTACGGCTTAGAAAATGACATCTGTGTCAAATTTTATGTTCCTAGCCCAAACAATCTCATTAAAATCATAATGCAAACCGTTCTTAAAACGTTTTCCGCTCGGTTCACCTCTTAAGATTTCGATTTTTTACTAACAGTTCTTAGCGTGCATTTACATGTTTAAACAAATCGCCATGCCGAAATTCAGACCACTATCCCGAACGATATTACAGAAATCGCAATTTTAGAACTTTTTTTTTTACGCCTGCATCCATTCAAATTTCGAATATTTTAGGAACTATTCTGTGAGATCATTTACGCCTTATAAGTAAAAAGCACGTCAAATTTCATGTTTCTAACAATTTGTATATTCAGTAATTGTTGCAGACTAACAATTGCAAATAAATCATAATTTAGAACGTTCATAGAACGCTTTTATGTCGTTTCGAACTTTTAATTTCTACCTTTTTTAGAAATTATTCTTATCGAGTATTTAAAATAACCACTATGTGCCAAATTGTCGGTTTCTATTCCGAACGGTATCACAGAAATTTCAATTTTATTAAATTCTTTTCTTTTCTATTCTTTTCAATTTCGAATTTAATAGATTATTTTCGCCTCTGTCTAGCAGTTTGATCCCCGTTAAATGTATGCTATGCATTACATCATGTTACTTTTATTCATAATTTAATTAACTATCTCAATCCTTCGCCAAGTAAGAAGATTCTGATAGAGAAATCATGAACTCGTTACTTTTATGCTAGCGGGCGCAGGTGATAAATCGCCTATTATTGTTTCCTTCTCATGCATTCGTATTGCCTTAATTTTACTTAAACTTTAATCCTTTCACTTATTTTATATAAAATAACTTTAATTTAAAATACAAACGTTTAAGATACATGCCTTTCATTATTTAATTTTAAAAAAAAAGGAAAAGAAAAGAAAAAAACTAGAGAACATCAGGAATTCTGCTTTTTCAGAATTTAGTGTCGCCCCCGGCATTTCCATTACTGCAGTTTCTTCTGACGGACTGATGGCTTCTATTATTATGAAACAGCCATTATAAATGAAGTGTTAGGTGAAGATGAAAGAGCAGCCGTAAAAAGTTAGAACTCTGATTTTCTGGTCAGAATGGGGGGGGGGGGGGATGGCCATAATTTTTTTTACGGCTGCTCTTTCATCTTCACCTAACACTTCATTTATAATGGCTGTTTCATAATAATAGAAGCCACCAGTCCATCAGAAGAAAATAACTCGGTTAAGCGGGTCTTTACTGCAGTACAAAACAAATTTCAATTTTAAGACTTAAAGCACACGTTTTATTTTATGTAAAATGACGTCATTCGCATCCGCTTAAGAATTCCACTTTTACGATCTACTCTTAAACATCTACAGTAAAGCATGCATAGCACATCACTATCGCGAAATAATGCACAAATGCAGCAAAAAGATTCCGTCATTTAAGAAAATCGAAAAAAAAACCCGGCTTTCTAATGATTCATAGATACTTACAATTAAATATAGTATATAATAGCTCCATTGTTTTAACAGAAATCATTCGTTTATATTTTTTTCAAAATAGCACGTATTTTAATTACATTTTCTTTTGGCTGTTACGAGAAAATGGTAACAAAAATATATAATTGCGATTTTAAAACTATTTTTCCTTTACTTTCTACAGAAATGAAGTACTTCCGTTGCCAATATTCCGTTGCGACCATTGGTACCATTTTTTGCATAAGTACCATTTTTTCTGACGCCAATTTGGCGAAAACATTAACAGCATAAACAACAACATCCGGGTTACCATATCAAGAAAAATAACGACACTTTGGCGCCAATTGAGTTCCCGTTGCGTACATGACATTGGCGTCAGAAAAAGATCGCGCCATTATGGGGCGTATATGACATCTGTGCCAAAACTTTTATTAGAAACACACACAAATTATTTTATTATAAAATGCACAAAGTTTGATTTAATGTAAAACACACGCAATCTCTTCTATTGGATTGTCATATGAAGGATAATATCATCAAAATTCTGGGTTGCTATGGAATAAAATTGCCATTTTGGCACTAAAAGGATACCCCAATGCGTCTGAGACATCGTCTTTGCCTCCGTTTGCTCATATGTTGAAATAAGTTCAATAATAGGGAGATTTGGCACAGATGTCATCATATACACCCCATATTGTCGCAATTTTTCCCAACGCCAATTTGGCGAAAACATCAACATAATAAACAACAACATCCGGGTTACCATATCAAGCAAAATAACGACACTTTGGCACTATTTAAGTACCCGTTGCGTATATGACATTGGCGTCAGAAACAAATCGCGCCAATATGCGTATATGACCTCTGTGTTTGTTTGTTTTTTTACCTGAAAACCTTTTCATATTCAACTCAATTCATTTTCAAAAGTTTTGTTTACATTAGGAATGAAACCTAAAATGCCGTTAACTTTGAATGCATACTTCTTAAAATTTACCATTTCTCTATAAAATCATTTTTATTTTAAAAATCTTTCTAAAAATTAACTTTTATGCAGTTTTATTCGAAAAAATAATCTTGATGGAAAATAATCATCTACCAGATTGAAGTTGAAGTGGATTTGTGCTATTATAATGAGGATAGTACGCGCTCGTTGGCGGGTTTATCACTGTTTGGCACAATTTGATAATTTTAGAATGAATTAACAGTTTTTTGCATATTAAGGATAGAAATTTTATTTTTTTTAAACTAAATTTTATAAAAGCACGTAGATCGAGTAATTACCAGTCCGAAAATGCATTCCATACTTTTTTCTGTCCATTATTTAAGTCTGTAGCTTAATTGAATTAATATATGTTTGACGAAGGATTTTTTAATCATTTTCAGTATCTCGACGTTTTTTAAAAAATACTGTATCTCTGTTTATAATTATTTTATAGAGACGAGTTTGGTGTCAAATTGAAGCTTTTCTTCAGTAGATTCTTCTAGTCTTAATTTTATTTCTCTGCGATACTTGCTTTCTTAAATATCTGAAATTTTAAAATGCCACGTTTGGTCGATTTAACATGGACAAGTTGTCTTCAGTATAATAAGCAGTTACGCTGTTCTGGCTTTTGTTTCTTGGCGTTTGTTTGTTTGGCGGGGTTAGCATTTTTTTATAGCTTGGCTTGGCAGAACGACCGTCCTGCTGGATTTTCGACTTCGGATTCATGAAACCTCCCGTAACTATGTAGCGAATGATCGTATCGACTTGCGGATGGTATCATTCGATAAAAAAATATATATATATAACAAGCGATAATCCTGTGTTGACCTACTTAAAATTTTTTTAGCTTTGCCCCCTTCCTTGAGTTAAAAATGCTCTTCAAGACATGGTTAAGTAACTTTATTTTGGGGGGATTCAAGGATCTTCATTTTTTGTGTAAAAACGAAATTCTTCCCAAATTTTGGTGAAAGGCCATCAGTTGTCGTATATTACTCACTTATTGGTATATTTATTTTACCTGTACACTAACAGTCGTACTTTTCAGTGTTGTGCGTGTTTTGTGCAAGATTCCGCATAATCGGAGGTTTGTCAGATGCTCAACATTTTTATGCTATGCAGGGTGTATCTAAACTCTTGGGCAAAACTTTAAGGGGTGATAGTGCACATCAAAACAAACAATATTAAATAGGAAATTGAGGGTCCCAAACGTCTTCCGAATGAGATAGGAGCCATTAAAGTTTAGGGTCCAAAATTTCAAATGATTATAAAAAACGGAAAAATTGGTCGATTCGTTTACGATTTTCGCTAAAACTATTTTTTATGTCAGCATTTTCTTGAAAATGAATTTTAAAGGTAAAGTTCAAAAAATTCCGATAGAGGGCACTTTAGACTTTGGATTAGCGAACAATTATTTTTTACCGTTATATTTTGTATTTCATTAAATACTTTCAAAAGCTTAGACTTAAACTTAAATTTTGAGTTCAAAATCTGAATCGTTGGGAGTGGCTAAATAGCGGAAACTGAACTGTGTTCAGGGGGGGAGGGGGGGGGTGTTCAAATTTCAACTCCTGAACACAGTTCAGTTTGCGCTAATTAACCACTCCCAACAATTCAGATTTTGAGCATTTAATGAAATACAAAAAATAACGGTAAAAAATAGTTGTTTGTTACTCCAAAGTCAAAAGCGCTCTCTATCGGCATATTTTGAACTTTACCTTTAAAATTTATTTTCAAGAAAATACTGACATAAAGAATAGTTTTAGCGATAATCGCAAACGAATCGACAAATTTTTCCTTTTTTTATAATCATTTGAAAATTTGGACTCTAAACTTTAATGGCGCCTATCTCCTTCGGAAAACGTTTGGAACCCTTAGTTTCCTATTTAATATTGTTTGTCTTGGTGTATACTATCACCCCTTAAAGTTTTGCCCAAGAGTTTGGATACACCCTGTATAGACTGAGTAGACAAGGACTTATAGTTTAAAGTAGATTCGAAAGCAATTCTAATTTCTTATACAACTAGCTGCCCCTGGCGACCTGTTTGGTTTTCCTTAAAATATATAGTATCATTGTATCATGCATTTTTTATTATTCATAATTCAATTTACTTGCTCAAGTCTTCGCCAAATCAGATGATTCTGGTAGATAAATCAAGAACTCTGTACTTTTATGTCAGCAGAGTGTAGGTGATAGTGGCCAAATATCCAAAATCCCATTGCATTTTTTCTTATTTCATTAATTTCCTTTAAAATATAACCCTTTCATTCATTTTCCTTAAAATGCATAACTAATTTAAAACAGAAAAATTTTAAATCCAAGACTTTCACTTATTTCAAAAGAATTAATAAAAAAACCCTTGATAAATAACATAAACCAAGACATTTAATTTTAACATTAAAGTATTGTTTTAAGTTATCACGTGAAAAATAAAAAATGCTATTTGCGAGAATTGTACCTGGTTAACATAAAAGTACCAAGAACTCTTTGCGATCATGGCAACATTTCATATATTTTTTGTTGTTACGTATTTCATCTTTCTTTACAAATACAATCACTTAGGCATTTATGCTTCATGTCCATTTGCTTATCAATTGCAATAGGTTCGATAACTCAGATTTTTAAACCTATTATCTTCCGTAATCGGGTCAATGGCCTATTGGCGTGTTTTAGCTAATAAGGTTTGGTGCAATGGAATGTTTTTTGTGAAAATCTTTTAATGATAGCTACATTTACATTAAGCTATATTGTTGCTGATATTCTTTTTGTTACACTTTAATCTTGGCAGTAGACTCGATTACGGAAGATTAGGTAATCAAATATCTTAGCTGAAATTCATCAATCTGATTTTATGTACTTAACAAATGCATATCAAATTACTGTTTTGAATGCATTTGATCAATAAGAATTGTAAGTGTGTTTGGCAATTAACAATCATCATTTTGCATGATCTATCTTCCTCGAGATGACTAACAAATAAATAGAAAATGAGTTGATCATTCGTTTTAAATTTTGATTAATTAAATATTTTTACAGCTGCTGGATTTATTTGCATTTAACTTATATTAACCCCTTGAGGGGCGGTGGGATATATTTTATCTCACCTACGATTAATGAGGATTTGCACCAGAAAAATTTTATTAAATTTTACTTTTCTAACTTTGGTGGAAAAAAGTCGTAAACTTACTTTTTCTTATTTGGCAATAAATCTTTTTGCGGATTCCGGTGTGAATTCGACATTTCAAAAACACAATTGCTTGCCCCTCAAAGGGTTAAGGAAAGATCGATTATTTTTGAGTTAGCCGGGAAAAGTGATAAATCCCCAAATATTGTTTCCCTTACCATCATTCATATTGCATTCATTTCATTTAAAACACACAGCTTTCATTTCAAATACATCCCTTTAAAAAAAAAATGTATCATAAACTTAAAATACATTGTTTTTGACTTACCTCAATTAAAACACAAAATAAAACAATAACAGAAACAGAAACATTTTATCTGAGAATCAAAGAATTGTTTCTTATTTACGCCCTCAAAAAATATGCAAAAAAAAAAAAAAAAAAAAAAAAAAAAAAAGAATAAAAAAAAAATTGCTAGCAGGTTTGATTTTCTAAACAAACTTATACATATTATTTATTGCTTGTCATTAAGAAAAATTCATGGAACTCATTGCTTTCTGAAATAAATTTCATAAATAGCTATCAATATACAAACTTTTAATTGGATACATCACACAAACATTTCTCTAATAATTTGCATACATTAATATTATAAACGTTTTTAAAGGCAAGTAAGAAAACTGTAATAAATTTTAAAAGGCAAAAGAACATCCTAAGATAATTAGAAAATTAAACTAAACATAGGATAATTGAATTTGCAAATTTAGTAGCCATGTATTTCATCAAATAAAACTTATTTACGATTTAGTAAAATATATATATTTTTTACTGTAACATAAATAAATGTTTATTAGAAATACCGCACATTCTGGATATTAACCTTTAATTGATGTCACAAAAATTATCACATAACTAGTGTGAAGCGGTCTGTGAGACCGCTGCAACGAAAGATGAATAAAGGGCACGACTAACTCATAGTATGGTGTTTTTGTACTAAACTTTTTGCACAGAAGTGTTATAATTAAAATTGACCTATTCAAAAGTCTCTGGTGATAGTATAAAAGTTACAAACGGAACAAAATTTCGATAGTGTTTGTAGTTAAACTGAAAATTGGAAGTTAAACTGTAAAAATTGAAAAAAGCCGCGGTCTGAGAGACCGGTAACATCAGTTAAAGGTTAACACTGCATTTCAAAAGATTTTTTTTTTATTATTCTAAGATTTTTTTAATGATACAACAGAAAAATACAATTTAAAGTTTTTTCAGGAAATAAGCATGCTTGTCTGTTTATTGATGAACTTTTTAGATAATTTTATCAAATATAATATAATTTATGTATTTTTGCAGCCAAAATGTAATATATATATATTTACGGTTTTTGATGGTGGTAGGTTATGTTTAATTAATGGTTATATATATATATATATATATAAAAAAGAAAGTCTGGATTTTGTATTAATCAACGCGCAGCCAAAACTACTTAACCTAAAATCTTGAAAATTGGGGTAAAAATACTTCTTATGACAAAGAGTGTCGCTAAGAAAGGATTTTCTAAAATTCCACACCTAAGGGGGGAAAAAAGAGAACGAACTTTTAAAAAATTCCTTAAAAATCTGATTTTATAGTTAGTTTTCAACTGATGACATATTTTGGTGTATTTTTGTAAGCTGAATCGAATGGTACTAACCAAACTCTTTTAAGTCCAATAATTCGTGTGATATTTCACATTTTTTTAAAATTTGGCAATGCCTTTGGCGCCAAAACCTCGAAATATCGAACATTACAAGTGATAATTCATCCATATTCATTCATATTGTATATCCGTTACTGTAGCAACGGAAGAAATTCAAATTAAAACTTTTTGTTAATTCTTTTGGATAAGAAATTAAAATGGCTATATGAGTTTGAAAAAAAATAATACAAACATCTTGAAAAAAAGAAAAAATACATTGATTTTATTTAAAATACAAAGAAGCGATCCACTTAGAAATTAACATTATAAAATGAAAATATTTAAAAATGAAAGCAATGTTTGTACGACTTTAAAAATTTTGTGGTTCTTACATCCGGGCCGCTTTTTCGGGAAGGCTCACGTTTTCAGCACCAGCCTTGGCGAGTTGGCGAAAGCGAGAACGTTCCGCCAGCTCTAACGCCAATCGTCGTCTTGTGTTTTGTTTTGAACCGAAATGGCGGAAGACGAACTATCATATTTTAGAACAACAGTCCTACCTAAATTAAAGAAATATTTTCAATTATGTGTTCTAGATGAAAAGAAATCTTCTTCGAAAGAAATTGTATTACGAACTCTTATACTCTGTTTTATCAAAGACCTTTATTACTTTTGATGATATAGACTAAAATTTTGATTATTTGATCCCCTCAAAAATCTATATTTTCATTCAATTGAGTATTATTAATTCCATACCTGTTAAAAAAAAACTCACGACCTTCATAAATCTAGATATTTGATTACATATAAAGATGTATTTATGGGGAAGATGAATTAATGCAGTTCCAGCGCATTTTGATGTATATAAACACAGATTTTAAAAAATACCTGTGGCAGAAAATTACTATATTTTCTGCGATACCAAATTTAATACCAATTTAATACCAAATCATTCTGCAGAAACAGTCCCCAAAGTCGAGTGAAAATAGGCCAAACAAGGGGAAAAAATCCTATCACCCCCCCCCCCCCCCCAACCAGGATGTTTAGAAATTGCCTTTTTAATGTGAGATGAAATTCTTAAGAGTAGGTGGGGGAGAAGGAATATTGAATGATTGTCTTTTGTTACTTCAAAGTAACAAATAAAAACACTAGAGAAATTTTTTAAATGTGTGTGATAGTGAGGGGCTGTAGATTTAAATAGTTAAATTTATCAATTAGCAAATAGAAAAAACAAACCAAAAATTAAAAACTTTTTTTTTGGGGGGGGGGCAGAATTTGAATAATTGGAATTGGTAATTTACTTATAGTTACTCCAAAGTAATAAATAGAACAGAAATTTAAAAAAAAATGTAAAGAATAAAAAAAAAGAAAGCGTGTGCACAAAAGGTTAATCCTGCTTTTTTCCCCCTTGTCTTTCATTCTATTTCTTTCCTTTGCTTTTTTATGGTAAATTATTTATTTGTTATTTAAAAATCAACGGATAGAGCAAAACAGTAAACTTTATGCACTGTTATGGATAAGCGAAGAAATAGTTAACATTTCAGACACAATTTTAACTAATCTTTTCTGCAAGGCAACAATGAATTTTAAATGGGCAAAAAGTAGTGTGATGGAGGAGAGGATGGGGGGGGGGGGGGTGGAATTCGAAATGGGAGGTTGCCTCAGACGATTGAGCGTTATTTTATTGCTACTTCAACTTAATAAATAGAGCAATATGTGTGCAGAATGACGAAATATAAAGTGTGTGTGTGTGTGGGGGGGGGGATTTCATTCGAGAGAAGAATTTACATGATTTATTCAAATATGACGAATTATTATTTTTAAATAATAAATAAAACAACTAAGGCGAAATAATATTTAAAAATATGGCAAAAATTTTTAAATAAAAAACTGAAGAATTTTAAAAATTTTTAATTTTGTGCACTAGGGACAGACCAATGTCTTTTTCATAAAAACTCAAATAATGATAAAATTTTAACAATATTAAAATGTAATAGTAATTGATTTAATTGCATGCATCAAGTTGCAATTATTTTAGCTCATAGATTCAATTGCAGGATACGGCTAAATAATTTATGCTTTATCGTTCAATCTAATTATAATCGAATTGATTTTAGTTTCAACTTCCTATTAACTTCTAATCGCAATTAAATTAAAAACAATTAATTTTTAATGAATTATTTCAGTGAAAATGTGTTTTATTAATGCAATCAACATGTCACACAATTATGCCGCTTAATAATAAAAAAAAAACTAAGTTAATTCAGTAATAATACTAATAAAACTATGTTCAATTGTGTCATAAAAACATGATCAATACAATTATATTTATTAAAGAAAATTTTTACGTCTGTTTTTTTAAAATACGTTCTCTATTTCTTCGAACATATAGCGAATTAATGAAATAAATGAATATTATAGAACTGAAAAAAATAACTTATCTTTGAATTATACATATTTGTGCAATTAAAAGTTATTTTAATCCGAAAAAGATTTTTGTTTTAAGCAATGTTCTAATTGCAAACCACGGCGAAATAACATTTCGTCTATCTTTTTACATTTGCGGAAAAAACAAATGAAAAAAAGGACATCTCTTCCTCTCAGCAAAGGAATGAGGCTGCCGTTCGCTACGCGTACGACGTCACGAACAAAAAAGGGTGCTTAGCGTTGAATTCATCCCCGCGCCAACCCTTACTCTGGCGATAAAGTGCTCAAAACGTGAGCCTTCTTGAAAAAGCATCCGGGCCATGTCAGATACAACTGCGCCAAGCATGGCAATTACATTAATTACAGCAACCCTTATTTTTTGTTCATTTGATAGTTTATTTAGTATAGTTTTAAATTAATTTTATTATTATAATTTATTTTTATTATAGTTTATAGCATGTAGTTTTATGTTATATATTTTATTTATTTATTTACTTAAAACAATTTGCCATTTTTAACAAGGTTATGTATTTAAGAATGTTAAATTACTTTTTTGAACGTAATTGGCAAACGATAAACAAGATTGGCAATTGGCAACCATTTTTGGCGATCTATCTCATGGTCCGAATAATGCGTAAGTATTACTTTTTTCAATGAAAGAAATTGAAATTGAAATAATACATCGCGATTTATCACTTGCTCCTGGATAAGAAGAAAAAATGGGTACTTTTATGTCAGCCGTATCCGTATGTAAATATCGCCATTAGCATTTTAAAAATCGCCAATAGCAATAGTTACATTTCACTATGTAAATTAAAAACAATTCTTTGTTTTAAGTTATGGCATTATTTCGTATTGTTTTAGTTTTCATCTTTTTCAATGGAATTAGTGTAAAGCATGTATTATAAATGAAGTGAGTGAAATGTTTTTATTTTGAATGAAAATAATAAAATAAGAATAAGATATGGAAGCAATCTTTGTTGATTTATTACTTGCTTCCGGCTAACATAGAAGTATCACAAAAGCCATATATTCACCTTTCTTTGGGTAGTTGTTCATGGAATTTCTGGTTAATCTTCCGTAATCGGATACTTCTTCAATCGGTGTATTAATTACAATGTTGAAAGCATATTTTATGCATGAAGCGAAAACTTCATGATGAATTCTATTACAAAAAATCGTATCATCATCATCTACTGCATATTTAAAACGGAAATTTGCATTTTATTCCTATTCTTTATAATATTTTGATAGGATATGCCACTATTAGTTAGGTAATGTTTTTGGAACGGTTTTTATGTATACACGCAGTGTTCTACGTTGCTTAGTTTTAGTTATAGAGCTATTGGAAAAGCTATACAGAAAGTTGAACGCAATTATGAAAGATACATCTACTGTAATTATTATATAAAATGCAAATTTGCTTTTCCTTCCATCCGTTTATAATTTGAGTTTTGCTGGATGTATTTTGATGGGACGTACACTGTTAGTTAGATTACTTTTTGTGGATGGTTGGTACTTCTTGCATGGATGGTACTTCTGTATAGTAAAGTTGTCTTCTGGGTTATTGTTTTTCTGAAGCACAAACTTGGCAACAAATCAGATTGCAGAAAATTAGATTACAAGACAAAGTTCCAAAACTAGGTGAACCCGAATGTGAAAGATTACCTTATATTTAAAGTTCTACTGAACGTACTTTGATTGGAGTTGCACTATTAGGTAATATTATGGATTGTTGCAATATTTGACATGTCATTCTACATTTTTAGTTATGGAACTATGAGGAAAGTTCTCAGTGGTGTAGTTGAAAAAAAAGTAGGATAAAATCTACAGGCAGAGGGTATATATTAGAGAGTATATATGTTATAGCTATGGAGAGCAGAGTTTCTAAAAAAATCCAACAGGTCTACGACGTATAGTCTATGCTACATTCCTGAAAATTTTACAATCACGTTAACTTGATTATGAAAGATATAGTTAACTATCAACTTCAAATATAAAATAAAAAGAGCAATTTCGGTCCGCCCTCTTATAACTTGAGTTCTTTTCAATGGATTTCGAGAAGATTTGCATTGTTAGATAAATTTTCAAGAAAGTGTTTCATATATAACACATATTATTCTACGTTGCTCAGTTATAGAATTATGTGCGAAAGTTCTTTAATCAGTGAACCTCATTTTGAAATATTAGCCTTTTTTAAAGGTTCTACTGAGTCAATTAGCACTGTTGTTAATTTTTTCAGGAAAGATTTTAGTATATAACACATACTGTTCTACATTGCTTTGCTATAGAATTATAGCTAAATGTTGTATTATCTGGTGAACCCGATTATGAAAAATTAGTTTTATTAGAAGATTTTACTAAACGGAATTTGATGAGATTTGCATTTTTTAATTTTCAGGGATGATTTTAATATGCTACATATTGTTCTTCCGTTCTTTTTCATATTGAATTATAAATAATCAACTAAAAGATTTGCTTCATAACAGTCCAAATTTTGTCTGAGACATTAGAAGATATAAAACCGTAATGGCGTTCATATTGTTTTCAGCTACGCAGATGATCATTGGAGATAAATGTATGTATTGCTATAAAACACAAGATCAAATACACCGATATATTTCGTTTGATTAAAGTTTCGTTTGGAGAAACCGACCAGCGTAGCGGGTGAAGGCTTCTATTACTATATCTAAAGCGTAAATTCCTTTTTCATTCCGATTGATTATAACTCAGATTCTACTGAACATAATTTTGCAGAACTTACAATATTTGATAGTAAATTTCGTTTATAAATAGTTTAATGTAAAAACCATTGTTCCAAGTTTCTTAGTAATAGTTACGGGAGTTCTAAAATTAGGTGAACTCGATTAGGAAATATTTCAAGTTTTACTGAATAGCTTTTAATGACAGTTGCACACTTAGTTAGATAATATTTCAGGGATTTTTTTAATATTTATCATATCTTTCAAAATTGTTTAGTTACGAAGCTATGCGAAAAAAGTTCTCAGTGGTATAGTAAAGAAAATTGGAGGATAATGCGCTACAGACAAAGGATATATACTAGAATGCTATAGCTATGGAAGTTGTGTAGTTTCTTTAAAAATCCAGAAATGATGCGACGTATACCTACCCCTACATCCCTGAGAGTTCTATAATCAGGTTAACGCGATTATGATAGCTATATTTAACTATCTCAATATACATAAAATGCAAAGAGAAATTTCATTCCGGCCGCTTTTAAATTTACTTCTACAGATTTGATTTTCATGGGGCTTACATTGTTAGTTTGATAATTTACAGAAAAGATGTTAGTACAAAACATAAGGTTCTACGTTGCTTAATTAAATAATTATGGGTCTAAATCAGATGAACACAATTTCGAAAGATTGGCTTATTTTTAAGATTCCGTTGAATGAATTTTCATGGAATTTAAACTGTTAATTAGATTATCTTTATGAAATGTTTCGGTATATTTTCCAGTTTAAAAGATCCTGCTAAGTGGATTTCGATGGAACTTGCTTGGTTAGTTAATTTTTCAGTGAATGTTTTAGTATAAAGCACATATCTTTCGCTTGGTGTTGCTTGGTCGTCGTGTTGCTTTCTTATAGAATTAAGGCTGAATGTTTTGGAATCAGGCGAACCAAATTATGAACGATTAGCCTTTTTAGTATGTCCAATTAACGGATAATAGCGTTATAATAGCGTAATAACGTTCATATTGTTTTCGCCAATTAGATTGGGCATTCCAGGTAAATGTCCATATTGCTTTAAAACGCATGATCAAATTCACAGATATATTTCGTTTGATACAAGGTTTTTTTAGAAAAACTGACCAGCGTAGCGGGCTTTAGGCTGCTAGTATATATATATATATATATATATATATATACATATATATATATATATAAATTATTTGAAAAGCGTCAAAAATTTAAAAAAGACAAAATTGTAATAAAACAATACTAGTTATAAAATAGTTACAAAGTTTATTTTTACACAAATACGAAAATAACAGTTTATAAATAACAGTATTATAAAGCATTATTTTCTACATATTTTGAGTTAAGAGATTGTTCCCTGAACAAAACACACAAAAAATAATTGAAAAAATAAATATTTAAATATATTTAACACTTTCCTGTTCTCCTCCCCCACCTGAGTCTGTTGCATCATGCAATTTTTCCACATTCTAATCCATGTTTTTAAATGTCTCTGCATCTGAGAGGGAAAAAAAAGAATAAATTTAAAAAAATCACAGGTTTATTTTTTACAGCTTTCAAGAATTCTGTCTACAGTTAGTTTTTAAGGTGATCATAAACTACAACTTCTCAGTTAACAAAACTACCTTGATGTTAAGGGTGGAATTGCCGGGAGGTAATAAAACTTAATAGCTACAATTAAATCGATTTTGCAGAGCGATAAGCCTTATCTTTCAGACTGAACTTTCAGGCAAACCAGACTCGACAGTAATATGGGTTACGCTTCTGACAAATTGCACAATACATAAGAATAAAGATGACTAAACAAAGACATAATTAGCATAAACAATTTATTTACTATATTGTTTAGACCCGAGAAGAACATATTAAGATAATTCATTCAGTTGGTTTGACATTTAATGTGAAATTTTTATCCCATGCGTTATCCCGTAAAGAATGAACGTATCGAAATTAAACCTAAAGTTTAATTAAACTTTTAAAGATTTAACCATTTAAAATAATTTTACTTCTTAAAATATTTGTTTTTCCAAGAGCAAACAAGATAAACTGGTGGAAATCAGAACATTCTTTAGTATAAAGTTTTAAATTCTTTAAGCAGTCATCAAAGCATTACCAGTGCCTTTATTAAATACTAGTGTAAATGCCCGTCCTAGGACGGTTGGTAAAAACTGTGTTTTTCACTTAAAACTTGAAAAACTCAAAAATTATTAATTTTACTTTTCGTATAAATATTAATTTTTTACTTTTAAAATATTAAATATGTTTTTTTTTTTAAGTTTAAATTTACATACATCTGTATATAGAAAAAGAAAATATAAGTAATCTGTAATTTAAATATAAGTTACAAAATAATAAGCCTAAAATATTTAAATTGATTACTTTTTTAAAAGAAAGTCAGTTTTATCAATTTTTTGCAGGAAAAAAAAAGGATGTTTTAAAAAATACCATATCATTGTTTTCCGTGAATCACTTTATATGAGAAATAAATTAAAATTCCTTACATGTCGCAAAGAAAATTTAATATGATTGCAACTTAATACTTGAAATAATCTCAAGTGACACTTGGCGATTTATTTTGGTGGTGTAATGCGATGTGCCTTGCACTGATTTGTTAGGAAGAAGTGCCTACTACTGCTCAATTATTAGGACGTATAACCTTGAGAAGTAATCGCGGTATTCTTGTTTCTTGTCAACCAATGGGAGAATGGATCCTTTTCCCTTTGAGTCTCTTCCTGGTAGACTGGTAAGATTGATGGATTCGCCCCGCCCAGCGTTACACTGGCTTTTATTATATAGAGATTTGCGAAAACGATTATGATTCCGCGTCGATAGGTACATCGAGCATCCGTCAACTCCTCGACTGAGCACCTGCCAAGTAAAGTCAGTGTGTAACGAAAAAATACGATTTTCTCAAAAGTATGTGACTAGGATAATCGCTATAGTTTTCCTGTATGGCTTAAATAAACTTCTAGTACTATTTTTTCCATAATTTTATTTACAGTAGATTTGGTAATAGCGGGGATGGAGGGGGGGGGACACATTTTTCCAGTACATTTTCGACTATATCTCTGAAAATGTAATATCTAAAATTACAACAAATATACTTTTGGTTTCCGTATTACAAGACCTTTCGAACGATACCCCACACACTACACACACAAAAGAAAAAAATAAAATAAAAATAAGTAACTTATTTCCCTAATTTTTTTTCTAAAAATACTTGCGAATCGCCAATAATCAATAGGTATGTTGGTCAATAACCTTATAACTCTGGCAAGTTTGAAATTTTCATGTTCCGTAGTTTCGTAAAATTGACTATGACAGACGGACAGAGAGACATACAAGTGATGTTTACAATTCTTCAGTTTTTACATTTTAAGTGCGGAAGCCAAAAAATTTAACTAAAATCAAAACTGGTTTATCTAGTCAGTTAGTCTAATTTATCTAGTAAAATTTCATCAGTTTAATCTAATTTATCTCGTCAAATTAGTTTAATCTAATTTATCAACTTTAATCTAGTCAGAGAGACAAACTAAACATTAACTAGTTAGGGGAAAGTAGGGGAATGGCGCTCACTTAAGGGAAAACATGAATAGCTAGTCAAATTTGGACAAAAAAATCAATATTTTATTAACGAAGTACAACTCCAAAGTATAAGGAACATTTTGCAATCAACTAATTTTCATAAAAGTTTTAGGAATTTTTTTTATCGTTTTATTTAAATGACCATCGATTGAGCGGTAATGCCCGACATGGTAGGGTAATTGCGCTCAGAGTTTGAATACAACGTTTAAGTAAAACAAAAGTCACATATGTAGTTGTGTGGGTTGTTCACACCACTGCAGACTTTTTGCAACCACTTTACACATACTGTGTTAGACATATAGTGGGCTACTTTTTTTAGATTTAGGTTTTTTGATTTTCACCACTTTTTTGAAATAGTAAAATTCTCCTTGTTTAATGACATATTAATAAAGGCGAAAACAGGGAAATTTTACCATTTCAAAAAAGTGGTGTCAATCAACAAATTTGAATTTAAAAAAAGTTGCCCACTGGCAACACTTCTTCTGGAATTCCACGCGAGTGCCATTACCCATCATCGCCATGTTGGGTTTTATTGCATTAAAATTGGCGTAACAACGCACTACAGAAATAAATAAAAGCTGAAAGTGCAGCTAAATGTAGGGGAGACCAGGGTACAGTGGCCCATTTTTGCAGTTAACATTTTTTTTCTCTTTAATGGAGAGACCAATCTACCTGAAAATATTTTTGAATATTCTTTAAACCTTTCTACATGCCTCATAATTTTCACAGAACATAATTTCCAATACATTTTTCAAAAAAAAAAAAAAAAAATTACATACACTCGTGAAGTGGACCAGTGTACCCCGGAAGCGGGGTACACTGGTCCACCCACTGGGCACAGTGGTCCACTATTAGTTATTGTCTAAAATACAATATAAATCTATTTATAATTAATCTAATTCTTTTTTATTTCCCCTTTACCTCCAAAATAATATAATAATACAAATTTGCAAGTAGCATTTTGAAACAAAAACATATAAAACTAAAGAATTGTCAAAAAATTTATTATATTTTGAAAATAACAATATAAGATACAGAAGTGATGGCAAACAAGTTATTAATTAAGTACAAAAATATCAGCAAACATTAAGACAAATATGATGATGAAAAATTTATTAGAAGCTTAAAATAGTCAGGATAAAATAGTTTATTATGAGCTAACCATGTGCTCTGAAGTTATAAATAACCAGTGAGGTCATCCATTACTTATTAGGCTACAGTTATATTTTTCAAAGGCAGTAAATACAAAACAAAATATTTCTTAATATGTTAACTCTACAATGCATGATTTTCATTTCTCTCCTTCTCCCCCCCCCCCCCAAAAAAAAAAAAATGCTATATTGAGCAAGAAAACTTATTTTAAAAATCACATGTGAACTGTTATCCATAATTTAGGAGAAAACTAAACTGTCAGATGGCTATATTATAATCTGAACAACATAACATGAAATTTAAAGTGTGCCAAATGGCTAATCTATGCATTGTAGGGTTAAAAAAATTATCATTTTTCTTTGTTTACTTTATTTAATAGTTAAATAACTATTTTAAAACAATATTTCTTTATAGAGAATAAGTAATTATTAAATATTTTGAAAATTCTTCATTACAGGAGCAGTATTCATTGTGGACCAATAGTGGCCGGTCCACTGTGCCCCATGTTAAAGTTCAATACATACTGATAAAAATATTATTTAAAGTTTTCTTTTAAGCATATAAGCTTTTAAATTTAATAAAGACCAGTGTTTTACCTTTTCAAAAAAGTTGTTTTATCTTATTTATCCATAACCTTTAATTACTTAATAAAGAAAAGTATGATGATGAAAAATTTTACTTTTAGGAGCTCAAAACAACCAGTCAGGATAAAAGGGTTCATTCTGAGCTAACGATGTGCTCTGAAGGCTATAAATAATCAATCTAGTGCTCTTATCAATTAGCCTAAAAAAAAGCTTTAAAAAATTTAAAAATAAGTAAAATATAAGGGGTGGTCCACAGTGTATACTTAGGTCCACTGTACCCTGGTCTCCCCTATATATTTTGTAGACATAAGGAGTAAATTAATATTTGAAAATAAGAGTGTACACTTACCTTCAAGTTAGATGTTTTAGAATTTTATAATAAAACAACTTCAAACTAATAACTTGAGGACACACAAATACTTTCCTCCCGACGGGCACTAAATTCTTACTGGGAACTTAGGATGAAGTTCTCTAGGTGCCGGTACCGATCGCACGTTTTCAATTTTATTTTGTTTAGCGATATTTGGTGTGCGGAATTACCCTTCTGAGCGTCATTACCCTACTTTCCCCTAGTACCTAAACAGTACAAACGCAGAATAAAACTTTTCAACCTCAGGTACCCTATGCATGAAAATGATTAAAAAATATTAAAATGCGAGCGAGAAATCTAAATATCTCCCATATGATTAACATTAACTTGACCGTTTCTTCGCGTCACTAGTGTAGGCTCTTAAGAAGTTACCTTTTATGAAAGATTGTTACCATAAAAATAATAATAAATAAATGTACAGTTGAACACTTTTTTTACATGTAAAAAACAAAACAAAACATGTTCAATAAGAATGCAAATAAACAATATTTAAATCTGACATTAACACTATAACATTGAGATTTTAAAGTGGTTATTCAATGCATTTTAGTTATTTAGCTTCAATTCATTACAAAAATACGCACCAATCAATATTAGTAAAAATTTTTGCGGCAGGCCTCGAAATGGAAAATCCACGAATAGGGACGCTATTTCAAAATTATCGTTGACTAAAAACTTTTTTTTAAACTTTAGGCAAATTTATGTCTAATCATACAAAAACAATTTAAAAACTGCATTCAAAATTCTAAATAATAAAAAAAAAGTTATAGAGAGCACAATAAAAGCCATATGTATGAAATTGTAATAAGATGTTTTAATAACTTCACGGATCACTAACCAGAACAATATTTGTCATAATTTCACGAACCGGAATATCGTTTCAATTTGCTCCGGTACATGCGTGATTTGCGGACGTGAAAAACTAAAAATTTAAAAATATTCATATTTAAAAGTTTTACAAAAATTTGGTAATAAAAATACACATCCGATTAAGAAGCAGTTACGTCAAAAAAGAAGAGAAATTATTAAAGAATTAAATAAAACGGACGTCGGTAGGAAATACGTTTAGTAATTTCAATAAAAATTAGAAAAAAAGAGGTACATTAGAAATCCAGGTAGATAAACATAGAGTCAACTAAGAAACAGTTTAAAATTATACTTAATATTTAAATCGAGAAAAAAAGGTTAATGGTAATAAAAAAATAATTTAAAGTTTAAAATCATACACTCGAACGCAGTGTTGAATTCAGGGGGTGACCGAGAGGGGACATTCCCCCCGGAACCTTGAAATGTCGTCCCGGAAGGTTTGAATTTTTATGCTTTTTAATGGACAAAAGTGCAATTTCCACCTCGGATCGCTAAAATGTCTCCCCCCCTCCAGGGGCGTAGCTGCAAAAAAATTTTCGGGCGGGGGGGGGGGGGGAGAGTTCAAAATTTTCCCAACTCATAATTCAAAAATTTCCCAACATGAAAAAAAATTGATCTATTTTCCAACTAAAATAATATGTTCAATGTGTCTTTAATGGTAATGATACTTATATGAAAAAAAAAAAAAATGCTGAAACTAAAAACATAAAAATTATAATTATTGGTTCATTTACTGAAAGTTTCTGTCTTCAATTGTGTACGAGTCATAATTGTACTTCATAGAAAATAGCCTCATATTTTTAGATTTTTGAATAAGGAACAAAGTTTTGGAGGAAAGGTATTACAGACACTGTTGATGGACAACAGTAGAGAAATTCATGTCTGGTAGATGTATGATATTTTCGTTACACAGAGAAACATAATGAGAAATTGAGTCTGGCTGCTTTTTGTATTTATTTTGAAAGTTCAACTATTTTACTATTACAGAACTCAGAAAGATAGTCTGCAAAACAATAAAAAAATCTTTTTTTTTTTAACTTAAAAAAAAAAAAAAAAAAAAAAAGAAAAGAAAAAGTGTTTCAAAAATCTATACTTTCCCAACTCTAAGCTCAAATTTCCCAAGTTCGCATATATTGGGGGGGGGGGGGGGGGTGTCTCCCCACATAACCCTATCGCGACGCCCCTTCCCCCCCCCCCCCCACCTCATCCCGGAGCAACAGAAATCTCTCCCGGAGATAAGCGTCTGAATTCAACACTGCTCCAGCAGCATGAAAGGCAACAACAACAATAAAAAAAAAAAGCAAACGAAATCTTAAACTCCCTGTAAAGTTCAGAAAAATTTATTAAAAAATATTTAATATGACCCAAAACATAACTATTGAAAAACGTAGGCATTACTTAGAAAATTAACATAACTTTTAATTTATTAGAATTTTTGTATCAAATAAGTTGTAGATTATAAAGAAATGTTACTTTAGAGAAAATAACCACATTTGAATAATTAAAATAAGAAATACCTTTATTTCTGGGTTCCTTTACTTAAACGCTAATCAATGATCCGCTAATCACGAGATTCAATAACGATGTGTCTTTTTCTTTCGATTCTGAGCTCTGAATTTCCAGTCATACGCTGTTATCTATATTCTGCTCTCAACAAAGTGAATTTTCGCTGACGTCGTTGAAATATGACAGTGTTGCAGCAGTTTTACAGCAAAATGGCATTACAAGGGAGAGATCGATTTTGTTTCACCTGCCTTGCAGTACTTTTGAGTGAAAATTGTTGTGTCAAATTTGTCAAGACAAGGAAATATCGAGAAAAAGTCAAACTTACTGCAAACGTGCATGCTATCTGAGTTCCATCTCTAATGGATATAGTTTATAGGTCGAATTATCTCTCCCGATGAAGTTTTCAATTTTGCAACACGTATGTTGTCATCTTTGCCGGTATAAAGTTGAAGAACTTTTGCCAATGACCAGAAAGTTCGTTTTCTTGAATCACTTTCAACAAGTACTATATCATCAGCGTGAATTTGCAAGTGTTGTCTACCACGTTTATTCCAAGCGAAAACGCTTTCTCAGATTCTCTCTCAGTGTTTGGAGGTATCTCCATCGTTTCTTTAAATCGTGCTTATCACTTAGGTTTAAATCTGCGACATCATCGGTCTGAATATTTTGTAAAAACATAGATGGCGTTAGAGGAATTAATGCATCAGGATCTTCGGAAATGCAAGTCAGAGGTCTTGAATTAACAACAGCTTCACATTCGCAAAGTACACTCATTAATTCTTCATAATTCAATGAAGCTCTTCCTAAAACACTTCTTAAGAGATTCTTCACTATTCCAATAAGACGTTCCAAAATCCCCCCCCCCCCCCACCACCAAGCGGCGGAAGGAGGTCTGAACTTCCATTGTATTCTTTTAAGCGTTGCTTCTTGTTCTACAGCAGACCAATAGATTGAAACAAATTTGCAGTTCCAACGAAATTCAAGCCATTATCACTACGAGTTGGAACCCGTCGAAATTCGACGAACTATAATGTTAGAAAGGAACTTCAGATCGAATTTATAATAAACTTACAAAAATAATTACAATAAAAAATTCATCTAACATTGGTTGTCCCACTCTTAAAACAAATAAAAATTTTAACCTAAAATTACCAAAATATTATTTCCACAAACTTCAATTGCTTAAATTATTTAAAATTAAACTCAATTAGAACACGTAATCAAGATGAGTAATTATGATGAATTTATCGATTGAGGCTCTTGTGTTTGTTTTTATGGGATAAAAAATCGGTAAAAAGGATTTCGCCTTGTCACATCATAAAATTTTCCCCCATAAAGTCTAAAATGTACGTTATTTTCACATTCTCATAATTTACATTACGCACCAATCAAATTCACAATTTGAAAGTATTTTAACGCGCAATAGATTATTAATGAATCTATTTCCAAACTTAAGTCACGTTTGTCCGATACAACTTTTCATTTGAACATTCGCACAAACTTTAAGTTCTAATCTTAATACCCGCGAAAAAAGAATTATTCAGAAATTTGCTTTTAGTTGTCATAGTATTGGTCAAATATTTAGTATTATAAAAATAAATGTTCGTATTGTTTTAAATATGACATAATTTTTACTCACTGAATCATTTTGCCTAGCGTCTCAAACGCAGTATCAGCGTACTGTAAAAATATTGAAATGCAACTGATTTATGAAGAAAAATGCGTGTTTTTTTAAATGTTTGACATCATTTTCTGTTAAAAAATAATAAAAAAGTTACTTTTATTTGTAATGTGAAAATGGCATCAATAAGGATATAATCAATTAAAATAATAAACCATGACAATTTTCCCTTTACTTTTAATAGAAATGGTGTACTTCAGTTGCCACGATTAGAAAAATGGTATTAAAAACTATAAAAAAATTAATATCTTACAAATAAATTGAGATAGAGCTTTCAAACAAATTGCATTTAAAAGTACATTTTTCCCCTTATATTACGATGTAAAAATTTAAATTGTATGATGTTTAGAAGTTTAAAAATTTGCAGTAGCGAAAATTGCAAAACCGAAATTTCATTTCAAATTTCAGAGTGTTGCCATTCGCAGAATGACGTATGCGTTACGCACAGATATGTTTGTCCTTTATAATATAGATAGATGATATTCGAACGAGCGATAAATCTTCTAAAACTCAGAAGGAAAGCTTTCGTTGACAAACATGTTATTAACTCTAGATGTATAGCACGATATACAGCGCAAGTGTATAGCACAATCCATGCTTTTCCTTCTCCTTTCAGCATCAAGGGGCCAGCTAGATCAACTTCTACTACTTCAAACGTCGAAGCATCCTTTATTCGATCTTCTGGTAAAGGAGCTGGTGGAGTTTCTAGAGATTTTGAATTATGTCTTTTACATCTTACGCATCTATTGATTACTTGACGAACAGATCTTCTACCATTTATAATCCAAAATTTCTCTCTCAAGCAAGATAACAAAATTTGTATTCCGGCATGCATCATTTTCAAATGTGTCTCTCTGATGAGAAGCTCAGTTGTTCGATGCTTTCCAGGAAGAATAATAGGAAACCTGAAATCATGTGCATCATTCCGTTCAGTTAGTTTGGTCTTGATTCTAAAAATACCTTCTTCATCTTTAAAAATATTCAGTGACTTTAAACTTTTAATATATTCTTCCGTTAGGGTTTCATTTTGAATAATTTTGATAACTCTCTTCTCTGCTTCATTTATTTCATTTACTGTTAGATTACCCGTTCTCTGATTCTTTTGATTCTTTGAGTTGAACAGACTGTGTTGAATTCAGACACTTTTCTCCGGGAGGGATTTCTGTGGCTCCGGGGGGGGGGACATTGCAGAGTTCCGGGGGGGGGGAAATTGCACTTTTTGACCATTGAAAACACAAAATCTCAAATCTTCCGGGGGGGGACATCTCATTACTCCGGGGGGGAATGTCCCCCCCGGGCCAGCCCCTGAAATCAACACTGTGAACAGAAATCTTAGTATCCAGCCTATCATTCTAACGATTTTCGTATAACTTGAAAAATAAGATAAAATGTTATCACTTGCCAGTGTTTCGTTTACAACCAAGGTAGTGCATTTCTTATTTTCCTTTAAAACGTCATCTTCGTTAAAGGATGTTTCAGATTTGGGCCAATCCTTTTCAGGAAGTCGCAGCCAAGTGGTTTCCTCCCACCATCTCGAAGAAAGATAGGTTGTATTTATGTCGCTCAATTATCAGCACGTGGGATATAGGCCCTAAGGGGGGAGGAGTGCCTTCCGTGGAGGTCTTTCTAAGGGAACCTAACCCGTATTAACGCTTGGAGAACCAAGGTTCGAAGAAAACCACGAAAACTCCGAATGATTAGGCCGACGGGCGCGATTGGGATCGAACCCAGCACATCCCGTCTACCAGCTTCGAGAGCAGAACCTCTCGGCTACTGGTGGGGCCGAAGAAAGAAGTTTTGAAGCTGAGCATTCCCTCGAAGGTAAATCAGCCGGATTGTATTGGCCAGGGATATGCCTCCAGTCTTTTTCCTGAGTTAACTTACGAATTTCATCTACTCTATTGCGTACAAATACTCCCCAGGAATCATCATTCTTTATCCACTGCAACGCCGTTGTAGAGTCTGTCCAGAAATATTCTTTAATATTCTGAAGTTTGAGACTTCTTTTTACAAATTCAGCTAAACGTGAACTTAGACAGCAGGCTAAAAGTTCTAATCGTGGTATAGCTATTTCTTTCAAAGGTGCTACTCGAGATTTAGACATCAGTAACTGTACAAAAACATCTTGGTTGGAACGACATCTTAAGTAAACAACAGCAGCATACGAAGTTCCACAGGCATCTGAAAAGGTGTGTAGACTCAATTTCAGAGCTATCAGTAAGAAAGGCATGTCTAGGAATTTCTACAAGGCGTAGCAGAGGTAAATCTTCCAACAATTTTAGGAATTTTCTACTAATATTATCAGGTACTTCTGAATCCCAGCTCAATTTAGGTTTCCAACTTGCCTGAAGCATAAGTTTAGATAATAGGGTAACAGGGCAAGAAAATCCAATCGGATCGAAGATTTTTTGAACAATTGATAGTATGCTTCGTCTGGTAACAGTGCTTAGGTTGATATCGGCTGTGGGTATGTAACAGCTAAGAGTATCAGTTGATTCATTCCACACCAAACCTAATACAGAAGATATATTTGATTCAGTACATGAATCATCAGTAAAGCTTTTTGACTCTTGCAAATTGGTATGCTCCCACCCTCGTAAGTCAAATTTGGCTTCTGCCATAACTTTTGTCGAAATATCTATAAACTGTTTCAATTCTTCTTTAGTTTTGACTGAAGTGACGCAATTATCGACATAAAAGGACTTACTGAGCTTTTCAACAATTTTTTCAATGCATAATACTGAGCTGAAAGAGGAACATACCTTTTCTAAATGAAAACGTAAAACTGCATTTAACAACAATGGACTCCAATTCAAGCCGAAAACGACTCTACAATGTTGAAACCCTTTTCTCTTCACTTCTTTATCATGCCATATAAACTTCAAATATTCGCGATCTGGTTTGGCTACTGAAATTTGAAGGAAGGCCTTCTTTATATCAGACGTTACTCCGATTTTTTCTTGGCGAAATTTCATAAGCACCGAAGGAATTTCTTCCAAAAAATTAGGCCCTTTCAACAAGCAGTCGTTTAAAGATAGATTCCTTTTGGTTTACTTGAAGGATGCATCAAATACAGGACGAGTTTTTGTGGTAGAATTTTCTTTAAATACTCCACGTTGAGGTAAATAGTGGCCTGGACCTTCTTTACTTTCTTCTATAATACCATTTCCCAACCATTCTTTGAATACTTCATCATAGGCATTTAATTTACCATCTCTTCTCAACTTGGAAGTGGTGGATCTCAACCGTCTTTCAGCACCTTCTCTATTACTTGGAAGGTCAACTTTATTTTCTACCCAAGGAAAACTGACTTCATATCTTCCATCATCATTAATATGGACTGTCTTCCTGAAATGACGCAATGCAGCTTCTTCTAACTTTTCCTGATTTTTACGTTCACAAGGGTCAGTAATACCTATAGCTTCCAGATTCCATAAATTAGCGATATCATCACATTGAACTAACAGAGATGCGACACAACTATTTACGTACTTTACATCTGGTTTTCCCATTACCAACCAACCTAAATGTGTCTTCATAGCGACGAGACCACATTTCAACTGAAACGTCAATCCAGAAAATAATTTTCAAGCTAATCAGCCCCTATTAAGATCTCTATTTGAGGAGAAGTCGCTCCCACATCGTGTAGCTGAATACCCCTTTCTTGAAGTTCTTTGAAGCAAACACCCTTTTTCATTCTAGGAACACTACCACAAATTACCGGTTGATCTAATACTTGTATATTGCAAGAATAATTACCTCTGAATTCATTAATTTTCAACGTATAACATTTATGTTTTCTTCTATTAGTGTTTCCTCCAATCATCGTATGGAGCAAAACTTCAGACCGCGTTGGTTTTAAGCCAAGCCTTTCTGCTGTTGAATTTAGAACGTAAGATCGTTGAGAACCAGTGTCAATAAGAGCTCTGACTCTCGATTGTTTTCCATTTACTTCTACGTTAACCAATAATGTCTGTAGTAAAACTTCAGAGGAACCACTATAATTGGACAGCGTGGAATCTGAATTAAATTTTCGACCATCTTCTGTTGGAGCTTTAAAATTATGTTTCAACTGGGAACCCATAATGGGCCAATGTTTTTTACCGCAAACGACACATTTTACGTAAGTTTTACAATTTTTCGATAAATGACCTGCCTTAAGACATGTAAAACAGCTTTTATTACGCTTTAAAATGCTTTGCTTCTCTTCTAACGAAAGATTTTGTCCCTTAAAACAATTCTTAGTCTCATGGACCTTATCACTCATCACAAAATAAACAACGTACAGCAGTTCCTTTCTTTACGTTAGAAAATAAATCATTAGCAGTTGGACTCGACTCAAGTACTCTATATTTTTGCTTTCTCAAAAAAGTATCATTTTGATTGACTCTTATTTTTGCCAGTGAAACTCGCTCTTCCCCTTCAACTTCGGTGCGAAGAAATAAGAACAACTGTGATAATTTATCCCCATAGGAATTCTAACTTGTATTCAACACTGGGTTCCTAAGCCAAACTCTAAGCAATTCATCAGGAATACAAGATTCAACTAAAGGAAACAACACAGCCGAATATTTATCAGATGAATTTGAATATTTCCAACTGAGCGAAAAAATGCCCAGGCTGGGTTTATTTATCAGATGTCATACCAATGGATTCAAGAGATCGCAAATAAGACTGTAATTTATCATAAAGGTGAACTATGTTGCTTTTTATTTTCGTGCTCGTAGCGTTTTTTACAACTAGACTTAAAAGTTCACGCACATAAAATTCTACAAGCAATTCCTCTCGTCCGAATCTTGCCTTTAAGCTTTCAATAGCTTTGTTATAATTTTCTGAGGTTGGAGGGTAACTATCAATAATTTCTCTTGCTCTACTACCAGGGGACATACACTGTATTAAATAGTGGAGTTTATCTACATTCTCTAATGTTTTATCTTCGTGAATTCTGCTAAACTGACTCCAAAATGTGAGTCAATCTCTTACTTCTCCGCCAAATTGAATAAGCTCAATTTTCGGAAGCTTTAAATTAGTCTTAACAACGGCATTTTGTTGTTCGATAGCAGAATTCTGAGTTAAAAGCTTAACGCGAGTTTTCATTTCATCGAATTTTTCTCTGTAATTTTCTACAATTTCAAACTCGTCTGTGTATTTCGTATCAGAAACATCATTTAATAATAATCCTAATATTTCGTTATCAAGATCCGTTAAATGGCAAAATATTCTCTCTAAAGATGAAAATTTCACTTCAATATTATCAATTGCATCGTTATTTTCTAATAGAGTTTTTAAACATTGGTAAAGTTTTGTAAAATTAGCCCTAACTGGGGCTCTCTGTTTAATCAAGATATCCATTTCGGATCTCTAACAGAATTCGAAACTTTCTATTTTTCAAACTTGAAAATAATAAATAAATATGGAAACTGACCTTTAAAAATTCATCACGTCCAGGGTTTCACCACTTTGTCAGAGGTTGCGCGTTATTAATCTAAAGTTTAAAGGATTATACTTTTATATAAAAACATTATTTATTTCACACATATAAAATAGCCACTTCTCGCATGGATGACTCTTTTAGAACAACAACAAATAAAAGTCGGTTGCCATGCAACGAAAACAACTTATCAATTGAAGAAGAAGTGCGTGCTGATAAACCATGGACGCAACAAAACCAATAGGGTTTACTTGCTTACGGAAAATCAACAAATTGAGATTATTTTAATGCAACAAAAACTAATTATTGGTACTGCTTGGTTGACACGTTGACCAAAAATTTATCGCCATACTATAAGGTTAAATGGAAATAATGGTTGATCGTAAATGTCACATTCACTTGACTTTAAGCAAATTACACGTGTTTACGTCATCAAGTGATTTTTATTTCGACGTTTTATTTGTATTTTTATCAATGTTATTCTATTCTAATTTATTTGTTCTTTCGTTATTTAAAATAAAAATTTATCTTCGAAATCTACCTGCGCCTGTAGGCCGAGCCGGCAGGGATTTTTTTAAAAGATTTATGCATTTTCACTTTCTCATAGATAAAATAAAATGATTGTTTTTAATGTGAATAAAGTACAATCAGTTCAATAGTATTTATGATATTAACATACATGAAATAATAATAAAATTATAGATATCGAAAAATTCCTTTTTACAAATTTTTAGAATTATATAAATCTAAAAGTTAAAATAAAGCAAAACATAGAGATACTGATAAAATTCTATTTGTGTGAATAAATTAATACAATACCAGAATTTAATTTCTTACATTTTTATCTCATTAACTTACATATTTACGTTTTCAACAGTATTTCCTGGAGTTTTTCTTTTATATTATCATTATAATTATCTTTTTGTAAGTTAAAGCTGAACGAAGAAGTACGATAAAAAAAAAGAAAAAAAAACAGCTAAATAAATCAAACATAAATAAAATATCGTCTGCCTCTGCTTTGTTTAGGAAAGAATAGATATTCAAAACATAGAGCGTAAACACATTTCATCAAAATAAGTAAATTTCGGAGACTTGTTAATTCTTCCCCTTTGTCGGTAGTGACGCTAGTACTGTTGCCATTAAGAAAATTTTGCCGCAAATGTCTCATCTTGTATGTTAATCTATGGTTTGGAGAAGGAGAAACCGACAAGCGTAAAGGGCGAATCCTGCTATTTTGAAAATAAATTAAAAAGTTGTGCTGTAATGAATAATGATTTGGCCGAATGCCGAATATCAACCTTTTTAAAAGTACACCTTGATTACAATTTCTTTTTTAAATTATAAAATAGAAATAAAATTAAACACAGATTAAAATTGACATTTTATTATTTTTATGTATGAAAATTTTAACAGCTTGATGCATTTTTTGTAATAGTATTTCAAACACATTGATGTTAATGATAAAACAATATGACTTTCATTAAATATAAATTACTAATAGCCTATTTTTATCTGTAGGCACTTATAATTCTAATTCATATATATTTTAGCTAAAATAGGAACCACTGTTAAATCTTAAATGTACTTTTAAAATTTGTAATTTTTTACTTTAGAAAACTTATAACAGCACAAAATGTTAAGAATTGGTATTTTATATTTTGGCATCAGGTTAATTTTTTGCAAGTCAGAAGGGTGTTATTTTCATCACAATATAAAGAATCTTTTTCACTTCTACTATCAAGTGATACTTTTATCCTTTTTCAAATTCAAAGTTAATCAGTCCGCATAATGGTATTCTTCCCCACAATGAAAGTGATACCTTCTGAAATAACCTTTGGCCAAAAAAATTTTTTCGGCTAAATATCTACCAGTATTGGCCTGCCAACTAAGCATCCAGTATTCGACTAATGACCAGAGGCGGATCCAGTTCTCCATTATCAAGGGTCCTTTTTTTTAGGGGGCGGGTGTGGGTTTCAGGTGTCTTCAATAGCAATTTGTATAGCTTAGATGAAAATTGGCTATTTTCTGACATATATCCGAATTAATTTTCATTCGCAAATGACCTCCCCCTTGGATCCACGCTTGCCAAGAACTAATAGCGGCCGAATATTCGTTACACATCTCTATTAAAAAGCATTAAAAGCGCTTTCAATTTAATAAAATATTATAGCTCGCTTTCACCTACTCCTCAAAAACAAAAGAAAAGAAAATCTAGGTAAAGGGAACGAACACATTTGTGGAATTTATACTATTTTTGTAATCGTAATAACGTTTTCTGAACGTTTCATTTTTAATATGACGACATCTGCAGAGGCTTTAAAGCCCACGACTTATAAATGCACATGCCCATAATTTAACAAGTAAGAAAAATCATGCATTAAGCATAGATTATGAAACCCTTTCCAACACTTCCTGAATGGTTTAACAAAACTTCGTTATTTAGGGAAATAAGGTATATAAGAGAACTAAGTAAACATTTTAGAAAACGCATAAAACATTTGAAAAACTGATTTCAGCAGTTACGGTCCATAGCAAACATGCATTCCAATTCTTTTGAACAGCCCTGTATTTGATCTGTAGGTTGATATATATACTATATAATGGGGAAATTTAGTTTAGCCAGGAAACGCATAACAGGTCGAAATTTCTCTTTCAGCAATTTATACTAATAGATGGAAACATAGTTGTATCCTTTTGTACAACCTTGTAGTTAACCTAGTAACTTAATAAGACGCCACTATTTAGCTAAAGTTTAATTCAAAGTAAAACATTATTAAAACTACAGAAATCACATTTCCAGAAATTATCATTTATAGACAGCCATGTATCCAATTTTTTGCGTGACGCTGTATATCATTTTATCTAATATTCTACAAATATTTCATAGTAAACTAAATGCAGTTCAGCGTAAAAATGCATAACTCATTTAAAAATCACCTTTAAGCAATTTGCGCTTAACCCAGTAACCATTGCGAATACTTTTGTGTAGCCCTGTATATTAATTATAGCATTTATACACACCATATGCATAAATATGTGGAAACTTAAAAGCGCAATCATAATTAAAAATGCATTTCCAGCAATTAGCGCTAATGTACAGTATTTCGTATACAATACAGTATCTGAAATCTTTTGTGTGTCCCTGTAAATGCTATGCACTTCGTATTATACATGAAATAAGTTATAGTAAACCTCAGCGACGTATATCAATTTCATTATATATGAAATATTTTAACATTATTAAAATACGCCGCAAACAATTCCCTCCACCCCTATATCATTATGTAACGGAATTCTTTTGTGTGGCCCTGTAAATGAATATTAACTATTCTTTGTACCGCATATTTTACAGAATGCATGTTTTAGTGCACTTCATTATTGCATATAAATTTTGTTATGTTTGAAAACGTGTAACACCATTAAAAATAATTTGAAACGATTTTTTCTTATAGGCCGTAATGTAACAGAAAACTTTTGACTGTCCCTGTAAATGAAGTAAACATGCTAGAAGCTTCATTTGAAATAGGGAACGTGCTATAGTAAACATTAATAACATACAAAAATTTCAGGGATACCCGAGTATATTTACGGGAGTTAGAGCGCGGACAGACGGACAGACAAACCGAATGCATAAACACTTTTCAACTTTGTTGGAAAGTGTTAAAAATGAAAATGATTTGCAAACGCTGAGAATGGCACGACTTTCACATATAAAAATCATATAATTAAAGTTAAAAAATAACGTATTAATATCAAAATACGTATATTTACTCTTGCTCATAGACCGGGAGCCGGCAGCACAGACACATGGTTCGTAAGGATATCATTATTTCTCCAGGAAAACTACCAGTATCTTTTTATAGAAAAAGAAATTTAGGTTAAACGCGAAAAATTTCGCCTTCTTTTAAGAAGAGATTTTCTATAAGATAATACTGGTGCCGGAAAATTTTCTGCTCTGCTAAATTCAAGGAGGCGTACGAACCATGAGACAACCACTTCATCGAGTTGGAGGCTGAAATTCCAGAATTAGCTAAAACTCGATTCTCATATTAAAACGCAATCGGTCTGCCAAGTCATATCTTGGTGAAAAACCTCTAAAAACCCGATTTTACCGATTGACTCGTAGGTTTACCATTGTGTTTTCCTGCTCCCAGTCCGCCATTTTTTCATACCTTTGAATGCAGGAAAACGCAATGATCCACCAAGATATGACTTGGCAAACCGATTGCGTTTTAATGTGGGAATAGAGTTTTAGCTAATTCTGGAATTTCAGCCTCCAACTCAGTGAGGTGGTTGTCTGTGCTGCCGGGACCCGGTCTATCAGTTTCTTTTAAAAATACGGCAAAAAGGAAATAAAAAGAACCCCAGTGCCCAGTTAAACTGATGGCATTGAGCTCACAGGCTATTCACACTAATTGTATATTATACTCTTATTTCAAAGAATAATGCCCTCAAAAAATGAATGAAGGGAGATTAACCCTCGTTTCCCCCCTTTATATTTAACCAAAGAACCTCCAAATCTAATCAGGGGCGCACCTTATCAGAATAAACCTGTATATCAAATTTGAAGCAAATCAGATAATTGTGCATGAAAAAAAAACAATTCGCTAAATTAAGGGTGTGGTGGGGGTATTAGCTTCCACATTTCCACCTTTATGCTTAAACAATGAACATCTAAATATAATCAAGAAAGCTCTTTATCAGAATGAACCGAGAAAAATTTGAAGCAAATTGGAAAATTCTCCATGAAACCCCATTTATCTAAATTAAGGGGAGGGGACTTGCCCCCTTTCCCCCTTTTATACTTAACCAATGAACTTCCAAATATAATCAAGAAAGAGCCATATCGGAATAAACCAGTATATCAAATTTGAAGCAAATCGAATAATTCTGCATGAAAAACCGATTTATCTAAATTAAGGGGGAGGGTTAACCCCCGTCCCCCTTTTATACTTAACCAATAAACCTCCAAATTTAATCAAGGAAGCTCCTTAACATAATAAACCGGTATACCGAATTGGAGCAAATCGAATAATTCTGCATGAAAAACCCATTTATCTAAATTAACGGGGGATTCTAGCCTCCCTTTCCCCCTTACTTAACCAATGAACATCCAAATATAATCAGGGAAGCTTCTTGTCAGAATAAACCAGTATATAAAATTTGAAGCAAATCGAATAACTCTGCATGAAAAACCATTTATCTAAATTAATGGGGGGTTTAGACCCCCGTTTCCCCCTTTATACTTAACCAATGAACCACCAAAACTGATCAAGGAAGCACCTTATCAAAACAAACCTAGAAAAAAAAAATGACGCAAATCAGATATTTCTATCAAGAGTTATCGCGATAAAAAAATACAGAACCGGCAGGCACATTTGCTCTCAAGCTTTGATAGCCTGTGAGCTAAAAATATACAACTGATATTAAAAATATAAGTTAGAAAAGAAAAGTGCTCAGTTAAACTGATGGTATTGAGCTCACAGGCTATTCACACTAATTGCATATTATACTCATATTTCAAAGAATAATGCCCCTCAAAAAATAAATGAAGGGGATTAGCCTTCCCCCCCCCCCTTTATACTTAACCAATGAACCTCCAAATCTAATCAGGGAAGCTCCTTAACATAATAAATCGGTATACCAAATTTGGAGCAAATCGAATAATTCTGCTTGAAAAACCCATTTATCTAAATTAAGGGGGTGGTCTAGCTCCCCTTTCCCCCCTTTATCCTTAACAATGAACCCTCAAAACTAATCAGGGAAGCTCCTTAACATAATAAACTGGTGTACCAAATTTGGAGCAAATCGAATAATTCTGCATGAAAAACCCATTTATCTAAATTAAGGGGAGTGGACTAGCCCCCTTTTCCCCCTTTATCCTCAACCAATGAACCCCAAAAACTAATCAGGGAAGCTCCTTAATATAATAAACCGGTATACCAAATTTGGAGCAAATCGAATAATTCTGCTTGAAAAACCCATTTATCTAAATTAAGGGGGTGGACTAGCCCCCTTTTCCCCCTTTATCCTTAACCAATGAACCCCCAAAACTAATCAGGGAAGTTCCGTAACGTAATAAACCGGTATACCAAATTTGGAGCAAATCGAATAATTCTGCTTGAAAAACCCATTTATCTAAATTAAGGGGCTGGACTAGCCCCCTTTCCCCCCCTTTATCCTTAACAATGAACCCCCAAAACTAATCAGGGAAGCTCCTTAACATAATAAACCGGTGTACCAAATTTGGAGCAAATCGAATAATTCTGCTTGAAAAACCCATTTATATAAATAAGGGGGTGACTAGGCCCCATTTTCCCCCTTTATCCTTAACCAATGAACGCCCAAAACTAATCAGGGAAGCTCCTTAACATAATAAAACGGCATACCAAATTTGGCGCAAATCGTATAATTCTGCATGAAAAACTCATTAATCTAAATTAAGGGGGGTGGACTAGCCCCCCTTTCCTTTCCCTTTATCCTTAAACTATGAACACCCAAAACTAATCAGGGAAGCGCCTTATCAGAATGAACCTAGAAAAAAAAAAATGAAGCAAATCGGATATTTCTATCAAGAGTTATCGCGTTACGTACATACGTACGTACGTACGTACATACAGAACCGGCGGGTACATAAGTTCTCAGGATTTGATAGCCTGTGAGCTAAAAAATACTAATTAATGTATATTGAAAATAAATGTTTCAAACAATCTTTAAAATCGAAATTAAATTATTATTGTTATTCTTATTTTTTTATGTCTCTTGTTAACCATTACGTAAGCTTCAACATAAAACTTTCCTTTATGTCGTGTTATTTGCGTTCCATGTAAAAAATACTTTAAGGGTGTTCTCAAATTCAAAAGGGCAGCTTTATGACATAAGTTTTAATTCATGTTTGTTCGGAAATGCATGAAACTAGCAGGTGCTGTTGTTCAGAAAGTATGTAATAGAACTGATTTTTCCGTTTTTTTGCAAACGCAATAGATCTTTTAGAAAATAGTGTCAAAGTGGACATTTTGAACCGAATTTCCTCGCGAAAGAAGAATAACCAATCAAAAAAAGGCGAAAATTTTTTTTGTCACGTGATCAAAATCGCTTATAACTCAAAAAGTAATTTATTGGGGAAAAAATGGAAAACACAGCTCGATTCCAAATCGCTTCTCTAGTCAGGCCGTCCAATTATATATCTTTTTGTTAAAAAATGAATTTGTAAATGTGTCAAAACGTTTTGTGCTTGTTGAGCAGAGCAGTTGAGAACAACCCCTAACGTATGAAAATGCACATATTCTATAGCAATCCAAAAGGAAACTTTTCTTATAGAAGTTATCATACATATAGTTTTAAATATGACGTCATTTTTATGATCAAATGCTTTTTGCACGTAATAGTTTAATTATTTTACAGTTTTCTTTCATATTCAATATTCATGTATAAATATTAAATATATATTTCGAATGAAGATACATTGTTTGAATATGTTATTACTCGGCCTTTTTAAAACCCGCTAAAAGTTGGACTCCGATTTCCAAACATGTCAAGCATATGCCTGCAAAAGATGATTAAATTGTTATGCATAGTTTTTGATCCTATAAAACTTATGTAACTGAATTATCTCGACCGATTTCAATATTAAATAGTGCTTAAAATAATATTCCGGTTTGAAAACCGTCTACTTCAGCGTGTTCTCTGTAAGACTACGAGTTTTCATGTTTTGTTTGGTAAATTTGGCAACAAAAATATGTCACCATAAATGAAGCCAACTTGGAGATAGCTAACTATTTTTTTGAATTTTCCATTCAAAAAAAGTTAAAAATTTTTAGTGCGAAATTCACCTTGAATAAAATGCAAAATTAAAAAATCTCAACTGCTGCTATTTCTCCTTACTCTTGTTCGAGTTCAGCCGGGAGAGACAATTCAAAATGCTGCTATTTCTCCTTGCTCTTGTTCGAGATTTAGCCAGGAGAGACAATTCCAGGTCAAAGGTAGTGCGGAAGATAATGGGCGGCGGAAAAGGTCGACAAAAAACATGCTTTTATCAATTTTCTAACAATGCGCTCCAAACCACATGGATGTCATACTTTTTTCCGCCGCCCATTATCTTTCGCACTATCCTTGACCTGGAATGGTCTCTCCCGACTGAATCTCGAATAAGAGCAAGGATAAATAACAGCATTTAGTTTTTTCCCAGAGGATGGCCAAGTGTGTTGGCTGAAAACGTTCGGAGTTTATGATTTGAAAGCTTTTAAAATTTGGACAGCTTTTAATGAATTTTAGTGTTTGTTATATGATCTATATGCACCTCTAAGCAAATGAGTATACAGTTCTAAATTTTACTTCTTTTGAGAATTTTTCCTATTCAAATTCAATATTGACGAAAACTGGGAATCTTCTGTAATCGGGTTCCATGCATTTTAGCTTCGTATGTTTGAATTTGAATAAAATTAGCTCAAATCTTAAAAACAAGGAATAGGGAGGCTAAGCTACCTTTCCCTCCCAATGCAGTCCGGAAGGACTTTAAATAATTCTAGCTTATCAGGAAGTGAGTGAATTTTTTGTAAACATAATTCCACGTTTACATACAAAAACCAAGTTAAGTTAAATAAAAGAAAACAACTAAACAAATTGCAGTTTTACGGTACAACAATTACAAGAAGAATCGATGTATCAGTAGGCATTTTTGGTATGTTTGTCAAGAAATTAGGTACTTACTAATAGACCGGGAGTCGGCAGCACCGACGATCACTTCATCGAGTTCACGAATGAAATTCTAGGATTAGTTAAATCTTGATTCGCATATTAAAACGCAATCGGTCTGCCAAGTCATATCTTGGTGGAAAACACCGTAAAATCCGATTTTAGCGGCTGTCTCGTAGGTGTACCATTGTGTAATCCTGCATCACAAGGTATGAAAACATGGAGGACTGTTAGCAGGAAAACACAATGTTAAACCTACGAGCCAGCTGCTAAAATAAGATTTTCCAGTGTTTTCCACCAAGATATGGCTTGGCAGACCGATTGCGTTTTAATATGCGAATCAAGATTTAACTAATCCCAGAATTTTATCCGTGAACTCGGTGAGGTGATTGCCTGTGCCGCCGATTCCCGGTCTATAAGCTGTATGGCAATATGACATAAAGGTACGAAACCCTCAGGGGTGAATGTGAATTCTACTTTCTCTTCCCCTGTTTTTATTTTTATTTTTTTTTTTAATTTAATTTTATGTTTATTATTATTTTTCCAACAAAATTTTATTGACTACTATAAGTATAGGCACGGGCTACAGAAAAAAGACGTCGCGGGCTACAGAGAAAGATGTCGCGGGCTGCAGAAAGAGACGTCGCGGCTTGCAGATAGAGACGTCGCGAGCTGCTAGTTGGACCACACCTATCCGGGGTAAAAGATGCGTTGCATCAGAATGTACTTGGAATTGAATTTGGATTCTTAATTTCTAAGTCTAATGTCAGACGGATGTCTTTTTGCACACAGCATTGTGTAGGGATAATACGTAAGTAAAAAAGCGTCCAAAAAGACGTCCGTCGGACGTTAGCCTAATTCTACGATTATCGTTTACCGAATTTTATGATTCATATTTTATCACACTCTCCTCCCCCCTCCCCCTGTTTAATCAACTAGGGGGCTCGGCCCCCTACGAGCTACGCTCGCCAACCCCCGTCCAGACACCGCAGGCTCTAAATGCACGCTAATTTGATCGGCTTTAAAAAGATTTCGAAAGATTAAATTATAATTTAAAAAACAGTGGCGATCTCCCTATAAACGAATTTCTATTCATTTCTCTTTGATTGGGAAATTTTAACGCCAAATCCGCTGCGGTACTACTTGATTATCCCGTCGACCCATTTCGCCAAATTATATAAATCGCCAAACCACTCGCCAAATTATACAAATTGACATAATTTTTATTTTAAATAACGAAAGAACAAATAAATTCGTACAACATTAATAAAAATACAAATAAAACGTCGAAATAAAAATAACTTGATGACGTAGACACGTGTAACAACATTTCAAAATAAGCTAATATAAAAGGAATTAAGTAAACAGAGTCTTTGTCTCCTGGTATTTTTTAACAAAGCGAAAAGAAAGTTCTTTTAAATGGGACATTTTAAATTAATCGTTTTAAATCTGACGTAATTTTTACCAAGCTATTCTTTCTCTTTTAAATAATCGCGTGAAAGTACTTTTGTTAGCAATGAAATATTATTTGCGCTTTCCTAACAAAAATAGTTGAAAGTATCCTCTCAAAATATTAAATAAATGTCTAGCGCAATTTCTAAATTTAAACTTTTTTGCAGTATTATTTTGTGTTCATTTTATGTAATAACTATAACGTGACGTTAATATGACGTAATTTCTCCTAAGACTTCTAACGCATGTTAATGAATTTATTATTTTACAATATCCTTTCTCCTTTAAAATTCACGTATATACTTTTTATGACGTAATTTTTAATAAGTTCCTGCTTTTTATACATAATTATTTAATTCTAATTTGAAAGTTTTTTTCCTCTTTATAATAGTCACGTGTAAATAAATTTTTAATTTCAAGCAAACATTATTGCTTGCGCTTTTTATACAGTTGGCAACAGTTTAAATTAGTACAATTTTCTGAAATCTGTAAAAAATATCTCTAGAAATGCTGAAAATTTGAATTTAAAATAGAGATAAAACCTGAAAAAATGAGTCAAAATAAAAAAATTAATGCAATCTGCACTCCGGCAAATTCTAACGCATAAAATGATCTAAAAATGATTACACTGCCATGTGTAGTTTTTGCTGCTATAAAACTTTTTTAGTGGAACGATTTTGTCCAACTTTAGCATTAAATATCTCTTAAAATAATTCTTCGATTTGAAAACTGTCTGCATCAGCGTATTTATCAAACATTTCTGTATAAAATCACCGATTTTCATATTTTTGTATGCATTATTTTTCTCAATATTAACGAAGAAAGACCTCCGGTCACAAAAAATTCAAAACCGGCGGCGGCGGCGGTGACAGCGGTAGTTACTTTTTTTTAGAATAGAGAGAAATTTCGATTTTCTTAAAATGTTTAATTTTTGGAAATTGTTTCTGTGTTTATTTAATTTTTGAAAACGAATTATATGATTGTATAAGTTCGCAAATGCAAACAAAAGTTATTATTTATAATTTATCATATTAAAAAATGCCTTTTGAAATTCATACATTATTGATTCATAATGAAATAGTACATATTTTCTTACATACACGCACACACACAGAGAGACATATATTTATATTTATATGTTACTTTTAAAGCCCTAAATCTAGTAAATCCTAAATTTCATGACGGTGCCACTACCAAAGAGCATGGAGGGAAGAGATAGATGGAGATGCAGTAAGGTGGCTGGGGGTGCGCCAAAAAATTTACCCTAAAATCCGCTACAGTAGGCCCAAACACAAGCACGTTCTTTCACGAAAAAAAGAAGAAAACTTTTAATAATACAGTTTTCAATTCATAATACAATGGAATGCTGCTTTAGAATGCTTAAAAACAATGGCGGATCTAGGGGGGGGGGGGGCGAAGGGGCGATAGCCCCCCCCCCTTGGGCTAATAAAGGGTTTGTAAAACGACATTATGCATCCTCACGGGAAATGACTTGGGGCGGAGCTCGCGTCCGGCGCGGCGCGACCCGACCCGGGTCGCGCCAGTTTAAATCCACGAGACTCGGGCTGGGTCAGGTCTTTTCTCTTTTAGAGTTGGGTCGTGCCCTGATCTTAATTTTTTCTGCAGATTCGGGTCGGGCCAGACTTCTTTTTCCTCCAGATCGAGCCTGTCCTGGACTTTATTTTTCCTAAAGGTCTGCAATAGCCAAAATTTCCAGGTCGTGGCTCGGCCCGGAATAAAAGCTAAACATTCGGTCAGTGTCAGCCCGTATGATAAGCATTATTGACCCGATCACGACCCGTGCACTCCTCTAAATTCTTCCTCCCGAGCCCAAGTTGGTCCGACCCGACCCGGATCGCGCCAGTTTAAATCCACGAGACTCAGGCTGGGTCAGGTCTTTTCTCTTTTAGAGTCGGGCCATGCCCTGATCTTGATTTTTACTGCAGATGCGGGTCGGGCCAGACTTCTTTTTCCTCCAGATCGAGCCTGGCCTGGACTTCATTTTTCCTAAAGGTCTGCAATGGCCAAAATTTCCAGGTCGGGTCTTGGCCCGGAATAAAAGCTAAACATTCGGTCCGTGTCAGCCCGTATGATAAGCATTATTGGCCCGACCACGACCCGTGCACTCCTCTAAATTCTTCCTCCCGAACCCAAGTTTGTCTGACATTTTACTTATTTGTCATTCGTAAAAATTACATTTGTGTTGTACATTTGTTTAGCGAAATCTTTAGAAATGTAATTTGATTTGATAGGTTAGAGAGATGCATTTTCTAAATTTTACTTTTTTTCTTTGTAGAGCTTTAAGGTATCCGCATACCTTCGGAAGTGATTTTTTGAAAATTTGAAAATTTTCTTTTGTTACCCTTTTTTTTATAATGACATTTACTTTAAAACTTTGAAAAAAATATAAAAATTTTAGCAACTACCCAGAAATAAAATTTTTTAAGTGAAAAACAGTCAAAATTATGTCAGAAATTGACATTTCCGCAAAACGTGATAACTCAAAAATGAAACAATGTATTGACATTTTGTAAATTGCATAATAAACAGAATAACTTTCTCTAGGACTTAGACTACACACATTATAATCGCATCTCTATCTCAGATGATATGGCAGTTAACCCCTTCGGGACGGGAGCCTTTTACGAAATTTTTAATCTTTTGTCACCGTTTTTTAAAAACAGAAATATGTGTCTTCTTGAATCGAGAAAATGCGCTGATTAAATAAGGGAAAATTTACAGTAAAATTTTACTGGTGAGGAAAAACAAGTATTCTGAGCGCTTCATGCGGCACGTACACGTGTCGCTCGTCCCCAACGGGTTAAAGCACTAATGCAATGAAAAATTCACAAAATTTATCTCAAATTTGTTATTTATTCTAGTGTAAATGTAAAACTATTTAATATACACTGCTCAAAACAATTAAAGGATATTTGAAGTTTTATATAAAATAAAGATATAAACGAAATTTTTTTTGCCGAAAATAGAAGAAGAGAATCACAAATGCAAATTTTTCTGGTTTTCAAACTATGGAGTATGCAAATTTTGAGTTCGACGTCAAAAACGTCGCTTCAGCGGCAGCGAATGAAATTTGACTTTCAACTGGATAAAAGAGAATGAAGACAAGGATGATCGGCATTCAGTGATTGCTTTGTTTCGATGAGTACGATGTCTCAGCGAAGTCATTTGACAGATTCAGAAGCTTTGAGAATTGTTGGTAGGTTAGAAGGGGGCCAAACTCAAGCCGAAGTAGCGCAAGCCATTGGAGTGTCACAAAGTGTCATTTCCAGGATCTGGAACCGTTTTTTGGAGAGTGGATGTGCAGGCCGAAGACCAGGGCAAGGTCGTAGACGGGCAACAACGCCCAATGAAGATCGGTATTTAGCGTTAACAGCTCGGAGACACCGAACCATGAACGCTACTCTTCTCCAACAACACCTTCGCTCGGCTACAGGCACCACGATTTCAACTCAGACTGTCCGAAACCGGCTCCATGCTGTAGGTCTGTATGCTCGCCGACCGATGGTATGTGTTAGATTAACATCAAGGCATCGTCGCGACCGCAGGGAGTGGGCAATCGAGCATGTCAACTGGAGGAGAAATGAATGGAGCAATATTCTGTTTTCTGACGAGTCCCGTTTTTCTGTGCATCCGGATAATAGGCGTATTTTCATCTGGAGGGACCGTGGCAGTAGGAATAATCCTGCGTTCGTGCACGAAAGTGTCAGATTTGGCGGTAGAGGAGTGTTGGTGTATGGTGGCATCTCTATTGACGGGCGCACTGACCACTACATCATTCGAGATGGAGCTCTGACTGGTCGCCGATATAGGGATGAGATCCTCAGACCTATTGTAGTCCCTTACACTGCAGCAATCGGAGATAACTTCATTTTAATGGACGATAACTGCAGGCCACATCGTGCAAACCTGGTGGAGGATTTCCTTTTCGAGGAAGGAATCGTTCGAATGGAATGGCCAGCGTGTTCTCCAGACATGAATCCAATCGAGCACGTTTGGGACGCTCTAGGAAGACGAGTTTCTGGCCGCCAACAACCCCCACAAACTTTCCAAGAACTGGAAAGAGCTCTTCTGGAAGAGTGGGGCAGAATACCCCAACTCGTCATTAATAGCCTCATTGAGTCCATGCCTCAAAGGTGTTCAACGTTGCTGGCCGCCCGTGGAAACCATACCCCCTACTGAAAATGATTTTCTTTGAAGAAAACACCTTTTCTTATTCTTTTTTTCTCATATGCACAAATTGTGTTTTTTTCCTTTAGTACACAAATGCGCAATAAAATGCATTTTTTTCTGCCAAACATGTGTAATTTATTCTCATATAACCTACTATGTCTGTCGACCATGTATCAATCAGCTAAACAGTTTACCAGATACAAAATCCACCTAAAACTGCAATATCCTTTAATTGTTTTGAGCAGTGTATTATCATGAGTGTAGTCTATTCCCTCAAAAGACATTTGTAAAAGAAGTACAGAAAATTTCGTGATATTTCATGCATAATTTTTTGTTTTAGGATGTTTTGCGTATAGTAAAAATTTGAAAAACTTCATTTTGAGAAAAAGCTAAAAATAACTTTTGAACACAATTCAAAAGCTGTAACATCTGTAGCTTTAAACGGCTGTTATTCGAGTTCTATTTTAGATACAGACAAAATTCAAGCAGATTTCGATAGATAAAAGATCTAATTTTAATATTATTGTAAAAATAAAAAATAGATATTTTGATCGAAAATTACGTTTTAAAGGTGTTCGGATACCTTAAAAATATAATTTTCTTTTATCAACCGTTTCTTTCATTCTAAACTGATTATCTTACTGGATTTTTATTTGAATGTAATTGTCTAAGTCAAATTTTTAACGTAGCGTTTACGTACATAATTGCCTAAATAGTCATTTTTATAGTCATTAATGTTGTTTTTCTGTAGGGTCAGGTAGGGGAAAGTGGTGGTAATCTAAAAAAATGCACTTTTTTCACAATAAATGTACATATTTTTACTTTTTTTCAATTAATACATAATTGGAGTTTGTGACAAATATTTCTATTAGGATTTGTAAATCTGGCAACAAGTTTACTGTTGTTTATCTTCTTGTTTACATATATGTGCAGTTTGTTCTTAACACATGGTATTGATAAACTTTGTTCTTGATCCTTTCTCACTTGAAAAAATTAGTATATTTTGATACATTTCAGTAGAAGAACTTCTTAAAAACAGATTCATGCATCAAGGTAAGAATTATTTTATTATTTCAATTTTTTATAATTTTTTTTTCTGAGGTGGGGGAAAGTGGTGGTATAGTTAGGCTTAGCTCAATGTTGTATGATGATTCAATTTTAGACTGTAGATGTGATTACTTTTTAAAAATGGGCTGTAATAAAAGTATTAATCTAAAAAAAATAGGCTTTATTTATAAATTTTAATCTTAATATGATAATACAATTAAATTAAAAGTTATTTTTTACATAGGGTCAGGTGGGGGAAAGTGGGCCCATGGGGTAAAGTGGGGGTATATTGAAAAAAACCTATTTTCTCTTTTAAATTAAGATATTTTGTTAATTCTTTTTTAGAGACATATATTGAGATTATGGCAACTATTCTTATTTTAGTTTTAGAAACTGGAAACAAATTTAATGTTTACAAACTAACTTATTTATGCTCATTGCATACCGTCAAAAAGTCAATCAGCTAAAATAATCGCCCAAGTGATAAAAATTAATACATTATATCACATAAAGCATTTGAATAAGTCACCATTGGGGAACTATTAGACTTTTTTTGCTATTTGGTGGTGATGATTATATAGAGTTCAGCAATATATGCTACATACTAAGTGAACCTAATTTTGATAGCCATGGACATTATTGCTTTAATTAAATAATATCTGAAAAATATTTTTTTTGTGTGCATTTGTACCTTTAAAAATCATTAAGATACATTTATTTCAGCGTATTTTTATTTAAAAAACAATATTTACACATTTTTATTTAAATATACACTAATTTTGGAACTACCCCCACTTTCCCCCACCATGGGGTAAAGTGGTGGTATCAAAACATGCTCTTTTAAATGTATCACTGTCAGAAAACAATCGAATAAAATTGAGTGGTTATGCTTCGTGTTTAATCTATATGAATCCAATGTATAGAAAATGCATCAAAAGTTTCATTAAAATAAATTTAATAGTTTGATTTTAGGGCCTTTTCTAAAAAAAGCTTGATTTTACCACCACTTTCCCCAAATGACCCTATTCATGAATTTCGAACATAATCTGAAAATAAAATATGAGCATAAACAAGTGTGCTTTATGAATAATTTTAATTGCAAAATGCAGGCAGGGCTGGAGTTGATTTTTTAGCTTTATACTGGGCGGGGCCAATAGTTTTTTTTTATGTGGGTTCGACCTGGGCCTGATAACTTCAGCCCAGGTAAACCTCTAATTGACATATCGAAGCCAGCTTATTTTTTTTTTAATGCTTTTTTCAGCGATCATCCCATAGCTACTGAGTATATCGGGTGTCCTAAAATGGACTGACTGATTTTAAAATTCAATAAATTGCAAATGGTGACAGATATTAAAAAAAATACTTGCAGGAGGTTTATGTAAGATGTCAGGAACAGGGGTGATTATGTTCCGAAAATTTAACCCTCTCGCTGCGCAACCCGCGATTTCAACGGCCAACGCAAAAGTGGCAAAATTTGCGCAACCCAGCAAATCTTTTTTTTATGATCTAATTCTATTTAAAAAAAAAAAAAAACCCTGTTCCACAAAGATTTTGAACATATTTTACTCTAAAATGTGTGCAGATTTGAAATGTGTAATAAAAGATATGCGCAATTTTTGAACCTATTTTGATAAATAATAATAATAATAATAATAATAATAATAATACGCAGCACCAGGGTTAAGGCATTCGGTTCCAAAAATTTTGAAAATTCACCTATCGAAAATTCGGACATACAAATAATCGCAATTTTGATAAATGGTCTCCATAAAAAATCTATTTCTTCAATCATTCGCAGACAATAACTTCAATTTTGTCGAATGATCACTGAAAAAGCGCGAATTTGGTCAGGGAGCCACGGAAAACATGCGAAATTCTTCAAATGATCGCGGGAAATGCAAATTTCTTCAAAAGGCAGCGGAAAAGAACTCGAATTTCGTTAAAGGATCGCGGAGAAAACGCAAATTTTGTCAAATAGCCGCGAATAAAAACGGAAATTTCGTCAAAGGATCGTGGAGGAAACAAGAATTCCTTCATAGAATCGTGGAAAAAACGAATTTAGTCAAAGAATCGCTTTAAAAATGCGAATTTAGTCACAGGATCGCTGAAAAAATGCGAATTTGGTGGAAGGGTCACGGAAAAAAACGCAAATTTTATCAAAGGTCTAAAAAATTACGCTAATTTCGTCAAAGGGTTGCGGAAGAAAGGCAAATTTCATCAAAGGGTCGAAGAAGTGCGAATTTCCTCAGAGAGTCGTGGAAAAAATGCAGTGGTCTCTTTAAAAAACAGCACACATACATACGTTTATTATTATAGATATGATTTTTAGCTTCAAATATTATACTGAACTAATTTTTGAAAAAAAACAAAAAAAAAAAACAGGTTAACCCAAACCCAGCTTACAAGAATCTCTACTCAGCCTGAAATCGATCCGAATCCAAAATAGCTCACCCGACCTGCAACAAAAATAATTAGTGCCAGAAGGGAATCCCTGCTGTAACCTTTCAGAAAATTTTCTTTGAATTTCAGATTTTTTTTTTTTTTTTTTTACTCTACACCTGATAAATTTTTTTTAAACTGCGAATCTTGATTTTAGTTTAAAATAGCAACGATAGATGGTGCTGGAAGCAATAGGCGCTAAATCGGCTCTCGGAGGAGGTAGACTTTACGACCATCGTTTACGGCGCCATCTATCGTTGCTATTATACAGTAAAATCAGGAATCGTAGTAAAAAATCTCCTGACATCTTACATAACCCTTCTGCAAGATTTTTTTAAATAGCTGTCACCATTCGAAAAGTACTAAATTTTAAAATCCCTTTTAGAACGCCCGGTATGTTTTTTAATAAGTTTCAGAGCATTCTTTACTGAATTACAACTGATCTTAGATATGAAGAGGCAAGCAGTCTTATACCAAATTAGTATTTTTCACATAATTCTGGGGGTTAAAAAGTATTCCTAAATAATTATTTGGACATGTCCGTTATGGAGATTTTACTGCATATAGTTTTTATCTTCAAAAATACTTAGACTTTCTTTAAAAAAAAAAACGGGTCAACCCGATCCTTCTCGCAAGTCGCAGTAGTGAAAACCCAATCCGAAGCTGACCCAAACCTGATATAATGTATGTCAATCTGCTCCAAACCCAACGCGCTAGGCGCAGCTAAAAAGTAAAAGTCAACCCGACCTGTAGCAGAAAAGTAGAAGTCAACCGGGCCCAAACCCGACCCGCATAAAAAAGTAGAAGTTAACCCGGCCCATAGCAAAAAAGTAGAAGTTTACCCGACCTACAGCAAAAAATAGAAATCAACCAGAACCAAACGCGACCCACAGAAAAAAAGTATAAGTTAATCCAACCAGCAGCAAAAAATAGAAGTCAACCGGACCCAAACCCGACCCACGGCAAAAAGAAGTAAGTAACATGATCCGCAGTGAAAAAATTAGCCCCGACCCGCGCATCAGATTGGAGCTTCCAAATTTCTAAAATCGCCCCCCCCCTTGAGGACTCTCCAGATCCGCCCTTGCTTAAAAATAAGGAGATCACTTTCATTTAGAGAAAAAAATGCATGGGTGATGTCAAAGAATTCGGTCCCTGTTCCAGGTGCTTATTTTGTTTGGGCCTTCTGTGGACGCTTAAAGTTGAGCGATAAATAGTTTCATATTTTAAACCTTTTTTACGGCATAATGCATCTCCATCTATCTCTTTCCTCCATGACCGAAGAACGTAGAGGATTCATTCATTCCGCTTTATTTTCTTTGCACAGCACTAAGAGGGGTGCAAGAGCGAAAAACGTTCTAAACTTGCGATTTTTCTGTAGCTGAAGGATCTAGAAACTTGAAATTTGGCTGGGTAATTATAAGATGTTAATGCTCTCTAAGAACGGTTTCTAAAAAATTCGAAATTTAAAAAGGTGAAATGCGCAAAAAGCGCGTTCTAAAACCGCTCAAAATTATGATGTCTAATGATTGTTTAAATATATAAACTTGAAATTTAACATGGCTGCTATATTTAAAACGCAAATACACGCATAGAAAAAAAAAAAAAAAAAAAAAAAAAAAAAAAAAAAAAAAAAAAACGAAATATTAAAGGGTGCAGTAGCGAAAAACGTTCTAAACTTGCGATTTTTCTGTAGCTGAAGGATCTAGAAACTTGAAATTTGGCTGGGTAATTATAAGATGTTAATGCTCTCTAAGAACGGTTTCGAAAAAATTCGAAATTTAAAAAGGTGAAATGCGCAAAAAGCGCGTTCTAAAAACGCTCAAAATTATGATGTCTAATGATTGTTTAAATATATAAACTTGAAATTTAACATGGCTGCTATATTTAAGACGCAAATACACGCATAGAAAAAGAAAAAGAAAAAGAAAGAAAAAAAAAAAAAGAAATATTAAAGGGTGCAGTAGCGAAAAACGTTCTGAACTTGCGATGTTTCTGCAGCGGAAGGATCTAGAAACTTGAAATTTGGCTGGGTAATTATAAGATGTTAATGCTCTCTAAGAACGGTTTCTAAAAAATTCGAAATTTAAAAAGGTGAACTGCGCAAAAAGCGCGTTCTAAAAACGCTCAAAATTATGATGTCTAATGATTGTTTAAATATATAAACTAGAAATTTAACATGGCTGCTATATTTAAGGCGCAAATACACGCATAGAAAAAAAAAAAAAAAAACGAAATATTAAAGGGTGCAGTAGCGAAAAACGTTCTAAAATTGCGATTTTCGTGGTACTGAAGGAGCTAGAAACTTTAAATTTTGGCAAAGTAGGTATACTTATAAGATGTAAATGATTTCTAAGAACGGTTTCTAAAAAATTCGAAATTTAAAAGTGTGAATTGCGCGAAAAGCGTGGAAATTTGACATGGCTGCTACTTTTAAGACGCAAATGCACACAAAGAAACTTCGAAATTTAAAAGAGCGAAATGAGCGGAAATCGTTCTAAATTAAGATTTCTATGGAATTGTTTAGAAACTCGAAACTTGACATGAGTGCTACTTTTAACAAAAAAAAAAAAAACAATTGAAATTGAAAAGGGCAGAGGAGAAAAACTTACTATTTTTATGATACTAAAAGGACTAGGAACTTGGAATTTGGCATGGTGGTTACTTTTAAGATACAAATGTTCGCTAAAAAGGGTTTCTAATAAAATTCGAAATTTAAAAGAGTGAAATGAGCGGAAATCGTTCTAAATTACGATTCCCATTGAATTGTTTAAAAATTCAAAACTTAACATGGGTGCTACTTTTAAGAGTTAAAAAAAAAGAAAAAGAAAAGTTGAAATTGAAATTGAAAAGAGCGGAGGCGAAAAACTTACTATTTTTGTGATACTAAAGGGACTAGGAACTTCAAATTTGGCATGGCGGTTACTTTTCAGATACAAATGTTCGCTAAGAATGGTTTCTAATAAATTTCGAAATTTAAAAGGGTGAAATGAGCGGAGAACCCTTTAAAAACGTTCTAAATTACGATTTCTATGGAATTTTACATAATATTTGTTAATAGTAGGAGAGCTATTGAACATTTTTGAGTAGGTATTTGAGGCACCCTGAAAATTTGTGAATCACTTCTTTTGTAATGCCTGAATACAAAATCGAATGTCTGGCTGAAGGATCGTGGCCCAAAACCTGTGCCAGACACGTGTCAAGTGCCATTTTTTGACACTACCCCAAAAAAGTATTTGAGGCACGCTGAGATTGAGGCACAATAATATTTATGCTTAGAAAAAAATATTTTGAAAATGACAGACACTTTAGTCGGCACAGAAACTGTGCCAGACACGTGTCAAGTGCCATTTTTTGTCTGGCACAGGTTTTGGGCCACGATCCTTCAGCCAGACATTCGATTTTGTATTCAGGCATTACAAAAGAAGTGTTGCACAAATTTTCAGGGTGCCTCAAATTACCTTCCCTAAAATGTTTAACAGCTCTTGGACTATAATAAATTCCACATTCCAGTCAAGGCACACAAATACCACTTGGCATATTTCAACAATTACGAGTGCAAAGACGCGGGTTTTGCTAGTTTAAAATAATTTTATTTTAAAGTTTGGCACGTGGTTGTGAAAAGTTTGACCACATCTGACCTAGGGGTTTAGAATGTACGCGTATTTTCCAACTTTTTCATCCGATAAGTGAAATCTTAATTTTTCCTATATTCTTTTTATTAAAAGTTGCTTCTTTCTTTCATAACTGACAAAATATTTCTAAGATATATACTTCATTTTGTTTTAAATGTAGTTAAAATATTATTCATCGAGAGTTTATGCGTGAATATTTATTTTTCGTGGATAAAACTGTTATAAAAAAAGGGGGGGGGGTCTTTATTCTTAAAATATACACTATGTAGCCATTAATCACCATTAACTCCAGTTTCAGAAAATTTGGCAAAATGTTTTAGTAACAATATAGTGCAATTGAAATATAAATATATTAAACATGATGAAACATGATCAGTCGTATAAAATATTTTTATCTGCGCATGCGCGAGCGATACCAAAGATTTTTGTTTCGTAATTTAATAGTCAAATCTATGGAACAACTCATATGAAAAATCGAGTCAAACATCGTGAAAATTCAGAAAGATATCGACGATAGAGTCAGGGCTGCCACAGGCGACTATTTTTATATTCTGTTTGCATCACTATTCTTAAAAAATACATTTTGTAGTATTTTTCTCTTGCAATTATTGTCAAAGCGTATGTAAAATATTTTTGTTTTGAAAAAGTGGTGCGAAATAGAATAAAAAAACAGTCGCCTGTGGCAGCCCTGTACAGTGAGTTTATTTTTAGTTGTTCTCTAAAAACAGCTGAATGATAAGGGATTTTCATAAATTGTCATTTTTAATTAAAATTTTTTATTGACGCTTTTGGAAAACCACCAGAACGAGCCTATTCACAGGGAAAAAAGAAGTATCAAAATCCAAGCATTTGTTCCCAATCTATTGGTTGACATTCATTAAAACCTTTTACCCGCCGCATCATGAACTGCTTATCAAATTAATTTGAAAATTTTTTTTCAGACGATTTAGATTAATTCTAAGGTTGCGTGCTGAATTTTGGGATGTTAGGTAAAATAGATGTGGAGTTACTGGTATGTTCCACTTGTGGAACATTGGCGGTACGAATAACATTTGTACATTTTGGCGAATTTTTCTTTCGAAATAATACCAGCACTACACACATAACAAAACAAAGAAAATAAGGTAAAGTAAAAAATGTTTCTGCTTTAGGAACGTGTTAACTAGTCACTAACAACAAAATGTTTATGAAGGGCCTGAAAACATTTTTCATGCATACGCTTTCCATAATATTCAATTTCTTCATGTTTTTCTGTCGATATGAGAATCTTCTTGAGTAGTAGACGAAAAACAATAGCTACTGAATGAGGTGATAATGTCCATACTTACTAGGGCAGTAGGACTTTCTATTCCCTTTCTCAAACATCAAATCCAATTTTTATGGCAGCAATTGCAATTTCATGCCGAAACTCCAAATGGCTTAGAGTTTCTTTTGAGCCTACTGCATGACAAGTAACAACAGTCATATTTAGTTTATTTGTAATCAGATTTCATCACCATTTTTATCATCGAAGTACTGGACGATATGTTCCAAGCAAATAATCCAAAAATTCTACACTACCCGTATTCTAATTATACAATCTAATCAATCGAGGATATTTGATTGAAACTTCTCGCTTCAATTTTCGAGAATATCACGTTCCACTTTGAGTTAGCAATGTGTTAGCTTCCCAATTTGATATAACAGTAACGACATTGTTGTCACTCCATCGTACACAAACAACTTTGCCATAACTGTAATAATCAAAATCTCCTCTTCTTGTTTTTGCAATTCTTTTGTAGATTTTATTGGCATTTATTGGTTCAAAAATATTTCACAGACACTTTGGCAATGGAACAATGGAACAATAAAGCTGGTGTATGGATTCCCTAGTTGCTTGGCAACTTTACATCCAGGGCAACAGGTGCAAGAGACATATATCATAAGATTTATTCTTTAATGATACTGGTACGAAAATGATTAAAAAAATAATCGTCCGAGGGAGCACAGTAAAAATGATCAAGATCCCCAAAAAAGTAACGATAAGATAATTTTGTACTCTGAAACGCCAACGTTCCACATGTGGAACACTGGCATTCAAATGATTGTAAAACTAAAATGAAATAAGATAAAACATTCATTTATGCATAAAACTTAATAAACAACACTAAGCAATGGAATAATAATCATCACAACACTCACATTTGAATTCTAAAGTTATAGATAGAGTAAAAAGCACAGCCTACTACATTTACTTTTTTTGTTACATTTCAACAAGCTCCAAAATGGAAACCACAAAAAAGTATAAAAAAATAATTTTTAATCCATTAAAACACATCTTTAAAAAGACACATTAAAAATTTCAAACAGATTAAACAAATATTTAAAAAGATACAACACCACATAGTTTATGTTCCACTTGTGGAACGTTGACGGGTAAAAGGTTAAATACTTACTCCTTTGCTGAAAGTCAGTTGATAAAAAATGATAATTTGTGGAAAATATCTTATCATTCTCTTCAACTGCTATTAGAAAGCAACTAAAAATCAGCTCACTCTATCGCCGATATCTTTCTGAATTTTCGAGATATTTGACTGGCTTTTTTATATACGATACTCCATAGAGTTGACTATTAAAAATAATCTTTGTTATCCTTTACGCATGCGAGATAAAAAATATTCCAAACAACTGCTCATATTTCATCAAATGTTTAATATATTTATATTCCAATTGAACTATATTGTTTCTACTACATTTTGCCAAATGTTCTGAAACTGGCTTTAAATTTGCTAGAAAACGCTGCCCCTGCGTGAGATAAGCAAAAAACATGCAAGAATATTTTGAAAAAAAAAATCGCTATATCTCCATGAATATACGTACTATTCTTACACAAATAAATACCCATATTGTACAATATTCAAATATTTGTATGCTGTAGCAATAATCATTTCGTGCATTCTATTTTGCAGGGTGATCCCAAATATTATTATTTTTCTTTAATTTTTTTTTTTTTTTTTGGCTCCCTAAATTCCCCTCCTTATCAAATCGACGTTTATAAATATGAGTTATGTATATACCACGCGTATCTGGGTATGTGGATTTTTTTATACCCGCGAAACATCCCAACGGCTGGATGGATTTTAATGAATGGGGTCTCTATCAATTCGTCTTAACCGTCTGATGGTTATAAGGAAGGTTTTGTTTTTATAAATTCAAAATGGCGGTATAGACGAAAAAAATTTTTTACGCAAAATTTGGAGTGGCATATTATTGGATAGGTCTTTCTAAATGAAGACGATGTTTCCTAGACTATTTTACAGTCAGAAGCTCCGTTTAAATGTTACACAACCTGAAAGTTGTGTAGGTAGGATCTCTAGCTTTACTTTAACTCTAACCTTCATAGACATCTATAGGCCTCATTAAAACAGTGTTTATAGATAGGAACTAATAATTAAACACAGCTTAAAAGTCATCAATACAAGTAAATAAAAAAATAGGTAAGTAATATAAAAAACGCGGTAAGTCAAACATAATCTTTGTAATCCTGAACTTCCGGAAGAATCCGACAAGTATATCTTCAAATATTCGTCAAATTGTCAGTAATTGAAAACGTCCGGTGATTAATGGTTATATAGTGTAAGATATAACCCATAACTGAAAAAAAAATTCCATGTAAAATGGAATTAAGTAATTTTAAAATGTTATTTTAACCAATGTTTGCAGAAAACATCTTGATCCATTTTTAGTCATGGTAATGTATTTATAGGAATGGGGGATTTTTTTTATGTTATCCTCAGAAAAAATCACTCTTTCATACGTATTTTTATAGATTTAACGGTATTATGACCCTTGAATATGAATAGATAAAATGATTTTTAAAAGCCTTTTACTTCTAGGAATTTAGATGCCAGATTTATACGATAATCTATTGAAATAAATTGCAGAAAGATGCATTTAAGTTTCCAGATTTTCCCATGAGTCAGCTTTCTACTTCAGATTAAGAGCTGCTAATTTAAGAGCGACTTTCTAATTTGATCGAAAATGAAGAAAAAAGTTTTCCATTTTTAGAAATACAATTCATTGCAGTTATATTTTTATAAATGAATAGAACAAAGTATTTTTGGAAGTCAACGAGTGTGTAGGCTAGCTTTTGAGCCGTAATCGCTGAGGGCGATCTATAAAGTCTCCAAGTAGGAGGCGATACTACAATTTTAGAGTTTTACGTAAGGATGGATTTACAATCTCCCTGAACAAAGAGCAACTCCGTAGCATATATACAGTAAATGCTCGATATTAGGATCGTTCATTATAGCAACTTTCTTATTGTAATGACTGATCGAAAAAATCATTTATATAAATAAGGAAAGTCCGAAATAGATTTCCGAAACCGAATTGCGGTAATCTTCCTAGTTTCGGCCGAAAACGAAAATGAAAATATCCAACTTTTTTTTTAAATGAATTAATACATACATACAATAAATATACATAACTATTAATTAATTATACCTGTGGTCCAATTTGGCTCTCTGTGCCTCTGACCAAAACTTTTATTTTCACATAAAATAGAATGTAATTAATTCATCAACGACACAAAATGATTTTCTAATTATACGAATTTCATTTAATTAAAAAAGGTTTTGGGTATACATACCTCGATTTATCTTTTATAATGATAATCATCTGTTATACTAGAACTTTCTCAAAGAGTATTCGAAACACTTCTGCGGTTTCAAATTAAATTTTGCTATTACAGCTAAGTCTGCAGCTTTTAATGAGCACGTGAAAAGCGCCTTCAAAGGTCAGTCATATATGGATTTCTTGCTTTATAATTTGCACTCACGTTTTGAGTAAGTCATGACTAATAATTATAAACAGTGAAGTTCATAACAATAAATAAAGAGTGTCTCATTTGAGCCGATACAGCTGAAATCAATGAGTATAATGTAGTAATGTCTATATATAATCATTCATGCAAAATAATTTTAGTACAGTCAGTTGAAGGGCCAATTAGACCAAGCATTCCAATATAACAAGACTTTCTAACTTTTCCAGCAATAGTTTTTTAGTATTTCTTTTGTGTGTTAGAAAAGCTTGAGGATGTTTTAGAATTTTGAGTCTTTCAAAAAGAGAAAATATTTCCTTTCTTTCTTAAATTTATAGATTCTTTTTCTACGTTCATAGATGAAAAGTATTTGTAAGACTTACTATTGTCCTTTATGCATCTTTTCAGCACAAATGGACCTTCTACGTCCAAAATTATTACAACAGGTATTGGGAAAAAAGAGTTACTATATATAAAACTGCTTGTTCCTTTGTAGTTCAATAAAAAATGCTTTGAAACTTATTGATCGTTTAATCAGCAGCTAAGGATAGCTGGCTGAAACTATATTATTGCCCTTCTAAAAGGTAATTTTTGGCAATCGGACTCTTTCACAGTTTCTAATTTTTATTCATTATAAAACCGGGAATGTTGTAACAGAATACTTTATGCATAGTATTAGATTTTTATTCTGAAGTTTAGTGCATCTATTGAAATATTTTAATTTCATTAAATAAACAAAAATTTTAACAATGAATTTTACACTGTAAAAAAAAAAAAAAAGGACTAAAAAACGGATATTCTACTGGCAGAAAAACGGAAATTGTTCTGCAATTTATGGGGAAAAATTTGCGTAAAAAAACGGTAATAATACTGGCGTCTAGATTGCCAGTAGAATCTCCGTTTTTTAGTTTTTTTTTAGGTGCGTTCGTAATTATATAAATACGTAGCACCTATAGTCGTCGTTCAGTCCGTCTGTCTGTCTGTCCGCATATAACAGAGCAAAAACTACCCGACCGAATGATCTGAAATTTTTAATATATAATTGCTGCAAAATTTTGTCGAGCCATTTCCAATTTTAGGAAAATCGGATGTATAGTTTAATTACAGGGACAGTCAAAAGTTTTTCTTTACATTACGGCCAATGGGGAAAATTATTGCAAGTGAATTTTAATGATGTTACAGACTTCCGAATGGTCTGAAATTTTTAATATATAATTGCTGCAAAATTTTGTCGAGCCATTTCCAATTTTATGAAAATCGGATGTATAGTTTAATTACAGGGACAGTCAAAAGTTTTCCGTTACATTACGGCCAATGGGAAAAAATTATAGCAAATGCATTTTAATGATTTTACAGCCTTCCGAATGGTCTGAAATTTTTAATATATAATTGCTGCAAAATTTTGTTGAGCCATTTCCAATTTTATGAAAATCGGATGTATAGTTTAATTACAGGGACACCCAAAAGTTTTCCGTTACATTATGGCCAATGGGAAAAAATTATTGCAAATGCATTTTAATGATGTTACAGCCTTCCGAATGGTCTGAAATTTTAAATATATAATTGCTGCAAAATTTTGTCGAGCCATTTCAAATTTTATGAAAATCGAATGTATAGTTTAATTACAGGAACAGTCAAAAGTTTTCCGTTACATTACGGGGAATGGGGAAAAAATTATTGTAAGTGCATTTTAATGATGTTACAGACTATGCACTTATGAAGCGCAAAAAATATACATTCAGTACAATATGGGGTGCAAAACATAATTATAAAACTAGTTATAGTACGAACGCACCTCATTTGCCACGTTTGACGAGCAATTTCCAACTTGTTTTAACAGTGTACGATATTTCAGTTTTATAAATTTTACTGAAATTTTCAATATAAACTTTTGCACGGATTTTTTTTTGTTGCTGTTTAATTGAAATTTAATAATACGTTTTCTCAAACTTGGATTGGTATATTAATTCATCCCCAATTCCGGGTTTGATTGGAAACATCAATCAAGTTAGCGAGATATATTTAAAGTAATCCCAGGTAGCGCCATACTGCTTGTATAAAATAAAAAAAACTCCAACACGCGTCGACGCACAGTGTGGTATTTAGCCCCAAAACCTGGCCAAAAATGATTATTTAAAAAATAGGTTTCCTACCCTGCTTTATTATTCCTCATTATGTTAAGTAGTTTCTGCATCTGATTGCGAAACGCTCAATGCGCTTGCGCGCCCTAGCGAGTCACGTGACCAGTCGGAAGTTGCCGTTCGCCTACAGTGGTCGTGTGATTTTCCGATGCGCTCAGATTTTACTGTTTTGAAATCTCTTGTAGTTTTGCGTCTTAACAAGTTAGTGATTATTGTTGTGATGGACTATTCTAAACCAGGTATGTACTTTATAAACACTATATTTGCGTAATAAATATCCAGCTGTTTTTTTGTCGTTATGGTCGATAACTTAGATGTAATTAACAGTGTCATAAATATAATTATCTGTAACATTTAGAAAGGATTTTGTTATATTTCTAAACATATCTAAGCTATGAAAACTATTGTGTAACATGCAGTACTTAGTATACAAGATAGTTATAAAAAAATCAGCCGCCCGAAACCGCCACCCTATTTTTAACGAATTTTTTTGTTAGGTTCTACAATTTCTGATATAAATTACTGCTATTTAGTTTTTTATTTATTTTGTTAACAGGGCCTTTTGGATTGAGGTCTATTATTCGAAATGAGTTGTATGCCATCATGAAACACTCAAATGAGTCAACGTTTGATGGAAAGCTTAAATTTATGGAGGAAGATTTATTAAGAAGTTATTCTGAAGGTGATCCAAGGATAGCTGAAATGAAGCAAAAGCTCTCTGTTATTAAAAACCAATTCAAGCAAAAAGGGTTAGCTGCTCATAAAACAAGGTCAAGATTCGAAGAAAACAATGTCGAATGGTTAAACGGCACTATATTGCTGCCAATTGCAGGTACGTGAAACACAACAGATGCAAACCCTTTACTTTATTATTATTGTGTGCTTCGTTTTTTTTGCTTATATTTCGTTTTCTGTGCAGTGAAATGAAACTTTCTTTTATTATTAGAAAAGAAATATATTTTGTAAGTAATTGTTATTGTTGCAGGAGTCAATCCCGGTCGTCCTCAAAAGTCTTTTGTAGAATCAAGTGAAAGAAGCAAACGCCGCAAAACCAAAGACCTTCGATCAAAAGACGTGGAAGTATTGACCTGCGCTACCCAAATGAAATTGCTGTAATCAGGCAAAGTAGATTCTTCCAATATCGTAAAAGATCTTACAAAATGTCCCCGAAGAGCAAAAAAATATGTAAAGGCCATGAAAAAAAGTAATGAAGAACAAAAACAACCTCGCCAGTTATCACCTTTACATGCTTTGTCCATGTATACAGAAGCAGGACTTACTAAAGCCCAATATGAGATAATACGTGAAACGAATAAAAGCTTTTTTCCGTGCTATTCTGTTCTTCAAAGGGTAAAAAAATAATGCTGTCCAGAAATTCACAGGGTGACAGAGACGTGTGCCGAAGTAAAAGTGCAAAAGTAGATGGATCATACGGCAACGCGACTGATTTTACATCTAAGAGAAGTTGTAGAACTTTTGAGTGATGACGAAAAACGTTCTTTAATTTTAATAAGTAAGTGGGGTTGTGACGGGTCACAGATGCAATATAAAATGAAGTTTAAAAATGAAGCCGATTCTGACTCCAATATTTTTCAAAGTTCTGTGCTCCTCTTCAGCTACTTTACGGGCCCGAAAAGAAAATTCTATGGCAAAACCCAACACCATCATCTCCTCGCTACTGTCGACCTATAAGAATTCGATTCATCAAGGAGACAAATGACGTTACAAAAGAAGAAATAAAAGATATCAAATCACAAATCACAGCACTTACCAGCACAGAAAATTGACGATGTGTCCATAAGACATAGAATGTTTCACCATGCTGCAGCATGGTGAATGGAAAAGTATGCAATGCCGCAGCACGCACCAAATCTACGATGAGGTGCTACATATGCGATGCTACTTCATCTGAGTTTAATGACTTATCAAAGAAGACGGAGTGTAAGAAAGAAAATTTAAATTTCGGGTTTTCCTTGCTACATGCTCGTATACGATTTTTCGAGAGTATATTACACGTAGCATATAGATTACCTGTAAGCAAATGGAACGCCCGCCTTTCTTCTGAGGAGAAACAAGCGGTAAAAAATAAAAAAAGAGAAATTCAGGATAATTTCAAACAACAACTCGAGCTCTTAGTGGATATTTCCAAAGCCAATTTTGGGAATACGAACGATGGAAATACCAGCAGAAGGTTTTTTGAAGAATATGAAATATCGGCAGCAATAACCGGAGTCGATAAGATTTTGATATATCAACTAAAAGTGATATTAGTAAGATTGTGTTGCGGATATAAAATTAATACAAATGAATTTGAAAAATATTGCCAAAAAACTGCTGAAATGTATGTGACGCTATATGGTTTTAATCCCATGTCCCCTACAATGCACAAGGTACTTTGTCATGGAGCAGATGTCATAAAAGAAGCTATTCTGCCAATTGGTCAACTAAGTGAAGAGGCTGCAGAAGCTCGCAATAAACATATTAGGTCGTTCAGATTCTACACAAGAAAGTTTTCGCGCGTGGCCTACAATATGGATGTCCTGAATAGGCTTCTTTTAACTTCTGACCCCCTAATAACGGGCATGAGATGCGACACAAACAAGAAAAGAAAGCCCTTATCTTCTGAAGTTTTAAATTTGTTATCAGAAACTGATATCACAAATGTTAATATTCTTGATGAGAGTAATAGTGATGAAATTGATGAATAAATGTTTTGATTTATAAATAAGACTTTGTTTTATCATTTTTACTCCATAATTCAAATAAAAACGCAGATCTGTAGCTGTTAGAGGAAAAGAATAATTTTGGCCAGGTTTTGGGGCTAAATACCACACTGTCCGCTCTTCCAGCAATTATTGGTCATAGACTTCAATAGTTAAATTTATTCTTCAGCCAAATTATTTGTGTGTCCCTGTAAATGAATGATATATTCTATGCACACTATATTCTACAATAAATGCCTTAGTACACATTAGTGATGTATATAAATTTCAGTACGTTTAAAATAATGTGATATCATCAAAATACAGAGCAAACGATTTTTTCCTCATAGACCATAATGTAAGGGAAGTCTTTTGGTTGTCTCTGTAAATGAATCGTAAATGCTATAGACTTCATTTACAATACCAAACATCCCATAGTGATACCCAATAACATTTAACAATTTCAAGGCAATCGGACTATATTTACATAGAAAAATATTTTTGGCCAGGATTTCGGGTCAAATACTCCACTGTTGGACGTGTACTACAGCAGATATCTAGTTAATGTTTAGGTAGTTGTTGATTGCTTAAATAAGCGACTCGAACGTATTGCGTTTATTATTTGTATAATTTATGTAAACGAGTTACAAGAAATAGAGAATTATTATTTCTTTGCCTGTAAGCAAGCGAAGGGTAGATGTTTCATTTGGCAGATTAGTTAAACGCAAATACGGTAGAAACTCAATTATTGGAGCTATAAACTCGGTTAACAGAGATAAAATTGGAACTAAAATATGTATGGCTATGGTGCATAGTATGAAAGAATGGTCAAAGGAGTATCAGCAAAAGTTTAAAAAGTGCACCCCGGGTGAAGAGGGTGGAGGTTAGAAAAATTGCTAAAAATACAGAAGTTAGAGCCCGGAGGGGTAAATAATATAAAACTTTTTGAAAATTGTATGATTTTTTGCGTGATCGCAAGTGTTCTGCTATAAATATGCAAAACTTCACTTCTCCAACTTAATAAAGGGCTCAGTTAAAAAAAAAAAAACTTAAAATACACAAATTACAGCACAAAGGGGGTAAATATAAGAGTTTTTCAAAATTTTATGACTTGTCGTTTGTTGTGAGGTGTTCAGCTATAAGAATCCAAAATTTCAAGTCTCCCAATATATATAGTTTCTGAGAACGGGCTCTGTGTCAGACAGGCAGACAGACAGTAGATGAACGAAACCCTAAAAGAGCTTTCTTTATTTCTAAAGTAGTTCAATAAAGAATACTTTGAAATATATTAACGAAACATTTATTCAGCAGCTAAGGATAGCTGGTTGAAAACAGATTCTCGCCCTTTTAAAAGTTAATTTTTGACAGCTGGACTCTTTCACAGTCTCTATTTTTCATTCATTATATAACCGGAAAACTTACAACGGAATACTTTATGCGTAATTTTAGATTTTTATATTGGGTGATTGCAAAAGTTCGTGCCCTATTTCATGGACGGCAGAAACCTTCAATTTTGACTGCGCTGATGTTTCTTTTATAACAATACGAGTCGAAACCAGTCGAGTTCGACGAATGAAAATGTTTAAAAAGAACTGATTGACTGAATTTTTAAAACAAAATAACAAAAACAATTAGAATAATTAATCAATATTATATTGGCTAACCTAATTCTTAAAAGAAATATTATTTTTTGTAAATTTTAATTTAAACTTTTCAAATTATTGAAAATTTAAACTTTATTCCTATACGTAATCAGTAACATGTAACGTTGAGGCTTTGATCTTTGGTATTACTTAAAAAAAAAAAATCAACGAAAATTGCGCCACTATGACACAATTAGGGGAGAGTAGCCGAATTTGGACCACTTCACTTATTTTCAGGAGTAACTCACTTAATTTTTGGAATATCTGCAAAAGATCATTACACACGGTCAGTCTATTCATCTACTAACTAAATAAATATTTAGATCAATTTCTTTTTGAAAATCTGAAATTTTATTTTAATTTGAAAAATTTGACAAAAGTGGTCCAAATTCAGCAACTGGTCGCTTAAGTTGGACCCCCACTCTCCTAAATTGGACCAAATAATATGAGGTTGTTTTAATGACTAGGGAATATAATTTTATTAAAAGCAAAGTTTGCGATTAATGAAGCAATCAAAAAAAATAACAGCAATGAAATATAGTGAAATCAAATATCTGAAAATAAGAGTAATTGTTTTAAATCAAAATGTATTCAAAATATAAATCAAAGTTATCAGTAATTAAGAATAGAAATTATGGAACTAATTGTCAGTTACTTGAATATCATGTAAGGAGTGATGAAAAGCTTATACATGAATTTTGTTTGTTTATTTATTTTTTTTGTTTTCCAGAGCACACAACGTGGAACCGTATGGCAATCTGAACACTGAATACTTTCTGCTATTTTATTTTTCTTACAAATTAGGCAAAACCAATTATCACTGTCTAGATTTTTCTTTTTAGATTCTGAATTATCAGACTGTTTTTTTTTTTTTTTTTTTCAACAGAAGTTTTCTTTACATTATGTTTGTAGTTCTTCTCTTCCATCATTTTCTTGCTAATTGCATTACGCCTATTTTTTTAAAACTCGATGTTCGAATTGCTTTTGTGCTATGAAAGCTTTCTTTTTGTCTTTTTTTTTTTTTTGAAGTTTTAGTTTATATGGCGATGATATTAACGCAACTGTTTTTTTGGCTCCCTCTAAACTTTGATTTAACTGAATTTAGCAAGGGAAATAACATTTCTAATGATTTTTTTGCTTTTAGGGAGGATTTGTAGCTGCAGCCTTGTTGCAGGTCAATTTCTTCACAACACTGCAAATAGAGGCATCTTAAATTAAGACATATATGTGACTGAAAAGGAATTTCAGACACTTAAGTATCTGAATCTGAAAATTCAGGCATGATAGATGTCTTAATTTAAAACATATAAGTGTCTTACTATGATCATGGTCTAAACGAACTGAGAAATGTGTCTAAAAAATCTGCAAGTGTCTAATTTTAAGACACTTTGTAACTCCGTTCGCATTAACCACCAGGGGGCACTCTCAGTTGCGCATGCGTTTTAGATGCCTTACGTTCAAATTGGATGTTCGTTTGTAATTCAAACTGAACGCTTGTTTTTATGTACGCGTACATTTTAACTAATAATTTATTTCGACTTGATGCGGTTTTTGAGGAATGTGAAGTTCCGGGATTTAATCCTTATCGACATAGTGGTATTCCGTATTAATTTATAGCAATAACTATAATATAGTGTTCTTCGTCTCGTCAAAGCAGGTAAAGAGAACTGTTGTCTGACGGGCTATGTTTTAAGGATGAAAATATTCCATTCTTTTAACAGAGATAGCCGGATGTGCAAAAGGATTTTCTTTTTCAAATATCAAAGTCTGCTTAACTCACGGATACTAAAGTAGCCTCCAATCCGGACGTCTCCTGGGCGGATGTGTTTAGGAATAATCAGACCTTTTTCCAGGTAAGTGAGACCTTCACTATGTATTGAAAACTCTCTGCGAATGTTTTCTCTTTAAATAGAGACCTCGCACGAGCCTATAGCTTTATTAGTTCCTGAGTTATGCCAAAATTTGTTTAAAGCATTTTGCCTATGGGATTTCCATGTTAAAATTTTATCTTGCTAATATTTAAGTATCTACTATTCAAATCATCTGCAATCATGTTTCTGTATTATTTTCCATCCAATGTTATCCTTAAAATAAGTTTTGGCGAGTCTGCATGGTGCATTAGTGGTTACTGAATCTACTGAGATACACCATCCTAAGCCTTCTTTCTCTGTACACTCGCACGCCATTACTTTAAAAAAAGTCCTTCCGGCCAGTGCCGGGAGGAAGAAGTAGCTTTCATAATCCTTATTTTAAAAAAGCCAAATTATATCATTCAAACACACGAAGCTCAATTTAGTGGAAACCGAATATAGGAGATTCAATACTAATTTTTATCAATATAATGAATGAGAATTTCGCGAAATTAGTCAGCTTTATCCAAGCTGCTTTTCTTTAAAGTAACATATATTTGGCTGCCAAATTCGGCAATTTCTTAAAGTGCCTGTCATTTTAAGACAACATGGTGGATGAGACTAAGCAGTGAACTTGGTCGAGACCTTAGTAATTGCTGTGCACATACTCACTCACATCGGAATCGGTTAATATATAGGAGTGCTGTCGCATGCAAAAAATCAGATTTTTCAAAATGTCACCCACAATAGAAATTGAAACTGCTATATCTGAGCCATTTTGTAAGGTAAAGACAAACAAAAAATGCTCCTGAATCCTTATATCAAGGTCAAATACTTAAGAAAGAAACCTTTTTCAATTTCTAATTTTTTTGCACCTCACTTTAAATATATATATTTTTTTTAATTTAATGGTCGCCATTTTGAAACAAGATGGCTGATGTATCTGGCCAGCGAACTTGGTCGAGGTGTTGATGTATAATATCCACATGCCTTCTTACATCGAAATAGGCGAATACGTGTGTTATCGCGTGACAAATACAAGATCGTTTCAAAATGTTAGCCATGCTAGAAATTCAAAGTGCTATAAATCAACCATTTTTTAAGATATAAACAAAAGAACAAATTTTCAGAAACAAAAACTGCTCCGGAATCTTTGTATCAAGGCCAAACACATAAAAAAATCTTTTTCATTTTCCAATTGTTTAATACCTCATTTTGAATTTTAAATTTAATTTTTTTTAAATGGCAACCCTTTTGAAACAAGATGGCGAATGAAGCTCGCCAACGAACTCGGTCGAGACATTGGTATGTACTATGTACAGACCAAGTTACATCCAAATAGGTTCATAATTGCGCCTGTTATCGCGTGACAAATATCAGGTCGTTTTAAAATGTCAGCCACAAGAGAAATTCAAAATGCTATTACTCAGCCATTTTTTTTAGATATAGACGAAAGAAAAACTGTTCCGGAATCTTTGTATTAAGGTCAAACACATACAAAAAAAAATCTTTTTCACTTTCCAATTTTTTGGTATATCATTTAATTTTTTTTATTTTTTAATTTTTTTAAATGGCCGCCATTTTGAAACAAGATGGCGGATGAAGCCGGCCAACGAACTCGGTCGAGATATTTGTATGTACTATGTACACACCAAGGTACATCCAAGTCGGTTCTTAAATACGCCTGTTATTACGTGAGAAAAATCAGGACGTTTCAAAATGTTAGCCACGCTAGCAATTCAAAATGCTATAACTCAGCCATTTCTTAAGATATAGACAAAACAAAAACTGCTCCCGAATCTTTTTATCAAGGTCAAACACATAAGAAAAAAATATGTTTTCAATTTTTAATTTTTTGGTACCACATTTCAAGTTTTAATATTTTTAAAAATTTTTAAATGGCCGCCATTTTGAAACAAAACGGCGGATGAAGCTGGCCAACGAACTCGGTCGAGAGATTGGTATGTACTATGTACACACTGAATTACATCCAAATCGGTTCATAAATACGCCTTTTATCGCGTGACAAAATTCAGGACGTTTCAAAATATAAGCCACGCTAGAAATTCAAAATGCTATAACTCAGCCATTTTTTAAGATATAGACGAAACAAAAACTGCTCCGAAATCTTTGTATAAAGGTCAAATACATAAGAAAAAATATTTTTCCATTTTCAATTTTTTGGTACCACATTTAAAATTTTAAATTTTTAAAAAAATTTTAAATGGCCGCCATTTTGAAACAAAATGGCGGATGAAGCTGGCCAACGAACTCGGTCAAGAGATTGGTATGTACTATGTACACACTGAAATACATCCAAATCGGTTCATAAATACGCCTTTTATCGCGTGACAAAATTCAGGACGTTTCAAAATGTCAGCCACGCTAGAAATTCAAAATGCTATAACTCAGCCATTTTTTAAGATATAGACGAAACAAAAACTGCTCCGGAATCTTTGTATAAAGGTCAAACACATAAGAAAAAAACATTTTTCCATTTTTAATTTTTTGGTACCACATTTCAAGTTTTAATATTTTTTAAAACTTTTAAATGGCCGCCATTTTGAAACAAAACGGCGGATGAAGCTGGCCAACGAACTCGGTTGAGAGATTGGTATATACTATGTACACACTGAATTACATCCAAATCGGTTCATAAATACGCCTTTTATCGCGTGACAAAATTCAGGACGTTTCAAAATGTCAGCCACGCTAGAAATTCAAAATGCTATAACTCAGCCATTTTGTAAGGTATAGACGAAACAAAAACTGCTCCGGAATCTTTGTATAAAGGTCAAATACATAAGAAAAAAATATTTTTCCATTTTTAATTTTTTGGTACCACATTTCAAGTTTTAAATTTTTAAAAAAATTTTAAATGGCCGCCATTTTGAAACAAAACGGCGGATGAAGCTGGCCAACGAACTCGGTCGAGACAATGGTATGTACTATGTACACACCGAATTACATCGAAATCGGTTCATAATTACGGGAGTTACAGTGTGACATAGGATGACGTTTTCTTGCGTCTCATATTTTATACACCGTGATAAATTTTAAGTTATTTAAAAGAATATAGTTCGAAAATCCTTCCATTTACCCATATCAGTAATTCCCCCATACATACAGCGAATTATTTGTCTTCATTTATTAATTTAAACTGTTTTGACTAATAAAATTCATTAAATTCGGTCATGGAATCTGTTTTTTCGTTCTGCTATATACTTTTGTTGTTTCCGAGCATTTTAGAACTATTCTATTTGCTATACTGAAAGTAGTCAACTTCAGATGTTTTAATTTTCAAGCCCGGTGATTCACACCACAATTTGAAGACTCATCAGAAATCGTCTGAAATCTGTAGACGTAGAAGCGGAGAAAATTTTGTTGGCGTCGTCAATAAATCTTCTTATTTAATGATTTAGAAAATGTTCTCGCCTTATCTCTGTATTAGTCATAATGATTATTTGTAGATTCTTAAATTCATGTAATTATGTGCTGTTAACATAATTGTAAAAATACGGTAAATATATACAGCTATATTTCATTTGAAATCAATTATAAGATTGATTTTTTGATTATTTTTAGTAAAAAAGAAATCTGAAATTTAAAATGAATATCAGTAAAAAGATAGAATTTTATACTATATTTACTTAAGCGTAACTAGATTTTGCACTTAAAGCTGAACCAAATCACAATGCAGAGTTGGAATTTTTCTAGAAGAAGGACTTGATTAAAGCACGTGTAAACTTTGACGTGTCCCCCCCCCCCCCTTGCCCCCCACCACCATCACCTACGATTTTTGCTGCCCCAAATTCGATATGCAATTTTTTTAAAGCTTATACGTTAAATGTGTTTCGACATTGTATATTGGTTATAATCAGTATTTTGAACTTAAAAAGTAGAACAAGATTAAAAGTTAAGTACAAAAAATTTTAAATACAGTAAAAACTCTTAATCGCGGGCACCTTCAGAACGCTGAATCTGTCTGCTATTCGATTGTGTTAGCTTTTATGAGGTAAATATATATACAGTGAAACCTCCCTGTGCGACCACCTCCCTGAACGACCATTTTTTCATGGAACGAAATTTATTCCCATAGGCTCAATACTAATTTTACCTCTATTCAGAGACCACCCCAGTTGAACTCCCTCCATTAGAGACCCATTTCTTTGAAGAAAATGAAACAAATTCAGTTTTTTTTCGGGTCGCTTGAAAAAGGTTTTATTAGAATAATAATTCCGGAGAGCGCATTATTTATCAAACTTCTAAACTAAGTTTAGAATTTTTATTTATTCCGATAACTTTTAAGTGTCGGTACCCCTCTGTTCCTTTTTAGGCAATGAATTTAACTCTGATGACAAATTAAGGATGACGGTCAATAAACTCCCCTGCCCTATTCTGTCAGGAAACTCTCAAAGGAATAGATAAAGTAATGAAATCGTCATAATTTGTTCCAGACCAAAAAAAAATGCATTTATTTACTGAATTTCGAAAGGACTTGGAAATAAAATTTATAGTAGATAAAACCATAAAAGCAAAGCAAACGTCAATGTATTCATTTTTTAAACTCTGCAGTAATTAACTTATGTAATTAACTTTTGTTTTGATACTTAAATTTTCATATGTTTTCTTAATTTGAAAACTATAATTTTAGTAACATTAATTGTTAAATTTTTTCAACAATTAAAATCTAGATTTTAACCTGACCTCCATTAAGAGGCCACCTTTCGGAGCGACCAATTTTTATTGGAACGGAAGTGGTCGCTTTAGGGAGGTTTTACTGTATATTGATAAAGGTGAGTGTTCGCTAAAGACAACTGTTCGTATGAAGGCTTTGCAGTAAAATCTCCATAACGGACACTCCTAAATAAAGGACACCACTATTTAGGAAACACATTTTTTTATTGAAAATATGCAAAATTTTTATACACTTATACCTCAGAAAAGCAGACACCTCCGAACGTCGGAAAAACACTACGGTTCCGAGGTGCCCGCTGTTGAGAGGTTTTACTGTATTAAGACAAATATATTTTGTTTTTAACCTTCTTCTACCCTAGAAATTCATAATATTGGTTAATAATAAATATTAATTAATAAATATTACAATATAATACTCATATACTGTAAATTTGGGGGAATCCAGTGTTAGATTTTATTTAACACAGAAATAAAAATGCTTAAACTAATTTACTGGGAATATCTTATTTAAATGGGAAAAAATTGCACAACATAGCAGGGATGGGATTCTTTCTGAAGGAGTGAATCATTTTTAGGGTTTCGTTCATCTGACGAAACCCTATTCGTCTCACTCCTTTGTCTGTCTGTCCGTCACAGAGCCCGTTCTCAGAAACTATACATGTTAGAGACTTGAAATTTTGGGTACTTATAGCTGAACACCTCACATCAAACAACAAATCATAAATTTATAAATGGGAGTAATTTGTTACCATAAAGCAGAGCTGATTGCAGCATGGGCAAACTGGGCTGTTTCTATGGGCTTTTAGCTTTACGGGCCCCTAAATTTGGTACGAAATTTCCATAAAGCTGATATTTTAACTTTGTTTTGATCTTACACTTATTTTAATAAATATTTTGCACTTTTAGAACATGATTAGGCTAAAGAAAATGATATATTTATCCAAATATGTATTTGACGGCATCGACTGGGCTTAATTTTTTTTTGTAACATTATATGAAGGCAATGGGGGGAGGGGGTGAATGAATACTAGGTCTTTGGACTAGAAGCAATTTGAAGTTCTCACTAAAAGTAATAAACATTTTTGATGCCGTAGATCATATATGATAACACACAAATACTTATTTAGGTGAATATATAATATATATATATATTATCCTATTCTAAAACTACAAAATACTGATTACAATCCTCATAAGGTCAAAACTGATTTAAAATATCAGCTTTATGAAAATTTCATACCCAATTTGGGGTACCCTAAAATCAGGGGGCAGAGAAGCATCCCAGTTTTCCTACGCTGCAATCAGCTGTGCTGTATGGTAACAAATTATTCCCATTTATAAAAAATGATTCAATATGGTCAAACATGGCTGCGTATATGGCTTAGAAAGAAAAGTGGTCAAAGATGGCTTCATATTGGCTTAAAAAAAAAAAAAAAAAAAAAAAAAAAAAAAGGCTCAAAGATGGCCGCAATTAAGACATTTGAAATGTCTGAAATTCAGACGTAAGAAGTGTCTGAAAAATTTAAGACACTTTAAAACGTCTTAAAATTGAACACTCTTGTTTCAGACATTTAAGTGTCTGAAATTCAGACGCAAGAAGTGTCTGAAAATTTTAAGACATTTTAAAACGTCTGAAAATTGAACAGTGCATTTCAGACTCTTAAATGTCTGAATTTCAGACATTTCAGTTTACAGTGAACTTACTGTCTGTTTTTTCTTTCCTATATCTTTAACAGCTTTTGCTGTCACCGGTGTTTTTCTATGTCTTTTTCAACATTTTCATCAAGTTTTGAGACTTCATGCGTTTTAATAGCAAAAAAGTATAATTCCACCCTCCAGAACTGTTAAAAGTCTTCCATCACAAATATCCTGCAGAAAGAAAATGTTTGAATTCAACTCTGTAAATCAAATATGCCGTAGGAATAAAGAATTCAAAGAAAATAAATGTAACAGAGGTCAGGTAAGAATAAACAAACTCATAATTAATCACTATCAAGTCAGCTGAAAGTAACTTTATTTGCTTGCCTACTTGACAAGACAAACTAAACTGAACAAAACACAGCATAGTAAAAACATAAGAACCATAATGCTTAACATCTTTCAAATACCAACTACCCAGAGCAGTACAACCATCAAAAAACCCAACAGTCAACCAGAGACCACTTCCAAAAAACATACTGAAGCCATCCAGTGCAACAACCCTGCCATCTGGAGGACAAACTATCCTGCCATCTGGTGGGAAAAGATATCCTGCCATCTAGTGGACAAAAACAACAAAAATTTAACCAAAACATTTTTCCTAACAATGCTCCCCCATTTTGGTTAAATTGTCTAAAGACAAGAATTTACAAAGAGAAATTAACTTAGAATTGAATCCCGAAATTTCAAAAATGTACTCTTGGGTAATGGCTTTGTAAAGATGTCAGCAACATTAGAATATGAATCTACTCGTAATACAGTCACATGACCTTTCAAAATGTGATCTTTTACAAAATGATATTTAACATCGATATGTTTATTTGCACTATTTTCAATATTGTTCTTTGAATAGTCAATAGCACTTTTTGAGTCACAATATATTACAGGAGTTGGCAAGCTGGCAAAGTCACATTCTCTCAGAATTCTGTCTAACCATATCATCTCACTACACAATTCAGCCATAGCAATATACTCTGCCTCCATGGCAGATTTAGCAACACAACCTTGTTTCTTTGATTTCCATGATACTGGTACACCATTCAAGTAAATAATAAAACCAGTTACACTCTTTCTAGTATCTTTACAATTTGCAAAGTCACTATCGGAATATCCTATCAATCCATTTAAAGTCTCATCATTTTCATATTCGACAACTAAGCCCTTTGTAACAGCCACATATTTCAAAACTTGTAATAAAGCTTTCCAGTGTTTAATACCAGGATTTTGATTAAACTGAGACAATTTACACAATGAATAACTTATGTCTGGTCTAGACCGTGTTGCAATAAACATCAAAGAACCAAGCAAGTTTTTAAAAGGAATTCTTTTCATAACACTTTTGTCCTTTTCAGTTGTTGGACAATTTTTATCTCCTATTTCATAACCAGGGGATAATGGTATGGAAGGTTTGACCAGCAAATTTGGTTTAAAAAGATTTACTACTCTATCAATATAATTTTGTTGATGCATTCTAATACCATTATCATCCATATCAAATTGTACTCCTAACACCATATTTAATTGACCTAGTTCTTTAACTTCAAACAATGATCCAATTAATGCTTTTACTTTATCTAATACTAATTGGGTCTTGGCAAATATAAACAAATCATCAACATACACTAAAATTATAGCATCATTTCCATAATTATACACACAGTTAGTACTTTTAAACTTAGAAAAACCTACACTTACAAATTTTTCATCCATTTCTAAGAACCACATGCGTCCTGACTGGTGAAGTCCATATACTGCACGTAATAATTTATAAACATGATTTTTCTTCTCTTTATCAATGAAACCAACAGGTTGTCGTACATAAATTTCTTCTTTTAATTTACCATAGAGATAAGCACTGTTAACATCAAGTTGAAAAACTAACCATTTATGAATAACAACTAAATACATAACAAAAGCTCTAATAACAGTGAAACTTACCACTGGACTGAATACATCTTCAAAATCATAACCTGGTCGTTGGTAGTTACCCAAAATCACTAGTCTAGCCTTAAACCTTTTAATCTTACCAGAAGTATCTCTTTTAATATTATAAACCCACTTCGTACCTATTATAATCTTCCCATCTTCAGGGGGAGGAACTAACTTCCATACTTTTCTCTGTTCAAATGATTTTATCTCTTCATTCATTGCCTGATCCCACTCTTTCTTCTGAGGTGAAATTTGTGCATGATAATAGTGCTGAGGAATTTCAATATCATCAGTAAGGAAAACTTGAAAATCACCCATCTCTTTTAAAATATTTATAGAATGTTCCTTCTCTTTCGAACTATCTTCGTTTGAAGACCCACTATCTTCATCTGCAGCTGCTGAAACTTCAGTATCTCTAACATCTGTTCCTTGACTCGGTTTCCAATTAAAATCTTTTGGATCATAAGTTAATGATTTTTCCTTGCAATATTTTTCCATTTCATTTTTACTCCTAATTTTTGGCTCTCCTGTAGAAGGATAATAATAAACATCAGTTCTTCCTTTGGACATTCCAGATTTACGAATAACTTCTTTCCTAGTAAATGTTATTGGCTTTGATGCATCCAGATTAATTTTTTCAAACATTCTTGCCATTTCTTTCACAGGAGATTTGACCTGTTGTTTCTCAAGATTCTGCAATTCTTCAGGATTCTCTACTCTATGTGATTTGTTTATGGGACAGTTCTTTTCTTCTGAGAAGTTTTCTTCAGATAACACTAATTTCAACCACTCAAACATTTGATTATCTACCTTGTTCACTGATCTTCTATCCATCTCCAGTAGTTTCTCATTGAACTTCACATTTTTAGTTTCTTCAATTCTTCCTTCCTCCGGGTACCAAATACGGTAACCCCTTGTATAGACAGCATATCCTACTAAGACACCAATTTTTGCTTTGGGTTGTAACTTGTGTCTTTTCTGTTTGGGAATATTTACATAAGCAGTACATCCAATTCTTTTAAAATAGCCAACATTAGGTTTTCTACCAAACCATCGAAAGTAAGGGATTTCATTGGTAGTTGAATGAAGCACTCTATTTTTCAAATGATTTACTGTCATTACTAATTCAGCCCACATCTTTGACGGTAGTTTCGCACTATGCAAATAAGCTAAAACACCTTCCATAATCGTTCTATTATAACGTTCCGAAACTCCGTTCATTTCAGGGGGAAAAACATTTGTTCTCTCATGACGTATTCCTTCTTTTTCCAATGCATTTTGAAAGACATTTGATAAGTATTCCAAGCCATTGTCCGTTCTAAGGGCTCTCAACTTTTTCCCTGTTTGGCATTCTGCCATTGCTTTAAATCGCACAAAGGTTTCGTAAACACTCTTTTTATCCTTCAACGGATAGATAAACGCCCTTCTACTAAAATCATCAATAAATGTAAGAAAATATAAAGCATTTCCTATTGACCGTATTTTTGCAGGCCCCCACAAATCAGAGTGAACCAACTGTAAAATTTCAGTTGACCTAACTTTATCCATAGGCAAGTGACTTGCTCTCTTTGACTTTGACAGACTACAGCTTTCACAATCAACAACTTCTTTAAAGTTAGTATTCCTAACACCAGTAACCTTGTTTTCAACAATCATCTTTCGTAACATTCGGTTACTAAAATGGCCAAAACGTTCATGGTTCATATCTAATTGACTATGAGTTTCATAGATGCCATTGCAGTCCAATGAATTTGCACAATAACCATGAAAAATAAAGAAGTTTTTCTCTTTCTTAGCTGTTATAAATGGTGCTCCATCAGGATAATAAAATTTTATCATTCCATGTCCTCCTCTAAATGTAAAACCAGCATCATCCATCTTCTTTCCCGATACTAAATTTCTTTGGACTGATGGAACATGAAGAGCATTTTTCAGAGTGATAACATGCAACACCTTATTAGAATAAACATTCACAACAGCATCTCCAATTCCTTTAACTTCAGTAGGGTGAGGTCCAAACTTAATAAATATTTTCTCTAAAGGCTTATATGATTGGAAAAATTTCTTTGAATTTAGAACATGACAAGTTGCAGCTGAATCCCAAGTGAAAATATCTCTATTCTCTCCAACATTAGCTTCATGAGCAGTTTCCATTTCTGAAACATAAAATAATGACTGTTTTTGAGATTGGGATTTCTCATTCTTCTTATAATTTCCAAACTTTCGCTGCTTTTGCTCATTATTTAAATTAACTTTACAATTTCTAGCAATATGACCAGTATTGTTACATCGATAACAAATTATTTTTGGTTCTCTCTGCTTATTTTGCTTCCTAAGATTAGTTAATTCATTTCTTCTTGCTCCCTGTACCAAAAACGTTTTATCCAGCCGACTAAACTCTTCCAATTTCTTTTTGCTTTCTAAACGTCCATATTCAGTTAATAATTCTGTTTCCACTTCCGCTGAAGTAAATTTCTTATCTTCTAAAGCATACAGCTTAGTTACTACATTTTCGTAAGTTTCAGGAAGAAAAGCAATCAACTGAAATGCTATTTCAGCATCATCAACAATTTTCCCAGCATCAGCTAAATCTTTGACCACTTTTCTCACTCTAGCAATAAAAACACCAATATGCTCTCCCTCTTCCGGCTTTAATAAAATAAATTCTCTTCTAAGTTCAGCTATTCTTGCACGAGACTTGGGACAATATGTATCTCTTATCTTTTGCCAAGCTTTTAATGGAGACTCTATACCATCTAAAATAGCAACCTGGCTACTATCCATATAAGTTTTCATTAGACCTAAAGCTCTGTCCTTTCTAGATTCAAATCTATCTTTATCTGCTTCTGTAGCATCAGCTGATAATACTGGTTCTGGATCAACAATAAATTTCTTACAACCAGTTAATTGTAATAAAGATTCTAATCTATCTTTCCATGAGTGATAATTTGCATTAGAAAGCACAGGAATAGTTTTATGACCTATTTGACCAAGACAATCTTCAGAGTCAGCAGCCATGTTGTCATTGAAAATAAAACAAAGTCCCAGAAATGAATAATTTAAAACTTCAAAAGGTAAACAAAAGTTTCTTGAAAACAATTTCCTATATTTAATTTTTATCACATACTAAATAATTGTTGCTGAATTCATGATAAAGCATACTGTCATATCTAATAAACATTACTAAGCCTAATAGCATGCTTTCATTAAGCCTAACTGAAAAATGTAAACATTTCAATCTTCACTAAATAAGCAACAAACACCCAACCACGCTGCTCTGCTACCATGTAACAGAGGTCAGGTAAGAATAAACAAACTCATAATTAATCACTATCAAGTCAGCTGAAAGTAACTTTATTTGCTTGCCTACTTGACAAGACAAACTAAACTGAACAAAACACAGCATAGTAAAAACATAAGAACCATAATGCTTAACATCTTTCAAATACCAACTACCCAGAGCAGTACAACCATCAAAAAACCCAACAGTCAACCAGAGACCACTTCCAAAAAACATACTGAAGCCATCCAGTGCAACAACCCTGCCATCTGGAGGACAAACTATCCTGCCATCTGGTGGGAAAAGATATCCTGCCATCTAGTGGACAAAAACAACAAAAATTTAACCAAAACATTTTTCCTAACAATAAATACAATTACATACAAGATAAAAGACATTTCAAGCAAAATTTATTGCATAGACATGTAAAAATATTTTTATGTTTATACAGGCCTAAACTGTATAAAAAATTAATCCAAATATACCAAAAAAAAAAAAAAAAAAAAAAAAAAAAGCAATTTATCAAATTACAACGACCATTTGGAAAACGATTTTTTTGAAGACTAAAATTTAAGACATAAAAAATCGCACGGAGTTGATCATACATTACGTACGCCATGAATTAAACATTAATAGTGTTATTACACGTAAAAATTGCAAGCCAAAAATATCGCCTGCGACCCGTCAGATTTCATGAAACTTAAGTATTATCCACCTGAAACTTACGCAAATATCCAAGCATTTCATTGGCTGTTCGGGAAAAGGCTTTTCCATCGTCAGATTTCCAAGAAATCTGACGGACAATTTTAAATGAAATTTCATTCTTAAACTTCTAAACATCCGACAATATTACTTTTTACACCGTCGAATAGAGAAAAAAAATGTACTTTTAAATGCAATTTGTTTGAAAGCTGTATCTCAATTTGTTTCTGAGTTATTAATTTTTTTCTAGTTTTTATTACGTTTTTGTCATAGTGGCAACAGAAAGTATCCATCGTTGCTGAAATTAAAGGGAAATACTGATTACTGTATAGACCAATCAGAAAACAAATAAATTGCAGATTAAACCAATGAAAACCTTCAGATATGCTTTTGATTTCCCATCCTGACGAGAACAATAACCATTTTTCCAAATGGTTAAAAAAAAAAAAAAAAATGCGTGGAGATAGTAATCCATTACAAAATAAGAAAAATAGTGTACAAAGCGTAGCGTCCTCGAATTCATTACTTACTGTTCAAATTTATGATTGCATATCTGGTCCATTTTAAGCAACTTAAATTGGCCCAATTACGACAACTGTGCCATTTTTTAAACCAGTTAATTTCAAGACTACGAACAAAAACGAAGTCAAACAAATCCGTGTGAAAATATGCGCAATAAACAGATGAATTCATATATATGTATATGAAAACATAGCAACTTACCTTAGTTTTAAAATATTCACTTATGCTTAGTAGGAAAAAATTAGATCAAAACAGCTAACTTTAGGTTTTTTTAAATTGTCTGAAAGCAGCACGTGGTAGGCGGCTGCTTCTTCTAATCACGAGTGACGTCATTCGGATGAGTAGGATTTCAGCGGTAGATGGAATCTCTTCCTGTAATTAACGGCAGAATGGCAACGGTCCAATTAAAGCGGCGGTCCAAATATGGCTACTCTCCCCTATAATTTTTGGGTACTTGTTAGTTATCCCGTCGACCAATTTCGTCAAATTATATAAATCGCCAAACCACTCGCCAAATTATACAAATTGACATAATTTTTATTTTAAATAATGAAAGAACAAATAAATTAGTATAACATTAATAAAAATACAAATAAAATTTCGAAATAAAAATCACTTGATGACGTAAACACGTGTTGTCAAGTGAATGTGACATATAAGATCAACCATTATTGGCATTTAATCTTACAATTTGGCGAAAGTAATTTGGTCGACGGGATAACTAACAAGTACCAATTTTTGTTTTTAACGAAATCTAATAATAACATCTGTTTCACCGTCACAAAATTTACATGCATACTTTTCATATTCACCATTTTAAATATATTTTAACGTGCAATGGATTAGTAATAAATATATTATCAAACTTGGTATCACTTTGATAGTTACAATTATACATGTAAACATTCGCATTCTTGACTTGAGGATCTGAGGTCGGCGAAATCCAGAACGTATTAGTAGTAAAATATTTAGTTTAAACAAAGAAAATACTCATTTCATTTTTACTATGACATAATTTTCACCCACTGAAGCCCTCTGAGATGAGCGTCTCAATCTCAGTATCAGCGGAATGAAAAGATATGGAAATACTAAGGGGCTCTGCCCCCTCCAAGCTACGCTCGCCAACCCCCCGTTTAGACACCACAGATTCTAAAAACACGCTAATTTGATCGGCTTTAAAAAGATTAGAGAAGATTGAATTATAATGAAAAAACCTGCGGCGATCTCCCTGTAAATGGATTTCCATTCAATTCCCACTGATTGCGAAAATTTAAGGCCGAATCAGTTGCTGTTAAGACATCCAATGCTTGCTTTCGTTTTTGATAAAAGAAGATTGGTGAAGCATTTGAAAAGAAGATAAAATAAAATGAATTAAGTAAACAGAGTCTTTGCCTCCCGGTATTTTTTAACAGCGTTATAAAACGATTAACATAATACAATACAGACATTTTAAATGTATCTTTATAAATCTAACTTAAGTTTCACTAAAGTTTCCTTTCTCTTTTTAGCATTCACGTGAAAATACGTACTTTTGTTTTTAGAAAGGAAATATTATTATTCGTGGTGTCTTAGAATTGAGAACATTAATTAAAAAGAACATTAATTAAAAAGAACATCTCGAAATGTGAAATAAATGTACCGCGTAGATATATTTAAATTGTTTGGATGTATTATTATTTTGCCATTTTAAATGTGACGTAATTACTACAATTTACTGCTTTAAACGCATATTAATGTATTTATTATTTTAAAGTTCCCTTTCTCTTTTAATATTCACGTGTAAATACAATTTTCGATATTTTTCTGTTTTTAACACGTACTCATTTAATAGGAAAAGTTTTTCCGTTTTTAATAGTCACGTGTAAATAAATTTTTAATCGTAAGGAAATATTATTCTTTGTGCTGTTTTTACAATTGAAAACAATATCTATAATAATAGCCTAAGTCATGTGACTATCATCAATAGTTCCGGGTGGACCACATTTCATCTATATTATAATATTCCAAGCCATATAACTGCCATAAACTATTACGGATGATCCCTTCGCTTTTCTTATAAAATATTTCCATTTTGATTAAAAAAACATTAAAAAAAAACTACGTAAAAGTTGCCATGTTCGCAAAGAATTCTTGATACTTTCATGTTAGCCGGGTGCAAATCTCGCCAATGGATTTTTTTTTTTTTTTTTAAACTTGGCAGTTAGCATTTTTTTTATTTTTCAAGTGGTAAATTAAAACATTGTTTTTAAGTTGAAATTAAACGTTATGGTTTGTTGCATTATTCCATATTTGGCACAGATGTCATATACGCATCGGGTTTGGCGTGATTTTTTTTTTTTTTTTTTTTTTTTACGACAATTTGGCGAAAACCTTGTTTTCGAATACCAGTTACATATGTATTTTTAAATTATTTTCTATCATTTTTAAAATGAAATAACAATAAATAAAAAAAATAATTAATAAATATAGAACTAAACAATTTATATAATTTAAAAAAGAAAATAAAAGTAAATGAACATTTATTAATAAATAAACAACAATAGCCGGGTTACCATGTCAAGCAAAATAACGCCATTTTGGCGCCAATTAAGTACCCCGCTGCGTATATGACATTTGTGCCTAATATTTTTCTTTTCGTTTCGTTAAAAAAAAAAGAAAAAAAAAAAAGAAGTGAAAGCCACTAATTTTAAATGTTTCAGTTTTAAATGAAAGTTTTGTATTTTAAATAAAATTAATGAAAGGATTATATTTTAAATAATATTAATTAAAAAAATGTTTGGCGATTTATCGCCTACGTCCCGCTAACATAAAAATACTGAGTTCTTGATTTCTCTATCAAAATCTTCCGATTTGGCGAAAGATTGTTCAAATAAATTGAGTTATGAATAAAAGTAACATGATACATTTCTTAGCATACATTTAAGGGAAACCAAACTGGTCGCCAAATTAGTTTAAAAGAATAACCTTTTCTAATATATATATATATATATATATATATATATATATATATATATATGTTATGATTAAAATTTGAGTTGCCATCATTAGAAAAAAGTGTTTAAAATTAGAAAAAAATTAATATCTCAAAAACTAATTCAGATTTTGAAATTCTAATACCAGTTTTGAAATCTGCAGATCAATACGGATTTTTGTTGTTAATTTCACCGCATAATATTCCATATTTTAAGAGAAATCACCATGAAACATAATCAGTCTTTTAATCCGTTGTTTAATAAAATCGTTCCGTAAAGTCGTTTCATAAAATCGTATCATAAAGTCGTTTCATAAAATCGTTTCATAAAGCCGTTTAATCAGTTGTTTCATAAAATCGTTCCTATTTATAGGAACGATTTTATGAAACAACCATTACAAACCATTTACAAACAACCATTTCATAAAATCGTTCTATAAAGTCATTTCATAAAATCGTTTCATTAGGATTTTATATATATAAGGTAGATAACAGCTTTATGAGTGAAATGAGTTGTTTTAAATCGTAACGTCATTTTCTGTTCAAAAGTTATAAAAAAGTTATTTTTAATTATAATACCAAAATAGCATCCGTAATGATATGGTAATTCCCATTGTTTCCCTTCTCTCTTCAACAATGGAAGTAACTCGATTGCCACTAATGTGAAGTAATTACATAAAGAACTTTTTAAATTAAAATATAAAAATTGGATTAAGGTTAGTTGGGGTAACTGGAACCACGAGGTAACTGGGCAACTGGGCCATAATCTATTTTATAAAAAACTGTTGGTGTTTTTTAAGTTTTAGCTTTTGTAATCAATGCCCCTTAATCTCTACTTCCTAAAACAATGTGTATCAACTCAATCATAACTCTCACTTTGCTGTGATAGGTTGTCAAAAATTTACGTTTCTTTTTTTAAAAACAACGTCAATATGGTTGAACTTCCTATGGTTGAACTTTTTTATTAAAATACTGTAAGTACTTTTATTAAACAATCTTTTTTTTTTAAAGATTAGACATATAACTACATTAATATTATTAGGTATCTATACATATTTACTTCATGTTTCAAATGTAAGCCCGGTGTCCCAGTTACCCCATAAAGTTTTCAAGAATGGGATAACTGGACCATGCTGGATCCAGTTACCCCGATAGTTGTAAATAATTTTTTTGTGTTTCTCTTACTACGGGAAGTAAATTTCTCCATTGTTTTTTGCTCACAATAAAGAAAACGATAGAATACCTTATTAAAATTACGTAATGAAATTAAAAAAAAGCATATTGAGTGGTATAAAACCAAATTTATTGGCTCCTTGAGAGGCGGTGATGCCGTTATGGAATCACTTAATTTTAATTCCTAATTGCCACATTGGCACCTGAATTTTATAATGAAAATTTCACCTTTATTAAGTACGCGAAAATATACTTTTACTTGTTTTCAGATAGATTCTCTTGTAAATATTGGTGTCATTAAATTATTTCAAAATTTTACGAATGCAAGTACCTTGCCCCTGAAAGCGAGATAGCCAGACCTTGAAATTGTACTATACACAGGGTTCACATTCTATAGGGAAACTTTTATCGTTCCTACCACTATTTTGAAAATAATATCTTCATCGCACCTTTCTATAAGGGTTCTGGCAGGAACAATAAAATTTTCCCTATATAATGCGACCCCTGGATAAAGTACTTAAGTACTTACGTAGCCGTTTGTTCATAGATTTACCTTGCTATGTTTTCCCTTAAAATACCCATGTGACTTTTATACTTATTATCTATACTAAAGTGCATAAGTACTTCCTTAAGTTTCATGTTTTTGGTATAAATAAATCTAATATTTTCACTTTTAGTGCTTTTTTTAGACACATTGACAGCAAAGGTTTCCCTTACAACGCTGTTTATTGACATATAATTTACATGATCTGCCTGGTTTAAAATTTTTTAAGTTGTTTACACTTTTTCAAACAGGACCTGATATCCGACATGAAAAAATACGAACACGTGTGGAAGATAGACCCTCCTGGTCCAGTTACCCCATTTTTTGGGGCAACTGCACACATGAGGAAAGAGAGATGAAATATGCATATTTTTAAATATTAAAATGTAATTTTGAGCATTTCTGTCTGATAGAGGGAACCTAACTGAACACATTTACAGAAGTTCAGACTTTAATTCAAATGAACATTAGTTTTTTGAAGCTGAATTTTCAGAAGCTCCAGAGTCACATTGTAAAATCATGTCCCAGTTGCCCCAACTAACCTTATTTAAAATAATTGCGAGTGCTGCCACATCTACAAATAAAGTGCTTTGATTAAAAAAAATAATTATCAAAATCGGTTCAGTAGAAAGCTCAGGCCAGATGACTAAAAAAACAGCCTTGTCTTTTAAATATACAGATTATTAACTGACAGTCACCAACATGTATGTCCTGAGTGAACATAACGTTAAAAAAAAGTTTTTCAAATTAATTTGCGTGCAAGGTCAAAATTCAAAATTGAAAATGAAAAGTTGCATTTTCGTCCTGTTATGTTATAAGAGTTTAAAAAAGGAGTGCGTGTTGGACGTGGTGCTACAAAAAATATTCAAGACGTTTATTTGGATCATGCTCCCGCTCTTAGGACAATTAAAAAGTGGTTTTGTCGATTTCGAAATGGTTATTTCAATCTAAGCTATTTTTTCGCTCTGGGCGACCTTCTGGCATTGATAATGGCTTAATCCGTGATTTAGTATATAATAATACACGGACTACTATTGAAGATATTGCCAAGAGACTAAAAGGTGACAATTCGACTGCATTCCGCCATTTAAAACAACTTGGTTACACTTCGAAACTCTATGCATCGGAAATCGGTCACGAACTTTTGCAATCACACAACATATTAACTATTTTCATACAACTTTTCGATTTTAGAAATTTAATGCAGTAAAAAATAAGAAAGCCAAATGTATCCGTTTTAAGATCTTAAAAAAATAATATATCGGAAATTGTACGTCAAACGTGGCAAATGAAGTGCGTTCGCACTATAACTAGTTTTATAAAAATTCAGATCTTGGTGCAATAGCTGTTGCACTCTTATGCAAAAATGTATGAATACAAAATTTATTACGATTACATATATTAAATTCAGTAGTATGGAAATAATATGACTCCATTTTAAATAGGACGTAATGACAGTGGCAATCCAGAATCATTACTTATCATGGGATATTATTGAATTATTTACGTGTGGTAGGATTTAATAGAATGAAGAAAACTTTTATTAATATCTGTTTTGATTCGATTTTCATAAAATTTGAAATGACTCGACAAAATTCTGTAACGATTATATATATTAAATTTCAAACCATCCGGTTGGGTAATTTTTGCGCTGTTATATGCGGGACAGACGGATAGACAGGCAGACTGACGGACCAGACGACGAATATATGTGCTGCCTATTTATATAATTAGGAACGCACTTAAAAAGGCCTTAAAACTGGATTAGATATGTTGACAGGTAGATATGAATATCTTTTATCGCCGCCCAAGGTAAGAATGATCTCATCAGAGCCCCTCCCTTGGATCTGCCATTGGTGATAATCATGATGCAAATTTTTAAAAGGATTTAAGAATAAGCACACAACTGTCCACAATTCTGAAAAGACAGACTTACTATAGTGATAGTTATATTAAGGAGTTATGTCATATAGTTGTGCAAAATTAAACTCACAACCAGGGTCGAAATTAGCCTTTTTTGCACCCGGGGCAAACATGGATTTTGGCGTCCCATTCCCTCTTCCGCAAAGTAAGGGTTTTTATAAAGTCCCGGACCCATTTTGATGTTTAATAACTTATAAATAATAAAGATAGATTAAAATTAATAACATAAATGGTTAGATAGACTCAAAAAGTTTCACGACCTTGTCAATGAACTTCCACGTGTGCCCCCTTCGTCGCACGGAGAATATCAAGTCGATAGTCAATTTCACGCGAGGTAGCGGCAAGCATGTCGGCATCCACATAGGCTATTGCGGTTGTAATTCTGGCTTTTAAGTCATCAATGTTCGACACTCCCCTCCTGTAAACATTGTCCTTTACAAATTCCCAAAGGAAAAAGTCCAGCGGCGTTATATCAGGTAAACATAACATTGCAATAGTTGCCAAAAACAAAAGAGAGAAAAATGTAATTAATAAGCAGACGATATTTCAAAAAGTACAGATATTTAGACTGGAAAATGAAATTATCTGAAATTAACCACACGCGCAGACGATATTTACAAAAGTAAAGATATTCAAACCTAAAAAGGAAAATATATGAGTTATTCCATCAATAAATGCCATAAGTTTGTTTATCTCTTCATTATTTTATGAGTTATTAAACATAAAAATGGGTCCGGGACTTTATAAACACCCTGTATATTTACAAAGAGAATTTTACTAATTTTCTAATAGCCGACTTATTTTAAAATTTAAAATATGTAATACTGAACTACGTGATCTACAATGGCGGATCCAAGGGGGAGGTCACGGGGGCCATGAACCCCCCTATGAACACAAACAAAAATATTCTAAAGATCATTTTAAAAATGATATATGCAGTAGATTCCCGATTATCCGAGTCTCACTTAACCGAGTTTCCGCTTTAACCGAGTTATTTTCTTCTGATCGATTGATGTCTTCCATTATTATGAAACAGCCATTATAAATGAAGTGTTAAGTGAAGATGAAATAGAAACGGTGAAAAGTTAGAACTCTGATGTTACGGTCAGAATGGGGAAAAAAAAAATAGCCATAATTTTTTAAGAGCAGCCGTAAAAAGTTTGAACTCTAATTTTCTGGTCAGAATGGGGCGGGGGGAGGGGGGTGGGGGAGGCCATAATTTTTCTTTTCGAAAAAAATTATGGCCATTTTTTCCCATTCTGACCAGAAATCAAAGTTCTAACTTTTTACGGCTGCTCTTTCATCTTCACCAACACTTAATTTATAATGGCTGTTTCATAATAATAGAAGCTATCAGTCCATCAGAAGAAAATGATCCATTCCAAAGGTATAATCCTTCATTTGGCGCTCCTTCGTTCTGGCGCCCGGGCACATGCCCCTCTGCTCCCCCCCCCCACCCCTTAGTTTGGACCCTGTTCACAACAAGGTTTTAAAATTAAAATCCATTTAGTCAAGTTTGTTTTCTTGCAAAGTTACGTAGAATAAAAGTTTTTGAGTGAAAAGAAAAGTGAAGCATTTTAAGAACCCAACAAATAGCACACACACATTATTAAATGTTTGACTGATGTAATAACTGAGAAAAGCGTCGACTTTCAAGAATAAAAGGCTTTTTGAAAATGTAAATGGTAGATAGCTTATTGTTATTTATCTTACTCAAGCCATATTAAAAACCGGTAAATGTTGCCCACATAAAAATGTCTTTTTACTATTTGTCAAAGTTTTTGAGTTTTAGGCTATTATTATAATAAACCTTTTTGCTATAATGTAATAATCTATCCAGTGCTGATGCTCTTTGATAAAAGCTTATTTTAAAAACCCGCATCTTAAACACTTAAAAAATTTTGAAGCTGTAAGCTTTAATATTGCAGTACTTTTGTCAGTTTAATATGCTTTGTAACTGTCTATATTATAAAGGACAAACATATCTGTGCGTAACGCATACGTCATTTTGCGAATGGTAACACTTTGAGATTTGAAATAAAATTTTGGTTTTGAAATTTTCTCTACTGCAAATTTTTAAACTTCTAAACATCGCACAATTTAAATTTTTACACCGTCGTATAAGGAGAAAAATGCTCTTTTAAATGCAATTTGTTTGAAAGCTGTATTTCAATTTATTTTTGAGATATTAATTTTTTTGTTGTTTTTAATACTATTTTTCTTATCGTGGCAACAAAAGTAGCCCATTTCTATTGAAAGTCATTGAAAGTAAACGGAAAATAGGAGATAGTGTATCTTTTTGTTGTCATTTTCTCATAAAACTTGAAATTAAAATATGGGCTATGTCAAGAATATTGTCTCTTATTCCGTGATAATGACGTCATATGCATACTTTTCTACAGACGAAGTTTAAGAATGGATTGTAAAAGTGGATTGCTTTAATGGATACAAATGACGTCATTTTATAAAAAAGGCGTGAATTTTAATTCTTAAACCTGAATTATGTTTTGTAGAAGTGCGTCATTTTGACAGTCCAGCTACTTTGAAATTCTTCACAGGTGAAAATGCTTCACTTTTGAAAATAATGTAATCGAATCGAAATCACACACTAATAAAACGCATTGTTTTACAAAAATTTAGAGTGTCTTTATAGAAGAGAGGTAGAGAGGTGACATGCAAATAATAGCGATTTATATTACAGAAATTGATTATTCTCGCCTGGATGGATTTGCTTCGCCGAGTTAGACAAGCAAACAAATAATTCGTGGTTTAAAATAATATGTTCTGAAGTTTTTGTCCAAAATTCTCTCGAATAATAAAATTTTAATGCTATTCTTTAGGACATTCTACTATAATTTTATCAAAATAACATAATTTGCTTAATTTAATTTTTCCTAATTTTATATAATCTATATATTTAACACAAGTGTGTTTTTTAATCATCTGCCCTGATCTTTCTGCTGAACCAATTTTACTAATATATATTTTTTAAACTGTGAGGTCTTCATTTGTAGATGGGATCGCATTATCTGTTTTTTTTTTTAATATCCCACTTTTATATTTTAATTTTAGAAGCATTTTATGAAATTTCTTCAAAATTGTGAAAATTAGATACCTTTCATTATTGCAGACAAGAGAGAAATAATGAGGTATCTTTAATCATGCTATTTTCTGATAAAAATTCTAAATTGTTGAAAAAAATTGTTCTGTAGGGCAAAATCCCATTAGGAGCAGAATATTATATTAGGGGCATAATAACGGAAAATGACATACTGCTTTTGAAAATACGCATTTTTCCTCATAAATTTTTTATATTGTTTTTTCTTCTGCATGTGTACTGATACTAAGTTTCAGATACTAGGCGAAATGCTTATTTAAGTGAAAATGAAGTCATATTTAAAAGAAAATGATCATTTTCTTTGATAAAAAAAAACTAAACATTTTAACACAAATGCATCTAAAAAACATAAATTACGGCAATGTTTACTCTCCGGAATCGAGATTAGAATCTCGAGTAAAGGGTGCTTCTGTTCACATAAAAGATGTTGCCGACAATCGTGACTTCAAGTTTTGAGTTAAAATGATAAAAAAAAAATACAAATTTTTAAAAAATGACGAATATGGATATGAGAAGTGCGTATGCAAATTTTGAGAAGGTGAAAATTGCTGTTTTTCATTCCGGAATACCGAGCATAAGAGCCTCAATTGATAACCACATCCTAATAATTGATCTTTATTATATTTTTGCTGATTAAGTATCTATATTATAAAGAACAAACGTATTTGTGCGTAACGCTGATGTCATTTTGCGAATGGCAACACTGCACGATCAAACTTCGGTCTTGAAATTTTTGCTACTGCAATTTTTTAATCTTCTGACCATCGTACATTTTCAGTATTCTTGGCATAGGAAAAAAATTTACTTTCAAATGCAATTTGTTTAAAAACTGTATCTTCATTGACTGACGTATCATATTTTCTAAAATAATTTTTAAGTATGATTTTTTAAAAAGTTTATCTTATTACGTGCCGGTTTCAATACATAATAATAATAAACAATTTGCACATAAAGCAACAAACCTTTTTCAGCATTTGCTTCTGACTATTTTTGCATAACGAAATTAATATTTCCTTTATAAACAAACAAAAGAATAATATTAAAAAAACACCAATCTAACATATTTGTGAAAGACAAATTAACGAAATTAATACTTCTTTATAAACAAATAAAAGAAAAATATTGTAAAAACACAAATCTAACATATTTGTAATCGTACAATTTAAATTTTTAGATCACCAATTAGGATTTTTTTTTTTCAAATGGAATTTGTTTGCAAAGTTCATCTCAGTTTACTGATTGTCTATGGTTTTAAAAACAATTTTAAAGCATGAAATATTTTTTAATTTATCTATATTGCGCGGAGCTCGATTACGAAAGATTAATCCGTTTGCCCTTAAAACAAAATAAAGAGTTCATTTTCTTACGGCTAATATTCATTAAAAAAAAACTTTCCTATGAATAAATAAATAAAATAATATAAATAAAACACAAATTTAACGGACATGTATAAGCTCTGAAATTATCAGAATATAAAAGGATGCCATAAGTAGCAAAATCTTGGTCAAATAACTCTTAGCATGCGGCTAATAAGGAAATATCGCTTTTGATAAATTTCAAAAATTTATTTGATTGTATAATTCATATTTTCCATATGAAAAATGCTTTTTTAATGTAAGTTGGCAATCTAAAAATTTATTGCATGTAAAAAAATTATTTATTACTTTTCAATAATAATAAAAAAAAAATGCTTTCATGTACATTCTTTAACCCGGGAAGCCCGGGTACGATCCCCTAGTACTTTTAAAATAACTCCATCTATAGTAATATTATAAAGAAATTACGTTTGCGTGTTTGTTTGTTTGTAGGGGGTAATTCTCTGGAACTACCGAGCCAATAAAAAAAATAATGTTGGAAAAATGCTGGTAACTGTCTCTGCTCCAACATAGACTATATTTTATGTCTGTACCGCTACTCCAAAGGGGTCCCCGGAGTAAAAAAGTTTTAAAATAGTAGTTTATGTGATTTTGTTGGGGCTAGCAGCTTGAAATTTGGTGTAGTAATTACTTTTAACATGTAAATATACTTGCTATGAACGGTTTTTAAAAAAAGTTCGAAATTTAAAAGGGTAAAATCAGCAGAAAGCGTTCTAAAAACGTTCTAAATTTTAATTTATTTGGAACTGTTAGGATTAGAAATTTGAAATTCGACATGACTATTACTTTAAAAATAACTGTTTGCAAAAAACAATTTAAAAATATCGAAATTTAAAAGGATGCACAAAAAAAAATAGTTCTAAAATTGTGATTTCTGTGATACTGTTAGGGCTAGAAAATTAAAATTTGGCACTGTAGTTTCTTATAAGATGTAAATACTCACCTTGAGAGGTTTAAAAAAATCTTCGATATGTAAAAGGATAAAATGAGCGAAAAAAAAAAAGAGTTCTAAATTTCGATTTACCTGGAACTGTTAGGGTTAAAAACTTGAAATTCGACATGGCTGTTACGTTAAAACATAAATGCTCGCACAAACCAGTTATATATATATATATATATATATATATATATATATAAAACAAAAAAAAACAAAACATAGACATTTCAAAGCGTATGCGAGAAAATCTTTTAAATGAACAGAAAATGTTCTAAAAACGTTCTAAAAGCCGATTTATTTAGAACTGTTAAAGCTAGAATCTCAAAATGTACAATAAAACTAGAATTATTTTTAACAATCGAAAGACCTCATGTAATTTAAATGCAACACAATGGGTTGATATGCAGCTCAATTCATATAAATTTACAATTTTCTGATACTGATTATCGATTAAAAAAAATAAAAATAAAAAAGTACTAGAGAACAGGAATTCTGCTTTTTCAGAATTTAGTGTCCCCCCCCCCCCCCCCGCATTTCCATTACTTCATTTTCTTCTGATGGGCTGGTTGCTTCTATTACTATGAAGCAGCCATTATAAATGAAGCGTTAGGTGAAGATGAAAAAGCAGTCGTAAAAAGTTAGAACTCTGATTTTCTGGTTAGAATGGGAAAAAAAATGGCCATAATTTTTTTTGAAAAAAAAAAAAAATGAAATTTATTTGAAAATTGCATCTGAATTGTTTCATGTGAATGGATTTTAAAGTAATTTTCAATCATGGATATTTTTTAATTTGCATGCAGCCAGGAATGAGATTTCCGCGTTTTTGCACACCAATATTTTGTTAGAGAAAATGATATTTCATTTAATTGGAACACTGTTGCGATTTAACAGAACAACTTTTTCTCTGAGAATATACCGGTGTGCAAAAACGCGGAAATATCATCACTACATGCAGCCCAATTACGAAAGATATACCTGTTTTCTCTTAATGCAATATTATAAAGTAAAGACATTGCTATGAGTAACTCTAGCATCATATTGTTGGTGGCAGCAACCTAACCCAACCACAAATTTAACTTTTACTGCAATTTGACCTTTAAACATCGCACATTTGGTTATTCCAACGTCTAATAGAATACAAAAAGTACTTTCAGTAATATTTGTTTGAAGAGCTTATCTCAATTTACAGATTATTTATCCATTTTAAATTAATTTTCAATCACGGATATATTTTTAAACATACCTGCAACCCAATTAAGAAAGAAATATCCGTTTGCTATTAATGCAATATTATGAAGAGAAAACATTTCTATGAGTAACGCCTAGCATCATATTGTTGGTAGCAACAATAACCTAACCGTACCATAAATTACGCTTTTACTGCAATTTGATCTCTAAACATCATGCATCTCATTATTTCAACGTCTAACAGAAAACAAAAAAACACTTTCCGTAATTTGTTTGAAAAGTTTATGTCAATTTACAGATTTTTTATGTTTTTTAAAGTAATTTTCAACCTTGAATTTTTTAAAATACGCCTGCAACCCAGTTACAAAAGATTAACTTAATTGCTTTAAAACATTGTAAATAATTCAGTATTTGTTTGTTTTCGTGTACTTTTACATAACTAAATAGGCAAATTTCAGTATTTGTTTGTTTTCGTAGGGAATCTCATTCCTGCTGCTTATAACTTGGGTTCTTCTGAGATAATTTTAATTCAACTTGCACTATTAGTTTTTCAGTTAAGGTTTTGGTGGGTAACATTGTTATACGCTGATTAGTCATAGAATTATAGGGGAAAATTCCATAATCATGTGGAACCCGATTATGAAAGATTAGTCTTTTTAAAAATTCTGAATGGCTTTCATTGGAACTTGTATTGTTTGTTAGATATTTTTACACGGATGTTTTTAAGATATTGCATATAGTTTTATGTCGCTCTGTTATAAAATTATACAAGAAAGTTCAATAGTCAGGTGAGTCCGATTATAAAAGATTAGTCTTTTTTAAAAGTTCTACTGGACAGATTTTGATGAAATTTGCACTATTAAATTGCACCCAACTTTCTGGAATAGTTTTAGTATATAACATTTTGTTGTACATGCTTTGTTATAGAATTAACTGAAATGTTCTATAATCAGACGAAACCAATTCTGAATGTAAAAATGTTAAAGTTCTTTTAAAAAAAGTTAGATAATTTTTGAGGAATAGTTTTAGTATATTGCATATCCGTCTATCATTCCTAGACCAAATCCTATTGTAAATGATCAACTAAAAAATTAGGCCCAAAACAGCCGAAATTTTGTCTTACACATTAGAAAATGTAATAGCGCAGTGATGATCGTATCGTTTTCAGCTATACGGAAGGACATTTGAGATAAAGATACATATTGCTTTAAAATGGAAGATCAAATTCATCCATATATTTCCTTTAATTAAAGATTTGTTCGTAGAATTTGCCCGCAGCGGGAGAAACGTGCTACTCAGATAAATAAGTGATCGCTAAAACGAAAATACCAAAAATATTTTTCCGTGTAGTTGTTGAAGAAATCTAACAAATATACTAAGGGTTAAAAATATATTCGCGTTTCAAATTAAAAACAATTTTTATTTATGTACTATTAACGGGCAGTATATCAGGCATCTTTAACACATGTATATAAAGACTCATTGCCGATAATTTTTAAATGGAAACTCATAATTCCATTCATAAAATCCAAATCCGCAGCCGTGTTCAATTGCAATGTCAGTGATGAAATTTTGTTTAAAAAAGAAAATAGCTTACCCTAAAAAATAGTAACTATAATTTCTATTTAAAATAAATCATAGAAAAATCGTATTTTATATAACCGTATTCGATATAAATCGTAGAATGTTATCACTGCATTTCAGGTATTAAAACATTTATCTAAATGATATAATTAAAGATACAGTATTACAAAGGAATAGGAAATAAATTGTATCAGCTGGTTTTGAGAACCAGTTTTGACGAAATTGACGTCATATCTAGCAAACAATTTTTTTATTATTATCTTTTTCCTTAATTGATTTCTTGATATTGAAATGACTTCATTAAAATAGATTTTTTAATTTCAGAAACATTCAACAAAGGTACTACGTCATTTTAAAACATGCTTAAAGTTTTTACATAAATATATATATGAAAAATGTGCATTTTCTTCTTTGATTGACGTCAATTTTAAAAACAGCAAAAATATAGTGAGACAATCCGAATTTTTATTGCCTTATAAAACAAAGTACTCCAGTTATCAATTTTTTTTTAATTATTGAGCAGTTTTTTAGATGTGTGGCAACAGGAAAGAAACTATTGAATTTAAAAATTTAAAAAGCGACATTTCTATAATGTTAAATTATGAAAGGTGGAAGAAAAAAGGGATAAATATTGGTCTGATGATTTTTTAAAGTAGGCAGTGATCTTTTCCACGATCTAAAGCGTATGTACATGAAGTTTCGTGCAAATCGGTCCAAAATTGAAGATTTGTATAAAGGACATACATACAGAGAACAGCTTTTATATATATAGATAAAAGACACTTTTATTTATTTTCCATTCTTACCATGCGACTTTTAAAAGCAGGTCTGTATTGGTTTTAACCAAGGGATTTGCGCCAAGGGGGCGCTTGTCAAAATAATATTTTATTGTATTTAATACAACATTTGGAGCTTTTTGAAAATAGTACTACAAACTACACTACAGTTAGACTCTGCAATTAATCGTAAGGACATCGCTTAAAGTGTGCTGCTCATTGGATAATGTAGAAACATTTTTCACTAATTGACCAGTCAGAATCAAAATTGATTTTGTACATCATATCACCAAAAGAAATTAACCGACTTCGAAAACAAGAGGAGGTTCCCAATTCGACGAGTATGTACATATACGTAAAGTATTTTAATAATTAGCCTAACTAAAAATATTCTAAATTTCCCAATTTTTCTCATCAAATATCATTAAATTATTTTTCTTTTCAATAATCTATATATTTATTTTCATTTTAACGTTTCCCCAGTACTGGCTTCACCCTTAAAATTCCCTTTCAAAATTCTTCCCTTTTAATTTTCCCTTCAAATTGTTTGCTATCGGAATTTTTTTTCTGGAACGTTCTTCCCGCCAAAAGTAAAACCGAATAGCAAAGATTCTCCCAATCCGCGCTTTACGTTTTTGTCATTGGTTAGTTGCCTTTTCATAATGCAAATATTTGTATTCATACGCGCTCACTATAAATCTTTTCTTTCCTAGTTCAGAAGAACTTTTTTCAGTGATTTTGACTGCTGAAATGTAACTGCGACATCGGAAGGTGAACGCACATTCGAATTATAAACGTGCTTTTCGATTATATGCCACAGGAAGGGTTCGGTAAAATTTTTAAAATTGCACCCCGCATGAGTCCACTCTCACTTCCTCCTCCCTCGAAATCACCCGACCCACCTTCCTCTTTGAAATTTTTATATTTAATAAATAATTTTTATCGGAGGGCTCCAGGTATGTGACATCTTGGTAGGGCTAAAATAAGAGAAACTTTGAAAATTAGGGCTTCATTTCACAGCTCATTGTCATGCCTCTTTCTCTATCTCGTCCCTTGGTACTCTCGATAAATTTTCTTACTTTTCTTCTCTGCCGAGGACGAGAGAAATCCTCGAAAAGCGCGAGAGAAATCCTCGAAAGGCTTTTCATTGGGAGATTTCGAAAAAGACGAGAGAAACCAGCGAGAGGCTTCCCATCGGGAAAGGTTGAAAAGGGCGAGAGAAACCCTCGAGAGACTTCCCATCCCGAAAGGTTTAAAACCGCGAGAGAACCAACCATCGAGCAGCTTCCCATCTAGAAGCGTCGAAATGCTGGAAAAATCATCGAGATGAGATTTGCCGAAATGCTAGATGGAAATGAAGCTTTCAGAGTCAAACTTACCGCATTTCTGGTTTAAGTCATAATTTCTCAAAGGAGTCCATCTGCTTATCCAATCTCTTTTTAGCTCACAGGCTATCTAAGCCTGAGAGCTAATGTACCCGTCGGTTCTGTGTGTATGCATGTACGTACGTACGTATGTATGTACGTAACGCGATAACTCTTGATTAAAATGTAGGATTTGCTTCAATTTTTTGTATGTTCATTCTGATAAGGCGTTCCGCTGATTAGTTTTGACTGTTCATTGCTTAAGGATAAAGGGAGAGAAGGGGTGCTGGTCCCCCCCCCCCCTCCTTAATTTAGATAAATAGGTTTTTCATGCAGAATTATTCGATTTGCTCCAAATTTCGTATACCGGTTTATTATGTTAAGGAACTTCCCTGATTAAACTTGGAGGTTCATTAGTTAAGTATGAAGGGGGGGGGGAGGGGGGTAGACGCCCTCCTTAATTTAGATAAATGGGTTTTTCATGCAGAATTATTCGATTTGCTCCAAATTTGATATACTGGTTCATTATGTTAAGAAGTTGCCTTGATTAGATTTGGAGGTTTACGGGTTAAGTATAAAGGGGAGAAGGTGGCTGGACCCTCCCCCCCCGCCTTAATTTAGATAAATGGGCTTTTCATGCAGAATTATTCGATTTGCTCCAAATTTGGTATACCGGTTTATTATGTTAAGGAGCTTCCCTGATTAAACTTGGAAGTTCATTAGTTAAGTATAAAGGGGGGGAAAGGGGGGTAGACCCCCTCCTTAATTTAGATAAATGGGTTTTTCATGCAGAATTATTCGATTTGCTCCAAATTTGGTATACCGGTTTATTATGTTAAGAAGTTGCCTTGATTAGATTTGGAGGTTTACGGGTTAAGTATAAAGGGGGAGAAGGGGGGCTGGTCCCCCCTTAATTTAGATAAATGGGTTTTTCATGCAGAATTATTCGATTTGCTCCAAATTTGGGATACCGGTTTATTATGTTAAGAAGCTGCCTTGATTAGATTTGGACGTTTATGGGTTAAGTATAAAGGGGAGGGGCTAGTCTCCCCCTTAATTTAGATAAAAGGGTTTTTCATGCAGAATTATTCGATTTGCTTCAAATTTAATATACCGATTTATTCCGATATGGCGCTTCCTTCATTAGATTTGGAGGTTCTTTGGTTAAGCATACAAGGGCGAAAAGGGGGCAAGTCCCCTCCCCATAATTTAGATAAATGGATTTTCATGGAGAATTATTCAATTTACTTTTTTTTTTTTCTATGTTCGTTCTGATAAGGAGCTTTCCTGATTAGATTTGGAGGTTCATTAGTTAAGTATAAAAGAGTTAAAGGGGTTAGACCACCCTTAATTTAGTGATATGTTTCTTTTTTTCATGCAGAATTATCTAATTTGCTTCAAATTTGATATACTGATTTATTATATTTAAGGAGTTTCCCTGATTAGATTTGGAGGTTCATTGGTTAAGTATAAAAGGGGCAAACGGGGGATATTTCCCTTCATTTATTTTTTGAGGGACATTATTCTTTGAAATAAGAGTATAATATACAATTAGTGTGAATAACCTGTGAGCTCAATGCCATGAGTTTAACTGGTACTTATCTTTTTATTGCTATTAACCGATGTGGTTTATGAAGCATAGTGGTTTATGTATTCAGTTCTGTATAGTCCTAGTTTCAAACTTTACTGTTAAATTTAGTGTCATTTTGCCCCGAATTTTCAATGTTTCTCTTATTTTAGCTCTGCCAAGCTGCCCCATACCTGGAGACTCAGATAAATACTATTTATTAAATATAAAAAGTTCAAAGAGGAAGGTGAGTGAATTCTGGGGGGCGTGAGAGTGGACAAAGGGGGGGGGGGTAATTTTCAAACTTTTACCAAACGTCTCTTTGACATATCATCGGAAAGTCCTTTCACTACTCTTTCATATTATGAACCTTTCTCCTCACACAGTTGAATTCCAGAAGGGGGCGGGGGGGGATTTTTTTTTAATTGTAGAGATTTCTACAATAAATATCATTAAATGAGGTTTTTTAATGGAGCTAATACAACTTTTCCTTCTCTATTTCTTTATTACCTTTCTTTACTAAAAAAAGTTTCTCATCGATATCTCCTTAACCTTAGAAAAAGGTTACTTATTTATTTCATTAAGAAATACTTGAGATGCAAAAACACTGCTAAACACATTGCTAAAATGACGAAATGGGTTGACGAACACTTGTTTATTAATATGACAAATACACACACACACAACGAATATTATAACAGTAACTTCTGGTTATTTTACATTATTTCACAAAGACATTAAGATGCCGATGTTATCAAAAACAATCAGGGCGACACGCCACAGATTTTTACTCCAACATCTCACTCCACGATCTCCGCAACGACTGTCCGCTGTTCCAGTTCGAATAGTTCTGCCTTGGCGAGAGTTCACTGTTTGGCGACCGCCAACATCCGTGCTTCGCAAATATTAAAGTTAATGCGAGTCTTACACGTCCCTCCTTAAGGAGCACATAGTTCTCCTTAGAGACTATGCTGCTAAGAAAAGTACAGTTAGTTTCACAAACACATGTTAAAGGAAAGAGCCTATTCGGTAGCCCAAACTTTTTAAACACATAAATAAAAAAAATATGTATATATATAATAATAATGTAAACAACAGTCTTAATTAAACATAACATAAAATATCAGAATATTTAATAATACAATCATTATATGATAAGTTTATATCTTTCCCTAAGGGAATCTGGAAAGGGCATCAGCATTACCATGCCTACTTCCTTTCCTATAGGTAATTTTTAGATTATATCTTTGAAGGGCTAATGCCCAGCGAGCTAGCTTGGCCCCGTAGGGTAAGGTATACCCTGGGTAAGGTAAGCAAGGGGATTGTGATCCGAAATCACTTCTATTTGAGATCCGAAAATCCAGGTGTCGAACTTCTGAAGTGCAGCTAAGACACTGTAAGCCTCTCTTTCTATAGTAGACCATCTGGTCTGGCCATGGGGTAAGCTTTTTACTGTAGAAAGCTATGGGATGCTCTTTTCCATTTTCATCGAGCTATGATAAACACGCCCCGACTGCAGCAGCAGAAGCATCAGTATAAAGTTGAAAAGGTTTGTCAAATTGTGGGGTATATAAAGATGGCATTTTGACTAAGTGTTCCTTCAAGCTTTGAAAGGCTTCTTCTTCCAACTTTCCCCATGGGATCTCCTTTGGAACTCTCTGTTTTGTCAAGTTGGTTAAAGGTAGTACGATGTTTGCAAAGTTCGGGATATAATCTCTATAATAACTTGCTATCCCCAGAACTGTTCTCAATTCTTTCTTGTTGGTAGGCGCCGCTAGTTTCTTCATAGCTTACACCTTTTCTGGATCTGGGGCATGTCTTCCTGCTCCAACTATATGCCCTAAAAATTTTACTTCTCTTTTTCCGAAATCGCACTTTTCCAGATTAACAGTAAGACCTACTTCACGAAAGGTCTGTAAAACTGCACTAATATGCTTCAGATGGTCAGCCCATGTTTTTGAGAAAATTGCAACATCATCAATGTAGGACCGACAGTAGTCTTTATGTGGAATCAAGACTTTGTCCATAGACTTTTGAAAGGTACTGCCTGCATTCTTCATGCCAAAAGGCATGACTCTCCACTGGTAATGTCCGGAGTGAGTTACGAAAGCAGTATAATGCCTACAATATTCTCTCATAGGAATCTGCCAATACCCTTTGGTGAGGTAAAGCACAGTGATTATTTGTGCTTCCCCTATTTCATACAGAAGTTCATTAGCGTGTTTCATTGGGTAAGCGTCTGGAATAGTAAAACTATTCAGTAGTCTAAAGTCTATACACAGTCGTATGCTGCCATTCTTTTTAGCAACGCACACTAGGGGATGAGCCCATTCACTATCACTTTGCTCGATGAGACCAAGTTCCAGAAGTTCTCGAATTTGACGATCTACTTCGTTTTGAAGGGCTACAGGAATTCGATACGGTCGAAGTCTTTTGGGTGAACAATCAGGTGTAACTTTAACCCCATGTCCTTCAACTTTCGCCGTCCCAGGTTTAGAACTGAACACGTCATGATACTTACAAAGTACGTCGCTTAGTTCATGCCGTTGTGTAACATCTAAAGGGGTTGCCATTTCCCTAACATGCTGTTTCACTTCACTATCAGTAACAGTCATTCGCTCTGTCGGAGCAGAATGTAACTGTCCAAAATCTTTATCCTGTTCAAAAACAAGTCCTATGTGTTGGACACGTGCCACATACGGCCGAATTTTATTGAAATGTAATTCTCTTCTTGTACCATCATCAAATTCAACAATGGCAGAGTGTGGTCTAGTCAGTTGTACCACAGTCGCTGGTCCACACCAAGTATTCAACAGCTTATGAGAAGATGTTGGTATCAAGATCAAGACTTTGTCACCTACTTGATATGTTTTCTCTCGGGATCTTAAATTATACCTTTGAGCATAATTTTGCTGATTTAGTTGAGCATTCTCATTTGCAATTCTGTGAGCGTTCATTATCTTTTCTCTCAGTTCTTCTAAATACTTTTCTACAGACTGCGAGACGGTCGTAGGTATCACTTTCTCGCCGGTCCAAATTTCTTTAAGTAATGCGGTTGGACCCTTAGGTATTCGCCCGTATACTAACTGATATGGGGAGACACCAGTCGTGCAATGAGGGACCTCTCTATACGCAAATAAGAGATGCGGAATATGTATGTCCCATTCATTCCCATATTCTTGAACATTTTTGTTCAGCATATTCTTCAAGGTTCTGTTCCAGCTTTCTACAGCTCCCATGCTTTCGGGATGACCCGGTGTCGAAAATCTTGGTGATACCCCTATTAGTTTCATAAAAGCATCAGCCAATTTTGAGGTAAAATTTGGGCCTTGATCGGTACATATCATTCTGGGAAATCCAGTGCGACTGAAAATTTGCATCAATATATCGCACGTAGTTTTAGCATTTATGTTTCTGGTCGGTATTGCTTCTGCCCATCTAGTACATAAATCAATTGCGGAAATGATGTACTTGTGTCCTCTCCTGGAAGTGGGTTCTAAAGGACCTATACAGTCTAAACTCCAAACCTCAAAGGGATTATCCGGCCTTGTAATCGGCTGGATCGGAATTCTATCTCGGTAAGTTTCAGTTCTTCTAACTTGACAAGGCTTACAACTTTAACAGAATTTCCTAACATCATTTCTGATAGTCGGCCAAAAAAATGAGTACTTTATTCGTTCTTTTGTTTTCTTTTCACCAAGGTGTCCAGCCAGTGGAATTTCATGGGCGATTTTCAATACGAAATCACGCTTGACAGAGGGTAATACGACTTGCTTTATTTTTTCTCCACACACCCACTCAGAGTGTAAAAGAAGTCCATATTCTACCTCGAATCCATTTCTTCGTTCTACTGCAAGCTTCCAAATATTAGCTAATGATTCGTCTTCCTGCTGCAGCTTTATAAACTCTGATCTACTTACTTTGTAACACTCTTCTTCACTGGAAGTGGTAGGACGTTCTATCTCAACTGCTTCTTCTTCCTCCTCATTCTTTGCTATTTCGTTTAGGCTGAAGTTTGGTTTCTGTTGGTCCTTTTGCACAGCAAAGGAGGCCAATGGTTGACATTGTTGAATACCTTCATTTAGTGCCTCAAATGCTGTAGGACATATCAGCATATCACTTACTAATTTTTTGGATACTGCACATATGACTGGGACTTCACTATGTTGAGAATCATTTATTTTAATTTTAAAAACTACTAATGGAGCTATTTCAGTTGATCCAAATGCACACACAAGTTTTACGGTTCCCTCTCCTTCACCAGCGTTAATAGGGGCTAAATCATGCCTCATGACTGAAATTTGAGCACCTGTGTCTAAGATACCGTTGAGAACTGTAGAACCACATTTTAGTTCTATTTTCTTCAGTTCATCACACTTTACGGAATTTGCTTTAACAGGGAATAATATCGGAACTGTAATTCGAGCTGACAATACCTCTTTATTCTCTATAGTTCCTTCTGTGGTGACCAAATTACTCTTAGCACTTTCAATTTTGTTTCGTGTTCCCTGACTATTATTCTTAGGACATGCCCGTGCAAAATGAGTTGAATCTCCGCATGTAAAACATGTAGGCTTAACCGCCCTGGAATCCCTATACTTTTGACAAGTCCCTTGATATTTTGTTTTATCGAATTGTTTGTCATTTCTGCCATTTTTAGTCGTTCCCGCAAAATGACCGTTTTTGGTATTTTCGAACATTTCCTTAGATTTGTAGTTATTTTTCTCTTCCAATTGCCATCGAGGAACATCTTTTAGTTTAGCGGGTACTGTGTTTTTCTTCAGACCGTCTTTCAAACTTTCATATTCATCAACCTTTTCCGCGACATCTAAAGGGTCGATCATTTTATTCCACTGATCCAAGAAGTGTTCCTTCACGTCATTTGGTACCCTGCGTTTGAGTTGATCCGCTACCAATAATTTCTTTAATTGGTCGAAATTCTCACCTTTAATTCATTTATCCATTCGTTGAAATAATTGTTCAGCGCATGACTGTAGCTTCTCCAAGACTCTTCTGGTCCCTTTTGATGCCGGAAAAATAATTGCCTCAACTTTTCGGGATTTAGCTTGTAACGCTTTAATAACATATCCTTCACGAAATCCTAGTCATTAGCTCTCTCAGGAGGCTCTCGAGCTATATTATTAGCCATATCTGTTGGTAACAGTCCCAACAAATATGCTACCCATTCCGATTTATGTACACGCGCCATTGCCGCCCGACGCTCAAAGTTTACTAAATACAGTTGCATTTCGTCTACTTTTTCGTCGTATTTAGGAGTTATCTGCATCAGTTGTACTCTAGATCTTGTTTCGTTTGAATTTTCAACTCCATCACCCAAATCTACGTTATTTCTTCTTAATTCCAACCGTTTCATTTCTAGATCGTGATCTCTTTCTTCTTTCCGGATTCGATCCTCTCTTTCTTCTTTCCGAATTCGTTCTTCTTCCTCTTTTGTCTCACGCCGAATTCGTTCTTCTATGATTCTACTCAGAGATACTTTGGCCTCATCTTCGACGAAATTTTCATTTTCAGATATTAATTTCCTAATATCTGCCCTCTTATTATCCATGCTGGCTTCTATACCCAGTTCTGTTGCTAGCTCGATTAGATCTTCCTTCCTGCCCCTACCCAGGAATGCCATGGTAAAAAAAAAATTATTCCAACGAATTCAAAATGCTAGTAATGAATTAAAGACAGCGTAAAAAACCTCAAGACTTATTAATTCCCACAAAAAAATGTAACTATAACCAATCATTCAAATAACTTTTCAATAGAACCGTTTGGAATTTAAATGCTTATTTCAATCATTTAATTAAATAATTCTATCAACGGTATTTTAAATCTAGTCAAAATGAACTTTCCGAATTATTACAAAAAGAAAAAATCCCATATGAACACATAATTAAATCAATTATTTACTTTCGTTTTGAATGAGTTAAAAAAAACACATTCAGCAATAATTAAAATGTACTAATATTCCCTTTCACCAAATTGCTTTCAATAACCATTAACCCTAAAATAGTAGAACACCAAAGAATTATAAATTAGGATGTACATTCAATGTCTATAAATAACAAATGCACTCATAATATTTGTTTCAACACTCCGTACTCATAAATACAATTTAACTCATAATATTAGTTTTGATTTAAAAGTAATAATAACACTCTTAAAAGAATGCCTTCATAACACTAGTTTCGATTTACGAAACTCAGGATACTTAAATAAAGCATAAAGAAAAAAAAATACTAATTCCGATCTATGAAAGAACTTTCTTAAACAAACAAACAAAAAAAATGTAATCACTATTTTCAACCTACGAAACTTGGTTGCACAATCACATAATAAAAATATCAATTTCACCTCTAATAAAATATGAAATAAACAACCTTTTATTTATTTTTTCTTTCTTTTTGTAGAATGAGGAAATCATAAATAAACACAACTTTAATTATCTTCCTGCATTTTCAAATTGCGAAGGTAATAAATAACCAATTTAAAAAACAAAACATATTCCATAATTCTATTACGTCAACGTTAAGTAATGTAAGTATTTCCAAAGCACTTTCAAATTATAATATTAATCTCACTTATTTATTTTGCTCTTATGAAATAGCAGAAAAACAAAATATTCACACCTGTTTAGTCTTTCGAAAACATTTAAAAAGAAAGGGAAAAATAATTCCATAATAATTTACGCAACCACTATTGAACTTTAATCCCAAATCAGTGAAATATTCCCTTTATTTTACACTACATTTATCTTATTTTAACATTACTGCATATTTAAAATATAATGCAATATACACCTTATTTATTTAATGAAATTTCAGATGCAACAAACAATACTTTCGTTTCAAATTTTACATTCAAAGAAATAATCAATCTAATGATAAGTAGTGTTAATAACCTTCATTTAATTACTCATTCTGTTCTTCATGAATCTAGACAATAATATTTTTAATTATTTTACAGCATAACAGAATAATATAATTTTATTTTTGGTCTAGCATAAAAAAAAGAACAAGACTCTTACCTCTTTGATATTACCAAACCACGTAAGAACAATCATGCCGTGCTGCGCCAATACAACTTTTCCTTCTCTATTTCTTTATTACCTTTCTTTACTAAAAAAAGTTTCTCATCGATATCTCCTTAACCTTAGAAAAAGGTTACTTATTTATTTCATTAAGAAATACTTGAGATGCAAAAACACTGCTAAACACACTGCTAAAATGACGAAATGGGTTGACGAACACTTGTTTATTAATATGACAAATACACACACACACAACGAATATTATAACAGTAACTTCTGGTTATTTTACACTATTTCACAAAGACATTAAGATGCCGATGTAATCAAAAACAATCAGGGCGACACACCACTGATTTTTACTCCAACATCTCACTCCACGATATCCGCAACGACTGCATAGGCGTAACCAGGGGGGGGGGGTGCCCTGGGTGCCCGGGCACCCCCCCGTTTCCGCAGACTAATTATTTAAAAAAATCGAAATCTACAAAAGAAAAAAGAAGAAGAAGTGAAAGCAGAGTTCAATTAGTTAAGTTCAGAAAACTAAACGGCTAAGTTTTGAAATGTGATAAAAAAAAGAAACTCACGTTCTTTTTTTTTTCTTTTTTTTAGAAAATTATGTTGTTTATCTTTTTTAAAACTAGAATATTTACACGAATCTGTATTAGTCATAGTAATTCAAAAGGGTGGCTTTATAATCCCACTTTGACGTCCTTTGTCTGTGGGAGATGTTTTTAACGCCGTTCTTTCTATTGCATGTTTCTGCAATTTCATGAGAAATTAACACAAGTTCTTGACGAGGATAGAAACTATTTGTCTCTTTGCTTTGGTAGTTTAAAGTCAAGAAAGAAGCAAAAAAATTTTTGAAAGGGGATGCAAATGTGAAACGATAATTCCAAATTTCGATTAGCCGAGGTAAAGGGGGGAGGGACACATACCCGTGCACCTTTGTAAATGAAAAATAATAGCACAGAAAATTCAAATTAATCTGCAGGTTGGTTGGTTGGTTGAATTTAGTGTTTCGTGGCCATTTTTGACATTCTTGAAAGGAATATGGTTGCAGTCTTTCAAGTCAATATGGTAATTTTTTTCCTCTGAAAATTTGTATACGATTTTTAGAGTTTTTTCTCGTTTCGCGGCGTTCTTCTGAAAGTAGGAAAAGGAACCCCGTTTCCACCTTTTAGCCCAGTGCAGTAAATTTTGACAAATTCGCGATTTTATTATGTGATCATTTCATGATATTTACAATTTTCGCCCAAAATCGTGTGACGAAATTCGTCTTTCTACGCGATTTTTTGTCGAAATCCGCACTTTTCACCACTTACCTTTGACAAAATTCATGTTTTTTACCGCTATCCTTTGACGAAATTCGCATTTTTTACCACAATATTTTGACGAAATTGGCATTTCTTTAGCACGCGATCCTTCGATGAAATTCGCGTTTTCTTTCCACGATCTTTTGATGAAATTCGCTTTTTCTTTCCGTAATTTTTGACGAAATTCGCGCTTTCTTTCTGTGATCCTTTGACGAAATTCTCGTTTTTACCGCGATCCTTTGACGAAATTTATTTTCTGTTGCGACCGATTGACGAAACTGATATTTTTACAGGAGATCATTTGTCGAAATTTTCACAGGAGATCATTTGTCGAATAGTATTGCGCGACCGTTCGGAAAAATTCTCGATATCTTTTTGTATCAATTAACAAAATTCTCTACTCTTTTCCGCAACATTTTGATGAAAATTGAAAAAAAATTTCGTCAATCCTTTATCGAAATTCGTAATTTTTTTGCGCAATCTTTAAACGAAATTGGCGATTACTTTCTGCACTCTTTTATAGAAATTCCCGATATTTTACCACGATCGTTTGAAGAAATTCTCAATTTTTTCCGAGACTGATTCGCGAATTGATTTTGAGAAATTCCATAAAAGAAATAAAAATCGCGGACCTAATTTTTTTTTTTAAATACTCACTGAAGAATCACAGGTCTGCGAAAGAATTTGAAGGGGGAAATACTGCACAGCATTTTTTATTATGATAGACTTTCCTTTTCTGTGTACAAATCGCGCGATCCCGCGCGTTATTTCAAACCTTGTCCGTGAAAGAAAACTTCATTACTAGAGAAGTGGTTGGTTTTTTTTAAACGAACATAGAATTAAACAAATCTAGGGTGGGGGTGGGGACTGCCTTCGGCAACGTACTCCCGAGCAAGCTACGACCTCTTCTGTCTTGAAACAAACGAATCTTGAATTATTGCGTTTTTTATTTCGAACAAAATTAATTTTTCAGCTTTCTTATAAGAGCTGATTTGACATTATTCCAATTCGAATTTAATCACGGCAATTGTAAAAGTTGCCAGAAAGTTTTTTCTGTTTCAAAAAATCTCAAAAAATCGCCTCAAAGCACGAAAACCCCCGCTAGAAAGCGCATTAAAAATTCGGAAAAGATTAAAAAACCACAGGGAACGAAATTAACTAATTGGGTAAAAGATTTAAACCGGATTCGTTTTAGGAATGTAAAAAAAAAAAAAAAAAAAAAAAAAAAAAAAAAAAAAAAAAATATTACTGCGAAATGCGAAAAAAAGAACCCCTCTAAAGATAACATTAAAAAATTGTTAAAAATTGAAAAATCGCTGTAAGAATCTCGAAAACACTTTATTGAAAAGAAGACAATGTTTACTGGGTAAAATATTGAAATCGGATTATTTTTTACTTATTTGAAAAAATTGCCGCAAAATGCGAAAAAATTCGCATAAAAAATTAATTGAAAAATTCCAGAAATTGTCTTCCATATGCATGAGTTCAGGCATACAGGTCCTGTCAAATCTTACGGGTGCAGGCTGCATTGTTTTTTCAGAGCTCAGCGCGCGCGCATGTACACACACACACAGAGACAGACAAGCGCCTATCTTTATTATTACAGTCGCATCATGATAGTATAATTTTTATCATCTTGATAAAATTTAGTGTATATTATCATGACCTGCTTTACCTAATATATTCGACACACTATGAGGTAAAAACCTGAATTACCGTAATTTCCGGTCTATAATCTGTGGATCAAACAATTAGGTTCAGACCCAGAAATCTTGTTTCATAAAACGTAACTTATTAAATCGCGATAAATATTTAACTTAAATAATGAAATAAAATTTCTAGGTCGAAACATGATTGTTTGAGCCGCGGATTATAAGCAGGAAATTGCGCTATTAATGAATATTATAATTATTTATAATATTATAATAATTATTTATATAGACTTTCCTCCAAAATTTCTTGGGTCCCTCCGGTGATCCCTAAGAAGTCATGGAGTTATAGTCTGAAAAGATTTCGTGCGCATGTACTGATGTACCGCATGTATTATCTGAGATTTATCATCCGGCAAAATTTCATCTAAAAGACTTTGACTGAGATAATTTTAGATCTCATGCAGTGTTCCCCTGTGCCTATAGAAGTTTCCAGCATGATTAAAGGCCTTTTTTAATCTTTATAAGAAGTTAGGGAGCCAAAAGGTTTTACAGTTGTGACCACACTTAGTCACTGTCTTATATCACTGCTGCAAGGACATTTACATATCTTTTTTTTTTTTTTTTTTACCATTAGATTTAGTTTTAATGTTTTGAACCCCTTCTCAATCCTCCTCACGCAAACAAAAATTGCGTTTGAGCCCTTTTTAAAAGAAATACCACACAATTATACCTTCTAAGATGGAAAACTGTCTAAAACGGAAATTCGATAGGTTTTATTATATAAGATATTGTTTGTATCCAACATGTTCAGGTTAAAAAGTCTGGGCACCCCCCCGTTCAAAAGGCTGGTTACGCCTATGGACTGCCCGCTGTTCCAGTTCGAATAGTTCTGCCTTGGCGAGAGTTCCCTGTTTGGCGACCGCCAACAACCGTGCTTCGCAAATATTAAAGTTAATGCGAGTCTTACAGAGCTCTTCGATAAATATTATTTCTACCCTATCTATATTATAAAGGAAAAACATATCTGTGCGTAACGCATACGTCATTTTGCGAATGGCAACACTTTGAAATTTGAAATAAAATTTTGGTTTTGAAATTTTCTCTGCTGCAAATTTTTAAACTTCTAAACATCGCACATTTTAAATTTTTACACCGTCGTATGAGAAAAAAAAATGTTCTTTTAAATCCAATTTGTTTGAAAGCTGTATCTCAATTTATTTTTGAGATATTAATTTTTTTGTAGTTTTTAATATCATTTTTCTTATCGTGGCAACAAAAGTACCCCATTTCTATTGAAAGTCATTGAAAGTAAACGGAAAATAGTCGAAAATAGGAGATGCTGTATCTTTTTGTTGCCATTTTCTAATAAAAACTGAAAAAAAAGTTGAAATTAAAATATGGGCTATGTCAAGAATATTGTATGTTATTCCGTGATAATGACGTCATATGCGTACTTTTCTATAGACGACGATATAAGAGCTTCATAAGAGCCTTAATTGATAAACACATCCTAATAACTGATCTTTATAATATTCTAATGATTAAGTATCTATCTATATTATAAAGAACAAACGTATCTGTGCGTAACGCTGGCATCATTTTGCGAATGGCAACACTTCAAGATCAAATTTCGGTCTTGAAATTTTCGCTATAGCGATTTTTTAATCTTCTGACCATCGTACATTTTTAATTTTCGCCGCATAGGGAAAAATTTACTTTCAAATGCAATTTCTTTAAAAACTGTATCTTAATTGACTGATGCATATATTTTCTAAAATAATTTTTAAGCATGATTTTTTTTAAAAATTTATCTCATTACGTGCCGGATTCAATGCATAATAATAATAACTATTTTGCACATAAAGCATCAAACATTTTTCAGCATTTGTTTCTGACTATTTTTGCATAACGAAATCAATACTTCCTTTATAAACAAATAAAATAATAATATTAAAAAAACCCACCAATCTAACATATTTGTGAAAGACAAATTAACGAAATTAATACTTCTTTTATAAACAAATAAAAGAATAATATTGTAAAAACACAAATCTAACATTTTTGTAATCGTACAATTTAAATTTTTAGATCGCCAAATAGGATTTTTTTTTTTTTCAAATGGAATTTCGTTGCAAAGTTCATCTCAGTTTACTGATTGTCTATGGTTTTAAAAACAATTTTAAAGCATGAAATATTTTTTAATTTATCTATATCGCGCGGAGTTCGATTACGAAAGATTAGTCCGTTTGCTCTTAAAACAAAATAAAGAGTTCATCCTTTTCTTACGGATAATATCCATTAAAAAACTTCCCTATAAATAAATAAATAAAATAATATAAATAAAACAAAAATTGGTACTTCTTAGTTATCCCGTCGACCAATTTCGCCAAATTATACACATTGACATAATTTTTATTTTAAATAACGAAAGAACAAATAAATTAGTAAAACATTAATAAAAATACAAATAAAACGTCGAATTGATGGTTTTATTGGCCATTATTGGCATTTAATCTTGCAATTAATTAATTAATTAATGGCAACCATTATTGGTATTTAATCTTACAATTTGGCGACAGTAATTTGGTCGACGGGATAACTAAGAAGTATCCCAAAATTTAATGTATAAGCTCTGAAATTATCAAAATATAAAAGGATGCCATATGTAGCAAAATCTTGCTCAAATAACTCTTAGCAGGTTAATAAGAAAATATCGCTTTTCATAAATTTCAAAAATTTATTTGATTGTATAATTCGTATTTTCTATATGAAAAATGCTTTTTTTTTTTTTTTTTTTTTTTTTTTTTTTGTAAGTGGGAAATCTATAAATTTATTGCATATAAAAAAAATTATTAGTTTTCAATTTAAAAAAATGTTTTGACCTATGTTCTTTAACCCGGGAAGCCCGGGTACGATCCACTAGTATATATAAAATCCTAATGAAACGAATTTGTGAAACGAATATATGAAACGCCTGAAATGTATCGATTCTTTGAATCGACTGATTAAACAACTGATTTAGTTTCACGGCGATTTCTCCTAAAATATCGAATACTTTGCGATGAAATTAACACCAAAAATCCGTGTTGATCCACAGATCTCAAAACTGGTATTAGAATTTTTAAATTCGAATTAGTTTTCGAAATATTAATTTTTTTCTAATTTTAAATACATTTTTTCTAATGATGGCAACTCAAATTTTAATCATAAAAGAATTTTTTTTTCATAATTCAGAAAAGGTTACTATTTTAAATTAATTTGGCGACAGTTTGGCCTCCTTTAAATCTGTGCTAAGAATAATGCTGTTTTAGGTAGCTTTCTTTACAAAAAAGCTACCTATTGCAGCCGTTCGGAGGAAAGCGATTTCAAAAAATTTTGGTATATTTTCATCGATCATGACCCCCAGACCCCGAAACCACCCTCCGTTCAAAAGTTGATATATAATTATATATATATATATATATCTGACCTATGTCACACTGTAACTCCCGTAATTATGAACCGATTTCGATGTAATTCGGTGTGTACATAGTACATACCAATGTCTAGACCGAGTTCGTTGGCCAGCTTCATCCGCCGTTTTGTTTCAAAATAGCGGCCATTTAAAATTTTTAAAAAAATTTAAAACTTGAAATGTGGGTACCAAAAAATTAAAAATGGAAAAATATTTTTTTCTTATGTATTTGACCTTTATACAAAGATTCCGGAGCAGTTTTTGTTTTGTCTATATCGTAAAAAATGGCTGAGTTATAGCATTTTGAATTTCTAGCGTGGCTGACATTTTGAAACGTCCTGAATTTTGTCACGCGATAAAAGGCGTATTTATGAACCGATTTGGATGTAATTCGGTGTGTACATAGTACATACCAATCTCTCGACCGAGTTCGTTGGCCAGCTTCATCCGCCATTTTGTTTCAAAATGGCGGCCATTTAAAATTTTTTTAAAAATTTAAAATTTGAAATGTGGTACCAAAAAACTGAAAATGGAAAAATATTTTTTTCTTATGTATTTGACCTTTATACAAAGATTTCGGAGCAGTTTTTGTTTCGTCTATATCTTAAAAAACGGCTGAGTTATAGCCTTTTGAATTTCTAGCGTGGCTGACATTTTGAAACGTCCTGATTTTTGTCACGCGATAAAAGGCGTATTTATGAACCCATTTGGATGTAACTTCGTTTATACATAGTACATACCAATGTCTCGACCGGGTTCGTTGGCCAGCTTCACCCGCCATCTTGTTTAAAAATGGCGGCCATTTAAATTTTTAAGAAAAATTTAAATTTGAAATGTGGTACCAAAAATTGAAAATTGAAAAAAATATTTTCTTCTTATGTGTTTGACCTTGATAAAAAGATTCGGGAGCAGTTTTTGTTTCGTCTATATCTTAAGAAATGGCTGAGTTATAGCATTTTGAATTTCTAGCGTGGCTGACATTTTGAAACGTCCTGATATTTCTCACGTAATAACAGGCGTATTTATGAACCGACTTGGATGCACCTTGGTGTGTACATAGTACATACAAATATCTCGACCGAGTTCGTTGGCCAGCTTCATCCGCCATCTTGTTTCAAAATGGCGGCCATTTAAAAAAATTAAAAAATAAAAAAATTTAAATGAGATACCAAAAAATTGGAAAATGAAAAAGATTTTTTTTTTGTATGTGTTTGACCTTAATACAAAGATTCCGGAACAGTTTTTTTTTCGTCTATATCTAAAAAAAATGGCTGAGTAATAGCATTTTGAATTTCTCTTGTGGCTGACATTTTAAAACGACCTGATTTTTGTCACGCGATAACAGGCGTATTTATGAACCTATTTGGATGTAACTTGGTCTGTACATAGTACATACCAATGTCTCGACCGAGTTCGTTGGCCAGCTTCATTCGCCATCTTGTTTCAAAGGGTTGCCATTTAAAAAAATTAAATTTAAAATTCAAAATGAGGTATTAAAAAATTGGAAAATGAAAAAGATTTTTTTTTTATGTGTTTGGCCTTGATACAAAGATTCCGGAGCAGTTTTTGTTTCTGAAAATTTGTTCTTTTGTTGATATCTTAAAAATTGGTTGATTTATAGCACTTTGAATTTCTAGCATGGCTAGCATTTTGAAACGATCTTGTATTTGTCACGCGATAACACACGTATTCGCCTATTTCGATGTAAGAAGGCATGTGGATAGTATACATCAACACCTCGACCAAGTTCGCTGGCCTGATTCATCAGCCATCTTGTTTCAAAATGGCGGCCATTAAATTAAAAAAATATATATATATTTAAAGTGAGGTGCAAAAAAAATTAGAAATTGAAAAAGGTTTCTTTCTTAAGTATTTGATCTTGATATAAGGATTCATGAGCATTTTTTGTTTGTCTTTACCTTAAAAAATGGCTCAGATATAGCAGTTTCAATTTCTATTGTGGGTGACATTTTGAAAAATCTGATTTTTTGCATGCGACGGCACTCCTATATATTAACCGATTCCGATGTGAGTGAGCATGTGCACAGCAATTACTATGGTCTCGACCAAATTCACTGCTTAGCCTCATCCACCATTTTGTCTTAAAATGACAGGCACTTTAAGAAATTGCCGAATTTGGCAGCCAGATATAAGTTACTTTAAAGAAAAGCAGCTTGGCTAAAGCTGACTAATTTTGCGAAATTCTCATTCATTATATTGATAAAAATTAGTATTGAATCTCCTATATTCGGTTTCCACTAAATTGAGCTTCGTGTTTGCATGATATAAGTTGGCTTTTTTTAAATAAGGATTATGAAAGCTACTTCTTCCTCCCGGCACTGGCCGGAAGGACTTTTTGTATTTCGTTATCATTTTATTAAATACAAAACTTTCATTTAAAAATGAAACATTTAAATTGATGGCTTTCACTTCTTTTTAAAAAAAAAAAAAAAAAAAAAAAAACAAAACGAAAAGAAAAATATCAGACACAGATGCCATATACGCACCGGCGTACCTAATTGGCGCACAATTGGCATTATTTTGATAGACATGGTAACCCGGCTATTGTTGTTTATTTAATAATAAATGTATATTTACTTTTATTTCTTTTTTAAATTTATATAAATTATTTTGATCTATAGTAATTAATTATTTTTTTGCTATTTCCTTTTGAAAATAATAGAAAATAATTAAAAAATACGGTACAATGTAGTAGTTATTCCGTCACCCAATTTCGCAAATTATATAAATCGCCAAACCACTCGCCAAATTGTACAGATTGACAAAATTTTTATTTTAAATAACGAAAGAACAAATAAATTAGTATAACATTAATAAATATAAAAATAGAACGTCGAAATAAAAATCACTTGATGACGTAAACACGTGTAACTTGCTAAAAATCAAGTGAATGTGACATTTACGATCAAGCATTATTGTCATTTAATCTTATAGTTCGCGATAAATTTTTTGTCGACGGGATAACTAAGTAGTACCAAAAATACATATGTAACTGGTATTCGAAAACGAGGCTTTCGCCAAATTTTCGTAGAAAAAAAAAAAAAATCATGCCAAACATGCGGTGCGTATATGACATCTGGCGAAATATTAAATTATGTAACAAACCATGACATTTAATTTCAACTTCAAATCAATGTTTTAATTTACCACTCGAACAATAAAAAAAATGCTAACTGGCGAGTTGAAAAAGATACTGGCGAGATTTGCACCCGGCTTTTTTTTCTTTCGGCACAGATTTCACATACGGCCCCATATTGGCGCGATTTTTTTCGGACGCCAATGTCATATACGCAACGGGTACTTAACTGGCGCCAAAGTATCGTTATTTTGCTTGATATGGTAAGCCGGATGTTGTTGTTTATGCTGTTGATGCGTTCCCCAAATTGGCGTTGGAAAAAAATAGCGCCAATATGGGTATATGACATTTGTTCCAAACTTTCATATGAAAGGCGAAGGGATCCGATCGTATTTGTTTATGGCATTTGATGACTTGAACTATTATAATATAGATGAAATGATGGGGATAGAAAAATGTTTGGCGAATTATCACCTGTGCCTGGATAACATTAAAGTATCAAAATGGCACCTAGAGTATAAAAAGCAAAGTGTTCCGCCCGGAACTGTTGATGATAGTCACATGATTTAGGCTATTGTTATAGAGATTGTTTTAAAATATCGGTTGACAAAGACTCTCAATGCTTAATTCATTTTATTTTAGCTTCTTTTCAAATGTTTAACTGATCCTCTTTAATCAAAAACAAAAACAACCATTGGATGTCTTAACAGCAACTGATTCTCCGTTAAATTTTTGCAATCAAAGGAAATTGAATGGAAACCCGTTTACAGGGAGATCTGCACAGCTTTTTCAGTATAATTTAATCTTCTCTAATATTTTAAAAACCCATTAGATTTTTAGATTTTCAGATTCTGCGGCGTCTGAACGGGGGTTGGCGAGCGTAGCTTGCAGGGGGCAGAGCCCCCTAGTATTAAATATAAAATTTTAAAAATGGGGCTGCGTGATTTCCGGGTATATTTTGGGATAAAAGAGGGAACCCACGTGGGAGGGGTAGATTTCAAACTTTTTTTGGACCAGTCATTTCATATATCATCGGAAAGTTACCCTTTCATATTATGAACCTTTCTTTTTCCCTCCCTAGTTTGGCGCCCCGAGAGAGGCACTTTTCGAACTTTTTTGAAATCGTAGCGTTTTTAAACATTTTAGATCGGATTTTTTTACCGAGCCCTCCGATAAATAATTTTTAATATATGAAAATTTCAAAGAGAAGGGTGGGCAGGGTATATTTTGGGGGGCACGATAATTGGAATCCTGGGAGTTGGGACTCTTTTCTATCTTTTGCTAACACCCCTCAAGTGATATATCATTGGAAAGCTTTGTGACTATTATTTCATTTTATATATCGCCCGCGCCCCTCCCCTTACTTTGCTCCCGCGCGGGGGCACTTTTCTAAATTTAGCCGACACCCCTCATGTGACATATCGTTGAAAAGTCCTGTGACCACTTATTCATATTATGCACTTTCCTTGCCCCTCCCCCCTACTTTGCTCCCCGCGGGGGTTCGTTTAATGTATTCCAGTTGAAGACTTTCTAAAAATGGGGAAATTAAAGATCCAATCTCAAATGACGTAGAAAAATCAATAAAAAATTTTGATCCCTTTTATCATCCTTTAGTTCATGTTTTTGCCACTAGGGGGTGCTTTTGATTCTTATTTCTTTGGCCATTTTCGTGCTAATTGCCGAAAAATTCTAATTTTTGATACTTAAACTCCCCTTACCGCTTCATAGCTACTCGCGTTTTTTCAGCTTTTTTCAACCAGAGGGCACCCTTACAAGACTTTTCCAGTCTTATGGCTCCTTTATAGCCTCCCTTTGGTTTGTTGTTTTTTATTTCATCTGTTTTCAGTTACCCTATATTTAATAAAATCTGCCTTATATATATGTAAAAACAATGATTTCAAGAATCGATTCTAGAACATCTCCTTTGTAGATTCTCGAAAGTAATCGATGACTGTATCGATTGTGTATTTTACGATAACGATTTTTTTCGATTGGTAAATTTTCGAGAATCGCCCATCACTAAGCCCTATCAATACTATGAAATTGTCGGCCAGAATAATAGCTAAGTTTTCCAATAACTGTTTTTAGCTTTTCTCGTTATAATCGATTGTAAAACATCTCGATTGTAGATTCTAGGAATTAATCGATGGCTGTATCGATTGTGTTTTTTTACGATGACGATTTTTCTCGATTGTCGAATTCTCGAGAATCGCCCATCACTAGCTTAAGGTCAACGGAATACAGACCATTGGCTTACGTGCATAGAGACCACCCTGATGAAGCCTAATTCGGACTGTTTGGCTGGACACCCTTTGTCCTGTGGCCAAGAACAACTGTGTTTGCAGCTGAGTAGCATTGCTCGTTACGTCTCGACGAGCTGTTAACAGGATATACCGGTCATCAGTTTCTGTGTTAGTACTTTTTCGACCTTGCACTTATCGATGATTACCATTCCATGTGTGTTGGAATCGATTCCACAGCCTTTCATGGACACTTCTTGCCTCTCCAACAGCGTCCACTACACTTCGTTGTGTTCCCCCAAATTCAACTGTCCCGATAACACGCCAAGCCATGGATTGCGGTAAATCATGTTGTTGTGACATTTTCAAGCCACCCTTTCTCAAAACACAAGCTGGGCAATTGAATTTTACAACTGAGGCAGTGAAACAGACGTTTCTGCAAAATCTTGATTTCTGCACTTACCTCCTTTTTCTAGTTTTTGACTTCATAAACTTTAATTTACATGTGAAGTTTTCTTTATCTGTTTTCTACAGCACTTTAAATTATGGATGTTTTATTTTACGTTACTTATCGCTGTAAATATTTGCGTAATTTCGTTAAAACCATGTGCTCCCCTAATTGTTTTGATCAGTGCATTTTCAAATACTTTTTTTGAGAGTGCTCCATCATTCTGAATGATGATCATGTAAATAAAGGAGTTAGATTACAACTGTGTGGTATTTATTTATCGGGGAAACACCAGAGTTTCTGCGGTTGCCGTGATTATTTAATTTTCGCTCGGTTCGTTTCACGAATTGATTGATTGAACTTGTTTTGATTGACAGATTATGTTTTTAAACTTACGATATGCAGCTGTTGAATTATTTATGCGATTTGATTTTACAGATTCGCTCTTTAATCAGTAGTGAATGTCTGATTTATAAGGTTTGCCAATACTGCTTCTATTAAATAATAAAATACCTTTCACTAAAATGGCGATTTTTACTAGTTGATTTCTGCGATAATATTACGCACACACACACGTATATAATACAGGGTGTTTCATAAAAGATGGGCAAAACTTTAAGAGGTGGAAGTACACATCGAAACAAACAGCTTTCTTCAGAGAATGCATGGTCGGAATTAAAACGCAAAGGTGCTAGATGGAGCCGAAGTTACGCCGAGGAGTTAAGAGGACGCCGTTAACGTTGTGATACGGGGCAAAAGCGCACAAAGAACGATTAAGTGGACAAAAGCAATGTGGAAAACCGCTCTCCGTACAATCATTGAGCCTCTGAGCCATTTCCATTTGCAGTTTTGTAGGTAAAATGCATATCGGCCTTTTCCCTATTAGTGAGGAGCAACATCTTCCAATACGTTCCTACCGCGATTGACAGTTGCAAACTTAGATCAGTGGCTTTTATGTATTAATAGAGGCGAAATTTTGCATGAGCCTTCCTTCTTCCTCATATGACATTTGCGCTCTATGTGTTTCATTCTTCTCTCGATAACTCGCAACAGGAATGGAGCTTTAACATTTGCATGGACCAAGTTTTCAAATGCGCCAGCACATTTGCATTTTATTCTCAACCATGCATTCTTTTGAGGAAAGTTGTTACTTTGGATGTGTACTATCACCTCTTAAAGGTTTCCCATCTTTTATGGATCACCCTGTATATATATATATATATATATATATATATTTGTGTAAATGTGTGTGTGTGTGTGCTTGTTTACAGATTACTCCGAAACTACGCGATCGGTTAGCGTGATCTTGTTTTTTTTAATTCAAAGAGGATACTCTCGAATCGGTCCCATTTAAATTTCATCAAAATTGGTTCAGTACTTCAGTACTTTTTAGAAATTCAACAAAAACAAAAGAAATAAATAAACATCTTTAAAATATTTCATTAAAGTCTTTTTTTTTTAGGTAAAGAGTTTATCTCTCAGCGTATTCAGTCTGCAACTGTTGCAGTTCCGAGCAATCGTACATAAGTTGACTGTTATAGTTATTTTTATGCCAAATAATCATTATTGTTGATTTTAATAATGTAACTACTTTCGTTCTCTGCTAAGGAAATTTTTTTTTTTGCAATAGATCCCTGTCACTATGCTATGAAATTTCAAGATTTTTTAGTTTAACAAAAATAACAGCTACCCAAAACTTGAAATTATAGTAAAAACACACACTTTCATTCTTTAAACCGTTAACAGTCTCCTTTTTTTTTATTTTAAAGTTTTTTAGTGAAGTTATAATATAAATATGAAGTTATATAAGATTTAAGTTTTTTAATTAGAATTTTAAATTTTATTATTCTTTATAACTTGGAAATGTATTTTAAATAAGAATATTTTGTAAAGTTTAGGCGATTTTAGTAAAGGCTTGCGCAAACATTAAACAAGAAGGAAAAATCATACGCCACGTATGAAACTCTTTTTTACACTACCAGAATATTCTAAAGAAAAAACTTCCTTTTTGATACAGTGAAAGAAGATATCTAAATAATTGATTTAGAAAACGCAAAACACAGTAGAAAGCCCGATTTCAGTAAATGCTCCCCGTAGGCGGTTAAATATTCAAAGTATTTTATGCAGCACTTTATAGATTGTTTTACACACCACGTAACACACTAAAACTTAAAAATGCATACCACAACTGAAAACACACTTCCAGCAATCATCGCTCCTTAGACAGTGTTGAAATCGAATTCTTTTGCGTGTGCCTGTAAATGAAGTATAAATACTACGCAGTACATATTCAATAAAATTAATTTTGTAGTGCACCCCAATATGTACGCGAATTCCCTTATGTTTGAAATAATGTAACATAATTAAGGTGTACTGCAAACAATGTTTTGTCATGGATCATAATGTAGCGGATTCCTTCAGTGTTTTCCTGTAAACGCTTCTATAAATGCTACAAAATCTATTTTTAATATGGAACTTCCTATGATAAATCTCAATGATATACAGGGTGATTATAAAAAAACTATCCCGATATATGACCCCTCCAGCTATCATACCGTTCACAGAAACAGAATGAAATTTTGGTTTAAAGTATTTTGAGGTATGTGCTCAAGAATCATATGAAAAACAACAACTAAACTCTAACAGATACCGTTATAGTGACAAAATTTCGAAAATTTCAAATGGCAACACCTACTTTTTTTTGGAATGTGTTCTCTATAGTGAAAAACCATAAAAAGCATTGGAACGGTACCTATCGCACGAAAATCGCCGTCGCTAGACAGACAAAGAAGAAAAGAGAAAACAACTGCGGCGCTCACCAGAATACGACTTTCTTTTCTAATGATATCACATTTTTGTGTCTTCGGCTCTGATTCTAGCCTACTAAATCTCCCTCGAAACGAGAAGAAGAGATCAAGGTACGCAGATTTCCTGATTAGGCGTAAGACACCGTTATGACTGACGTCGTCGCACTAACTGAAAGGCAGGGCCGTGCGAAGAGAAAACTGCGCCCGGGGCAAAGTTTAAATTTGCCCCCCCCCCCCCCCCCCACACACACACACTCCTTCATTTTTTCAGGAGACGAAAAGAAAACAAATTCTGTACAGTTCCGAAAAATGTCATAATTTTCGGAACACCTGAAGCATGAATCAAGCATTAGAGAGTTGTTTATTATTAGTGCAGAGTTGTTTAGAGAGTGTTCAGAAGATGCTAAAAAATAAGTGAATTTATAAACCATAAAATAGCACTGAGTTCTACAGTTGTGAATGTCGAGTTGTTGGTCATTAGTTTATCTAAAATTTGTTGAGCTAATCTTTCTCCTGTTTTTTTGTTTTGACTCAACGAAGTCAAGAAACCCTTCCTCGATTGAATAATTTCTACTTTCGGTTATCTTCACTTATAATTTGCATCATTTGTTCTTTGGGGGTGGACTTGGACTGCAATCGAACGAAATTGAAAAAGACTTTGCTTTATGGATTTCTTCTACAATCATTTTTCTTAATTCATTAGCAAGAAGGTTAATAACTTCATTCTGAATATTGTTCGAAAAGTAAGATATGCGGCTTTCTCTCTGTGTTGCAGTCTCGACGGGAATTTCTTTGTCTTTTTTAAAAATTTTAAAAATTGCGAAAAAAATTTCGCAATTTCTTTTATCTCATTTAACGTGCCTCTTAATACAAAATTGTTCTCAGCACAATGAAGGATAACGTTTATTGCTGTTTCTAATATATTTCACCATTTTTTTTTCTATACTCTTTTCAAATTCGCTGTCGATTACATGAATTTATTTTACCCACATCCCTCTTAAGTTCCTTCCAGCGAATGTATGAAAATTCCTGTGTTTCGGAGCATTTTCATGTTTAGGAATTTTAGGATTTATTTTTTTTTTCCACTTGGAAACTGCACAATTTGGATTAGCTAAATTTGGAGGGCAATTATAATAAATGCCGAAAAATAAAAGGGGAAAACAAAACAACAATCCCTTAATTCGGCTATATATAAGCCAAGCATGTCTAATTGTTTCACAGTTAGGCCATATCTTGAAACCATAGCTTGGAAAATTTTGTTCTTCTGCTTCCGCAGATTTCATGTAATCAACCCTGTGCTGGACTTTTTTGTAAATGCAAAGTTGTACAGAATATCTATAAGGATGCACAAATGTACAGTCGTGGAAAAAAAAAAAAGTAAACACCCCCTACTAACTCCTCAATAAATTATCGCAGAAGAAAGTTACTGGTACCGAACGATTGAAAATAAAGTCTACTTTTAAATGATATAGATAAAATTTGCTTAGGGGGCCATCTACATATTAAAACGAACCATAACTTTGTGTTTTTCAATAGCAGTACACAATTCTGACCGCATAAATGAACTTTACACCCTTCAATTAGCCTAAAAACAAATGTTTATGTAATTCGTATCATAAGTTTCTGAGAAACTAATTATTTTAAAACGAGCGTACTTTAAGGGCTGTATCTAAATTGAAGTTCGGAACTCGATTGTTAACCGAGAGAGCCCCCATCTTGATCAAGGCACCTTAAGAAGTCAATGAAGCCTGCTAGATTACAGGACAGCAGAAGAAATTTCAAAATATCTAGTCACTTCTATTATAGACGGCCCCTTAAACCATCATTTTGCCGTTTTTTAAGCATAATTTGAAAACTATTTGGAAAAAAAATGTGAAATTTTGGATTTCCCTAAAGCAGGACTTAATAAATCTAAATCCATCAAAAAAAATTGTAGGTTGCAATTCATAATTTTTTCGAATATTAATTTCATAATTCATATCATAAAATATAAAAATTGCAAATTCACTGTATTCATGTTTGGGTATAATAGTATTATTGCTATACAAAAAATTAGCACATTAGGAGCATAATTTCTGGAGATATAAATAAAAATATGAAAATGTAATTTAACATTAAAAGCACTAAATTTTGAATGTTTATAATTCAAAAACTTATCATTCAAATGACTTGAAATTCGGTGTCTAGGCATAGTTTGAACCGAAGATTTGAAATATCTCGTTAAAATTGGGTATTGTAATTGAAAAAAATGAAGTTTGGATTCGTTTTAATATGTAGATGGCCCTCTAAGCAAATTTTATATGCATCATTTAAAAGTAGATTTTATTTCCAATCGTTCGGTACCAGTAAGTTTCTTCTACGATAATTTGTTGAGGAGTTAGTAGGGAGTGTTTACTTTTTTTTTCCACAACTGTACCTGGATTAGAGTAGGTTTGCAATTTGTCTTTGGTTTCACTCCACTGTTCTCTCAGAATGTCAGCGGTAATTTTTGTGGCAGCTGCAGTAATATTTGGTTTAAGTAATCACTCTGCGTTGACAATTTCTAATGCATTATCATTATCCTGTTGCTGAAAAGTTTTCAGTTTTAGAGACTACGATTTCAATCTCAGAGAGTAAGTTTTGTTTCTTTTTTAGGGTTCCGTACTTAAAAAGTTAAAACGGAACCATTATAAGGTCACTCCTGTGTCTGTCTGTCACAGCCATTTTAATCGAAAACTATGGAACGTAGAAAGTTCAAATTGGGGGAAATAATAAGGACTATTGGCCCACATATTTACAGATTATTAAATATTTACAAATATTTTTAGGAAAAATGTAGAGGGGCTGATTAAGTTACTTGAAGAAACAAAGCTTTTCTTTGTATATCGTGTGGGGTATCATGTGAAAGCTTTTGTAACGCCGATCTCAAAAATACACTTGTTTTAATTTTAAGTATTATATTTTCAGAGATATCGTCAGAAATGTAGTGCAAAAATGCCCCCCCCCCCCCCGTCTATTTTCGAATCTACTGAAATTAAAATTATGAAAAAATTAGAGGTAGTAGACGTTAACTTAAACCTTGCAGGAAAATTATAGCGATTATCTAGGGTCACATAGTTTTTAAGAAAAGCCCATTTTTCCGTTACACACAAATTTCGATTTTCGTGCATTCAGCAAAGGCGTTGAGGAGCTCTGGAGGTACCTATCGTAACAGAAGTATAAAGGCATTGTTGATAATGATTTTTGAAAAAAAAAAGTCTGTAATTAGCCGAGATATTAACCCTTAAAGACACGGACGGTTTGGACATACATAATGAGAGTGGCGGCGTACTCTATGTACCATCAGCTTTTAAAGCCTAAATAACAACTTTTAATGATACATTTGTATAATACAATGTCCAGTAGCAATATAAAAGCAATAAACGTCAAATTGTTAAAAATAGACTGATTTAATTAGAATTAATCACATAAATACTATGGAATGCGCAACTAGTTAACATTGTGTGGTTATCTCAATACGCCCCCCGTGTTTTTAAAAGTTAATTAAAAACCTAACTGGAAAAACGCAGCATGGACCTAGGCGGCGTTACTTCTTTGCGACCTCCTTTCGAAGCGCGCTTAGCAAAATGACAAGTTTAAACTTTGAACAAGGGTTTTGTTTTAGCTACACTGTAAAAAGAAAAGATTAATATTACTACGCTGAATTTTTATGAAATGCCAAATGAAGTTTAAATATGCACTTCTTCTATTGTTAGTGCCGAATTAAGTTCATCATAAACAGATTAGGATAAGATTTAAATAAGAGTTATACAGAATAGCAATACTTGATATTATTTAGGCTTCATATCTCTTTGAACTTCTATACGGTATACCCATACCCATTCATACCTTTCTAGCATATATATACAGCTATAACGAACCCTACATTTTATAGTTTTTTACAAAGTCTTATTTTTCTTTTAGCAACGATTTTTTAATAATACAGTTAATAATTCATATATTTATTGTACGGAACCCTCTGAGCGCAAGTAATACTCGGACTTGACAGTTTATTTCTTTTAAAGTTGGAGAAGCATATATGGGATTTGTGTTTGGGTTGTTATTTACCATTTTTGCCAATTCCTCTTCTTGCTGTTTTCCTAATTTACAACGACAAGCAAAAGATTTTTTTGCCATGTTACTTTTATGGGTACTTACTATAACTTAAGTAGACGATCACTAAAAACAAAAAATAGATAGAAAAAGAGACATTACAAAACTAGATTAAAAAATTAAATTATTTTTTAAATCTTAAAACTTGCTAAATATAGTAACTTATTTTATTTGACATTAAGAGCAATGTCAGACGGCATTGTGAATGGATAATACGTAAGCAAAAAAGCAGCAAAAAAGACGCCCGTCTGACAATGGTCTAACAAGCTAAATCTTATTACCCTTAAACTAGAGCGTAGTTGAGAGGTGTTAAACGCAATGGGGGTGCAAGCCATTTTTCATATTGGTATACCATGGCTCGCGCGCAGTGACATAGCCAAAAAAAAAAATCGTTGACGGTTCGAAATTTCTGACGAAATTTTTATTTTATTTTCTAAAAAATTTATTTCCTTAAACAAACGAAATAAAAATTCTCCCACAAACAGATAAAATTCATAATCGCTAGGGAACGGAGGGGGCGCGACATTAGTAGATGATGTAAAAGAGGGGGGGGACGCAGAGTGCAAAAGTTTGAGAACCACTGCAATAAGATATCTCAAAAGTATATTATAAAACCATCAAATCTAAAGAACTTAATGAAAAGTAAATGTGAACTTACTAATATAATCCAAGGAAAGTTGTAGATCCAATAAGAAAATGATACTTATAAATGAATTAGAACGTTCTGCTAAGAAAGTCACAGTAAATGATCGACGGCCAAAATAAAAAATAAAATAAAAACAAGACTGATAGTCAAAATTTGGCGCCCCCTCTATTTCTGCGCCCGGGGCGACCACCCCCTTCGCCCCCCCTTTCACACGGTACTGCTGAAAGGAAAGGGATTGTGAAATGCGTGCCGCGTATCTTGCTTTCTTATACTCTGAACAACATGCTGCTTACAGGGAAAGAACGTGAGGAAAATTGTAAAAGATTTATTATCAGAACGGACAAAATTCCGCAGATGCATTACGTGTCTACCGCAGAAACCATGGGCTAGGTGTACTGTAAAATGTGTATGGGACTTGATACGCAAATTTGAAGAAACTGGTTGCACATGTGATCGATCTCGGCCTGGACGACCTTCCGTTCCTGTCGAGGCTGTTGCAGAAGTCCACGAGACGATAAGCGAAGTTCCTCTTGCAAGTGCACGCGGCGTTTTACGCGTTCTGCAGTTGCCGAATTCTACGGCCCGCAAGATTCTGCGCCCTGTTCTTCACATGTTTCCGTATCGGTACCAGAGTGTCCAAGTGTTGCAAGCGGGTGATAAGCAACAACGGTTAGATTTTTCGAATTAATTCCTCATCCGGTATGACGAGGATGACAGCTGGCTTTTACGCATTCTGTGGAGGTACGAGGCCCACTTCTCGTTAACTGGTAACTAGGGTTGGATTATTTATCAATATATCGACAGATATTGATATTTCTTAACTATCGCAATAACAATATCTAAATTTTGACTCTGTTTTTATATATCTCAATAAAACAACAGCGTTTAGCAAACACTGCAATTTCGAGCACGAGCCCCGAAAAAATATCGTCAAATATCTCATAACTCAATAAAATAATAAAGTTTTGCGCTCACCGCCAGAGCCTCGGAAAAAAAAGAAAAACCATTCCAATGTTTTCAATATCCTGCTTCATCCAAAACAGAAAATCTACCTCGATACTCTTTCTTTCCCCTGATTATCTGCGTTAGAAATTATCCCAACCATTGCAATACTTTTCTTCACTGTAAACCTAGATTTTGTTCGACTGTCTGCGTAAAATACTGAATAACACTTATCGTCAGTTCTTCTCTCCTAACTGTGTTTGGCCAACACGTATTACAATAACTCCAGATATTGATACCTTATGAATAATCAAATGAGCACTGGTTATTCGTTGTCGTGTTTGATACAGAAGATAGCTGGTTATCATCGAGTCTATACCTGAGGGGCTGAAATGCTCGACTTCCGAGCAACCAATAAGAGTCCGCTAATGGGAAAGTTTCGCCTTTTGTTTACGACCAAGTTGGTGAAAAGCTCAAGGTCAAAGCAGTCAATCACTGCGATGATTGGTTGCTTTTACGAAGAGCTTCCCAGTCAGTAATACTTATTCATATTGTACTTTGTTCTTTCTTTTTTGTGGTTTGTCGTACTTTCGTTAAAGCGAAGTTTTCTGGAGTGAATTCAATGTATCCTGCCTTGATATTTTTCAGCTATAAATGAATATTTATCAAAAAAAAAAAAAGTATAAAACTATTCCGAAATGTGATTTGAGTATTTATATTTTTAAAAAAAAGTTTCAATGTTGTTTTCTTGCAGTAAATAGGTAGGAAGATATAACTACAGTGATTTTTTCTGTTAAGAATGAATTGATTCCTTAGAGAAAGACTGAAAAGCAATATTTCTGTTGCGTCTATCATACACTGAATCCTATTTAATAACAAGTTTATTAGCGTGGCATGTGGCATTAAATTAATTTCAGTTTTTCCCGAGTTTCCTCTTTTTCTGTGCAATTAAAATAAGATCGTCAACGTCCTAAATTTGAGAATATTTTATTTTAGTTTGTATTTTATAATTTTCCCAGTTATTCGCAATGTAATTAAATAGTTAAAATGTTACTGATAAATAATGTATTGAATAGGAAGAATAGGAAACATACTATTTTTGAAGGAAAATACTTTGAAACAAATGGTATAAGTGTAAACAGATATCAAACATTAGTTTCTTTTCTAAAATATTTTTTGTATAAATATATATACTTATTTTAATGATGCTTCGTGAGCATATAGGTATGAGACATTGATTAGTTGTTCTCTACATCTGTTTTTACTTAAATTGCTGCTATTATACTTTTTATGTTTCGAAATTAGAAATATTCCTATTTTTGCACAATTTAAGGTAGTTATCGCGATATAACACCAACATCAATATTAACTCGTTGATATATTGCAATATTAAAGTTCTGATATCGTCCAGCCCTACTGGTAATTTTAATTCAAAGAACTGCGTGCACTGGGCAGACAATAATTCCCAATGATGTGGTTGCACTTCCGTTACTGCACGAAGAAAAACTGAGTGTGTAGTGCGGTATAACAAGTACCTTCATCCGCGGTCCTTACTTTTTTGAAGAGGTTACTGCCGCAAGTCTACAAACGTGTACGGTAATGAGTGCTCGCTAGAAATGTTGACTAATTACGTCATTCCTAATTTGGAATAGCGAAATGCTCTACCTGACGTCGTGTGGATGCAAGATGGCGCTCTTCCACATGTGGGGTCTTCTGCTAAACGTTTCTTAACAGTTTCGTGTCAGAATTATCTCCCGCCATTTTACGTTTCCGTGGCCGTCAAGGTCCCCTGATCTCACTGCATCTGATTTGAAGACCATCAGACGTCACATTCAACAGATTCCTCGCTTCATGGTACATGCTTCAGTGCCGTTCACCAACTGCCACATTCAAAGTGTCATCGTGTGTGAAGGAGGTCTCATGGAAAATTTGTGAAACACAATACAATTTTTTGTTGCCTGTTGCTTCTCTGTTTTTATTGGTTGTTTTAATTTTTCTTAGTCTGTCGAGCGCATTAATTCTCATGCTACCGGTACGGTTCTAACGTTACTTATGTTTTTTCAATATGACCCAGCAGAGAAAGAAACAGTGGGCCATCAGCTGGAAAAAAGACGGCAGCCAGCACTGCCATCAGCGGTAAAGTGCAATGGTGCCATTACTTAAACTTGTACAAATGTGTCCGTGTGGAATGCAGCTGGCCCATCAGTGATGGCCAACAGCAGGTCAGTATTGGTATGCCATCACATTACATCAACCCGGCACTTTGCTTGCAGTGCTAACACCTATCCCACTGCTATTCCTTTGCTGGCCCAGCACTTTCCCTTACAAAAATTTCCTACAGAATTCTATAAAAAAAACAAAGTATTACGGCTCTTTTTTCTATAAGCTAGTTTCGCCAGGAGCTATAGAAATATCTGTAGAAGTGTCTATAGAAATATTTGAACTTTCGGTTTCCATGTGGTCTCCCTCCCAAGTACTGACCGCGCTCGATGCTGTTTGGTTTTCGTGATCAGACATGAGCAAATACTTTCAGCGTATGCTATGACCGCTCGTAGCTTTCAAGCTCTCATTACACTATTTCAAGTTTGTTCTTTTGTGATTTACGTTCCCAATCATTTAACTGGTATAGAAATTATTGTATTGTATAGAAATCCTATATATTTTTATATGTTTTTTTATTATTGATTTTGAACTGTGTAAATTATGAAAACCGAAATCCTTTGTAACTTAGTAAAACCAGATTTAAGGAGAAGAATTTAATAAGCGTTGAAAAAAAGCAATTTATTTATTTATTCATTTACTTATTTATTTTGTTGGTGGCAATGGTGCTATATTATTTACATTTTCAAAAAAAAAATTAGCTTCACAGCTTAAATTGTGTTAAGATATTCATTTCAGATTTGTGTTCAAATACTCAGTGTCTTCGATATTCGCAACGCCACCTAGCGTAAGGGTTCCCAGCAATAATACTTTAAAAGTTCGTGCACTTCCATGCAGTGGTGGGCCAGCGCATGAGATAAAACGGAAGCCCACCAGAATTTTATCTGATGATTTCCAGCAGCAAAGTTGATTGAAGCTGTCCAACAGTGGTCATGCAGTGGCAGACCATTAGCCAGCATTTCTCCATCATTGCCAGCATCTATCTTACTGCTGGCCAGCAATTTCCTCTTTGCTGGGGAAGATCACATTCCAATAAAAAATGTAGGTGTTGCGATTTGAAATTTTCAAATTTTTGTCACTTTAACCCTAACTGTTAGGGTTTATCTGTTGTTTTTTATGTGATTCTTGAACGCATACCTCAAAATACTTTAAACCAAAATTTCATTCAGTTTCTGTGAACAGTATGATAGCTAGGGGCTCATATATCGAGATAGTTTTTTTTATAATCACCTTGTATATTACTGGCGTCGCATTAAAGCATATTTACACAAGTTAGAGCACGCACAGACAGACAGAACAGTCACAAACATTTTTCACGTGTGCGGAAAAGTGTCAAAACGCCAGGGGTGAAGCCAATTTTTAAGGGGGGGGGGGGAAATACACTCGATCGCATGTCTGAAGACGGAGACTGGCAAATGATTAATGCATTTGTAAATTCAATATTAAATTCACTGGAGATGAAAAACGTACCGGAATAATTATTTTTTTCTCCATATAGTGTTTGCACACCACAGCTATAGTTTCGAGAACACATATTTATCTGTTTCATCATCAGGCGACATTAACAGAGGCTATGAGGCAAGGATAAAAGCAATTCTGCCTAGTAGTGCTGTTTTTATCTTTGATAAGAGCTCTCTGCTAATGTCACCTGATGATAGAAGCAGATAATTAATTGCTCTCGAATCTATAGTCGTATACTGTAATCATTATATGAAGAAACAAGATTTATTTCACTATATTCAGCATTCATTTGTAAATGTAGGCAGAAAATGATAGATAGCACTACACTATATTAACGTATAAAAGTAAACTATAGATTAAATTACCCTACTCTTTATGATCTAAATGAAGCGAATGTTTAGAATTTGTCATCAACTAACATTCAGGACTTCGCTTTTAATTTTCCTTAGCATATGAAAATGAAAGACAGATGGTAATTGTTTGTTTGTTAATTGTGATAGCATCTATGTCCCTTTTATCTTTCATTATGTTTGACAGTAATCTTTTGTCTTTTAGTTATTGCGATGAATGAAATAAAATTCTCTCTGGTACAGAATGATAATAAGATAATCAACATAACTTTATGTGAAAATAGCACCATGAAGCTATCTACATGAAATAGGTCATCTCATAGGGACACATTTGGTATAGGTTTTAAAATAACAGTCCAGTTTTCGATCAATCAATGACGTTTTCGTGTATTTTACTGCTTTCAGAAACTCAAATTACGCGATAATCATTCATTTAAAAGATATTGATTGTTTTTATGCAGTTAATAAATTCCTATTATCGTATTTTCTTTAGATGTGTTCCTGTTTTTTTTAATTGTAGAGCGGAATTTCCGCCTGGTGTTAGGAATTTGAATTGCTAAATCTCAAATCAATATTTTAAACGCTAATTGGTGTAAGGTGGGGCGCGCCTATTATTTTTATTGAGGGAATTTACACACACACAATTGCATGCGAGAAGCGTAAAAATAAGTTTTATATAGATTGGTAGTAGAAATTAGTGCTCGTACTCAGTGTTGTAGCGATAAAAAAAACCCAGAGGGTATACGCTAGAGAGTCAGAAAGTATACGCTAAAGTCATGAACGTCACGCCTAAAGTATACGCTTAGTTTTATTGGAGAAACAGAGGGTATTCAGAGCTTCTTAAAAAAAATCAGAAGGTATACGGCGCATTCCTTCAACTACAACTCTGCTCGTACCGTATAAAATCAAACACAAGACGTAATTCAAGCGTATTTACTTCCAATTAGTTGTGACCAGTTTCAATTTATAGTGACTTTTATAAAAATAAATTTTGGCTCATTTTCGAAAAATCTTCTGCATACAATGTGTTAAAGTATTTTTTAAGATCTTCATCTGCGGAATGGACTCTCGGCGACCTCGATGTGATTTTTTGCGCTATTTTGCGATATTCATTATAGTTTTTAATTAATATCTCGGCTAATTAACAAAAGATAAAAAATCTGAGCCTCATGTGCATTAGGACCATCCTTGTTTTATCAGCATCCAAATATTCAGGCCGCTACGACGTGCCGGTAGATTATCCTAGCCAAGGATCTTCTACATAAGGTTGTTCCATTTGAAGGATAGCCAATCAGAGCAGAGCGGGACTGTTACGTCATGTGGCGGACAAGATCGGAGATCGAGCAGCCTCGTGAGAAAGTAAATGGATGCATAAAAGAACGGAATATGAAGTAAATAAATTTTTAAAAAGCAGATAGATCTTCGAAAGTAAATTGAACGAAATCACTTTCCTTAAAATAATTTGTTCAAACACTAATTGGAGTTAATTAAATCTAACAAAAATATAGCTGTGAAAAAAGGGAACCAAGTTCTGTAAAGACAATGGCAAGAAAAGAAGTGATATCTAAGTGGGTGCCAAGTTCAAATAAAATTCACTCAAACTTACCTACTGAAGTATTATAGCATTTTTAAAATTGTTTAGAAATAAAAATTATTGATAGCATATTAATAATAAATCTAGAACTTGGCAAGTTTTTACCTACGAGTCATTTATTTTTAATAATGACATTATTATATCAAATCTTGTTATTTCATGATTGGAAGCCTTAATTTGAGTGAGCTCCTTCCCCTTGAAGGGCGGTGGGATAAAATATAGCCCACCTAATTTAACTGCAAAATGCCACATTGACACCAGAATTCAGGACTAAAAAGTTTAATTTTATTAAATACGTGAAAAGAAGCTTTTATCCATTTTGAAATAAATTTGTTTTTAAATTCTGGTGTGATTCAATCATTTCAGCATTTCACGAATAAAAGATATTTGCCCCTGAAAGGGTTAAAGGGGTGCAGTCTCTAGAGTGATGACCAAGAACAAGCGTAAGTATATCTGTCTCTTTATCAGGTATCTTAGTCTGTTTGCATTGAGGTTTCTGGAGGGTGGGTGCTAGAGTGATAACCAAAGACGAGCGGGAGTGTGTATCTGTGTATTTATTGGTTTATCAAATCTTTAACATGAGTCATTTGTGTATAAAACTACATTAATTTCTTTTTTTGTAATGTCATTGAAATTAATATTAACATCACCATTTTATTAAGACATGAAATTGATAGGCATAACATTTATCAAAAACTTGCCAAGTTCTAGATTTATTATTAATGTGCTATCAATAATTTTTATTTCTAAACAATTTAAAAAATGCTATAATACTTCAGTAGGTAAGTTTGAGTGAATTTTATTTGAACTTGGTACCCACTTAGATATCACTTCTTTTCTTGCCATTGTCTTTACAGAACTTGGCTCCCTTTTTTCACAGCTATGTTTTTGTTAGATATCATTACTTTTTGTAAAGTTACAATATATTTAGACACTTTACTTAATGCTTTTTAATGCGTTTACATGTGACTATTTTATTCACCAAGCACCATTCAATTTTAATTTTAATTTCCTACAACAAACTATTTGGCTGTCAATTTGCGGCAGAAATCTATATTTTAATACTGCTACATTGAATGCATGTTTTGAAACGAAATGTATTGATTCGAAATTTTTATTGTTTCTGAAGCAACAATTCCTATTAAATTTCTATATTAAATTTTCCTATTAAATTTTCCAATTAAATATCCTATTGCTGGGCCTGCTTTTTTGTACTGAAAGTGAAAAATAAAGTTATGTGCTTATGCCACACACTATGTATCATTCATCCATGGTTGCCGGCAAAGAGGCAGTGCAGAGGAAGGACATTGCCCCTCCCTGGATTTTCAAATTTAATTAACTAAATATCCTTTTCTCTGATGATTTTGAAAATAACAAGTGGGTAAGTGTGATCACAGATTGCACCGAGGGTTTCGTTTAATATTCCTTTAAAAACACTTTATCCTTTTGAAAAATCTGTTAGTTCCACATTTCGCAACCAGGGGCGCACTCTATTCTAAACAAACCTCTAACCGAACGAAACTCCGCTTTACATACTATCCGTAGATATATTAGTCGAGGGGATTGAGCCCATAGCACCCGAGATAAGTAGGCGCCCTGGCGGTAAAAAGTGGAACTAAAATATGTAAGGCTATGGGGCATAATATAAAAGAATGGTCAAAGGGGTGTCGGTAAAAGTTGGAAAAGTGCTCCCCGGGTGAAAAGGGCGGAGGCTAGAAAAATTGCTTAAAATACACAATTTAGAGCCCGGGGGAGTAAATAATATAAGACTTTTTGAAAATTTTATGATTTGTCGTGTGGTCTGAGGTATTCAGCTATACGTATGCAAAAAGTCATGTCTACAACTTAATTAGAGGCTCCCTTAGAAAGAATTGCTTAAAGTACATATGTGGTACCTCAAAGGGTTAAGCGGAAGACTTTTTCAAGATTTTATGATTTGTCACCTGGCCACAGGTGTTCTGCTATAAGTATGCAAAATTTCAAATCTGCCTTTTAATAAGGGGCTCAGTTAGAAAGAATTGCTTAAAATACGCATGTGAAAGCCCAAAGGGTTAAATGTACGACTTTTTCAAAATTTTATGATTTGTCACATGATGGTGTTCAGCTATAAGTATGCAAAATTTCACGCCTCCAACCTAAATAGGATCTCACTTAGAAAGAATTGCTTAAAATACGCATGTGGAAGCCCAAAGGGTTAAATGTACGACTTTTTCAAAATTTTATGATTTGTCATTTGATGTGAGGTGTTCAGCTATAAGTATGCAAAATTTCACTCCTCCAACCTAATTAGGGGATCACTTAGAAAATTTTTTTAAATACACATGTGGAATCCCAAAGGGTTAAATGTACGACTTTTTCAAAATTTTATGATTTTTCATTTGATGTGTGTTCAGCTATAAGTATGCAAATTTTCACGCCTCCAACCTAATTACGGCTCACTTAGAAAATATTGTTTAAGATACACATGCGAGAGCCCAAAGGGTTAAATGTGCGACTTTTTCAAAATTTAATGGTTTGTCATTTGATGCGAGGTGTTCAGCTATAAGTATGCAAAATTTCCCACCTCCAACCTAAATAGGGGCTCACTTAGAAAGAATTTTTTAAAATACACATGTGGGAGCCCAAAGGGTTAAATGTACGACTTTTTGAAAATTTTATGATTTGTCGTTTGGTGTGAGGTGTTCAGCTATAAATATGCAAAATTTCACGCCTCCAACCTAATTAGAGGCTCACTTTGAAAGAATTGTTTAAAATACACATAGCGGAGCGCAAAGGGTTAAATGTACGACTTTTTCAAAATTTTATGGTTTGTCATTTGATGTGAGGTGTTCAGCTATCAGTATGCAAAATTTCACTCCTCCAACCTAATTAGGGCTCACTTAGAAAGAATTGTTTAAAATGCACATGTGGGAGGGCAAAGGGTTAAATGTACGACTTTTTCAAAATTTTATGATTTGTCATTTGATGTGAGGTATTCAGCTATAAGTATGCCAAATTTCACGCCTCCTACCTAATTAGAGGCTCACTTAGAAAGAATTGTTTAAAATACACATGTGGGAGCGCAAAGGGTTAAATGTACGACTTTTTCAAAATTTTATGGTTTGTCATTTGATGTGAGGTGTTCAGCTATCAGTATGCAAAATTTCACTCCTCCAACCTAATTAGGGGCTCACTTAGAAAGAATTGTTTAAAATATCTCAATTTTTAAAATGTATCAATTTGTTGATTTTCTGTAAGCAAGTAAATCCAGATAAACCACCAGTAAGTACATAGGTTTACAATGGAAGTCTATGGGAATTTGGCGAAATATTAGAGATATCGCCAAGGTGGCATCACTTTTGGCGACTAATTTTGATCGCCAAATTTGGCGAGATATCGTCATGTTGGTGAGAAACTTGGCGGTATTTGGCGACAGAACAGCGTCCCCTCCTAAGGCAAATTAAAATTTCGCCTAATAGACGCAATGTTAAAGTAAAAATGGGCACACCCAGGTGGGTAATTCATCGATTTTCTCAATTTTTTTATTCTTTTGTTTAGTTTTATAGTGTAAACGAACTTCGCACGAAATTTGAAGTCTGTAGCTGCAGTAGATATACGAGATCTTTTTGATGAGTGAGTGAGTCAGTCAGTGGTAAAATTATCGATTATCAGACATTTTCAAATGTCATTATCTCGGAAACTAATTATGCGTTATAATTATTTATAAAATTTTGGATTTTAGGTAATTAGGGTGGCCTTACTACACATTTCGTATAACAAGTACGTAGGTCTCATAGATTTTCAGTAGTAGAGCATCGAAATTTGACGAAAACAGCTCGAAATGGTTCGTGTAAATAACACACGGCTATGTCAGGCGAACTTGGCTGACACACTGCCGTGTGTCTAGATATAAAATATATAATTGCTAAATAATATCGCGATACGTTTTGTTTGCATTCAAACACTTGAGTAAATTCACGAAAAAAAAATAAATTTTTAATGCATAAAAGTACAAATAAAAACTTTTAAACTATTGCAAGATAAAATGAATTATATGAATATGATGACACAGCAGTAGTTATAAAATGACTAGAATTATCAAACAGAATAAATTAAACAAAAGTCACGCATGAGGAACTTTTAACAATAATGCATTGTCCGATTACTAGATATAAGTTTTCAAAAAATTTCGAATGTCACTATGCTTATTCAGGATTTAAATAACACTAAAAATATTACTCTATAATTAAACTAATTCTATTATGAAAATAATATGTACTATACATATTTGTTACATTATGATATACAAATAGCAATATCGTTATTTCATATATGCAAAATTTCAGCAAAAACTGAAAATTTTAAAACAATTCATCAACAATCAGTTGTTTGAACAATTTCAAATCAGTTTCAACAATTTCAAAACAATCAGTTCAAAAATTTCCAGGTTATCTAAACACATCGAATATAACATTTCTCCACACAAATAAGAAATAATAGAAAGAAAATTTATGGAGATATACAGATTTAACAATGAATTAACATTTTCAATAAATAGGAAGGAAAAAAAAAGTAAGAACCATTAACATACATTTAATAAATCAATGTGACTAATACTTTTTACATACTATCAGGTAGCAAAATCATTGATCCTCATTAAGAAACAAAATTCAATTTTTAAATTCATTAGTTTCAAATGCACATCAATATGATTCAAATATCTGTAACAATATATATACGCAAGGCTTAGTTTCTAGCAAAAAAAAAAAAAAAAAGCTACCAGAGGTCTAATATTCAGCAATAATAACAACTAAGTGTATAACCCCCCCCCCCCCCTTTCACACACACATGCATATTTATATTTCATACATTATTTACAAATTTTAAAGCAATTTCGTCTTCCTCGAAAAGAAATTATATGTACATACATATAATATATTTTGACATATCTTTAGGCATTAATATATTATAAATTCTTATAAATGATCAGAGCAAAAACATTAAAATTAGGAGTGGGGTATTTTCAGAAAATCCTGCTCGTCGCAGACTTGGCATTGGTGCGCAATATTTATAAACTGCGGGTGTGTGTCCTGGCTAATATTTAAATATTCACTAAAAATAAAATAGTACTGGAACCGCGCTCCTGTGTCAGAGCAAATTAAGTACCGCGCGGAGCTAGAAAGTTTATCAGAGAGAATATTTTAAAAACACGAACAAAAAGCAGCGAGTAAAAACGGCAGAAACAGTTACGACTAATTCTGTCATTCCTCATCGCTGTTCTAAAATCATTAAAAAAAAAAAAAAAAAAAAAAAAAAAAAGAACGCTACACATGACACACTATGTGGTAGGACACACTTTGGTAGGAAAGAACGCAAAAGATTGGAGATGGGAAGGAAAGAAAAATAAAATTTATGCATTGGTTTTTTAGAAACACTATTTTCGCTGAAATTCGGAATGAGCGCAAATGAATTCCGACCAATATTTAAATTTCCACTAAAAATAAAGAAGTAGCGAAGCTGAGCTCCGGCGCAAATTAAGCACTGCTTATAGGTTATTACCTCAACCCTACATTAATTTTCATCTTAAATTCCTTCTTCATTTATTAATCAGAACATAATATTTAATAAAGTAAATATTATCGTTATTCTGTTTGCGAATCGCCGGGCCAGTTAGAAACGAAATGCATATCACTGCCTCAGCAGCAAATGTACAACAGAACTATGAAAAATCGAGAAAATCGTTATCACAGCGCCCCCTCCCAAGGTTACATATCCATTTTCAACTGGGACTTGGCGTCAATAGTCAAAAACATATGTATGAAGTTTGGCTCAAACCTATGCTTTCCGATGAAACAATAATGAAAATGGCACAAAAATCGCTATTACAGCGCCCCCTCCCGGCGGAATATCCCCAAATTCAACCTGGACCTGCTGGTCATAGTAAAAAATATACACTTGAAATTTTGTTCAATTCTATGCGTAACTTCATACACTTTTCGATGATAGAATATTGAATATGGCTCAAAAAATCGCTACTACAGCACCATCACAGCAAAACACTTGTATGAAATTTGGTTCAATTCTATGCATAACTTCGTACACTTTCCGATGATATAATGAGACACACGTATACACAGACAGACAGATATTTTGTAAAAACATGTTTTTCGGTATCTCCTACCCTTAAAACGTGTAAATCCGTCGAAAACCGGAAGTCGAACAAAATTTCGACTACAATATCTTCTTCTATTACACTACCCAAGAAAAAAAATATTTTTGTCAGTTTCCTGGTTCTAGATAGTCAATTCTTACTAATTTTGGGTTGAGAAAAACGAATATGTAAATGAAAATTTTTTATTAGCTCTTGTTTTCAAGATACAATACAACCCACTGGAGAACGACACACAACATCCCGCACATCGATTTAAAAGCAAATTGAAGAAAAAAAATTCCTATGTAATAAATACAATACAATAGGCATGTTTCATTAAACAATGTTCATTTTTCAGAAAGCACTGGTTGTTTTTAACCTATTCTTGCAAACGTTTCCTTTTGTATTGCCTCTTGTATGTCAACGCCGCGCCGGAGCATCTCTTGTAACAGTCCAGCAGTAGTCGGCCAGCATTGACTCATCCCAACGACCCTGATATCTACGTTCCATTACAGAAATATCATTGTAAAACCTTTAACCGTGCTCATCGCTTACAGCTCCACAGTTTTTAGGGAAAAATCAAGATGGGAGTGGAGGAAATGAAGTTTCAGAGACATGTTGCATCCAAGGTCATGGTACTTTTGTAGGAGTTCTTTCACCAAGTGTTGGTAGTTCTCGGCCTTTCTGTTGCCTAGAAATCTTCGTACCTTCTCCTTTGAAGGCTTCCCAGGCAGCTTTCTCTTTCTCTTCCAAAACTTTATCAAAAGCAGGGTCCTTCATTATTGTGCGTATTTGAGGGCCCACAAAGATTCCCTCTTTAACCTTTGATTCACTCAGTCTTGGAAATTTCGCTCTAAGGTACTGGAAAGCCTCTCCATCCTTGTTCATGGCTTTCACGAAGTTCTCCATTAATCCCAGCTTAATGTGCAGGGTTGGAAGCAGAATTTTTTTTTTTTTGATCAACTAGAGGCTCATTTTGGACATTTATTGCCACGGGATTTAGATTTCTTGATGGCTATTTGTCTTTTGAGTAGTGAGAGTTTCTATCTCGATTGTCCCAGAAACACAGAAAATAGCAGTACTTGGTATAGCCTAATTGCATTCCCAGGAGTAAAGCAATTACTTTCAACTCACCACAAATCTGCCATTTATGATCCTCGTATTTGATTGACTCGAGAAGTAATTTCACATTCTCGTAAGTTTCCTGCATGTGAATGGAATGTCCAGTGGGAATGGAAGGAATAATGTTGCCCTTGTCTAGTAAGACTGCTTTCAAACTAAGTTTGGAAGAGTCTATAAATAACCTCCATTTCCGTGATCATGGGTTATGTTCGTGGAATTCATCAAACCATTAACATCAGTACAAGCAACAAAATGTTCTTTCTTCTCAAAGAAATGAAGAAGATTCTTATGACGAGTCCTGTATTCTGTGATCTTGTCATCTGGTTGGAGTAGATGCCATTGCTTCAGTCTTGATGCCAAAAGCTCTGCTTTCCCCTTTGGCAAGTCAAGATCTCTTACGAAATCATTCAATTCTGTCTGATTTAGTCTGTGAGGCTCATTCAAATCTTCTGCCTTGAAATCTGGGTCATGGGAAGTTCCAGGTCTAGTGACGTCTTCTTCTACAGCATCATCCTCTTCAATCTCATAATTTTGAAGTTGTTCAGGAATTGGCAGATTAGCCGAGTGAGAAACGGGCCGAATGGCTGATGGAACACTGGGATACTGTACTGATTCCTTCTTTTTTGTCCAACCTCGATTCATGACGGGCGTCATGCAGAAATAACAATTGTCAACGTGGTTTGTTTGTTGGCTCACGCCAAATCATGGGTACAGCAAACTTCATTCTTCGTTTCTTCCCATTCAGCCACTCTCGCAGTCTCACTGAGCAAGAGTTACAACAAACATGTGGGGCCCATGGTTTATCCTGGTCACCTACCTTCACACCGAAGTAATGGAAGTAAGCTGTCTTTACAACTGGGCTAATGGTTCGCTTCTGGGCTTCAAAAGTTATTTCACCACAGATATAACAAAAGTTGTTGACGGCATTAACACACTTCCGTAGCATTCTGATCTGAAAGAAGAAAATTTTAAATTTTAGTTTGATTAATTCTGAAATAACAAGTATTAAAAAAATAGTTTTTAAATCGTAATTTGATTTTAAATTGTCAAATTTATTATTATTTTTTAATTTTTGTATTTAAAAGCCCATATTTTTCTGAAAAAAGATACCAAGCGTGTTAATAGACATCCACTACACCTGTTGAAATTGCAAGCTCTATGATCAAAATGTCAGAAATCGTAATTGAAACATAGCCTCAAAACAGCAATTTTTACTGGTTTTAAACTCCAAAGTGGACTTAAAGATTTGAAATTTTATTCAAAAAGTCAAATAGAGTTATGGATACCTTCGATTAGACTGATACAGTTGATATAATTAAATTGCTTACCTTTAGTTGTCAGGCGAAAGCAGAGAATGTCACTTGAATCGTGCACTGTTATCTTTTTTCGTTCCACTGATGCTCTCATCGGTTCAAAAGACGGTCGGTCCCAAGTAAGGTGCTTATATCTGCTGCGGAAAAAGAACGTCAAAAAGATTTTCTACACAGAGAATGCAGTTGAGGGGAATTACAGCTATTAGGAGTAGTAGCTTCCGAACATTCGATTTCCCTTAAAACAGCCATAAGTGAGATTTCTCAAGTTGGTTCCTATCTTGAAAACAAGAGCTAATCTCAACTTTTTATGTTGATTTTCGTGTTTAGCGAGACAAAATACTTTGGAAATAACTATTTTTAAGCCCGAAACATTTTTGATGTTGGGTAGTGTTATAGATAAAAGAAGGTTAAAAAAGATAATGCTAAAACAAATATTTTAATAGGGAAATTTTTTTTTATTAAAAAAACTATAATATCAAAAGAAATTTTTTAAATTTTTCATGCAATTTTTGCCTTTTTTTTTTTTAATTTGCGGCGATTTTCCCATATGAATAAAAGGAATCCGGCTTTATTTTTTAGCCCAGTATAATAAATCTTGACATTTTTTTCAATAAAATTTATTCAGAGTTTGCATTTTTCGCGAGTTTTTTATACGAATTTTAGAGTTTTGAGATTTGTAAAAGAAACTCGGTTACCAACATTTAGCCAAATATAATAAATTTTCTCCTCTGCGAGTTTTGAACTTTTTTTCCATTTCATGGCGATTTGTCTGCATTTGTGAAAGAAGTTCGGTTTTAATCTTTTAGTCCAATATAGTAAATGCTGTCCTCTTTTTCTTTTGTTTTCTTTCTTTCTTTTTTTTCTTTTTTTTTTTCACTTTCATTTAAGTTTCATTAAGTTCTCGCGATTCTTTTATGCAATTTTTAGAGATTTTCGCGTTCTGCAGAAATTTTTTGGCGTTCGTAAAAGGAATCCGGCTTTAAAATTGAAGCCTAATATAGTAAATTTGGCCTCTGCTATTTTAGTGTTTTTCGTTGCGAATCTCTAGAATAATAATCGTCAGTTAACAAAATGCCCGGCTTTTGAAGAATTCTGGTTTTGAGACTTTGTACTGTATTTTTTAATCTGTCTGTTCTCCAAGAGTTATTAGAAAATGTTGATATAGTGCATTTACTAGGTTTTTTTTTCAAAAAGTCTGTTAAGGGGTCTCAGGACTCTTAAAGCTTTAAAATTTTCGAAATTTTAATTTTTTTAGATGTTAAACTCCTATCTTTTCTGAACATTTTTATATAATTGTTTTCTTGAAATTCCTATTAGAACTGAAGTTATGGCTTTTACATTTATACACGTTCAATAGTTGAAGCGTCGTTTCGGAAACTTTGAAGCCATTATTCTCCAAATGACGTTTTTGGGCATAACGCGCACGATATCTCTAAAACTTATGAATATTTTTTCATGAAATTTTCAAAACACATGTTTCATGTTAGTCTGTATAAATTGAACCTAAAATTTTCTTTTTATTGTTCAAAACAATATTTTTTTAGGTGATTATACTGTTGAAATTTTCTTAATTTTGCATTAGCTAAATACAACTTTGTATTAAAAATATAAAAAAGCTTTAAATACAAATTTATTTAGGTTCAGGGTAATTATTACAATCTGAAGTATAAGTAGGTACCAAAATTTTCATTCTAGTAATAACACTTATTTTGTAATCGCGCGCGTAAGCTGTTATGCCGATTTTTTGCTCGAAAAATGTCTAACAGTTTGGAGCACCCTGTAAATGTTAATTCTGCATCGTATCATTTTTTAAATACATGAAATGAAAGAACATACTTATATATTTTATTCCAATTAAAATTGTGTCTTAAAATCAAATACATTTTAAGATATTAAATGTTGAAAATGGTCTTTTTTTTTTCTTTTTTTCCAATTTTAAGAGTCCTGAGACCCCTTAATATAATTATAATAGAATAATTAAAATCATTCACAGAAAAAGAATTCTATCGCAGAACGGCATACAGAATACTATTGAAACAAGCGAAGCGAGGCGAATTTGTCCGCCGGGGCTAACGAAAAAGACGGGCTACCGTGCTTCTCCGATTTCGAGTAGTCACGTGACGCTCGCGGTCTCAGCTGAACTGAGCAGATGCGTGTGACAAAATAAATTATCGTCTAGGCTTTAGATTTACTATCATATTAAAATCATTCTTTTATTTGATAGAATTCATTACTTTACAGTATAATGAAAACATTAAAACGTTGTTTTTATTTCACAACATTACATTAAATAAAAAGTAAACTGCATAATGTATGTTTTCTTTTAGTTCTAATTCTTTTCTATCTAGGGAAAATCTTATATATGTTTTGATTTTTAAACCCTCCTTAAACAGTAAACCCTCCTTATATCACTCATTTGGATAAATCGATGTTTTGTGAGTCTTTCTTCGATTAATAAATAAAAGATATCCTCACATTAAGAGCATTTTTTCGGCCTTTCATTTAACTCAACCTGGTTTTTGTATGTTAAAAATGCAATTTATTTGCAATCCATTTCCTACTATGCTAGAATTATACAAATTATGTGCAAAAGTATAATTCGGATGACAATAAAGAATTTTAATATTTTTACAACTTAATTTTAAATTAATAAATCAATTTTACGGTATTTTTCAACTAGTTCGCCACTGGTGATAAATCGCAAAATATTCTCTTAACTCGTATAATTGTATGGGAGTTAAAACAATAATGGATTCAATTATGCGCCAATAAAGGTTTTCCAAAATATGCCAAAGCACTGCGAAATTGCAAAGATAGAACATTTTAAAGACTAAAAACTAGAACATAAATTATAAATACAAAATGAAGATTATAATATTACAAAATATGCCCATTTATCTATCAAACGTTAAATATTAATTTACTATTATACGTTCATAAATTAATTTAGAAATCCTAAAAAGATAGTTTAAATTATGTTTCAGTTTTTTTTTTTCTGTTCCCTTTCTTAAAAAATAAACAGAGAAAATATTCTACATTTTTTAGTAAATTCATTTGTTTGAGCTTTCTATCAAGTGTAAAATAAGCAGTGCAGTTTTCATAATCGAGTTCATTAACAACGCCAAACGGAAATTTCAAGAGGAATATCAGAAATTCATTGAAACTATTAATCAGTATAAATGCGATATAGAGCAAACATTCATAAATTAAAAATATTACTTTATGACCCCTTATGTATAAATACATTTTTATAACGGAGATGCATAACATTTGCTAATTTAATGTAAATATACCAAGAAATGCAACAGTGTTTCTGAAATTTATATAAATGCAAAGAAGCTTTAAGAAAATATTGTCATGTTTGGCATTTTAAGACAATTTTAAAGATATGATACACCGCAAAAAAAGACAGATGTTTCTTAATTTACGAAAATGTACTATAATCACGAACGAACATATTAACCTCTTCCCTAAGATTCCGAAAAATGTTCCTTTATCTTTAGAAACCTCACAAAAGATTTTTAATGAAATTTAATGATTTTTTGATGAAATTTAAAGAAGAATTTATAATTTTTTATAGCTGCCCGTAGTTTTCGAAAACGTTTCAGAGTAGCTTTTACAGTGCATTAAACCCAGAAAACAGGTTTTTCGGATGCTATGAGGACTCTAGTAAATATTTTCATGTTCATCAAACATATTTAACTGTGAAACATGTAGAATTAACAGCATTAACATTAAAATAACCATTTTTCTGTTACAATTGCATGTACAATTTCAGTTATGCAGTGGAAAATAATTAGATGAGGTCTGATAACATCTCGAAAACCGATTTTCCGGGTAGAAATAACTGATTAATGCAATGCAAAAGCTGCCCGAAAACGTTTCCGAAAGATACGGCCAGCTAATAAAAATTTATTTTAATAAATTCTTTTTAAAATTTAAAAATAAATTGTTTTCTAAGGTTTCTAAAGATAAAGAAACGATTTTCGGAATATTGGGTGACTTGGAGGCGGTTATCGAATATTTTCGTTCGTGATTGTAGTAAATTTTCGTAGTTAAATTCAAAATGTGAGAACCTCCTTAACATAAAAACTATAGAATGCAAAAAATTGTTAAACATTTAAAAATAGTATTTAAAAAAAAAAAAAAATACATGTTTAAAGGGCCTTTGTCGGTTTCTTCAACCTGACACCTGGTGTCTCATTCATAGCTTCATTGTGCAGGGGTTTAAATTTTCCAGGTGCCGGCCCCTTCCCTGCACTAGGCTAAGAATTCCTCGACAGTTTTCAACAAATCTAATTTTTGTATTAATTGGAATAATTCTGTTAAAATTAATCAAATTAGATTATAGTCTCGGCTTTAGATTACGAACACATCCAAATCATTTTATAATTTGATGCAATTCGTGGCTTTACAAGCAACGGAATCATGATTGTATAATCTTCTAAAATTTTCAAATTACTGGCATAACTATAAGTATATTAAATAAAATAATTTGTATGTACAATGTTGTCAAAAGTGGAAAAAAATCAACTCAGCTCTTTATGCCCTGGAAATAATCGTTTTAAATGCATCAAAATTTAAAACAGATTAGGGTGAACTACCCAGTAATTGACCATTTAGTGAAAGTTTCTTCACAATTTTTTTTTCTGTGCTAAATTTAAGGAGATATTTCTTGAAACTTTTTTTTTAAAGCAACAATCACTTATAAGGATCAATAATAAATAAACATTTTTTGTCTACTTTTTTGCAATTTTATTTTATTAAATATAATAGTTGTCAAGTGAGATTTTGCCAGTAATTGACCACTTAATGCTAGAAAATGACCATCACTGTGTCAGTAATTGACCACTCTGAAGTTGAACTGATAAACCTTCTTAAAATTAATCTTATGAAAAAATGGGGAAGTTTGCCAAGTTTTATTTTACAGAAACTGGATGTCTAGCCTCCTGGACAGCCAGAAAAAAAATCGGGGAAATTTGAAATTTCTAAAAAAACTGACGAATTTGAAATTTCTGAGAAATTTTTTAGAAAATGAATTTCAATCATAAAGCCAAGGATTTTTAAATTGCAGTAGTAGCAAAATATGTAGCTGTGCTCTTTATAAGGACTGTTCGAACTTCTTAAAGATTTTATTTTTATTTTTTTTTTGCTTATCCTCTTTTACTCTCCTTGGCAATTATTAAGGTTTTTGGTATGTAACATCACACAATCTTGACACCTGAAAAATTGTTGCCACCTGGCTAATCGAAAAGTACCAATTGTTTTTATTGGCATGGAAAACCTAGAAAAGTAAAGGAAATTCATCACTGAACTTGGCTAGTCAGTCACTCTGTATGGAAAACATAGATGTACATTCTATATAGAGCACATTATGATCTGATTTTAAAAAAATAGTCAAGAGATTTTTTGTAAAAAAATTAAAACTGTTTCTGAACAGAAAACATATTAGTGAATTTCCACAATGTTTTGTAAGATTGAAATTAGTGGTAAAACATGATATTTATATGTAAATATAGACAAGAAAAGAATAGTTACTACTTCGAAATTTATTTATAAAAAAAATCCATTAATTTAAAGCTAACACAAAAATGAAACTTAATCCTCATCTGTTTCACCAAAACAACTGACACACATGAAGTCAACTTCTTTGTCACTCTGTTATCCAATGCAAATTGTTGCCTGTGTCTCGTAGACGCACATTTTAGTATGATAGGGCTCATACCAGATTTCTTTAATTCCTATCATATCTTCTTCCATCCAGATTTCTTCACATGTCTTTCACACCCAATCATTTATCCGACTTTGCTTATATGTAGAAGTCTTTATTGCTGCTTTTTCACCTTTTTTTTTATTTTGTTTTCTTTAATTTTTTAACCTGCCTTACTTCCTGTCTTCTTTTTCTCTTCTTTACTTTCCCAATAATTTAGTCATGCTTTAAAGCATCCATGCTCAATCTGCAGGCCACATATGGCCCAGTAATCTTTTACTTGTGGCCCGAGATACATAATCATTAATCTCTATTTATAAAATTGATATATGCATAAAATATATTTAAGATTTTCCCTATTGCTTTATATTTTTGTGGGATGACAAAATCTGTCATGTTATTTATAATTAATTTTAAATTATGTTTAAATATTCTAAATGCCATTTTCGTTTAGTGAAAAGTTTTTTTTTTAGTTGTAGTCCTTTTTGTGCTACAGTTATGCATACATTTCTGAAGCACTTGGCAATCAACACTCTACTTTTGTCCCTCAAAATTTACTGTAATGTTAATGTAAATTCTGTATTGTTATTATGTTTTATTATTGTACAACTGCAGTTAATTAGGGTTGAACTTTGTCATGGATAAAATTAGCATAAAAAACATTTTATATAGCAATTTTAACAGCATACTTCCACAACAATTGTAATAGAAATCTACCACAAACTATGTTTGGAGCTGATGGTGGTAAAACTTTTTTTTATAAGATTTGTGTGACAAACTCTAATATTTAGTGCCTCACTATACTAATTTTGTTATCTTTACATTTTAATTACACTTTTCTTGCATTATTATTATATAAATGTGTTATGACCCTCTTAAAATAACAAATGTGTGCTTGCTTGATCAGTAATTGACCAAGCATATTTAGTTATTAACCACCCTGGTCAACTACTGAAAGAACTCATTTTTTAAATAAAAAATTGGTGAATTTTGCTTTCATAATAGAAATGTGTGTATTTTTTTAAGTATCAAAAGGAATGGATGCAAACAAGCAAAAAGTCAGTAGTTGACCATTTTGGTCAATTACTGAATGCTTTCAACATTCACACATCTAGTAGTTGACCACCCCCCTTAACATCATTTAATTTATGAATTTAATATTAAATGCATAATTATTAACTTAAAACAAACAAAAATGAACTACACACCTCATTTGATGAACCAATGGAACTAAATTGAACTTGATGCTGCAAGATTAATAAAACAACTCACAAACCAACACTACTATTACAGAATGTATTCACTTTTGATATTGTTAGAAGGTGCATTTTCTTTAATTTTTTACATTCAATCAGAATATAGATAGCAAAAGTAATTTTTTCCTATGCAATTCATTGGATGTTAGATATTTTTATTCAGCATTCAAAAATACTTTATCAACACATTGATTCTTGTTTTTAACACATAAATGTGTTTTTGGTCAATTACTGGCATGTGGTCAATTACTGGAAGTTCACCTACTTATGAATAATTTATTTCTCACGTAAAAATTGTTAAGGAAAAGCACAATGTTAAGTTATTGGAAAAAAAATATCATTGTCGAAAAAAAGAGAGAGAAAACAAACTTTTTTTTTACACTTTAAACATTACTATTTTTCCACGGAAATTATACACGGCATATTCATTTAATATATATTGTAAAGTTATAGTACATATATAAATAAATATTTTTAAAGATGTGCTCAGTATTTACCTCTGAATATTAAGAAAAAACCAAAATAAAACAATATTGGCACACAGAATATATACAAATTGATATTTTTTAATCAAAATTTTTCACAAGCAGCAGAATCATGACTAAAAAATCCTATAAAAAGTTCAAAACCATTGACATCTTGAAATATGTTAAAATAATTTTTAAAAGGACATGAAGTTCTCAAAAGTAAAAATAATAATAATAATAACAACTGAGCTCTTTATATAAAACCCTAAAATTAATAGTTGTAAATATGCACCAAAATTTAAAACACACTGCTTAAGAATGATTTATTTAGCAAATAAAATCTTTAGCCCTTTATACCTTAAATATCAGTATTTCTGCACGAAATTTATACATCGTCATGAAATAAGTTTTTTTTTTTTAATACATAAAATTTGAAAGCTTTGGTGCAAAATTAAGTATTTACGGTATTTAAATGTGCTCAATGTTAACCTCTGATCAGGGATGTAGTGGAGGATATACGGAGGTATACGCCGTATACCTTCTGGATTTTTTTACGGAACACCGTATACCCTCTGTTTCTCAAAAAAGCTATAGTATATACACTGTAGGGTATACCCTCAGCCTTGAGCGTATACCCTCTGCTTCGAGCGTATGCCCTCTGCTTTTTTTTACGACTACACCACTGCCTCTGATCATATGAGTTAAAAACCAAAATAAAATAATCTAAGAACACAAAATATCTAAAAATCCGTATTTTTTTACTCTGAGCAAACAGAATTATTATTGCAAAATCTTGTATAAAGTTGGAAATCACTGGCATTATTTTAATTATATTAAATAAAATAATTTATATCCATCAGGTATAATGTCATCAAAAGGGGAAAAAAAAAGTTCTTTGTATCCTAGAATCGGGGTAAATACATCAACATTTAATAAAGATTTCTTAAGAATGATTATTTCAATACATAATATTAATACGCATTAGTATCACAGATATACTAGATAGTTTTATGAATACTGAATCGTTAAAAATAAACTGAACTTTGAAAAAAAATCTGATTTGTTCTGATCCTTCTTATAATAATAAAGTGAACAGCTTTTACAATAAATGGTTGCCGAAAGGACGATTTCATTTAAAATAAATGATATTTACGTATATTTAAAGAATACAAAACATAAACAATCTTATCAATGTATAGGTATCGTAAAAATGCACGGTAATTACTCTAAAACGGAAATGGTTAATACTTACATTCGATTGATCAATTCAATGGCTTGTCATTATTTAATCCGTAAGAATTACGAAACACAGTCACTTTTATATAAAAATATGCATTCGCAATGACAATTGCGTTTGTTTTTATATTATTAAATTATTAAAATAAGTTATTATAGACACACAGCATTCGAAACCGAACTAATCAAATTCCTCTGAATCTGATCGAATTCCCGCGTCAAAGTGCGTTCTGGGTAAGACCGCCGCTGTCACGTGACTTTTCACCGCGGGAGCCCAGTACGTTAGCCCCCAAGGTTATTAGACATATAAGGTTGGCTCGTCACTATGGACTCCGTCCCCCCCTCTCTCGTTGCTAGGCAGAATCATACGTCACAAGAATCCAAGAATCCTTATTTTCCTGTCGGCCGTAACCCGTGTTTGCTATGTTTATGTTTGTTCGTCTAAAATATTTTTCTTTTTAGATTTAAAGTCAAATACATAAAAACTTGAATTTGAAGCTCTCTTTTAATATTTTATTTCATAAAGAGACATTCAATGAAAAGAAAGATATTTTAAAGAAAACTGTTGAATATATATAATCAAACACATCCAATTTAAATATCGACAGTATGTTAATAACTTCTTTTTCTAAATTACGAATCTTTATCCGCGTAAAATATTTAAATGCTAAGTCAGAAGAGATGAAATCATTAAAAAGAAAATTAAAATTTAGCACTAGGGATTGTGTAGAAAAAAAAAAAAAAAAAAAAAAAGAGAAAAACTATTGTATAGTTGTTTTATTTTTCATTAGTATTTTCTTTATTATATAAAATCAAATGCTTTAAATTGTAAATAATATGTGAACAGTTGAACTGTTGTAAATATTATTATTTTTTAATTATTGATATATTAAATATAAAAAATTGATGGTGTTAATTATTGTGAGGGCTAATTTCTCCACTACTCCCCCCCCCCCTTCCCCTTCCTTTGTATCAGCCTCTGGAAATAACCAATACTTGGTTAAAAAAACCTGTAGGAAGATACTATGTGTTTTATATACAGTACAAAGTCTCAAATCCGGACGTCCGAAATCCGGAATTCTCCAAAATTCGGACATTTTCGTAATTGGCGTTTTTATTTTAGCGAAAAGTAAAACAAACCGCTAATAATCGCATAAAACAATATTATATTAAGCTAAAAGTTTGAAACCAAATCCCTTTTACGAATGCCAAAAAAATCTCTAAATATCACACGGAAAAAAAATCTTTAAAAATTAAAAATCACTGCAAGAATTCTGAATAAACTTTATTAAAAAGAGGCCATTTATAATACTGAACTAAAAGATTAAAACCGGATTCCTTTTACTAATGCGGAAAAATCGCCGCGAAACGTAAAGGCAGAAAAAATTGCAAACTTTAAGCGTCTGAAGTTTGCAGAGAACATAATTTACTATAGTGAACAATACCATTGTAACTGGAATTCCTTCATGAATGCCAAAATAATTGCCTCGAAACGCAAAAATTCGCATTGCAAATCGCCCAAATTTCAAAAATTGTGTAGGATAAAATGTACTATATTGAATTAAAAGATTGAAAATGAATTCCTTTTACGAATGTCAAAAAATTGCCTCTAAAAATCTAAAATTCACATAAAAAATTTGCGAAAATTTCAAGAAACGCTGTACGAATTCCAAATAAACATTATTAAAAAGAGGATAACATTTACCATATTAAGCTAAAAGACTAAAACCAGATACCTTTTAATGATTTGGGAAAAGTGCCACACGCGCGAAAAAAGAAGGAAATTTTTTTTTTTTAATTTAAAAATCGCAAACAACAAAATTTATTGTAGATAAATTTATTGTCTAAGACATTGTAGCCAGAATGCTTTTGTGAATCGCAAAATAACGCATTCAAAATCCCTAAAAAGTCATTAATCACGGGGCTAAAACTTTGAAATCGAATTACTTTTACGGATGTCAAAAAATCGCCGTATAACGAAAACAAAAACTCTTAAAATCGCTTAAAAAATGCGATACATTGAAAAGTCGACGTAGGATTTGCAAATAAACTTCACTGAAAAGAGGTCAAAGTTTATTATACTGAATTAGAATATTGTAATCAGAATCCTGTTAGTAAAGTAAAATTTTTTTTCGCAAAATTCATAAAAACGATAAAAACCACGTAAAAAATTAAATTAAAAAAAAAATTGTTGTAATTGAGATAGTTTTTACTTTTTGAAAAACACATATTCCCCAATTAAAATATCTCTTTAGTATTATTTTAATTTATTTTCTTTTAATTATTAATTAATTGTTTTCTTTTTAGTATTAAAATGCTTTCCAATGCGTAAATAATTCACCGGTGAAAGTGGATAAAGTTTTCATTTTTTTTTTTTAAATTATGCAAATGAACAAAAATTCGGAAAAGTCCAATCGACGAGTTCTGGACGATTCCGAATTTTTGACTTTGTACTTTACTAATATATGCTTTAAAAGAATCATAATTGCATATGTTTAAGTTTTTTTTACTGTTTTTTACAACTTACAAATATTTTAAAACTTATTAGTCTTTATAAACATAATTCTGAGAAGTTATTTTGTTTTTCTAATTTGTAGAAATTCCATATTAAAACGTACATTTTAATTAAATGAATTCAAGTTGCAACCCACTATTTTACTAATTTAATAAATATATATATATATAAAAATAAGAAATTGTCAACTAGTAAGTAAAAAATATATATCATAATAACAAAATAAGAGAGAAAGAGTGAGTTGGGTTGGGTTGATTTTTGACGGCCAATTATCTACACGAGGGATATAGGCCCGGGGGGAGTGCCCTCCGTGGGGGTCTTTCTGAGGGAACCTAATCCGTATTAACGGATGGAAGATCCACGGCTTGAAGAAAACCACGAAAACTCCGAACGATTAGGCCGACGGGCGCGATTGGGATCGAACCCAGCACTTCCCGTCTACCAGCTTCGAGAGCAGAACCTCTCGGCCACTGGTGGGGCCGAGAAAGAGTGAGAGAGAATATAGAGCAGCTGTAACTGTTTTTTATCTTTTTTTTCAAAAATGTTTAATTTTTCACTCCCGTGTCACTGTAAAGATTTTAAAACTTATTAATTTTCTTTTATGTAGTTTTAAAACTAAGGTCTCTTATTTCTTTACACGTAAAAAAAAAGTATTAAAAAATTTTCCCCCTTAAAATTGCATAACAATTCAACTGTATTTAACGCTATTAGCACAGGAGGGATTCCGATTGTGGATTCTTGTGACGTAGCAGAGAAAGACCCCTCCGATTGGGTGAAAAGTTACGAGCCAACCTTTATAGTCTAATAACCTTGGTTAGCCCCGTTGTCCGCCACGTGACGTAATGCGCGAGCAGTTAAGAAATCTTTACAGTTGGCGCATCGCACGCGAGCGCGCGCACACACACATACCAAACACGGGTAACAAACCGCTTTCTTTTATTAGTGTAGCTGAAAAGCATACATAATGAATCAGTAATAGATTCTTCCCCATAATACAGCAATGTTATAATAGTGGTTTCTTTCCATGATCGGGTGCTTTATCGTGTGATACTACTTTTTACTAGCATTTCAAAACAATAAACAAACTCTGTTGCCTAATAATAAAAATAATGACATGTTAACTTAGGATAAAGCGTTGTCTACGGCCTATATTATTACTATTCAGAAAGCATCCCTCTCCCTAAAAGGAGGCTAAATGCATATTTCGCCAAAGTTATTTTGAAACTTGATTTTTAGAAACCTGTGACAAAAGATTTTCTAAATAATTGAAATCAATAAAGCTTAAATAAATAAAACTTAGTTTTTCAAAATTTTATTTCATTTCCTGACTTTAGCAAAGAATACGTTGTGGTCACAAATTTTAAGCTTTAAAAATTATTTATCATTACTGTTTTAACTGCAAATGGTGGATTGTTTGAGATTAAAATAACGTACATTTAACTGAAAAATTCTTTTCTTTATATTTATTTCTCTTATTTCGCTTAGCGAAAGTTGTTTAAGGATATTTAGATTCTGTACAAAATTGGAATTTCAAAGTAGGTTGCGAAAACTTCAGCACGAAATAAACGCATTAAAATTCGCAAACTTTTCAGATATTATTATGCAAAATTCGAGTATATATATATTTTAAAATGAGAAGGATTTACATTAAAAAACATTAGATTGTCAAATCCATGTATATAAAAGTTTAGGGGTAATTTTTTGTTTATGCTATTTTGAAATATGTACCATATAAAACAAAAATTGCATGTTACATAAATTTTATTTTTATTAAGAAAAGTGGTGTTTTATATAGACATAATGCAACACAAGTTCGTCGAAGCAATATGACGCATTTATTTCTTTTTAAAGCAATATAAAATCTTCTTTGTTTCATCTTAAAAATACATGCATCGAGCTTGAAATTATAGCCCAACCTATTTAAAAGAAAGTGTCTAGTAAAACTATCACAGTAAAAATAATTGGAATTAAAGAGTAATTTCATAATCAAAGAATAATTCCCTAAAAATTTTTAATACATGTAACGGTGGTCTTAATTATTTATACTTTTAAGACCGGAAGATTTCTGGTAGAAATGAAAAAGTTTTGTGGTTTCCCTAATTAATAGGATCATATTTTATTGAGAAAAATATAAAAAAAAATATCCGATGTAAAGTTATGCCAAGGAAGGACCCATGTAATTCTGTGGGTGGGGGTTCGACTTTAAATCGCACAAAAAGAGGAAAATGTTTTTTTCTTTTCCTTTAGAATCACCTATACCAGCGTTGGCGAACCTTTTTGTTGCCAAATTTGATTAAAAAAATATTTTACGTGACCATGACGTGCCAACTAAAAAACAAATTTAGTAGGTGGAAAAATAATGGACAAAAATTACTTAAAATGTTTATTAAGATTTAAAACATATGAGGAACGTACATGTAGGTCTTACGCTATAATAATTTTGGAAACAAATATATTTTAGAAATAAATAGAAAAAAAATTAATGCGACGTTATTTAATTTCTGTTGTTGCATCTTAATACCTGGTTAAATTTGATGCAAACTGAACCGGATTTGTCTGATAAGTGCTTTCAGCTTGAGTTTTGGTATTATTCATTTGTGAAAACAGTGATTTGAAAGCATAAATAGGCAGAAAAACTATTAAAATGAGAAACGTCAGTTTCTTTGAATAGCTCCGAAATAAATTCCAAAGTTGCCATAACTTTACAATCGGAATTTAGTAATGTCTAATAACCATTCTTGCCGATTATTTTCAAATATAGTCTTTGTTTGAAAAGAAAATTGTCACCATAATTAATTAGATTGTAATATAATATGCTGCAATTAATTTTTTCAGTTTTCCTTTATACGAATTTAGAAAAGATCAGTCGCTATTTTATGTAATCTCACTGTATTTTGATTTAAAGTCATAAGCAATGTCGTGCCAAAATTATTCTTTCGCGTGCCAAAACTGGCACGCGTGCCATAGGTTCGCCGTCCCTGACCTATACAATTGTCTAGGTCAGATATTATAATGTTTAAACGATTTGTTCAGTGTTTTCCTAATACAAATAGGGTAACTCTAGGATAGATGGCCAGAATTTTTAAAGATTGAAATAAAAATTCTTAGAATGCAAATACAAGAAATATTGATGCATATTTAAAATTCTTATACATATACTCATCATATTTTATGCAAAAAATAATTAAATATTGAAAACAAAAAGCGTTAAACAAAAGTGAAATTAAATGGTAGATGACCATCTCTCCTTAAAGCCGAAGAGAGATGGCCATCCAATACAAGATAGAAAAAGTGAAGTTAAATTGCAAAAAAAAAAAAAAAAAAAATAGCACATTAATTATAGTTAATCATGAAAAACATATAGCAATTTGTAAATATGCAGTTATACGATGAAAAATGAGTGAATAAAACTCGAATAAACAAAAATTGAAATATGATTTCAATACTTCATTTTTCATAACATCTTACCGCATGCTTGGCAAAGGTCTTGATAATTTGTACACGTTTCATGGAACCCCTTCAGGTACCTTATGCATTGTATCCAGACGTCCTTTTTGGATGTGATACTGTATTGTTTTGCACAACCAACACAGTGATCCTAATCCAATTCTATTTAAACGAAATCTGTAGAATCTGATAATTTTAAATGTATTTTGTTTTCTTCACTACTGGAAGTGCCGTGATTTTTCTTTCTTTTTTCTCGCGTTAATTTTAGGATCATTACGTTAATTTAGTTTATTTATCAACTTTATAAGTTTCTGTTATGAAAGTTTCCGACTTTTTTCGATATTTTCTGAAACAAATAAATCGTTAGATCTTATTATATTATTATTATTATTATTATTATTAAAATATTTATATTAGCTAAAATTTAAACAATTACATGAATTAATATATTTATAAACATAAACGTTATATATTTATTTTAAATTTAATTATATTTAGTTAAAATCATCACTCCGTATAATTTTGAAATATTGATTAAAGGTGGCCATCTCTCCTCGATTTCATGTGGCCATCTTTCCTGAAATTGAAGAACTGATGGTAGCCCAATTTAAAGCATCAATAGCCATTGTATGTTTTTAATTTTGGCTTAGAGTTAAAGATTAGATTATATACGTGCCTTAAATGTCCATATAGTAAAAAACATATATAACGTACGTACTGCAAAACATTCAGATACCTAAGTAAAAAAAATATTCAACCACTAAATAAAATAAACATTAGAATTACACTTAATTTTTATAATTGAGAAACACAACTGCACGGCGCAATAAATAAACTTGTTGAACTATTTCATATGAACAATTTTATGTTGCAATCTATGATCAAGTTTTGGAAATAGTTAGACTGGCCATCCCTCCTCTATGGCCATCTATCCTAGAGTTATCCTAATACTTCGCATTGAAAAATATTTGTAAAATCTGTATTAAATCTGAATTTAAAAAAAATTATTTCTACCTCTAAGACGACGCATACTGTGACGGAGCTGCTTTTTTTTTGCAGACATTGACAAAGCGGTGTTTTACGTGTTTATCGAGTCAGTTCACAATTCCAAATCACGGCAATTTTTGTTAATTTTATACAAAGTGTTAATTTTCTACATAATTTTATACGGGCCAAGATTTGGCCCGTGCTGACTTCTAACTCTTCTAAACATGAACAAACAAGTGGGTAAGTGTGATCACAGATCGCACAGAGGATTTCGTTTAATATTCATTTCAAAACACTTTATCCTTTTGAAAAATCTGTTAGTTCCACATTTCGCAACCAGGGGCGCACTCTATTCTAAACAAATCTCTATCGAACGAAACTCCGTTTTACATACTATCCGTATATATATTAGTCGAAAGGATTGGGCCCATAGCACCCGAGATAAGTAGGCGCCCCTGGCGGTAAAAAGTGGAATTCAAATATGTAAGGCTATGGTGCATAATATGAAAGAATGGTCAAAGGGGTGTCGGCAAAAGTTGGAAAAGTGCTCCCCGGGTGAAAAGGGCGGAGGTTAGAAAAATTGCTTAAAATATACGTTAGAGCACGGAGGAGTAAATAATATAAGACTTTTTGAAAATTTTATGATTTGTCGTGTGGTCTGAGGTAGTCAGTTATACGTATGCAAAAATTCATGTCTCCAACTTAATTAGGGGCTCTCTTAGAAAGAATTGCTTAAAATACATATGTGGTAGCTCAAAGGGTTAAACGTAAGACTTTTTCAAGATTTTATAATTTGTCGCCTGGCCTCAGGTGTTCTGCTATAATGAGCATGCAAAATTTCAAATCTCCAATTTAATAAGGGGCTCAGTTAGGAAGAATTGCTTAAAATACGCATGTGGGAGCCCAAAGGGTTAAATGTACGACTTTTTCAAATTTTTATGATTTGTCGCATGATGGTGTTCAGCTAGTATGCAAAATTTCACGCCTCCAACCTAAATAGAGTGTTACTTAGAAAGAATTGTTTAAAGTACACATGTAGGAATCCAAAAGCTTAAATGTACGACTTTTTCAAAATTTTATGATTTGCCGTTTGATGTGTGATGCTCAACTATAAGTATCCAGAATTTCACGCCTCCAACCTAATTAGCGGCTCACTTAGAAAGAATTGTTTAAAATACACATGTTGGAGATCAAAGGGTGAAATGTACGACTTTTTGAAAATTTTATGATTTGTCGTTTGATGTGGGGTACTCAGCTATAAGTATGCAAAATTTCACTCCTCCAACCTAATTAGGGTTCACTTAGAAAGAATTGTTTAAAATACATATGTGGGAACCCAAAGGGTTAAATGTACGACTTTTTCAAAATGTTATGATTTGTCGTTTGATGTGGGGTACTCAGCTATAAGTATGCAAAATTTCACTCCTCCAACCTAATTAGGGTTCACTTAGAAAGAATTGTTTAAAATACACATGTGGGAGCCCAAATGGTTAAATGTACGACTTTTTCAAAATTTTATGATTTGGCGTTTGATGTGGGGTATTCAGCTATAATTATGCAAAATTTCACACCTCCAACCTAAATAGGGGCTCACTTAAAAAGAATTGTTTAGAATACACATGTGGGAGCCCAAAGGGTTAAATGTGCGACTTTTTCAAAATTTTATAGTTTGTCGTTTGATGTGAGGTGTTCAGCTATAAGTTTGTAAAATTTCACGCCTCCAACCTAATTAGAGGCTCACATAGAAAGAATTGTTTGAAATACACACGGGGGAACCCAAAGGGTTAAATGTACGACTTTTTAAAAATTTTATGATTTGTCGTTTGATGTGAGGTATTCAGCTATAAGTATGCAAAATTTCACTCCTCCAACCTAATTAAGGTTCACTTAGAAAGAATTGTTTAAAATACACATGTGGGAGCCCAAAGGGTTAAATGTAGGACTTTTTCAAAATTTTATGATTTGTCTTTTGATGCGAGGTATTCAGCTATAAGTATGCAAATTTTCACGCCTCCAATGTAATTAGAGGTTCACATAGAAAGAATTGTTTAAAATACACATGTGGGAGCCCAAAGGGTTAAATGTATGACTTTTTCAAAATTTTATGATTTGTCGTTTGATCTGAAGTGTCCATCTATAAGTATGCAAAATTTCATGCCTGCAACCTAATTAGGGTCTCACTTAAAAAGAATTGTTTAGAATACACATGTGGGAGACTGAAGGGTTAAATATACAACTTTTTGAAAATTTTATGATTTGCCGTTTGATGTGAGGTATTCAGCTATAAGTATGCAATATTTCACTCCTCCAACCTAATTAGGGTTCACTTAGAAAGAATTGTTTAAAATACACATGTGGGAGCCCAAAGTGTTAAATGTACGACTTTTTCAAAATTTTATAGTTTGTCCTTTGATGCGAGGTATTCAGCTATAAGTATGCAAAATTTCACGCCTCCAATCTAATTACAGGTTCACATAGAAAGAATTGTTTAAATTACACATGTGGGAGCCCAAAGGGTTAAATGTACGACTTTTTCAAAATTTTATGATTTGTCGTTTGATCTGAAGTGTCCATCTATAAGTATGCAAAATTTCATGCCTGCAACCTAATTAGGGTCTCACTTAAAAAGAATTGTTTAGAATACACATGTGGGAGCCTGAAGGGTTAAATATACAACTTTTTGAAAATTTTATGATTTGCCGTTTGATGTGAGGTATTCAGCTATAAGTATGCAATATTTCACTCCTCCAACCTAATTAGGGTTCACTTAGAAAGAATTGTTTAAAATACACATGTGGGAGCCCAAAGTGTTAAATGTACGACTTTTTCAAAATTTTATAGTTTGTCCTTTGATGCGAGATATTCAGCTATAAGTATGCAAAATTTCACGCCTCCAATCTAATTACAGGTTCACATAGAAAGAATTGTTTAAAATACACATGTGGGAGCCCAAAGGGTTAAATGTACGACTTTTTCAAAATTTTATAATTTGTCCTTTGATGTGAGGTATTCAGCTATAAGTATGCAAATTTTCACGCCTCCAATGTAATTAGAGGTTCACATAGAAAGAATTGTTTAAAATACACATGTGGGAGCCCAAAGGGTTAAATGTATGACTTTTTCAAAATTTTATGATTTGTCGTTTGATCTGAAGTGTCCATCTATAAGTATGCAAAATTTCATGCCTGCAACCTAATTAGGGTCTCACTTAAAAAGAATTGTTTAGAATACACATGTGGGAGCCTGAAGGGTTAAATATACAACTTTTTGAAAATTTTATGATTTGCCGTTTGATGTGAGGTATTCAGCTATAAGTATGCAATATTTCACTCCTCCAACCTAATTAGGGTTCACTTAGAAAGAATTGTTTAAAATACACATGTGGGAGCCCAAAGGGTTAAATGTACGACTTTTTCAAAATTTTATAGTTTGTCCTTTGATGCGAGGTATTCAGCTATAAGTATGCAAAATTTCACGCCTCCAATCTAATTACAGGTTCACATAGAAAGAATTGTTTAAAATACACATGTGGGAGCCCAAAGGGTTAAATGTACGACTTTTTCAAAATTTTATGATTTGTCGTTTGATGTGAGGTATTCAGCTATAAGTATGCAAAATTTCACGCCTCCAATCTAATTACAGGTTCACATAGAAAGAATTGTTTAAAATACACATGTGGGAGCCCAAAGGGTTAAATGTATGACTTTTTCAAAATTTTATGATTTGTTGTTTGACCTCAGGTGACCATCTATAAGTAAGCAAAATTTCACGCCTGCAACCTAATTAGGGACGCACTTAGAAAGAATTGTTTAAAATACACATGTGGGAGGCCAAAGGGTTAAATGTACGACTTTTTCAAAATTTTATAGTTTGTCGTTTGATGTGAGGTGTTCAGCTATAAGTTTGTAAAATTTCACGCCTCCAACCTAATTAGAGGCTCACATAGAAAGAATTGTTTGAAATACACATGGGGGAGCCCAAAGGGTTAAATGTACGACTTTTCCAAAATTTTATGATTTGTCCTTTGATGTGAGGTATTCAGCTATAAGTATGCAAAATTTCACGCCTCCAATGTAATTAGAGGTTCACATAGAAAGAATTGTTTTAAATACACATGTGGGAGCCCAGAGCGTTAAATGAATGACTTTTTCAGAATTTTATGATTTGTCGTTTGATCTGAGGTGTCCATCTATAAGTACGCAAAATTTCATGCCTGCAACCTAATTAGGGACTCACTTAGAAAGAATTGTTTAAAATACACATGTGGGAGCCCAAAGGGTTAAATGTACGATTTTTTCAAAATTTTATGATTTGTCGTATGATGTGTGGTGGTCATCTATAAGTATGCAAAATTTCAAATCTCCAACATGTGTAGTTTCTGAGAACGGGCTCTGTGACGAACAGACAGACAGAGGAGCGAGACGAATAGGGTTTCGTCAGATGAACGAAACCCTAAAAATTAGAACTGCACCGGTAAATTTGTTCTGAGCATCACAAAATCTCAATGGAATTAAAAGATAAATTCAAGTACTAGATCATTCTTTTACCTGATATACTTCGTATAACCTAAATTAACATTTTTAATATATAAAAAAAAAAAATATTTTAAATTATGTAAAATCATGCCTCTAAACTAGTTGGATGTGCCAGTCCCAAAACTTTCTGCTATCTTATACATCTTAATATTTCAAAACCTAGTTACACATGTTAATACTTCAATATTATTAGTTCAATACTATACCAACTTTGATTTTCATCTTAAATTTCTGCTCAAGTCAATTAAACGGACTAAAAACGAGTTAATCTATATCATGATATTTGTTAAAATTATTAATTTTTCCTTATTCTGTCGTTATCAGCTGTTTGCGAATAGCCGGCATAGCAGGAAGCGAGTTCCCGCCGCTGCATGAGCCGCTGATGCACAATAGAACTACGAAAAATCAAGAAAAGTATACAAAAATCGCTAGCACGGAGCCCCTTTACCGCGCAATATTTCCAAATTCAAGGAGAACCTGTTGGCCAAAGCCAAAAACAAGCACAAACATTTTGGTTCAATTGTATGCATAATTTTATACGCTGTTCGATGGTACAATAATGAAAATGGCACAGAGATCGAAATTATAGCGCCCCCTTTTTCGGAATTTTTTCAAGTTCAGGGAGGACTTGTTTGCCATAGCCAGAAATATGCACAAAAAATTTGGTTGAATTATATGGATAACTTCATACACTTTTCGATGGTACAATAATGAAAGTGGTACAGACATCGCAATTATAGTGCCCCCTTCCGGCAGAATTTTTCCAAATTCAGGGAGGACCTTCGTGACATGACCAAAAATAAACACATAAAATTTGGTTCAATTCTATGCATAACTTCATACACTTTTCGGCGGTACAATATTCAAAATGGCACAAAAATTGTACAAAAATCGCTATTACAGCGCCCTCTACGAGCGATTTTTTTACAAATTAAGGGAGGACCTCCTTGCCATAGCCAAGAACTTAAAATTTTTTTTTGGTTCAATTCTATGCATAACTTCATACACTTTTCGATGGTGCAATATTCAAATTCGCACAAAAATCGCTATTACAGCGCCCCCTAACGGCGAATTTTTTGCAAATTCATGGAGGACATGCTTGCCATATCCAAAAACTTAAAATAAAAATTTGGTTTAATTCTATGCATAACTTCATACACTTTTGGATGGTACAATATTCAAAATTGCACAAAAATCGCTATTACAGCGCCCCCCTACCGGCGAATTTTTTCCAAATTGAGGGAGGAGCTGCTTGCCATAGCCAAAAACTTAAAATAAAAATTTGGTTTAATTCTATGCATAACTTCATACACTTTTGGACGGTACAATATTCAAAATCGCACAAAAATCGCTATTACAGCGCCCCCTACCGGCGAATTTTTTCCAAATTCAGGGAGGAGCTGCTTGCCATAGCCAAAAACTTAAAATAAAAATTTGGTTTAATTCTATGCATAACTTCATACACTTTTGGACGGTACAATATTCAAAATCGCACAAAAATCGCTATTACAGCGCCCCCTACCGGCGAATTTTTTCCAAATTCAGGGAGGACCTGCTTGCCATAGCCAAAAACTTAAAATAAAAATTATGTTCAATTCTATGCATAACTTCATACACTTTTCGATGGTACAATATTCAAAATCGCACAAAAAAACGCATTTACAGCGCCCCCTACCGGCGAATTTTTTCCAAATTCAGGGAGGACCTGCTTGTCATATCCAAAAACTTAAACTAAAAATTTGGTTCAATTCTATGCATAACTCCATACACTTTTGGATGGTACAATATTCAAAATCGCACAAAAATTGTTATATCAGCGCCCCCTACCGGCGAATTTTTTCCAAATTCCGGGAGGACCTGTTTGCCATAGCCAAAAACTTATAATAAAATTTTGGTTTAATTCTATACATAACTTCATACACTTTTTGATTTTACAATGGCGACAGACAGACGAACAGACGGACAGACGGACGGACGGACAGACGGACAGACGGACAGACGGACAGACGGACACACAGACAGACAAACATTTCCTATAAACATGTTTTTTGGAATCTCTGACCCCTAAAACATGCAAATCCGTCGAAAACCGGAAGTCGAAAAAAATTTCGATTACAATACTTTCTTCTATTGAAGATAGAAGAAAGTAAAAATAAAAAAATAACAATCTTTTACGCAGTATGTGTGTCCTTTCTAAATCAAAAGAAAAATAATTTTAATATTTAAGAATATTTTTAATTAAATTTAGCCGTTAAGAATTCCCGTACATTTTAAAACTTTAGGAACATTTTATAAAATACTAATTACGAATAAGAAACAAAATAAATTCTAATTGTTTTCTAACTTTTCTGAAATAAGCAATTATTACTATTAATGAAGATAAGTAAAAACAAATAATTAAATATAGTTTATGTTTTAGGCGTAAGTTTTTCGCCGGAAAAACTTTAAAAAAGAAAACAACTATTAGCATTTCTTGATTAAAGATTTTTTTAATCCAAAAACCGCATCTCGTAATATATATGATAGAACAACCGAAATTGTTAGTTTACCACAATTTTAATTATAGATTAATATTAATTACTTAAGGTTTAAGGGAAAATATTAAATACTATCACATTACACACAAATGAAAAACGAACAAGCAGAAAGGTCAGATTACAACTCCATATAGCAGGGTTGGGTTTTTGACGTCAAAAAGTGGTTTTTGACGTCAAAAAGTGGTTTTTGACATGACAAGCGTCAAAAAGTGGTTTAAACTGTCATAAACTGGTTTAAACCGTCGAAAACTGTCATAAACTGGTTTAAACCGTCGAAAACTGCCAAATACATGTAACACACTAAAACATTTTAACAATAGGTAAACATTAAATAAGTCAATGATTTATGTGATCTTTTATTGAAATTTAATGATTTAAAAAATATTATTTGCAATAAAATATTTTTTTTTTTTTTGGATTTTTCAAACAGAAGAAAATAATTTTGTACAATTAAATAATCCGAAGCAATTTTACGCTGCAGCATGCTACAGCACACCTCGTGTTTCACACATTTATTTACACCCAAAAGATTTTTGAGTTTAGAGTGTATGAAGTGTTAGAAAATAGTTTGTCTCTTAATTGATGCTGAGCTAGTAGGACTTGATAGCAAAAGCATTGCTAGATGAGCAAGTTTTGAAGCAGACTCAAAAAGCTGTTGCATTTAATGATACCTTTCCACCAAGCAATGAAGTCCTCCCTATAGCACTGAAATAAGAAGACGGGAAAAAGGATTCTTTAGCTTCATACACAATCAGTATGGGTAAGGATCCATAAATTTTCTCTGTAGCTCAAGTGCGAGCTGAATCAACTGATACAGAAGTCAACCCTTGCTCCTGATGGTGGGAAGCAAAGTATAAGCCAAACAATGGTATGGTTTCATGATTTGATCCCTTCTATTATGCACTTTTTGAATATGGGCTTAAAGGAATTTCCTTTTAGATGACTGGCCAATTTTGTTCAGTTTTAAAATCGAAAACATTTTTATATATTGAAAGAAAGCATGTTTTAAAAAGATTTTGACTTTAAGCTTTTTTTTTTTAATTTCTTCTTTTATTTTGTAAATGTTTAAAATTAATAATCCAATTTCAATTTTGAATGGAATGGTTATTGCCTAGACTAGAATAACATCGATGCATATTATCTTGTTATATATACAAAAAAATCTGCACTTTCTAAGTTTTTTTTTCCCATAAAAGAAGCTAGCTAATGCTTTAAGCTCTCAAAAGTAAGAGGAATTAAAATGATTTTAAGTAAGAGAAAAAATGTACAGCTCAGGTGAGCTTAATGTCTACTTTTTAGAAAAACACAATTTTACAAAAAAAAAATTAAAAATTTTACCCTGTTAAAAAGTTGTACTTAACAATAATACTTTACTATGTACTAATTACTGATATACAGTAAGAGTGAATTTAAAATATTACATGTAATGTTGTCATGTGTGACATTTAATTTGAATTTTTACAGATCAATTTAGTATTTGAGGTTTTTGACATGACGGTTTAAACTATGGTTTAAACCCGACATAAACTGACACATGTCAAAAACCTGCCAACCCTGTAATTATTACTAATACTATATACTAATCATACAATTACAGTAATAGTGAATTTTAAATATTACATCTAATGTGTGACATTTAATGTGAAATTTTACAGATTACTGTCGTATTTGAGGTTTTTGACAAGGGGTTTTTGACATGACGGTTTAAACCACAGTTTAAACCGTCAAAAACTGACACGTGTCAAAAACCTGCCAACCCTGCCATATAGGCAAGTCAATTTCATCTAATCTAGATATATATCTTAACGTATGAAAGAGCTATTTGTAGAAATACATTTCAAAACCTATTTTAGAGTATAGGAAAAATGTATTTTAAAGCAGATGTTCCGCAATTACTTTATGGTGTGAAATAAATTTTAATTTTAAAATGATTTTTCAGTTGAAAACAATGGCCTTTAAAAAGTTAGCGCTTGTATTTACCATTTACTCCAACTGCTTGTTAAGTGCGAAAATCTCGGTCGAACGCTTAAATGGATTATTAAGATTACGCTTAAAGTACTATTACAGGGCTGCGACAGACGACTATTTTTATATTCTGCTCGCACCACTATTTTTTAAAAATACATTTTGAAGTATATGTCTCTTGCAAATGTTATCAAAGTGTATGTAAAAGTTTTCTGTTTTGGAAAAGTGGTGCGAAATAGAATTAAAAAACAGTCACATGTGGGCAGCCCAGTATTAACCCCTTCCTGCATACTGTGACATAGTATATGGCACATACTGAATTTACTGTAGTTCTGCAGTTGTTTTTAATCGCAGAGGTTCCATTCTTTTTTGTTCAATACGTCAGTGGATGAGGCATGTGATTTCAACAGAAGCTGCCTCTTTTCGAGCGGAATTTGACACCAAAAAAGAGGCGAACGTTGAGAAATTTATAGTTGTTACTTTGTGGAGCTCGATAGAGAATATTTTTGCTGTTTTTGTGTGGAAAAAAGAAGAAGACTGGACTGAAAAAAATACAGCTGTGTTTGTAAGTATCTTGTGAATAATATATCATGATGGTAACACATTGTAGAAATTCTAGCATATGTGGACGTAAAAATCAGTATGTGCCACATATGTCACACCATGCATTGACAGGTTGTATTTTTTAATAGCAGTTGAAAAGTGTATTTGTTTATTCACCATCAAAAATGCGAAGTGTCACTTTGTCTGAACAATGATCGAAAATGCTTTGCCAAGTTTCACACTAAGTGAAGTGTCAATCAGGGCCGAAACTAAGGGGGGGGGGGGCAGAGAGGTCATGTGCCCCGGGCGCCAGAACAAAGGGACGCCAAATGAAAATTTTGTTTGACGATTTTTCTCACATCTATGTTTAGCACGGTTTGTTAAAATCATACTGTCTGGGGTATGCAAAAGCAAAGAAGAATCTAAAGTTGATGTGGCATAAGGATCCTGTATAAAGCGGAATTTTTTTTCGATTCCGTTTACAAGATTTTAATGAGTCAATATTTTACAAAGCAGATTACGTTGTTCGGTATTACATATTTTATGATTACATATTTTAAATTTTAAAATAAGTTGGCTATTAGAAAGTTAGAGAAATTATCTTTGTAAATATACTTTGCGGAGGAGGGGGGCGCCAAAATCCATGTTTACCTCGGGTGCAAAAAAGGCTAGTTTCGGCCCTGGGTCATAGAGTGTCTGTAGTTTTCAACAACATTGCCTCAATTACTGTAGACTGTGGTTCTCAGTCAAAAATATGTATCAGATACTGTAGCCTGTAGTTTTAAACAAAACATGTATCGGGTACTGTAGAATGTAGCTTTTCAATAAACGATACATGTATCAATTTCTGTAAATTCATTTTTCAATAAAAGATATATGTATCAATTACTGTAGACTGAAACACACATACTCAAATAGATTTAATACGTTCTTTCTCTTTCTATTTTGAAGTTTTAAGAGTTGCATGCCACTTTTATTGCTGATTTCATTACTATGGAATCGTAGTCGCATAATGCATGGTGTGACATATATGGCACGAACTTAAATTGACCTTAATTTAAGGTGGATTTTAAAATTTCGATTTTTGAGTGATTTTTGATCATGTTACATTATTATTTAGCAAACTTTAAATTTTTTTTGCATGCAGGAAAAAATCATGCAGAAAGGGGTTAAGATAGGTTGCAATCGGGTTAACAGCTAAGATCATTTTAACCTACTTATACCGACAGTTCATTTAGTGGTGAATTAATGCGAGAGTGAATTGAGATCCAAACTTTTTGCCTTAACAAACAAAGCTAAACTTGAATCCAATAGAAGTTTACAAATATATTTTTTAGATAAACGGTCAAGTGCGAGTATTACTAGCGCACAGGGTGTTCCGTACAATAATATATGAATTAGTAAGTGTATTATTGAAAAAAAAACCCATTGCTAAAAGAATGCTAAAACTTCGTAAAAACTGTACAACGTAGGGTTGAGTATAGCTGCATATACTAGAAAAGTATAAATAAATATACCATGAAAGTTCAGAGAGATATGGAACCTAAATAATATCAAATATAGCTATTCTGTATAACTCCTTTTTTAGTCTTATCCTAATCTGCTTTAAATGAATTTAATTCGGTGCTGACAACAAAAGTAGTGCATATCTAAACTTCATTTGGCATTTCATAAACCTAAATTCAGCGTAATAATATTTTTTTAACCATTTGGAAAAATGGTTATTGTCCTCGTCAGGGTAGGAAATCAAAAGCATATCTGAAGCTTTTTATTGGTTGAATCCGCATTTTATTCGTTTTCTGATTGGTCTATACAGTAATCTGTAATTTGCCTTTACTTTCAACAGAGATGGATACTTCTGTTGCCACTATGACAAAAAAATAATAATAACTACAAAAAAATTAATAACCCAGAAACAAATTAAGATACATCTTTCAAACAAATTGCATTTAAAAGTACATTTTTTTCTCTATACGACGGTGAAAAAAGTAATATTGTGGGATGTTTAGAAGTTTAAGAATGAAATTTAATTTAAAATGGGTCGTCAGATTTCTTGGAAATCTGACGATGGAAAAGCCTTTTCCCGAACAGACAATGAAATGCTTGCATAATGTGTAAGTTTCAGGTGGATAATACGTAAGTTTCAGGAAATCTGACAGGTCGCAGGCGATTTTTGTCGCTTGCAATTTTTACGTGTAATAACACTATTAATGTTTAATTCATGGCGTACGTAATGTATGACCAGCTCCGTAGAAGTTTAAAAATTTACGGTACCGAAAATGTAAAACTGAAATTTCTTTTAAAATTTGTTCATGATGGGTCCAGGAATGTTAATAACGAAAGGACAAATAAATTAGTATAACATTAATAAAAAATAAAAATATAACGTCGAAATAAAAATCACCTGATGACGTAAACACGTGTAACTTGCGTACGTAATGTATGATCAACTCCGTGCGATTTTTTATGTATTAAATTTTAGTCTTCGAAAAAATCATTTTCCAAATGGTCGTTGTAATTTGTTAATTTTTTTTTTTTTTTTTTTTTTTTTTTTTTTTACAGTGTACCTAAAGCAAAACCCTTGTTCAAAATTTAAACTTAACGTTGTGCTAAGCGCGCTTCGAAAGGACGTCGCAAAGTTGCAAAAACGCTTTGATCCGTACCGCGTTTTTCCATGTAGGTCTTTAGTTAACCTTAAAAAACACGGTAGGTGTAGTGAGAGAGCCACTTAATCCAAACTAGTCGCGAATCCCATAGTATTTATCTGATTAATTCTCATTAAATTAGTCTGTTTTTAACAATTTGACGTTTATTGCTTTTATACTGCTACTGGGCATTGCATTACACAAATATATCATTAAAAGTTGTTATCTAGGCTTTAAAAGTCGATGGAGCATAGAGTATGCCGTTCTTGTCATTATGTATGTCCAAACCGCCCGTGTCTTTAAGGGTTAGGCAGCCTAAGAGAGACTGCTCAGGGCCGGCTAGGCCTGCCCCTTAGAGCTTAACGTCTCTCCCGGTATGTTCCCCGACACGTTGAGGCTCGTTAGTGAGTACAGCCCTGTCCGGCCGTATGCAAACGGACAAACACAAAATGCTCAAGGGGCGACGCTCACCCGCTAAGGGCGTCTATGCACCACCGACCACAGAACCCAGAATTTATTTTAAAAAGGACAAAGTGGGATTACAAAAATTAGACGAATGCCTTCCCGCCAGGAAAACGCCTACTCGCGACAGAGGGCGGGAGTATGAGAACATTTAAAGTAAAAATAAAATAAAATAAATAATAATAATAATAATAATAAACATCACTGATCCTGGCCGCCGGGGTAGGAACCCCTCTCGCGACAAGGGGCGGCAGGAAGGGAAAAGAATGGAATGCGTGGCACAAGTAAGATGGCACGAGCAAATACTCAAGCGTCCATTGGAGATGTAATGATTTGCGTGGCACAAATAAGATGGCACGAGCAAATACTCAGCGTCCATTGGAGATGTAATGTTTTGTGTGGCACAAGTAAGATGGCACGAGCAGATACTCAAGCGTCCATTGGAGATGTATCTCTTGATAGAATGGTCAGAAGCACGAGCAGAGGCTCTTGCGATCGTAGTAAACCACACATTGATGAGTAAGAGAATTTAATTGGAGCCTACAAAGAGGACTGGATTCTGGTGCTGTTTGAAGATTGATATGGTGACAGTGAGACTGGATGAGCAGAACCAGGGCTTAAGTTAAGTTTGTTAAGTATGTAAGGAAATTGTGAATGTGTTTTAATTTGTTGAGTAGGAGGGTGCGGGAAAGGACGTTTTGGAGCCAGTTGACTGGCAGTATGTCTGGACGCCTCAAGTGCCAGCGTTGCGTGAGAGTACAACTGTAGTACGGGTGACTTATAGTGCCATCTTCACCGCAGACGCAAGTGGCAGTGGATCTTATTTTGAAGCGGTCCAGATATGCCATGAAAGGGCCATGTCCTGTTAAGAAGCTAGTGGTGTAGGGTGTTAAGTTATATAGTGTGAGAGAAACTTTAGGAATTAGCTTATATGTGTGCCTGCCCTTTTTTGAAGTATCCCAGTGCTCCTGCCATCGCGTCAGTATCCTTGCTCTAAGGACCCTTTTGACGTATGACTGGGGCACTGGGAGGTGTGTGTCTATTGTTTCTTTCTGTGTGGCCTTCTTCGCTAGGTTGTCTGCTAGTTCATTGCCAAAGATACCTTTGTGAGCCGAGACGTGACCTAGTGAGATACGATGTAGGAGATTCTTAAGTTTTAGTTTGATTTGCAGTACTAGAGGATGTTTTGTCCTGTGTGCCTGTATTGCCTGCAGGCCAGAGAGGCAGTCACTGTAGATGATAATACTATTGCTAGAGTGGGATTCCACCCACTCTAATGCGTTTAGTATTGCGAACAGCTCCGCTTGGAATACGGAGTTATTATCATCTAGCCTTGCAGACCACTGATGGACCACCACCGTGCCCTCCGTGACGCAATAGGCTGCGCCCACGCCAGTCTCTGTGCCTGAACCATCAGTGAAGAGTGTGGTGCTAAGGGCAGGTGTGTAGCTGTTGCGTGTTGTGTTTACTTGAAAATGTGAAGTCTCCTCAGCGGGGTGGAGCTGCCAGCTCCTGACTTTGTATTGCAATGTTGTGTTTGGAAAAAGAGAATCTATTACTGTGTCACGTTTTAGCTGTAGGATTGAGGATTTGGCGTGTTCATATTCTAGTTGAAGTGTGATGGGTGGAATACCTGTAAGTATATGTAGTGCATCTGTGGAGATTGTGCGGTAGCCTCTTGAAATTTGTAGGAGAAAAGTGCGTTGTATTGATTTTAGTTTAGGTTGTGCTATGGATGATAAATTACCCCCCCAGATACAGGCCCCGTAAAGTATTATTCTTTCGATTATTGTTAGGTACCAGATCTTCAGTGTTTTGTTGTCTACCCCTCCCAATTTAGAAGTTAGTCTTAATGAATTATTATGATATGATGTCAATTTAAGTTTTAGGGTTAATATCTCGGCTAATTACCGACTATTTTTTCCGAAATTCATGATCAACAATGCTTTTATACTTCTGCTACAATAAGTACCTCCAGCGCTGCTCAGCAGTTTTGGTGAATGCGCGGAAATAGAAATTTGTGTGTAACGAAAAAATGCGATTTTCTCAAAAACTATGTGACCTAGGGTAATCGCTATAATTTTCCTGCCAGGTTTAAATTAACGTCTACTACCTGAATTTTTTCATAATTTTAGTTTTAGTAGATCCTTAATAAGATAGGGGAGGGGGGGGGGGTACATATTTTTGCACTACATTTTTTACCATAACTTTCAAAATATAATACCTAAAATTTAATGAAATATATTTTGAGTTCAGTAATCCGAAAGCTTTGACACGATACTCCACACGATATACAAAGTAAAGATTTTTTTTTTCAAGTAACTTGATTTGCCCCTCTACATTTTCCCTAAATATATTTATGAATATTTATTAATCTGTAAATATGTGGGTCAATAGTCTTTATTACTTCCCCAATTTGAATTTTCCACGTTCCATAGTTTACGAGTAAAAGGGCTGTGATAGACGGACAGACAGACACAGGAGTGATATTATAATGGTTCCGTTTTTACTTTTTAAGTGCGGAACCTTAAAAATAAGGTTTGGCACGAGTTTTTTTTTAATCTAAAAAACAACTACACTTTGAGAATTTTTTAAAAAAAAATAGTGAAGTATTTCGTCTAAAATTTACTTTTGTTCGACCAAGAATTAAATAAATGGAAAATTCCACTTTTGAAAATTTGTCATTTGTCAAGATTAGTTAAATATATCGAAAAACAAAAAATACATGAATTTTACAACTGACAGCTTGCTGTCTTTAAAACTGCCAGAAAGATTCGAAATTCCCTCTTTGTAATTATTTGCGCATAATTAAAGTTTATATTGTTTTCTCTATGCGTTAGTTTAAAAGTTTAGAACTTTAAATTAACTTTGAAATTAAAGGTAAGTTTAAAATAAACGCTTTCTTCCAAATGATAAAGTTAGAATTTCTTTTCAAGATCTTTTAATGATGTTCAAGATATATATATGACGATGTTCAAGATGTTGATACGGGTAATTTCTTGTATATATGGAAGGTTTATATTTTTGGATAACTTCTTAATTATTTAGCTGAATTCTAGTAAAGTTTGAATTGGATCATTAACATTTTCTGATTTCGAATTCGAAAGGGAAACATACAAAACACACATATATGTTCAAATGAAGTTTTAGTAGTATTAGTAATTGTTTTAAAAATATTCCATATCAATTAACATTTTTTTTCTTATTTATGTTTGTAACACTAAGTCATTATTAAACACCCCAGAAATCTCCGGAAAAACTTTTACCAACAGAGAATTGTAACCAGACAGCAAAGCCAGAGGGAACTTAATTTTTTGACGTACTTTCACCTTAATAATTAAAAAATTTAGATAGAAAGCAAGGGTAAACACTCTTGTCTATCGACGGATTTGATGTAAAAATTACATAAAAATTGTAAATTAAAAATAGTTCAAATTTCCCAAAATGTAAAAGGCTAGGAATAATGTTATTTACATGTTAAAAATATGCGCCTATATCCATTCAAAATTTGAGGATCCTAGCTAACATAATTTAATAAAAATAATATAATTAAGGGAGCACATGACCTTTAAACTTTCAAAAAATCAGTTTTCGATTTATCCTGAATTTTTTAAAAAATTCCCAACAATATATGTAAACAACCCCATTCAAAAATCTGCATTATTTTTTTTTTTAGTTACTAGGGGGCTCTGCCCCCTACGAGCTACGCTCGCCAACCCCCGTTCAGATACCCCAGATTCTAAAAGCATGCTAATTTCATCGGCCTTAAAAAGTTTGAATTATAATTTTAAAAAAGAGCGACGGTCTCCCTGTAAGCGGGTTTTCATTCATTTTCCTTTGATTGGAGATTTTTAAGACGAAATCAGCCACTGCTAAGAGATACAAAGGCTGTTTTCGTCTTTGATTATAAACAAGAAAGAAAAATCATGCGTACGGCATAGATTATGAAACACTTTCCAACACTCCCTGAAAGCTTTAACAAAACTTCGTTATTTAGGGAAATAAGATAATTAACATTTAAAAAACTGATTTCAGCAGTTACCATCCACAGCCAAACATTTATTCCAATTCTTCCGAAGAGCCGTGTATTTGATCTGTAGGCTGATATATATACTATATAATAGAAAATTTAGTTTATCAAGAAAATGCATAACATGTTGAAATTTCTCTTTCAGAAATTTAGACAAATAGATGGAAACATACTTCAATACTTTTGTACAGCCCTGTTGTTTACCTAGTACCTTTATTACACGCCACTATTTAGCTAAACTTTAATTCAAACTAAATCACTCTTAAAACTACTGAAATCGCATTTCCAGAATTTATCATCTATTGGCGGCCATGTATCCAATTCTTTGCGTGGTCCTGTATATCATTTTATCTATATTCTACAAACATTTCATAGAAAACTACATGCAGTTCAGCATAACACATTTTAAACCCACCTTTCAGCAATTTACGGTTATACTCAGTAACCTTTACGAATTCTTTTGCGTAGCCCTGTATATCAACTATAACATTTACACACACCATATAGTATGCATAAATATAGTGAAACTTAAAAGCGCATATCATAATTAAAAATGCATTCCCTGCCATCGCCGCTAATATACAGTACTGCGGATAGAAAATACTTGTCTGAAATGTTTTGTATGTTCCTGTAAATGCTATGCACTTCGTATTATACATGAAATAACTTAAGTAAGCCTCGCCGACGTATATCAATTTTATTATATATGAATTTGTATAATTAAAATACGCCGCAAACAATTCCCCCCTATACCATTTGTAAAGGAATTCTTTTGTGTAACCCTGTAAATGAATAGTAACTATTCGTTGCACCGCATATGCTACAGAATATTCTGCATATTTTAATGCACTTCGTAAATGCATATATTTTTTTATTATGTTTGAAAGGGTGTAACATCTTTAAAATTCATTTGAAATGATTTTTTCCCATTGGCCGTAATGGAACGGAATACTTTTGACTGTCCCTGTAAATGAACTAAACATGCTACAAACTTCATTTTCGTGCTAGGCTAAAAGTCAATATCCAAAAATTTCAGTGCGATCCGAGTATATTTACGAGAGTTAGAGCGCGAACAGACAAACCGAAATCAATAACACTTTTCAATTTTGTTGGAAAGTGTTAAAAATTAGTTAAAAATTAGAAAGTAAGCTAATGTAAAATGAATTAAGTACACAGCGTCTTTGTCTCTCGGTAATTTTTAACACCGCTATGAGAAAGTTCTTTTAAATGTATCGTTTTAAATCTGACGTAATTTTCACCAAAGTTTCCTTTCTCTTTTTAATATTAACATGAAAATTCTTTTGTTGTTAGAAAGGAAATATTATTTGTGCTGTCTTAGAATTCACGATAACAGTTGAAAAGATTATCTCAAAATATGAAATAAACGTCTCGTGCAAATATATTTTTTAATTTAAAGTGTTTAGCCTACTTTTATTTATTTGGCCTTTTTAAATATGACGTAATTTCCTTCATTTGTGACGTTTAACGCATAATAATGAATTTAGTAGTATTTAAAAATTTCTTTCCCTTTTAAAATTCACGTGTAACTGTAGTTTTTATGATGTAATTTTCAATATTTTCCTGATATTTAACACGTAATCACTTAATTCTAATTTGAAAGTTTTTTTCTGTTTATAATAGCCACGTGTAAATAATTATTTTATTTGAAGGAAATATTATTCTTTGCGCTGTTTTTAAAATTGGCAACAGTTTAAAATAATTGCCCTTTTCTAAAATGTGTAAAAAATATCTCACGAAATGCTGAAAATTTGAATTTAAAATGGAAATAAATCCTCAAAAATGAGTCAAATTAAAAAGATAATTGCAGTCTGCACATTTGGAACTTCCAATGTATAAAATGACTAAAAATGTTTAAATTCCTATGCATAGTTTTTCTCCTATAAAATTTTTTTTTGATGGAACGATTTTGACCATCTTTAACATTAAATATCTCTTAAAATAATTATTCGATTTAAAAACTGTCTGCATCAGCGTGTTTATCAAACATGTCTCTATAATACCACCGATTTTCATATTTTTGTATGAAACAGTTTTCTTAATATTAACGAAAAAAGACCCCCCCGGTCATAAAAATTATGGATGCCGATCTAGTAGAAGTATACCCGGGTGATCTACGCAGATTTTCATTGGTCCATTTCCAAATCAAAACTTTTTTTTATATATAGAAGGATAATAATTTATATACGGTGAGTATAATTCAAGGTCCATTGATATTAAAACTTTAAAACGCGTTTTCTCAGATTAGTAAATTTGGAGTTTGTGCGCATCGTTTCTTTCAAACTATGTACGCTGCAGCTTTAAAAAAGTAACCAAATATGCGCTTTTTTATAGTCTAGATGCTAAAACAAAAAATCACATATTTTGGTTATTTATTTTTTTTCATATGAAAAACGTGGAAAAAAATATATACTTTTGATTTTTTTTATACTAAGATTAAATTTTAAACAAAACTTTTTGTGTCTATTTTGGTTTTAATTTAGAAGTTTTTGTATGATTTTTTGTTATGATTCTAATTTGTTCAAAAAAGTTTTATATATGCATAAGTTAGAGTTTTATCATGCGCGCAGCACTTAATGATTTTAATTCACGCACTAGCAAGATGAATTTTTAAATTTAAAATTTAAATACTAATTTCGTATATATACAACATTTTTTTTTTCTGAATAGTTAAGAATATATAGTTTAGGCGGAAATGGAAATAAAATGTCTTAATTATATATTACTGTATTACTCGTGCTTTGGTACGTTGAAAAAGGCAAAATTTTTGATCGGTTCGATAAACTCAAATAAGGTCCTGTGCTCAGGGGCGAAGCTACTGGGGGGGCGTAGGGGGGCGTCTCGCCCCCCCAATGTCGGCAACTTTGATCACAGTCGGCAAATTCTAGGTAGTCAGTATCGATCGATACAACTCTGAATCAATCGATTTTTTTTTTCAATTTTCTGCGTTTTTTCTTAAAATATACACTAAAAAAACATCAATCCTTAGCATTTGTCTTAATTTCTTTTAAAAATCCGAAGTTTGACTCTCCTTTCTTCGACTTCGCGTGACTACTGAAAATAAATTGAGAAAGAACCAGAAGAGAGTAGTTTCTCAATATTTAAAGGGGTCTTTCTGACAGTCCGGTGTACCGGATTATACTCACTGTCAGGGACGTAGCTACAGGGGGGGTGTGGGGGGGTGCGACACCCCCCCACTTCGGTAAACTCATATACATTCGGTAATTTCACTTTCGTTCAAAAATTGCATCATTTGGCTCTGATTTGTTTTCTTTTTTTTTAAGAATTTTTAAAAACATATTACAAAATGTATTGCAAAACAGAAAACAATGTCAAACCATATTTGAAATTATTAAATATTTTAAATATATAGATTTTCTAATTAGAAACTTCCTTTCTCTTTGCACTATGTATTTTTTTTTTTTTTTTTTTTCGCTGGGAGTCGATTGCAATTTCACCTTTTAACTATTCCATGGGTGTAAGAAGGGGAGGGAGAGGGGTTCAGGTTACAGTATCCCAGATTAAGTATAGCTTCTTCCTATTTCTATGCAGTGTCCCTGTAAGCTAGAAGATAAGGGTAGAAAATATCTTCGCTTCATTCAAGAAAGGAATCTGGAGAAGAGTGCCTTGAGGGTAAATGCGTACACTCCTTGACCAATGCAAATGAAATTAGAAGGCCAGACTTCTTGTTCGTTAAAATTCGTTTTGCTTGACTCTGAAAGGTATCGGGGGTTGATATTTCGCGGTTTTTTCGGTGGACAGGATGTCGCCAGATTTTTTTCTGTTGTATTGTCTGTTTTTCAAAGCAAAAAATAAAAGAGAACAGGGAATCTTTTCTTAACAAAGAAAATTAAAACGGTGTAATAAAATTACATCAGCTACTAAGGATGTACCGAATAGTGATTTTGACCGAATACCGAATATTCGGCCTACAGGCGAACCGGATACCGAATATTCAGCTAGCCGAGTAGTAACTATTCGGCCAAATACCAAATATTCGGCTGGTCGAATATTTAAAAATTTTATTAATTAAAAAAGTTTCATATTTCATGGCTTCTTATGGTGAATTAAACCACCAAGGGAATATATATTTTTTAATTCTAAAACAAACAACTCAGCAAAAATAGCTTTTCTACCGAATATTCGGCCTACAAGCGAACCGTATACCGAATATTCGGTTAGCCGAATTAACTGTTAGGCCGAGTACCGAATATTCGGCCAGCTGAGTAGTAACTATTCGGCCAAATACCAAGTACTCGGCTTGTCGAATACTTTTATATTTCAAAGATTAAAGGCATTAAAATGTTAAATTTTAAAATAATTTTACACAATATTTAATGCAGAAATTTACATATTGATAAACAAGAACTTTTTACAAGTAAACTTTATACATGAAAAAAATCTTTGTGTTATTTAAGAAGAGAATTTTAAAATTTTATTAATTAAAAAAGTTTGATATTTCATTGCTTCTTCTGGTGAATTAAACCAAGTGAATATATATATATTTAAATTCCAAAACAATCAACTCAGCAAAAATAACTTTTCTACTGTCTTTGATTTAGCAAGAAAGTTTTTAAATGCATCTTAGATCAGTGTTTCGAATGGGCGATTATTTTCAGAGATTGTAAACATACACATTGTTCCTAGAAAATTGTAAAAAACAGAGATAATATGGTCAAGACAAAAAAATTTTGAACAAAAAACAACACCTCACTCCATTTATTTCATTAAAATTACAATATATTTAGTCAAAAATTCTGGGTGTGCAACTACAAGCCGAAACTGAATTTTCGTTCACAACTTTATCAGTAAATGAAGATATTTTAGCAAGATTTGTTTCATATTAATTTAGTTTGTATTAAATGTGATGATATCATTGAAAATGATTGAATTTTGCCAGTGACACAGTATAAATACTATAAATTGCATTCTGAATAAAGGAATGTCTACCTCATAGTTGTTTAAATATGAAAAATGGCAATTTCCAGCACTCCTCATCATGATATTATATTTTACAGAAATCAAAGCAAATTTGTTAAAAAATATAGCTATGATATCTTCGTTAGGGTTAACAAATGAAAATCCAAGTTTGACCTCGAATGAGATGAGATACACTTTATTTATAACTGAATAAGTGGATTTCGATTGTGGTTTTCTGAGCAAAAATTGTCTTTCTTGATGTGTATTATCAACCCTGAAAGTTTTTCTGTTTCGATTAGAAGCGCACTTTTGTGTGAAAAAGCAAGAAACCGATTATTTACTAGAAAAGGTTCAGGAAGTTGCATTTTTACATTGTTAATTCCTATGAAAATCTCCATTATGGTTAATTTTCTTAAGTAATACTTTACAAAAAGCAAATAATGTAAAAATATTCTCTTTTACTTAAATATGATTCTGTTTCTAATTTTTATGAACATCTTTATAATTTGACAGCTAAAAGTAGAAATTGTGTAAGATTTTTAAAAATGTTTTAAAAGTTTTTTTTAAGTATTCGGTTTGGCCGAATATCTTGATATTCGGCCTAACGGAATATTCGGTAATATGGCCGAAAAGGCCGAATACAGAATAGATACCGAATATTCGTTACATCCCTATTAGCTACTATATATAATGGAATATTGTATCTTCGAAAAACTAAAAGTTTCTTGAAAAACTTATTTTAAAAAAAATGCGTGAAAAAAATCCTTAAGGGTATTCTCAAATCAGAAGAGCTACTTTCTGAGACATTTCTGAATTCATTTTTGTTCGGAAATTGGCAAGTGTTGTTATTCAGAAACTATGTAGTCGAAAGACGTTTTCCATTTTTTGGTAAACGCAAAAGATTTTTCAGGAAATATTTTCAAAGTTAACGTTTTGAACCTAAATTCAGACACGGCAGCTCGAGAAAGGCAAAAAACTTGTCGTCATGTGACAACATTTGCTTATAACGTGATAAGTAATTTTATCAAAAAAATGTAAAACTAGTTTCCATTGTATTCCGCTTCAACTATCAAGCCTGCCAATATGCTTAAAATGAGACAGAAAATGTGTCAGAAAAATTTTTGCGTTGTTCAGTAGGAAGCTCGAGAACCGCTTTAAAGAAAAATAATATAAGACAGAGAACTATAAAATATTGGATTTTTTCCTTTGTAACTTAATATAAACCGACGATATGTTTTAAGATCTGGATCTGTTTTTGTCACGTAGTAGTGGAGGGTATACGGAGATATACGCCGTATACCCTCACTCTGGATTTTTTTTTTTTTTTTTTAAGAAGCTCCGTATACCCTCTGCTTCTCAAATAAAGCATTGGCGTATACTGTATCCACGAATGTTCATTACTTTAGCGTATACCCTTTTTTTTTTTTTTTTTTTTTTTTTTTTTTACGACTGCAACACTGGTTCTTGTCATTCAGTTCGAAAAGATATTTTTTTATTTATGTTTTTTGAACTTGTTTTAAAATCATCAGTTGTATTGTATTGATATATAAAGCAAGTACATTGATGATAAAACATTAATTTTTCTTCTAATTGGCGTATTGAGACATACATTTACATTCTGCTGCAAAAACGTTAATACGGATTAGGTTCCATAGAAAGACCTCCACGGAAGGCACCCCCCCCCCCTTAAGGCCCATTTCCCACGTGCAGATAATTGGCCGACATAAATACAACCAACCAACCAACCAACCTGCTGCAAAAACTGAAAGCCATTTTTTTCTTTGTTTTCTGAAATAAAGGCATCTCAAAGTTAATTTAAATTGATTTAAAAAAATCCTTTGACTTCAATCAGGCTAATTCGTGTAATAGAATCAACGCTACAGCTCACAAAAATATGCAAGCAAAGTAATTTTGCAGAACACAAAATAATTTTCCACACTGTCTACTCTCTCTCCCCTTCCCCTTCTCCTTCTAAAAAAATTCTTTTTGTGTTCAAGACTCTTTTTCTATTATTGCAAATTAAAATAATATTTAATTTTTGTATACTTATGCTCAATTGCTCAACATGATATTTGACTATTTCAATTCTGATAACTTTCTATATTACGAGTTCCAGCTTAAAAATTCAACAGAAAAAATATCCTACAAATAAAGTGCAGGTTTGATTAGCCACATTTTGTGGTTTTTAAAAACTATTTAAAGCTGATCTGAAATCGTAACTTGTATCTTTTTTTACACTTTCGTGAAGAAATTTTCATTTTTAAATGCACGAAATTTGCAGATATTCTTTCTTATTCGTAAACGAATAGCGTTTCTCTTTTTTCCTATAAAGGTAACTGGTCTTTCAGAAAATGGTGCCAAAGTTGACGTTTGGAACAGATTTTTTTTTAAACATGACAATAGGCAAAAGATCATTATGAAATAGCGATTGATTATAACTTAATATGTAATACATTTATTAGAAAATTTAAAAGTGCTATTTGATTTCAAAGCACTTCATACCTCATGCGTCATGCCTGCTGATTACATACTTCTGGATAAAAAAATGTCTACTTAAATGTGTCAGAAAATTTAACATTCTTGAGAGAAGTAAAACTATTTTTTAAGAACAAGTGTTTTTTTTTTCATAAACGTGGCTTTTAATACGAAGTTAGAAAACTGTTTAGTTATTTCAAATCTGAATCCGTGTATGGTGTGTATTTGATAATTATGATCATATGTGAAAGAAAAATGCACAATATAAGAATAGGAGGGTTTGAATTTTTTTTCTTTTATTTCTTTCTCTTTTTTCTATAAATCCAAGTAAAAACGTTCTGTAAAACAGTTCCAAGTAAAAAAATTCTTCTGTCCGGTTTTATGCAACATTGCCTACTAAATGTTTCCGTCGTTCTCTGTAGTTTGTTTTGGTCCTTTGATCTGCTTTGGGGGGCAGACAGTTGAAATTTTCTCATTGAAGTAATCTGCAACAATTATCCTTATTCTAATTACCAGAGAAAATAAAAACTACTAATCAACCAATTCTCTCATATATTTTTATTTAATTTTTATTAATTTTCTTATTTTATCTTACGTTTTTACTTAGATAAATATTTATGGAAAAAGAGAAATAAAAAAAGAAAAGAAAAAATAAAATCCAAAAATCCTCCTATTCTTATATTGTGCATTTTTCTGTCACATATCATCAAAATTATCAAATATACCATACACGGATTAAAATTTGAAATAACTAAAAATATTTCTAACTTCGAATTAAATGCCACGTTTATGAAAAAAAAAACAAACAAACAAACAAAAAAAAAAAAACACTTGTTCTTAAAAATATTTTTACTCCTCTTACGAATGGTAAATTTTCTGACACATTTAAGTAGACATTTTTTTAATCCAGAAGCATGAAATCAGCAGGCATAAGGCATGAAGTGCTTTGAAATCCAATACACTTTTTTAATTTTCTGATAAATGTATCACATATAAAATTATAATCAATTGCTACCTCATAATGATCTTTTGCCACGTTTTAAAAAAATCTGTTACAAACGTCAGCTTTGGCAAAACATAAATAAGGCCTGACTAGGCCTAATTAATGTTTTCTGTACAGAGCCGGGACTGGTTTCATTCTTCCAAGTCTTCATGGGCCAAAATTTTCAGTTCCGGTTTTCACCCAACCTGTATGAAAATCATTGTCTGAGCGTGGCCTGGTAGCAAAATAAAGCTAAATTAAAATATAGCAATGCGTGTGAAAAAGAACCTGCCTATGCGGAATCCTGTTTTAAACTGAAAAAGGTGTTGATCCATGCAAAATTAATATAATAATATGTGAGAAAAGGATATATAATACATTTACACCTATTAAGAAGGGAACTTGTCTGTAATGCATTTTTTTACTTTACAGTGCGATTCCATCTTAGAAGATTTCACTGTATAGCATTTTCTAGATTTTTAAGTCTCCAATACATGGAATGTGGATTAACAAAAATAATGATAGTCGAAGCATTTGCATATAACAAATAGAGATTTATTTAAAAAAAAAAATATCGCAACCTACGGCATTTCTATTAAAAAAAAAAAAAAAAAAAAAAAAAAAAAAGGCTAAGATTAAGCATTTTTGATCAAGATTCCTCGTACAGACAATTTTTTAACCAAATCGACGTAAAAATCAATGTTTTGTAAAAATTCACTCGGGCCGTGACAGGCTCGGGTCGAGATTTTCATTTTTTTTTCGGGCCAGAATGGTCTCAGGCTGAACTTTTAGCTGCTATAACGCCGGGCCAGGCCAATAATTTTTTTGACAGGTCTGGCCGAGTTCAGGCCTATCTTTTATAATGGGCCGGGTTGACTTTTTTTCTATGGGTCGGCCTGGCCCGGGCCTGAAAATTTCTACCCGTACAGACTTCTAACTTAAAATTTAAAAAGTATTGCAAATTTCAAACTTTGAGTTATAAATAAAAGAAAAAAATAATTATTTTTAAAATATTTTCTGTTAAACTTATTTTTATTGTAATAATAAATAATCAATCTAAATCTGTCTTTTTACACCTCACCCCAAATTACTCCTTTTACCTTTGCCCCCTCCCCCCTCACTGAAGTATCGAGCACGAAAAGCTTAAACCTTAAGTGATGAGGTGATTTATATATATATATATATAACGTGGTGAGGTGGTGTGTATACAACCCCAAAATTTGATTTCTTGTCTTGTGCACTCAACAAAATTTACGAATTAAAGTAAGAAAATCTCATGTGAATTTTGCATTATTTACTTGAATAAAAACAACTGAAAAAGTACTGTAAGTGTACATACATATACATATAAATACACGTATCTAAATACCACAAAAAAAATTTCTTCATAAATGAAATTTCTCTGGGGTGGAAAACACCTTACCTGATCAGTTAAGGGTTAAAGTCTTTAAAATTACTTTTTTCCTCTGCTTTATTTGTAATTGTGCAATACAATAAATAAATCAGCAGTTATCTATTTCACTCCCTCCATTCATAATTTCTACTACCCTCGCTCCTCCAGTTTGTAAAATTTTAAATGGTTGAAATTATTTAGTTTTTTGTTAAATTTTTTTGGTCTGCTTATTTATATATTACTGAAATAATAAATAAATGTCTATTCCCCCCCCCCCCCCTCGCCCAAAAGAAAACAATGTGAAAAAATACAAAATACAAATAAATACAAATACAGTATAGGACCCATTATCCGGAATTCCAAAATCCGGAAAGACCCGAAATCCGAAAAAAATAATTATTTGAAAATTTTCTAAAATTGTAAATTTGTACTAAAATTTTGAAATTTTTTGAAAATTTTACCGATTCCTAATTTTTTTTCAATCCATTGTGTTACGACGTGTAACCACTAAAATATGTTATTTCAGCCGCCAGATAACACGAAGCCGTCCTCCCCTCCCCCCGATATTAGGAAAAAATCATTTTTTCTCTCCAATTTTAGTATAAAATTAATTTATATTAAGATTCGTTAAAAAAAGAAAATCGTCAGATATTTCACCGGGGGTGATTGATTCTGTTCTGAATTTTCCGAAAATTAAAAAAAAATTGGTCTTCAGTCCGAAAATTCGGACATAAAAAGAAATCGCGATTTTCGACAAATGGGCGCCGAAAAAAAATCAATTACGTCAATCGTTCGCAGAAGAAATAGCCAATTTCTCCAAAGAATTGCAGAAAAAACGCGAATTTTGTCAAGGAATCGCGAAAAAAAAAACACAAATTCCGCCAAAGAATCGCAAATTTCATCACAGGATTCTGAAAAAAAAAATGCAAATTTCGTCAAAGAGTCGCGAAAAAAATGCGAATTTTGACAAAGGATCGCGAAAAAAAATGCGAATTTTGACAAAGGATCGCGAAAAAAAAACCCCGATAATTTCGTCAAAGGATCGTTAAAAAATGCTAATTTCGTCAAAAAATTGCAGAGAAACGTGAATTTCGTCAAAGAATCACAGAAAAAACGCGAATTTCGTAAAAGAATGCGAACGTCTTTCAAAAAATCGCGAATATCGTCAAAGGATCGCGATAAAACACAAACTTTGTCAAAGAATCGCGAAAAAAAACAAGAATTTCGTCAAATGATCGCGAAAAAACGCTAACTTCGTCAAATGATCGTAGAAAAAATACGCAAATTTTGTCAAAGAATCGCGGAAAGAACGCGAATTTTGTCAAAGGATCCTGAAATAAAACGCAAATTTTGTCAAAGAATCGCGGAAAAATCGCTAATTTTGTCAAAGGATCGCGAAAAAACGCTAATTTCGTCAAATGATCATAGAAAAAGTATGCAAATTTTGTCAAAGAATCGCGGAAAAAACGCTAATTTCGTCAAATGATCGTGAAAAAACGGTAAATTCGTCAAATCATCGTAGAAAAAATATGCTAATTTTGTCAAAGAATTGCGGAAAAAACGCTAATTTCGTCAAATGATCATATAAAATATGCAAATTTTGTCAAGGAATCGCGGAAAAAACGTGAATTTTTTCAAAGGTTCCCGAAAAAAACGCAAATTTTGTCAAAGAATCGCGGAAAAAACGCTAATTTCGTCACATGATCGCGAAAAAACGCTAATTTTGTCAAATGATCGTAAAAAAATCTGAAAGTTTGTCAAAGAATCGCGGGAAAAAAACGCTAATTTCGTCAAATGATCGCGAAAAAACGCTAATTTCGTCAAAGGATCGTAGAAAAAATACGCAAATGTTGTCAAAGAATCGCGAAAAAACTCAAATTTTGTCAAATGATCGCGAAAAAACCCTCACAAATTTCGTCAAAGGATCGTGAAAAAAAAACGCAAATTTTGTCAAAGGATCGCGAAAAAAACGTGAAATTTGAGAGGACCCGAAATCTGGAAAATTCCAAAATCCAGAAAGCCTTCGGTTCCGAGGATTCTGGGTAATAGGTCCTGTACTGTAAATACAAAAAAAAAAAAAAAAAAAAAAAAAATTACAATGAACATTCGGTAAATTCGATCTTCACACCCCCCCAAACGAAATGCTCTAGCTGCGCCACTGCTCACTGTAGGAAAAATCGGCACTTCAAGGACATACGTGCTCATTTCATTTTCCCTTCGTTACCATAGCTACTAACCTAAGATAAGGGCCGAGGAGTGACCAACGAAGGGATAATGAATCGAGGACGTTTGTCCATGAAAAGCCGATTTTTCCTACATACAATATAGTAGGGTTCGGAACATCTAGATTCTAGATTAGGGGTGCACAGCCTGTGGCCCGCGAGTTTCGTCAATTTATAACTGGAAAAAATTGCAATTTTTGCCCATAGGTCGCAAGAAAAAATCGTGAATTTCTTCACTTTACCGAAAAAAACTGAAAATTTCGTCAGTTTAAGAATCGTCCATTTAAGAATCGCGAATTTCGACGATCAGGCACGGAAAAATTGAAAATTTCGTTGATAGGGGACGAGAAAATCGCGAATTTTGTCGATAAGACACAAAAAAAATTTCAAATTTCGCCGCTCGGCCACGGAAAAATTACGAGTTTTGGCTATCGGGCTCGGGAAAAATCGCGAATTTCGTTGCTCGGATACGGCGGGAAAAATTACAAATTTCGCCAGAGCCAGTTAAGAATCGTGAATTTTGCTGATCAAGCTCGGAAAAATCGCGAATTTCGTTGGTCGAGTTAAAAAAAATCCAAAATTTTGCTAATCAGGTGCGCAAAAATCGGGCACGGGAAAATCACAAATTTAGTCGATGATGCGCAGAAAAATTGAAAATTTCGTTGATCGGCAGAGGAAAAATCGTGAGTTTCGTCAGATTATCGGGAGAAAAAACGCGAATTTTGTCAATTTGCGGCGGAAAAAAATTGCACATTTCGTCAGAGTCAGTTATAATCGTGAATTTTGTTTATCCGGCGCGGAAAAATCCCGAATTTTGTCAATCAAGGGCGAGAAAAATCACAAATTTCGTTGAACAAGCACAGAAAAATTGCGAGTTTTGTCAATCGGTCTCCGAAAGATCGTGAATTTTGTTCGTTGGGCATGAAAAGAATCCCGAGTTTTGTCAATCAGGCGCGGAAAAATGGAGAATTTCGTCGGTCAGACGAGGAAAAAAGCGAATTTTGTTAATAGGGTGCGGAAAAATAGCGAATTTTGTCGATCGGTTTCTGAAAAATTGCGGATGTTGTCGATCAGGCTTATAAAAATCGGGAATTTCACTGATCAGGTGCGGAAAAATCTCAAATTTCATTGATTGGCTTCTTCTCTCCTCTTCGTTCATAAATTTAACATTTTTTTTTTTCGGCACTAGCCCCTCTCATGCCTATGTTTGGTTTTTAGCAGTTATAATAAATCAAAATTTACTCCCCCGAATAAAATCAAGGTATATTATCACTCCTTGAAAACAATCCTTGCTATATCTGTATTATATATACAAACGTGAACTGTTGATATATCCTTACCAACTGAATTGGATATTTTGACTGGGTAAGGGAACTTAGAGGGGCAAAATCAGTAAAACTCCGATTTACTGATGTCGCCCTCGACAATCCAGACATTTTTGTAAGTGGCTCTTCTCTAAAAAAGGTTGTGCATCCCTATTCTAGACGATCGACTAGCACTGAAGATGATGACGACTCCGGTGAAGGCATTCATATTACTCGTGGTTTATTGAAATGTGCTCGACAATTGAATCATTTAGTCGGTTGTTTAAATGATTGCAAGCCAATTATTGAAAAATTGACCCTACCTGATGAATTAAGTGTTTTCTTGTTTCTTAAGGAGACCATAGATATAATTGACAGGGAAAAATAAATTTGTTCGTCTGTGTCAAATATTTATAGAAAGATCGTGAAAGAAATCGAGAAGAACCGTGGAGAGGTTAGCATTGCGGAAAGTGGGAACGATTCCATCATTGAACATGATCCGGGAAAAAGGTCTAAAATGAAGTCAGACAATCAGAGACATATTTGATCAGTTTAGGTCCGTATCAGCCAAAACTCAGCGTATAGCCGATAAATGGTTCCATCCTGCAAGATTGAGAGTGACATTTCAACAGCGCTTGGTACAAAAGAGCATACGTTTTTGGAATATAGCACAGAACTCAATGCTAATTTTTTTGCGTATTTCATGAAGGACCTGGGAGAATAAAAAATACAAAATGCTTCACTTGAGAGTGCTGTAAACAAAAGACACAAAATGAAGAGCTTAAGGAAAAGAAAGAACAGAAAGTTCGCACAACATTTCTCTTCAAACTCCCACCAAATTTGCTGTTTCCTATTTTGTCAGTTCATGATGACGCATAATCATTTATTCGACGAGAGCAAGCGCAAACAGATTATTCTGGAAGAGCAATAGCAATATCTTGTATTCAGCACAGAAATTGTAGCAATCTTAATGGACATTACGCGAATGCTGGGTAGGCAAGGTCTAGTTTGTGGAAATGACAAAGACGGAAATGGAAACATTTGAAAAATTGTGAAATTAATATCCAGACGTAACACACAACTAAGGAAATGTTTGAGGGCACACGTTTCAGCCCATACCATTTAACTTACCATTCCGATTCATCCCAAAACGAGATGATTGAATTTTTTGCTACAGTAGTGCGCAAAATGATAGTCAGGGATATTCAAGAAGCATAATTTTATGGAATTATGGCAGATACGGCACCAAATTCTTCGCACCATGACCGATCAGCTGTTGGGTTGAAATATGTCGACAAAGATGGAAAAACTCCGATCGGCTTTTGGAAGTTTTCGCGAAAGAAGTCGTCAAAACCAATGTCGACCTCGCATGCTAGATATCGCACATCCTTACAAAGAATGAGCTCGAAATAGAACAGGCATTTTTCCAGTCATACGATTTTACAAGCAACATGTCTGGAGAATTCAGCGACACTTAGGAGACGTTTTCAGAAATCGTGGGTCGAATTGTGCCCTATATTCCTTGTCAATGTCACAGACTCAACACTTTCGTTTTGCATATCTGCAATGTCAGCAATGTTATAGGTGATGTGTTCGACATACTGGAAGATGTTTGTGTTTAGTAGACAAGCTCCAAGAAATAGAAAATGCTCTTCTGCTGCGGAATCTTTCTAAGGCTACATGGACTGCTCGAGCGGAATCATTGAAAGCGGTTTGGATCTCATATGAATGTATCCTACAAATTTTGAAAAAGTTGATTCCTCTACTCCTGTTAGCAAAACAATGATCAAGCCACGAAGTTTAAGACAGAAAATGTTATCGCTCGACTTCATTGCTTCACTATGATGTTTCTCAAGCACGTTCAGTACAAGTGCAAGTTAGTTACTGTAAAAATGAAATCGAAGACTCTTAAAATAGACGATACGAAAACACTGAAGACTTTTATCAAATCATTGGGAAAAATCAACAGTGACAATGAAATTGTGAATAGGGAAATATAGAGTGCAGTTCTCTTTTAAAGCATGTAAGGTGTTGATCAGTAAATGAATTTGCTATGCAGTATCGACGAAGATTGGAACCAGGTAATTGAAACATTCTCTTTGCTCCCGAACTTCTAATGTTCTAATGCATAGAGTTTCAGAAGGTACTGGATACTCTTACAGTGGTGATAGCTGAAAGTCTTAATTCTTGCATCAGCATAATCTCACCACTATATAAAATAATGTATCCTCCCGTTACAAGAAAGAAATAAACACTAAATCTGGTTAAGAAAGCGGCAAATAAATGTCTTTTGTGAAACATTGGCAATTCCTGATATGGAAGCATTACACACAGAGCTGAAAATTTTGTCAAACTTCTGCGCAGAGGCTGGAAGAATGGACGATATTTACATAAAAACAGAACCTTTGAGATAATTCTGCCTCTTGCGAACCATGTCAGTCATCAGGCTCTAACTTCTCCAGTCACAGTTGCCTCGAATTAAAGAAAATTGTAGATTAAAAATTGTGAAAAAATATATAAGAACAACAATGACTTATCCACGTTTGAATACACTCATGATGCTTACATTTGAGAAGGATATTTCGACATACCTAGATTTGGGCGCTGTTGTGAATAGATGGGCTCGTCTAAAAAAATGGTGGGTTAAAATGCATGTTATGCAATGAATGAACAAAAAATGTAATTAAAATAAATTTTGATTTCATCCTTTTTAATGTAAATATAAATAAGCTGATTTTGTATAAGTTCTAAGCAACATCTTACTAAAAACTTGTTTAATTAATCCGAATTGCATATTTCCATCTGCACATTCAGCAAAAAATATCAAAATACTTTCATTTAACATTTACAACAATGTAACGTAAGTGAAGGGGTAGTGTAATCTACCTTATATTCTCCCCAATATTCTAAAATGTAAAGTATTCGACGTTCTAAAGTGAAAAATTTGATCTCGATGGGTTAATAATCTTCAATTTTATATAGAATATACCGGGTGTCCTAAAATGGATTGACTGATTTTAAAATTCAATAACTTGCAAATGGTGGCAGCTATTTAAAAAAATTCTTGCAGGAGGGTTATGTAAGATGTCAGGAGTTTTTTTTACAGCTATTCTCGATTTAATAGCAGCGATACATGACACTGCTAGCAATAGGTGCTAAATCGGGGCCTGATTTTTTGTTTCTCTTCTCTCTCAGTATTTATGCGAAAGAAGGAGATTAAATGTATGGACTGATTCTCAGTCGCCAATGTAATTTTGTTCTTAGGGGCCCAATGCATATATTTAATCTCCTTCTTTCGCATCAATATTGAGAAAAGAGAGAGGCCAAAAATCGGGCGCCGATTTAGCGCCTATTTCAAGCAGCGCCATCTGAACTAAAATCGACTATCGCAGTAAAAAAAAATTCCTGAGATCTTACATAACACTCCTGCAAGAATTTAATTTTATAGCTGTCACCATTTACAAGTTAATTGAATTTTAATCCTTAAATGCCTGGTGTTGTTTTTCGGCAACATACTCAATTTAGGCTTCTAAAATACTATTATAATAATATTGAAGCTATAATGCCTAATGTTGCCAATAAAATACATTCTGAAAATATTATTAAATCAATTTTCAACATGTACATGGCAACACTTATGCTGTTTAAGAATAAAGATAGATTTATTTTTTCAACTGTTGCTACATGTTCTTTTTGTTTTGTTTGGAGGCTTGCGAAATTTTTGTTCTGCAGTGAGCAAGTAAAATTTATTTCTTATTATAGTTCCTAACATTCTTGTGTGTTTAATATTATAGAATTTTACCAAGGAAAGTTATTTTTTCAATTAAACACCGGTATTGCCGATGAGTAACAAACTGTTTTTTAGCCGTAAACCATACTTAAAAGAAAATATGCTTTTTTTAAGTATTTTTCCCATGATTTATTTAAAAAATGAAAGCCGAAAAACATTATTACAATGATTTTTGAAAAATCCAGCATTTAAGGGTTAAAATCAGTCAGTCTATTTTAGGACTCCGGGTAGATAAATATATACAGATACAGAAATGTACTTTTAAAGATATATATATATATACAGGGTGTTCCTAAACTCATGGTACATACGCTAGAGGGTGATAGAACACATCCAGACGAGTAATAGTAAATAGTAAACCAAGGGTCCCAAACGTATTCCGAAGGAGATAGGCGCCTTTAAAGTTTAGGGTCCAAAATTTCAAATGATTATAAAAAACGGGAAAATTGGTCGATTCGTTTGCGGTTTTCGCTAAAACTATTCTTTATGTCAGTATTTTCTTGAAAATAAATTTTAAAGATACAGTTCAAAAAATGCCGATAGAGGGCGCTTTAGACTTTGGAGTAACCAACAACTATTTTTTACCGTTATTTTTTGTATCTCATTACATGCTTTCAAAAGCTTAGACCTAAACTTAAATTTTGAGCTCAAAATCTGAATCGTTGGGAGTGGTTAAGTAGCACAAACTGAACTGTGTTCAGGAGTTAAATTTTCAAATTATTATAAAGAACGGAAAATTTGGTGGATTTGTTTGCGGTTTTCACTAAAACTATTCTTTATGTCAGTATTGTCTTGAAAATAAATTTTAAAGATAAAGTTAAAAAAATACCGATAGAGGGCGCTTTAGACTTTGGAGTAACCAACAACTATTTTTTACCGTTATTTTTTGTATCTCATTACATGCTTTCAAAAGCTTAGACCTAAACTTAAATTTTGAGCTCAAAATCTGAATCGTTGGGAGTGGTTAAGTAGCACAAACTGAACTGTGTTCAGGAGTTAAATTTTCAAATTATTATAAAGAACGGAAAATTTGGTGGATTTGTTTGCGGTTTTCACTAAAACTATTCTTTATGTCAGTATTGTCTTGAAAATAAATTTTAAAGATAAAGTTAAAAAAATACCGATAGAGGGCGCTTTAGACTTTGGAGTAACCAACAACTATTTTTTACCGTTATTTTTTGTATCTCATTACATGCTTTCAAAAGCTTAGACCTAACAAGGGCGGATCTGGAGGGTCCTCAAGGGGGGGGCGATTTTAGAAATTTGGAGACTCCAATCTGATGCGCGGGTCGGGACTAATTTTTTTCACTGAGGGTCGGGTTTGGGTCCGGTTGACTTGCACTTTTTGCTGCGGGTCGGGTTTGGGCCGGGTTGACTTCTAGTTTTCTGCTGCAGGTCAGGTTGACTTCTACTTTTTTCTGTGGGTCGGGTTTGGGTCCGGTTGACTTCTACTTTTTTTCTGCGGGTCGGGTTTGGGCCCGGTTGACTTCTAGTTTTCTGCTGCAGGTCGGGTTGACTTCTACTTTTTTCTGTGGGTCGCGTTTGGATCCGGTTGACTTCTATTTTTTGCTGCGGGTCGGGTTTGGGCTCGGTTGACTTCTAGTTTTCTGCTGCAGGTCGGGTTGACTTCTCCTTTTTTCTGTGGGTCGCGTATGTGTCCGGTTGACTTCTACTTTTTGCTGCGGGTCGGGTTAACTTCTACTTTTTTGCTGCGGGTTGGGTTTGGGCCCAGTTGACTTCTATTTTTCTGCTGCGGGTCGGGTTGACTTCTACTTTTTAGCTGCGCCTAGCGCGCTGGGTTTGGGTTAGATTGACATACATTATTTCGGGCTTGAGTCAGTTTCGGATTGGGTTTTCACTATTGCGAGAAGGGTTCGGGTTGACCCGATTTTTGAAAAGTAAGTCTAAATATTTTTGAAGATAAAAACAATATACAGTAAAAGCTCCATAACGGACACGTCCAAATAATTATTTAAGGATACTTTTTAATCTTCAGAATTATGTAAAAAGTATTAATTTGGTATAAAACTGCTTGTCTCTTTATATCTAAGATCAGTTGTAATTCAGTAAAGAATGCTTTGAAACTTATCAAAAAACATACCGGGTATCCCAAAATGGACTGACTGATTTTAAAATTCAATAACTTGCAAATGATGACAGCCATTAAAAAAAAAATCTTGCAGGTTATGTAAGATGTCAGGAGATTTTTTGCTGCAATTCTTGATTTTACTTTACAATAGCAGCGATAGATGGCGCTGCAATCAATAGTCGTTAAATCGGGGCCCAATTTCTGGCCTTCCTCCTCCAGGCACAGATTTAGCGTCTATTGCTTGCAGTGCCCTCTATCGTTGCTATTTTAAACTAAAATATAGAATCGCAGTAAAAAAACTCCTGATTAGGGGTGATTCCCAATAAATAATATAAAAAAAAAATCTGAAATTCAAAGCAAATTTTCTGAAAGGTTACAGTAGAGGGAGGGGGGGATTCAATCCTGGCACTAATTATTTTTGTTGCAGGTCGGGTTAGCTGTTTTCGATTCGGGTCGATTTCAGGCTGAGTCGCTGAGTGCAGATTCTTGCGCAAGCTGTGTTTGTGTTAACCCGTTTCTTCAAAAGTTAGTTCAGTATATTATTTCAGATTAAAAACGATATCTATAATAATAAACATATAGATATATATATGTGTGCTGTTTTCTAAAGAGACCGCTGTATTTTTTCGACGACTCTTTGGTGAAATTTGCATTTCTTCCACGACTCTTTGACAAAATGCGCGCTTTCCACTACTCTTTGACAAAACTCGCGTTTTTCAGCAATCCTTTGACGAAATTCGAGTTTCTTTCGCGACCCTTTGACGAAATTCCCGTTTCTTTCCTGACCATTTGATGAAATTCGCGTTTCTTTCGCGATTCTTTGATAAAAATTGCATTTTTTCGCAAACCTTTGACGAAATTCGTGGTTTTTCGTGGCCATTTGCCGAAATTCCCGTTTTCTGCCGCGATCCTTTGACGAAATTTAAGTTTTTACTGCTGCCCTTTGACGAAACTCACTTTTTTCTCGATCATTTGAAGAATTTCGCGTTTTTTCAGCGGCCCTTTGACCAAATTCGCGCTTTTTCGGCGTCTCTTTGAACAAATTCACTCTTTTTCGTCGTCCTTTTGACAAAATTTGCGCTTTTTCCGTGATCCTTTGGAGGAATTGAAGTTATTTTTAGATTGACGAAATAGATTTTTTATGACGACCATTTGTCAAAAATCGTGACTATTTTTATGTCCGAATTTAAGCATTGATGATTTTTTTTTAATTTTCTGAACCGAACTCCTTAACCCTCTCGCCGCGTATTTTCAAGCAAAATAGCTTCAAAAATTGCGCATTTATTTTATTACATATTTCAAATCTTCATATATTTTAGAGTTAAAATATGCCCAAAACCTTTGTGAAAGAGTTTTTTTTTTTTTTTTTTTTTTTTTTTTTTTTTTTAATAGAATTAAATCATAAAAAAAAGGATTTGCTGCGGAAATCGCGGGTTGTGCAAATTTTGCTACTTTTACGTTGGCCGTGGAAATCTCGGGATGCGCAGCGAGAGGGTAAAATTTTTGGAAAATTCGGAACATAATCACCCCTGCTCCTTGACTTCTTACATAACTCTCCTGCAAGTATTTGTTTTAATAGCTGCCACCATTTGCAAGTTATTGAATTTTAAAATCAGCCAGTGCATTTTGGGACACCCTGTATGTTCATTAGCTATGGGATGATGGATGAAAGAAGCATTAAAAAAAAAGAAAATAAAGCGGCCTTCGATATGTCAGTTAGAGGTTTCCCCGGGCTGAAATTTTCTGGCCCAAGTCCAGGTCCAACCCGCACAAAAAAATTATCGCCCGGCCTGGTATAAAAGCTAAAAAATCGACTCCAGCACAGCCTGCATTTTGCCTTTAAAACTATTCATAAAGCACACCACACTTACTTATGCTCATATTTTATTTTCAGATTATGTTCCAAATTCATGAATACATAAAAACGATATTATTAAGGACTCTTTAGGCAATTATGTACATAAACACTACTTAAAAATATGAGAATTACATTCAAATGAAAATCCAGTTAAAAAATCAGTTTAGAATGAAAGAAACGGATGATAAAAGAAAATCACAATTTTAAAGCTCTACAAGGAACTAGTATGTTGTGGCCATCACAAAACTTTCTTCTATCTCATACATGTCAATACTTCAAAATTCATTATCTCAGTGCCAATCTGTGTTCATCATGAGAATTCTACAAATATGAAATTCCGTGCATTAGTTCTCGAGGTATGACTGTCACTGAAATCGTGTAAATCCAGCAAAATGCAGCATAGCAGCGCCACCTATTGGGTTATTTACACCAGAACCTAATTATCACCAACTTATGTCAACGTCTAACTGAATATGAAGTGTGAGGAAAATTCGTGCATTAGTTCTTGAGATAGAGGTATTGCGCAAATCATGACAAATGCAGCATAGAAGCGCCACCTGTTGAGCGATTTGCAACAACACATAATCAGCGGCAATATTAATCAAGTTATACTTAAATCTGAAGTTTGATGAAAATTCGTGCATTAGTTCTTGAGATAGAGCTATTGAGGAAATAGCTCAAAATGCAGCACAGCAGCGCCACCTATTGGGCGATTTACACAAACACGTAGTCAGCATCATTCCATATAAAGGACTAACTAAATCCGAAGTTTGATGAAAATGTGTGCATTGGTTCTTGAGATAGAGCTACTGCAAAAATAGTGTAAATCCTGCAAAATGTAGCATAGCAGCGCCACCTGTTGGGCGATTTACACCAAAACGTAAACAGCATCCATTCATGTCAAGGACTAACGGAATCTGAAGTTTTATAAAATTCCGTGCATTAGTTCTTGAGATAGAGCTTTTGCGGAAATCCTGCAAAATGCTACATAGCAGCGCCACCTGCTGGGCGATTTACACCAAAAACTAATCAGCACCAATCTATATCAGGGACTACCTGAATATAAATTTTTATTAAATTCTGCGCATTAGTTCTTGAGATAGAGCGCCCACAAAATTTGTGTCACACACTGACAGATAGACGGACAGACAGTCGGAATTTAGAGGAGTGCATAGGTCGCGATCGGGCCAGTAACGCTTATCATAAGGACTGGCACGGACTGAACTTTTAGCTTTTATTCCGGGCCGAGGCCCGACTTGGAAATTTCGGCCAGTGCAGACCTCTACGAAGAATGAAGTCCAGGCCAGGCTCGACCTGGAAGAAAAAGAAGTCTGGCCAAACCCGAATCTGCAGAAAAATTTAAGATCAGGACACGGCCCGGCTCTAAAAGAGGGAAGACCTGACCCAGCACGAGTCTTGTGGATTAAAACTGGCGCGACCCGGCCGGGTCGCGCCGCGCTCGAGCTTCGCCCCAAGTCATTTCTCGTGAGGATGCATAATGCCGTTTTTCAAACCCTTTATTTGCCGAAGGGGGGGGCGATCGCCACCTCGCCCCCCCCTTAGATCCGCCATTGAGACCTAAACTTAAATTTTGAGCTCAAAATCTGAATCGTTGGGAGTGGTTAAGTAGCACAAACTGAACTGTGTTCAGGAGTTAAATTTTCAAATTATTATAAAGAACGGAAAATTTGGTGGATTTGTTTGCGGTTTTCACTAAAACTATTCTTTATGTCAGTATTGTCTTGAAAATAAATTTTAAAGATAACGTTAAAAAAATACCGATAGAGGGCGCTTTAGACTTTGGAGTAACCAACAACTATTTTTTACCGTTATTTTTTGTATCTCATTACATGCTTTCAAAAGCTTAGACCTAAACTTAAATTTTGAGCTCAAAATCTGAATCGTTGGGAGTGGTTAAGTAGCACAAACTGAACTGTGTTCAGGAGTTAAATTTTCAAATTATTATAAAGAACGGAAAATTTGGTGGATTTGTTTGCGGTTTTCACTAAAACTATTCTTTATGTCAGTATTGTCTTGAAAATAAATTTTAAAGATAAAGTTAAAAAAATACCGATAGAGGGCGCTTTAGACTTTGGAGTAACCAACAACTATTTTTTACCGTTATTTTTTGTATCTCATTACATGCTTTCAAAAGCTTAGACCTAAACTTAAATTTTGAGCTCAAAATCTGAATCGTTGGGAGTGGTTAAGTAGCACAAACTGAACTGTGTTCAGGAGTTAAATTTTCAAATTATTATAAAGAACGGAAAATTTGGTGGATTTGTTTGCGGTTTTCACTAAAACTATTCTTTATGTCAGTATTGTCTTGAAAATAAATTTTAAAGATAAAGTTAAAAAAATACCGATAGAGGGCGCTTTAGACTTTGGAGTAACCAACAACTATTTTTTACCGTTATTTTTTGTATCTCATTACATGCTTTCAAAAGCTTAGACCTAAACTTAAATTTTGAGCTCAAAATCTGAATCGTTGGGAGTGGTTAAGTAGCACAAACTGAACTGTGTTCAGGAGTTAAATTTTCAAATTATTATAAAGAACGGAAAATTTGGTGGATTTGTTTGCGGTTTTCACTAAAACTATTCTTTATGTCAGTATTGTCTTGAAAATAAATTTTAAAGATAAAGTTAAAAAAATACCGATAGAGGGCGCTTTAGACTTTGGAGTAACCAACAACTATTTTTTACCGTTATTTTTTGTATCTCATTATATGCTTTCAAAAGCTTAGACCTAAACTTAAATTTTGAGCTCAAAATCTGAATCGTTGGGAGTGGTTAAGTAGCACAAACTGAACTGTGTTCAGGAGTTAAATTTTCAAATTATTATAAAGAACGGAAAATTTGGTGGATTTGTTTGCGGTTTTCACTAAAACTATTCTTTATGTCAGTATTGTCTTGAAAATAAATTTTAAAGATAAAGTTAAAAAAATACCGATAGAGGGCGCTTTAGACTTTGGAGTAACGAACAACTATTTTTTACCGTTTTTTTTTTTTTTCTTGTATCTCATTACATGCTTTCAAAAGCTTAGACTAAAAATTTGGAGCTCAAAATCTGAATCGTTGGGAGTAGTTAAGTAGCGCAAACTGAACTGTGTTCAGGAGGGGGTTAAAATTTCAACACATGAACACAGTTCAGTTTGCGCTACTTAACCACTCCCAACGATTCAGATTTTGAGCTCAAAATTTAAGTCTAAGCTTTTGAAAGCATGTAATGAGATACAAAAAATAACGGTAAAAAATAGTTGTTCGTTACTCCAAAGTCTAAAGCGCCCTCTATCGGTATTTTTTTAACTTTATCTTTAAAATTTATTTTCAAGACAATACTGACATAAAGAATAGTTTTAGTGAAAACCTCAAACGAATCCACCAATTTTTCCGTTTTTTATAATAATTTGAAAACTTAACTCCTGAACACAGTTCAGTTTGTGCTACTTAACCACTCCCAACGATTCAGATTTTGAGCTCAAAATTTAAGTTTAAGTCTAAGCTTTTGAAAGCATGTAATGAGATACAAAAAATAACGGTAAAAAATAGTTGTTGGTTACTCCAAAGTCTAAAGCGCCCTCTATTGGCATTTTTAACGGTATCTTTAAAATTTATTTTCAAGAAAATACTAACATAAAGAATAGTTTTAGTGAAAACCGCAAACGAATCGACCAATGTTTCCGTCTTTTATAATCATTTGAAATTTTAACTCCTGAACACAGTTCAGTTTGCGCTACTTAACCACTCCCAACAATTCAGATTTTGAGCTCAAAATTTAAGTTTAAGTCTAAGCTTTTGAAAGCATGTAATGAGATACAAAAAATAACGGTAAAAAATAGTTGTTGGTTACTCCAAAGTCTAAAGTGCCCTCTATCCGCATTTTTTGAACTGCATCTTTAAAATTTATTTTCAAGAAAATGCTGACATAAAGAATAGTTTTAGCGAAAACCGCAAACGAATCGACCAATTTTTCCGTTTTTTATAATAATTTGAAATTTTGGACACTAAACTTTGAAGGCGCCTATCTTCTTCGGAATACGTTTGGGACCCTTGGTTTCCTATTTATTATTACTCGTCTTGATGTGTTCTATCACCCCCTAGCGTATGTACCATGAGTTTAGGGACACCCTGTATAGTTAAGTTAGTCGGCAAAATCGTCATATACGCCCCCCTAATGAATTCTGCTTAAATACGCCCCTGCCTGTGCTCCCTTAAAAACCTTTATCTCTTTTTGGAAGATCTGGTTGTTTTTACCTTACAGGGAAGATATTCTTACAGGAGACTCAGAATATGTTGGGAAAAAAATGCTAGTGAACTACCCATGAATGTAATAAAGGATCAGTTAAAGTTAACGGCGGATTTCCAGTAGAAAGTCTGGAAAAAAAAAACAAAAAAAAAACACTTTCAAATATTTGACGCGAAAAGACGAGAGCGACACGCGATTTGGCGAGCAGGATTTTTCTTCGCCAAAAGCAAATGCTCTCGTCATGCATGCATCTGAAAATTTCTTGTTATTTTTTTTTAGAATGCGATGTTTTTAATGAATTTAAACTTAATGAAAGAGTTTGCAAAATGTTGAAGACATCTGCAACAGCAGGTAATGACAGAATAGGCGGGATTCGGGTTATTCGTCGTCCTTGCTCTTACCTGCTTCGTTCTTGGACACATACATAAAGATATCTTTTTTGACTTTTTGATAACATATAAATTTCCAAAGTCACCGTACTGATGTCTTCGTGATGTCAATTAATCTTCGAAGAAGATCTGTTTTATCTCAATGCAATCTCTTACATCAATTCCATATTGAGACAGTCGGTGATCACCCAATTCCTCGCATTGAAGATCCCTTTGTTTGATGTAAAACTCGTCTCTCGGAAGTCAGTAACAGTTTTCATCGTCTTTAGTTTGACACTATGTTAGTATGTGCTGAGACTGCATTATATCCAGACAGATGATCTATATGATGACAGATATGGGGCATTCTCACAATCTTTTGACTTTTGGGGAAAAAATCTGATAAAATTAAACTTGCTGAAATAACATTTTAATCTGATAGACGAATGCCTTAATGATTCAAAATAAAGAAAAAATGGTCAGCAGCGAAAATTTTTTTATTTAACTGAGGTTTAAGTTAAACTTGCGAGTTTAATTTTCCTTACCATTTTACCACTATAACTTTTTATTTTCTTCTAAATTTTTACTTATAATGAATTTGCATCGTACCCACAGGACATTTAAATAAGAAATAATAACAATGTAGTACTTTTAATACAGAATTTTTGTATAACTGTTAGAATGTTATTCCATATGGAAGGCATGAATACGAAATTCCTCAATAGGTAAACAATAAAAAAAAGGTTAAAAGTTTTACCTTTATGTTTTGATGTGTTTCAATGGAAATATACTCTTCTTTGGATGAACAAAAAACATTTATTAGAAGATTGAATACACTAGAATAATATATATGCTGGTCAAAATACGGATCACATTTCACAATAAAACAAAACAGATGTATAAGACTATTTACAAACACAAAGAAATACTTTGAACTATGGCTTGTTGCAGTTTTTTTATCATATTATATTCCTTTGGAATATTATTGGATTTTTTTAATCAAGCAGCATTTTGCTGCCAACTGCTATAAGGGAAGAAGTAACACTCACTGAACTGAGTGTCTGTCACAGTAGATCAAATAAAAAAGATTGTCTGATGCTGCCATCTGGTGGATGTTCTTGAAAACAAAAGAGCATTTTCTAACATCTCTCCCGTTTTGTGATAGAATCTGACACCAGGTGGATAAGGTTTCTACAAAGTTCAAATTTGGCCTTTGGCAACGGCTTCGTCATTATATCTGCTATCATTTCATTTGTTGATAGATATTTGACATCTATAACATTTTTAGTTTTTAAATCTCGTATGTAATGATACTTTGTATCAATGTGCTTAGTGCGGGATTTAAATTTTTCACTTTCAACCAATTTAATTGTAGATTGGTTATCCTCAAAAATTCTAATAGGAAAATGTTGTTGTAAGTTGAGGTCGTTACACAATTTTAAGATCCATAGCACCTCTTGAGTTCCTTGTGACAGTGCCACATATTCAGCTTCTGCTGACGATAACGTCACACATGTTTGTTTTCGCGAGAACCAAGAAATGCAGCTATTGCCTAAGAAGATTACATTTCCTGAGGTGGATTTTCTGTCTGTAGCATCTTGTCCCCAGTCTGCATCCGAGTATGCAACTATATTAGGATATTCTTTTGAAGAAATGTGGAGATCAAGGTCTTTCGTTGTTTTTAAGTATCTTATTACCCTCTTAACAGCATTCCAGTCCTTTTGTCTTGGATTATTGCATCTTCGACTTAGTATGTGTGTAGGAGCGGTAATATCAGGTCTTGTGCATGAGGAAATATATAAAAGACTTCCTATAGCTTGTCTATAATTATCATTTGATGATAAAAGATTTTCTTTTTTATCTAAACTATAATAGTTAGTTTCCATTGGGGTATAAGTTGGTTTGGCTTCTTCAAGCTGAAAATCCTTAACTAATTGAGTTATTTTACTTCTTTGTGAAAGTAAATAACTTCCATCTTCTTTTCTGTAAATTTCTATACCTAAGAAGTATTTTGCTTCTCCTAGTGATGTTATGGGATAAGATTTCTTTAAGTAATTTATTACTTCATTAACTTCATTTTCATCTTCTGGGCTCATCAGCATATCATCTACATACAGTATGAGATAAATTGTCTTCTTTGATTTTTCTTTTATGAACAAACATGGATCAGCTTCACTTTGTTTAAATCCACATGCCTTTAGAGTATTCTCTATTTCTTCATTCCAGCACTTGGCGGCTTGTTTAAGACCGTATATAGCCTTTTTTAATTTATAGACTTTGTCTTTATTTTCTTCATCATGAAAGCCTTCTGGTTGATGCATGTATAATTCTTCATTATCTAGTTTACCATGTAGAAAGGCTGTTTTAACATCTACTTGGAATACTCTGGCTTTATGATAAGCTGCCCAGGTCAGAAAAGCTCTAATAGTTGTATGTTTGACGACAGGAGAGAAGGTTTCATCATAATCAGTGCCTAATTTTTGAGCGAAACCTTTGGCAACTAATCGTGCTTTGCATTTTATTTCTTCTCCATTTTCATTACGTTTTGTTTTGTAAACCCATTTACAGCCAATGGCGTGCTTGCCTTTGGGTAAAATAACAAGCTCAAATACTTCATTTTCCTTTAAAGAGTTAAATTCTTCCTTCATAGCTTGAAACCATTTCTGTTGATCTTTTATTGGTAATTGTAAAACATCTTTAAAAGTTTCAGGATCTTGATTTTTGGAACAACTGTCTTCAGTTTTGTAAGAATATCTTTCTGGTGGAATTCCTTTAGTCTCTCTGTTAGATATTCTTCTCTGGAAATTATCTTCCCTTTCTTCAGTTGTTGGGCTATCTACTGATTTTTCATCCGTATTTATTTCTTCTGCAGTATTTTCTATTTGGATAGCTTCACTATCATTTTCAAGATTTTCTTCTGAAAAATTTAAATGCATTAAATCTGAGATTCGCTCTTCAGGATTTTCTTTAAAGATATTTTCACAGTTCATACTTTCAAAAAACTTCACTGTTCTGCTTATCACTATTTTTCTACCGCCTATATAAATTCGGTATCCTTTGCTTCTTAAATTGGAACCAACAAAGACTCCTTCAGTGGCTTTTTCATCAAATTTTTGTCTCTTCTGTTTATGAACATACACATATGCTTTGCATCCAAATACTTTAAGGTGACTCAAATTTGGCTTATGCCCATTCCACATTTCATATGGTGTCTTTTCAGTTGATTTTGTAGGTAATCTATTTTGTAAGTAGGCTGCTGTAGCTATGGCTTCTGCCCAGAATGTTTTTGGCAATTTAGAATTTATAAGCATGGCTTTACTCATTTCAATAAGCGAGCGATTCTTTCTTTCTGCGACTCCATTTTGGGACGGTGAATATGGCGTCGTTGTTCCATGATTTATTCCTAAGTTTTTAAGGTAGTCTTTGACAGATTCGTTGCAATATTCTGTTCCATTGTCACTACGCAAGGATTTAATCTTCAATCTAAATTTATTTGTTGTTGATGCAACGTACTCCTTTAATTTATCAAATACTTCATCTTTAGAAGAAATAAAATATACTTGTGTATAACGAGAGTAATCATCAATAAATGTAACGAAATATCTTTTTGATCCCATACTTTTTGTTTCTGCAGGACCGCATACGTCGCTGTATATCAAATCAAGTGGTTTTTTACTTCTGTATTGTATTTCTTTTGGAAATGATTTTTCTGTTAACTTAGCTTTTATGCAACTTGAACATTCAGTATTATGAGAACAATTATTCACAGTAATACCTAAAGCTAAATCATCCTTTTGAATTTTCCTGATAGATTCCAAATTTCTATGGCCCAGCCTTTGGTGCCATTTTAGAATGCAGTTAACATTAGAACAAACGGGTAATATTTCTGAAGCACTATATACCTTTTCATTTGTAGGTATTATTTTTAATCTGTATAACCCCTCATCAGCTTTTGCATCTGCAACTAAGATGTTGCCCTTTTTAATTAAACATATATCATCTTTAAATGTCACAACAAAACCTTTCTCAGTACAAGACTGGACAGATAATAAATTACTATCCAACTCGGGAACATAAAGCACATGATCTAATGTAACTCTATTTGTTTGACCATTAAGTGTTTCAATATTAAAAGTACATTTACCCTTTCCCTTTGCAGTTAATTTAGTTCCATTAGCAATTGTAATTGTATCTTTATTCGAATTCTTTAATTCTGAGAACAGTTCCAAAGAATTAGCTAAATGAACAGACGCACCTGAATCAATAACAAAAGACAAATTTTTGTTTTTATTTCCATTTTGTTGAGATTTCATAACAAAACTCGAAGAATTTGATTCTTCCATTAATTCATGATAGTTTTGAGAATCTGATAGATTTTCATTTTGACTAGCAGTACACTGTAAACAGAAATTCTCACTTGAAATTCTCACGCTGAAATTCAGACACTTAAGTGTCTGAAACGTAGTGTTCAATTCTCAGACGTTTTAAAATGTCTGAAAATTTTCAGACACTTCTTGCGTCTGAATTTCAGACACTTAAGTGTCTGAAACTGGAGTGTTCGATTTTCAGACGTTTTAAAACGTCTGAAAAATTTTAGACACTTCTTGCGTCTGAATGTCAGACATTTCAAATGTCTTAATTGCGGCCATCTTTGAGCCGTTTTTTTTTCGCCAATATGAAGCCATCTTTGACCACTTTTCTTTCTAAGCCATATACGCAGCCATATTTGACCACATTAAATCATTTTTTATAAATGAAAATAATTTGTTAACATAAAGCAGAGCTGATTACAGCGTGGTAAAACTGGGATGCTTCTCTGCCCCCTGATTTGAGGGTACCCCAAATGATGTACGAAATTTTCATAAAGCTGATATTTTATATCAGTATATATATATATATATATACATATATATATATATATTCACCTAAATATGTATTTATGTGATTTCATATATGCCCTACGGCATCAAAAATGTTTATTTTTTTTAGGGAGAACTTATTAATTCTAGTTCAAAGACCTAATATTCATTCGCCCCCCCCCCTCGCCCCCCACCACCTTCATATACTGTTGCAAAAAAATTAAGACTACTCGATGCCATCAAATACATATTTGGATAAATATATCCTTTTCCTTAACCTAATCATGTTCTAAAAGAACAAAATATTTATTAAAATAAATATAAGGTCAAAACAAATTTAAAATATCAGCTTTATGGAAATTTCATACCAGATTTGGGGGCCCGTAAAGCTAAAGTCTCATAGAAACAGCCCAGTTTGTCCATGCTGCAATCAGCTCTGCTTTATGGTAATAAATTATTCCCATTTATAAAAAATGATTCAGTCCTTCAGAAAGAATTCCATTCCTGCTTTGTTGTACAATTTTTTTCTTTTTAAATTAGATATTTCCAGTCAATTAGTTTAAGAATTTTTTGCGTTTTTATTTCTGTGTTAAATAAAATCTAATGCTAGATTTCATAAAAATTATCAGTATATGAGATCCCAACATTAAAAAAAAAAAAAAAAAAGACTACGAAACTCTTACTTTTTTTTTTTACCTTCCTTCATTTTTATTATTATACTATTTATCATTACTAGGGTGTAAAAAAATCATAATTAAAAAAAAAAATAAAGAAAATCTGATTTTTTTTTATTCAAATCGGATTTTTTTTATTTAAATCGGATTTTTTCCCCCCTGTGTTAAAATATTAAACATCTATCAAGAATTAAGCATTTCAAAAATGAATAACCCTCCAATTACTAACATTATCTATGTTTTTTTGTTTTCATTAATAAAATTTTAACTATGTAATTATAGAAATTACAAAAAACTGCAAATTAAAAATTTCTTTAGTAACATACAAAATTATGTGCATTAATATTTTGTAATAATTATGTAAACCAATATTAAATACTGTTTATATTTTAAAGTTATTGATAAATTGCATTTATTTTCAAATTGATGATACAGATTAAATTTTGTAATTATTAAACAATTAATTGTTTAATTAAGAACACAATCTACATTTTTGAAAAAGTGGTTTAAAAAAGGTGATAAATAATAGTTTGATAAATTCATAAAGCAGCCAGTAATTTTACACAGGTTCTAAAGCGTATGTATATCAAATTGATCAAAAATTGTAGCAATGTATACAGCAAACTCACACATAATTTATAAATAGATTACAAAAATTTTATTTTTGAAATTTAAATCAGATTTTTTTCCCCACAACATTAAAATATTTGAATAGCTACTAAATATTATAATGTTTTGAAGTTATTTAACATTTAGTTAGATTTTTTAAAATATGTAATACTTCTTTTTACACAGTTTAATATTGTTATAATTAACAATAACAAATATTACATTTTTTACAATTGATTTAGTGATAATTTTCATTACTGATTATAATGCTTTTTCACACTATTTTAAAAAATCAGAAACTATGTGATTTTATCATCTGATTTAAATCAATTGATTAAAATCATTGACACTCTATTGCTATGTTTATTGTATATAAAAGAATGAATAACTTGATTATTAAAAAGAAAAGATGACATTGTAAGTTATACTAGATTTAAATATCATTTTAAAATAAAACGCTTTTTATGTTTGTTAGATAAAAAAAACATGCTTTTTACAAACTTACTGTACTTAAATTTTCCCCAATACTCAGGAATTACGCTTCGAAACAATTATTTAAAGCTTTGTTTTGTGTATTCATAAGTCACAATACCTGTAGAAACTTTCCAAATTATGTTCATCTTAGATTGGAATACTTTTTATGTCATTTTAAACATTAAAAAAATTTTGGATTTTAATCAATGATTTTTTTTAAATCACTTGATTAAAATCATGATTTAAATCGCTGATTTAAATCAACTGATTTAAATCAGATTTTTTTTTCAATGGCTACACCCAATTTTGAAACTATATTTTAAATCTTTGGTTGAAACTATGCCCAGAAAAGAAATTTCTAGTAATTTGAATGATAAGTTTTTGAATTATAAACATTCAAAATTTAGAGCTTCTAATCTTAAATTATATTTTCGTATTTTCCCCTGAAATCAGGGGCGCGCCAGAAGTATCCGGCGCCTGTGTGCAGAACTTCACTTAGCGCCCCATATACCCAAACCCCTCCTCCCTACACCCCCTCCCCCCCCCCCCCCAAAAAAAAATCAATAACTATAAATACATACCTGCCAAGCCAACCTTCCGTGGTTTTCTCCAGGTCAAATAAACAAATTTTGAACCTGAAATTTTGTTTAATGAAATGTGCCTTGTTTCTATGGGGTTCTTTTTTATTTTATTTAATAAATTAAATTTCTTGTTCAAAATATTTTTGTTTGACTTTAAAAATAAGGAATGTTGACAGCTATGTAAATAACGGACATCCCTAAAAAATGGGTGCTTCAGCTGCTTGCTACCTCCCACCACAATGGCATACCTCCTAAGAAATTAGCTTTTACCATCTCTCCCCGAATTTTTAAGCGTTAGTCTTTGTTTATATTTGTACTTAAAGCAGTTCAAACAAAATTTAATTAAGAAATATAAATGTGTTCAAATAATTAATGGTAGCACCATGACACAAGGAAAGGGGTGCTCGTAATACGGTAAATGTACATAAAGGTAAAAAAATATTTTCTCTAATTACGGAGCGAATTATAATTTTTTTATTGTAAGATGCGATTTAAACAATTACCACACGTAAATCATAATTAGGGGTGCATTTTTAAATGTTTCCCCCGTCCTAGAACGATTGGTTTTATATTAGCAAATATAGAGCCGCTATGCCGCTTATATAATAATTGTCAAAACGTATCTTTATCTTGTCACATTGCTGGACAGATAATTACACCTGTTTATTATCTATTTAATTTACCTCCAAAATTGTTAACTGGTCCAAATCATCCAAACAACCTTATAGTAAATTGGTATATAATTTTATATACCTTAGACAAATTCAAATATCATAAGTGATCGTAATTACATAATTCTAGTAGAAGAGCAACGCGAAGCATTAATAAAATTAAATTATAATTCGCGTCAAAATGTAATTATTAAATTTAAATAATTACGAATAAAATTAAGAGTTTGCGTTGTGAATTATTTAGACGAACTCTTCCACTTATGAATTAAACTAAAATTTAAGCTGTAAAAATAAATTGACACACCTGAAACATTATCAATTAAATAATTACAGAAACTTTTTAACTTGATTAAATATTTTATTTACATTGAACACAACTATATACAGAAAAACGTAATATTAATTCAAAAAATAGAAAGCAACACTTTTGTTTGCTTCTCATTATTTTATGTATATTTAATCTTTAAAAAAAAAAAGACAATATTTTCGTTTACTCTTATTATCATATATTTTTCTTTTTGCTAAAAGAATAATTCTCTTTCATTTTTAAATTACCTTAATTATATTTAATTATTGGTTTTGTCGGATCTCAGATTACTCTCTACCATAAAATATCAGAAAAGTATATTTATAATTTTTCATATGATTTTAAGTGGTAAAATAAAAAGTTTAAAGTAGTACCTTTTTTTAATATACGGGATGGTGGCCTTTATTCGTCAAATTCAGAGTTGTCGCGTTGCTTAGGATCATATTCATATGTCATCAGGAATTCGCTTCGTATCAGAGCGGCGGTATCGGGATGGCAGGATGCATAGCTACGGACCTCTGTAGAACAATCCATTTTATTTTAACATCAGGAAGACATCCTCAATTAGACTTGCTTAGGCTCACTCCGATATGTACATCAGGAAGACATCCTCAATTAGGCTTGATTAGGCTCACTCCGATATGACCATCTCGCCTGGGCATTACTAGGGCTTTTTGGATTCATTGCACGGGCTGTCAGGAGAGCTCCTGCGTCCTCTACATCTTTTTTTCAGACTCCCTTTTTCAAACCTTATTCTTCTTGCACACCAACTCCTGCAGTGGGTGGAACTATTTTTGTCTAGTCCACTGTTATTGGATATGAGAAGATTTTGCATTATTCTTCGATAGGCCTATTAGCTAACAGTCTGCAAATGTCCCCTTACATATACTTTAATATTATTATCTGCCTTAAAGTTTGGGTGGTCTGAAAAGCCATAAATTTATCCCAACACTTTTATTGAGGCCATAAATTTATTCCAACGTTTTTATTATTTTACGATTTCTAATTATACACCACTTTCCATTGGCTTGTCATAAAACGACACCATGGCGTCTGGCTATTGTTGTTGTCTGAGATCCGAACTCTATTCAACATTATACATTCATTTTACAATACAACAATTTTTTAAAAATATATATTTAATATTTAAAATCAACTTAATAATTTTTGTATGAACTTACACTCCTATTTTACTTAAATATGTAAACATTATAATTTTACACTCATAATTATATTTTATAAAAAATATTTATACAAACAGAAATAACAAATTACGCAATTTTACTTTGATTTAACCAACATGGTGCGGGAACGTATCATTGTTATATGTTGCCCAGCATCTCTCCCGGTGGTCAGGAAAAAAAAAAAATAAAAACTGATTGCTGGTTTTATTTTTTTTTTTGTAAAGCATAAAAGAATGTACGTGTCCATATGACTGTGTATCTACACAGTTTTTGAACTAAGTCTGTAAAGTTCAATTATCAATGGTTCTGGTATATTTTATAAGAAGTTCTTCTATTTTTTCATAACAGAAAGTTCAACACATGATATGAAAAAGTTGTCTGTTGACATTCACATTTATAGAAGACCTCTGTACTGAAAATCTGACGTCTTTCTCGAAGCCTTTTTTCTTTACCACACACATGTTTAATAATTTTGTAACTTTACAGTTTAAGTGCCCAAAATACATTCAAAGCTATAATTTTGTATGAAACTAATATGCCGAAATAAACCTAATTACAAGAAAAATAATGGCATACACATTTGACATATTATTTCCTCACATATAACCTTATGACACAGTGTTTCATTTAAAACACATTTTATACTGAATAAAAGTAAATACAATGCTTGTAATATGACATGTTATATTTTCACATAATTAATCTGATGTATTCAAATTATAATCAGAAAAATATTGTATACAAACTGGTTACATTATTTTATTTATTTATTTGTTACTTCTAACATGTATCATACGTCAACATATACAAGCTATCTCATCTCCTTTAATATATTATTACGTAATGCTTTCCAACTTTACCCGATACGAGAAAAAAAAGAAGAAGAAGAAGGAGAGGAAAATAAAACCAGTTTTTGACCGTCTCCGATCCTTTCGAAACGAGGGGTTGGTCAAGCTACTAATCACTTTCTGCGAGGTGATTTGTGCTGTGACAAAATTTTACGACTTCCCAAAGTATGTATTTAAAACCATTTCATGCTTGTAATTACCTTATTAATTAGTATAATTTCTTGATATACTTTCTTCTTAACTAACTGTGCATGCCTGTATGTAATTTTTAACATAATCTATGCATAAACAGTGTATGTATTTGTATCATATCTAATGTAAACCTTCTGCTTTTTTTTATTATTATATTGCAGGGGAAAAATGGCGATTCTAGCATTTGAATTCTCCTTCCTCATACTGCAACTGAAGCGAGCGTGGCTTTTTATGCTGTCAGGTTCAAATCTAAACCAAATTGCCTTTCAGGATTTAAGAAAAAATGCATATAATTTTCTTTAACTGATTACATTGTCTATTTTTAGACCTTTCTAACAAACACAAATTTTGATTCATGATATTGTTTACTATTAAAATGTAAACAACACGGAAAAATGACTTCTACAGCCTCTCAAAATGCAAAATATGCATTACGCTGACCTTAAAAATGCACCTTCGTTTAATACTATTAAATAGTGTTGTCAGAAAATGCCATTGACGAAGAAGAGAACAATTTTTTTTCTTTAATTATTATTTATTTAGTCAACAATTCTATCTTAAAAGATTGTAAATTTTCATATTTATTTATTTACTGAATGAAATAAAAATTTATTTATTCAAAAATTAATTTATCATTAACATTCCGTATGTGAATTCTACTGTCTAAACTTTAATGATATGTTTAAAAAGTAAAATATACTAAAGTATTATTATTAATCAAACATTAATAATTATTATTTAATTATAAATAAAATGTACTTAATACACTTGTATAATTTAAAAAAAAACAAAAGCAAATGATAATTACTACGTAACATCGTATGCAGCCATCTATGAGTACCCGGCCGGACCAAAGAACTTCTGCCAGCAGAAAAAATCTTTGTATACTCACAAACAACCACATCCAATTTTTTTTATAGATCAAGTTTTTAAAATAATTACTGTACGTACTATAAAAAAAAATTAAGTAAATAAATTTATTAAGCCATACTACCTATTTTAATAAAAATAAGGCCAATATATATAAATATATTTATTTATCTATTTTGTTTCCTTATGTTAAATTGCCCAAATTATATATAAAAAAAAATTTTATGAACTCACACACTCAAATTTATCAATACTATGTATATTTATATGTGTTAAATTTAGAATTGCATTTAATTCTAAGGGAAAGTAAAGAGAAAAAAAAATGCTTAAATTCTAAAATAACATAAATTTATAAAATATTTTATTTTAAAAAAAAAATCTAATTTCTAGCTGATTTCAGCAAGATGTCATTTAATATTTATATTAAATAATTTTGCTAATACATTTTATTAATTATTAAATTCGCATATTTTTATATATACAATAAAAATATAATAGTCTTACATAAAATTTTACACTACAACAATGTTATTAATTAATTTAACTTGGATTTAAGCCTACTTTAATTCTAATTGAATACCGTTAATAAAAGTAAATTAGCTTATCAAGTTAAATATAATATAAACTATGTTTGTCTAATGTTAATTTTGCTGAAAATTCCATAACTTTTAACTGTAAATGCTAATTGCTATACCTTTTGTTATTTATTTTGAAAACAACACCAACTTATATTTTTATTTATTATTATTATTTTTTTTAAAATCTAGGAACTATACACTGAGCTAGACACTCCATAAATGTGTAAAACCTAAAAATCAAAAGTTTTCCTAAATAAAACTCAAAATGCTGCTTTTTACAATATAATATTACTAATTTTATTGTTTCTGAGCATAACATCTAGTAATTATACCATACTTAATTTTTTCTTCGATTCCTTTTTCAGCCAAGAATCCTGAAGTTAATGCCTAAGTGATGACCTTGATTTACCTTGATGAATTGATAAATAATTTTTCTACAAATATTTTGTTGGTGTTGGTGCATACCCAGCCGTAGGCCAAAATTGCACCCTGTACAGAAAGCCTTTGGTGAGAAAATTTTAATTTTGCTTCAATTATTTATTTGTGTAATTTTTTTTATAATAATTTTGTGTGCAATCATATTGAAATAACTTGCCTTGTCCACTGTTATACATATATATGTTTTTTAAAAACCAATGTGCTACACCAAAATCCTTTTTTTAAATTTATTTTATTTTATTTTATTTTTATTATTATTTTTTTTTATAACACTTTTGTTCATAAAACTTATCCCTGCTGTCTAAATTCTAGAATTTAGCATATAAGTTGTAATTGAACTACCGGAATAAATCTTAGCACTTTTTGTATATTTTATTATATTTAGGCTTATAGCTGACCGCTATCCTAATATAGAGTGCACTAATAATTTATTCCTTGTCAACCATATATTTATATAAGAAAAAAAAATATGTATGAGTATGCTATAAAGCTGTTCTAACTACCCTGAACCTATAGCTTACACCTACTCATTTTAAAGAGTAATTCTGAAATTCTGTCATCTAAATTGTAAGGCTATTAGCAAAGGCTACCCTTATAGAAGACAAAAAAATTCTCTTTTTTTTTTTTTTTTTTTTTTTTTTTTTTTTTTTTGAAAATTACTCTAACATTATTCACTATTAAATTAATTAAGTTTTAATGTTATTTGGCTTTGTTAAGATTTTATATTTTCTAATTCATATTCGAAAAAAATATATATATAACTTTTGCCTGGAGATAAATATTTCACTGCTCCAGTGAAGTTTTGTGAAGCACATTACATAATTTTATAAGTATGTTTTCGGGTGCGCCCTGCACATTTGCTCAATATTGTAACCCTGAGACAAATTGGCGTTCCTATCCTTTCTTATTATTATTTTGAATTTTAAAAAGGCAAGTTATTAATTTTTTTTTTTTTTTACCTAAAAGAGAAAAATTTATTTTTAAATTTTGAAAATTTTGAAATTCGATTAATTATGTATTTTGTTTTATTTTTAATACCAATTCATATCCCTTACTTGTCCCTTTGATCATCAGTTTTACCCTTTTTATTATACTTTTTTGGATACTTTTGAGCATTCTCTTTTAAATTCTCATTTTTATCCTCATTTGGATAATAACTGGCATGACTCTGAGGTTGACTATTCCTATATGGCACATGCTGAGGGAAGTAATTTGGTGGGGGTGGGGGATATGGAGAATATCCATAGTAACCACCTGTGGGTGCATAAGATTGAAAATGCCATTGCTGGTTTGGGTTAACCAATCTAGGATTAAAATTCGCTCTCGGTTGATACTGTCCATTATAAGAGTACCTTTTATTAAAATGCCGACCTGCGAAATCTCTGCTACCCTTATATGTATTTTTATTATCATTTTTGTACCAGCACGTTTCTAAAGTATGCGAATTTTTTTTACATAATTCGCACCATATGCTTGCTGCAGTATCTTTTGTTTTAACTTTCAAATTGTTTATTTCGGAAGTCAAAATTTTAATTTGCTCCGCGCTTTCCATATTTAATTTTAACAATTTGTCCAAATTTTCCTCAGTGGAGGTTTTTGTAATCGAATTAATTTCCTTTGATGCAACTTGATTGTATGCATCTTCCATTTGTTTCGCAAATTTACATGCGTCGTTGAAATTTTTCGGCACCATTCTTCGAATGTCCAAACTTAAATCTGCCCTAACTGATTCTAAAAATCTTGTGAATTTTATCATTTCAAATAAACTACCATTACCGTTGTCAATATTTTGGCCACTTTTATCTAGGTAAAGTTTTGCAGCCGCATTGAATTCACTGATAAAATCAGCGATAGCCTGCGCAGGTTTTTGCCTAGGAGAAAAAAAATTGCCTTGAGCCGCAGAAAAACTTGTTTTAGTAGAAAAAATATCGATTAATTTTTCTTTAAATTTACCATAGCCTTTTTCTGTATTAAGATTTTCTTCATTAGCTAATTTATCTCTAGCACTACCGACTAATTTAGTTTTTAAGAGCGCAAGTTTCGAAACATTCTCTAATTCCGTTTCTTTAATTAGATTATCGAATTCGTTCACAAAAAAATTAATATTAGACTCTTTCTTTCCATCAAAGACGGGGATACAATTCAACAGCGTATCAACACTAGGTTGAGTCATTGTATTCTTTTTAGTTTTTTGTAAGAATAATTTAGAGAAATAATTTTATTTTTCTGTCCTCTGGTTTTAACTCCAGAGGTATTTAAATCTACACTTCTCCTTTTAAATTTTCGCTTATTGTTGGGCATAACCTTTTAACAGAATATTTCTGTTTATCATACTTTTTTCTCTATATTACCACATATGTATGAAAATATTATAAATTGCATAAATACATAAAAACAACAGCACTAAAATTTAAAAAAATTTCTTAGGAGATGAAGTTGTTTTGTAGATTATTCTTTTACACACATAAATACCTCTAAAATATTTATAATACACGTATATATAAAAAACAACATAATTTCATTTAACAGAAAAATATCTGTCTTTTTCTACAGAAAAAACAATCTTAGTTTTTTTTTTTTTTTTTTTTTTTTTTTTTTTGTAAATATTGTACTACTACTTCGTAGTACGACTCATAAATTTTCTTTTGTATCAAGGTGATACAATTTCAAAAATCATGATCTATTGACATTTCAATCATTTTTATACCAGTCATATTATAAAATTTTACTCATTCTTCTTCTTATTATTATTTATACAGTATATAAAAAAAAAAAATTATTTTTACAAATGTGTCATCTGTGATGTGAATGCCATTATTTCTCAATGGTAACTGAGATCCAACCAAAAGAGAAAAGAGAGAAAAAAAAAATTGTAATTCCTAAATTTACCTATTATAAATCCCAGAATTATTTTTTTCATTTCCTTTTTTTTTTTTTTTTTTTTTTTTTGCTAACATATATTATTCATTTTATTTATATAAAATTATTATATGTGTGTCATTATTGTTACAATAATAAAATTAATTTTAATAAAATTTTAATCAATTAAACTTAAATACCTACAATATCTTTAAAATTGTGACATTAAAATAATACTTAAATTTATTTTCCTTTATTATTATTATTATTATTATTATTATTATTATTATTTCTAATGACCTCAGCTGAACGTTCCTGAGTCATAGCACCATTTTACTATGAAGGAGGGGATGCTGGACAGATAATTACACCTGTTTATTATCTATTTAATTTACCTCCAAAATTGTTAACTGGTCCAAATCATCCAAACAACCTTATAGTAAATTGGTATATAATTTTATATACCTTAGACAAATTCAAATATCATAAGTGATCGTAATTACATAATTCTAGTAGAAGAGCAACGCGAAGCATTAATAAAATTAAATTATAATTCGCGTCAAAATGTAATTATTAAATTTAAATAATTACGAATAAAATTAAGAGTTTGCGTTGTGAATTATTTAGACGAACTCTTCCACTTATGAATTAAACTAAAATTTAAGCTGTAAAAATAAATTGACACACCTGAAACATTATCAATTAAATAATTACAGAAACTTTTTAACTTGATTAAATATTTTATTTACATTGAACACAACTATATACAGAAAAACGTAATATTAATTCAAAAAATAGAAAGCAACACTTTTGTTTGCTTCTCATTATTTTATGTATATTTAATCTTTAAAAAAAAAAAGACAATATTTTCGTTTACTCTTATTATTATATATTTTTCTTTTTGCTAAAAGAATAATTCTCTTTCATTTTTAAATTACCTTAATTATATTTAATTATTGGTTTTGTCGGATCTCAGATTACTCTCTACCATAAAATATCAGAAAAGTATATTTATAATTTTTCATATGATTTTAAGTGGTAAAATAAAAAGTTTAAAGTAGTACCTTTTTTTAATATACGGGATGGTGGCCTTTATTCGTCAAATTCAGAGTTGTCGCGTTGCTTAGGATCATATTCATATGTCATCAGGAATTCGCTTCGTATCAGAGCGGCGGTATCGGGATGGCAGGATGCATAGCTACGGACCTCTGTAGAACAATCCATTTTATTTTAACATCAGGAAGACATCCTCAATTAGACTTGCTTAGGCTCACTCCGATATGTACATCAGGAAGACATCCTCAATTAGGCTTGATTAGGCTCACTCCGATATGACCATCTCGCCTGGGCATTACTAGGGCTTTTTGGATTCATTGCACGGGCTGTCAGGAGAGCTCCTGCGTCCTCTACATCTTTTTTTCAGACTCCCTTTTTCAAACCTTATTCTTCTTGCACACCAACTCCTGCAGTGGGTGGAACTATTTTTGTCTAGTCCACTGTTATTGGATATGAGAAGATTTTGCATTATTCTTCGATAGGCCTATTAGCTAACAGTCTGCAAATGTCCCCTTACATATACTTTAATATTATTATCTGCCTTAAAGTTTGGGTGGTCTGAAAAGCCATAAATTTATCCCAACACTTTTATTGAGGCCATAAATTTATTCCAACGTTTTTATTATTTTACGATTTCTAATTATACACCACTTTCCATTGGCTTGTCATAAAACGACACCATGGCGTCTGGCTATTGTTGTTGTCTGAGATCCGAACTCTATTCAACATTATACATTCATTTTACAATACAACAATTTTTTAAAAATATATATTTAATATTTAAAATCAACTTAATAATTTTTGTATGAACTTACACTCCTATTTTACTTAAATATGTAAACATTATAATTTTACACTCATAATTATATTTTATAAAAAATATTTATACAAACAGAAATAACAAATTACGCAATTTTACTTTGATTTAACCAACATGGTGCGGGAACGTATCATTGTTATATGTTGCCCAGCATCTCTCCCGGTGGTCAGGAAAAAAAAAAAAAAACTGATTGCTGGTTTTATTTTTTTTTTGTAAAGCATAAAAGAATGTACGTGTCCATATGACTGTGTATCTACACAGTTTTTGAACTAAGTCTGTAAAGTTCAATTATCAATGGTTCTGGTATATTTTATAAGAAGTTCTTCTATTTTTTCATAACAGAAATTTCAACACATGATAGCATAGTTGTCTGTTGACATTCACATTTATAGAAGACCTCTGTACTGAAAATCTGACGTCTTTCTCGAAGCCTTTTTTCTTTACAACACACATGTTTAATAATTTTGTAACTTTACAGTTTAAGTGCCCAAAATACATTCAAAGCTATAATTTTGTATGAAACTAATATGCCGAAATAAACCTAATTACAAGAAAAATAATGGCATACACATTTGACATATTATTTCCTCACATATAACCTTATGACACAGTGTTTCATTTAAAACACATTTTATACTGAATAAAAGTAAATACAATGCTTGTAATATGACATGTTATATTTTCACATAATTAATCTTATGTATTCAAATTATAATCAGAAAAATATTGTATACAAACTGGTTACATTATTTTATTTATTTATTTGTTACTTCTAACATGTATGATACGTCAACATATACAAGCTATCTCATCTCCTTTAATATATTATTACGTAATGCTTTCCAACTTTACCCGATACGAGAAAAAAAAAGAAGAAGAAGAAGGAGAGGAAAATAAAACCAGTTTTTGACCGTCCCCGATCCTTTCGAAACGAGGGGTTGGTCAAGCTACTAATCACTTTCTGCGAGGTGATTTGTGCTGTGGCAAAATTTTACGACTTCCCAAAGTATGTATTTAAAACCATTTCATGCTTGTAATTACCTTATTAATTAGTATAATTTCTTGATATACTTTCTTCTTAACTAACTGTGCATGCCTGTATGTAATTTTTAACATAATCTATGCATAAACAGTGTATGTATTTGTATCATATCTAATGTAAACCTTCTGCTTTTTTTTATTATTATATTGCAGGGGAAAAATGGCGATTCTAGCATTTGAATTCTCCTGCCTCATGCTGCAACTGAAGCGAGCGTGGCTTTTTATGCTGTCAGGTTCAAATCTAAACCAAATTGCCTTTCAGGATTTAAGAAAAAATGCATATAATTCTCTTTAACTGATTACATTGTCTATTTTTAGACCTTTCTAACAAACACAAATTTTGATTCATGATATTGTTTACTATTAAAATGTAAACAACACGGAAAAATGACTTCTACAGCCTCTCAAAATGCAAAATATGCATTACGCTGACCTTAAAAATGCACCTTCATTTAATACTATTAAATAGTGTTGTCAGAAAATGCCATTGACGAAGAAGAGAACAATTTTTTTTCTTTAATTATTATTTATATAGCCAACAATTCTATCTTAAAAGATTGTAAATTTTCATATTTATTTATTTACTGAATGAAATAAAAATTTATTTATTCAAAAATTAATTTATCATTAACATTCCGTATGTGAATTCTACTGTCTAAACTTTAATGATATGTTTAAAAAGTAAAATATACTAAAGTATTATTATTAATCAAACATTAATAATTATTATTTAATTATAAATAAAATGTACTTAATACACTTGTATAATTTAAAAAAAAACAAAAGCAAATGATAATTACTACATAACATCGTATGCAGCCATCTATGAGTACCCGGCCGGACCAAAGAACTTCTGCCAGCAGAAAAAATCTTTGTATACTCACAAACAACCACATCCAATTTTTTTTATAGATCAAGTTTTTAAAATAATTACTGTACGTACTATTAAAAAAAATTAAGTAAATAAATTTATTAAGCCATACTACCTATTTTAATAAAAATAAGGCCAATATATATAAATATATTTATTTATCTATTTTGTTTCCTTATGTTAAATTGCCCAAATTATATATAAAAAAATTTTTATGAACTCACACACTCAAATTTATCAATACTATGTATATTTATATGTGTTAAATTTAGAATTGCATTTAATTCTAAGGGAAAGTAAAGAGAAAAAAAATGCTTAAATTCTAAAATAACATAAATTTATAAAATATTTTATTTAAAAAAAAAATCTAATTTCTAGCTGATTTCAGCAAGATGTCATTTAATATTTATATTAAATAATTTTGCTAATACATTTTATTAATTATTAAATTCGCATATTTTTATATATACAATAAAAATATAATAGTCTTACATAAAATTTTACACTACAACAATGTTATTAATTAATTTAACTTGGATTTAAGCCTACTTTAATTCTAATTGAATACCGTTAATAAAAGTAAATTAGCTTATCAAGTTAAATATAATATAAACTATGTTTGTCTAATGTTAATTTTGCTGAAAATTCCATAACTTTTAACTGTAAATGCTAATTGCTATACCTTTTGTTATTTATTTTGAAAACAACACCAACTTATATTTTTATTTATTATTATTATTTTTTTTAAAATCTAGGAACTATACACTGAGCTAGACACTCCATAAATGTGTAAAACCTAAAAATCAAACGTTTTCCTAAATAAAACTCAAAATGCTGCTTTTTACAATATAATATTACTAATTTTATTGTTTCTGAGCATAACATCTAGTAATTATACCATACTTAATTTTTTCTTCGATTCCTTTTTCAGCCAAGAATCCTGAAGTTAATGCCTAAGTGATGACCTTGATTTACCTTGATGAATTGATAAATAATTTTTCTACAAATATTTTGTTGGTGTTGGTGCATACCCAGCCGTAGGCCAAAATTGCACCCTGTACAGAAAGCCTTTGGTGAGAAAATTTTAATTTTGCTTCAATTATTTATTTGTGTAATTTTTTTATAATAATTTTGTGTGCAATCATATTGAAATAACTTGCCTTGTCCACTGTTATACATATATATGTTTTTTAAAAACCAATGTGCTACACCAAAATCCTTTTTTTAAATTTATTTTATTTTATTTTATTTTTATTATTATTTTTTTTTATAACACTTTTGTTCATAAAACTTATCCCTGCTGTCTAAATTCTAGAATTTAGCATATAAGTTGTAATTGAACTACCGGAATAAATCTTAGCACTTTTTGTATATTTTATTATATTTAGGCTTATAGCTGACCGCTATCCTAATATAGAGTGCACTAATAATTTATTCCTTGTCAACCATATATTTATATAAGAAAAAAAAATATGTATGAGTATGCTATAAAGCTGTTCTAACTACCCTGAACCTATAGCTTACACCTACTCATTTTAAAGAGTAATTCTGAAATTCTGTCATCTAAATTGTAAGGCTATTAGCAAAGGCTACCCTTATAGAAGACAGAAAAATTCTCTTTTTTTTTTTTTTTTTTTTTTTTTTTTTTTTTTTTTTTTTTGAAAATTACTCCAACATTATTCACTATTAAATTAATTAAGTTTTAATGTTATTTGGCTTTGTTAAGATTTTATATTTTCTAATTCATATTCGAAAAAAATATATATATAACTTTTGCCTGGAGATAAATATTTCACTGCTCCAGTGAAGTTTTGTGAAGCACATTACATAATTTTATAAGTATGTTTTCGGGTGCGCCCTGCACATTTGCTCAATATTGTAACCCTGAGACAAATTGGCGTTCCTATCCTTTCTTATTATTATTTTGAATTTTAAAAAGGCAAGTTATTAATTTTTTTTTTTTTTTTTTTTTTTTTTTTACCTAAAAGAGAAAAATTTATTTTTAAATTTTGAAAATTTTGAAATTCGATTAATTATGTATTTTGTTTTATTTTTAATACCAATTCATATCCCTTACTTGTCCCTTTGATCATCAGTTTTACCCTTTTTATTATACTTTTTTGGATACTTTTGAGCATTCTCTTTTAAATTCTCATTTTTATCCTCATTTGGATAATAACTGGCATGACTCTGAGGTTGACTATTCCTATATGGCACATGCTGAGGGAAGTAATTTGGTGGGGGTGGGGGATATGGAGAATATCCATAGTAACCACCTGTGGGTGCATAAGATTGAAAATGCCATTGCTGGTTTGGGTTAACCAATCTAGGATTAAAATTCGCTCTCGGTTGATACTGTCCATTATAAGAGTACCTTTTATTAAAATGCCGACCTGCGAAATCTCTGCTACCCTTATATGTATTTTTATTATCATTTTTGTACCAGCACGTTTCTAAAGTATGCGAATTTTTTTTACATAATTCGCACCATCTGCTTGCTGCAGTATCTTTTGTTTTAACTTTCAAATTGTTTATTTCGGAAGTCAAAATTTTAATTTGCTCCGCGCTTTCCATATTTAATTTTAACAATTTGTCCAAATTTTCCTCAGTGGAGGTTTTTGTAATCGAATTAATTTCCTTTGATGCAACTTGATTGTATGCATCTTCCATTTGTTTCGCAAATTTACATGCGTCGTTGAAATTTTTCGGCGCCATTCTTCGAATGTCCAAACTTAAATCTGCCCTAACTGATTCTAAAAATCTTGTGAATTTTATCATTTCAAATAAACTACCATTACCGTTGTCAATATTTTGGCCACTTTTATCTAGGTAAAGTTTTGCAGCCGCATTGAATTCACTGATAAAATCAGCGATAGCCTGCGCAGGTTTTTGCCTAAGAGAAAAAAAATTGCTTTGAGCCGCAGAAAAACTTGTTTTAGTAGAAAAAGTATCGATTAATTTTTCTTTAAATTTACCATAGCCTTTTTCTGTATTAAGATTTTCTTCATTAGCTAATTTATCTCTAGCACTACCGACTAATTTAGTTTTTAAGAGCGCAAGTTTCGAAACATTCTCTAATTCCGTTTGTTTAATTAGATTATCGAATTCGTTCACAAAAAAATTAATATTAGACTCTTTCTTTCCATCAAAGACGGGGATACAATTCAACAGCGTATCAACACTAGGTTGAGTCATTGTATTCTTTTTAGTTTTTTGTAAGAATAATTTAGAGAAATAATTTTATTTTTCTGTCCTCTGGTTTTAACTCCAGAGGTATTTAAATCTACACTTGTCCTTTTAAATTTTCGCTTATTGTTGGGCATAACCTTTTAACAGAATATTTCTGTTTATCATACTTTTTTCTCTATATTACCACATATGTATGAAAATATTATAAATTGCATAAATACATAAAAACAACAGCACTAAAATTTAAAAAAATTTCTTAGGAGATGAAGTTGTTTTGTAGATTATTCTTTTACACACATAAATACCTCTAAAATATTTATAATACACGTATATATAAAAAACAACATAATTTCATTTAACAGAAAAATATCTGTCTTTTTCTACAGAAAAAACAATCTTAGTTTTTTTTTTTTTTTTTGTAAATATTGTACTACTACTTCGTAGTACGACTCATAAATTTTCTTTTGTATCAAGGTGATACAATTTCAAAAATCATGATCTATTGACATTTCAATCATTTTTATACCAGTCATATTATAAAATTTTACTCATTCTTCTTCTTATTATTATTTATACAGTATATAAAAAAAAAAATTATTTTTACAAATGTGTCATCTGTGATGTGAATGCCATTATTTCTCAATGGTAACTGAGATCCAACCAAAAGAGAAAAGAGAGAAAAAAAAATTGTAATTCCTAAATTTACCTATTATAAATCCCAGAATTATTTTTTTCATTTCCTTTTTTTTTTTTTTTTTTTTTTTTTTTTACTAACATATATTATTCATTTTATTTATATAAAATTATTATATGTGTGTCATTATTGTTACAATAATAAAATTAATTTTAATAAAATTTTAATCAATTAAACTTAAATACCTACAATATCTTTAAAATTGTGACATTAAAATAATACTTAAATTTATTTTCCTTTATTATTATTATTATTATTATTATTATTATTATTATTTCTAATGACCTCAGCTGAACGTTCCTGAGTCATAGCACCATTTTACTATGAAGGAGGGGATGCTGGACAGATAATTACACCTGTTTATTATCTATTTAATTTACCTCCAAAATTGTTAACTGGTCCAAATCATCCAAACAACCTTATAGTAAATTGGTATATAATTTTATATACCTTAGACAAATTCAAATATCATAAGTGATCGTAATTACATAATTCTAGTAGAAGAGCAACGCGAAGCATTAATAAAATTAAATTATAATTCGCGTCAAAATGTAATTATTAAATTTAAATAATTACGAATAAAATTAAGAGTTTGCGTTGTGAATTATTTAGACGAACTCTTCCACTTATGAATTAAACTAAAATTTAAGCTGTAAAAATAAATTGACACACCTGAAACATTATCAATTAAATAATTACAGAAACTTTTTAACTTGATTAAATATTTTATTTACATTGAACACAACTATATACAGAAAAACGTAATATTAATTCAAAAAATAGAAAGCAACACTTTTGTTTGCTTCTCATTATTTTATGTATATTTAATCTTTAAAAAAAAAAAAAAAGACAATATTTTCGTTTACTCTTATTATTATATATTTTTCTTTTTGCTAAAAGAATAATTCTCTTTCATTTTTAAATTACCTTAATTATATTTAATTATTGGTTTTGTCGGATCTCAGATTACTCACTACCATAAAATATCAGAAAAGTATATTTATAATTTTTCATATGATTTTAAGTGGTAAAATAAAAAGTTTAAAGTAGTACCTTTTTTTAATATACGGGATGGTGGCCTTTATTCGTCAAATTCAGAGTTGTCGCGTTGCTTAGGATCATATTCATATGTCATCAGGAATTCGCTTCGTATCAGAGCGGCGGTATCGGGATGGCAGGATGCATAGCTACGGACCTCTGTAGAACAATCCATTTTATTTTAACATCAGGAAGACATCCTCAATTAGACTTGCTTAGGCTCACTCCGATATGTACATCAGGAAGACATCCTCAATTAGGCTTGATTAGGCTCACTCCGATATGACCATCTCGCCTGGGCATTACTAGGGCTTTTTGGATTCATTGCACGGGCTGTCAGGAGAGCTCCTGCGTCCTCTACATCTTTTTTTCAGACTCCCTTTTTCAAACCTTATTCTTCTTGCACACCAACTCCTGCAGTGGGTGGAACTATTTTTGTCTAGTCCACTGTTATTGGATATGAGAAGATTTTGCATTATTCTTCGATAGGCCTATTAGCTAACAGTCTGCAAATGTCCCCTTACATATACTTTAATATTATTATCTGCCTTAAAGTTTGGGTGGTCTGAAAAGCCATAAATTTATCCCAACACTTTTATTGAGGCCATAAATTTATTCCAACGTTTTTATTATTTTACGATTTCTAATTATACACCACTTTCCATTGGCTTGTCATAAAACGACACCATGGCGTCTGGCTATTGTTGTTGTCTGAGATCCGAACTCTATTCAACATTATACATTCATTTTACAATACAACAATTTTTTAAAAATATATATTTAATATTTAAAATCAACTTAATAATTTTTGTATGAACTTACACTCCTATTTTACTTAAATATGTAAACATTATAATTTTACACTCATAATTATATTTTATAAAAAATATTTATACAAACAGAAATAACAAATTACGCAATTTTACTTTGATTTAACCAACATGGTGCGGGAACGTATCATTGTTATATGTTGCCCAGCATCTCTCCCGGTGGTCAGGAAAAAAAAAAATAAAAACTGATTGCTGGTTTTATTTTTTTTTTGTAAAGCATAAAAGAATGTACGTGTCCATATGACTGTGTATCTACACAGTTTTTGAACTAAGTCTGTAAAGTTCAATTATCAATGGTTCTGGTATATTTTATAAGAAGTTCTTCTATTTTTTCATAACAGAAAGTTCAACACATGATAGCATAGTTGTCTGTTGACATTCACATTTATAGAAGACCTCTGTACTGAAAATCTGACGTCTTTCTCGAAGCCTTTTTTCTTTACAACACACATGTTTAATAATTTTGTAACTTTACAGTTTAAGTGCCCAAAATACATTCAAAGCTATAATTTTGTATGAAACTAATATGCCGAAATAAACCTAATTACAAGAAAAATAATGGCATACACATTTGACATATTATTTCCTCACATATAACCTTATGACACAGTGTTTCATTTAAAACACATTTTATACTGAATAAAAGTAAATACAATGCTTGTAATATGACATGTTATATTTTCACATAATTAATCTTATGTATTCAAATTATAATCAGAAAAATATTGTATACAAACTGGTTACATTATTTTATTTATTTATTTGTTACTTCTAACATGTATGATACGTCAACATATACAAGCTATCTCATCTCCTTTAATATATTATTACGTAATGCTTTCCAACTTTACCCGATACGAGAAAAAAAAAGAAGAAGAAGAAGGAGAGGAAAATAAAACCAGTTTTTGACCGTCCCCGATCCTTTCGAAACGAGGGGTTGGTCAAGCTACTAATCACTTTCTGCGAGGTGATTTGTGCTGTGGCAAAATTTTACGACTTCCCAAAGTATGTATTTAAAACCATTTCATGCTTGTAATTACCTTATTAATTAGTATAATTTCTTGATATACTTTCTTCTTAACTAACTGTGCATGCCTGTATGTAATTTTTAACATAATCTATGCATAAACAGTGTATGTATTTGTATCATATCTAATGTAAACCTTCTGCTTTTTTTTATTATTATATTGCAGGGGAAAAATGGCGATTCTAGCATTTGAATTCTCCTGCCTCATGCTGCAACTGAAGCGAGCGTGGCTTTTTATGCTGTCAGGTTCAAATCTAAACCAAATTGCCTTTCAGGATTTAAGAAAAAATGCATATAATTCTCTTTAACTGATTACATTGTCTATTTTTAGACCTTTCTAACAAACACAAATTTTGATTCATGATATTGTTTACTATTAAAATGTAAACAACACGGAAAAATGACTTCTACAGCCTCTCAAAATGCAAAATATGCATTACGCTGACCTTAAAAATGCACCTTCATTTAATACTATTAAATAGTGTTGTCAGATAATGCCATTGACGAAGAAGAGAACAATTTTTTTCTTTAATTATTATTTATATAGCCAACAATTCTATCTTAAAAGATTGTAAATTTTCATATTTATTTATTTACTGAATGAAATAAAAATTTATTTATTCAAAAATTAATTTATCATTAACATTCCGTATGTGAATTCTACTGTCTAAACTTTAATGATATGTTTAAAAAGTAAAATATACTAAAGTATTATTATTAATCAAACATTAATAATTATTATTTAATTATAAATAAAATGTACTTAATACACTTGTATAATTTAAAAAAAAACAAAAGCAAATGATAATTACTACATAACATCGTATGCAGCCATCTATGAGTACCCGGCCGGACCAAAGAACTTCTGCCAGCAGAAAAAATCTTTGTATACTCACAAACAACCACATCCAATTTTTTTTATAGATCAAGTTTTTAAAATAATTACTGTACGTACTATAAAAAAAAATTAAGTAAATAAATTTATTAAGCCATACTACCTATTTTAATAAAAATAAGGCCAATATATATAAATATATTTATTTATCTATTTTGTTTCCTTATGTTAAATTGCCCAAATTATATATAAAAAAATTTTTATGAACTCACACACTCAAATTTATCAATACTATGTATATTTATATGTGTTAAATTTAGAATTGCATTTAATTCTAAGGGAAAGTAAAGAGAAAAAAAATGCTTAAATTCTAAAATAACATAAATTTATAAAATATTTTATTTAAAAAAAAAATCTAATTTCTAGCTGATTTCAGCAAGATGTCATTTAATATTTATATTAAATAATTTTGCTAATACATTTTATTAATTATTAAATTCGCATATTTTTATATATACAATAAAAATATAATAGTCTTACATAAAATTTTACACTACAACAATGTTATTAATTAATTTAACTTGGATTTAAGCCTACTTTAATTCTAATTGAATACCGTTAATAAAAGTAAATTAGCTTATCAAGTTAAATATAATATAAACTATGTTTGTCTAATGTTAATTTTGCTGAAAATTCCATAACTTTTAACTGTAAATGCTAATTGCTATACCTTTTGTTATTTATTTTGAAAACAACACCAACTTATATTTTTATTTATTATTATTATTTTTTTTTAAATCTAGGAACTATACACTGAGCTAGACACTCCATAAATGTGTAAAACCTAAAAATCAAAAGTTTTCCTAAATAAAACTCAAAATGCTGCTTTTTACAATATAATATTACTAATTTTATTGTTTCTGAGCATAACATCTAGTAATTATACCATACTTAATTTTTTCTTCGATTCCTTTTTCAGCCAAGAATCCTGAAGTTAATGCCTAAGTGATGACCTTGATTTACCTTGATGAATTGATAAATAATTTTTCTACAAATATTTTGTTGGTGTTGGTGCATACCCAGCCGTAGGCCAAAATTGCACCCTGTACAGAAAGCCTTTGGTGAGAAAATTTTAATTTTGCTTCAATTATTTATTTGTGTAATTTTTTTTATAATAATTTTGTGTGCAATCATATTGAAATAACTTGCCTTGTCCACTGTTATACATATATATGTTTTTTAAAAACCAATGTGCTACACCAAAATCCTTTTTTTAAATTTATTTTATTTTATTTTATTTTTATTATTATTTTTTTTATAACACTTTTGTTCATAAAACTTATCCCTGCTGTCTAAATTCTAGAATTTAGCATATAAGTTGTAATTGAACTACCGGAATAAATCTTAGCACTTTTTGTATATTTTATTATATTTAGGCTTATAGCTGACCGCTATCCTAATATAGAGTGCACTAATAATTTATTCCTTGTCAACCATATATTTATATAAGAAAAAAAAATATGTATGAGTATGCTATAAAGCTGTTCTAACTACCCTGAACCTATAGCTTACACCTACTCATTTTAAAGAGTAATTCTGAAATTCTGTCATCTAAATTGTAAGGCTATTAGCAAAGGCTACCCTTATAGAAGACAGAAAAATTCTCTTTTTTTTTTTTTTTTTTTTTTTTTTTTGAAAATTACTCCAACATTATTCACTATTAAATTAATTAAGTTTTAATGTTATTTGGCTTTGTTAAGATTTTATATTTTCTAATTCATATTCGAAAAAAATATATATATAACTTTTGCCTGGAGATAAATATTTCACTGCTCCAGTGAAGTTTTGTGAAGCACATTACATAATTTTATAAGTATGTTTTCGGGTGCGCCCTGCACATTTGCTCAATATTGTAACCCTGAGACAAATTGGCGTTCCTATCCTTTCTTATTATTATTTTGAATTTTAAAAAGGCAAGTTATTAATTTTTTTTTTTTTTTTTTTTTTTTTTTTACCTAAAAGAGAAAAATTTATTTTTAAATTTTGAAAATTTTGAAATTCGATTAATTATGTATTTTGTTTTATTTTTAATACCAATTCATATCCCTTACTTGTCCCTTTGATCATCAGTTTTACCCTTTTTATTATACTTTTTTGGATACTTTTGAGCATTCTCTTTTAAATTCTCATTTTTATCCTCATTTGGATAATAACTGGCATGACTCTGAGGTTGACTATTCCTATATGGCACATGCTGAGGGAAGTAATTTGGTGGGGGTGGGGGATATGGAGAATATCCATAGTAACCACCTGTGGGTGCATAAGATTGAAAATGCCATTGCTGGTTTGGGTTAACCAATCTAGGATTAAAATTCGCTCTCGGTTGATACTGTCCATTATAAGAGTACCTTTTATTAAAATGCCGACCTGCGAAATCTCTGCTACCCTTATATGTATTTTTATTATCATTTTTGTACCAGCACGTTTCTAAAGTATGCGAATTTTTTTTACATAATTCGCACCATCTGCTTGCTGCAGTATCTTTTGTTTTAACTTTCAAATTGTTTATTTCGGAAGTCAAAATTTTAATTTGCTCCGCGCTTTCCATATTTAATTTTAACAATTTGTCCAAATTTTCCTCAGTGGAGGTTTTTGTAATCGAATTAATTTCCTTTGATGCAACTTGATTGTATGCATCTTCCATTTGTTTCGCAAATTTACATGCGTCGTTGAAATTTTTCGGCGCCATTCTTCGAATGTCCAAACTTAAATCTGCCCTAACTGATTCTAAAAATCTTGTGAATTTTATCATTTCAAATAAACTACCATTACCGTTGTCAATATTTTGGCCACTTTTATCTAGGTAAAGTTTTGCAGCCGCATTGAATTCACTGATAAAATCAGCGATAGCCTGCGCAGGTTTTTGCCTAAGAGAAAAAAAATTGCTTTGAGCCGCAGAAAAACTTGTTTTAGTAGAAAAAGTATCGATTAATTTTTCTTTAAATTTACCATAGCCTTTTTCTGTATTAAGATTTTCTTCATTAGCTAATTTATCTCTAGCACTACCGACTAATTTAGTTTTTAAGAGCGCAAGTTTCGAAACATTCTCTAATTCCGTTTGTTTAATTAGATTATCGAATTCGTTCACAAAAAAATTAATATTAGACTCTTTCTTTCCATCAAAGACGGGGATACAATTCAACAGCGTATCAACACTAGGTTGAGTCATTGTATTCTTTTTAGTTTTTTGTAAGAATAATTTAGAGAAATAATTTTATTTTTCTGTCCTCTGGTTTTAACTCCAGAGGTATTTAAATCTACACTTCTCCTTTTAAATTTTCGCTTATTGTTGGGCATAACCTTTTAACAGAATATTTCTGTTTATCATACTTTTTTTCTCTATATTACCACATATGTATGAAAATATTATAAATTGCATAAATACATAAAAACAACAGCACTAAAATTTAAAAAAATTTCTTAGGAGATGAAGTTGTTTTGTAGATTATTCTTTTACACACATAAATACCTCTAAAATATTTATAATACACGTATATATAAAAAACAACATAATTTCATTTAACAGAAAAATATCTGTCTTTTTCTACAGAAAAAACAATCTTAGTTTTTTTTTTTTTTTTTTTTTTTTTTGTAAATATTGTATTACTACTTCGTAGTACGACTCATAAATTTTCTTTTGTATCAAGGTGATACAATTTCAAAAATCATGATCTATTGACATTTCAATCATTTTTATACCAGTCATATTATAAAATTTTACTCATTCTTCTTCTTATTATTATTTATACAGTATATAAAAAAAAAATTATTTTTACAAATGTGTCATCTGTGATGTGAATGCCATTATTTCTCAATGGTAACTGAGATCCAACCAAAAGAGAAAAGAGAGAAAAAAAAATTGTAATTCCTAAATTTACCTATTATAAATCCCAGAATTATTTTTTTCATTTCCTTTTTTTTTTTTTTTTTTTTTTTTTTTTTACTAACATATATTATTCATTTTATTTATATAAAATTATTATATGTGTGTCATTATTGTTACAATAATAAAATTAATTTTAATAAAATTTTAATCAATTAAACTTAAATACCTACAATATCTTTAAAATTGTGACATTAAAATAATACTTAAATTTATTTTCCTTTATTATTATTATTATTATTATTATTATTATTATTATTATTTCTAATGACCTCAGCTGAACGTTCCTGAGTCATAGCACCATTTTACTATGAAGGAGGGGATGCTGGACAGATAATTACACCTGTTTATTATCTATTTAATTTACCTCAGAAATTGTTAACTGGTCCAAATCATCCAAACAACCTTATAGTAAATTGGTATATAATTTTATATACCTTAGACAAATTCAAATATCATAAGTGATCGTAATTACATAATTCTAGTAGAAGAGCAACGCGAAGCATTAATAAAATTAAATTATAATTCGCGTCAAAATGTAATTATTAAATTTAAATAATTACGAATAAAATTAAGAGTTTGCGTTGTGAATTATTTAGACGAACTCTTTCACTTATGAATTAAACTAAAATTTAAGCTGTAAAAATAAATTGACACACCTGAAACATTATCAATTAAATAATTACAGAAACTTTTTAACTTGATTAAATATTTTATTTACATTGAACACAACTATATACAGAAAAACGTAATATTAATTCAAAAAATAGAAAGCAACACTTTTGTTTGCTTCTCATTATTTTATGTATATTTAATCTTTAAAAAAAAAAAAGACAATATTTTCGTTTACTCTTATTATTATATATTTTTCTTTTTGCTAAAAGAATAATTCTCTTTCATTTTTAAATTACCTTAATTATATTTAATTATTGGTTTTGTCGGATCTCAGATTACTCTCTACCATAAAATATCAGAAAAGTATATTTATAATTTTTCATATGATTTTAAGTGGTAAAAGAAAAAGTTTAAAGTAGTACCTTTTTTTAATATACGGGATGGTGGCCTTTATTCATCAAATTCAGAGTTGTCGCGTTGCTTAGGATCATATTCATATGTCATCAGGAATTCGCTTCGTATCAGAGCGGCGGTATCGGGATGGCAGGATGCATAGCTACGGACCTCTGTAGAACAATCCATTTTATTTTAACATCAGGAAGACATCCTCAATTAGGCTTGCTTAGGCTCACTCCGATATGTACATCAGGAAGACATCCTCAATTAGGCTTGATTAGGCTCACTCCGATATGACCATCTCGCCTGGGCATTACTAGGGCTTTTTGGATTCATTGCACGGGCTGTCAGGAGAGCTCCTGCGTCCTCTACATCTTTTTTTCAGACTCCCTTTTTCAAACCTTATTCTTCTTGCACACCAACTCCTGCAGTGGGTGGAACTATTTTTGTCTAGTCCACTGTTATTGGATATGAGAAGATTTTGCATTATTCTTCGATAGGCCTATTAGCTAACAGTCTGCAAATGTCCCCTTACATATACTTTAATATTATTATCTGCCTTAAAGTTTGGGTGGTCTGAAAAGCCATAAATTTATCCCAACACTTTTATTGAGGCCATAAATTTATTCCAACGTTTTTATTATTTTACGATTTCTAATTATACACCACTTTCCGTTGGCTTGTCATAAAACGACACCGTGGCGTCTGGCTATTGTTGTTGTCTGAGATCCGAACTCTATTCAACATTATACATTCATTTTACAATACAACAATTTTTTAAAAATAAATATTTAATATTTAAAATCAACTTAATAATTTTTGTATGAACTTACACTCCTATTTTACTTAAATATGTAAACATTATAATTTTACACTCATAATTATATTTTATAAAAAATATTTATACAAACAGAAATAACAAATTACGCAATTTTACTTTGATTTAACCAACATGGTGCGGGAACATATCATTGTTATATGTTGCCCAGCACACATGCTTAACCCTTCCTTCTTTTTCGGATTTTTTTATCTTTTTGATTTCAATTATAATTTTTTTTTTTTTTTTTTTTTTTTTTTTTTTTTTTTTGCTGAAAATTAATACAGTGAAACTTCTTTTAAACGCCACCCCTATTCAAAGGCCACCTCTATTAAGGGCCAATATTTTTAGGAACGAAAATTTTTCCCATAGACATAATGCTAAATTTACTTCTATTAAGGGCCGCACCTACCCCTCATAAAGGCCATTTTTTTCACATGTGCCTTAAATCTTAAACAGGTGTATTGAATTTCTGAACCAAAAGGTAAGAGTTCAGCAGACAACTGCACTTGCAACAAAGAAGGCAGGGGGAGATGGGGAGGATTTAGAAACACAATGAAGGACGACAAACATATGTTCCTCACACTTTGTTAGACCTTTCAACCTGTAGGGGTTGGGTTGGAGGGAAAACTTGACCCTTTGTTGTGGGCCCACAAAGGATAACAGGTTATCTAGAAAAACTGATTCCACATTTACTAAAACTGTGAATGCATATTGAAGCACAATTTTTGCACTTGTGTGTAAAAACGCTAGCATAAATAAATGAACTAATATCTCATTCTAAGGCATTAATAAATTATGCAAATTTAAGTAATTTGTTCCATAAAGTAAAAAAATCATGAGAAACCAAAATTGTCTGTGAAAAAATTATGAAAAGTAAACAAAATTCAATAGAAAATGTTTTCAATCATATATATAGAGTTTGAAAATGTTAATAAACAGTTTTTTCACCTACATAGGTTGTGATTTCCTTATTTTAGTTGTTTTTTTGTCACGCCTATTCAAGGGCCACACCTCATAAGGGCCAATTTTCGATGGAACGGTATGTAGCCCTTACAGAGATGTTTCACTGTAAGGGTTCTATCTCGAATACGCAAACGCAAAATAATTTTGTCATTAAGCAAGTAAGCAGCATTATCCTAGGTCAGGATCGGCGAACCTTTTTACGTGCGCGTGCCAAAAATTCACCAACAATATCTATCAATGGTGTAACGTGCCACATTTTGACATAAAATAATTGTGCAAAGTACGATGTTTATACAAAACGCTAGTTAAAAAATCAGATGCTATTTCTCTGCATATTTGAATAAACCATTAAATTAAAATTTTAATTCGTAAATATGATTCATTTATGTAATAATTTTCACTATGATAAGGAAATAAAAATACGAAATTTTATTTTAGAAATTTTCGACCTTATTATTTATGCATCTAGTTATGATTATCCAAGTTGCATTAAGCATTGTATCAATAAATTATTGATGAGATTTTTACTGTTGTATGTTCGATGGAGAATGCTTTATACCTGATTCATATTTTGATAGTTTTATAAATTGGACCATTTGCCATCTTACTGAAGGGACTGTCTAAAAAAATTAATTTGAAAAGTACAGCATTATAAAAATCATACAGAAGGGCAAAATACATGTCGCAAACGCTGCATGACATCGCAAGAAAAGAAAATTCTTTTCATGCAAAAATAATTGCCTTATTTGTGATAGTCTGTCCGTATGAAACAAAATTTTATTCATTATAATAGAAATTAAATTTCATCTGTATAATAATTATAAAATTTATTTTTTCGCGTGCCAGAGAAATTGTCTTACGTGCCAACTCTAGCACGCGTGCCATAGGTTCGCCAACCCTGTCTTAGGTCATATAGTTTTTCAGAAAATCACACTTTTCCGTTATACATAAACTTTACTTTGCGTGCGTTCAGTGAGGAAATTAGGGGGAGTTCGAGGTACTCATCGTCATGAAATCATCCAAGGACTGCTGATAATAATTTTCAAAAAGGATATTGGATAATTAGCAGATATTAATTAATAACCTTTCTAGATAAAGGCATCACAGATCAAGGCGGCGATGCAACTTTGCAACATCCTTTCAAGGCGCATTTGTCACAATGTCAACTTTAAACTTTGTACAAGGTCTTTGTTTTAGGTAAGGCGAATCATAACGATAAATAGTCACCCTTTTTCATTACAATTGAATTCAATTATTGATAAATATTTAATAGAACAATGGCAAGTTTTTTACAAAGTCAACGCTTAAATTTATTGTACGGAACTTTTTGTACGCGAGTGAAACTCGCACTTGACCGATTATTCTTTGTTCAAAGCAAATCTAATAAATACAATTGAAATTTCCATGAAACGTAATTCAGTTTGAAGTTGTTCTAAAAAATATTTTTACCTCCTGAACAACATGAAACTTTCTTACATATTCATGGGCTCGTTTTTATGCGTAAAAGCATAAAATGATAGGTGTGACTATTAAATTGGTTTGGAATCGAATGGCGCTTTTAATTTTTTTTTAAGCATTGCATTTTAAATTATATCCTGTTTTACTTATTTATTGTTTCAGTTATATGTAGCCGATTAATTTGTGCTTTTTCGGTAATTTACATGGGAACCGTGCATAATCTGGGGCTTATGTTGCTTTATCATTGTGCAATACAATTACATTCAAAATTGCATTTATTCATGTATAGGGGGGAAAAAACCTTTCCTCCTTCAAAATTACGTGTTATATTCTATTTCAAATCATTTTAATGCTATTTTGATCAAAATGAAGGGAAAACAGAAATCATGTTTTCCTATTTCAAATTAATTACATTCATATTTATGTCGGCGACGTGTTGATACGGCGCCACTCAAGAGACTGAACGATGAATTTGCTTTCAGTTCGATTTTCTTTTGTGACAGTAGGGTAATTTTTTATTGGCTTTTTTTTTTCTAATATTTAGATATCATATCTAACCTGAAAAGAATATTTTCTGTTTTTAGCCAACGAGCATCAGTTTGAGGTTTTTTGTCTTCTATTGCGTACGAGTATAAAAGACACGTTAGTGGTTTTTCTATTTATTTTGTATCATGAACATTGCCCATGCTAAGGTTCTGCTCTGCAGATTTACGAAGTCAATTTCATTTGTAAGTAGATATAATTGCCATGTATAGTTATTCTGATAGAAAGCAATCAAGCAGTGTTTCCCCTTTTTTGTATAAAAGCACCGAATCTTTCCGATAACTGTGTCAAATTTTTAATCTAATCTGATTTTCAGGGACTCACTACAAAAGATTACTACTGCTAATCAGAAGGAATCGATTATAGTTTAAGATATGCTCCTTTTATAGGAAATTGAAAAACATTACTCCATTTTTCAGCAAATAAATATTAATTTCGGTAAATTTCATTTTATTTTTTTTCTTAAAAATGCGTATCTGCAAACTATCCTTTTTTGTGTTAACGCTATTTCCGAATCATAATCCTTACCATATTTAATCGAAGAATTCTGCAATTAATTAACATTAAAATTAGGCAAAGATTACTATTTAAAAGGAGTGATAACTAGAAAGTGGAATAGTTGACAGCTAAGTATATGCTGATAGATATTATTTAATTTTTACGTTCTTCTATCTTTACAAGAGGAAAGTATTGGATTCATGAAAATTTTCGAATTCCGGTTTTCGACGGATTTACACGTTTTAGGGGTCAGAGAACCCGAAAAACATGTTTTTACAAAATGTCTGTCTGTGAGTCTGTCTGTGTGTGACACAAATTTTGTGGGCGCTCTAGCTCAAGAACTAAAGCACGGAATTTAATAAAAATTTATATTCAGGTAGTCCCTGATCAGAGTTGGGCAAAATACATCGAAAATTCATTTTCGATACAAAATACAAAATACATTAGTTTTAGAACCTAAAATACAAAATACAAAATACTTTTCGAATTTTAAAATATCCAAATACAAAATACATGTATTTTCAAAATACATTGAAAATACAAAATACATTTAAAATTTTAAAAGTTTGGGCATAAGGTTACAGGTCTGCACCGGCCGTGCCTGGCAGGCCAATTTTCATTCAGAACACTCTGGTCGAGCCGGACCTGGATTTCACTCTTTCCGGGTCAGGCACGGGTTTTATGTTTTTCTGAAGGCTTGGGCCGGTCAGGACCTCGACATCATTCTTTCCGGTCCGGGCCTGACTTCTTTTTTTACGGGCTGAATCGAGGCTTAGTCCCTTGGGGATGAGCATCTTATACAGAATTTTTAATCTTTTATCATCGGTTTTTCATAACAGAAAATTTGGCCTAATTGGATCAAGAAAACGTCCTGATAAAATATGGCAAAATTTACAATAAAAAAGAACTGGTGGGGATAATCAAGATTCTGAACTTCATTCTTCATAGAGGTCTGCACTGTCCAAAATTTTCAAGCTCGGTCCCGACCCAACACGTATGAAAATGTTTGGCCCGTCCCTGCCCGGTCTGGCCTATGCAAAAATCAGTAAAATCTGGCACGGCCCAACAGTTTTTGCACAAAATGTATATTTTTAAAAATCGCCATTATTCTACAATTAAATTGCTAAATTTATTATTTTTAAAGAATAGTACATATAGTATCTCTAGGCAATGAAGTTAAAGCACAGGAAAAGAAACTGTGAAAAAGAACCTGCCTAAGACGAATCATGTGTAAAACTGAAAAATGTGTTGATCCATGCAAAATGAATATAATAACACGCGCGAAAAGAATACATTTACAACAAACTATGTACCTGCTAAGAACGAAACCTGTCTATAACGGATATTCTCCTTTCCTGTCGATTCCGTCTTGGAAGATTTTATGCTATAGCATTTTTCATATATTTAAGTCTCCACACCATGGAATGTGGATTAGATTTTAAATGATAACTAAGATTTTTCCATACAAATACAGATACATTTAAAAGATAAATATCGCAGTCCAGCATGTTTTCTTAAAAATGAAAAGTATAAACATGAAAAAAAGCTAAAATAAGTATTTTTTGTCAGAATTCCTCATACGAGACGATTTTTAACCATATTGGCGTAAAAATCAATATTTTGTTGAAATTCAGTTGGACCGGGTTAATCAAGGTTTTGTACGAGCTGGGATCGGGCCGAACTTTTAGCTTTTATACCTGGCTGTGCCAATATTTATTTATTTATTTTTTTTTTTTGTACAGGACGGGACGGGCTAAAAAGATTTTTCTACGGGTTGGGCTCGGGCCGAGACCTGTTATTTCGGGCCGTGTATGTTTGCGTAGTAACAGTTAGACAAAATAATAGTTTTTTTCATTTTAAACAATATAGTGAAGTTTATTTTTAAAATAGGTTAACAAACCAGCGATGTAGTGGAGGATATACGGAGATATACGCCGTATACCACCTGGATTATTTTTAAGAAGCTCTGTACACTCTCTGTTTAATCAATAAAGTTACAGCGCCTACCTCTGTTTTCACAGACTAAGAGAGACTGCTCATATGAGGATATTAAGAACATAGATTACCCCCTCCCCCCCCCTCCCGACAACTCTTATTAAGGATTTTAAAAGTGCAATTTTTTCAGCTGGAATTGAATCCGCAGGAAACCGTGACTTTTTTCTTACGATTTCAGCACTGTTTCAAACCCATCCCGCAAGTGTCAACTAGAACAGACCAGAACTCGAATTAGGGTCAAACCAACTCGAACCCGACCCACAATGAAAGAATGAGCTTCCACCTGACCCAAACGACATCTCTGGTTGATGTGCGTTCGGGTAAAATCTGGTTACTTACTTGGTCCAGAACAGTAATTCACTTTCATTTTACTTAATTCCCTTAGCTATTTAATATCGCTCATTTTGACGTGCAGTACACGATGGATGATATATTAAAATTTCGTGATGATAGCTTCATTTTTACGAAAGTTAACGCTTATAAAACCAAAAAAAGGTTTATAGTATTGTCCTGTTGAAATCGAAACGTTGTCACCTTCAAACTAAACCCTTTCTTAAAAAAAAAAAAAAGTAGAAGAAGAGTGAGCGAGATTGAAAATCGTAGCATTAGTTCAAGAGTTATGCATGAATATACACGAACCCCCTTTGTTGGAAGTCTGTATATATATATATATATATAGATAGATAGATAGATAGATAGATAATTCATCAATGCCTCGATCACTGCAACTCAAATATGAGTGCTTCACATGAATAAAAAATAAGAAATAATTTAAAGAGAAATATAAAATAAACAACATGCTAAATGTTTTTGTTTAAGACCTAGGAATATCATAATATGCGGAAATGACACCAAATAATGTTTTTTCTTATTTTTTTCTTTTAGTAGTGAGCTTTAGTAATGATCTTTTAGAGTTTAATAAATTACAAGTGCATGTAATCAATGCATCGCTCTTCGTCGTGGTCTGTCTTAAAGTTTCATCAATCTTGAATAAGTGGTTTTATTAAAATGACTTTAAATTTTCATAACGTATTGAATATCTCATTCATTTATATTGTAAAACTGTATTTAAACACATACATACTGTATTTGTAATAATAAATATATCAATAAATAGAACTATATTTATGTAATAAAATTCATTCTCCATTTAATAAATATCACGAGTGGGGTAAATTACACCTGAACATTAATACAATGAATACAAAGGAGCTATAAAAAAAATAATGTTTCAATCAATGCATAACCGTTATAAAACCAAAAATCTTACCTTTAAATGAGTTTTAAAGTTAGTTGTGGCTTGAAAAGTTCCACTTATAAAAGTAGACCTTGTTTTACACATGCATAATGTGTTAACTTTTTAACAACATTATCAACAGAAATTATTTTTTAAAAAATTCCCGCCTAATACAGCGCAACTGTATTATCCCAAATAATTAATTCACTTGATACATTACCAGCGGGAGCTGAGTCATTCTTTCATGAGTCTCCTAAATAACTAACTGCAGTATATTTCTATGGTATTTAAAAAATAGAATACACAGCAATACTCCAAATGATTCTTCCTGTTTATCACACAGTAGTTTTTCATTCTCATAGCAACGTTAGAACTATAAAAACTAGAACGTTTTGTAATCATTCAGCAAAAATACTTCAGCAGAGCAGATGCATTCATTGTAATCCTAAGACGAAACAAAACAGTCAGGCACGTATTTTGCTTTTGTGAATCTTAGATTTTGCGGTTTTAAAAAAGTAGCTTGAAATCGACAGAAATGTATTTTGAGTATTTTTAAAATACAAAATACTTGGAAAAATCATTTCAAAATACATTACCAAAATACTTTCCTTTAGTCCGTTTAAAATACAAAATACAAATGTATTTTGAAAATGTACTTCAAATACATGTATTTTCGATACTGCCCAACTCTGTCCCTGATGAAAATTGGTGCTGATTAGTTTTTGGTGTAAATCGCTCAACAGGTGGCGCTGCTATGCTGCATTTTTCCCGATTTCCGCAATAGCTGTATCTCAAGAACTAATGCACGGATTTTCATAAAACTTCAGGTTTCGTTAGTCCTTGACATAAATGGATGCTGTTTACGTTTTGGTGTAAATCGCCCAACAGGTGGCGCTGCTAGGCTGCATTTTGCAGGATTTACACGATTTCTGCAATAGCTCTATCCTCGGCTCTATCTCAAGAACGAATGGACACATTTTCATCAAACTTCAGATTCAGTTACTCTTTGATATGAAATGATGCTGACTACGTGTTGGTGTAAATCGCCCAATAGGTGGCGCTGCTGTGCTGCATTTTGCACTATTTCTTCAATAGCTCTATCTCAAGAACTAATGAACGAATTTTCATCAAACGTCAGATTTAAGTATAACTTGATTAATATTGCTGCTGATTATGTGTTGGTGTAAATCGCTCAACAGGTGGCGCTGCTATGCTGCATTTTTCATGATTTGCGCAATAGCTCTATCTCAAGAACTAATGCACGAATTTTCCTCAAACTTCATATTCAGTTAGACGTTGACATAAGTTGATGATAATTAGGTTCGGGTGTAAATAACCCAATAGGTGGCGCTGCATTGCTGCATTTTGCTGGATTTACACGATTTCAGCGACACTTCGAGAACTAATGCACGGAATTTCATCTTTTTAGAATTCTCATGATGAGCATAGATTGCCATTTAATTTGGCACTGTGATAGCGAATTTTGAAGCATTGACATGTATGAGATAGAAGAAAGTTTTGTGATGGCCACAACATACTAGTTTTATTTTGCTAAATAAAAAAAAAAATGCTTTAAATTTTTCAAATAATGTACGATATATAAATATGCAGATTGGAGTGACAGGGGGGGGGGGGGACGGTACGGTTGTTAGTAGCGGTACTGCAAAATACTAGGGCTCCGGTACTTTTTTGTTAGAAATTAAGCCCTGATCGTCAGTATGTCTATCGCTACCAATACTACAATAAGATACAAGTGTTACATATTTTCAGTCATTTGAATAATGGAGTCCATCCATATTTGCCATCAGCTGCAATGCGCATCCTGTTTTCGGAAAGGTTGGAAAAGCCTGATCTAGAGCAGGGATGCCAAACACGGCATTCGCGGTTTCCTTTCCGAATTTGTAAAGTGTCTAACTTCTTTTTTAGGGTTTCGTTCATCTGACGAAACCCTATTCGTCTCGCTCCTCTGTCTGTCTGTCTGTCCGTCACAGAGCCCGTTCTCAGAAACTATACATGTTAGAGACTTGAAATTTTGGGTACTTATAGCTGAACACCTCACATCAAACAACAAATCATAAAATTTTGAAAAAGTTGGTAATTAACCTAATTACGGGCTAATTAAATTCTAAAATTAACCAATCAACCTTTTGAATGCAGGTGAAAATGCACGTTATCGAAATCCTCCCCAGTTTCTCCTAATGGTTGCCAGTAAACTCAGCGGATGCTCCGTCAAATCAGCCGATGCAGGGTTACCACGGAGTACTTTAAGCAATAAATGAAGTGGACCTTCAAAAAGCAAAATTGGATCTGCCGAAATAGCGGTCGTACAAATTCGTAACAGGTGTAGAAATACGCGGAAAAAATTCTACTTTATTTTGGTATAAATTTCAAATTTCTGCGTAGGATAGAACGCAAAAAATCCACTAAAAATCGATCGATAAAAATTTAATTTCTGTGTTTTTAAAAACAATGAAAACAGATTTCCATTCACCGGAAGGCAGCTGTCATCATTTCTGGACATATCGTCGCGGGAGAAATTTAAGGGGAGGAAAGTCTAATACGAAATTTAAACTTTTTAAATATTAAATTTTTCGATTAAATTTTTTGACATCCGGGCTGTAAATTTCTCGCAGATTCCATACATACCCGGTTCAAAGAGATTGCTTCATTACGAGCTGAGATATTAATTATTATTTTATTAATTCCTTTTATTTCCATCAAATGCCAGATTAAGATGGAGGCACGTGCTTTTTTAACGGAGATTTCATTTAAATTAGGAAATTAACAATTTGCGTGGGGTGTTTCGACGGCGCGCTATGAGATAAGTATTAATTATTCAATATGAAAAAGTTTATAAGAGTATATAAGTTTATAAGTGTTCATCCCACTATTTCCGAATAGCAATTTCAGGAAATATCTTAAATTATTGTTTAAGACCGCCACTCGATGTCTTCGAAACTTTAAGATACTTTATAACACATAAGAAAAAGTGTAAAAAAGAATGGAGTGTGATATTTCGAGGAGTGGAGGGGGGGGGGGACTAGATTTATTTATTAAATCTTAGCGTTTGTTATCGCGGAAAATGTTTTAAATTGTTGGTTAAGACTGCACCGCCACCCTCCCGACCATGTATCTACGGAGAGATTGCGCAAAGGAGTTTCGTTCAGATATGCTTTTGTTAACCCCTTCGCGACGGGTGACTTTTACGAAATGTTTATTACTTTGCTACCGGTTTTAAAAAACAGAAGTTTGTGTCTATTCAAATCGGGAAAATGCTCGTATTAAATAAGGCAAATTTTACAGTAAAATTTTACTGGTGAGGATAAACGACGATCCTTAGGCCTATTTCCGGCACGTATACGTGTCGCTCGTCCCCAAGGGGTTAAGAATAGAGTGCGCTCCCTGGTGGTGGAATGCGGAACTAACGTAACGCGATTTTGTTAAAATTAGGAAATATAACAAGGCGATCCGTTTGCAACTTTAAGATACTTCATGACACATAATAAAAAGCTTATAAAATAATGGTGCATGCAATTTCCTGTGAAGGGAGGGCGGGGGAGGGGCGCTGGATTTCTTTTATAAAAAATAGCGTTTACGACCTTTTTAGGTGTCGTTTTTTGAGCACTATGATATACTCAGACACGTGCTGCTTATGAAATATAAAAATGTCAAAATTTTAGTTACCACTATTTCCGAATAGTACTTTCAGCAAATTTCTTAATTTCTCGCTTAAGGCCGCCACCAACTCCAGTAACACATCCACTGATAGGTTGTTTAACAGAGTTTCGATCTGATACACTTTTGTTATGAATAGTGTGCGCTCCCTGGTGGTGGAATTTGCAACTAACATAACGCAATTTTGTTAAAATTATGAAATCTAACAAGTCGATCTGCTGGAAACTTTGACATAGTTCATAGCACATAATAAAAAGCTTATAAAAGAATGTTCCGTGCAATTTCCTGGGGCGCCTCCCCGCCCTACCTATCTCGGGTGCTATAGACCCGATCCCCTCGACTAATATACCTACGGATAGGTTGTAAATCGGAGTTTCCCTTGGATACGGGTTTGTGTAGAATAGAGTGCGACCCTGGTTGCGAAATGTGGAACTAACAGATTTCACAAAAGGATAAAGTGTTTTAAAGTAATATTAAACGAAACCCTCTGTGCGATCTGTGATCACACTTACCCACTTGTTTTTAATGTATTTCAGTCGCTTGAAGGCGCCGTTAAAACTTATGTGGCGCCCTTCGGCCGTTAACATTCAACTGATCTTTTGACACCTTGGCGCCTTTCGGCTTGAGACCCCCCCCCCCCCCCCCATCCCTCCTAAAGCTACGCCGCTGAAAAACATCTGCAAATTTTATATATTTTTAAAATAAAAATAAATTCATAAATGTATCAGAAATAAACCACTTTCGAGTTTAATAAATTTAAATTAAATAAAAAATTTTCAAATATTTCAGCTTCGCCTAAAATATTTGGCGCCTTTAGTATTCTGGCGCCTGTGTGCGGTGCACACTTTGCACACTGGGTCGGCGCGCCCCTGCCTGAAATTATACTCCTAATGTGAAAATTTTGTATGTGGTTATAATACTAAAAAACCCAAACGTAAATACAGTGAATTTGTAAAATTGCATACAAAATTCGGGGCCACAAAAATTGATGTGAAGGTGAGGGGGCTGGGCCGTGGATCAGTTTCCATGCTTTAATCAGGTCCTGCTTAGAAGAAACACTACCCCGCTATATATTTTTATAAATAGAGCTGTCCACTATTCGGGAGTGACCAGTTATGGAAGTTTTACTGTATGCTTCAGTAATAACGGACATTCTCGAATAGCAGATACCTATTTAGCGATCATTTTTTTCAACCCACAACATTTGGATTGAAAAGCAGATTAATAATATAAACATTGAAGCAGATTTTATGTAATTTGTACTCGATATACTGTGTATTTGTATATTCTGGACTTTTTTTACATATGAAAATAAAACCTCTAAATAGCGGGCAAATTCTGCGGTCCTAGGGTGTCTGCTATTGAGAGGTTTTATTAAATATATACAGTTATAAATATATTCTAAAAAAAGATTTTTTTTTTTTTTTTTTTTTTTTTTTTTTTACAGTTTAGGAAATGTGATTCTAATAAGTTCCAGTACCAGCGGCTTAGATTCATTACCCCCCCCCCCCCCTTCTCCCTACTACATATACAGTCACAAAAAATTAAACACATTGGTGACTTAATATATATATGAACATGTAAATATATGTTTGGATAAATATATCCTTTGTCATTAACTTCATCCTACTCTAAAAGTATGCAATATGATATATAATTAGTACAATAAATTGTTTTGCGCAAATGGATGCATTCTCCGATGATAGTAAAAAATAATCCTGTAAAAAATCAGAAAATTTTGACGTTGAAAGTTGTCAGAAAATTTCTGTGTCTTAAAATTTAAATATGTTATACAGATGAAACACAGGAAATACATATAAATGTAGTTATTTTACTTTTAACAAGTTTTCATAGTCTAAAAAAAGTTCTTTCATCGTGCAATTAAATACTTTAGAAATTTCGAACTTTTTAATAAAGCGTTACAAAGGAACAATTTAAAATGTATTTATAAAACATTAAAAATTTCACGATAACTTCAATTCTGATGCTTTCATAATTATTTTTCAAGTTTTATGTCCACCACCTGAAGCAAAAATGTTCATAGCATTTCCTATACATACATTTAATTTTGTTACATGAAAACACTAATTTCGAAAATGTAAAATAATTAAATGATCTGTCATTAAAAATAAAAATTCATATGCGAAATCATGTCAGTAATATCTGTAATTGTGGATATTACAACGGAAGGATTTATTAATAACAATATCATTTAATAACTTAATCTTTTTAATTATATTTTGCCTTGTGGGCAATTTCTTTTACATACAGCATATGGTAATCACCAGAACTACTAAGCTATGTTTAAAAAGTTAAACATATACATATTTTAGATAACATGCAAGATAAATAACTTTTAATTTCAAAACTTATTTTGCCTTAAAAATACATATCTAATTGTTATTTTGTATCTTTTATAAAAATGCACAAACGTTGAAAAATAATCCCCAGCAATTTTATGTGAAAAATGCAAATACATTTTTCCATATCTGAATTTGTACGAAACTTAAACATAATTTTAAGCAATTAAACAAAGTAAATAATGATTTATTTCCTTACTTATTTTATTGTAAATCATTATATAGCAAGTAGATAGTAGCAAGTAGTTATATAGCAAGTAAATCATTATATAGCAAGTAGTATAGTATATATAGAAATTTTTTTTTAATAAAATTAACTATTAAAAAATGGCATTGTATTAAATGGCTAATATTTACTGACATTTTTACAGTCAGATTAATAATTGTATTCACAAGAAAAATATATAGTGCTGCAGCTGCTTTTTTTTTTTTTTTGGACAAAAATACAATACTTAAAATGTTGACAAATTTGGGTGTCAATGTACACAAGCAATAACTTTTAATGCTTATATGCAATGATGAGATTATTTTACATGAAAAACATTTATTTATAGCAATAACTTTTAATGCTTATATATTTCAGCAATGATGAGATTATTTTACATGAAAAACATTTATTTATAAATCGGAAACTTTAAGAATTATCAAGCAAGTTAGTATAATTAATCCTGAAAATGAAATAAATTTAGTCGAAAATCATAAAAAACACTGTAATACTGAAAAATATTTATTCTACACAGAAAGATACAAATATGATCACTATATTCTTTAAAAAGTGATTTAAATAATTAATATTACATAATTAATATTATTCAAGGAAAATTTCTATTTCCAAATAAAAATTATATTTTTATAAATAATCACATTCTTACCTTTTTAGTGTTTTTTTAAATGAAATAAAGTAAATCCATTAAATATAAACGGTAATACGAAAATAAAGGCACTTTCTTCTTATATAAATTCATTAAATATAAACGGTAATACGAAAATAAAAGCACTTTCTTCTTATATATTTCACTAAATGTTCAGATGAATGCTGATATGAAAAACAAATATCGGAGAATTTTTTTTTTCATTATTCAACATATTATTTTCATAATAATATAATTTGAATGTAGTGCACAATTTCATTCAGTTAACTTTTCCGAATCACATTTCACAATTCTCCAATCTCTGGAGAACAATTATTGAAATTCCAAAAATGCACTTAATAAGCTGTGTAGCTGCATATACATCTATGTCAATGTCACAATCACTATACTCAACATATTATTTTTATAATAATCGCATATATTATTCCATAAATGAATTATTCCAAAAAACTGTTCGAGCTATGCAGATGACACAGTCACTATATATAAATACGGAATGTTAGACATAAAAAAATTGCGGGCAACTTTGTTAAACAGGGAACTACCTCACTGAAAGAACCGTTTTAACGCGCCAATTTGCCAACTGACGCCTTAGAACAAAGAGAAATAGGCGAAGTCAGCATTTTAATTACCACTGCAGTCGCTGACCTCCAGCGTACAGTTTACAAACCGTTTTAAATGGCTTGATGAGCTCATTTAAACTTTTTATCAGCGAAAAAGAAATCCTTGAATAAGAAGAAATAAGAAAAGTTTTATTTTCTTTATTAGGTATTTTTCTTAATGTGTTACATTTATTTGAGTATAGTTTTTGCAGTTTTTTTTATAGACATATTGAAAACATACTTTAAATAAAGATTTTGTTGTAAAACTAGCAAATAACATACAAAATTTTCATGAAGAGGGCGGCGGTCATGAAGAGAGCGATTGTCCATCCCTGAAATTTAATTAATTATATTTTCTTTACGTTTAATTATTTAAAAAATACCCTTTTCTCTTCCAAATAGAAATATATTAATTAAACGCTAAGAGAAAATGTTGCTAAGAATTTTTCTTCAGAGGAGCCCAACCCCCCCCCCCTTAACTTCTCGTAGAAGACAATTTTAATTCTGTTCTTCTGTTAGTGTTCATATATATCAAATTTATCTTAAATGAGGAGAGGCAGTTCAGAAGGGAAAAGTCCCATCAAAAGAAAAAAAAAAAAAAAAAAAAAAAAAAAGACAGAGAGAGAAGAGAGAAAGAGAAATCAGTTCTCTATTGTGAAAAATGTCGTTAGAAACTTATTTTTAAACGATTAATATTTCTTATTTTTTTAAATTTCTTTAAAATTGTCTTACACGAGGAGTTCTGGTATAAATTCTTAGTTTAGCCTACTTCATGTTTATATTCATCATTTTACAAAAGCGGATCCCAGGCATATACAGTGAAATCTCTCTGTGCGGCCACCTCCATTAAGCGACCACCTCTCTGAACGACCATTTTTTCATGGAGCGAAATTTATTCCCATAAGCTCAATACTAATTTTACCTCCATTCAGCGACCATCCCAGTTGAACTCCCTCCATGAGCAACCCATTTCTTTGAAGAAAATGAAACAAATCCCGTTTTTTTCCTGGTCTCTTGAAGAAGATTTTATTAGAAAAATAATTCCGGAGTGCGCATTATTCATCAAACTTCTAAACTAAGTTTAGATTTTTTTTATTTTTTATTCAGGTAACTTTTAAATATTTAAAACCCTTTGTGCCTTTTTAGGCAATGAATTGAACTCTGATGACAAATTAAGAATGACGGTCGATAAACTCCCCTGCCCTATTTTGTCGGGAAACTCTCAAACAAATACATAAATTAATGAAATCGTCATTATTTGTTCCCGTCCAAAAAAAAAAAAAAAAAAAAAATTGCACTTATCGACTGAACTTCGAAAAGACTTGGAAATAAAAGCTATAAAATATAAAACCGTAAAATGAAAGCAAATGTCAATGTATTCATTTTTTAAACTCTGCAGTTACTAAGTTAATTTTTTTTACTAATGCGAAAAATAAATTTTAGTAACATTAATTGTTATCTTTTTTCAAAAATTAAAATCTAGATTTAAAGGAGGTTTAGGGAGGTTTTACTGTATGTTCTAAAATCTTGCTCCTCAGTACATTTCTTTCTCCCGCTACTCATAACTCTTAGTATTTAGGTGAGCGATTCTTCCTGTATACGATTATGATAACAAATAATTTTTGAAAAACTTTATATTTTGTGAAAAGCAATTATTTAATTATTTATTGCGCCAAAATAACTTAGCTCCAAACCTTAGTAAGCGAACTTTTCTAATTTTCTCACATGTCCCATGATTTCTTCATTTATAAATAAATACTAAATTAAATGGATGAAAGAGTATTTTAAATATCTTTCGTCCATTTGGATATATTTTCTGACAGCGCTGATATACATATTGCAATACAATTGTACGTACAGTCATCACTCATATGATACAATTGTATCACATTCAGACACTTAAGTGTCTGAATTTTTACATGTCTTAATTTCAGACATGTCACTATCATTCAGACATTTTTCTCCGTTCATTTATAACATGATCATAGTAAGACACTTATGTGTCTTAAATTTAGACATCTATGATGTCTGAAATTTCACATTTAGACACTTAAATGTCTGAATTACTTTTTCAGTCACATATGTGTCTGAATTTAAGACGCCTTCATTTGCAGTGTAGAGGCAGAGAAATTGTTTGGTTTTTTAAACTGTTGACGTGATCTATCTTGGGTGAAATTTGGTTTTGTTTTGTTAGTATTATTAGCCTTTAAGTGAAAGCAATCTTCACGGTTGTGATTATTCTTTTTGCAATGAGAACAAAATTTTTGCTTATTCAAATGCTTTGGTTTATCCCTATTACCCTTTAAAGCAATAGATTCAAATTTTGTTGAAATTTGTTTAGTTTCAACTCTTCTAAGATACTCATCAATTAATTTGTTTTGAACATATTTTAATGATAAATCTGTTTCATATTTACTTTCAATAGCAGTTACAAAGGTACTATAAGAATTTGGTAAGGAACAGAGCAAAATAGCTATTAAATTATCATCTTGTATTACTTCACCTATACTTCTTAATTTTTCTGCTAATTCTAAGACAGAATTAATATATTCCTGCATTTTAATACTTTCATTATATTTAATGGAATACAGCTTCCTAAGAAGATAAAGTTTATTAGTTAAATTTACTCTTTCATGAACAGATTTCAATTGATCATATGTTTCTTTAGCACTTTTAGCATGTCTGACATGAACAATTTGTGAATCTGAGATATTTAAACAAATTAATGCCCTAGCATTTCTATCATTTTTTACCCAATTATCATCATTTTCCTTTTTAGGTTCAAATACAACATCATACAGACCTTCTTTGATTAACAATTGCTCTATTTTAAATTTCCAAACTGAATAGTTGTCATCAGTTAATTTATCAACATAATGAGATTCTTTAATACTAGACATTATGATATAATAATATTTGCTTATTTCACAGAAAATAAAACTTTTTCTCTTATTAATACATCAAAACATCAATTATAAACTCAAATATAATGCTAATGATGAAATAAGAACAAAATAAAATTCTTGAGAACAATTTTTGAAGTTACTTTTGATTTCAGAAAAACTGTTCTTAAATGTTCAATTCTTTGTTTAAAACATAAATTTACATTTGCAACTTATATAATAAAATTTCAATAAGAAATTGGCAAAATAATTTCTTTTCTTATCAATACACAATACTTTTGATTTCAAAATAAGAACAATTCTTTGAATTTTCTTTTACATCATTCACTTGTGAAAAATACCAACATTCAGAAAATAATTATTTCTTTGAATTTAATTATATTATATTTTCTTCTTTTACATTACTATATTTAAAATTGAGATAACTTCAGTCTCATAATCGACTGTTAGAATGTTATTCCATATGGAAGGCATGAATACGAAATTCCTCAATAGGTAAACAATAAAAAAAAGGTTAAAAGTTTTACCTTTATGTTTTGATGTGTTTCAATGGAAATATACTCTTCTTTGGATGAACAAAAAACATTTATTAGAAGATTGAATACACTAGAATAATATATATGCTGGTCAAAATACGGATCACATTTCACAATAAAACAAAACAGATGTATAAGACTATTTACAAACACAAAGAAATACTTTGAACTATGGCTTGTTGCAGTTTTTTTTATCATATTATATTCCTTTGGAATATTATTGGATTTTTTTAATCAAGCAGCATTTTGCTGCCAACTGCTATAAGGGAAGAAGTAACACTCACTGAACTGAGTGTCTGTCACAGTAGATCAAATAAAAAAGATTGTCTGATGCTGCCATCTGGTGGATGTTCTTGAAAACAAAAGAGCATTTTCTAACAATATCACTTTCTTAAAGGGGTGCTAAAGAAGGGACGGTAAGGTTAAAAAAGAGGGATGGTATTGGAAAAAAGGGACAAAATGGTAAAAAAAAGGGACGGTAAGGAAAACTACCACCTATTTTTAGGAAAATCATGTTAAGACTAAGTGATAGCCACAATGTTCATTAATTTTTAGAAACAGTTGTTAACATTGGATTAAATTAATTTTTTTTTTAATTTACCTCGAAAAGTGCAGGAATAAACTTTGGGGACGGTGAGACTACCAATAAAGCCACGATGCTTAAATGGATATTTAAATGCTGATTTAAATTCTACAGTAAATTTCCAGTCAAAGAATTTTAGACATTATTTCTCTTGCATACTTCTGCATGAGAAAAAAACTTGAAAAAAATTCTGTGGCTACATCTGAAATGATTTTCTGTATAATTTTAGAAGAGGGATGGTAAGGAATCTAAAACCCAGGGACAGAGTTTAAAAAATATTAACAACCCTAAAAATGTGTGCAGGTTAATTTTTAACTACATATTTATATAAAACAATAGTTGCAGTTTCAGAAAAAAATTACATCGAATTATTTTTATTGAAACAATTTTATTCAGACAGCTCCAAACTTAAAAATCAGCATCAGGGACACGGGACGGTATAGGAGTTTTCCAGGTGTTTGGACTCCCAACATCGTCCAAAACTTATTTATCTCGTTAATATTGTTGTGCAATCATACAATGGGATATTCCCCAGTATATGGGGAAAAAAAAACACACACACACAAAAAAGTGTATTAAAATAAAAATTATTATTCAGGGAGGGACATGAAAGTCAAAAGATTGTGAAAATGCCCCATATCTGACAGATGCCATTTTTTTTAAATTTTAATTTCGTTGTACGGGAAACTGATGAATTTGACACTTTTGATAACTTACACTAGGGATGCACAACCTGTGGCCCGCGATGAGTTAACGCGTAGCCCGCGAACTTCGTCAATTTATAACTGGAAAGAATGCAATTTTTGTCCATATGGCCCCAGGAAAAATCGTGAATTTCATCAATTTGCTGCGAGAAAAATTGAACATTTCGTCAGTCAGTTCAGAATCGCGAATTTCTTTCATCGGGCGCGGAAAAAATCACAAATTTTGTTGATTGGGCACGGAAAACTCGCAAATTTTGTCGATAATACGCGGAAAATTGCGAGTTTTTCGAACGGGCTCAGAAAAATCGCGAATTTCGTTGATCGGGCACGGAAGAATAGCGAATTTTGTCGATAAGATGCGGAAAAAATCGCAAATTTCTCCGAACGGAAAGATCGCGAGTTTTGTCAATTGGTCTCGGAAAAATAGCGAGTTTTGGTGATCGGGCACAGAGAAATCGCAAGTTTTAGAGATCGGGCTCGGAAAAATCGAGAATTTCGTTAGTCGGACACGGAAAAATTGCGAATTTTATCGATCAGGTACGAAAAAAAATCCAAAATTTTGTTGATCGGACACGGAAAAATCGTCAATTTTGTTGATGATGCGCTGAAAAATTGCAAATTTTGTTGATCGGTTCCGAAAAAATCATGAGTTTCGCCAGTCGCGAGAAAAAAAATCTCGAATTTGCCAAGTGAAAGAATTGCAAATTTTCGTCAGTCAGTTAATAATCGCGAATTTCATCGATCGGGTGAGAAAAATCGCGAATTTTGTCAATTAGGAGCGGAAAAATTTGAAATTTCGTTGAAACGCTTCGAAAAAAGAAAAACGCGTATTTTGTCTGTTTATCGTGAGAAAAAATTTCGAATTTCGTTGATCGGGTGCGGAAAAATTGCAAATTTCGGCAATGAAGCTCGGAAAAATCGCGAATTTCGTTGATCGAGCACTGAAAAATAGCTAAATTTGTCGATTGGGCTCCGAAAAATCGCGATTGGGTTGGTTGGACACGAAACAATCGCGAATTTTGTCAATGATGTTCGGAAAAATTGAAAATATCGTTGATCGGCTGCGGAAAAAACACGAGCTTCATCTTTTCGAGAAAAAATCTCGAATTACGTCAATTTGCTACGGTAAAAAATTACAGATTTCGTCAGAGTTCAAGAATCGCGAATTTCCTTGATCGGGCACGGAAAATTCGCAAATTTCGTCAATAAAGGGCGGAAATATTGAAAATTCCGTTGATCGGATGTGGACAAATCACGAGCTTCGTCAGTTTATCGCGAGAATAAATCGCGCATTTCGTCAATTTGCTACGGTAAAAAAATTGCAGATTTCGTCAGAGTTCAAGAATCGCGAATTTCGTCACTCAGGGGCGGAAAATCGCAAATTTGGACGATCATGCTAAAAAAAAAATCACAAAATTTGTTGATCAGGCGCGGAAAAATCTCTAATTTCGTTGATCGGCTCCTCTTCGCCCGTTAATTCATAAAGTTTACATTTTTTTCCGCACTAGCTACTTTCATGCCTATGTTTGTTTTTTAACACTTTTAACAAAGCAAAATTTACTCCTCCGAATAAAGTCAAGTATAATATGATCATTCCTTGAATATTATCCTCGCTATATCTCTGTTTCGTATATATACTATTGTAAAGTCTTCTTGCCAGCTGAATTGAATATGCTGACTGGGTAGGAGAACCTAGAGGGGTAAAACTCACCCCCCCCTGAAACTATATTTTTTATCTGATTATAGTCCACAGATCACCTCCCCAAAATAGAATCCTCTCCATATTACCGGTGTGGCCCTCGACAACCCAGATATTTTTGTAAGTGGCCCTTCTCTTAAAAAGGTTGTGCACCCCTAACTTACACGTTTTAGAGCCTTGATTAAGCCCTGATCCATCTGATGTGGCACACTCTTCAAATATGGTAACAAAAATTCTACGTGGAATTAAAAAAAAAAAAAAAAAACCGCAATGTTTTTTGGGGTGGGCTGAGCATTTCTTCAGAAATAACATTACTTTCCAACATCTTTCCTGCATTTTTAGCTCAAAGTTCCGCATCTATAACACGAAAAGATTACCCAGTCATACAAGTTTGCTTCTGGTTTATATATTCACATACAAAACTCTTCATTTTTTTTATTTTTATTTTTATTATTTTTTATTTTTTAAGCAAGGGGGCGGTCGGAGATTCGTGATTTACCAATCACAATGAGCTTAATTTTTTTCCGTGCCGTCTGCATTTCTTTAGATAAGCATTCGATCTTTACTGAACTTCCCCGCAGTGTATTTGTCCTTTTTTATAGCGAATGTTTTATTAGGCGTCATTGATAACTTTCAATAACTATGCATAATTGACCACATTGAAGATACCATAACCAATATATACTTTGACAATTTCACGGTTTTCTAGCACTCTAGAATTCCAGTGTTCACTGCTGCCGTTTCCCCAGAAATATGCTTGTATTTTAAATCATACCGGGCTTTAAATCTGTCCAACAATCCACTTGAAGGTTAAATGTTTTTGTTGAGATCATTGCTATTCACGAAGCCTTCTGTTTCCCTACTGGCTATTAAGAGATAAGCTTAAAGCTCGAGCTCGAGTATACCTTAAGCCTTTAACTGATGTTACCGGTCTTACAGATCGCTGCTTTTTTCATTTTTTATAGTTTAACTTGTAACTTTAGGTTTAACTCTAAATACTACCAATTTTGTTTTGTTTAGAACTTTGATACTATCACCAGAGACTTTTGAATAGGTGCATTTTAATTATAACAGTCCTGTACAAAAAGTTTAGTACAAAAACACCATCCTATGAGTTAATCGAACCTTTTATTCATATTTCGATGGAGTGGTCCAGCTTGTGTGTTTTAATCAATTCTTTTTAATAGAGCCCCTAATTGTATTGGAGACTTGAAATTTTGCATACTTATATCTGAAAACTTCAGATCACACGACAGATAATAAATTTCAAAAAAAGTTTCATATTTAACCCTTTGGACTCCAGCTTGTGTATTTTAAGCAATTCTTTCTAACTGAGACCATAATTAAATTGGAGATTTGAAAATTTGCATACTTATTAGCAGAACACCTGAGGCCAGGCGACAGATCATAAAATCTTGAAAAAGTCTTACATTTAACCCTTTGAGCTCCCACATATATATTTTAAGCAATTCTTTCTAAATGAGCCCCCATAATTAAGTTGAAGACATGAAATTTTGCATGCTTATAGCTGAACACTTCAGATCACACGACAAATAATAAACTTCGAAAAACGTTTTGTATTTAACCCTTTGGACTCCAGCTAGTGTATTTTAAGCAATTTTTTCTAACTGAGACCATATTTAAATTGGAGATTTGAAATTTTGCTTACTTATAGCAGAACACCTGAGGCCAGGTGACAAATTATAAAATCTTGAAAAAGTCTTACATTTAACCCTTTGAGATCCCACATATATATTTTAAGCAATTCTTTCTAAATGAGACTCATAATTAAGTTGGAGACATGAAATTTTGCATACTTATAATAGAAGACCTGAGACCACACGACAAATAATTTTTTTTAAGTTTTATATTTAACCCTTTGGACTCCAGCTTGTGTTTTTTAATCAATTTTTTCTAACTGAGCCTCTAATTAAATTGGAGACATGAAATTTTGCATACTTATAGCTGAACGCGTCAGATCATAAGACAAAATATGAATTTTTGAAAAAGTCTTATAACTAACCCTTTGGGCTTCAACTTCGGTATTATAAGCAATTATTTCTAACTGAGCCCTAATTAAGCTGGGGATATGAAATTTTACATACTTATAGCTGAACACCTGTGATCACACGACAAATGATAAATTTTTCAAAAAGTCTTATATTATTGACTCCTCTGGGCTCTAACTTGTGTTTTTTAAGAATTTTTTCTAACTTAGCCGGTAATTAATCTACAGCGAGCTAGTTTCACTTGAAGGCTCCGGGAGGGGGGAGGGTTCAATTTTTCCCAAAATCCCTCATCTGATATATCATTTGACGACCCTTCGGTCACTTTTTCATTTTATGCACAATAGCCTTTCATATTTTATTTCCACTTGGCCAGGAGGACTTTCCTATTTTAAGTTTTATGGGTCCAATTTCCTAGACTAATATAAGTGCGAATAGGTTCTAAAACTTAGTTTTGTCGGGCAGACGTTTGTTTAGTATAGAGTGCACTCCCTAGTTGCGAATTGTGGCGCTAACAGATTTTGCAAAAGGATAGTGTTTGAAAGAAATATTAAACGAAACCCTCTGTGTGATCTCTGATCACACTTACCCACTTGTTTATTATTAGGATGAGCGAAGCGAATCCTTTACTAGGCTACACCAATATTATTTTTTTAGATAATAACCTTAAAAAATATATTTTAATTAATTTATTTTACATGTTTTTCCATTACGGACGCATTTTTTGCAAATAAAAAATGAAACACGTATATTTTCAGAAGAAAAAATAAATCAAGGAATTAGCCATTATAGATAGAATCATGATTAATTAAATAGTTTTACGATTTATTTTATGAATCTTTTAAAATACCCTTTTTTATGAAAATTATAGCGTATTTTAATGAATTAAAATTTTTGAAAATTCAATTATTTACATTCAATTATAAAAGTATTTTTCAGTGTTAAGAATTCCAAGACACAATTTATTCTTATTATGTGAAATCATCTACGCAGACGATACTTACGCATTTTAAAAGAATTATATTATGATTTTTTTTTTTTTTTTTGTAAAGTAGCAACAAAAGAAAATTTTAAATTAAATAAATTAATTAAATTTGTAAACAAATATAATTAATTGCCAAATTCGTTATATCATAAATAAAACATTCCGAGGAAATAGTTATTTGGCTAAATTTACATTTCTAAAATTAAAATGCGCCAAAGCATAAAATAACTTTTTTTCTTAATAAAAATGCAAAAAAAAATATATATATATTGTTACTTTCAAATATTTATTTTATTAAATAATGCTTCGCGAATCCAAACAAAGCATGTCTTTTGCTAGTTATTTACCATGCCCTTCAGGGTCATATTTTTGTATAATGTCCAATTAATATGACACAGATAGTGCTTTACTTTTGATTCTATCGCTATTCTCCATAGTAACAGAAAATTTGCTAAAACTTGACAATGCAATAAGAGATGACTTGACTCCATTAAACTTATTGTGCAAGTAATTCACCGGCTATGAATAACACAGGAACAGGTAGGCATCAGAAGGAAGTGACGCAGGGGCGCCATTTGAGGGGGGCTGAGGGGGAATACCCCCCCCCCCCTACCCCAAGAAATTTGATTTTTGAGAAAATTTACCAACCATCAATTGTCAGATTCAAACAAAAATTAAAAATTGCTGAAACTCGAAAATAATTTATCAGATTTGATTGCAATATAAACATATTCATTAAATAAATGCTTTATGCATAGAAATTAATAATTATCAAAAAAATTTCCAATTCGAACTTTCTTATACATGAGAGGCATTTTCTTTTATCAATTGCTTCTCAGCTGTGTACAACTTGATCATAGTAAAACTAGGCCCATCGTGGCTAGAAATTCAGGAGTAGAGTTTATTCAGATAGTTTTTTTTTTTTTTTTTTTGGGGGGGGGGGGGGTGTTGAAGGGGCGAGTATAATTCAAGTTCTTAATTATCCGACTTTTTTACTTTTTGTATTATTATTGTCACATTATATTTACTGCAACCATTGCAATGTTATCAAATTATTTAACTATCTCTTTTCTTTATTAAATCATATTAAAAATGGTACACTCTCAAAATTCTTCAACTCCTAGAAATGGAGTCTGCGCGCACCCGACAAAACAATTTCTTCATCCCAGAAACCGTCAGACTTCTACCAAATCCCAAAGTAAAAGAAAATTACTCCATATTGTAACACGTTTATAATAAAGTAGTCTATAATTTTATCCCTTATGTACAGAAATTAACACATGGGTTATTCCTATGGGCCACCATTAATAGTCAAATTTATAGTTTTTCATTTGGAAAATATTCAGGACTTCCTTGTTAAAAACCAGGTCATCCCGACTCCGACCGAAACAGATAAAGCACAATCCGAAAAAAAATGTACCTCACTCGCAACGAAGAAAATACGTCAACCTATCCTGACGCAGGACTGTAATTTCATGTAAATACGAAAACCGCTAAAAAGACTTGCATTGAAAGGCAACGCGACCCGAAATGAAAGAAAATTAATCCATATTTTGATACAATTATTGTAAAAGAAGCCTACAATTATATCTTAAAAAAAAAAAATTACCTTTATGTCCAAAAATGAAGATATATATATATAGTATTCATTAATGTTCAAATATGTCGCTTTTTCATCTGAAAAATATTCAGGATTTCTTTGAAAAATAGTATTAACACGAACCCACCTCAATATAGTGAAAACGCAATCCGAAACAATTAACGCTTTACCTTACCCTTTACTTGCAGAAAATCACTAATGAAAATTTTCTTATCGCTATAGATCACAAAAGTTTCAAATTTATTCATGATGTTGGTATAGGCGGATTATCTCATGATTGATTAAATTGCATAATTCTGTTTTCGCGATCATCTGACGAAATTCGAAATTTTTTCCGCGACCGTTTCGCGGAATTCACGATTTTTTTATTTTTTATTTTGAAACACTTATCGAAATTGGTTTTTTTCTGGCGACCATTTGTCAAAATCCACAATATTTTACCGTGATCAACTGACGAAATTTCATTTTTGTTTTTGGGATCTTTTGGCAAAATTCATGATCCTTTTTTCACGATCATTTGTTGAAATTCGTAATTATTTTTTTCTACCATTGACTAATAATATTTGTAATTTTTTGCACGATAGTTACACGAAATTTTGTATATTATTTCACGACCGTTTGACTAAATTTTCATGATTTTTTGTGCAATCTTTTGACGAAATTCGTGATTTTTTTCGCAACCCTTTTACAAAATTCAAGATTTTAGTTTGTACAATCATTTGACGAAATCTGCATTTCTTTTCGCGATCTCTGATGAAATTAACAATATTTTCCATGGTCGTTTGGAGAAATTAGAGATTCTTTCCGCGACGATTTAGGGATTTTCTTTTTCAAAATTCGCGATTTTTTCCTGTGAATTTTCGATTTTACAGAATTCGAAAGAAAAAAAAATCGTGGACTTTCACGCAAATTAAAAAAAATTGCAGAATAATCACTTGTCCGTGAAAAAAGTTAAGGAGACAAAATCACCCAGAGCTTTTTTTATTGTGCAGAATTTTCCCATATTCTGTGAGTTTGTGCAACTTTGTACGTTCCCTGCTCAAAGTAAATTTTTGGTCCTTTCTTTCTCCAGGAAACTCTTGAAATGGTGACCCTGTAGTAAAATCTCAAAAAAAGATGTCTACAGGAAATAGAAAAAAGTTCCATTTTTGACAGGTCTCTGTCTTAGCAAGTATAATTGTATGATGATTTTGCATCGAAATTTAATTTTTTCACCCTTTCAGAAAGAATTCTGTTATAGACAGGCTTCGTTTTCACAAGTTTTACTGTAATACATCTCTTTTCAGAGCTATACTATAAAGTGGATGATTTCCCTTTATCTACTGACAGTACTTATAAGTACCATTAAAATAACTTATTATAAAATTCATACATCCATTAGTTGTAATACAGTTTCGAATGAGTTATAGGTACATTACTTTATCTTGTTCCAAAAGCATTATTGGTTACACAAAACAAAAATATTTTTAAAACGATGATTTCTTTTGCCTTTGCATCTTTTCAGCTTTCTTGGGGTTGGAGAAGGGGAGGAGGGGGAGGGCGGGAGGGGTGTTTCAATTCGTAAATATTTCGGTATTTCTATTGTAAGAGCATCATATTTGTACATTTCCTAGTTCTACAAAATACTAAGAAAAATATTTAAAATAAAAGATTTCAGCGGGGTTATAAATTTTGCACAAAATCCCTATTAAATTCAAATTTAATTAATCCTTCTAAATACTTCAATCCCTCTAAAATTTATTAAATGATTATGTAAATCTTCTAACGTAGTTTAAATAATCCACGAAAAATGCTTTAGAAGATAAAATTTTCATGAATTCATAATTCAGTACATAAAGGGTTAACAGTCTTTGACAATACCTGTAACAAGCGGAACCTATAATAGAATCCTGTCTAAAACGAAAAATTTTCATATTCAATATATTGAATTTTTACCTGCTAAGACGGAAACCTGTTTAAAACGAAATGTTTAATTAGTTCTTGAGTTTCCGTGTTCAAAGTTTTTACTGCTTTTTTAAGCATGATCCAGTTTACGTTCGTTCAAGGGGGAGGGGGGGGGGGTAGACGCCCGGATCCTACCCTTAGCTATATAAGTTCCCTTAAAAAAATCTTTGCTCCTCCAAGAAAGTTCAGAAATAGCGCCCCTGAAGTGACGGAGAATAACAATTAAAATGAAAGAACGTTTCCCTTTCGCTTCAAATGCGTTTAAAAGTACACAGCACTAGGGGAACTTTCTATACTATGATGTATGATGTGATAGAGGAAAAAAACAAGAATCGACAACATACACCGCACAAAGATGCAATAATAAGTGACGAAAAACAACCAAAATTCGCATATATTTCTCTGCTTTATTTAAAACATACACGAAGCGAGAGACAAAGAATATTTGAAAGAGATGTCAAAGAAGAGTTACAGCTTTCTAATTTTGTGGGATATTTTTATTCAAATATCTAACCACTATTTCCGATTAGTAACATTCGTCTTAATTAATCTGTCATTAAATAAGGCGAAAATTACTATTTGGAAATAATGATAGATATCTGAATAAAAGAATCAACTAAATTAGTAAAACAAAAGAAGAAAGAAGAAATTCGCATGAATGAATTCGCGTATTAAGCGAAATTTTTTGCCGCAAGGGGCCGAAACTTTATCGCGTATTAAGCGGGATCACGTATTAACCGTTCGTGTATTAAACGTGATATTTTTGCATTAGTCTTACGGGCGATGTTTAAGGAACCAGAAAAAATCTGCGTATTAAGCGGAATTGCGTATTAACCGTGAGCGTCTTAACCGGGTCCGCGTGTAGTTTTTTCGTGAAGACAAAGAAAATCACAGAGTAAAAGTTCAAATTCATTGCCATCTTAAGTCATTCTTATGCAAAATTAAAACTTATTTTTGAGAGGATAATAAAGTATATTAATTGTTTTTCAGATTCATCTTCAATGATATCGTTTTAAACTTGCACACAATTAATGGCAGCAACTAAGTTTGAAATCAACATTCATTTCTAAAATATAGTCTCAGATTACATAATTTGCAATTCTGTATGAACTTTTTATTTTAAATGAAAAGATTTAATGGATATTTTCTTGAAGTATCAAGTTCGAAAAGGAGAAATCATTTGATGTAATAAGTACTTTTCTTAAGAATAGGCACTGCGAAAAAGAAGAAATAAACCAGGTTGTTATCGGAAATATTTGATTGAAGGAATTGTTTGCGATTTTTAAAAAGATTTTCTAAAGAAACTATTAAGTGAAATAAGTTTTAAAATGCAAGAAAGTTTTTTGACGAGGCATTTTTTTTCTTTTAGTTTGCTTTAAAGAACAGATAAGGAAAAAAAATACACCATGAAATCATTTTCAGATGACACATTTAGTTATAAAATTTTCTAAAGGATGGGTTACAATTTATTTATATATGGACATCTTAATCACTTAAATAAAAAGAAAAATGCCCAGCTAAACTGATGGCATTGAGCTCACAGGCTATTCACACTAATTGTATATTATATTGTTTCAAAGAATAATATATGCCCTTCTAAAAATAAATTAATGGGAAATTAGACAGACCCCTCCCCTGTTTCAAATCTTTATATTTAACCAATGAGCCTCCAAATCTCCTCAGGGAAGCGCCATATCAGAATAAACCGGTATACCAAATTTGAAGCAAATCGGATAGAAAAATCCACTTATCTAAATTAAGCGGTGTATTAGACCCCATTCCCCCCTTTCTACTTAACCAATGAGCCTCCAAATCTAATCAGTGAAGTGCTTTTTCAGGATAAACTGGTATACCAAATTTAAAGCAAATCGGATAGAAAAACCCATTTATCTAAATTAAGGGAGTATCAGACCCCCGTTCTCCCCTTTATACTTAAACAATGAACCTTCAAATCTAATCAGGGAAGCGCCTTATCAGAATTAACCGGTATACCAAATTTGAAGTAAATCTGATAATTCTGCATGAAAAAGCTATTTATCAAAGTTTAGGGGGGTTAGCCCCCCGTACCCCCTTTATACTTAATAAATGAACTCCTAAAACTAATCAGGGAAGCGCCTTATCAGAATGAACCTAGAAAATTTTTTTTAAGCAAATAGGATATTTCTATCAAGAGTTATCGCGTTACATACATACATACGCACACACGTACATACAGAAACTGCGGGCACATTAGCTCTCAGGCTTTGATAGTCTGTGAGCTAAAAAAACAATTTGTGCAAACTTCGATACTCACTTGTTTAATTTTATTATGTTGTAATTTTAAGGAGAAAATATATTCTTTTATACAATAACTTATTATTATAAAAATAATAATGGACTAATTTGTATAAGTATTTTGCATCTTAATAACTACAATTATCTTTTAAAAAATTAGCGCCGGTGAATGGTAATCAGCTTTCGTTCGTTTCAAAAAATTTTCCAGGAGTAATATCAGTATTTTTTTATAGAAAAATAAATCTAGGCTAAAGGCACGAAATCGCGCGTTATTTAAGGAGATTTTTTTTATAAGAAAATATTGGTACCGAATAATTTCCTGGTCTGGAAATTTCAGAACACGTACGAATCCTGGTAATATATCATTGAATAGAATAATTTATGTTGGAAAAAATCGGCATTACGATAAGACTGCAATACTTATATAGTTACTTTCATTTATTTATTTTGAGATTAACTTTTATTAATGCAGAATTACATTTTGCAATTATATTTCCTTTAGTAACAAATCAATATTGGCTAAACTGGTTATACTGAAGCCAATATTACAGCAATATTGCTTTTATTGGAAATATTTTCAATGAAATCGCAAAATCAATTAAATGTGTGTTTTATACAAATACTTACAATGAAATGCCATTATTATAGAAATATTGGCTTTACATTGGAAATCTTTGCAATGGAATTTCGAAATATTTTTTGATATTATTTGTTGGCAAAAAATGTCGCCTCTGTTTGCGCAGTAATTTACGCGCACTAATATTTAGATATATAACATCAACTCTGGCCAAACTAAATAAATCAATAAGATATTATAGGTAAATTTCTTACTTTTATGTTTTCGCTGCAGCAATATCTCGATTTGATGTATGGCCCAGTAATCCAAGTTGGCTATTTACTTGATGAAACTCATATTATACATTTCACTAAAGTGTGATAAGAAAAAAAATGTTGTGTTATAATATTTTCTGAGCACATGAAGAAATTCACCAGTGAGCCTATTTTTTCTTGTTTATATTAATATTTTATTTAAGGTTAGGTTTACAGTATTAAATTAACTATTTTAACATATAGATTACGCTGCATTGTACGGCAGCGATTTTATATTTTACATGTTTATTTGTTGAACATCTAACAGTATAATAAGATAAAAAGTTAATAAAGTTTTTGAGTTCTTTAGTCCAATCATGTGATCTCTTGCATCACGCGTGGGAGGAATAAACACTTTGATATATGATTATTACGTTGCACTTTGGATAAATACAATTTAGAACTTTCAACAGTTTTATGATTATTTAATGATTTATAGTCTAATTTATTTTGATAAGAATTCGCAAACATTATTGTCCTTGAAAATTAATGTTTCCATTTCCTGTTTTCCTGGTTTACTGCTGATCTGAGGATGGTTATATTTCCATCATTATTGATGCGATGTAAGCAAATTATAAACATCTTAATGATGAGGCGATATTTAGTTAATACCAATATGGGCGTAGATATAACTCAGTGGTCGGAAAATCTATTATATTTTTGTAGAGAACTACAACTACAACTACTTTCTAGAAAATGTAGTTAACTGCAACAACAACTACTTGTTTTATGAAGTAATGACTACAAACTAATTTTCAGAAGTAGTCGCAGTTACGCTACTTTCATATTTCGAAAAAATATTCAATATACACTTGTAAAGCAATTGCATACAAGTATTACAATGACCCCTCGTTATATCGTGTTTGTCGGGATACAATGAAAGAACTACGATAAAAGAGAAGCCATTAAAAATTAAGAACCATTAATTACAATAAAGCGTTTTGTCGCTCTGAAATGTTAGATTAAGGAAATATTAGTAGTAGGGGGATTTTCAAAAAGTGTCATGTTTTACTACCCTTTCACATTTGCACAGAAAAATAGTTAAATATCATAATTTTAATTATTGCATTTTAACTATCATGTTTTTTAACGATAATTTGCAGATATATTATTATTTATAAAACATTTAAAAATAAGAAATAGATTCTTTTGTCGTCAAAATGTCATTACCGTAGGCTGTCCCAACAAGCAATTTATTAGGTAAAGATTTGACTAAGTTCTATTTAAAACAGATGGTTGCAATTTTTTAATACATTTTTATTTATTAAGATGCTACTAATTAAAAAAATATTTAATTTCATTAATGAAACTTATTTATAATTCTTAATAATTATTTCAAACCGTGTTCCAAAAAAGAGTGTCATTGCCATGCTTCTGACAAAAAGTTCATCTGGAATTTTTTAGAGGGCAGCACATGCCTTTTTATCAAGGCAGAAATTCTCCTTAAAAGTCAACTTGTTATCAGGTTTAAGTGAATAAAGTAAATAGTTTTATAGTTTCAATAAAACAAGCAAAGACTTTGAATGTTTTGGTAAGTATTTTTTTGTACGTCATTACCGTACCCATTTCTAATTGGTAATTAAATGAACTTTTATTTCGTAATCTGCTTTTATTATATAAGAAATAGAAAAACATTCTATGGCTCAGAAGATATAATGACTGCCATTCATGCCTGGGGAAAAATAAAAATATTTTGCTTAATTTGTCATTACCGTAGATGTCATTACTGTGATCACTTATGTTCATTACCAAGTTCATTAAAATTTAAAAATTAGTTAAAAAAATTTTAATTAGCAATTTGGTCTCTGCTGGTGCTTGTATATTAATGTTTATGAGGTAAAGTAATTATTTACAAAAAATTAAAACTTTATGATTATTTCTAAAAATTTGATTTTGTTATTCCAAAACATGGGCAGATTTTGAAAACGAACCAGCCTTTTTTCTGTCAAAATGTAAAAAATAACAAATCTGTAAATTAAACCATTAAAAAAATGATGAGCGTCATTAAAACATGAAGATTCAATAATGAGTAAGTAGATAAGTATTTCCAGCATGAAAATTAATTTCTTTGATTTCGATTTTGCCACTTGGATTTACCAACAAGTGTCAATGGAAGAATCTATGACTTCATGCGATGCGCTGCTAAAAGCTGCAGCTGAGTTGCTGACATTCGCAAATTGTTGCACAGAACACATTTTGCACAAAAGAAGCAAGTTATGATCACACGACTACAAGATGCTATTAAAAAAAAAAAAAAAAAAAAAAAAAAAAAAAAAATAGTAGTATTAAAAGTAGTGTTAGTGTTCGCTAAAACTACTGATTTTTTGTGTCGCAGTATTCGCTACATTACATTTTTTAAATGTAGCGCGCTACACAGTAAACTACTGGAAAAAGTAGCGGCTAATGTAGATTTTCTAATTTAGACAACTAGATATAACCAATACTGGGCAAAATATAGATAATAATATAAGCAATAATGACATAATATTATTTTTTTATGGTAAAATTAATAGAAATTATATAAGAAACTATTTATTTATTTATTATGCCAGCGAATACGTTTCTGTTATCATTTCCTCTAAACCTTGCAAAAAAAAATAATAACGCCAACTCTATTTCAAAGCTCCCTTAAACGGGATTTCAAAAATGACGCTTATATCTTTGCTTTTGTTAAACCAACAAAAGATCACGTCAAGCATACACACTTCAAAAGATTCACAAATAAAGTCCACATTCTCCCGAGGGCTATTTCTTTCTAAATTTCACTCTTAAATGAATTTATAAAGAAAGCATTCATTCAGCTAAAAAACAATCACTCTGTTAAGGTAAATAAAAATGAAAGTCTATGCATTCTTTCTAAATGGGTTTTGAATTCAAATTTCAGAATACATATCGCCTTTAAAATTACTTCTTTTCTGTTCTCTTCTTTTTCAATATGACATAGAAGATGTTTAAAAGGTCGTTATCATCTCGGATGATTATCGTTAAACTATAAAAAAAACTATAGTAATAATCTCTAGTACGCTTCTCTAAACGGGCTGTATATGATTTTCAGTTTTGCTGAGAAACGTTACTTTTTCATTCACTTTTATTATTATTAATAATAATAATACGGGGCTTTGCCCCCTCCGAGCTACTCTCGCCAACTTCCGTTCAGACACTGCAGGTTCTAAAAACATGCTAATTTGCTCTGTTAAAAAAAAATTACGGAAGATAAAATGGCTAAGTAAAATGTCGCTGCCAACCGGAATTTTATAACGACTCTATAAGAAAATTTCGACTTCCGATACTCGACGGATTTACACGTTTTTAGAAGGTACTGTTCCTGAATCTTGAACACGATTTGACTGTTTTTAGAAAATGTCTGCCAATGAGTCTGTCTATCTGTGCATCTGTCTGTCTATATATGACACAGATTTTGAGGGCGCTCTATGTCCAGAAGTAATGCATGGATATTAATTAAACTTTAGATTTAGTGAGACCTTGACATAAATTGGTGCTTATTACGTTTTGGTATAAATTGCCTAACAGCTGCCGGTGCTATGTTGCATTTTTCACTATTTTCACGATAGTTACTATGTCTGAAGAACTAATGCACAGAATTTCACCAAACTTCATATTCTATTAGACCTTCACAAAAAATATATCCTCCATAGGTTTCGCTGTATATCGCACAACTTGTATTGCTGCTATGCTCTGTTTTCACAATTTCCACAATAGCTATATCTTGAGAACGAAACTGATTGTCATTTAAATCTGGTTGCATACGATTTGATTTATGTAAGAAGAAAGTTTTTTGATAGCCACAACATACTAGTTTGTTCTTAGATTCAAAAGAGAAATAAGAAAGAGAAATCATGTGTAAAGAATACATTATGAAACATTTTCCATCACTTCCAGAATTTTTTAACGAAACTTCGCCATTTAATAAGGTGAAAGACGATATTTTAACTAAACAATTTAGAAAACGCATCACATATTTGAAAACTCAATTCCAGCAATTGCCGCCCGTAATTGAGAAAGGTACTCGAAATATTTTGTGTAGCCCTGTACATGATCAAGCGATTAATCATGTATAGGAATACTTGTCGATAAAAGCTACGCACTCTATATTTCACAGTAAGAATCTTGTGATGCACATCAGTAATATATATAAATTTTATTATTGCGAAATTGTCTAAGATATACAGGGTTTTTCCGAATTCTACCGACAAATTCAGGGGAGTGATAGTAGACAACAAGAGGATGAAACATTATCATAGAGCATGGGGTCGCAAACCACGTATTTAATCAAAAATACAGGGCATTCAACCCTAACTCAATTTGCGGCAATAACTTTCGGGAAACTGAAGTATATTATAATAAAAGTTTTAATGGACATCCTCACTTTTGTTGTAAATGTGATAATATATATATATATATATATATATATATATATATAAAGTGGTAGAAGTATGCAGTATACGCGCCAGCAGTATGCACTTGACGCTCCACATTTTGGATTGCGATTATCAGTTCTCACGGTATTATCGATTGGCTTGAGCACCCTGTTTTTCCCCGAACTTTTCATGATGTTATAACATTTCACACAAAACAAGATAGATATCGTTGCCTTTTCATTGCAATGTTTTTATTTTTCACTAAATTATTACCGTCAACCAAAGTTCAGTTAGGATGAAGCACCCTGTATTTGTGACTAAATAAGTGATTTTCGGCCCCATGTTCAATGGAAATTTTTCATCCTCTCGATGCCTACTTTCACCACTCTGAATTTGTCGATCGAATTCTGCAACACCTTTATATATGCACTACATAATTCAGTTTAGATGGAAAACACATAACATTGTTTAAAAGTCACCTTCAACAATTTCCAAAAATAGACGGAAATGTACCCAATTTTCTTATACAGCCCTGCATGTTATTTACAGATTGTTATACTCGCTACATATTAAGCTAATATTTAATTCAGGTAAAAAAGGACAACACAACTAACCGTGATTAAACCATCCATAAACGGTAATATATCTAGTTACCCTGTATATGAAGATACTTATAGTCTATAAACAACTTTTGGAGTATTTAATATAATTCAGCTGGAAAATTCATTACACAGTTTTAAAATCACACTTAAGCAATTCCCATCAACCGTAATGCTTGTAAATTATTTTGTGTAGCCCTTGTATACAGTGTTGATTTCGGGGGGTGGACCGGGGGGACATTCCCCCCCCCCCTCCCCGGAGCAATTAGATGTCCCCCGGAAAATTTGAGATTTTGTGTTTTCAATGGTCAAAAAGTGCAATTTCCCTCCCGGAACTCTATAATGTCCCCCCTGGTGCCACAGAAATCCCTTCCGGAGAAAAGTGTCTAAATTCAACGCTGCTTGTATATTATGATCGGCAGAACACACCATGCAGTATGCAAAAAATGTAGTTGAACATAAAAATTGAAACTGAAAATCAAAACGCACTTTCAGGAATAATCGCTCACACACGGTACTGTTATCGAATTCTTTTGTGTGTATTAAAATACGCTGCAAACGATTTTCCCCCGTAGACCATTATGTAATTGAATTTATTTCTGTGACCCTGTAAATGAATAATAAATGCTTTGCATTCCTTATTCTACAGGAAGTCTGCTTTACTGCACTTCAAAAATGCACATTAATTTAATTATTTTTGAAATAGTGCAGCATTGTAAAATACACCGCAAATGACTTTCCCCCATAGATCATAATGTAACGGAATTCTTTTGAGTGTAAACGAACATTAAATGCAGTATACTTCATGTTCATTAGGGAACATGCTATGGTAAATCTGAATAATATATATCAATAACATAGAAATCGAAGTATATTTACGAGAGTTAGAGTGACGACAGACAAACCAGCGGATGGACAGACAGACGAACGGAATTAATAACCACTTTTCAACTACGTTGGAAAGTGTTAGAAAGATATTTAAAAAATTCTACTGCTCAGTTCATATTTTTGTATTTAAGTTCAGTGACGGATTTTTTAAACTTTAGATAATAAGAATGCGGAACTTAAAATCGTCTTTGAGGCACTATATATGTAGCACTGCGAAAAAACGATAGCATTTTATTTACAATACATATTATTCTGAAAAAAGAAAAAGAGAATGAATGTGAAAATAGATATCCATTTCGCATTTTTTCCATTATTTTTCTTCTTCAGCTAAGTAAAAGTAGAAAGAAAGGTAAAAGTTAAAACTGTTGTAGTAACGCAAGGAGTTTATTTATCGTCGAAATAAAGGAATAAGAAAATAAATGTTGCTTAGACTTCATATATATATATATATCTGTGTGTGTGTGTGTGTGTGTGTATATAACCATTATAAACCATTACAAATTACCAACAAAAATTGTGAATGTATAAATAATAAAGGATTTTATTCAAAAAAAAAAAAAAAAAAAAAGATGTATAAATCACCATAAAAGTCTATAAAACATATCCTATAACAAATGAACATGGATTTGAGCACATAGTAAATATGGAAAAAATGGAAATCTGTGGAATGTATATATATATATAACCACTAAAAATAATTATAAGTTACCACAAAGAAACATAGTAAAAAATAGAATTAAGGGAAAATAATGGAAATTTGTAGAACCAAGATAGAATCCCCAGGCCATAAATACCTAAGCACTATGTATATATATATATATGAGGAGAGAGAGAGGAAGTTCGGGTATTAAGGAATACTATTTTGTTTGTCTATGTTAGTCAACATAAAAAAAATGAGAAGCATTACAAGTAAGTATAAAGAACAAACTTTGGCTATTTCTTAACACATTTTTAATGCGTTTAAAGTGGAAGAAAAAATATATATCAATGTTTAGCTTTAAAAAAAAAGTTACACTTTCGGGTAATAGCAACCAGTCGCGTAATATGGAATAGGATCAAAAGGAATATTAAAATTGCAAGAAAACAACGATTTAAAAGAATAACCAAAATTATTTAATGAGTAAAGCTTAGTATACATCGTCTATAAATCCTCTGATTCTTTGAAAAATTATTTTAATTTTTAAACTCGTCTTGAAGCAGTTGTCTAGCTGATATTCCATATTACCCGAAACGCATCATCTTGAAATACATAACCTCTTCCCTCGTCGGGAAGTTAGCACAGAGGAAAACTCACTTACACAGCAATAAATATAACTGTTCAACATTATACTGAACTTGGTTTACATCACTGACAATGAGATTTTATAATTAATACGAATTTTATAATATTTACCTCCAAATAACTGCAAAGATTGAGAATAAGATTTTATTTCACCGCGTCGCTCCAACCAACATGTACCAAACAGAACTGAGCATAGTGCTTCATGGGAGTAGTGCGAAGTCGTATGGCAGATTTATGCTTGATTGAAACACTGTATGCGCCATATATTGAAGTATTCCATATTGTCCGACCATTCCATAATACCCGAACTTCCTCTATATATACTACAGTGAAACATCCCTGTGCGACCAACTCTATTAACCGACCACCTCCCTGAATTATCATTTTTTCAAGGAACGAAATTTATTCTCATAGGCTCAATACTAATTTTACCTCCATTCAGAGACCATCCCAGTTGAACTCCCTCCACGAGCAACCAATTTCTTTGAAGAAAATTATACAAATTCCGTTTTTTTTCTGGTCGTTTGAAGAAGGTTTTATTAGAAAAATAATTCCGGAAAGCTAATGATTCACCAAACTTTTACACTAAGTTTAGAATTTTTTTTAAATTATATTATTCCAGTAACTTTTAAGTGTTTAAACCCCTTTATGCTTAGGTAAGGAATTTAAATCTGATCACAAATTAAGAATGACGGTTAGTAAACTCCCCTGCTCTATTATGTCAGAAAACTTTCAAAGAAATAGATGAATTAATGAAATCTTTATTATTTGTTTCAGTCCAAAAATAATTTTCATTTATTTACTGAACTTCGAGAGGACTTGGAAATAAAAGTTATAAAAAATAAAACCGTAAAATCAAAGCAAATGTCAATTCAATGTATTCATTTTTTAAACTCTGCAGTAATTAACTTATGCAATTAACTTTTTTGATACTTAAATTTTTATATTTTTTCCTAATGTGGAAAATAAATTTTAGTAAAATTAATTATTACCCTTTTTCAACAATTAAAATCTAGATTTAAACAGACCTCCATTAACAGACCACCTCTTGGAGCGACTAATTTTTATTGGAACGGAGCGTGGTCGCTTTATAGAGGTTTTAGTGTATATATATAAAGGAATATTTAAACGAAGTTATTAAAATTAACTTGTTAAACTTATATAAAAAAGTAAAATTCTAATATAGGTATCAACATGGTAGAGGTCTGCACGGGCCGGAATTTCAAGGATCGGGCCCAACCCGGCCCGAACGAAAGGTATCTTGGTCCGGCCCGGTGTAAAAATCAAAAGTTCGGCCCGAGCCCGGCCCGGCCCTTTTATATTTTCGCAGTTCACGGCCTGGACCATACAGAAATCAGTGAAAACAGGCCCGATCTGGCCCGACATATAATTAAGATTCCTTTAAAGAATACAGCTTACATATTTATGGGATAATTTTACTGTACTAGGAGGCTCGGCCCCCTACGAGCTACGCTCGCCAACCCCCGTTTAGACACCGGAGTCTCTAAAAGCACTCTAATTTGATTGGCTTTAAAAAGATTTTGAAAGATTGAATTATAATTTAAAAAACAGTGGCGATCTCCCTATAAATGAGTTTCTATTCATTTTTCTTCGATTGGAGAATTTTAAGGAAAAATCAGCTGCTGTTAAAAGATACAATGGCTGTTTTCGTCTTTGATTAAATAAAATTAGTTAAACATTTCAAAACAAGCTAATATAATAAGCAAATCTGCATCAAAATGCAAATAAATTTTACAAATACCAATGCCTCCTTTTGACGGTAACAACACAGAAGGTTAACGAATCTTAACTAAACCATTTAAGCAATTTCTTTATTTTCTGTTCACAGATTTTTCTCTTTCAAATCATATTTTTTGTTGATGACACTTCATTTTCAGCTTGTAATCTTTTTTATTTTTATTACATTACTAAATAATCGCTCGAAAGCAGTCTAAACTCGTTCAGTAAAATTAATATAAATCTTATTAATATAATCTCAAAATATCAAATTAATGTCTCGCGCAATTTTTAAATTTAAACTGTTTTGCAATATTGCTTTTTGTTCATTTTACGTAATAAGTGTAATGGGACGTAAATGTGACGTAATTTGTCCTATTTAAGACTTCTATCGCATGTTAATGAATTTATTATTTTACAATATCTTTATAAAATTCACATGTAAATATAGTTTTTATGAAGTAATTTTCAATAAGTTCCTGCTTTTCACACGTAATTATTTAATTCTAATTTGAATTTTTTTTTCTATTAATAATAGTCACGTGTAAATAAATTTTTAATTTGAAGCAAACATTATTATTTGCGCTGTTTATACAGTTGGCAACAGTTTAAATTAATACCATTTCCTAAAATAAGTAAAAAATCTCTCTCGAAATGCTGAAAATTTGAATTTAAAATAGAAATAAAACCTCAAAAAATGAGTCAAATTAAAAAAGTGAATGCAGTCTGCACACCGGGAAATTCTAACGTATAAAATGATCTAAAAATGAATGAATTCCCATGCTACTATAAAACTATTTATGCTACTATAAAACTTTTTTAATGGAACGATTTTGTCCAACTTTAGCATTAAATATCTCTTAAAATAATTCTTCGATTTGAAAACTGTCTGCATCAGCGGGTTTATCAAAATTTCTCTATAATACCGCCGATTTTCATATTTTTGTATGCAGCATTTTTCTTAATATTAACGGAGAAAGACCTCCGGTCACAAAACATTCAAAACCGGCGGCGGCGGTGACAGCGTAAGTTACTTTTTTTAAGAATAGAGAGATATTTTAAAATTGCGATGTTTGCGCAAGACAAAACATACACAGTCGCAACTTTAATGATTACTTAGACGTTTTAACATTCAAATAAGGATTCATTAAAATATTACTGCAGTTTCTTTCTATTCTAAAAAAGAGTAACTTACGCTGTCACCGCCGCCGGTTTTGAATTTTTTGTGATCGGAGGTCTTTCTCCGTTAATATTAAGAAAAATATTGCATACAAAAATATGAAAATCGGCGGTATTATAGAGAAATGTTTGATAAACACGCTGATGCAGACAGTTTTCAAATCGAAGAATTATTTTAAGAGATATTTAATGCTAAAGTTGGACAAAGTCGTTCCATTAAAAAAGTTTTATAGGAGCAAAAACTATACATCGGAATTTAATCATTTTATATCATTTTATACGTTATAATTTCCGGGTGTGCCGAATGCATTTATTTTTTAAATTTGACTCACTTTTTGAGCTTTTATTTCTATTTTAAATTAAAATTTTCAGCATTTCGAGAGATATTGTTTGCTTATTTTAGAAAATTTTACTAATTTAACCTGTTGCCAACTGTATAAACAGCGCAAACAATAATGTTTGCTTCAAATTAAAAAATTATTTACACGTGACTATTATAAACGGAAAAAAAACTTTCAAATTATAATTAAATAATTATAAAAAGCAGGAACTTATTGAACATTACTTCATAAAAACTATATTTACACGTGAATTTTAACAGAGAAAGGATATTGTAAAATAATAAATTCATTAACATGCGCTAGAAGTCTTAAATAGAAGAAATTACATCACATTATACTTATTACGTAAAATGGACAAAAAATAATACTGCAAAACAGTTTAAATTTAAAATAGCGCGAAACATTTATTTGATCTTTTCAATTATTTTTGTTGGGACAGTGCAAATAATATTTCATTTCTAACAAAAGTATTTTCACGTGAATATTAAAAAGAGAAAGAAAAGTTTTATGAAAATTACGTCAGATTAAAAACGATACATTTACACTGTCTTTTATTTGTTTATTTTTTTATTGAACAACAAACATACGACTAATGTGCTTGACATGAGAGCCCGCTTAAAATGTCTTATTTAAAACAACTTTCTTTTCGCTTTGATAAAAAATACCGGGGACAAAGACTCTGTTTACTTAATTCATTTTATATTAGATTATTTTGAAATGTTTAACTGATTTTATTTAATAAAAGAGGAAAACAGCCATTGTATCTTTTAACAGCAGCTGATTTTTCCTTGAAATTCCCCAATCAAAGTGAAATGAATAGAAACTCGTTTATAGGGAGATCGCCACTGTTTTTTAAATTATAATTCAATCTTTCAAAATCTTTTTAAAGCCGATCAAATTAGCGTGCTTTTAGAAACTGCGGTGTCTGAACGGGGGCTGGCGAGCGTAGCTTGTAGGAGGCCGACCCCCCTAGTAGAATAAAAGAAAGAAAGGAGGGTTAAAAACATCATAACTTTTGAAGCTGTTTAATAAAAAGTAGATTTGTGAAAATATTTCTCTGTCATCTATTAAGGCTTTTCTCAAATGCAAAGGAACTACTTTCTGAAACATTTCTAAATTCATTTCTTTTCGGAAACGCATAAAATTGGCAGGAGTTCTTATACAGAAACTATGTAATTGAATGACGTTATCCATTTTCTGATAAAGGCAATATATCTTTGAGAAAATACTGTCAAAGTTAGCGTTTCGAATCTAGTTTCCCGAAATGACAGCATGGGAAAGGAGAAAAACCTGCTGCCGCGTGACAAGAATCTCTTATAACTCGACAAGTAATTTATTTATCAAAAATAGAAAACATTATTCTATTCCAAATCTCTTCCATAGTCAGGCTTGTCAATTTTATGCCTTTACAGTTAAAAATTAGTCAGAAAATGCATCAAAGTTTCACGCTGTTGAGCAGTGAATTTGAGAATCACTTTAAGGTATATTTCCAAAGATTAAGTTAACAGAAGTTTCTTATCACTATTAAAATTTTTACAAAACATATAGCTTGCCCTACACATCCTGAGAACAATTAAGCTCAGTTCCGGCCCGGCTCGACAATGTAAAAAAAAAAAAAAATTAAATTAAATTAAAAAAAAAAATAAATAAAAGTACAAGCCTGATCAATCAAACTAGCATCAGCTCGCGATGTGCATTTATACTTATTCTCGCGAAAGTCATGTTCATTGAGAATAGCTCATATTTTATCCGTTTCGCCTAAATTTTTTTATCGGTATCCCGATAATTTCTTTTATCGTCCCGGCCCGACTGCCCCGTTCAATTTTTTTTTGCCGGTTCGGCCCGTTGAAAACACTCTCCTAATTCTGCTGGCCCGGCCCGTTTGAAAATGTGCCCTCATATCGCCGGGTACGGGCCTTGGGAATTTTTTTTTTTCAAAATAACATAATTTGGTACTTTTATGTCAGCCGAGCGCAGGTGATAAAATGCCAAATATTGTATCTATCACCATCATTCCTATTGCATTTATTTCATTTAAAATATAAACCTTCACTCGTTTCATTTAAGGGGTCTCAGGACTCAGGAATAAAAAAAGAAGACCCTTTTCAACATTTAATATCTTAAAATGTATATGACTTTATAGCAAATTTTTTATTGGGAGAAAAGATTTAAGTACGTTATTTCATTTTATGTATTTTAAAAATTGCAAGATGCAGAATTAGCATTTTAAGGGACTTCGAACTGTCAGACATTTGACGAGCAGAAAATTGGTATAACAGCATGTGCGCAGGATTACTGAATAAATTTTAAAACTAGAATGAAAATTTTGGTGCCTACTTATACTTCAGATTATAAAAATTACCCTGAACCTAAATAAATTTGCATTTAAAGCATTTTTATATGTTTAGTACAAAGTTGTATTCAGCTAATGCAAAATTTTGAAAATTTCAACAGTATAATCACCTAAAAAATATTTTTTTGAACAATAAAAAGGAAATTTTAGATTCAATTTATATAGACTAACATGAAACATATATTTTGAAAATTTCATGAAAAAATATTTAGAAGTTTTTGAGGTATCCTGCGCGTTATGCCCAAAAACGTCATTTGGAGAAAAATGACCTCAAATTTTTGGAAACACCACTTCAGGTATGAGCGGGTATAATTGTAAAAGCCATAACTTCTGTTCTAAAGGGAATTTCAAGGAAACAATTATGTCAAAATGTTCAGAAAAGATATCTAAAAAAATTCTAATTTCGAAAATTTTGAAGCTTTAAGAGTCCTGAGAACCCGTAAATACATAAATTTCATTTGAAGTACATACTTTAAAATTCACATATTATATGCATTTAAAATACATGAATTTCACCCTTTTCTTTAAAACATAAAAGTAAAAATAGTTTTAAAAACTCACTATTTTGTAAGCATTCAATGTTTATCTTCAAAATCACGCCTAAATTCAAAACTGCAATTCATGTTATTATTTCCAAAATATTTCGGTTACAATACGTTAAAAATAGATTAAAAGAACTATTTTGTTAAAGAAAAGTGTTTTGTTTGTTTAGTATAATGGATTTCTGTCATATTTGAACACTTACTACATGAATTTAAGCAAAATTAAACTGAATTTTACGTTTGCACAAAAGTTTTATAAAATCTGGATTTTATATATCTAGCACCAGACCAACTGTTTTAAATATTTAAAAGCATTTTCATGCTAATATAAGTTCCAAGCTGCAAGGGGAGCATATTTTATGTCTGAATACAATCGTATTGAAGACACTTCAATTCTTCTATTTTGGAAATCTTCGAATTGGAAACCACATTTTTGGAAACAAAAGCATGTGTTTTTTCTTCTTCCCTTGAACTGAATAGAACAATTTTAAATAGGTTTGGAGAATAAAACCAAGAAATCGAAAAAAGAAAAAGAAATGAAAGAAAGAAAATATCGATCTGCAAAGTTCGCAGATGAACGAGTAGGGACTGAACGTGACCAAATGGTTATTTCCCACTTTTTTCAATGATGTATTAAGTTCTTGTTTTTCCACAAATATGAGAGTTCTTTTTTCCTTAATGTCCAAAGAAAAATAATTGCCTTCTTCAGTAGAAACTCTTTAAGTACAAGTGTATGTGTGTGCGCACATGTATGTTTTTTCAAGGTTATTCCAGGAAATTAACCGAGTGATTCATAAAATCTAGGAATAATACGATAAAAAAGATAACATTTACAATTCATTGTGTCTTTTTAAGTTTTTCATCTTTTTTTCTCTGTGAATTTCAATTATATTTCGCATTTATTTATTTTTTTTTCACTAGGCGGTTCTGCTCCTTTACGACCTACGCACGCCAGCCGCGTCCAGATCCCATAGGCTCTAAAATTTGCTTGGTTAAAAAAGAAAAAAAAGAAAAAAAAGAAAAATCATGCGTCCACCATAGATTATGTAATACTTTCCAACACAGTCAAAATACTGTAACAAAACTTCAGTTTTTATTCATGTGAAAGATGATGTATAAATAAATAATTTGAAAACTCACAACTGCATTTGAAGCCCAATTCCTGCTATTGCAATCATTTTTTTTTCTTTGTGCAGATTTGTATATGATCTATTGATTTGTATGTATACTACATAGTATGCTAAAAGTTAGTTTACTGCAAAGAATAGCACAGTTGAAAAATTCCTTTCAGCAATTTCCGTGAATATACAAAAATGTAGTTGAGAAACTTTGTGCAAACCTGCACATGATCTATGGAATTTATCCACATCAAGTAATATTAAAGAAAAATAGTTCAATTTAAAAAAGCGTACCACAATTGAAAACGCACTCCCAGCAATTATTGTTCATAGGCTTCAATAGTTCAATTTCTTCTGTAGCCAAATTCTTTTGTGTGTCCCTGTAAATGAACGATATATTCTAAGCACACCCTATTCTGCAGTGAGCGCCGTGTAGTTCACCTCAGTGATATATTTCAATTTCAATATGTTTAAAATACTCTAATATCATTAAAATACACCGCAAACGGTTTTTTCCCCATAGACCGTAATGTAACGGAATTCTTTTGAGTGTCTCTGTAAATGAACCGTAAATGCTAATGTATACACTTCATCTTCAATACCGAACATGCCATAGTGGTACCCAATCAATTTCGTGGCAATACGGACGGACAGACAGACAACCGAATTCATAAACACTTTTCAAATTTATTGGAAAGTGTTAAAAATTATCCAATTGTAGAAGATTGAACGATATTATCACGACCAGTGGCGTTCTTCTGTAATTGGGTTGCCATTAATTTCCTTTTGACTGGGAGACTATTCGGATCCCAATGTCAAATCCCCCGCCACCGCGAAAAATGATGGCTGTTTTCTTGATTGATTAAGTAAGATCAATAATTTTGCATAAAATAGATAAGTAAAAAATGTCGGTTTCCTCCCGCACTTTTATAACGTCCAAAAGTTTTCTTTAGATGCTTTAAGAAAATCATTTTAAACGTAATAATTTAATTATTTTAAAGTTTTCTTTCTTTTTTAATATTCATGTGCAAATATATTTTTTCAATTGAAGAATCCTTAAAAATATTATTATTATTATTATTTTAAATCTGGCAAAATTAAAAAAAATAGTAGTAGCTGAAAAAGGCTTTTTGAAAATATGATAAAAAATCTCTATTCAGATAATGAAATTTTGGAAAAAAAAAAAAAAAAAAAAACCCTGAAAAATTTAATCAAATAAAAAAAATGATTGGACACTACACACCCCAGTCTAGTCCCATACATGCCTGCAAAAGATGGTTAAATTGTCATGCATAGTTTTTGATCCCATAAAAATTATGTAACAGAATATCTTGATCCATTTCAACATTAAATAGCGCTTAAAGTAATTTTTCGATTTAAAAAAAAGTCTGCTTCAGCATGTTTACACTGTAAAAAAAATCCTGTGATTGTTCCTGCACTTTGTGTTGTAATTTTTTAAGCACCGATGCTGTGAAAACGAATTCAAGCAACAAGTGAAGCGAAAATCGAATTCTTTCTGTCCCGTGCAATTTTATTGTAAAGAATTCACCACAGTCCACAGTAAAAATCGACCGAAAATTCGGTTTCGTTTTCGGCCCCAAATCTGAGTTTAGCCGAAAACGAATCTTCGGCGAAAATGCTGTTAAAAGTTCGGCGAACCGAAACTATCTGTATTTCAAAATCTCGTTTCTTTCTTCAGACATTTTCAATATTACTCATTGATTTAAGCTGTATCGGTTCAAATGAGACACTCTTTTTGTTATTGCTATGAACTTCACTTTTTATAATTATCAATCACGACTGACTCAAGATGTGTGTGCACATTATAAAGCAAGCAATGCACGTAAGACTAAACTTTGATGGTGCTTTTCACGTGCTCATTAAAAGCTGTAGACTTAACAGTAATAGAAAAAATTTGAAATTGCAGAGAATACTCTTTGTGAAAGTTCTAGTGTAACATATGATCATTTACATAAATCATTATAAAAGTTAAATCAAGGTATGTACACATTAAAACATTTTTTTTATAAAATGAAATTCGTATAATTAGAAAATCATCCTGTGTCGTTGATGAATTAATTACATTTTATTTTATATGAAAATAAAAAGTTTGAGTCCGAGGCAGATAGAGCAAACTTCGGCTGTACGTATAATTAATTAATATTTACGTATAATTAATAAACACGTATAACTAATTAATAATTAAGTATATTTATGCGTGTTTTAATTATTTTTTTGACATTTTCGTTTTTGTTTTCGGCCGAAAATAAGAAGATTAGCGAAATTCGGTTTCGGTCTTAAACACCAGTTTCGGTCGATCCTTAAGTCCATAGTATACCGCTGTGTCGTTATACTGCAGATATAACAACAGGTGTATTGTCTTCTATGAATAGGAATTGCATGTCATAGTAAAATTTATTTATACTCCCACTAAAAAGTCAATTGCAGCTGTTTTTTAAATAATCATCTGTCAACTCTTTTGCTTTGATGAATGAAAATTTTAAACGCATAAATCTCAGTTCGTGGAATTCTTTTTAAACATTGAAAAATAAGGTTTTTTGCTACATATTTAGGAAATTGTTTTAAATGTTTCCCACTTGATCGTTATATTTGGGGCTGTACGTGTACATAGAATATAACGTTATCAACTTCTTTGACAATTTTAGACCCCGTCCCCCCCCTTACCAATATCACGCGTTATCATTCCCCGAACTCCCCCCCCCCTCCCTAATGATAGTGTTATTAGCATCTAAAAATTCTTTTATTTTTACAATTTTTTCTTTCTTTTTCTCTTTATACCTTTGCAATGATATGCATTTATTATTCGCATATTTTTGTGATTTAAATGAAGAGAACTATTACTGTTATGAAGAGAATATTACTATTATGCATGAAATAACTTTACACCAAATAATACTTTAAGGAAATACTATTTAAAAGTATCTAATAATAGTTTTTTTATACGTAAAGCATTCAACAGTAATATTGTCGCTTGCATTTGCCCCCTGTACGGGGAGGAAGAAGCAGAACTTCTTCTCAACAAGATAGGTGGCTAACATTCTTCCACATTTTTTTTTACTAGTAAAAACAACAAGTATCATTGTGAACTTGGTTTTCCTAACAACGTGTTATATGTTCATTGTAGCAGAAGAATGGGAACGCCGAACGTTGGGACATTCAATAATTCACTTGAAATTACATTTTTTATACTACTTGACAATGCAAAAATTGAAATTACGCCCTACTTATAGAAGTGAATGTATGTGCGGTAAAAACAAATGTGTAAATCGTAGCCATTGTCTTTATGGCATCGACGTACCGTACTACTAAAAAGTAATATTCCGCATTGTTTACGACGGATATCGGGTTCTAGTATAATGGCCGCTTTGACGGTGATTATTTTCCGTTTAAAAGAATTTAGTAACTTCTTTAGTAGCATTTATCTAAAGTTCACAAAAAGACTTCATTATATAAAATTATATTGATGTTTTTTGTTGCTCCTTTTTGGGCTCTTTTGAACTTCACCCACTGTCAAAAGTTTCAAATAAAATGGATTGAAATGCGTATATTTAAAAACTAATCATGCTCAAAAAGATTTTTTTCTTCAAAATGCGTCAGAGCATTAAATTCAGAGGAAACATTTTATATACTTATCTGCATTGAAGAATTTAAAATCGCTTTCTTTAAATATATATTTAAAAACCTGTTTCAGTGGCAGATTTTACTTATGCACTAGATTGCCTGCAGTATTAACAATAAATAAATAAATAATAAATTATTTAATTAAAAAAAATTATATAATTTGCGTTTTCAAAGATATAATGTCCTTCATTTTTGCGTGAATAACATATGGAGAAGAGGCAGCTTTTTAATGTCTTCAATATGTAACCTCGTTGTAATTTTTTTTTTCGGTCACTTTCCATGATTGACGTTTCTATCCCTTTCCTATGATCGAAATTCCTTACAATATAAATACAAGACAGGTAACAATTACGGGAGAAAACGAATTTATATACGAACGTAATAACCGCCCATTGATTGAGTTTCGCAACCCTTATCTTTGTTCATTTTATAATTATATGTCGCACAGTAGTATCAATTACTTTAAATCTGCTGGCAGGAATTAATAAAGTATCTTTATTCTTGGACTGGTTATTTGCGAACTTTTATTACCCCTCTCAAAATACCTTAAGAAATCTGAATATGATTTATTTTCTGTTGTGAAACATGCTAAAAGAGTTTGCGTCAATTAGTAAGCAAGAAACAGGAGACTCATGTTCAAAAGTTTGCTGACCTGTTCAAGAGAGCGGAATCCTTCGCTAAAGAAAACTTTGATACAATTTTCTTTAGCCATACACATTCCTTGTCAAGTTTGCTATATCCGATGAAGGGGTATAATACATCTCATGACAAACCTGAAGAATATTTCAGGAGATCAATGTTTCTTTCTCGATTGGATACTTTTATTTCGGGTCTCGTTGATCGTTAGAGAAAGAACAGAGGAATATTGAAAGGTTTTGATGTTGTTCTGGGGTTTTACAAAATAATGTCAATTTTGGTTTTTGAACTTTTCAACTCGAGCCAGTTTTAATAAACTGATAATGAAATAGTACGTTGCTTTTTATAACTTTGAAGGGCAGACTTTTATCTACTTATTTAATATTATAATTTTGTTTTTCGCCATTGTATGGGATATGTAAGGCAGTTACAGAACTATGGGAAAGTTCGTAATTTTTGTACATATTTAAATTATACGAGAAACATCGAAAATGGTTTTTACATTAATTACAATACAGCGTTGAATTCAGGGGGAGCTTCTCCCAAGATTTGGAACTTTATTCTTTTTAAGGCTCCGTCCAAATACACAAAATGCTTATTTTGCCACCATTTAGCACTTTTCCAGGAAGGGCATTTTTTCTACCTTTCTGTGGTTTATTCACAAAAGGACAGGGACATTGCCATCATTTAGCACTTTTCCAGGAATGGTATTTTTTTCTACTCTTCTGTGCTTTATTCACAAAAGGACAGGGACATTGCCATCATTTAGCACTTTTTCAGGAACGTTATTTTTTCTGTGGTTTATTCACAAAAGGACAGGGACATTCAACAGTAAGTCAGCAGATAAGAAAATTAAATCAACCTCTAGGAAATTAAGGTGACAAGGTGAATAGGAAATAAAGACTCCCCTTTTGCAGGACGCTCTACAGTTTTCTTTTAAAGCCATTAAAGATAAAAAACGCCACGAAACCACAAAAAAGCACCACATGACCGACAGCAAGAGACCGCTAATTAAATGGTAAGTCTATCTGGAGCTTAATGGTCTAGAAGTGCTACCTCCTCCCTGGAACTTCAAAATCTCCCTTCCAGAGCGGCAGAAATCCCTCCCGGAAAAAATGTCTGAATTCAACTTTACCTTTGAGCCCAATTACGACTTGTGAACGCCCAGCTTAAAATTGTGTCCAGAAATTTCATGGTGGCAATGAGAGTTTTGTGTATGGAGTAGGTCTTGGGTGACACTCTGTCTTTAACGATGAGAAATCGAAAGTATAAATTGAAGCTAATCCACATACCAAAGTCCAAGAGCTTACTGCTGAACTTGGAGAATGCTCTAAAACTGTTCCGAACCACCTGAAATAAATTGGTTGAAAATTAAAATAACAAAAACATCCATTATTTTTTTACACAACCTAATACTTCTAAGATAGTGTTAATCCATCACAAATAAAATTGTTTCAAAAATTTAACATCCTTAAAGTCGATCAGATATCGGAAGAAACTATTGTGGCCGAATATGGTATCAAAAACGGGAAACATGAAACAGAGAAGTCCAAAAAAAAATTATGGCTGTTTTAGACAACTGTAACCAAATTATTTTTTTTTAAACATGAAATATATTTGTTGTGTGTGCGTTGATAGTTTCTGTAGCCGGAATTGCAAGATCTTTTTCTTAAAGATCAAAACTTTATCTCGGAAACTTGCATGGGGAATTAACAGCTGACAGGATTGACACTTATGTAAAAAAGTAAATTTTTAGGAATTTGAGAGCCAGAAATGAGGTGACGAAAAATTTGACGTAAAAGGGGATCAGATTTTGTAGCTGTAGCAATAGGTTTAGAAGTTAAAAACAAAATAGAGAGTTGATTAATTTGAAGAAATTCAAATTCATCAATTGCATCATTTGAATTAAATTGTGGAGATAAATCTTCACTACGTAATGGGAGACGTGAAAGAGCACCAACATTTCCATGTTCAGTGTTTTTTTTTTAATATCATATTGAAACGTTTGTAAATAAATTACATATCGTTGCATTCTAGCAGCTGATAATAAAGGAATACTTGTAGAAGGAGAAAATATAGATAGAAGAGGTTTACTGTCAATAAATAATGTAAATCCATTACCATAGAAATACTGGAAAAATTTCTTCACACCAAAAATTAGTGCTTATTTATCAACATGACTATATCGTTTTTCTGCATTAGTCAAAGTTCTGGCTGGTTACAAAATCAATGGGTGATTTTCTAGAAGTGTCGTGTTTTACTGCCCTTTCTCATTTGCACAGAAAAATAGTTAAATATCATCATTTTGATTATTGCATTTTAACTATAATATTTTTAAATGATAATTTGCTGATATATTATTATTTATACAAAATTTTAAAATAAGAAATATATTCTTTCGTAGACAAAATGTCATTATCCTAAGTTGTCCCAACAAACAATTTATTAAGTAAAGATTTGACTAAGCTCTATTTAAAACAGATGGTTTTGCTTAATGCATTTTTATTTATTAAGATGCTACTAATTAAAAAAATATTTATTTTAATTAATCAAACTTATCTATAATTCTTAATAATTATTTTAAACCGTGTCCCAAGAAAGAGTGTCATTGCCATGCTTCTGTCAAAAAATTCATCTGGAATTTTTTTTAGAGGGCAGCACATGCCTATTTATCAGGGCAAAAATTCTCCTTAAAAGTCAACTTGTTATCAGGTTTAGGTGAATAGAAAAAATAGTTTTATAGTTTCAATAAAACAAGCAAAGTCTTTGAATGTTTTGGTTGAGTATTTTTTTGTACGTCATTACTGTACCCACTTCTAATCGATAATTAAATGAACTTTTATTTATTAGTCTGCTTTTATTATATAAGAAATAGAAAATCATTGTATGGGCCAGAAGATATAACGGCTACTATTTATGTCTGGGGAAAAATAAAAGAATTTTGGTTAATTTGTCATTATCGTAGATGTCATTGCCGTGCTCACTTATCTCATTAACCAAGTTAATTAAAATTTAAAAATTAGTTTGAAAATGTTAAATTAGTAATTTGGTCTGTGCTAATGCTTGTATATTAATGTTTATGAGGTAAGGTAATTATTTACAAAAAATTTAAACTTTCTGATTATTTCTAAAAATTTGATTTTGTTATTCCAAAACATGGACAGATTTTGAAAATGACACTAATAGGCTTTTCAGTGTTATCTAGAATCACATGCAAAAGAACTGCAGAGATACCATAAGGAGAAGCATCAGTTGCTAAAACTAAAGATAATTTATGATTAAAGTGAGTAAGAACCCTTTCAGAAATAATTTCTTTTTTTTATATATATGTGTCGTTGTGAGTTAGGATTAACTCGGTCGACACTTAAACAATCACATTTTATTAACAATCACACACAAAATATATACAATTCGCGTAAAAGCGCTATTATCTTTGAAACATACGTATTTCCATGAAAAGATCTCTAGGTGAGATACATTTCGAACACATGCCGAAACTTTACTTAAACCCGCGCAATTATGATTACATACATTCACTTCACTTCATCACTTCATGTTTGGCAAAATATCTCAGGATATTTTGCCGACAGTGACAACAGCGCCATCTATATGCTATAAAAATAAGGGAAGGCAGTCATTTTGTTACAACCTCCCCCTCTGGTTCCGCGGACGTCCCGGTGAGGAACCAGTAACTTTTTTAGGTGGTCTGCCACGTTTTCTAATAGGCGCAATAGGTACAATGTCAGAGTCATTACACAGTTTCAAAGCTGACGTATGACATGTAGCAAGCGGTTCATTTGGATTGTCCATGCTTGCTTTAACAAATGTGGTGGGTGATTTTTGAGTTAAAATAATGTATGGTCCGTCAAGTTTAGGCATGAACTTTGCAGTTTTATTGCTAGAGGCTTTACTTACTGGATGTAAGTCAACCCAAACCTTGTCTCCTGGAGCAAAACAATGTCCTGATTTTCTTTTACGGTCAGCGTATTTCTTTCTTTGATCTTGCTTGGCTTCAACTTTGTCCTTAATGTCTTTGGTGAAGTTTGCAAATTTCTTGAGGTATGGTGTAATTTCAGGTACAAAGTTGTCATTGTGAATTACAGCACGAATGTCGTGTTGAACATCGTCTGTCGTTCTTAATTCTCTCCCAAATTGTAAAAATGCTGCTGTTTCTCCAGTGGTGTCACACTTAGCAGTATTCATTGCAAAACGTATTGTTGGAAGTTTCTCTTCCCATGAACAGTGGTCATTCTCTACTAATATAGCCAATCTCGGCTTGAGATCTCTATTTTTTCTCTCCACAGGGTTTGCCTGAGGATGATATATGGGAGTTGGGTTTTGTTTGATACCTAAAAGAAAACAAAGTTGTTGCATTACACTACTAACAAATTGTGGTCCGTTATCACATATTATACGTCTGGGTAGACCATATCTAAGGATAACTTCTTCGAGCAACGTAGTTGCACACTGTGCTGCAGTAGCTTCTGTAAGGGCAAATAGTTCAACCCATCTTGTTGCACAGTCTTCTACTATGAATATCCATCTTTTACCATTCTTACTTTTTGGTAAAGGGCCAAAAAGATCAATTGATAGAACTTCAAATCGTTGTGAATACACTGGTGTTTGTAACAAACCGGATGGTTTTCGATTAGAAGGTTTATACCTATTACATTCAGCACAATGTTTGACGTAATCTGCAATGTATGAACGCACTCCAGTCCAATAATATCTTTTGGATATTCTATTAAATGTACCTTCAGCACCGTAGTGACCAGCCGTAGGTGAGTCATGGTGTTCTTTTAAAATTTTCTCCCTTTCATGTGAGGGGACTACTAGTTGTGCTTCTTCAGATTCCGAAGTTGGGGAATACCTGTATAAAACTCCTTGGTTCATAACATAACCACGTTCAGCCCAGTTAGTGTAGTCTAGAGTTTTTTCTTCATCTTCGAAACTTTTAATAATTTTCTTTAATTCTTCATCTTTCATTTGTTCAGCACGTAGATCACTAGGCATTTTAGCAAGGATATCAATCATTATGGTGCAAATATCACAATCTTCTTTACTGATATGATCACACGCAGGATAAGAAAGCATGTCAGCTATGACGTTCGCTTTACCTGGAATGTATTCTATTTTCACATTAAACTCTTGCAACTGTAAAGCCCATCTGGCAAGTCTTCCAGAAGGGGACTTTAAGCTCATGAGCCATCGGAGAGGCTGGTGGTCGGATGCCACAGTAACTTCTGTTCCGTCAATGTATCCTCTGAATTTATTAAGAGCCCAGACAACAGCAAGAGCTTCCCGTTCCGTGGTGTGATAGTTGCGTTCTGCAGGAGTCGGTAATCTACTGGCGTACTTAATCGGATGCTCTTCCGCACCTTTACCCTGGAGAAGTACTGCTCCAAGAGTATAATTGCTTGCATCGGTTCGAATGATGAAGGGTTTTGTTTCATCAGCCTGTTTCAATATTGGTGATGAAACCAGGCATTGCTTCAAGGCTTGAAATGCATTTTCTTCATCGGCACCCCAATGCCATTGCACATTCTTCTTAGTGAGGTTACTAAGCGGTCTGGATATTTCTGCAAAATCTTGTATAAAACGGCGATACCATGAACATGTCTGCAGAAACGATTGCAGTTGTTTTATATTCTTGGGAGGCGGGATCCTCACAATAGCATCAATTTTCCCAGGATCAACTTCTAGGCCATTTGGAGTTATCCAGTGTCCCAAGTACTTTACTCTGGAACATGCAAAGTTGCATTTTTCTCGATTTGCAGAAAGTTTCCATTTGTCTAATCTTTGAAAAACAGCTTCAAGATCAGATAGATGTTGTTCAAAACTTGATGATAAAATAATGAGGTCATCAAGGTAAGAGAGAATATTTACATCTGGGAGTCCGTTGCGAAAGTTATCCATCGTCCTCTGAAACGTTGCAGGAGCGTTACGGAGTCCAAAAGGCATTCTTCGAAAGCGGTATGTTCCGAGAGGACATACAAAAGCAGTTTTATCACGATCAGGCCCATAGACACTCACCTGATGGTAGCCAGCATTTAGATCCAGAGTGGTCATGAACTGGGTAGTCTTTGCCTGATGTAGAAGATCGTCCATACGAGGGAGTGGATAGGTATCCGGTATAGTCACCTCATTGAGCTTCCTGTAGTCTACACATAGACGTACACTACCATTTGGCTTAGGAATGAGCACGATTGGTGCAGAATATGGAGATTCGCATTGCTCAATAATTCCTTTGGCAAGAAGATCATCAGTTTCTGTTTTCAACAACTCTTTCTTTGCCGGTGATAATCTGTAAGGTGGTAATGATATAGGACGATGTTCTCTAGTGTTTATGTGATGTTCGACGACGGGTGTTGCTTCTCCCCCTGGTTGAAAGGTATTGGAAAATTTTTCAAGCAAGTCATTAAGTCTCTTTCGTTGTATTGCAGATAGGTTTTGACCTTCATTTTCTCTTAACATAACTGTGTTAGCTTTGACATTTGGTGTTGAGATTTCAGGTGTCGTTTTGAAAGGATCATCAACAAAAGGAAATTTATAACTTGGATTGTTCTGGAAATACCAACTTTGGCTTCGCATATCCAACACAATCCCTATTTTATTCAAAAAATCTATGCCTAACAATGTTCTATTTCCGGTGGCTCCGGGTAACGCAAAAATCGTTGTATTAGTTCTACGACCTTCTATTTCAACAGTGATTGATGCTTGAAGAACGTTAGTTTCTTTTCGTATGCCATCAGCGAGCGTTATGTTTACACTGGTCTCTTCGAACGAAGTTCCTTGGTCACGGAGAAGCTTGAACAACATTTCCCCAGCAATGGAATGTGTAGCTCCGGTATCTGCGCAAGCTACCCCTGTAATACCATTTACCTTTATATACAACATAGGTGTTGCCTGTGTATTAATATAACAAGATTGGAGATGTAGGGAACTAAAATTTGCTGATTTTACTTGCGTAGATGGGGAACAATTAGGATATTTTGCTTTTACAAAACCTTGTTTCCCACAGCCATAGCAGCTTATAACTGGACGCTTATCATCGTTTACAAAGCGTGAATTCGTATATTTTGAGGTAGAAGTATTTTTGAAATTTCCAAAATGTTCGCTAGCTTCATTTTTGGTTACCTGATTTTTTCAGAATTCCTGACCATTTGAATTTTTTGACAAAACATGTTTGTGTGTTTCACGCGATTCTGAATTACTTGCTGATTTTTGAAAAGGGGGTCTAATATTTTCATATATGTCAAACTTTTCGGCCAACAAGACAGGGTCATTTAGTTTGTCCCAACCATCTAAATAATGATTTTTATATTCTGATGGGCACTTTTTTTTAATATGATCAGCGATTATTAGTTCTGAGAGCTTTTCAAATGAATTAACTTCTAATTCGGATAACCAACCTTCAAAATAATTTCTAATTTCAAAGTAAAAATCTTTCCAAGTAGAATTCTCTCTTTTTTGATGTCGGCTAAATAATACCCTAAACTTCTCCGCTGTTAATTTAAATCTTTTTAACAAAATGTCACGAATATGTGCATAGTTTTTGAACATTTCTTCAGGCTCTCTTGCTATAAGTTTAGCAATGTCATTCGGAAGTACGGCGACTAATTGTGAGACCCAAAAATCTTTGGAGACATTTAACATTTTCATTTGACGTTCAAACATTGTCAAGAACAACGACATATTATCTTTTTCCGGATTAAATGGTGGTAGGATGTTTTTAATATCTATACGCATCTGGTCCATTTGATTTTGTGGGACAGTTGTCGCGGTATGGTTTTGAGCTTGCAGCTTAAGTTTTTCCAACTCATAAGCTCTTTCCTCTGCGATACGTTTGTCCTCAACCCTTTGTTCTTCTATGCTCTCTTGTTTTTTCCTATTTTGTTCTTCTATGCTCTCTTGTTTTTTTCTATCTTCCACGATAGCAATCAATGCCTCTTTTACAAATTGTTCATCGTCTTTAAAAAGGGCGCACTTCATAATTTTTTCACGCAAGACTACTATTTTATCATCTGCATCTACCTGAAGTTCTAATTCGGTAGCCAAATTATATAAATCGATTTTTTTCCCTTTAGAAAGAAACGCCATTTTCCCTAAAATCAGTTAAATTTATGCTTAAATTACAAAATTATATGCAATACTTGACCCATTAAATAATCAAATAACAAAATAACTACCTTCCCCTTACAGGTAAATATGCATAAACTTTCATAAACAATTGATGAAACATACAAAAATAATTTAATACCATACTAAAATCTATCTCTAATTAAACATGAGCTCATGTAAATATTAATGCAAAAATATTATAATCAGTAATATGCAACTTTTTTTTTCTAATATAACTTACCGTATAAAACTGTCAGAAATATTTAAATCATAAAATTTTAAGTATATGAAATACCATCGATAATTTGATGTGAAAACAATTTTCATTCACAAATAAATATGAAAGCAACGAAAATATCAAAATAAAGTACTTACTTACTTCTTTAAAATAAACAAGATTCTAAATAATTATTGACGATTACTGAAATCACTTTTCTTTTCTAATATACTATGCTGTGCACAGTTAGAACAAATAATCATAAAATTGACTTACTCAAATAATATTGCATTGAAAGAAAAAAATATTACCAAAAGAAATTATATAAATCTCTTTTTCAGAAAATTAATCTTTCATAATACTCAAAAGAACAAAAACAAAAAAAAAAACCACATCCATAAAACAGCATTTAAAAATAAATAAACCACCAGCTGGCCAGCAATAAACAGATGAAAAAAAATTTCAACTTTTTACCGGTAACAAAACAAATAAAATAAGATTTATCTTTCTTTAGCTAATCACTTTTCGCTGATTCATATGGCGGTTTCAGATTTCTTTTAAACACACAGAATATCGGCGATAGTAGAACACTGAAAGTTATTTCGAAAATATTTTAGATCTGTCTAAAGGCTTTTCGATGATCACAAACAACAATTATGAAATAAACTGAAAGATTTTTTTTTTCACTTTTAACAGCACACTTTCGCCTTGAGAACTTTGAAGCTTGAAGCATACCCACAAATAATTATTCCATAAGGATGGCACTAATTACTTGATTTAATATAAAAAAGAATGCACACATTAGAAACGAAGTGGTTCTTTTTTCCATATACCATATTCTTGAAATGATGATTTCACACAATTACGAATCTAGCTGATTCTTTTTACTCATTTGCCAGGGCGGCAATACACTATAGAAGGAAAACGCTTTTCTTGAAATTAGGCTTTCACATTCACAGAATTGAGAATGGTTTCTCAAACTTTAGAATTTGGAGATTCTTTTTAATCACTTACTTTGTCAGTATGACAAATACACAATTATCCACTGTCATTATTGTCCGGATGACAATATTTTGAACCTGGTATAGCGGTTCCTTTTTATTTCGTTTATGAAGAAGGAGATTTTTTCACGTTGGGCGTCATTTTGTGTCGTTGTGAGTTAGGATTAACTCGGTCGACACTTAAACAATCACATTTTATTAACAATCACACACAAAATATATACAATTCGCGTAAAAGCGCTATTATCTTTGAAACATACGTATTTCCATGAAAAGATCTCTAGGTGAGATACATTTCGAACACACGCCGAAACTTTACTTAAACCCGCGTAATCATGATTACATACATTCACTTCACTTCATCACTTCATGTTTGGCAAAATATCTCAGGATATTTTGCCGACAGTGGCAACAGCGCCATCTATACGCTATAAAAATAAGGGAAGGCAGTCATTTTGTTACATATATATTTTTAAATGATTGTTCACAAGCAGAAGACCATATAAATTTCTCATTCTCCTTGAGCAAATTATTTAAAGGATGTGCGATGGTAGATAAGTTTGGTACAAACTAGAATGATATGTAACTAAGCCTAGAGAAGCTTTAACCTGAGATACATTTACTGGTCTTGTAGCATTTACATAGGTGCCAACCTCAAACTAATCTTCCGTAATACTTGCGTTAATTTGACCCTGGTTTAATACCTTTCGAACCAGAAATTTTTTTAAGAAATGAAATTAAATATTTTCCACGTAGAAACATGGAATTCAATAAATAAGAATTCATGAAATAAATTTTCTGGTTCGAAGTGTGGTTAACCTGGGTCAAATTAATCCAGACATACGGAAGATTAGTGGAAGGTTGGCAGCTATGCATTTAAAATAGCCTCAATTTAATCTTGGGATTAATAAATGCCATGTTTATCAACTTCCAGTTAAAATATGCTCAATTTTTATTTCCCATATAGCTGGAGAACTAGTAAGGCCCATGGATAACTTAAAGAATTTGAATAATCATTTTGCTGTATTAATTGTCAACAATTCTTGGAACTTTTCATGAACAGACAACTGAAGATGTGCTTGATTTGAATCGATTTTCGTAAAATGTAAAGCACCACCTAATGTAGCTAATATATCTCCTACCTTAGGTAAAGGATACCTTTAAACTTTCAGAAATTTATTTAAAGTTACTTTAAAGTCACCACATAAACGAATTTACTCATTAGGCTTAACCACTGGAACTATAATTAGAGTTGCCCACTTGCTAATAATAACTGGTTTAATAATACCTTCATCTTGTAATCTTTCTAGCTCTTCATTGTCTGCTGCAGGTAGTGCATAAGTTAAGTCTTAGCTTTGCAAAATATGGGTGTAGCACCTTTTCAAGATAAAGTTCTGCCTTCAAACCTTTTATTTCCCCAATCTTATCAGAAAAACTATGTAATAATGCTTTTAAGTTATCAGAAGAATTTAAAATTTCATTTACTCAATTTACTCAGACAGATTTCAAATTAGGGGCGGTCCATAAAGGATGTCACACTTTTTTTCAATATTTTTGACACTCTTTTTCCCTTTTGTTACAAAGTGTCACACTTCACCATATCCCCCTCCTCCCCCCCCCCATTGTCACATGTCACGATATATTACATAAACATATACTTGCAGTTCAGAAACAAAGCCCTACGTTATAGATCATATTTCAAACTTTATTTTTGAACTTAACTATGTGTTTTAACGACATTTGTGAGCATAACAATAAAAATGATTCATTGAGTTATTTTGTATGAAATAAGATTAAGGTTTATAACAAAAACATAATTAATATACAATAGTAATAAAATATTAATACGAAAGAGCAGCTGGAAACAGTCGTACTTTGGAATTTGAAATGGAATTTAATATATTTGGCTTTAAATCTACTTTATAAACACAAATACTTTAATTTCAAAATAACTTCAAAATTTAATCTGCGGATTTTAATGCTTTTATTTTAACCAAAATGTGTGATGTCACATTTCTTCTTACCCCCTCCCACCCCCTTGTCACAAACTGTCACATTTTCATGAACCCCCCTTCCCCCCTCCAAGCGTGACATCATTTGTGGAAGACCCCTTATGAGGAAAATTATCAAATTCAGATACCCAATCTCTACCAAATAATAATAGAAAATTATCTTCTTTTATCAGACTAGAGGTCTCTGGCCTCTACGAGCTACGCTCGCCAACCTTTATCATATTTTACCGTTAAGAGATTTACTGTATTTAAAGCATTCATCTGTTTTTGAGAATTTTTACTTCTATAAACTTTGCTTAAATGGCCTTTCTTCTTACATAGGGTAGAAATAACATTAATAAATCTACATGAATTAGCTAAATGTGAGGACTTCACACATTTGTAACACTTCAATTTACGTTCATTAACGTATTTACGTGCTTGTTGATATTCTGTTTTTGAGAACAATTCTGAAACTTCTTTGGTTGTACATTTTCAGTACTTGCAATTTTATTTACATTAAAAATTTTCTGTTTCATTTCTGAAATTTCAATATCTACAGTGTATAAAACTAAAGTTTTCTCAGCAGCTTTCTCAAAAGTTAAATCATCATCTTGAATAATTAACTATTCTGAATATTTTCATATTTCAAAACGCATAAGAATTGTTCTAACAAATTGACATTTAAATTATCACCAGTAGAAGTACAAAACGTCGTCATCTTTCTTAAACGAGCAGCGAAATCTTGAATAGATCCATTTGCACTTTGGAAACATTTTCTAAATTTAATACGCTCAATAAATTTTCTGGGGGCGGGACTTAAATGATTCAGCAGAATATCAACAATTTCATTATATTTTAATGATTCGCAAGACTTTGGAAAATATAGATCACATAGTAAATTATACAGCTTGGTGCCCGTGAAAGAAATTATTGCAGCAACATCTTCTTCCTTAATATCATGTAAAATAAAAGATTGTTCCAGCCGTTTCACGCATGCTTGGAACGATTTAATCTTTTCATCGAACTCTTTGAATTTTAAAATCATTACTTTGCAATTTAATATTTTAAATTTCGGGGAAAAAAAATTCAATGTAAGTGGCAGCCACTCCCGTAAATGATGACATTTGTACTAGAAAAAATCTATATATATAAAAGCCGTTTTCTGTATGTATGTCCTTTATACAAATCTTCAATTTTTTACCGATTTGTACGAAAGTTAATCTACATACATTTTAGAACGTGGAAAAGATCGCTGTCTACTTAAAAAAATATCAGACCACTATTTATCCCCTTTTTCTACCACCTTCCATAATTTAACATTATAGAAATATCTCTTTTTAATTTTTGTTAATTCAAACGTTTCTTTCCTGTTGCCACAACCTAAAAAATGACACAATAACGTGAAAAAAAAAAGGATAATGCATGTATTTTGTTTCTAATGTTCTTTGTTAAGAAAAATTCAGATTTTCTTGCTATATTTCTGCATGTTTGAAATTGGCGTCATTCTAAACAGAAAATGCACATTTTCTTGTATTCTATATACTAGTGAACTTGCCCGGCGTTGCCCGGGTATGTCAAAAAACAGCAGGAATTGCAAAAAAAGGTTCTGGAAATCACAATAAGATATCGCGAGAAAATTTTAAATCGCTGCACAAATTTCGAAAAAAAAAAAAAATATATATATATATTGTGTTCGAAGATTGCAACTTGATTCCTTTCACTAATGTGGAAAAATGGTAGCAAATCACTAAAATACACTAAAAATCACATACAAAATTCCCGAAATTCGAAAATTGCTATACGAATTCCGAATAAACTTTATTGAAATGAGGGCAGAATGTACTTTAGGTCAAAAATGGAATGTCAAAAATTTGCTGCAGATAGCGAGGAAACGTAAAAATCGAATTAAAAATCTCAAAAAGTTCAAAAATCACGAAAGCCAAAATTTACTATAATTGGATAAAAGTTTCAAATCTAATTCCTTCGACCTGCGGGCTCTCTTAAAATTTATGTTTGGGAAAACATGCTAAGCATTGTTTGATGTTACTTTTATTCATAATTTAATTTACTTGGATTACCTTAAATACAATTAATACAGTAGCGCTCAAAAGTATTTTGACAACCTTATATTCTCTCTTATTTTATTTAATATAAAAATGTACAAGAAAATATATTCCCTATAATTGAGAACACTATGAGTGCAGTTATTTAAATGTATCAAGTTTCAACTTGTTTGTTTACATTCGGCATCACCGAAGAAATATGACTCCTCCTTAGCTCAAAAGTATTTTGACAATTAGTTTGCATTTAATTGTTGAAGGTGTCAGTGGCGCTATAGCTTCGATTAGTGTTTATATCGACTTATTGTGATTATTTTTAAATACCGAAATGTAAAAAATATTGACGTGATTCTAGAAAAGCCACTGTAAATGCACTTAAGAAAGGCAGACTGCAAGCAGAATTAGCTCGTTCTTTTAACGGGACTTGGCAACTTGTTATTACATGGAATAAAGTTTTTAATAAACAGAAATACATCGAAAATAAGCCTCAAAGTGGCCATCCGAAAAAAACAACTTGCAATGTTGACTGTATTCTAAAAATGATATCTACAAGTGATTGTCGTAAGTCCGCTGTAATAATAAAAAATGAATTGAAAGAAAATTACGGCATAGAAATACACGTTTCATCAGTCAAACGACGCCTAAACCTCTATGGTTTACATGACTAAAGTGTTGAAATTAATGATTGACACCGGAATTTTGGTTAAAAAAATTCGGTTTATTATGTGTGTGAAATATAGCTTTTTCTTATTTACAAATAAATTTGTTTTCAAATTCCGGTGTCAGTCATTAAATTCAACACTTTAGCAATGGAGTTGCTTTGCCCCTGAAAGGGTTATGCCGTTTTACAAATGCGACTCTAGCCTTCCTATTCTTAATAGATAACAAACGTGTTTTTTCTGGTCTTCTGCCATGTAAACCATAGAGGTTTAGGCGTCGTTTGACTGATGAAACGTGTATGTCTATGCCGTAATTTTCTTTCAATTCATTTTTTATTATTACAGCGGACTTACGACAATCACTTGTAGATATCATTTTCAGAATACAGTCAATATTGCAAGTTGTTTTTTTCGGATGTCCACTTTCAAGCTTATTTTCGATGTATTTCTGTTTATTAAAAACTTTATTCCATGTAATAACAAGTTGCCGAGACCCGTTAAAAGAACGAGCTAATTCTGCTTGCAGTCTACCTTTCTTATGTGTATTTACAGCGGCTTTTCTAGAATCACTTCAATAATTTTTACATTTCGGCATTTAAAAATAATCACAATAAGTCTATATAAACATTAATCGAAGCTATAGCGCCACTGACACCTTCAACAATTAAATGCAAACTAATTGTCAAAATACTTTTGAGCTAAGGAGGAGTCATATTTCTTCGGTGGCGCCGAATGTAAACAAACAAGTTGAAACTTGATACATTTGAATAACTGCAGTCATAGTGTTCTCAATTATAGGGAATATATTTTCTTTTACATTTTTATATTAAATAAAATAAGACAGAATATAAGGTTGTCAAAATACTTTTGAGCGTACTGTATAATCCCTTAAGTTAATATTAGTTTTTGTTGCATTAAAATATCTCAATTTGTTGATTTTCTCTAAGCAAGTAATCCTTATTGTTTTACAATGGAAGTCTATGGGAATTTGGCGCAATATTAGAGATATCGCCAAGTTGGCGACAAACTTGGCGGTATTTGGCGACAGAACTGTGTCTCCCCATACGGTAACACCCTTATAGGTATGAAGATGCATTAACGGCTGTTCAATAATCGCATAAAAAATCACTAAAAATTCAAAAATCGCTGTACGAATTCCGAATAAACTTTTTTGAAAAAAGAACAAAATTTACTATATTGGGTTAAAAGAAAGAAACCGTATTCTTTTCACTATTGTGGAAAAATCGCCTCAAAACTTAAAAAAATGCTAAAAATCGGATAAAAAATTAAATAAAAAAATCTAATCAAAAAATCGAAAATCGGGCTTCGAGGTGCAAAACTTCACATATAGACGTACCTTTCCCCCCGAAATTTTGTAGCTCTACGTGCAGCGGTCTCTTCAGAACACCAACACCGTCGACACACTCACTCACAAACTCACACCACAAACTTCTTTCCTTATTATTATAGATACTAACTAACTTGCCCGGCATTGCCCCCGGGTACGTTAAAAGACAGCTCGAATTGCGAAAAAGAACTGAAAATCACAATAAGATATCGCGAAAATTTTTTAAATTGCTGCACAAATTTCGAAAAGAGAAAAAAAATTATATATTGTGTTCGAAGATTAACAGTTGATTCCTTTCACTAATGTGGAAAAATGGTAGGAAATCGATCGCTAAAATACACTAAAAATCACATACAAAATTCCCGAAAAATTCGAAAATTGCTATGCGAAATTCGAATAAACTTTATTGAAATGAAGGCAGAAATTACTTTAGTATTTTAGGCCAAAAATGGAATGTCAAAAAATTGCAGCAGATCGCGAAGAAATCGAATTAAAAATCACAAAAAGTTCAAAAATCACAAAAGTCAAAATTTACTGTAATTGGATAAAAGTTTCAAATCTAATTCCTTTGATCTGCGGGCTCTCTTAAAATTTATGTTTCGGAAAGCATGCTAAGCATTGTATCATGTTACTTTTATTCCTAATTTAATTTATTTGCATTCCCTTAAATATAATTAATATAACCCCTTAAGTTAATATTAGTTTTTGTTGCAATAAAATATCTCAATTTGTTCATTTTCTGTAAACAAGTAATCCCTATTAGTTTACAATGGATGTCTATGAGAATTTGGCGAAATATTAGAGATATCGCAAAGTTGGCGTCACTTTTGGCGACTAATTTTGGTTGCCAAAATTTGGCGATATATCGCCAAGTTGGCGACAAACTTGGCGGTATTTGGCGACAGAACTGTGTCCCCCCCTACGGTAACACCCCTTATAGGTATGAAGACGCATTAACTGCTGTTTAGTAATCGCATAAAAAATGCGTTAAAAATTCAAAAATCGCTGTACGAATTCCGAATAAACTTTTTTGAAAAGAGAGCAAAATTTACTGTATTGGGTTAAAAGAAAGAAACCGTATTCTTTTTACTAATGTGGAAAAATCGTTACACACACACGCGACACATTTCAGACACTGTTCTATTTACATCAGAAAAGTAATTTGCTTACATGACCCAGTCTTTTCAAACATTTGCGATGCTGCCATCTAGTGAGTAACATTTAAACTAAAAGATACTACACTGTCTATAACGGAATTTGTCGTAAACGGAAATATTCCATAGTCCCATTAAAAAAGAATATCATACAATTACATCTGCTAACGCGAAAACCTGTTTAAAACGGAATTTTGCACTAGCCTTTGCGATTTCATCTTGACAAGTTTTACTACATATATAACGTAAAGGAAAATTGTGGACCCCTAATGAAAAGAAATCCTGGTTACGCCACTGGTTGGAACTTCTGGTATTTATAAATTCATCTTTTATTTCTTTTATTCCCACACCTAGGATATATATGTTTCTTTTTATAAATAACGATTTAGAAATAAGGTACTAGCCAACGATAACCGGTGACACTTTGTATAAAAGATCTACAGGTGAAAACCTACGTAAATTTAATTTTATTTCCTTCAGAAAATCTATTATTTTATATTAAAATAATTTGTGACATATTTTACGAAATTTTGCAGATATTGCATTAAATTATGCATTAGATAAAATTTGAAAAAGCTCAATTTAATGTATTGGTTCTTACAATTTGAGCATTTCAGCCCCCCCCCCCCCCCAAAAAAAAAAAAAAAAATGTCATTCGAAATAAAAACGCTAAAAGCTTTAAGCAATCAAATTCATGTAATGAAATAATAATCTTCATTTGTTTACAAAGTAGAAATGCCAGCCAAAAATTATGATGATATTTAATCAATCAAATGAAATTGTTTTTCCAAAAGAATAATAAATGAGAGTAGGTTTATGATGGTTTATCTAAAATAGTACATATCTTGCTTTCCAATCATTTTACTCTTTTTAGACAAATGTTTGAAAATTGTATAATTATAATTTTAATTATAAGCTGCGGTAGTTTTATACTCAATGAAAAATAATTAAGGTTTTCTCCAATAAAATGAATATTTGAAAATGTTCTTCTGTATACAAAGAAAATAATTAGCGTATTGAATAAATAATTATTTTAATTTCATATCAGCATGAAAATTTATTTAATACTAATATGTTTTTGGGAGATTAAAATGTAATTTATTCACCGATCAAAGATAAATAATTAATGGGAATCATAAAATATTTTGAAAACGAGGTAAGGAATTATAAAGAATATACAATAATTCGGCTTCCAGCTACAAAAAAAAAAAAAAAAAAAAAAAAAAGGATGCTAACAATTTATATAACTAGCTTTTTTTTTATGTTGTTGTTTTTGTTTTTTATGTCTCCAAAACGCTTACTACTTACTTACAGATTACAATTTTCTTAGCAAATTAAATCGCATAAAATCACACTTATTGTTTTCTATATACTGGGTAGTGTACAGTCGTGGAAACAAAAGTAAACACCCCCTACTAACTCTTCAACAAATTATCGTAGAAAAAAGTTACTGGTATCGAACGATAGGAAATAAAGTCTACTTTTAAATGATGTATATAAAATTTGCTAAGAAGGCCATCTACATATTAAAATTAAAACAAACCCAAACTTCATTTTTTTCAATGGCAGTGCCCAATTTTAACAAGATATTTCAAATCTTCGGTTCAAACTATGCCTAGACACCAAATTTCAAGTCATTTGAATGATAAGTTTTTGAATTATAAACATTCAAAATTTAGTGCTCCTAACGTTAAATTACATTTTCATATTTTTCTTCCAAGTAGTTTTCAAATTATGCTTTAAAAACGGCAAAATGATGGTTTAACGCTGCCGTCTATGATAGTAGTGACGAGATATTTTCAAGTTTCTTATGCTATCCGGTAATCTAGCAGTATTCAATGACTGCTTCATAGACGTTTAAGATGCCTTGATAAAGAACGGGGCTCTCTCGGTCAACAATCGAGTACCGAACTTCAGTTTGGGTACAGACTCTAAAGTACGCCTGTTTTAAAATAATTAATTTCTCAGAAACTTATCGTACGAATCGCATAAAAATTTGTTTTTAGGCTAATTGAAGGGTGTAGAATTCATTTATGCTGTCAAAATTGTACACTGTTTTTGAAAAAAAAAACAAAGTTATGGTTCGTTTTAATATGTGGATGGCCTCCTAAAGAAATTGAATATACATAATTTAAAAGTAGACCTTATTACTATTCGTGTGGTACCAGCAACTTTCTTCTACGATAATTTTTGCAGAGTTAGTAAGGGGTGTTTACTTTTTTTTCCACGACTGTACATAAAAAAACTTTACCGACGTACGACCTTCAAGAGACCGTACCGTCCAGGAAGTGAAAAAAAAAAATTGAGATGTAGAAATATTTTAAGATATGTGCTCTAGATGAGGCATAAGAACTATCTAAATATCACAGTTAAGGATACAATAACATTTTTAAAAAAACTCAAATGGCAACAGTATCGTTAAATGAGTCATCATAAAATGAGTTTCCAAACTGACGGAGGATGGGGGTAGCAGATTTGATTTTTAAGGTAAGCATTTAAGGGTTTATTCATTCTTAGTCAGTGTTTATTTTTGTCTTTTTTTAATGTAATGTTCTAGACTAAAAATCCAACCAATACATGTAGATTTTTAAAAATATTAATTTAAGAATGCTCTTTTATTCAATTAAATGAATTCTCATACAAAAGTTCAAAATACAACCATAAGCGGAATAATTATGTGAAAAAGTTTTGACGATCCTTTAGATAACATTTCTTATATTTAATTTTTTTTTTATAATTTTTTTGTTAAAATTGTAGTTTTGACTTTTGTACAACATTTTCTAGTGATATTTACTAGATGACTGCATTTCTATTCGCTCTGCAGTCTGTCACATAAAGAAACTACTTATGGTTATATCTAAAATAGACTGATTTAAACACATTCAACTTGAAAAATATTTTAACTATATAAACGCGGAATTACCAACGTTATAAAATTAATCAATACCTAAACGAGTATCACAGAAAAAAAGGGTAAATCGTAAATTTGTTATGGCTCTCCTGAAGGCCTCATAGACAATATATTTATATGTAAACCTTTAACTGATGTCACGCGGTCTCCCAGACCCTACGACTCCCAGCTGTAAACACTTTTACAGCTTTTTACTTTTCTGTACTGAAGTTAAATAATATGAATAAAATACTTTTTTCATGCAATTTAATTCACATGCTCCTAAGAGAAGTACAACGATATTGTTAGGACAAAATTTAAATAAATTCAACCGTTTGAGTTATTTTTTTTATTCATTTTATTCGAGGGGTCTGAGAGACCGGATCACATCAGTTGTGTGACAAATTTCAGTCACAAAGGTAAATATACTATATGATATTTGACATGCACATTTTAAAATTTAAATTAAGTTTATGTAAGATGTTTAATTGGCAATAATGAAGAACGAACAGCTCGTACAAGTGAATAATATTGAATAGAAAACTTGTTACTGAAAACTGATACAGCTGAGATTCTGGAAATGCTTCTCGTGTCTTGTGTTATGCATAGAGTGATCTGAGAGTACGAAAATTTTCCATCTACTCTTAACCCTTTGATGGACAAGCGATTGTGTTTCTATAATGTTGAATTCCTACCGGAAATTTGGAAAAAAATTATTTCGAAATAAAGAAAATCAATTTTTCAGCTCTTTTTCACCAAAGATATGAAAGTTAAACTTAATTAAAAGTTTCTGGTGCAAATCTTAATTAAAATTAGGTGGGATATAATATATCCCACTGCCCTTCAAGGGGTTAACCCTTAAGACCGAATACACATCGTCGTGCGAGTTCGAATTTATTGAATCCTATGATTTTCTGGCAATTCATTCAATCCTAAAGGGTTGTGATACTTAGAAATGCAAAATACAGTAGAACCTCGATTATCCGAAGTAATTGGGACCGACCCTCTTTCAGAAAATTGAAAATTTCGGATAATCGAGAATGATTGAATTTTAAGATTAAGGAGAAATATATGCACTATTTCTTATTATGGTAACAGGTTATTAATAAAAATAAAGCAATAGCAAAATTTTAATTTTTAAATTAAGTACCTTTTACATATATCACAAGGGTTTGAAAAAAATGTTTTGTTTGTCGCAGTTTCGATTGCCTTTGTTTTGAAGCTCTATTACGAAGTTTTTTAATATTACTAGTTCACCAGTATCAGTCTTTCTGCTGCTTCAGCCATACCAAGCCTTCTGCAAAACATTCAAAAGCTTCATAATTGCTAATTGGTTCGTTTTCTTCGTTCCACTCCACAGCTTACGGGAGCTCAAGTTAAATTCAAAGGAACTCTAAAAAAGGGGATCTAAAATATTTATATGTACTCGTAGTTCGGAAAGGACCGCTTGCACACAAGGAATATGATAGTAAAAAAAAAAAAAAAGGTTTAAAAATGGATTTTGCACACAAGGAATGCGATATAAAATAAAAGCTTTAAAAATGGATTTCGAAGAGTTTCGGATAAAAGAGGTTCTACTGTACATAAAAAGCATTTCTGAAAAAAATAGTTAACCAAATAAAAATTTACGTTACCCTGCTTTTAAAAAAGTACATTTTTCCCGCTCCGAAAATTTCCCGTCGTAAGAGTCAATATCTGAAAATTGGACAATTTGCGTCCTCTGCCAATAATATTTCATTAATTATACTAAAAACAAAAACTGAAAAACGTAATATATTGTAACATTTGTTATATCAATTACCAATGATAAATGGACATATAATGATGTATAAATAATTAGTTTTAAGCTTTAAACACGCGAAATTATCATTTCAGTCCCTGTCCTCAGGTATAAATATCCAATATTAAATGTGTACTGTAAACATATATAAAGTATGGGAAAATGTAATTATCCTTTCTTAGTATAGATTGTATAGTAAAATATTGTAGTAAATATATTTGTCCCTGAGGTTGACCATCATCTCAGTCCCTCTAAACACACATTTAGGTTAACAGATACTAGGTGGCGCTGGCAGAATCATTTCCATTGCAACAGCAACTAAAGTTCAACTAGCCACCATGGATGAAGGTAAGTCGTTTTTCTCTTTGTTTCATATTTAGAAATATTTAGTTTTTGTTCTGAAAAGGGATGAGTATTTTTTTTATAGCATCATACATGTCCCCCTATTTAACTTTTTATTTAGAAATAAAAAGTTTATTGCAACTATATTTACGTAACATACAAATGTCACATGGCATATTTAACAATTTACATGTGGGCAAAATGATTCAACAAAATGGCTGTGCAGCTTTTTAAGACAAAAACATCACATCAGTCCCAATTATTAAACACTGATTATTATATTAATAGACAAAAAAGTTTATCCTACGCATAAAATATACATCCTCGATCTCAAAAGACTACAGCATTCGAATGACAAAACATGTATCATAGTATATAATTGTATTTGGAAGTTGGTACTTTAATTCAAAAAAATAAAAATTCTGGAGTGAAATTGTCCAGTTTTCAGATATTAACCCGTAAAGGATTCAGAAGTACTAAAAACATATTTAAAATTTATGAATGCCTTCAAATTTTAATGTCAAATGTGAAAGTCTCTTCCAGATATTTTGTAAAGGTAAAAATGGAGATCGTATAACACTTTTATTTCATACTTAGGTACATTGTCAGAAAAATTCATCTTTATAGGCTAAATTATTCGTCATTTTTAAACAAATAATTTCCGTTCTTCTAGAAAACATACTTTTCCCGTTGATTCTTCCCGGAAGTCTGAAAAAGATGAATTAATACCAAAGTTAGAATTTATTTTTAAAACGAAAATAGAAAATTCAACAAATTAAAATTTCTAATTTATTTAAAAACAAACAAATAAAAATAATGCTTTCGAATTTAATAAAGTAGGGTTTTTCTCAATCATTTAAATTTATCCGCAATTTATTTTTGGAGTTTTAAAAAAATATTCAAATGTAAAATGTATTCTAAACGAACACATTAAAAATATAAGTAGTTCAATCAAGTTAAAAAAATTTCTTCTCGAATTTAATTCAAAATATAATACTCACATTTTACATCTAACAATCAAATAATGTAATAAAATACACATACTACAATATATATTAAAACACACATAAATAACGCCTGCATTCAACAGTTAAAGGTATATATAAATATTATACAGACATGCATACAATAAATACAATAAACCCAACTGGAGTGAAAAATTACCGAGAGCCAGGAATCGAACCCGGGACCACAGTACACAAGACTGCTGCTCTAACCACTGAGTACTCCGGCCGGTACCTGGGTCTGCAATTTCTGACTAATAAACCATGTTGGGGAGGTCTCCAGCCATCTAATAGTAAAATCTATTCATCGTTGTCCGGTCATCTAAGGCTGTCGTATAGATGGTTGGTGACTTCCCCAACATGGCTTATTAGTGAGAAATTGCAGACCCAGGTATCGGCCGGAGTAGCTCAGTGGTTAGAGCAGCAGTCTTGTATTCTTTGGTTCCGAGTTCGATTCCTGGCTCTGGCTATTTTTTCACTCTGTTTGGTTTTATTGTATTTATTGTATGTATGTCTGCATAACCTTTAATCAAATAATGTCTTATTAAAATATGTCTAATATGTAATGATTTTAATCCTCTATTATTCTATAAGTGTTAAAACACCAACCATTATTTCATAACGACGAAATGTTTCTGCAATTAAGTTTAAATTTCAGAGATTTCTAAACAAGAAATTTAACAAACCTTACCAACCCCTCATTTGAAGAAAACTCGTATCTTCATTTAAAACTCGATCTCTATCAAGTGCTCGCTGGCCGGGTGGTTAAGATGCTCGATTCAAAATGTGCGGTCTCGTGTTCAAAACCAAGTAGACCCACGGAAGAACGAGAGACGTATTTTTTAAAAAACTCCTTTTTCCAGATTACGGAAATTTTCTGTCCTAGAATGGAAAAAAAAAGAAAGGGAATTTCTTCATTTCTGGGATATATACCGGTAGCAGTGCTGCCAGGAACATTTCCGTGAATTGAAAAAAAAAAAATATTTCTGAGAGTAAGTAGGAAAAGAAAACAAAACTCTTCTAGATTAAAAGTTGAAGATGTACGATTTCATTGCGTTGATAGAGTTATGGTAAAAACATATTTGCGACAGAATTTTGCCTGTTTGGTAAACTGGCAACTTCTGAAATGACTTGTCCTTGTTAATATACTGTCTTTGGGTTTTTCCATCTGATTAAAAAATCGCTTTTTAAATAATAAGAATTATATGTTACAAAGAGATAGAAGAAATGGGGGGGGGGAGGGAGGTCGAGATCGTCAATTTAGGGATGCTTAGGTGAGGTATGGCCAAAAGAGGTTGGGAACCATAGATCTACACAATGTAAAAAACGGCGTTAAACGATACGTGTAGCACCAAAAACAACGATAAAGATAAAGAAAAACAGCGAGTGCTTCTCGTGAGAACAGAGTTCAAGATTCAAAATGCCTGTTTTTTGGGGGAAAAAATGAAAGGCAATGCCACCATTTTATAACATGCTAGGGGGCTCTGACCCCTGCAAGCTACGCTCGCCAACCCCCGTTCAGACACTAATCAGAATCTAAAATCACGCTAATTTGGTCGGTTTTTAAAAGATTAGAGAAGATTGAATTATAATAAAAAAACCTATAGCGATCTCCCTGTAAACGGGTTTCCATTCAATTCCCTTTGATTGCGAAAATTTAATGGCGAATCAGTTGCTGTTAAGACATCCAGTGGTTATTTTCGTGTTTGATTAAAGATCAGTTAAACATTTGAAAAGAAGCTAAAATAAAAAGAATTAAGTAAATAGAGTATTTGCCGACCGGTATTTTTTAACAGCGTTATAAAACGATTGATATAATACAATTTACTACAATTTACTGCTTTAACCCCTTCAAGGGCGGTGGTTCATTTTTGGACCACTTAATTTTAATTTTTAAATGCCACATTGGCACCAGAATATTGGAATGAAAATTTTTCTTTTATTAAGTAAGTGAACAAAAGCATTTTCGTATTTCGAAATTTGTTTGTAAATTCCGGTGCCATTCACTGATTTCAACATTTCACGAATAGAAGTACCTTGCCCCTGAAAGGGTTAAACGCATATTAATGTATTTATTATTTTAAAGTTTCCTTTCTCTTTTAATATTCACGTATAAATACAATTTTCAAGATGTAATTTTCAATATTGTCCTGCTTTTAACACGTACTCATTTAATAGTAATTTTAAAGTTTCTTTTTTTCTGTTTTTAATAGCCATGTGTAAATAAATTTGTAATCGTTAGGAAATATTATTTTTTGCGCTGTTTTTAGAATTGAAAACAATTTCTATAATAATAGCCTAAGTCATGTGACTATCATCAACAGAGTTCCTTCGCTTTCCATAAGAAAGGTTTCCATTTTGATTAAAGAATCAAAGTTATTTTTTCGAATAAAACTACATAAAAATTGCCATGATCGCAAAGAATTCTTGGTACTTTTATGTTAGCCGGGTTCAAATCTCGCCAATAGCTTTTTTTGGTACTTTTCCGTTATACGGACGCCATGACAAAATATATGCTAATGCACCAATTATTTCAACCCTGATCGTGAAAAGGATTTTTGGTACTACTTAGTTATCCCGCCGACCAAAAATCTATCGCCAAACTATAAGATTAAATGCCAATAATGGTTGATCGTAAATGTCACATTCACTTAACTTTAAGGGTCCTGTCCCTGCCGGCGAAGACACTCACGAGTTAATGCTAATCCTATGGGGAGGGATTTTTCTAATATCTCGTTTGCATTTCGACATTTTTAAATAATTTTTTTTGCATTGGATAGCCGAGGTCCGTCTCTACAGCGCACTTTGGTTACTTTTTTGATTTTGGTCGCAGATATTTTTAATAAAGTTACTTTCATTTTCAAAACCGGTTCTGAAAATGAAAGTGTCATTCTAAAAAATATCTGCAACCAAAATCGAAAAAGTAACCAAGGTGCGCTGTAGAGACGGACCTAGGCTATCCAATGCAAAAAAAATTATTTAAAAATGTCGAAATGCAAATGAGATATTACAAAAATCCCTCCCCATAGGATTAGCATTAGCTCGTGAGTGTCTTCGCCGGCAGGGAGAGAACCCTTAAGCAATTTACACGTGTTTACGTCATCAAGTGATTTTTATTTCGACGTTTTATTTGTATTTTTATTAATGTTATACTAATTTATTTATTCTTTCGTTATGTAAAATAAAAATTATGTCAATTTGTATAGTTTGTTGAGTGGTTTGGCGATTTATATAATTTGGCGAAATTGGTCGACGGGATAACTAAGTAGTACCGAATTTTTATTGTAAACCATGCGAAACATTGTGATTTGCTATTATTTGCTATACTTTATTGTATAACAGTTATTTGTTCACTTATTTTAAGTATATATTTGTGATTTAGTAAAATAGTTCGTAAAAGTCTGTAGTTTTCAAATGTTATATTTTTAAAAGGCTCACTTTACTATCGACACAGTGTTTTTTCTTTTATTTTTCAAATGTTTCAATTCACGTGATTTTCATTTTGCGCCAACTATTACGCTTGGCGACAATGGTGTCCGTATAACGGAAACGTACCATTTTCTTTAAACTCGTAAGTTAGCATTTTTTTATTTTTCGAGTGGTAAATTAAAACGGTACTACTTGGTTATCCCACTGACCAAAAATCTATCGCCAGACTATAAGATTAAATGCCAATAATGGTTGATCGTAAATGTCACATTCACTTGACTGTAAGGAAGTTGCATATGTTTACGCCATCAAGTGATTTTTATTTCGACGCTTTATTTGTATTTGTATTTTTATACTAATTTATTTGTTCTTTCGTTATTTAAAATAAAAATTACGTCAACTTGTATAATTTGGCGATTTATATAATTTGGCGATCTTGGTCATTTGCTTTGAATTTGAAATTAAATGTTATGATTTCTTGCATTATTTAATATTTAACACAGATGTCATATAAGCACCGGGTTTGGCGTGATTTTTTTTTTACGACAATTTGGCGAAAACCTCGTTTTCGAATACCAGTTATATTATTTATTTTAAATTATTTTCTATTGTTTTAAATTATTTTCTATTATTTTTAAAATGAAATAACAATAAATAAAAAAAATTAATTAATAACTATAGAACAAAGCAATTTGTAACTTTCTTGTTAAATAAAAAGAAAATAAATGTAAATAAACATTTATTAATGAATAAGCAACAATAGCCGGGTTACCATGTCAGGCAAAATAACGCCTATTATAAAAACATTTTTTCAGTAATCGTTGAGTAATGTTTCTATATATATATATATTTTTTTTTATGTCATTTCAGTATACAGTGCGTCTCAAAAGTATATGGACGAGCGATTTTTTTGAAATAGCAGCTCAAAAAATGAAGCCATAATCGCGAAAAAATAATAAGCATATGGAATCATAATATATTGTAGGGACTTAGATATCACTGGACAAGAGTCTATGGTAGCGTAAGTTATCAAAATCTAAGTCCTTTATTTAGTCTCGATTAAATATGAATATTTACAAGTTAAACAATATTGGTTTGGGTTCTCGTCATTTTTACAGGATAAAAAGTTCCATCAACGGGCTGCTTCCACAGATATAGTGCTTCAATCGGAGAAAAGACTGGTCGGACGACCATCTATCTCATCTCCTCGCTTCGCTCATTCACCACTAGGTCCAGCAAGACCTCCTCGCCAGCGTCCTCGCTCTCTCACTTCTCAACTCCTTCTCCTTTCCTCCCGCGTTGCCACCTCGCTTCTCTCCAAGGCTGAAAACCCCCGGTCCTAGGGAAAACTCGTCTTTTTCCCTCTTAGCCGATGCCACCGCCTATTTCTCGAAGGCTGAAGCTCGCCGCCCTAGGAGAAATCGTCTTTTCTCCCCCTCAGCCGTTGCCACCGCTCACTTACTGGACGGCTGAAACACCTGCTCTCTGTGCAATTCAATGGAATGTTAAGTTAGCGCCGGAACGAAATTGTACTGCCAGTTCCATTCATATTTGCAGACTCGACGGCACCATAGCTTTGTTCAGAGATGAACTATGAGTTTATGAGATTCCTCTTAGCGTGGGAAAGTCCAGAAGACCCTAGGGGGATCTTCTCCCGAATTAATAGTTCGTGAATAAATAGTCTTTAGGGGTAATTAGTAAAGTTCTTACAATATGTTTATTACAACAACGAAATGCAGTATGGGTTTTACAGAATTTTTGTAAAAAAATAAAATTCAAAATAAGTTGTCCCATAAACATATGGACAATGAAGGGAATTGCTTTTATTACCACCGTATATAAAAAAAATTGCATTTTCTGTGTTCTGTACATGTGAAGTATCCACTTCGAAAAATAAAATCACTGCTCGTTCTTCAATCGTCGAATAGTGAGAAAATGCCTCGCAAAGTTCAATTCTCTGCTGTTGATATAGCTAAAATTTGACTTTTAAAGGTTCAAAATGTTAAAATTTCTGATATTGCTAAACAAATGAAAAGTAGCAGATCAGGAATTTGTAAAATTTTTATCAAAAAGTGATAATGCAATTGCAAAACAACGTTCAGGTCAACCAAGAAACATATGTCTACTACAAGACAGGGAGATTTTGCGAGCAGTTTCAATCCGAAAGAAGTATGTTCGTGAATTTTCGAAGACTTTAGCGTTTCCTATTACGAGCTCCACAGTTCACCGTTGCATACAGAGAAGCAAAATTCATAAATATCGCAGAATGTGGAAAATACCTATACTGAAAGTGCACCATAGAAATGCAGGCATTCTTTGAACTAAGAAACACATGCCTTGGGAAGATGAATTGTTAAGTGTTTCTTTAGTGACGAAAATAAAATCAATTTGGATGGCCCTGATGTCTGGGCATATCATTGGCATGATCTGCGACGAGAATCTCGCGAGTTTTTTAGTCGACAACAAGGAAGGAATTCTCTCATGGTGTGGGGCGCGATTTGTTTTAATAGAACAATGGATATTGCTTTTCTTAATGGTCGACAGTGCTCTGAGGATTATTAAAATGTCCTTAAAAGCAACCTACTTCCATTTGGAAACAGTTTAGGAAGGAAAAACTGAAAATCCCAAGCGGAGGACAATGTGTCGATCATTTCACCGATGCTGGGATTAATTTTGTCTCATGTTTAGCATAGGATTATGGCTCATGAAGATATTATACCTTGTGCTACAGATGCAGCCTTGCTAACATATAAGAATGAACGGTGCCAGGCAGGGTATCGTCAGTGTAACTCAGTTGGTAGAGCATTGTCGCGCTATGCCAATGAACCGGATTCGAGTCCCGGCTTGGACACTTTTTTCATTCTCTGTGTTTTACGCCTATGCGATAATTCATGTAATTAAAAAAAATCAATATTTCGGGCGTATTTCATAACTACAAAATTTATATCTATATAGGTTTATTAATTTTGAAATCGTGTAATAATATTTGGTTATCTTGTACTACACTTCTCTTATTTTTGTAATAAGTGAATTGGAGGGTTGGATTTTATGGAGGGTTCCATAAAAGTCCTCCTTAAAGCAATAAATTCGCGCAGAAAAATGTTTAAAGATAAATGGATAAAATATTGATTTAACGCTTTTTTCTCTGTTATTTTCAAATAAATTTGACCAGTTTAATATATATATATATATATATATATATATAATTTTCTGCGCTGTTTATTATTGTGTGATATGCAAATGTTTACCCTATGTACAAAGCTAATTTGCTATTATTCATATGCATATCACTTTCTGGTTTGTGACAAACAACAATGCGCTCAAAAAAGTATTATGAAGCCTAGTTAATTAAAACTTGCTTGAGGCGCAATCGACAACAACAAAAATCGAAATAATTCATACCCGTGTTTACTCTAACCTTCGAATAATGAGAAAGTTAAAAGTAATATTTCTGCCAAGTATTTGTAATAAAATGTTAGACTATATATATATATTTACCCGAAGTCAAAGGCGTTATTTTTTTAAATACGGAAAGGAAACAGCATTCAGTCTTTCGCGTTTTAATTTTTTCTGCTAGTTTGCGTTTTCAAAGATAATGGAAGTATCAGAGATGTAAATTTATCTTGTTATTTACATTTTAGTTCGTTTAGAAAATATATCCCTTTACGACCTGAAGAGATTTAATAGAAATAAAAGTCTTGGTTTTTAACCCTAATTAATAGGATCATATTTGATTGAAAAAAACATTTAAAAAAAATTCCGATGTCAGGTTACGTCAAGGGAGAATCCACTCAATAGTGTGGTTCAGGCTTGGCTTTAAATCACAGAAAAAGAATATTGTTTTTTTCTCTTTTTCCTTACCTTAGGATCACCTACACAATTGTGTAGATCAGGTCTTATTTACTGTTTATTAATGGTTTAATAATTTGTAAGTAAATTTCTTCCATGACATGAGTACATGTCATGTACCGCTAACGTCTATTGTCACCTCCAGGTTGACATGTCTTTGAAAGGATCTCAAGGCTCGGATTTTAAGGGAACTTGTTGCGTGTAATGAGATCATTCGATTCTTCTGGGGAAAATGAAATCTAACTTTATTGTAAGTTCAGAAGACAATTATAGTTTTAATTTTATTAAATATAATATTTCAAATAATAAATTATGTTTGCAATTTAACTCAGAATTTTTACCAATAAAAATGCACATATTCTATAACATTATTTGCCAAATCTTTTCGTTCTTACAAGATTTGGCTTCTAATTTCGGAGTTGTTGAAAATGACGTTTTTAGGTAAACATATACAAAATTGATTTTGTTTTGGCGAATTTATTCAAAAGCAGTTTATATTTATCAATCAAAATAAATGCTTAGAGAAATATAATTTTTTCCGCTAAAACAGTTTGCTTTTAACATCCTTGTGAAAAGTTTAAATCGTGATATTTAAGATCATGACGACATGTTTTCTCCTTCTCTGCGCTGTCGCTTCCAGAAATTTGGTTCAAAACACCAACTTTGACATTTTTTCTGAAAAATCTTCAGCCTTTACCAAAATATGAAAAAACACACTTTCAATTTACATACTTTCTGAATAAGAACAACTGTCAATTTCATGAGTTACCGAACAAAGATGAATTCGGAAATGTGTTAGAACGTAACTCCTTTGTATTTGAGAACAGCCTTAAGACCTTTTAATAGAAAAGTTATGATTATATTTTTTTCCTTACTTCACTTCAAATAAACAGTATTTAACAAAATCACACAAAGATAATTTTAATTGTAACTAATTCTATTTTTCGCCAATTTACTAACTAAATACATAAATGTTTTTTTTGCAAAAGTTATTAGCGACAAAATCACTTCCGCAAATAAAATAATGAAATAGTAAATATAATAACCTTTTAACATTTGCAGACCTTGAGAATGCAACCGCTGAAAGTGACGAAACTAATCGGTTTGCTTGTAAAAGTTTTGACTTTTTATGTATGGGGCATTCTCACAATCTTTTGACTTTCATGTCCCTGAATAATAATTTTTTATTTAGTACACTTTTTTGTGTTTTTTTTTTTTATTTCATATACTGGGGAACATCCCATTGCATGATTGCATAACAATATTAACGAGATAAATAAGTTTTGGACGATGTTGGGGGGTCCAAATACCAGGAAAACTCCTATACCGTCCCGTGTCCCTGATGCTGTTTTTCTACTTTAAATATTAAATTTTAAAAGCTACGGTGGATTTTTTTTTCTTTCTCCGTCAGTGGAATTTCTCTCAATGTTCCAGTCGACAGACGATTTTTTGCTTTCTAAATTAAACTGATTCCTGAAGCTTGAATATGTGAAATAAGTATGTATTTCTTGAAAAATACAATTCAATCACAATATTATTTTCTCTATCTATTCAAATAAAAGTTAATTTCAGTTTGAAAATGATGTCAAACAAAGAAATATAATTATTGCTATCGTTTTCCCCTTTTCTCCCTTTTATCCACAAAAATGGAGCAATTTAGTTGCCATACAAAAATGTCATTAAAAATTACGAAAAAATTAGTCTCGAAAACTAATTCAAATTTTAAAATTCCAAGACCACTTTTGACATTCTTGGATCCATGCGGATAACTGGCGTTATTTTGCGTACAACGTTCCATATTCTAGGAGAAGCAGCTGTGAAATACAAACGGACAGTCACTTTTTAATACAATAAATTTACGAAGTTTTAATTTCGTTATAAAAAATTGGCCAGAGACAAATGCCGAACTTTTTATATTGTTTGCAGTGCAAATGGGTTATTTCATAATGGGAGCCTGCACACGATGGAGATAAATTTAAAATATTCATTCTTGAAAATTATTTTAAAAGCCATAATAAATCAACCAATTAAGATACAGTTTTCAAACAAATTGCACTTAAAAGTAGAATTCCCCCCTCCCCCCCTATATGACGGTGTAAAAATTAAAAATGTGCGATGTTTAGAAATTTTAAAAAAATGCAGTAGCAAAAATTGCGAAAACGAAATTTCATCGTCAAGTATTGCCATTCGTAAAATGACGCAGCGTTACGCACGGACACTTATTGTCTTTTATAATTTAGGTATGTACCGCGGCGCCATTATTGGGATCTAGAAGAGTTTATCTAATAACCAGTGGACTCGTGTGAGGTTTTGGCACAACAATATTTTATGTAATTTCTAATACGTTTTTTAATTAATTTTTAATTACAAGAATTTTTTAATCAAAAGACATGTTTTATCAAAATGTGGGTTTACAATGTCAAAACCTTTGGAATAATAATACCTTATTCATCGTTGGGCGTTTTAAACTTGTATAGAAGAAGGGATGTTGACATCAGAAATAATATATATGATGATACGTAACCTAATACTACACAAGAAGAAAAGCATAGCATTATTATGAATATTTAAGCTAAAAGTATGAGCATGGTTGAAGTTAGCGAGAACGAAACTTACCTAGTGTTACGAAGACGTAAAAAAGGAGAGCAAGGATATATCCGATAATGTTTTCGATTCTTTGAGGGCAATTGGAACCTTCTAGGCCTTTCGAGGGGTGGCTGAATTTCAAAAACAGTTGGTTATAACATTCGAGAAGGCAGTGGTGCTGAATTTCGAAAACCTGCGTCAAACATTCGAGTAAGAGATTCAAGAATGTTCAAGAAAATGTAAAATGGAATTCTGCAATACGTGCTTTATGTAGGTTAGGTTAGTTTATTAAAAAAATATATGTCAGGCGGTGGTATTGCTTGGATCGGTATATATCGATAACGTCATAATGTTTATTACCATGGAATTCAATCTAAATGAAATTTCAAACAGACAAAGTCCTTCAACGAAAATTCAGTATGCGGTGTCAGATGTGGGCAAAAAATCCTATCCAAAGCACCTCATACATCGTTGTACGCTACATATTAATTAAATTCAGTATGCAGTGCCAGATGAAGGCAAAAAATCCTATTCAATGATACGCCATTCACTGTTGCACGCTACATATAGTTGAGAAATAGGGACATTAACAGCAGAAATAAGATGTATGATAGAATAAAGTCCCATAGCTATCTGAGTTTTTGATATGATAGTAGAATCTTCAAAAGTTTTGTACTTCCTCCAAACAAGCAAGGACTTGAGTTGGTCTTCTTTTTAGGATAAAAATGTCAAAAAAGCATGAAGTCTCATATTTTTTTGCCTGGAAGCTAGGGTGTCAAAGATTTTAATCAATTGATTTAAATCAACGATTAAATCGTGATTTTAATCAACTGATTTAAAAAACAAGTGGGTAAGTCTGATCATAGATCGCACAAAGGGTTTCGTTTAATATTCCTTTCAAAACGTACAGTATATTTATCGCCATGGAACACCTTCTAAATTTTGACAAACCCTTCCTAAACTATCGTAAAGCTTCAAACAGATTCGCCTTGTTATATTTCCTCATTTTGTTCGTCCCTCCCCCCGAAATGCTACGATATATCACATGACGGGTATCAGCCAAATTTAGAAAAGTGCCCTCCTTGGGGGGGGGGGGGCGAACTGGGGTAATGGTCACCATGATTTTTGACGCGGCCTGATGTTTAAAATTTTTGTTATGTTTTATAAGCTATATTAAAGTTTGAAACAGATCGTCCAGCTATATTTCCTAAATTTGTTCGCGCCCCTCCTCACCTCCCCCCCCCTCGAAATGCGACATGCCATTCTTCTTTATACTTTTTTATCATGTGTTATAAAGTATCTTAAAGTTTAAAACAGATCGCATTGTTAGATTTCCTACTTTAAATGAAATCGCGGCCTGTTAGTTCCGCATTCCATCACCAGGGAGCGCACTCTATTCTTAACAAAAGCGTATCTGAACGGAACTCCTTTACACAACCTATCAGTAGATATGTTACTCGAGGCGGTGGCGGTCTTCAGCAAGAATTTAAGATGTTTGTTAAAATTACTATTCGGAAATAGTGATAATTTAACTTTTGACATATTTATAGTTAATAAGTAGCATGTATCTGAGGATTCCGTCAAAAAAAAAAAAAAAAAGTACCTAAAACGGTATGAAACAAGAAGGTAAAAAAAAAAAAAAAAAGAAATCTATCGCCCCTCTCCCCACCTGCCCGAAATTTCACGCTCCATTTTTTATAAACTTTTCTTATGTTTTATAAACTATTTTAAAGTTTCAAACAGATCGCTTTGTTAGATTTCCTATTTTAAATGAAATCGCGGTCTGATAGTTCCACATTCCACCACGAGGGAGCACACTCTATTCTTAACAAAACTGTATCTGAACGTAACTCCGTTAAACAACCTATCAGGAGATATGCTAGTCGAGGGGGTGGCGGTCTTAGCCAAGAACTTAAGATATTTACTTAAATTTCTATTCGAAAATAGTGGTATGAACACTTATAAAATTTTTGATATTGAATAAGTAATAGTTTTCTCATCACGCCATCAAAAAACCGCACGCAAAACAGTACAAAACGCCCTGTTATTGTATTGTATTTATGTGTCGTGGAGTATTGTACAGGGTGTCCAGCGAATAAGACCCTGATTTCAAAATTAAATATCTAAAAAACTAAGATCAATAGGACTATGCGGTAAACGGTTTGTTTATTAGCTAAGCTGTAAAAATGTTATGCAGAAGTTGCAAAATTTAGTTGCAAAAACTGTTAACAGATGGAACTGCTTCGAAGTTCAGAGCAATGGCGTCTCATTCCTAGATGGCTCCTTACGTAAAAACGAATATTGGGAAAGTCCATTTTTTCATTGCGGTGATATGCAGAAGTGACATCTGGTCACAGAATTATTGCATCAGCTTTAATTTTGGAAAATTTCAATTAATAGAATTTTCAAAAAAAATTTAGAAATCATTATAAGAATTTTTTAAATATTTTATTAAATTCAATTTTTAATGGCATATAATTATTTAAATCAAAATGCATATATTTAGAAAAATAATTTTGTACTTTTTATTTATTTTTTATATTTTTAAATCACGGCATAATATTTTGATATTATTGTTTATACCTGAATTATTATAAATAAAAAAGTAATTTTTCACTTTTAATTTATTTTTAAATCGCGGCATAATACTTTGGTTTTAGTACAACGCATATATTTCTTTTCTTTGTAAACAAAAATTTAGAGACAGAAATTATGCATTAAATTATTTCTTTTTTAAAAGGAATTGATGATAAGTCATATCATCAACGTCAAAGCAAAAGTATTTCGGATGCTGCATTCCTTTCGAACACGTCGGATCCTATCGCTAGAAGCTGCACCATATTTCTGTGCCCAATGATAAAAAAAAAATGAAAACGAGTTTTTAAAATTAAAATTATTTTTTAACTTAATTAATTTTTTTTAAATAGAAACTTTGTATTTTTTCATTCAAACTATTCTCTACAATTAAAAAAAAATGATTTATGAATCATTATTATAAATGCTCAGTGATTTTTAAAAAAGGGGTTTCTTTTAGCTTAATTAAATTTCAAAACCAGAAACTTTAGATTTTTTTATTCAAACTTTTTTCACAGTTTAAATAAATATTAAAAAGTAAAAATTCCCATTTTTTTCAAATCATCCTCTACTTGGATTCGATTCCACGATCTACCAATTAGGAGAGAAAAGACATACCACAGAGATATTGGTAACCGGACCGAAGTAGCTTATAACAAAATTTGAAACAAATCTCAATTCTGTCAACACATGGCTCCGCTTCTGCACATTACCCAAATAAAATGTTTTTTAAGTTCTTATATAATGATTGCTAAACTTTTTATTGAAAATTCTATTAATGGAAATTCTCTAAAATTGAAGCTGAGGCAATAATTCTGTGACCAGTAGCCTTCACTGCTGCACATCACACCAACGAAAAAGCGGTTTTCCCAATTTTCGTTCTTCCATAGGAAGCCATCTAGGATTGAGACGCTAGGGCTCTCGACTTCAAAACACAATTTATAGGCATTGCGATTACAGCGCCATCTGTTAGCAGTTTTTGCGAGTATTTTTTAAACTTCTGTACAACATTTTTACAGCTTAGCTAATAAACAAACCGTTTACCGCATAATTCTATCGATCTTTGTTTTTGAGATATTTAATTTTGAAATCAGGGTCTTATTCGCTGGACACCCTGTATTTATGTGTCGACGGTGTTCTGAAGAGACCGCTGCACGTAGAGCTACAAAATTTGGGGAAAACGTACTTCTATACATGAAGTTTTGCACCTCGAAGGCCGATTTTCGATTTTTTGATTAGATTTTCTATAATAATCTCTCTATTCTAAAAAAAAGTAACTCCCGCTGTCACCGCCGCCGCCGCCGCCGCCGCCGCCGCCGCCGCCGGTTTTGAATTTTTTGTGACCGGAGGTCTTTCTTCGTTAATATTAAGAAAAATAATGCATACAAAATTATGAAAATTGGTAGTATTATACAGAAATGTTTGATAAACACGCTGATGTAGACAGTTTTCAAATCGAAGAATTATTTTAAGAGATATTTAATGCTAAAGTTGGACAAAATCGTTCCATTAAAAAAGTTTTATAGGAGCAAAAACTATACATCGGAATTTAATACTTTTTAGATCATTTTATACGTTATAATTTCCCGGTGTGCAGAAATAATTTATTTTTTTAATTTGACTCATTTTTCGAGGTTTCATTTCTATTTTAAATTCAAATTTTCAGCATTTCGAGAGATATTTTTTTACTTATTTCAGAAAATTGTACTAATTTAACCTGTTGCCAAACTGTATAAACAACGGAAACAATAATGTTTGCTTCAAATTAAAAATTTATTTACGCGTGACTATTATAAACAGAAAAGAAAAACTTTCAAATTAGAATTAAATAATTACGTATAAAAAGCAGGAACTTATTGAAAATTACTTCATCTATAATGACACGTGAATTTTAACAGAGAAAGGATATTGTAAAGTAATAAATTCATTAACATGCGTTAGAAGTCTTAAATAGGAGAAATTACATCACATTTACGTCACATTACACTTATTACGTAAAATGAACAAAAAATAATATTGCAAAATAGTAGTTTAAATTTAAAAATAGCGCGAGACATTTACTTGATATTTTGAGATGAACTTTTCAACTATTTTTTTTTTTTTTTTTTTTTTTTTTTTTTTTTTTTTGACAGCGCAAATAATATTTCATTTCTAATAAAAGCATTTTCACGTGAATATTAAAAAGGGAAAGAAAAGTTTGGTGAAAATTACGTCAGATTAAAAACGATATATTTAAAATGTTTTATTTAAAAGGACTTTCTTTTCGCTTTGTTAAAAAACACCGGGAGACAAAGACTCTGTTTACTTAATTCATTTTATATTAGATGATTTTGAAATGCCATTGTATCTTTTAACAGCAGCTGATTTTCCCGTAAAATTCCCCAATCAAAGAGAAATGAATAGAAACCCGTTTATAGGGCGATCGCCTTTGTTTTTTTAATTATAATTCAATCTTCCAAAAAAATTCAATTAAAGCTGATCAAATTAGCGTGCTTTTAGAGACTGCAGTGTCTGAACGGGGGGTTGGCGAGCGTAGCTCGTAGGGGGCCGAGCCCCCTAGTAATAAAGAAAAAAGTTTGTGTGTGAGTGTGTCGATGGTGTTCTGAAGAGATTGCTGCAAGTAGAGCTACAAAATTTGGGGAAAAGGTACATACTCTATGCATGAATTTTTTCACCTCGAAGCCCGATTTTCGATTTTTTGATTAGATTTTTTTAATTTATTTTTTATGCGATTTTTAGCATTTTTTAAAGTTTCGAGCGAATTTTTCCACATTAGTGAAAGGAATTCGGTTTCATCATTTTAACCCAATATAGTAAATTCTGTTCTCTTTTCAATAAAGATTATTCGGAATTCATACAACAATTTTGAATTTTTAGCGAAATTGTTTATGCGATTTTTAGTGTTTTTTCTCATTTTGCGGCTATTTTTTAATATTGGTAAAAGGAATTTGGTTTCAAACTTTTAGCCTAACGTAATTTTGAATTTCAGCGATTTTTAATGCGATTTTCAATGCGATTTTTCTAGATTTTTTGAATTCAGCGTCGATTTTTTGTCATTTATGAATTATTTCCGTTTACAATATTTTACCCCATTAGAATAAATTTGACCCCTGCTATTTTTTAATATTTAAAGATTTTTAATGCATTTTTCAATGCGATTTTGAGCGTGTTTTCAAATTCTACAGCGAGTTTTTGACATTGGAAAATAAAATTTGGTTTCAGACTTTTAGCTAATACAGTAAATTTCGCCATTTACGATTTTGAATGTTATCGATTTTTAATGCGATTTTCAATTCGATTTTTAGCGATGTTTCAAGATTTTTATGTGCCGCGTCGATTTTTTATCATTCAGGTAATATTTTCGACTGCAATGTTTTACCCATTACAGTAAATTTTGAATTTGGTTTCAAACTTTTAGACTGAAATACAAAATTTCATCATCTGGAATTGTTTAATTTTCGCAGTTTTTAATGCGATTTTTAGCGATTTTGCGAGATTTTTTATGTTTCACTTCGATTTTTTGTCATTCATGAAAAATTTATGTTTGCAATGTTTTACCCGATTAGAGTAAATTTTTACTCCTGGGATACTTTTATATTTAGCGCTTTTTAGTGCATTTTTCAATGCGGTTTTTAGAGTTCCACGGTGGATTTTCTATATTCGGAAAAGGTATTTGGTTTCAAAATTTTAGCCTAATTTAGTAAATTTTGCCATCTACGAATTTTGAATCTTAGCAATTTTCAATGCGATTTTTAGTAATTTTTTGAAATTTTTGCATTCAGCGTCGATTTTTTGTCATTCATGAAATATTTCCGATTACAGAGTTTTACTCCATTAGAGTAAATTTTGACACCTACAATTTTTTAATATTTAGCAATTTTAGTGCATTTTTCAATGCGATTTTTAGCGGTTTTTCGAGTCTCACGGCGGTTTTTAGACATTCGGAAATAAAATTTGGTTTCAAACTTAGCCTAATATAGTAAATTTCGCCATTTACGATTTTGAATTTTAGCGAATTTTAATGCTATTTTCAATGCGACTTTTAAACGGTTTTAATAGTTTCACGGCGGTTTTTCGACATTCAGAAATGGAATTTAGTTTTAAACTTTTAGCCAATACAGTACATTTCGCCCCCTAGTTATTTTTAATGCGATTTTTCGAGAATTTTTACATTTCGCATTGATTTTTTGTCATTCATAAAAGATTTCCGATTACAGTTTTTTACCCTAATAAATGTTGACCTCTACGATTTTTAAATACTTAGCGATTTTTAATGCAATTTTTAGCGATTGTATGAATACCGCGTTGATTTTTTGACATTGGTAAAAGGAATTCAGTTTCCTCATTTTAGCTTAATGTAGCAGATTTTGTCCTCTACGAATTTTTAACTATAGCCGTTTTTAATGTGATATTTAGCGATTTTTAGAGATTATTTGCGCTTTGCGTCGATTTTGTTATTTATGAAAGAATTGCTCGATTAATGTAAACTTTGTACCCTGCTATTTTTAAATTTTAAGCGATTTTTAATGAATTTTTCAATGCGATTTTTAGAGTGTTTTTAAGTCCTGCGACGATTTTTTCCTAGTCGGAAAAGAAATTTTGTTTCTAACTTTTAGCCTATTGAAGTAAATTTTGCCATCAACGATTTCGGATTTGAGCGATTTTTAATGCGATTTTTAGCGTTTTTCGAGAGTTTTATGTTCAACGTCAATTTCTTGTCATTCTTAACATATACGATTACAGTGTTTTGATTCGATTTTTTTAAATTAATAAAATAATTCAGATTACAATATTTTACCCCATTTTAGTAAATTTTGTCCGCTGCTATTTTTGAATATTCAGCTATTTTTAATCCATTTTTCGATGCAATTTTTAGCATTCTTTCGAGTCTCGCGGCGATTCTTTGACATTCGGAAAAGAAATTTGGTATCAAACTTTTATCCTACTATAGTAAATTTTGCCTTTCGTGATTTTTGAATTTTAGTGATTTTTAATGCGATTTTTAGCGACTTTTCGAGTTCCGCGGCAATTTTTAAACATTGGTAAAAGGATTCCGGTTTCTAACTTTTAGCCACGTATAGTACATTTTGTCCTCTACGCTTTTTGAATTTTACCAATTTTTAATGCGATATTCAATGTGATTTTTAGCGATTTTTAGAGATGTTTGGCGTTCCGTGTCCATATTTTGTTATTCATGAAGGATTTTCGATTACAATGTTTTCCACCTTAATATTAAATTTTTACAGCAGTGACTTTTAAACATGTAGCCATTTTTAATGCAATTTTCAATGTGATTTTTTAGCCATTCTTCGAGTTCCTTGTCTATGTTTTGATATTCGGAAACTGATTTTCGATTTCAAACTTTTTGCCTAATTTAGTAAATTTTTCGATTTAAATGTTTTATCCTTTAATAGTAAATTTTTGCCCTAGCGATTTTTAAAGCGATTTTCAATGCGATTTTTCGGTTTTTGACATTTTTAAAAAGGAATTCTGTTTCAAACTTCTAACCTAATAGGAATTTGATTTCAAACCTTTAGCTTATTATGAAAAATGTTCTGCTCTGCTATTTTTATAGCGATTTTTAATGCGATTTTTAATGCATTTTTTAGCGTTTATGTTCTTTTTTTAAAGTTCGCGGTGAGTTTTTGAGATACGGAAAAGGAATTAGGTTTCAAACTTTTAGCCTAATATAATAAATTTTCTCCTGTGCGATTTTTGATATTTAACCGATTTTTATTGCTTTTTTTAGCGTTTTCCCCCGTTTCACGAGTTGACATTCATCAAAGGAATTAGATTTGAAACTTTTAACTAAATATAGTAAATTTTGACCTTCGTGATTTTTGAATTTTTTGCGATTTTTAATGCGATTTTTACGTTTCTTCGCGATTAGCTGCGAATTTTTGATATTATAGTAAATTCTCCTTTCTTTTCAATAAGGTTTATTTGGATTTCGTTTTGCGATTTTCGAATTTTTCGTTAATTTTTTATGTGATTTTTAGTGTATTTTCGCGATTTTCTACGATTTTTACACATTAGTAAAAGGAATCCAGTTTCAATCTTCTAACCCAATATATATATATTTTTTTCTCTTTCCGATTAATCTTATTCGAAATTCGTGCACCGATTTTCGAGACTTTTTATTGGGATTTTCAGAGCTTTTTCGCAATTCGTGCTGTTTTTTGACGGACCTGTGGGCAACGACGGGCAGATTAGCTAGTCTGACATAAAAATAATTTCATTTAAAAATATTTAAATCTAATATAATTTGCAATGTCATAATTTTCTTTAAGTAATCAAATTATTCATTCTTTTATATAAAATAAGTATAGTAAATTTCTGCAAGTAAAAGAATAAAATAGCGAGAATTTTATTTTCTCATTCTACTTTTGCAAAAATAAATTTATAGCAAATATTGGAGTTAAGAATGAAAGAATCATATCTGCTCAACAGTTATTATAAAAGAATGTAGAAGAGAAAAATAATTGGTATAAATATTTTAAGAACAGTGAAAGCTTCTTCAGTGTAGGTTGTTTAACTTTGTAACTCATATACACCAACCCAGATAGTATTTTTAATTTGCAGAAAATTTGCAGCAGTCTTGCTTTGAAAACCTGCAAAGTTGCAGCAAGCTCAGCATGAAAAGACTGAAAGTTCATAACAAGACTGCAGCAAGATAACGCAAACGCCGAAGTCACCACACTTTGAACTTGCAGCTAACTTGTCGTGGAAGTTAAATTCATGCTGTATCAAATTTATTGCAAATTAACGGCAAACAAGTAATCAAAAATACTGCAAAGTGCATGGAAAGTGCAAAGTGCATGGAAAACCTTTCCATGCTCCACTATCTGCTTACAACTGTTACACTATAAGTTTAACTCCTTCGTAAGGGTCCATAGGATCAGGTCTATTGATGATAACACACCGTCAGAAGGTGCATGCATCGTTTTCATCACCATAAACAAATTAAGGTAATATTTGTACTTTCCAATACGAGCCTTTTTGGTATTTGATAAGTATAGCGTTTAGAAAAAGCGGTGCCGAATAAAATTTCTGCAATTTCTGCGTATGTGCTGATTGTCTATTCTCTCAACAGAGGGATTTTTTGCTTTCGTCGCTTTCGTGAATTAAAGACAGTCTTGCCATCAGTTTCACAACAAACTACTCATGCAAGTTGGTGATGGTATACCTTGCGGGAAATTTGCTGCGAATTTCTCAATTCAAATTTGTCACAGCAAGATAATGTCAGAAACAAAATCAAACTTGCTGCTAATGTTCATGCTATCTGGAAAAAGGTCGTTCCATGTCACGTGTGGGACAGCTTTTCTCCATATTTCTGCTGTTTTAACGCTATTATTATAGCCTCAAATTAAAACAACCATGCTAATATGAAAATCTAGAGTTTTATGGTATTTTTAATGTACAGTTTATGTTTTAGCAACTTATAAGTCAATACATATAGGTATTTATGTAAGTGTCGCGCGCAGGACATTTTGTCGGTTTTTCATGGAATGGCCCTGAAACGGGCAGTTTACTAAGGTCTAGGGTTTAAAATCTAGAGATTTTAAAACCTATTAAAGGACCATTCCATACCACGTGTAGAACAGCTTTTCTACATATTACTGCTGTTTTAAACATGCTATTGTATCCTCAAATCAAAACAACTGCGCTAATATGAAAATATAAGTTTATTGTTAATTTTAACATATAGTTTATATTTTAACAACTTATAAGTTAATAGATATACTTATTTATATAAACGCCAGGTGCGGGACATTTTGTCAATTTCTAATGGAGTGGCCACAAACGAAAAAAATTAATAATTAGGGATTGAAAAGGCAGCAAAATTTCTTTCTTAAAAAAAAAAAAAAAAAAAAAAAAAAAAAAAAACAATTAAAAGCTAATAATCCCCACACAGAGGTAATACTGCTATTATTGAACATTTTTAGGATTTCAGATAGCTATTCTTATACTTACTCTGTATGTAAGTATGAATGGCTTTAAATCATTTTTATAATTTCTTTAGTTAGCATACACATACATGTGTGTACGTTTAGATTTAGACGGTTAACAGTACAAATGCAAAACAAGCTGCAAATAATATGTGTTAGTTTTATTATTTGAGCTACTAACTAATGAAATTAATTATTTGCGGTTTTTTTAATTATGTAATTATTTACTATTTCCACTAGGCCACTTTTTAAGGGCCCTGTTGAAATTGGCAAAATATACTCCGCTTTTTTTAAAAATATTGAAATTAGCTTGTAGCTGTAGCCAGAGATTTCTTTTAAAAAACTTCCCCATTCCACAATACATATTTCTAAATCCATGTGCCGAAGATCTTGCAAAAATGATAGAACTTTATTTCTTTAGAAAAAATGGGATACTAATAAAACATGTTGTTATTTAATTGTACTTTTCAATCTGTAATTCATAAAATTATTAAAAGTTAATGCCGCTTTATTTATTGTACAAAAAAAAAAAAAATTCTTATATCGTTACTAAACACATTACTAATATACTTCTTCATGAAATAGTGCCTTTTTTGTAACTAGCATCTTGCCCCCTTTTCTTTGTAGAATGAATACTAAATTATTAATTATCATTTTAGTAATTAAAGCATAAAAATGTGTATTATGTTACTAATTAGAGAGTTAATTGTTTAATAATTATTAATTTTAAGTAGTGTTAACAATTAAATATTAAATGCAATTATTAATAATTTTAATAAATGTAAATATCACTAGAATTTAATATAGTTTTACATAATCATTACAAAATAGTAATGTACAGTGCATGTAAAAACTTTAAGGGCAGCAAAAATTTTGATAAATTGAAAATGCGACAAGTGAAATTGTAATTTAATGTTGATCATAAAGTGAAAATACTAATATAAAAGTCAACAGAATGTATCTGTGTCCATTATATTGCGAAAAAATCATAATTATGCAAAAAAAAACTCTATCTTTGACTGTGTAAAAACTTTAAGGACACCAGTATTTTTTTATAGAAATGTTATATATAATTATTATTGAGGATCGACCGAAACCGAATTTTGGCGATCTTCCTATTTTTGGTCGAAAACGAAAATGTCCAAAAAATTTTTTAAATACTTAAATTGTATGCTAGATTAATTTTAACACAATTATTCTAATTGGTAAAAAAATCATATTAGATGTAAATTTCCAATTGGGCGAAAAATGTCCGGGCCAGGATTCGAACCAGGGATCTCCTGGCTGAAGTCGCCAGTGCTCTACCATCTGAGCTATCCCGGACGAATCTGGTGGAATTTTTTCACCCAACTAACCTTAATGATTATAGCATCTGGTCTGAAACCTGGTTCAGCTCAACAGAATAAATCCCAGGTAATGGAACTCCAGAAATCGCTGGATACGTAATTACACTAGATTAATTTTAACACAATTATTCTAATTGGTAAATAAATCATATTAGATGTAAATTACATCTAAATTACATCTATGATTAAATTACATCTAATATGATTGTGTTAAATTGTACGCATTATATAAGTAATTAATACATACATAAATATATTATTAATTATACGTATTTATTATATATTCATAATAATTAATTAATTGTGCTTACTTATGAAATATACATAATTATTAATTATACGTGTGGCCCAAATTGTCTCTTTGTGTCTTAGATCCAAACCTTTTTTTCCCGATACAAAATAAAATACGCGTTTTATCATTATAACATACTAGGGGACAAAGCCAGGCTTACCGGGTAACAGAATATAGGTGAAAATCATCATATATTTAATTTCTGATATCAATATCTTTTCTTCTCTGCACATACTAAAAATACAGCGATGAATGAGGTACGTTTCGAAAGGTTCTGCAAGAGGCTTTTGATGTAAATAGTATATATTTATATATCGTTAAAACGCGTTGTTTCATTTTAAAAAAATGCAGTTAATGTAAAAAACGTATCAACAAATAATCTCAATGATTGCGGCGAGAAAGCCTCGCGCGGATCTACTGCCCCCCCCCCCTTTTTTTTTCTTTTGATAACTCTAATAATTTTTTTAGAATGCCTATTAACAATGCTAAAAATTCTATTTGTATGAAAAACAGCAAAAATGCGTTCAAATAAAGTTTTGAAATGTATTTTCTTATTGGTCTCACGTCGGGATTTAACAACCTAAGAAATCGTCAAAGATCGCTATTTACAATCAACCTTTCTGATTCGGTTCATTTTATTAGTTTAAGCGCGAAATTTGATTACATATCTTAAATTTGTGTTTTATTTATATTTTATTGTTTTACTTATTGATTAAGGATGTGTTAATTTCATTATACAATATAAGCTGGCACAATTGATGAGCTATTTATATTAACTTAAGTGCAAACAGATTTATATTTCACAATCGACTGCACACGATAAAGATAGATTTGAAAAAAATTCATGCTCGAAAATTATTTTTAAAACAATAAAAATTGAGTAAATGACGATATTGTTTTCAAACAAATTGCGATATAGTTTTCAAACAAATTACGATACAATATTCAAACAAATTGCATTTGAAAGTACATTTTCCTTCTATTCGACGGTGTAAAAATTGAAAATATGCCACCCTTAGCAGTTTAAAAAAATTAAAAAATTGCAGTAAAAGAGAAATTTGATCGTCTACTGTTGCCATCTGCAAAATGACGTAGGCGTTACGCACAGACACGTTTGTCTTTCATAATATAGATAGATAAAAAGGGAGCTGTACATAAGCTCTAAAATGTACAAATGTGAAATTTTATAAATGAGTACCATAAACTTATAATTGAACACAAAAATATTAAAACACCGAAAGATCAAAAGTAACTAGATATTATTTATTTTAGTAAGAGAAATGCAGTTCCTTGCTTTTAAAATCTGAAAAAGTTATTAAAACTGACATTCCTTATATAAGTTCATAAATTGTGAATTATAATAAAAACTTCTAAAAAGCTTATGAATGGGATTATCGGGATAATATTTTCAAAAATAAATTCATATTTCGAGATTCTTCTCTTTGTTATCTCTGTCGCAAATTCCACAAATTGGAATAAGAATCAAAATACCGTAGCAGGATCACAAAGAAAATTTATTTCATAATTCTAACAATGACCCACCGGATTTATTCGTAAAAAAATGAATGTATGGGCAGAGTGTTTTAAGAGATTTTTAAACAGAGCTCTTTTTATCGTCCGGGGGAATTGGACAGTGTAGTGGAATTTAATAATAAAAAAAAATCTCTGTTGTTTAGAATGTCTTTTAAGCGGAGAGGTAAGAGATCGTGCATTAAAATGTGTTATTTTGTGTTTTGACTTTTATTATTGGAAAAAAGTAAAAATTAAAACGAAATAGAAGCGTAATATATTTTTTGTAAAGTACAATTCTGTATTGCTTGAATGATGTAACTTCTTTTTAATAAAAAAAATAAACTTCCCTTAATTTGTTAAAACAATACTTTTTGGTTACACCTTAAACTAAGAAATAGAACAATGAAATAAAAATTAAGTTGATTGCACTTTGAAATATAATTTTCAGCTTTTCCAAGTTTTCTCAAATTTTGTACGTTCGTGAGAATGAAATGAGCGATAGAAATTTACAGTACAGTTTATTACAAATGTTCTTAACATCTCACATTCTAATTTAAAGCGAACTTGATTTGAGAAATTTTCTAGATAAAGATTTTGCTTCAAATTTGGCCGACAAGTTACTAAGGAATTAGCCAAGATCATTTTTTCGCTGAGGTCTATATTTGCATTAATCGGTTTCCTGTTACTGCGAATCTACTTCTACAGGGCATCATCTTCAACGCATTCGTGGAATTAGATAAAGTAGTGTGATTGAGCGTAAAAAGGAGAAATCGTGCATTCATTTCTTTTCTTTTTCTTTTTTACTATTTTTAATGAAAAAGGATGTGAATTAAAATGAAATGTACGCATAGTCAACATCTTATATGCTGTTTTATACTGGCTATAGAAAGCGATATCCTTTTTTAAACAAAACTATAAATGTAAACTACACTGCTCAAAACAATTAGGGGATATTATGATTTTTGATATAAACTGTGGATGGTGAAATGTTTTGTTGACTGTTATATGATTTATATGTGTTGTAAGATATATGAAAAGAAAATAAGCAAAGAACATGGGATAATTAAATGTTTATTTGTCGGTAAACAAAAAATGTGATTTATCGGATAATAATGAGTTTCAATAGGGGATATAGTTTCCCTTGACTGAAAGTAATGTAGAAGAGAGTTTTCCAACTGCTGAATTGCTGGTGGGGTGATAAGCGACAAACCCTTCTCCCTAGAAACTACCAAACATGTTCTACGGGTTCATGTTTGTGGAATATGCTTGCCAATCCATTCGAAGTATTCCTTCGTCGAAAACTAAATTGTCCAATAGTCGAGCACGATGTGGTCTGGCGTTATCATCCATCTGAACAAATTCATACTCGATTGCTGCAGCGTAAGGGACCACAATATATCGCTGAGCCGTCAGTGTTCCATTCCTGATAATGTACAGGTCGTTGCGATCATTGATAGACATACCGACCCAGACCATCACTCCGCCTCCGTCAAATCGGACAATTTTGTGCACAAATGTTGGATTTTTCAGAGTACCACGTTCTCTCCTGATCGTAATCAGCCTATTTTCAGGTTGTACACTAAAGCGGGAAGGTTCGTGAAGAGCACGTTGCACCACTCATCACGTTCCCATCTGAGATGCTCTTGTGCACACTTCTGCTGGAAGGAATGTGGCTCGCTGTTAAAGAAACACAAATCATAGTTCAGCGAGCATACAAACCGAAATGAGGGAGTTGGTTTTGAACAGTTTAAGTTGAAACTATGGACCTAGTAGCCTTCTAAAGGTGCTATTGCAATAGAGCGGCGTTCATATTGCGGTTTCTTCAGGCAGGTAATGTTAAATACCGATCCTCATTTTGTGTTGTTGCATGCGTAAGATCTTGTCCTGTTCTTCGGCTAACATTTCTAGTTTCCAAAAATCGATTCCATAGCCTGGAAACGACACTTTGTAAATTTCCGAACACTTCCTCTACACCAGATTGCGTTTGACCCGCCTCTAAACGACCGATGGCCACCTTCCAGGCTAACAATTCAGTTAGTCATGTTGTTGAGGCATCGTATTCGCTATTAAAAAAACACTCAACATGTGTCAATTGTTTTTAATTTTCTTACAATGCGGTGAAGTCGCTTTTCACACCTTATAGACCGGGAGCCGGCAGCACAGACAATCACCTCACCGAGTTCACGGCTGAAATTCCAGAATTAGTTAAAACTCGATTCGCATAATAAAACGCAATCGGTCTGCCAAGTCATATCTTGGTGGCAAACACTTAAAAACCCGATTTTAGTGGTTGACTCGTATGTTTACAATTGTTTTCCTGCTTCCAGTCCTCCATGTTTTCATACTTTTGGGTGCAGGAAAGCACAATGGCAAACCTACGAGTCAACCGCTAAAATCGGATTTTCATGTGTTTTCCACCAAGATATGACTTGGCAGACCGATTGCGATTTAATATGCGAATCGAGTTTTAACTAATTCTGGAATTTCAGCCGTGAACTCGATGAGGTGATTGCCCGTGCTGCCGGCTCCCGGTCTATTATCTAGAACGTGTCGTTTCCTACGTCACAGTCAAAATTTGCATATTCTCAACTTTGTAAACATTATAACTTTCCTTTTAAACCTCTCTTCTTTCATTTTTATTAAACGAGCTGTGGATAATATAGTCGTTTCCTACCAAACTCATAATATCCCCTAATTGTTTTGAGTAGTGTAATTTGTTTAAAAATTAGTTTTAGCTAAGAAGTAAATTTACAAAACGAAATACAGAAAGATGAATAGCTATGATTACACTAAGAAATATAATTTTTGTATTTAAGTGTTTAGCAAAAACTAATTAAACTCTACGATTAGTTTATTTGCGTGACGCAAATTTTTATAAGATGTTAGTTGGGAATAATTTTATTCATGACTAGGCCCGGTTAATGGGAAATGTGAAGTGAACATTAAACTGAACAATCAGTCAGTTGTAACTTCTGTTCTTTGTACTCATTAACTTATATTCATCACGTTCAATGTTTTCTAAACGCCCAAAGCTTTTATTTTTAATCATATGTCATATCTAGAAATATTTTCGTATTCTAGCTAAAAAAGAAAATATATTTTTTACGTTTTAGTGCACTTTAAATTAAATAAAACCTTTATTTTATTTTTTTAAATAATTATATACATAATATATATATATATATATAACTTTTGGTTTCATTTAATATTATAAAATCATTTCTTGCTACGAAAGAAAGAAAATATAGGTACCCGGACATTTATCAAGAAATATGAAAAGGTTGTTAACAAATCCGAAGAAAGAAAAAACAATGGGTAAATGGAAAATTATTCCTTTTTGAGCTAAAAAAAAGTCCTCCAGGCATGTATACCGGGAGGAAATGGTTATAGCTTCTTTATTTCTTGGTTTTTAAGATTTTAGCTAATTTTACTCGAAAACATGAAGCTAAAATACGAGAACACGGATTATAGAAGATTCATTCCCAGTTATCGCCAGTATTGAATTTGAATTTGAGTTTTCTTAAATTAGTCAGCTATAGCTAAATTATATCCAAATATGGCGCTATTTCGGCAAGTGTCGACAAGCTTGCCGAGAATTTGATGGTGGCGGATATGAATGTATATTTTAAAGCGTATCAGAGTTAGAACAATCGTTACAGAAAACGTACATTAGAAGTAAAACTTCTAAAAGTCAACCTAAAGCATAAATGTGTGCTCCGCACAAAGTTTACATCATAGTGATGCGGGCAACAATGTAGTTGCAACAATGGAGCTATTTTTCCAATTAAAATTATACAATTGCAAATGTTATATCTATGAGGCAAAATGCAAATTTTGTGCTGACGTTTTGGGTTGCTTTACTGAAGGGAACCGGATTTTTTTTTTTTTAATTATACACGTATTGTCATGCAAGATAAGTGTGGCGAATTTCAGTTCAACAGTTTAATCAGAAGTTGGTTAAATAAACCCAAGATTCCAGCCATGCGAACATACAAAGCGAGTTAAATAAAGCCTTGTAAAAACTAAATAAGATAAATAACGTTCATTACATTAAGAAGCATAATTTTCTACTGTACTCCTTCAAATAGCAAATTTTCTAAAATGTATAATCTCGTGCATCAGGTTTAGATAAAATATTAAATGACGTTCTTTCAAATGTCCTGGATATCGTATTTTCCCGAAAGTAATACCTAACCAGAAAATAACCCCTATGATTATTTTCAATATGTTCGTAATATAAGCCCAGACACAAAAATAAGCGCTATTTAAAAATTAAACCCGATTCTATTATATTATTATTATTATATCATTATTACTTTATAATTAACACTTTAACTTAAAAAAATCATTCACGAGTGAGTCATTTAAAAAAATATATTTCATTGAAAATACTGATTTTATTAAAATATGATTTAATTTTTTTTAAAGAAATATGAAGAAAAAGCAATAAACCGCTTTTTATTAATTGTCGAAACATCAAATGGAGGCTGACCGCAGATTACAAGGTTTTTTAGGGTTCCGTACTTAAAAAGTAAAAACGGAACCATTATAAGATCACTCCTGTGCCTGTCTGTCTTTCACAGCCCTTATACTCGCAAATTATGCAACGTGGAAAGTTCAAATTGGGGGAAAGTAATAAAGACTATTGACCCACATATTTACAGATTAATAAATATTCATAAATATATTTAGAAAAAAATGTAGAGGGGTTAATTAAGTTACTTGAAAAAAAAAATCTTTTCTTTGTATATCGTGTGGGGTATAGTGTGAAAGCTTTCGTAACGCTGAAATCAAAACTATATTTCATTCAACTTTAGGTATTACATTTTCAAAGTTATAGTGGAAAATGTCGTGCAAAAATATGTTCCCCCCACCCCATCTAATTCCGAATCTATTGAAACTAAAATTATGAAAAAATTAGAGGTAGTAGACAATAATTTAAATGTTGCAGGAAAATTATAGCGATTATCCTAGGTCACATAGTTTTTGAGAAAATCGCATTTTTCCGTTACACTCAAATTTCGATTTACGGGCTTCAGCAAAAGTGTTGAGCAGAGCTGGAGGTACCTATCGTAACAGAAGTATAAAAGCATTGTTGATCATGAATTTCGGAAAAAATCGTCGGTAATTAGCCGAGACATTAACCCTTAAAGATACAGACGGTTTGGACATACATAATGACAGGGACGGCGTACTCTATGCTCCATCGGCTTTTAAAGCCTAGATAACAAATTTTAAGGATATGTTTATGTAATGCAATGCCCAGTAACAGTATAAAAGCAATAAACTTCAAATTGTTAAAAAGACTAATTTAATGAGAATTAATCAAATACTATGGGAATCGCGACTAGTTTCCATTGAGTGGCTCTCTCAATACACCTACTATGTCTTTAAAGGTTAACTAAAAACCTACATGTAAATACCCTTCCTCACGGAATCGTAAATATCCTCCAGGAGGAAAATGTTTGAATTCAACTCTGTAAACCAAATACGCCATAGGAATAAAGAATTCAAAGAAAATAAATACAAATACATACAAGATAAAAGAAATTGAAAACAAAATTTAATGCATAAACATGTACAAATAGTTTTATGTTTATATAGGCATAAACTGTATAAAAAAATTAATCCAGATATACCAAAAAAAAAAAAAAAAAAAACTTGCATGAAGATAGTAATCCATTATAAAAAAATTAAAAAAATAGTGTACCAAGCGTACCGTCCTCGAAATTTATTACTTACTTTTCAAAATTTATGATCACATAACTGGTCCAATTTTAGCAACTTAATTTGGTCCAATTACGGCAACTGCGCCCTTTTTTAAAATAGATAATCTCAAGACTAAGAACAAAAACGAAATCAAACAAATCCGCGTGAAAAATATGCGCAATAAACAGATGAATTTATATATGTATATGAAAACATAACAACTTACCTTAGTTTTAAAGTATTCACTTACGTTTAGTAGGAAAAAAGTAGATCAAAACAGCTAACTTTAGGTTTTTTAAAATTGTCTGAAAACAACACGTGGTAGGCGGTTGCTTCTTTTATAATCATGAGTGACGTCATTCTGATGAGTAGGATTTCAGCGGTAGATGGCGTCTCTTCCTGTAATTAACGGCAGAATGGCAACGGTCCAATTAAAGCGGCGGACCAAATTAGGCTACTCTCCCCTATTATCGCGTGACAAAAATAAGATCCTTTCAAAATGTCAGCCATGCTAGAAATTGAAAGGGCTATAACAAGCAGCCATTTTTTAAGATATAGACGAAACGAAAAATGCTCCAGAATCTTTGTATCAAGCCCAAACACATAAGAAAAAAATCTTTTCCAATATCTAATTTTTTTGTGCCTCATTTTAAATTTAAATTTTTAAAATTTTTTTAAATGGCCGCCATTTTGAAACAAGATGGCGGATGAAGCTGGCCAACGAACTCGGTCGAGACATTGGTATGTACTATGTACACCTGAAATTTTAACCAAATCGGTACATAAATACGAGAGTTACAGTATGACAAAGATCAGATATATATATATATATATATATATATATATCAATTTTGAACGGAGGGTGGTTTCGGGGTCTAGGGGTCATGATCGGTGAAAATATGCCAAAATTTTTCGGAATCGTTTTCCTCCGAACGGCTGCAATAGGTAGCTTTTTGTAATGAAAGCTACCTAATACGTACTTATCTCAATATATTTTGATAACATCACACACACACACACAAAAAAGAAAAACTGTCTCAGTGATAAAAAGTTAATATTCAGTATGTTCGAAAAGTTCGCCATTGCTCACGATACACGTTTGTATTCGTGAGAGTAATTCTGCATGCACATTTCTCAGCATGGAACGTCTATTGCAAGCCTCTTCAATACGACGACATAGATTCATTCTAAAATTTTAAATGCATTGGAAATTAAATCTTTACAGACATTACAGCACAGCACAACGTCACAATCTGCAATTGTGCACTGCTACATTTCCGGAATGTGAATAGGCAAAGTAGAATCGTCGTTCATCAATTTCGGATATTTTTGGGTATGCAGGCGGCGATTTATCTTATCCGTGTGAACCAAATATCGTTTCGTACTAATTAATTGATGCTCTTAAACTTTCTCATTGGAAAATTTGCTATACCTCTTTTCGTTTTCAATTTGCAGTGGCTATCTTCCAAATTTCGCCATTAGAAGGGCTGCTGTCGTTTGAATTAGGTCGGGCGTAGTCGCTTTACTGTACAGTCACCACACTTGTATAGCTGTAGCTCTCTCTGTTCGCAAGTATTTTAAGGTTAAAGGGACTTTCCTTTGCACCCTGTATACTATACAGTTATACCCTACCCTACGTTTTACAGTTTTTACAAAGTCTTATTATTCTTTTAGCAACGGTATTTTTTTAATAATGCACTTACTAATTCATATATTATTGTACGGAACCCTCTGTGCGCGAGTAATACTCGCGCTTGATCGTTTATTTTGTCTTTGTGTATGTCCCGCGATAACTGCCCAAAAGGCATCTAATTAGCTTGATATTTGGTGGTGAGGTATCCGAATTAGAGATATAATTTTTTCTTACATTTTTTTCATTTGTTCGAAAAATATGGAACGTTTTATTTTACGTCATAATGCTTTTCTATGGGAATTAAGGCAATTTTCAAATTTTACCATTCACTGAAAAGAAAAGGGAGCATTTGGATAATTAATTTAAATTTTAAATTATAGATGTTAAAATTTCCCAATGGGAATCTTAAATTATTCTGATGAGTTTAAAATTTTGGCAATAAATGTGTCAGACATTCTAAATTTGTACGTGTATTTTTTGATGGAATTTTTTGCACGTGTTCGAAAAATATAAAACCTTTTAATTTTTATATTTTTTTGTCATAAGCAATTTTTTTCTTTTACTTTACCAGTTGCCAACTAACTCTATTTCCTAACGTGTCAGAAAAAGTAAATTTATTAAAATGTTTCATTCCTCGTGACTTTCCCGATTACGAAAGATAAAAAAAAAAAGGTTTAAATAAAATGTAAAATAGCTACCCTGGAGAGATTCTCTCCTCTCCTCTCTCCTGATGATTTGTTACAGTGTTATTCTAAAGAATTCGGACAATAAACAGATGAAGAGCAGAATATAACAGTTCTTGAAGGTTAAATTTTCTGAATCTTTAGGAAATCTTATATGCTTAGAAATATATATATTACCTAACGTTATAACATTGCGCATTTCAGGATGTGTGAAGTGAGATGAAAATTAAAATGTATTGCAAAGTTGGCACTTAGGCCCTGATCTGAAGATTTACTAGTTATTTTTGTTTGAATTTTACGAATGAAAAAAATGCCCATTTTCAACGAATATTTGGACAAGAAGTGCTCTTTAAGGAATTATATTGCTGAACATGAGAGATAAGAACGAACGGGTCTAATAATAAATGGAATTGCAAGAAAATCAGGACGAAATTCGGGATTGAAGCTATATGGGATGTTCTAGAAAAAGGTGACATGATTGTATTTGAATAAATATAATTTTCTTTGTACTCGAACAAAAGAATTAATGTAGATTTTCGTACAATAACATATGAATAAATTGTTGTAAATGAATAAATGTAAAATGCATGAAAGATAAAAAAAAAAGGGGGGGGGGACATAACCTAAAATAAACCCTAATGAGTCTTTTGGTACAAAGATTAATGTAAGAATCGGTCGTATTTGAGAATAAACATGGTATATTGTATCTTAAGGCTGTTTTCAAATCTAAAGGAGATACTTTCTGACACATTTTTGAAGTACTTCTTGTGCTGATGAAAGCGCATGAAATAGGCCTGTGTTTTTATTCAGGAACTGTGTAATTGAATAGTCTTCCATTTTTTGGGAAAGGCAGAATAAATAAATAAACACACAATCTTACTCAATGGTGCACAAAATATGAACTTTAATAAGCTCACATTTAAAATCTACGCTTCGAGCTGTTTCTACAGTCGTCTTCAGGAAAATATGATGGTAAAAGGGCTCAAAGTTCAGAGACGAAATCTCTTGCACAAACAGCTCGAAAAGTAGATTTTAAATGTTAGTTTATTAAAGTTCGTATTTTGTGCACCATTGAGCAAGATTGTGTGTTTATTTATTATATTTTATGGTGCAATTGTCCAATATGTGATAAGGCAGAAGACATTTCTGAAGATACTGTCAAAGTGGATATTTTGAATCGAATTCCCGACACGGCAGCGCGAAAAAGGGAGGAAACTTGTCGTCACCTGACATGAAACGCTTATAACGCGATAAGTAATTTATTTATGAAAAAATGGAAAAATGCTATTTGATTCCAAATCGTTTCAATAGTCAGGCCTCTACAAATGGTTAATAAATGTTGAGTAAATCCGTTGAGTTCACGTTTTCCAGAAGTCCATAACAACATTCATCAACTTTCAAATACTGTAAATTTACTTTAAGAAAGAATACAATACAAATGAAAGAAAAGCAATGTCTGACATTTCGCCATTGAGTTGTAATTATGAAAAACAGTAATAATAAAACAAGGGAAGATTTAAAGCATAATTATTAATTATATTGAAATGGTAAATGTACTTTTAAATATATTTTTGGAAGTATAAAAAAGTCACGAAAATTCAAATTCCTTTTTCAATTGCTTGCAATAAGTGCATACATTATGAAATGTAATAAAAACTTCTAAAAAACTTATGAAAGGTATTATTAAGCAAATATTTTCAAATATAAATTCATATTTTGAGATTCTCTGCTTTTACTTTTGCCATATATTCCACAAATTGCAATAAAAATCAAAATGCCCAAGCAAGATCACAAAGAAAAGTTATTTTACAATTCTAACAATGACCCTCCGGATTTATTCGGGAAAAAAAAAAAAAATATGGGTAAAGCATTTTAAGAGGTTTTTAAACAGAGCTCTTCTTAGGAATTCCTTTTATCATCCGGTGAAATTGGACGGTGTAGTGGAATTTAATTTTATAAAAATAAATCTCCAGTATCTAGAATGACTTTCGAGCGAAAAGAATGACGAAATGAAGTAGAAAGAGTAGTATTCACCTCTTATGCACTAAATATGTTGTTTTGTTTTTTGACTTCTTTTTTTTTTTTATTGGGGGAAAAAAAAACTAGAAAAATGAAATGATATTTTGTGAAGTTCAATTTTGTATTTTCTGCGTACGGTGATTTCATTTTTATACCTTTTTATTTAACTCAATACGGTTTTTGTAGGTAAATATGGAATTTTGTAATTACATTTTAACTCACTTGGTGATATGATAGAATTAAAACAAGTTCGAAATTGTACGTCAAATTTGGTAAATGAGGTGCGTTCGTAGTATAATTAGTTTTATAAATATTCAGATCTTGGTGCAATAGCTGTTGCACTCATATGCAAAAATGCATGAACACAAAATTTACTACGATTCTATATATTGAACTCAGTAATATGGAAATAATAGGATTTACTCTTAAAAAGGACGTAATCATCATTCCAACCTCGAATCATTACCTATCATGGGATATCATTGAATTAATTACGTATGATAGGATTTATTACACAGAAGAAAACTTTTGTTACTATCTTTTTAAGTTTTGATTAGATTTTCATAAAAATTGAAATGACCCGACAAAATTCTGCAACGATTATATATATTAAATTTGGCTGGGTAGTTTTTGCGCTGTTATATACGGACAGACTGACAGACAGACTATAGGTGCTACGTATTTATATAATTACGAACGCGCCTAAAAATTATGTACAAAGGTGTGTTTTCGATGAGTAAACAATATTTTAATATTTTTAGAATTTTATTATGAATTAATAAATTAATTTTAAGGTATTTTTCCGTTAGCTCGCCACAGGTAATAAATCGCCAATATGCGCCAAACCATGCTCGCCCAAAAAAGGCCAACAGGCTGTGAAGCTGCAAATATTTAAAAAAAATAAACAATAGAAAATATAAATAAAAAATAAGAGTGCAACATATATTTAAAAAATATTCTTTAAAGTTAAGTTTCATATTAATTAAAATTATGATAATACGTTAAAAAATTTAGAAATCCTAAAAAAAAAAAAGCTTAAATAATGTTTTTTCAGGGTTTCGTTCATCTGACGAAACCCTATTCGTCTCACTCCTTTGTCTGTCTGTCTGTCCGTCACAAAGCCTTTTCTCAGAAACTATACATGTTAGAGACTTGAAATTTTGGGTATTTATAGCTGAACACCTCACATCAACCAACCAATCATAAAATTTTGAAAAAGTCGGTAATTAACCGAATTACGGGCTAATTAACTTCTAAAATTAACCAATCAACCTTTTGAACGTAGTTACGAACGCACCTTCTCCAAATCAGCAGAGTTTCTCCTAAGGGTTACCAGTAAAATCAACGGATGCACGGTAAAATCAGTGGATGCATGGTTACCACGGAGGAAATTAAGCAATAAATGAAGTGGACATTTAAAAAGCGAAATCGCATCTCCCAAAGTATTGGTCCTACAAATTCGTAAAAGGAATAGAAAGACGCGGAAATTTCTACATTATTTTGGTATAAAGTTCAAATTTCTTCATTGGGTATAACGCAAGAAATCCACTAAAAATAGATCGATAAAAATTTAATTTCTGTATTTGAAAAGACAATCTGAGATTTCATTTCAGCGGAAAGCAGGTGTTGTCATCTTTCAGACATATCGGCGCTGGAGAAATTTAAGCAGAGGATATTTTAATACGAAATTTAAACTTTTTAAATATTAAATTTTTAGATTATTATTATTTTTTTTACATCCCGACGTAAAAATTTTCGCTGATTTCATACATACCCAGTTCAAACTCCTAGCTTAATTACTGAGGTATGCTGAGGTATTAATTATTATTTCATTAATTGGATCATTGCTTTAAAACTTTCCTTTCAACGGGTTTTTTATCTCAGACATGACGACGCACTTGCGGTTTTTATTTGAATACGAAATTTAAAGCTTTTTAAATATTAAATTTTTTGATAAAATTTTTTGACATCCGGACGGGAAATCTCTCGCAGATTTCATACATACCCAGTTCAAAGAGCTATCTTAATTAGAAGCTGAGATATTAATTATTATTTATCTGTAATTATTAATCTGTTTCATTTCTATATAATGCATAGATTAAAATGGAGGCACGTGCTTTTTTAACCACGTTTGAAAGGAATATTAAGCGAAACCCTTTGTGCGATCTATGATCACACTTACCCACTTGTTTTCCCGTTTCCTGTTCCCATATCTTAAAAAGTAAACATAACAAAAGTTATAAAATTATGTAAGAAAATCACTTATTATCATTAAACTAAAGATATAACAAGCTAAAAGTGAAAAAAAAAAGGAGTAGAAAACGATCTTGATAAAGTCGCAGTTTGTACGTACGAAAGATACAGATCAGATTAAAAGGTATTTATATGCCTTTAGAGCAGTGTCTCTCAATCTTTTTCACTTCACGGCACACTTAAACCTTGTATTAAATTTGTGGGGCACACCAAAGTTATGATAACTTAAAAAAAGAAGGATTATCTATCATTACATAAGAAATGACTACATATATATTTTTATTTATCACAAACAAAATAGGCCATCCGCGCCGAATAAAGGAAAAGAAAATTATTTTAAATCAAATTCTTATAATCTTTTTTTATATACTCCCAGTGGTGGAAAATTGGCGCAGAGGAGGAGCCTATTGACACCACTAAATTTTAGTAGAATTTTTCGTCTTATCTAATGACAGTTTTTATTAAGATGAAGAATACCATAAAATATTAGTGGTGTCAATAAGGCTCCTCCTCTGCGCCAATTTTCCACCACTGTACTCCTCTTTAATATGGATTAATATTTATTTATAAGCAGATGAAACACCGTTTTAAGTTCTTTTTTAACATTAGTTTCGTGATCATTCAGCATACCATCATCAGTGCAAAGAATAATGGAATTTTTCCATATATATGGGGGAGAAGCGGATTAGAGATATACGTTTATTGATCGATAGAAGTGCAGGAAATTACAGGCAACAGCCTATAGAAAATTGCATAGGGACATGAACTGGTAATGTGCAAAAATATCTTAATTTGTCAGTAATTTGTCACGTGAGCATTTAAAGAGATATCTGAATTTGACTTTTTTAAAAATTAGAAGAATTTCTGTTAAACATAAAATCTTTGGATAGGCATACTCTTAAGTTATTTTTCAACTATCTTTTCTACTTCATTTTAAATTGTAACCTTTTTGCTTCAGGCGACATGATTTTTTTCTGAAAGAATTTATCACAAGAGACGTAAGACTATTTTAAGGGTTTCCTCGTATACTCTTATAATGAGTAACAGAAGAAAAATCTCCCCAAAAAAAGGCAAATTTGTGACACTAAACTTTAATTCAAAGTAAATAGTATAATTTGAAACGACTGACATTACAAATTCGAATTTTTAAAAATTTGATGCGACTTGCTTAAAAGTTTTTTGGCACACATGGGATCTTTTCGCGGCACACAGATTGAGAACCATTGTTTTAGGATATCCGACTACGTAGGGATTTTTTTTAAAGCTATTTAATTATAATTTAAACTTATTTTTAGGAAGACAGTGACTCGAAACCGCAAAAAAATAGATCATATATTGATTACTTTTTGGCATATTAATGAATTTATGGTAAAATCTAGTGAAATAAGATTAAAATCTCATATATATGAATTTTCTGTCTACACGTAATTTGTATGCAATGTGATGATAATAAACTAAAATCTAAGAGATATTATAAATTTTTCAATTTTTATGAGTTATGGAATATCGCATCTACACTGTAAAATATTTATGTAACGTTACTCCATAAAATTGGTGGCAGCATTACCCCAATTGTATGGTGTAATTTAAACAGATATAACTGGAGTAATATTACATATTAGTGTAACGTAACACCAGTTATATGTTAAATTACTCAACTAAATGGAGGCAGCAAAGTTGCCACCAATTTTATGGAGTAACGTTACATAAATGTTTTACAGTAATACCCCGACTTACGTCACACCGTATTTGCGTCGTCTTAGACTGAAAAAAATTCATTGATTAAGACGCACTTAGAACTTTTTTCAAGATTTTTTGAAGAAATTTAACATCTCGGATGCAGTCATAGTCATAGTCATAGAGAATTCATTGGGTGAAGTTCATAAAAAAGCAATGAGAGATGCTTGAAAAGTCTGTGCCCCTTTTCCTTCTCAGAGAATGGAAAAATACTTGAAAATTGTGATTCTGTATCTCTCTTAATTGATGAAATCGTTGAAAATGGAAGAGAACTCCACTTAGACATTGGACGCTGAAGATGTTGTTGAACTCATAAATTCCTCTGATCCGAAATTAAACATCGACAAATTTATTGAATTAAAGAAACAAAGTACTGTTTAAAAAAATAGATAAATATTTTCAGCCTAGGAGGAAGGGGGAAGATTGACGGCTGCAAAATTAATACTAAACCTTATTGAAGCTGGAATGACGGTTCTTGAAAATATTGATTCAGATGAGAAAAGTGTTGCAAAGACTAGAATAAACTTCGAAAACTCACTCTGCTGTTACAAAGAGCTTCTAAGAGAAAAAAAAAATTCTCGGTTCAAACTTCATTGCAAGATTTTTTTTCACATGCTAAGAACAATAAATTGTAAGTCAACAACTTATTTATTTATTCCAAATTCTTGTATTGCTAACGCATTTTTTACTAATGTTAAATGTATGTAATATAATCCCTAAATGCAGTAGAATATGTTCATTAGATTCTGGGGAAATTTTATTACTTATCCTTTTTTGCTCATCTAAAGTACCCCGACTTACGTCGCTAGTCTTGAAACGCTATAGTCTTCGTATTGCTGAGGCAAGTTGAGGTATTACTGTACAGCATAGTTACATGCCAATTTTTTTGGAAATTCATAGTTCTCATTCTAGAAAAACAGCTATACAAACAAGAAGTATTTATTCTGAAGTTAGTGCTTATTTCACTGCCTTCAGAACAGTGCCAATAACTTGCGGTTTGAATTTCATAGTGATATTTCGATAACTTTTTGAGAAATCCCGTTTTGCATATGGAATTTTCATTGAAAAGTCCGTTTTGTTTAAAACGCATTTAAAGATTACAGTTATGTTTTATTAAAATTATTTAGAGTTATGTGCATCTGAAATTTACTGCATTTATAAATTATGATCTTTTCTTTAGTACTGAGACATTCTTTTATTTCTAGAAGCTCGTATTTTATTTATTTATTAGCCCCGGTATGCTATTTCTTTCGCCCAACTTTTAAAGTGTCATCTCCAAAAAATAACGCTGTGTTGTATAAGCCAGCTGTAAAACAAAGCATATGTATCATTGTACTGTTAAATACTCCACTTCAATTTTTTAAACTTCTAGGCATCGCACATTTTCAATTTTTATACCTTCGTATTAGGAAAAAAAAGTACTTTTAAATACAATTTGTTTGAAAACTGCATCTCAATTTATTTTTGAAATATTAATTTTTTTGTAGTTTTTAGCATCATTTCTTTAATTTTAGCAACTCAAGTACTTCATTTCCGTAGAAAGGAAAGGAAAAATAGATAGAAAATAGTAATTACATCTTTTTGTTTCCATTTTCCCATAACAACTGAAAAATAAAAAAAAATTTAAATGCGTGTTATTTTGAAAAAAATATAAATGAAAGTTTTTTATGATAAAACATGGAGATATTATAAATCAAGTATAATTTTAAGTATCTATATTAATATTACAAACAAATAAAGGCCTATGAGTCATTAGATAGCTGATTTTTTTGTTGAGGTTATTGAATGACATCTTTTTTTTTTTTTTTTTTTTTTTTTTTTGGATTTGTGTATTATTTAGCGATAGTGATGTCCTATGCGTACTTTAGTATAGATGTTGTTTAAGACTGGATCGTAAATAAAGAATTCTCCAGCGGATGCGGATGACGGCATTTTATACAAAATAAAAGCGTGTGTTTTTAGTCTTAAACTGAAAAATGTTTTGTACTATCTATATTTATATACATACTAGGGGGCTCCGCCCCCTGCAAGCTACGCTCGCCAACCCACGTTCAGAAACCCCAGAATCTAAAAGCACTCTAATCTGATCGGTTTTAAAAAGATTAGAGAAGATTGAATTATAATGGAAAAACCTGTAGCGATCTCCCTGTAAACGGGTTTCCATTCAATTCCTTTTGATTGCGAAAATTTAAGGCCGAATCAGCTGCTGTTAAGACATCCAATGGTTGTTTTCGTGCTCGATTAAAGAAGATAAGTTAAACATTTGAAAAGAAGCTAAAATAAAATAAATTAAGAAAACAGAGTCTTTGCCTCCCGGTATTTTTTAACAGCGTTATAAAACGATTGACATGATGTAATTTACTACAGTTACTAAAATTTACTGCTTTAACCCCTTCAAGGGCAGTGGTTCATTTTTGGACCACTTAATTTTAATTCTTAAATGCCACATTGGCACCAGAATATTGGAATGAAAATTTTCCTTTTATTAAGTAAAGGAACAAAAGCATTTTCGTATTTCGAAATTTGTTTGAGAATTCTAGTGCCATTCACTGATTTCAACATTTTAGGAATAGAAGTACCTTGCCCCTGAAAGGGTTAAACGCATATTAATGTATTTATCATTTTAAAGTTTCCTTTCTCTTTTAATATTCACGTGTAAATACAATTTTCAAGACATGATTTTCACTATTTTCCTGCTTTTAACACGTACTCATTTAATAGTAATTTTAAAGGGGGGGGGGGGGGCGGGGGGGGGTCTGTTTTTAATAGTCACGTGTAAATAAATTTTTAATCGTAAGGAAATGTTATTTTTTGCGCTGTTTTTAGAATTGGAAACCATCTCTATCATAATAGCCTAAGTCATTTGACTATCATCAACAGTCCCTTCGCTTTTTATATTCCAGGTGGCCATTTTGGTACTTTAATGTTAGCCAGCCACAGGGGATAAGTCGCCAAATATTATTCTATCGCCATCATTTCACTTATATTATAATAGTCCAAGTCAGGTTTTACATTTTGATTAAAAAATCAAGATTATTTTTTCAAATAAACACAAAAAAACTCATAAAGACATCTGACTTCAAGGTAAAACATATCCTAAAAATGCAGTAGCCATAGATAAAAGCAAAATAGTAACTTCTCTTAATCAAGTTTTCTCAAACCGATAAGAACCATAATATAATCCTCGACCAGTATGAATATACATTAATAAAAAAAATATATTCTGGCACCATTAGCATGAATTACTCGTAAAAATCTACCTTAATTAACTTCTCGTATTATATGAATTACAGAATCAAATGATAAATTAACATCTCCTCTAAAATGGAAAGCCAAAAATAATCCAGATAAAATTTGAATTCCTAAAAATACTCCCAATAAAGATCCAAAATTCCAAAAATATCTCAATCTAGCAGGAGAAGGTAAATCTACTAAAGATCCACTAATAATATTCATTAATTTATCTCTTTTTCGTTAAGAAATTAAAATCAAACTTAATTTAATCTATCAAATCTTATCAAATTATCCCTTTAATCAGGCACCTTATTATTCTACCTGCAAAGCTCCACATCCAACATATCTAAAACATATCCAACATATCGTTAAAAACTACAAAAAATTAATATTTCAAAAATAAATTGAGATGCAGTTTTCAAACAAATTATATTTAAAAGTACTTTTTCCCCCCAATACGATGGTATAAAAATTGAAAATGTGCGGTGCTTAGTAGTTAAGAAAATTGTAGTAGGGTATTTAACCGTACAATGATACATCTGCTTTGTTTTACGGCTGGCTTATACAACGGAATGTTATTTTTTAAAGACAACACTTTTATTGCTGGGAGAAAGAAATAGCATACCGGGTGCTAAAAAACCCTCACTTTAATTTATATTTTTTGTCATAAAATTTTTTCGAATAAACAGTGAAATCAGTTTTTATCATGTGATTTCCGAAACATCGATGTCAGTTTGATTTGATTCATTTTTTTTTTTTTTTTTTTTTTTTTTTTTTTTTTTGGCTGTTCTTTAACGATATTTTATACAAGTGAAGGAAATACAGTCTTGTTTCTCTAAAGTAAATATCAATTCTCCAGTCAAATTTATGTATTTTTCCAGACACCTTTTCCTCAGCCGGTTCTTAGGCTGTTTCCTCTTATGGATTACTAGCATTATCGGTGGTTCTGTTTAGCGCAGTCTCAGTGATCCCACTGTCCATTCGATCGATCTTGAAATTTTTAATTCCTAAACTATTGTTATTTTCCTTTCTCCCGTAAGTTGGAAATGTAAAAAAAAAGGGAGGGGAAAAGTTGATTTTGAGGCCAGAATTTTGAAGTTGACGTATTTCCGAATATCGGATCTCGAGGTCGCATTATATTTTAAAAGAATTACTTTTACTCTTATACTTGGGATACAACCTTTATTTAGTATGTTAAAATATTAAAATATTAAGTTTTGCTATCAATTACAGTAAAAAGTATGTATTTTAGTGCGAACTTAATTTGAGGAATTTTCTAAATGAGGTTTTGGTCTCAAGTTAGTATCTAATTCTCAGATAAATTCGTCGTGATCCTTTTCTCAGTCAAAGTCCATACCTGCATTCACTAGTTTCCCATCTATATTATAAAGCACAAACATATCCGTCACTAAAGTTAACGCCATTGTGATCATGGCAATTACCTGACATATTGCTTCTACTTTCATCTCGCATATATTCGCTTCGAAATAAAATTTTACGGCATCGTATAGAACAAATAATGTATTTTAAAAAAAATTAAACTGTTTTTAACAATTTGCCGATTTTTTTTAATGTCATTTTCAAGCATGTTTTTTTCACAAATCTATTATCACGTGACTACATAATAAACACTTATTTCATACAATGTTGTAAATTAACATTTGAGGTAATACTACAAATAAATATGGAATACTAGGGAGAAAGTGAAAACATTACCACAGTTGGCTATTTATTGCCCATACTTGTCGAGAACACCTTCTTAACCTATCCAATGAAAGTATTTTCTTTCGTAAAATGAAATATTGGCAGAACTAATTTCTTTGAAATTTTGTGCGTGGATATATTAATAAAAGGAAAAGTGGCTAGTTAAACTGATGGCGTTTAGCTCATAGGCTATGCACTCTAATTGTAAATTATACTCTTATTTCAAAGAATAATGCCCCTCGAAAAATAAGTTAAAGTGGAAGATTAGCCCCCCTCCTTGTTTCACATCTTTATAGTTAACCAATGAGCCTCCAAATCTCATCAGGAAAGCGCCTTATCAGAATAAACCGGTATACCAAATTTGAAGCAAATCGGACATAAAAGCGCATTTATCTAATTTAAAGGGAGGGGGGGTATTAGCCTCCCGTTCCCCCTTTATGCTTAACCAATGAACCTCCAAATCTAATCAGGGAAACGCCTTGTCAGAATGAACCTAGAAAAAAAAAACTGAAGCAAATCGGATATTTCTATCAAGAGTATTGTTTTACGTACATACATACATACGTACATGCAGAAATTGCGAACACATTAGCTCTTAGGCTTTGATAGCCTGTGAGCTAAAAACGACATCAGAAAACATGCAGCTTACTTAATCTAAACATGCAAGTTATTTCAAAGCTTTATTATTTGAATTCATATAAGAATTCTTTGGTTTAGTTAGGCGAAATCTAAAAAAATATTAAATGAAAAAAAATATATTTAAAGCGATTTTCATGTATGTTCTGTGCACCAATTAGTAAGTTCCGTAACCAGTGATGTATTGGAGGGTATACGGTGGTATACGCCGTATACCTTCTGGATTTTTTTCAGGAACACCGTATACCCTCTGTTTTTCAATAAAGCTATAGTATATACATTCTAGGGTATACGCTCTGCCTTGAGCGTATACCCTCTGCTTAGAGCGTAAGCCCTCTGTTTTTTTTTTTTTTTTTACGACTACACCACTGTCAGTAACGCATGTAGCGCGAGTTCGATATCCTGATTACTGTAAATCCACTTTTTCAACAATGATATTATCAATGAAAGAAAAACAACATTGGATATTTCATCCTAATATAGATAACATTAACCGATCTAGACACACGGCAGTGTGTCAGCCAAGTTCGCCGACATAGCCGTGTGTTATTTACACGAACCATTTCGAGCTGTTATCGTCAAATTTCAATGCTCTACTACTGAAAATCTATGAGACCTACGTACTTGTTATACGAAATGTGTAGTAAGGCCACCCTAATTACCTAAAATCCAAAATTTTATAAATAACGCATAATTAGTTTCCGAGATAATGACATTTGAAAATGTCTGATAATCGATAATTTTACCACTGACTGACTGATTGACTGACTCACTCATCAAAAAGATCTCGTATATCTACTGCAGCTACAGACTTCAAATTTGGTGCGAAGTTTGTTTACACTATAAAACTAAGGAAAAAAATAAAAAAATTGTGAAAATCGATGAATTACCCACCTGGGGGTGCCCATTTTTACTTTAACATTACGTCTATTAGGCGAAATTTTAATTTGCCGTAGGAGGGACCCTGTTTCGTCGTCAAATACCGCCAAGTTTCTCGCCAACATGGCGATATATCGCCAAAATTGGCGACCAAAATTAGTCGCCAAAAGTGACGCCACCTTGGCGATTTCGCTAATATTTCGCCAAATTCCCATAGACTTCTATTGTAAACCTATCTACTTACTAGGGGTTTATCTGGGTGTACTTGCTTACAGAAAATCAACAAATTGAGATATTCTGTCCGTCACAGAGCCCGTTCTCAAAAACTATACATGTTGGATACTTGAAATTTTGCATACTTATAGCTGAACACCACACATCATACGACAAATCATAAAATTTTGATAAAGTCGTACATTTAACCCTTTGGCTCCCACATGTGTATTTTAAACAATTCTTTCTAAGTGAGCCCCTAATTAGGTTGGAGGCGTGAAATTTTACAGATTTATAGCTGAACACTTCACATCAAACGACAAATCATAAAATTTTGAAAAAGTCGTACATTTAACCCTTTGAACTCCCACATGTGTATTTAAAAAAAATACTTTATAAGTGAGCCCTAATTAGGTTGGAGGCATGAAATTTGGAATACTTATAGCTCAACACCTCACATCAAATGACAAACCATAACAGTTTGAAAAAGTCGTACATTTAACCCTTTGGGCTCCCACATATGTATTTTAAACAATTCTTTCTAAATGAGCGTCTAACAAGGTTGGAGGCGTGAAATTTTGCATACTTATAGCTGAACACCTCACATCAAATGACAAATCATAAAATTTTGAAAAAGTTGTAAATTTAACCCTTTGTGGTCTCACATGTGTATTTCAAACAATCCTTTCTAAGTGAGCCCCTAATTGGGTTGGAGGCGTAAAATTGTACATACTTATAGCTGAGCACCTCACATCAAACAAGAAATCATAAAATTTTGAAAAAGTCGTGCATTTAACCCTTTGGGCTCTCACATGTGTATTTTAAATAATATTTTCTAAGTGAGCCCTAATTATGTTGGAGGCGTGAAAATTTGCATACTTATAGCTGAACACACATCAAATAACAAATCATAAAATTTTGAAAAAGTCGTACATTTAACCCTTTGGGCTTCCACATGCGTGTTTTAAGCAATTCTTTCTAACTGAGCCCGTTATTAAATTGCAGATTTGAAATTTTGCATACTTATAGCAGAACACCTGAGGCCAGGTTACAAATCATAAAATCTTGAAAAAGTCTTACGCTTAACCCTCTGGACTTCCACATATGTATTTTAAGCAATTCTTTCTAGGGAAGCCCCTAATTAAGTTGGAGACATGACTTTTTGCATACGTATGGCTGAGTACCTCAGACCACACGACAAATCATAAAATTTTCAAAAAGTCATATATTATTTACTCCTCCGGGCTCAAACTTGTGTATTTTAAGCAATTTTTCTAACCTCCGCCCTTTTCACCCGGGGAGCACTTTTCCAACTTTTGCCGACACCCCTTTGACCATTCTTTCATATTATGCACCATAGCCTTACATATTTTAGTTTCACTTTTTACCGCCAGGGGCGCCTACTTATCTCAGGTGCTATGGGCTCAATCCCCTCGTCTAATATATCTACGGATAGTATGAAAAACGGAGTTTCGTTCGGATAGAGGTTTGTTTAGAATAGAGTGCGCCCCTGGTTGCGAAATGTGGAACTAACAGATTTTTCAAAAGGATAAAGTGTTTTGAAAGGAAAATTAAACGAAACCCTCTATGCGATATGTGATCACACTTACCCACTTGTTATTTTCAAAATCATCAGAGAAAAGGATATTTAATTAATTAAATTTGAAAATCCAGGGAGAGGCAACGTCCTTCCTCTGCACTGCCGGCACCCATAGATGAATGATACATAGTGTGGCATAAGCACATAACTTTATTTTTCACTTTCAGTACAAAACAGCAGGCCCAGCTATAGGATATTTAATTGAAAAATTTAATATTGGAACTCAATAGGAATTGTTGTTTCAGAAACAATAAAAATTTCGAATCAATACATTTCGTTTCAAAACATGCATTCAATGTAGCAGTATTAACCTTTTAACACCTGAAACGGCCCTATACGGCTTTGTGAGTTAAGTCCTAATTCGGCCGGTTTCGGCCGTCTATAGCAAATTAAGGCGTGATAGGTATAGAAAGAGATTCGTTTCTCCCTGTACTGAGGGGTTCGTCTTTATTGTCGCCGGTCACTTTGTCCGATGGCAGTGATGGAATACTTTTTAATTGCTTGCAGGTTTGTCATTACCTTTTTTAAAAGCTAAAGTGATTCTATTCAGATGAGCCGGGTTTTTTTTTTTTTCTTTTTTCCATCTTAGTTTCTTATTTCAAGAGAACGATAACCATTTTTAACCGCTAGTATTGAGATATTTACTTAAAGTTTAATTTAAAATGAGTAAAAGAAAACTTTTTATACTCGATGAACAGGCTTCTGGAGACATGTACTATATATATATATATATATATATATGTATATATATATATATAAATTATTTGGCACTTTTTTTTATACTTACAGCTTTAATTCATAATATTACGGTTTTTGATGGTGGTAGGTTATGTTTAATTAATGGTTATATTTCTGTCCTGAAGTTAAATGAGTAATACTAATAAAATTTGGCGGTGCCAATTGATTATCTGCTGCTACACTGTTCCATCACTGTTTGTTGGATAATTCAGTGATACAGTAATAATAAGATAAACTGAAAAATTAACTCCTCAAGTGTGTGAAAAATCTGATAAAGTTAGATCAGATACTCCTGTGTTACAGTGACATGAAAAACCATATAAGATGTTAAAACTCTGATTGTCTTTTTTGCTGTGCAGAAAATTGTGGCAATGTAATAAAGAGTATAAACAGTTGAAATCAGTTTTATCATACAGCTGTTTCACGACCTTATGTATTAATAAAATTATAAAAATAAAAATAACCTTGTTTCATATTTGAGTATATTATTTGTTTATTTTTAAAGTATTTCAGGAAAAATAACAGGCAAAATAAAAGTTATCAACAACTTAAATTCGGGTGCTAAATGCCTTTTAATTGGAGATTTTCCCCCCTTTCTCAAAAGCGTGAAATATTCTAACAAAAAGATAACTTATTTTTGATTTAAAAATAATAATAATGAAATTTGCAAACATTATTATTTAAATATCTATGAAGCGAATCAGGGCCGAAACTAGCCTTTTTTGCACCCGGGGCAAACATGGATTTCGCCCCCCCCCCCTCTTCCACAAAGTATATTTACAAAGAGAATTTTAATAATTTTATAATAGACGACTTATTTTTAAATTTAAATTATGTAATCATAAAATATGTAATACTGAACTACGTAATCTACAGTGGCGGATCCAAGAGTGAGGTCCCTCTGAACATCAACAAAAATATTCTAAAGATCATTTTTAAAATGACATATTCAGTAGAGTCCCGATTATCCGAGTCCCACCTAACCGAGTTTCCGCTTTCACTGAGTTATTTTCTTCTAATGGACTGATGGGAAAAAAAATGGCCATTTTTTTTTTCCCATTCTGACCAGAAAATCAGAGTTCTAACTTTTTATGGCTGCTCTTTCATCTTCACCTAACACTTCATTTATAATGACTGTTTCATAATAATGGAAGCCATCAGACCATCAGAAGAAAATTATCCTTTCCAAAGGTATAATCTTCATTTGGCGCCCCTTTGTTCTGGCGCCTGGGCCACACGCTCCCTCTGCCCCCCCTTAGTTTCGGCACTGAAGCGAATAATGGTTTTTATATTCCCGAAAATGGGTTTCATACTGGAATATAATCGTTTGATATTTTTTTCATCAATGATATTTTTTTTTACTGTAACATCACAAAAATCGACTTAAAACACGATTTCTGTCACCGTATTTCAGCAAAAGCTTTTGTCTGTACAAGCGAATCGAAGACACTAATTCTTTCTTTTTTAATAGAGAATGCCGCATTATATTCTAAATAACTCCATGAACGTGTAAAAAAAAAATAGCAGTTTGCTTTTGAGAACTGTTTTAATATTGCTTATTAAATAATATTTATTAGGGCTATTCTCAAATTCTAAATAGCTATTCTCCCTCATGAAGTCATTTTTAAAGTTAGAAACATGAAATGTTCACATTCAGAAACTATTCAAGCGAATAGCTTTTCTCTTTTTCTATAGAAGAGCACGTTCTTCCTGAAAATACTGTCAAAATTGACGCTTTGAACCGAAATTCCCGACGGGAAGCCATAGAAAAGTCGTCATGAGACAACAATCGATTATAATTCAAGGTATAATGCATTTATTGAGAACAAAGAGAAAAAAATCAGAAACATTCAAGAGCATGGCTGAAATTTCGTGATTTTTCTCGAAAAAATAAATTTATAAATGTCACAGAAAATTTCATAATTTTGAGCAGGAAAAGGTATTTTTTTTTGGAATCTCCTTAACACTTTATGCACCGAGAGTGCTTATAAGTACTATTAAAATAACTTGTCATGAAATTCATTTGATACATCGATTAGTTGCAATACAGTTTAGAATGAGTTATAGATACTTTACTTTATCTTGTTTCAAGAGCATTATTGGTTACAAAAAAAAAAAAAAAAATAATAATAAATAAAGTAATTAACGGTTGAATTCTTTTGCCTTTGCATCTAATCGTGGATCCAAGGGGGAGTTCAGGGGGGTCGTGACCTCCCCCCCCCTTCCTGAACGAAGAAAATTTCCAAAGGAAATTAAAAAAAATTAAACATATATTAAATTCTTTCACATTCATCCCTTGCTCAACTATTAGAATCTTTCTGTCTCTTTTAAAGCTGTACTTAAATCCAAAGTAGGTAATTTCTGACACATCCATGATGTCATTTTTAATCTCAGATGCAAGATATTTGCAAGTGCATTTACTAAAAACAAATGGGATTGATTAGCGTTTTCCATTTTCCGATAAAGGCAAAGCATCTTTCGGGAAATCTCCTTAAACAGTGGGATTTAAAACTGAATTTCAGGCCGCGACAGACAATTGCTCCCTGATGACGGCATTTTAATAACTGTTAAGTCCTAAAAATTTGTATATAATGCTCAATTTCTTAAAGATTCTTTGCATTTACAAGAAAATGGGAAATTCTTCAATTTCTGGGTATCTGAATAAAATGTGTATATTTTATATTTTTTACGAATATTAATGCAAATATATAATTATGAATATTGATTTTTTGGTATTTACAAATGAAAATAATTTCCCAACTGTATCAGAAATTTAGCCATTTTGGATGTGGGGACAACCTTCAATATAAATAATAATAAGAGATGTGACCCCCTCCCCCCCCCCTCCCCAAAAAAAGGAGACATGACCACCCTCTAAATGGAGAGCTGCATCAGCTCTTGTTTGCATCTTTTCAGCTTTATTGACAGGGCCCGACTTATGCAGGGGCATGCGTGGCAGCTGCCCCGGGTCCCCCTTTTTAGGCGGCCCCCCATGAGAGTTCTAAGGAATTTCATTAAAAGGTGCCAAATGATTAAATTAGCCAAAAGCAACCAAAACTCATATATTTTCAAACAATCTGCTTCCTGTACCCTCTCCACCCATCAGGGATGTAGTGGAAGGTATACGCCGTATACCTTCTGGATTTTTTAAAGAAGCTCCGTATGCCCCCTGTTTCTCAAATTAAGCTACAGCATATACCCTAGGCATTACATTCCTGACTTTAGCGTATACCCTGTGCCTACGGCGTATACCCTCTGGTTTTTTACGACTACATCACTGCCACCCATGCAAAAAACAAACTATCATTAGAAAATTAATAATTAATATTTTATCATGACAACTTAGTATTCTATTGTTTTCAAAAGAAATTCTTTATTAATGTTTTTCTCGTAACGTGGCAAGTTAAAACCATTAATTATGACCAATTTGGGACATTTTCTTTTAGACATCTTATAACGTACGTAGATAAGAAAAGTAAAATTTTGCAAAGAAATACTCGTATTAACCAATCTATCATTTTTTTCTACTATTATCCTACTAGTATTTTTTCTTAAAGTTGTGACCATCTTTTTTGTCACACTCTGTATACAGATGTAAACAGTACTGGGTACAAAATTTATGCATATAATACAATATGTATGAAATTTAGTACCAGCTACTTCCTACTTCCACATTATTGGCAAAAAAATCTATAGATAGAAGGGAGGGGGGCAGAATGATTCTTGCCCCGGGGCCCCCCCATAGCCTAAGTCGGGCCCTGTTTATTGGCACTGAAAGATTGTATGTATGTGTGTAGGGGGTGGGGAGGTTCAATTCGGAAATATTTCTATTGTAAGGACATTATATTTGTACATTTCCTAACTCTACAAAATGCTAACAAAAGTATTCTAAATAAAAGATTGGAGTGGAGTAATAAATATTGTACAAAATCCCTATAAATTCAAATTTAATTAATTGTAATTGACAAAATCCTTCTAAAATTTATTAAAGGATTGTGTCAATCTTCTGATGTAGTTTCAAAAATTCACGAGAAATGCTTTAGAAGATGACATTTTCATGAATTCATAATTTAGGACATAAAGGGTTAAAAGCATTTGTTCTGAAATTGTACCGTAAAAGCTTTAGGGGGGGGGGGGGGCTCTAAAAATTTTTGAATTTTAAATCCTTAAATTAAGTATTAGCCTGGTCCTAAATTAATAATTTTTTCAATTTTTTAATCTCATACTCTAATAGAAGGTACCGAAATATTTACATTATAATGAAAATAATGAGGTTTAATACAAATAGAATTGCCCCACCAGTGGCCGAGAGTTTTTGCTCTCGCAACTGATAGACGAGAGGTGCTGGATTCAAACCCAATCGCGCCCGTCGACCTAATCGTTCGGAGTTTTCGTGGTTTTCTTCGAACCGTGAATTTCCATGGGTTAATACGGGTTAGGTTCCCTTAGAAAGACCCAAACGGAGGGCACCCCCCTTTTTGGGCCTATATTCCTCGTGTTGATAATTGGGCGTCATAAACACAACAAACCAACCAAATAGAATTATTCTGTTTTTTTTTTTCTTTTTTTGCACAGATAGAATATTTGCCGAATTTTAATTTCTAATTGTAATTTTATAGGGAAATGAGGTTTTCTGTGGCATTGATAAAATTGTTTGTTGTTCTGTGATTATTACCATTTTTATTATATGCATACATAATTTGCCGTATGAGGAGTATCGTGGAAAAACCTTTTCGCTCAAAGGCGCTTGTCAAAGAACAATATCAGTAACCTTTCTTCCAAGTCTTTTAATTTATAAACACGCATTTCCGATAAAATGTATGGAGTAAGAATGCAGTGTAAATACTTCTTACTACAGGTGAAAAGGGATAAATAACGTTTCCTCATTCTGTTTAGAATTATCACTCCAAACAAATAACAGATAACAAGCAAAAGTATGTGGGGAAAGGAGGAGAGTAAACATACATCAAGATGACATTTCAACCACGCCTCTCCCATAGGAAACTCAAATGCGGTAAAAGGACGAGTCCATTTTTTCAAAATGTTCCTTTCATAGGCCAGGATTTAGAGGTAGTAATTTTTTCGGGTTTCTCGGCGTTATAGAGTTAAAATATAGATTTCAGCCGCAAATTGACAGTCAAATAGTTCGTTGTAGGAAATTTAAATTAAAATTGAATGTTGCTTGGTGGATAAAATAGTCACATGTAAACGCATTTAAAGCATTAAGTAAAGTGTCTAAATATATTGTAACTTTACAAAAGGTAATGATATCTAACAAAAACATAGCTGTGAAAAAAGGCAGCCAAGTTCTGTAAAGACAATGGCAAGAAAAGAAGTGATATCTAAGTGGGTGCCAAGTTCAAATAAAATTCACTCAAACTTACCTACAGAAGTATTAGAGCATTTTTTAAATTGTTTGGAAATAAAAATTATTGATAGCATATTAATAATAAATCTAGAACTTGGCAAGTTTTTGATAAATGTTATGCCTATCAATTTCATGTCTTAATAAAATGATGATGTTAATATTAACACCAATGTCATTATAAAAAAATTAATATATAGTTACTATTATAAACAAATGACTCATGTTAAAGATTTGATAAACCAATAAATACACAGACACACTGCCGCTCGTCTTTGGTTATCACTCTAGCACCCACCCTCCAGAAACCTCAATGCAAGCAGACTAAAAGGCCTGAGAAAGAGACAGACACCCTTACGCTTGTTCTTGGTCATCCCTCTAGAGACTGCACCCCTTTAACCCTTCAGGGGCAAAGAGCTTTTATTCGTGACATGCTGAAATGATTGAATCACGCCAGAATTTAAAAACAAATTTATTTCAAAATGGGTAAAAGCTTCTTTTCACGTATTTAATAAAATTAAACTTTTTAGTCCTGAATTCTAGTGTCAATGTGGCATTTTGCAGTTAAAATTAGGTGGGATATATTTTATTCCACCACCCTTCAAGGGAAAGGAGCTCACTCAAATGAAGGCTTCCAAACATGAAATAACAAGTTTTGATATAATAATGTCATTAATAAAAATAAAGGACTCGTAGGTAAAAACTTGCCAAGTTCTAGATTTATTATTAATATGCTATCAATAATTTTTATTTCTAAACAATTTAAAAAATGCTCTAATACTTCTGTAGGTAAGTTTGAGTGAATTTTATTTGAACTTGGCACCCACTTAGATATCACTTCTTTTCTTGCCATTGTCTTTACAGAACTTGGCTGCCTTTTTTCACAGCTATGTTTTTGTTAGATTTAGAATTACAGAGCCCAGTAGTATTAAAAGAAACATGTATTTAAAAATAAGTATTAACCCTTCATTGCACTTAAAAATATATATATGATATATGCCTATAAATGTTATATGTTTGGCTGCGTGCCACGCATTTGCAAATGTTGAATATTGTCTTATATCTTGTAATTAGATGAATTTGATAACACCAGGACTAGTCTTAGAATAGTCTAAGAAAATCACAGAAGTATGACCAGGCATTAATTGCCTAAACGTCAAGTGAATGCTTACTTTAAAGACTAAAAACGTTTGGTGTATGTCTCGCGATAATTGCTTGAAAAAGCATTCGAGTTAAATTAGTAAAGCAGGCGAATAATAAATGTGCACTGTAAAAAAAAAAAAAAAAAACGGACTAAAAAAGGGGAGACTGTACTGGCAATCTAGACGCCAGTACTATTTCCGTATTTTTAAGGAAAATTTTCTCAATAAATTACAAAAAAAAATCCGTTTTTCTGATTAAAAAAGGAAAATTTTCTGTAATTTATGGGGGAAATTTTCCGTAAAAATACGGAAATATAGTACTGGCGTCTAGATTGCCAGTAGAATCTCTGTTTTTTAGTCCGATTTTTTTTTTTTTTTTTTTTTTTTTTTTTTTTTTTTTTTTTTTTTTTTTACAGTGTGTAATCGCATATCTATATATCACTGCAAAGGTATACGAAGAAAAAGAAAGAGAAAAATTCTAAAATTAAAAGAACTTTTAGAGACTGATAACAATATCATTAGGAGGAGGCGAGGAGGGGGGGGGGGGTTCGAGGAATGATAACGTATGATATCGTAAGGGGCGAAGGGTTCCAAAATTGCCAAAAAGTTGATAACGTTACAGTTACATATGTACATAGCCTGTTTGAGGAATCGTGGGTAACTCCGAAGAGGTTGTTTTATGTTTTCGTTTGTGGTTACATTCATTTTTCTGTATTAAAAATCATTTGTATTTTTTTACAGTGCATTTTATTCTACTTATGTTCCGAATTATAAAACTCAAAATTTTGGCTGGAAATTTTAAATAATATTTAAAAAATTCTTTTTCGTACTACTTGGATAGTATCAAAATAAACTAAATAAGGACTTTACGTTGTAGCCTCAAATGTGAAAACAAAACAATAGGTTGCTCTCAACCGTGCAATTGATTCCAAGATTTTAAACAAAGATGTATAAGTTAAAATCATACAGATAAAAATTATACTCGACGTTTTAGTTTATTTTTAAAACCGTCCTCATGAGTTAATTTTCTTAAATACAAACGCCAAAAATAAACGTCAAAAATAAAAACAAAAATTATTTGAATGTTACATTATTGAAGCCATATCTAAATCTTTAGATATGGCTTCATGTCATAATGTAACATATAAATAATTTTTGAATTTAGATATGACTTCGATAATGTAACATGTAAATAATTTTTGCATTTAGATATGGCTTCAAAAATGTAACATGTAAATAATTTTTGCATTTAGATATGGCTTCGATAATGTAACATGTAAATAATTTTTGCATTTAGATATGGCTTCGATAATGTAGCATGTAAATAATTTTTGCCGTTTTGTATTGAATAAAATTAACTCCTGAGGATGGTTTTAAAGATAAACCGAAACGTCGAGTATAAGTTTCATGTGTGTGATTTTACTTTTTACATATTTCTTTAAAATCTCGAAATAAAGTGTACGTTGAATAGCAAGTTATTGCTTTGTTCTCACATCAAAATGTACTTTTTGTAACAATAAAAAAAATGCAATTAATTACTCTTGAATAAAAGAAACGCTTCTAATTTTTCATTACTGAGCATAAAAAATATCACTAAAATTTTATTATGAATTGTAATAAATACTTCTAAAAAAAACGTGAAAATGTATGCACAGGATTATCAAGAAAATATTTTCGAAAATAAATTCATTTTTGAAATAAAGTATACGTTGGATAGCAAATAATTGTTTTGTTCTCACATCAAAATATGCTTTTTGTAACAATAAAAAAAATTGCAATTAATTACTCTTGAATGAAATAAATGCTTCTAATTTTTCATTGCTGAGCATAAAAAATATCACTAAAATTCTCATTTTTATGTTACTGACAATAAGTTCGTGAATTATGAATCGTAATAAAAACTTCTAAAATAACGTGAAAGCGTATGATCAGGATTATCAAGAAAGTATTTTCGAAAATAAATTCAATTTCGAAATAAAGTATACGTTGGATAACAAATAATTGTTCTGTTCTCACATCAAAATATGCTTTTTGTAACAAAAAAAAAAAATTGCAATTAATTACTCTTGAATGAAATAAATGCTTCTAATTTTTCATTACTGAGCATAAAAAATATCACTAAAATTCTCATTTTTATGCTACTGACAATAAGTTCGTGAATTATGAATCGTAATAAAAACTTCTAAAATAACGTGAAAGCGTATGCTCAGGATTATCAAGAAAGTATTTTCGAAAATAAATTCAATTTCGAAATAAAGTATACGTTGGATAGCAAATAATTGTTCTGTTCTCACATCAAAATATGCTTTTTGTAACAATAAAAAAAATTGCAATTAATTACTCTTGAATGAAATAAATGCTTCTAATTTTTCATTACTGAGCATAAAAAATATCACTAAAATTCTCATTTTTATTTTACTGACAATAAGTTCGTGAATTATGAATCGTAATAAAAACTTCTAAAAAAAAACGTGAAAACGTATGCTCAGGATTATCAAGAAAGTATTTTCGAAAAATTTCGAAATAAAGTATACGTTGGATAGCAAATAATTGTTCTGTTCTCACATCAAAATATACTTTTTGTAACAATAAAAAAATTGCAATTAATTACGCTTGAATAAAATAAATGCTTCTAATTTTTCATTACTGAGCATAAAAATATCACTAAAATTCTCATTTTTATGTTACTGACAATAAGTTCGTGAATTATGAATCGTAATAAAAACTTCTAAAAAAAAACGTGAAAACGTATGCTCAGGATTATCAAGAAAGTATTTTCGAAAAATTTCGAAATAAAGTATACGTTGGATAGCAAATAATTGTTCTGTTCTCACATCAAAATATACTTTTTGTAACAATAAAAAAATTGCAATTAATTACGCTTGAATAAAAAAGTCCTTCCGGCCAGTGCCGGGAGGAAGAGGTAGCTTTCATATTCCTTATTTTAAAAAAGCCAACTTATATTATTCAAACACACGAAGCTCAATTTAGTGGAAACCGAATGTAGGAGATTCAATACCAATTTTTATCAATACTAAATCATTATGAATGAGAATTTCGCGAAATTAGTCAGCTTTATCCAAGCTGCTTTTAATTAAAGTAACTTATATTTGGCTGCCAAATTTGGCGATTTCTTAAAGTGCCTGCCATTTTAAGACAACATGGTGGATGAGGCTAACCAGTGAACTTGGTCGAGACCTTAGTAATTGCTGTGCACATGCTCACTCACATCGGAATCGGTTGATATATACGAGTGCTGTCGCAGGCAAAAAATCAGATTTTTCAAAATGTCACCCACGTTAGGAATTGAAACTACTATTTCTGAGCCATTTTTTAAGATAAAGGCAAACAAAAAATGCTCCTGAATCCTTATATCAAGGTCAAATACTTAAGAACGAAACTTTTTTCAATTTCTAATTTTTTTGCACCTCACTTTAAATATAATTTTTTTAAATTTAATGACCGCCATTTTGAAACAAGATGGCTAATGAAGCTGGCCAGCGAACTTGGTCGAGATATTGATGTATACTATCCACATGCCTTCTTCCATCGAAATAGGCGAATACGTGTGGTATCGCGTGACAAATACAAGATCGTTTCAAAGTGTTAGCCATGATAGAAATTCAAAGTGCTATAATTCAACCACTTTTTAAGATATAAACAAAAGAACAAATTTTCAGAAACAAAAACTGCTCCGAATCTTTGTATCAAGGCCAAACACATAAAAAAAATCTTTTTCATTTTCCAATTTTTTAATACCTCATTTTAAATTTTAAAATACATTTAAAAAAAAATCGCAACCTTTTTGAAACAAGATGGCGAATGAAGCTGGCCAACGAACTCGGTCGAGATATTGGTATGCACTATGTACAGACCAAGTAATATCCAAATCGGTTCATAAATACGCCTGTTATCGAAAGACAAAAATCAGGTCGTTTTAAAATGTCAGCCACAATAGAAATTCAAAATATTATAACTCAGCCATTTTTTTAGATACAGACGAAACAAAACCTGTTCCGGAATCTTTGTATTAAGGTCAAACACATACGAAAAAATCTTTTTCATTTTCCAAATTTTTAGCATCTCATTTTAAATTTAAATTTTTTTAAATTTTTTTAAATGGCCGCCATTTTGAAACAAGATGGCGGATGAAGCTGGCCAACGAACTCGGTTGAGTTATTTGCATGTACTACGTACACACCAAGGTACATCCAAATCGGTTCATAAATACGTCTGTTATCACGTGGCAAAAATCAGGGCGTTTCAAAATGTCAGCCACGCTAGAAATTCAAAATGCTATAACTCAGCCATTTTTTAAGATATAAACGAAACAAAAACTGCTCCCGAATCTTTTTATCAAGGTCAAACACATAAGAAAAAAATATTTTTTCAATTTTCAATTTTTTGGTACCACATTTCCAATTTAAATTTTTCTTAAAATTTTAAATGGTCGCCATTTTTAAACAATATGGCGGATGAAGCTGGCCAACGAACTCGGTCGAAACATTGGTCTGTACTATGTATAAACGAAGTTACATCCAAATCGGTTCATAAATACGCCTTTTATGGCGTGACAAAATTCAGGACGTTTCAAAATGTCAGCTTCGCTAGAAATTCAAAATGCTATAACTCAGCCATTTTTTAAGATATAAACAAAACAAACACTGCTCCCGAATCTTTTTATCAAGGTCAAACACATAAGAAAAAAATATTTTTCCATTTTCAATTTTTTGGTACCACATTTCAAATTTTAAATTTTTTTAAAAATTTTAAATGGCCGCCATTTTGAAACAAAATGGCGGATGAAGCTGGCCAACGAACTCGGTCGAGACATTGGTATGTACTATGTACACACTGAATTACATCCAAATCGGTTCATAAATACGAGAGTTACAGTATGACATAGGTCAGATATATATATATATATATTGATATATATATATATATATATATATATATATATCAATTTTGAACGGAGGGTGGTTTCGGGGTCTGGGGGTCATGATCGATGAAAATATACCAAAATTTTTTGAAATCGCTTTCCTCCGAACGGCTGCAATAGGTAGCTTTTTTGTAAAGAAAGCTACCTAATAAATGCTTCTAATTTTTCATTACTGAGCATAAAAATATCACTAAAATTCTCATTTTTATGTTACTGACAATAAGTTCGTGAATTATGAATCGTAATAAAAACTTCTAAAAAAAACGTGAAAACGTATGCATACGATTATCAAGAAAGTATTTTCAAAAATAAATTCAGATTTCGGGTTTCTTCGCTTTGTACACTCAGCTTCTCATTCCACAAATTGGAATAATAATAAAAATACACTGAGGGACCACAAAGAAAATTTATTTTACAATTATAACGCCCTCCAGATTTATTCGTAAAAAAAAAAAATAAATAAATAAAAATAAAATAAAGTAAGAGCGGAGTGTTTTACGAGCTTTTTCTAAAGAGTTTTTCTTAAGAATACCTTTCATCATCCAGCGGTATTGGACAGTGCAGTGGAATTTAATAATCAAAATGTCTTCAGTATCTAGAATGACTTTCGAGTAGAAAGAAAAAAAAAATTATGCATTAAAAAGTCATTTTATTTTTTTTTATATTTTTTGGTGAAGGGGGGGGGGGATGTGGAATAAAGTGATAATTTATTTCAGACAAGCGTCTAGGGGGAAAGTGCACTTATTCAACAAAGGCCTTGCTTGAAACCAGAAGAAGGTAATTCCACTTTTCCATTATTTTTTTGGTGCCAAAAATATGGCACGTATAATGGAATCTAGCAATTTTCAGGTTATTATATTTGTTACTAGAGAGTTAAAAGAAATATTTTTCTTTCATTGGAATCATGTTATTGTAAATAAGTGATATTAAAGCGATAATATTATGAACTTTTTTTTTTTTATAAAAATAAAAATAGTTTTAAATGTGATGTTTATAACAGCGTGCTACGAGTCTTGCGAGTCTTTGAAATTACATGTGACGAACAAACGTCCTGATAAAATTAACGATTTGGTTCGAGGTTTAAGAAGAAATAGTGCTGTATATCAGTTTCAACATGTTTTAAATGGTATAATATCATTAAAGTACACCGCAAACGATCCCCCCCCCCCCCCCCCCTTGGACCATAATATACCGGAATTCTTTTGAGACTCCTTGTAAACGAACTATAACTGCTACAAACTTTATCTTCAATATCGAACATGCCGTAGAAAATCTCAATAAAGTTTATCAATCACATGACAATGCGAGAACAGTTACGCGAGTTAGAACATGGTTAGACAGACCGCCTGACAAACCGAAGTCATAAATACTTTTCAACTATACACTGCTCAAAAAAATTAGGGGAGCAAACAAAAAAGTGAAGAGAACAGTGCGAAACAGCCACGTATGGGCATAAAATGGAGAGTACATGTGTATCAATGCGCAATACAGAAAAAAAGACGCAAAAAAAAAAAAAAAAAAAAAATGCAAGAGAGCTTTAATTCTTTGAAACGATGCGATGGATAGAGCATGGATAGATGATTTAGGGCAAACATTTGGTTACATGTAAATGACAAAAAAAAGTGCTGTTTAGGCATGATGCAAGGTATTTACTATGGCGTGAGGTCCCCTCGAATAGATAAAATTGTCGCACACCTGTTTTCCATGGATTCGATGACATTTTCGATAAGACTGGGGAATACTGTTCCACTCCTCAAGGATTGCCATCTCCAAGTTCTGGATGATAAAAGAAGGCCTTAGTCTGGCTATAATGCGTCGTCCGAGTGTGTCCCAAACATGTTCGATCAGAATCAGATCAAGAGAGGAGCATGTTGCTATTCCATAGGTTATATTGTTTCAGCTTTAATCAGGTTCTTCACAAGATGAGCTGTATGCGGCGTTATCATGCATGGAAAAAAGGAATCACCAATTGCTGTAGCGTTAAATACGGCATGAGGTCTCACTATCTCGTCTGTATAACTTTAGGTCGTGAAAATGCCATTCCGAATGATATGCGGATCAGTATGTCTACCTATGCCAATTCCAGCTCATACCATTAACTCACCCCGTCTGTAATATGATCTTTCACGAACGAATGTGGAATTATTTCGAGTGTCCCTTTTCCTCCATATCAAAACGCGTCGGACGTCACATCCATACTGAATTTGACGCCTAACCCGTTGCCTCCAAACTCGATGTTCAGTTGCCCACCGTCTTTGGGCTGCACAGTTGCTTGAGATCAACAGATTACAGACCTTTAGCTTACGCGCATAGAGTCTACCTTGATGAAGCCTATTTCGGACTATTTTACCGGACATCATTCGTCCTGTGGCCAAAAGCAGCTGTATTTGCAGTTGAGTAGCACTGTCAGTTCCGTCTCGACGAGCTGTTAACAGGATGTATCGGTCATTAGTTTCTGTGGTAGCACATGGCCAACCTTTCCCTGTTCGACATCTATTCTCTGTGTCTTGGAATTAATTCCACCCGCAGCCTTGCATTGAAACTTCTTAAGACTTCAACAGCATCCGCTACACTTCGTTGTGTTTACCCGGATTCAACTGTCTCGATAATACAACAAGCCATAGATTTCGGTAAATCACGTTATTGTGACATTTTCAAGTCACCTTTTCTCAAAACACATGCTGAGCAATTAAATTTTACAATTGAGACAGTGAAACAGACGTTTCTGCAGAATCCCGATTTCTGCACTTATCTCCTTTTTCTAGTTTTTGACGCATAAACTTCGATTTTCATCTGAAGTTTTCTTCATCTGTTTTCTACTGCTCTTTAAACTATATGGATGTTTTATTTTACGTTACTTATCGGTATAAGTATTTGCGTAATTTTGTTAAAACCGAGGCTAACGAGAAAGACAGGCTACCGCGGTCCATTCAACGTATCCTTTTTTACAGACCACTGAAGTCACGTGATACTTGAATGCACCATCGAAGGTGTGCGAAAAGAGCATCACGTCAATCTAGCGGTCTGTGAAAAAAGACACGTGGTATGCTCCGCGGTAGCCTGTCTTTTTCGTTAGCCTCGGTTAAAACCATGTGCTCCCCTAATTGTTTTGAGCAGTGTATATTGGAAAGACACAAATAAAATGCTCTACCAGAACCGAAAGAAAGGCCAGTATAATTTATTATAATTTGCAATATATATTTTTTAATCTAACTTATTTTGTATTAACCTTTACGTTTAAAATATTGCTAAAATTCTAATAAACTTATATGTATCAACCTTTAAAGAGATATGTGAGCTTGTCTTTCCTCTTTTTTTAAAAAAGTAGATTTTTTTTTTTTTTTTTTTTTTTTTTTTTGTAAGATAGAAATATCTGATTGTCTAATGATTATTCTTACAAACAGTTGCTTATTATAATGATTACTAGAAAGGTAACCCCTTCAAAAATGACGGAAATTTAGATATAAAGATATATACAACTCATGTGCAAGAATATGAGTTTTCTCGCTTGTTCCGCAATGATAGATGAAAATAACACATTTTAAGAACGAAACACATTTATGAAAAACTGTGTACAGTAGAAGACGTCTAATCTGCACAGTTTGGTTCCAAGTGTTATGCAGATTTGAGGCTTTTTGCGGTCATGTCTATTCAATCTTTGTTCACATTTTTTTAAATTTTTATATTGAGCAATTTAGACTGTTGAGCCTTAAAAATAAATAAATAACACACTTGAAGTAAGGTTAAAAACTATTAAATTATCGTATACGATTTCATGAAATGGTATTATATGGTATTATATGTGTGTGCTTCACGATCTTGGTTACGACGTTGGCGAAATTGACTGCAACTTGTCATAATCCTAATAGTGTGGGCCGCTATAACAAAAAAGTAACCAGTTTTTAGTAAAATTTCTGATATAAAGTAGCTTTCAAAAGCTTGTGTAAAATTGCAGGCCGCTCTCGTGTTATGTCAGTCCTAGGAATAATATTTCTAACACTGAAGATTTTCCATGTATATATGGAATTTAGAAGAGCTTCTCCAAAAGAAAGATCCTGAAATGACATTGTAATTCCTATAACTTCAAAGTTTAATCGGGCCCTGATATTGAGTACTGAAATCTAATAAATACAATTATCTTGAATATTACAACAGAATTAAACAGTTAAACTTATTTAACTTAAACCCGCTGTTACTTCCCGATGTTATTCTTTAGTATTAAGAAAGAAAATTATTTAAAATTTTCAAATCATGCATTTTTGATTTATATCCGTCTTTAGTAACTAAATAATGAAAAAATAGGCTTTTATTCTGAGCTCATAAATATGACAATAAAATAATGTAACTAAGAGACATTGCAAAATTAAATCTTTGTGATTTCAAACCATAAACAAACGATACCGCCACCATTTTACCTACTATGACGTCATTAGAATATTACCCATTGATTGTTGGAGAACTTACTTTGTGAATGATTACCTCAATGATTTAATATTTTTGACGTTTCACGATGAATGACTCACTTGTGTTTGTTTAGGTTTATGGAATGAGATATTAAGCTGTGAACCTAATTTCAATTGAAGTTACCAAGGATATATGTATTTTTAATCGAAATTAAAAACAATGCTTTGATCTCGAAATAAAAAGTTTTAGTTTGTATAATTTGTTATTTCTGTTAATTATTTATTTAAGTACTTTTCCATTATAGCGCATTTTTAAAAAAAGCTTGGCGTGATTCGGGCATCAGAAAGTGAGATATGTTGCGAAAATATATAAACAGCTATGAAAACATATCTAATGAACTTTTATCTTTGTTTATATATGCACTTATATGCATAAAAAATCGTTTCTAAATATATATAATTTTTTTTATTTACAAATTACGGCACAGATTTCAGATATGAACCGGGATACCTAACTGGCGCCAAAATGGTGTTATTTTGCCTGCTATGGTAACCCGGCTATTGTTTTTTATTTATTAATAAATTGTTTATTTACTTTTGTTTTCTGTTTTTTAATTATATAAACTGCTTTGTTCTATAGTTATTATTCAAACTTAAAATGGTACTTTTCGGTTAGCCGGGCGCCAGTGTTATGTATACATGTATATGTCTATATACATGTATATATACATATGTATACATATATGTAGATATACATGTATATATGTGTATATATACAATATATGTATACATACATGTGTATATACATATATATGTATGTATACATAACACTGTCGCCCGGCTAACCGAAAAGTACCCTTTTATTTATTTATAGTTATTTCCTTTTCAAAATGATAGCAAATAATTGAAAAATATATAAGTAACTGGTATTCGAAAGCGAGATTTCCGCCAAATTGGCGTCATAGAAAAATCACACCAACCCCCATGCGTATATGACATCTGTGCAAAAATTACTTCTGTTTCTTTATAAAAATGGGTAAATAGCTTTTTTTATATTAATTTGTCGGCACAGATGTCATATACGCCCATATTGGCGCGATTTTTTTTTTGACGCCGATGTCATATACGCACCGGGTACTTAACTGGCGCCAAAGTGTCGTTATTTTGCTTGTAATGGTCACCCGAATGTTGTTTATGCTGTTGATGTTTTCGCCAAATTTGCGTCGGAAAAAAATCGCGCCAATATGGGGCGTATATGACATCTGTGCCAAATTGTATACATATGGAAAAAATTGCTTCTGGGTATGAAGCTGTAAATAGGTTGCCAGAAAATACGTTGGCAAACTTCTTTCTCGCCAAGAAACTTTTCTCCGAAGTATTGTACATAAGCAATGATTGCTAGAAATGCATTTTTAATTATGATATGCGCTTTTATGTTTCACTACATTTATGCATACTATAATATGTGTATAAATGCTACAGTTCATATGCAGGGCTACACAAAAGAATTCGTAAGGGTTACTGAGTATGAGAGTAAATTGCTTAAAGGTGGTTTTTAAAGGAGTTATGTATTTTTACGCTGAACTGCATTTAGTTTCCTAAGAAATGTTTGTAGAATATAGATAACATGATATACATCGATACATAACCGTCTATGGATGATAATATCTGGAAATGTGATTTCAGTAGTTTTAAGAGTAGTTTAAATTAAATTTTAGCTAAATAGTGGCATGTAATAACGGTACTATTGACTATGGACGGTAACTGCTGAAATCAATTTTAATTTTTTTATGCGTTTTCTAAAATGTTTACTTAGTTATCTTGGTACTTCTTAGTTATCCCGTCGACCAAATTACTGTCGCCAAATTGTAAGATTAATTGCCAATAATGGTTGCCATTAATTAATTAATTGTAAGATTAAATGCCAATAATGGTCAATAAAACCATTAATTCGACATTTTATTTGTATTTTTGTTAATGTTTTACTATTGATTTGGCGATTTATATAATTTGGCGAAATTGGTCGACGGGATATCTAAGAAGTAACGTTATCTTATTTACCTTATTTCCCTAAATAACGAAGTTTTGTTAAAGCATTCAGGATGTGTTGGAAAGTGTTTCATATTCTATGCTTAACGCATGATTTTTCTTTCTTCTTTAGTCTTATTTGGCATTTATTTTATTCTTAATTTTTTTAGTTTTATACTGCTTTATAGAAACTTTGGCACAGTTGTCATATACGTTATCATATATTGGCGCGATTTGTTTCCGACGCAAATTTGGCGAAAACATCAACAGCATAAACAACAACATCCAGATTACCATATCAAGCAAAATAACGACACTTTGGCGCCAGTTAAGTACCCGTTGTGTGTATGACATTGGCGTCAGAAAAAAATCGCGCCAATATGGGGCGTATATGACATCTGTGCCGAAACTTTAATATTTAATGTTTAAACTCTTCGCTCCACTCCCCTTGCATATAGTACAAACTATAACACTGATAGCGCAAAATAATAGACAGTTTGGTACTTTTCCACTGTAGGGGCTTTGGCATTTTTTTCAAAAAGCTTAGTGTAATTTGGGCATCAGAAAGTGAGATTTGGGTACATTTCCGTTATGCGGACACCATTGTCGCCAAGCGTAATAGTTGGCGCAAAATCGTGAATTGAAGCATTTGAAAAATAAAAGAAAAACCATTGTCGATATTAAAGTGAGCGTTTAAGAAATATAACATTTGAAAATTCCAGACTTTTACGAACTATTTCATCAAATCACAAATATATACTTAAAATAAGTGAACAAATAACTGCTATAAAATAAAGCAATAAAATAAAACTCATATTAAACTGCTGTCATAAAATTACAAATATCTTTTAGCATTTTGAAATAATTGGTGCATTAGCATACATTTTGGCATGGTGTCCGTATAACGGAAAAATATCGAGATTTGTTGTCAAATCATATAAACAGCTATGAAAACAAATTTGATGAGCGTTTTTGTTTGTTTTATATGTATATTATTGATGTTTTTATGTACAAATTACATCTGTTTCTGTATAAAATTAGAGAAACGGCTTTTTTATGTTAAATAAATCGTATAAATATCGAAAAAAATGCATGTGTATATAAAATGAAACAGTGAATAGGTTCCCGGAAAATATGTTACCAACTTTCCTTTTTCGCCAAGGCACCTACCTATACTGGAAAAGTACCTAAAGCACATTAAAATCGCGCAGTTAGGAGCTCACACAGTACACCGTTGTCTATTGGCGGTTATTTTATTAGTAGCATCGGAATGAAGATGTAAAGATGTACTTTAAATTCTCACCCATCGATTTCGAAAAAATATCTTAAAAGAGTGGAGTTTAAATTAAATTTCGGTGGCCTCCATTATGAAAGATTAATGGTTTTAAATGGGAACTTCGCCAAATTATCCAGCTATCGCCAAGTTGGCTAACATTTGGCGCTACTGTGGTAACCCTGCATTAATATTTTTCAACAATTACTCATTTCAATGAGGCGGTCCTACCGGAATAGTGAGGGACACACAGAGACTTGGATTTTATATAAATAGATTCTTAAATCATCTTTCAACGATCATTTTTACTGCATTTTATATTATAACCCTTTTGTTTTGCAAGGCATTTTTTTTTCTCGGAAGGAATTAAATGTGTCCAAAGATGTTAGAGACCATTTTCATGATATCCTTGCATATTTTTATATAAAGTTTACAAACAGAAAAATAAACTTCCAAATAATGCAACTTTATGTCGTTAAATCTCATTGCAAAGTAAATCTCATACTATTCAAATCTTGATACAACTGGACTAAAAAGTTTCGCGCCAGACATGAGATTCTTTCACGACACACCAGTTAAGAACCAACAATTTATTATTTTATATTATCTATTGTTCTGATTTATTGTTCTATATGATCTATTGTTCTAATTTATTGTTTTATATAATCTATTGTTCTGATTTGCTGTTCCATATGATCTATTGTTCTTATTTATTGTTCTGTGTGATCTATTGTTCTCATTTATTCTTCTATACGATTTATTGTTCTGATTTATTATTCGATATGATCTGTTGTTCTGATTTATTGTTCTATATGATCTGTTGTTCTGGTTTATTGTTCTGATCTATTGTTCTGATTTATTGTTCAATATGATCTATTGTTCTGATTTGTCGCTCTATATGATCTATTGTTCTGATTTATTGTTCAGTATGATCTATTGTTCTCGTTTAATTGTTTTATATTATGTATTATCCTGATTTATTGTTCAATATGATCTATTGTTCTGGTTTATTGTTCAACATTCTTTATTATTCTGGTTTATTGTTCTACATGATCTATTGATCTGGTTTACTGTTCAATATGATCTATTGTTCTGATTTATTGTTCTATATGATCTATTGTTTTGATTTATTGTTCAATATGATCTATTGTTATGGTCTATTATTCTATATGATGTATTGTTATCATTTAATTGTTCTGTATGATTTATAGTTCAATATGATCTATTTTTCTGATTTATCGTTCTATATGATCTATTGTTCTCGTTTAATTGTTCTATATGATGTATTGTTCTGATTTATTGTTCAATCTGATGTATTGTTCTACATGATCCATTGTTCTGATTTATTGTTCAATGTAATCTATTGTTATGGTCTATTGTTCTATATAATGTATTGTTATCGTTTAATTGTTCTACATGATCTATTGATCTGGTTTACTGTTCAATATGATCTATTGTTCTGATTTATTGTTCTATATGATCTATTGTTTTGATTTATTGTTCAATATGATCTATTGTTATGGTCTATTATTCTATATGATGTATTGTTATCATTTAATTGTTATGTTTGATTTATTGTTCAATATGATCTATTTTTCTGATTTATCGTTCTATATGATCTATTGTTCTCGTTTAATTGTTCTATATGATGTATTGTTCTGATTTATTGCTCAATCTGATGTATTGTTCTACATGATCCATTGTTCTGATTTATTGTTCAATGTGATCTATTGTTATGGTCTATTGTTCTATATAATGTATTATCGTTTAATTGTTCTATATGATATATTGTTCTGATTTATTGTTCAATGTTATCTATTGTTCTCGTTTAATTGTTCTATATGATGTATTGTTCTGATTTATTGTTCAATATGATCTATTGTTCTGTTTTATTGCTCTATATGATCTATTGTTCTGTTTTATTGTTCTATATAATTTATTGTTTTGGTTTATTGTTCTCATTTATTGTTCTTATCTCAATAGGGTAGAAAATCTGAAATTCAGGTATTGAAAAAAAAAGTTTTTGTTTTTTCTTTTCAAGTTTTAACATATCCAAAGATAGCTCAAAGAAAACGTTTATCCACACAACAGACATTACATTGTAAAGAATAAAAAGTTTCTTAATGAAGGAAAGTATAATATAACCAAGAACGAAAATATACAATAACCTCCACCGACTTATTCATGATTCTGAAAAACGTGTTCTTTACCTTTAGAAACCTCAGAAACCATTATATTTTCGAGATTCAAAGAAGCATTTATAAAACCACAGTTTCTTTTACTGTCACTGACTTTAGGATTTCCGAGTAGTTTTTATAGTGTAATAATCAGAGTTTTAAAACTGAAATAGTGCTTTTTTGAATGCTGTCCATTCTCAATTAAACGTTTTCAGCTGTGTAACTGAATTTATACATGCAAGAGTGATAAAATAATATTCATTTAAAAAAAAAATGCAATTTTTTAAATTATTATTGGCTTAAAAAATATACTGAGTTTTTAGCGTTAAATACCGCAAATAGCATGCTTTGACCTTCATTAGTTCCAGAGATATAACAACTTTTGCCTTGAGAAGCGATGCATCAGTTGCCCTCTGACGAGAACTTTAACTACATTTATCTCAGAATGAATTTTTTCACGATTTGTCAACTTTAAAAGAATATATCTAAAGTTCCTTGCAAGATATATGTATGAAATTTTCAACAGAGATTATATGCTATATTTCCAACAAATTGTCTTCAGGATTTTTAATTTTGAGTGATAATTGTGAAAATATGCTAATTAATGTAAAACTCACAAAAAAAACTTCATTTTTTTACTTTAAATTTTTTTTATGAAATTCATATTAATATTTTAAGAAATCCTGAAGACAAATTAAAAACAAGTTGGAAATTGCTCGTCAAACGTGGGAAATGAGGTGCATTCGTACTATAACAAGTTTTATAAATATTTTTTGCACCGCATATTGTACTGAATGTATATTTTAGTGCACATCATAAGTGCATATCAATGTCATGCTGTTCAAAGGACTGTAACATCATTAGAATGCACTTAAAATAATTTTTTCACATTGGCCGTAATGTAACAGAAAACTTTTGACTGCCCCTGTAATTAAACTATACATCCGATTTTTATAAATTGGAAATGAGTTGACAAAATTTTACAACAATTATATGTTTAAAATTTCAGACCATTCGATTGGATAGTTATTGCTCTGTTATATGCGGACAGACGGTCTGAACGACGAATATAGGTGCTACGTATTTATATAATTACAAACGCACCTAATGACACATTTTCTGTACACAAAAGTGTAAAAATTTTCTAGATCGAGTAAGTACTTCCAGAGTTATATAAAAAATTAAATATGTTTAAAATTTTAAAATATTAAAATATTGTTTTAAAAACTTTTAAAATCTTTCAGATTTCCCTAACCTGCAATATTATTATTATATTAAAACATATTTCAGAAAAAAATTTCATAACAAAATCTCTAAAAAAAAAAAAAAAAAAAAAAAAAAAAAAAAAAAAAATAGAATTTTGAACCCCGGACTCCCTTAATGCTGTTAATTTATCATTTTCGATATTTAAAGAAGAATTTATAAAAACAAATTTTCCTTTGTTGTCACTGATTTTCGGAAACCTTTCTAAGTAGTTTTTAAGATATAATCAGTTTTCACGATTATTCCGTGAAAAACCCGGAATACAGGTTTTTCGCGGACCTGCATTCCGGGTCGTGAAAAACCTGTATTCATGACCCCGAATACAGGTTTCTCGGATGCTATTAATTCTCATGTAAACACTCTCATGTTCAACAAATTTGTTTTTAGTCAAATATTATAAATTAACGGCATTAACATTAACTGTAATATTATTTTTGTTACAGAACCATCTTAAAAACCGGTAGAATCCTAATAAAAAGAAAAGTGCCCAGTTAAACTGATGGCATTGAGCTCACAGGCTATTCAGACTAATTGTATATTGTACTCTTATTTCAAAGAATAATGCCCCTCGGAAAATAAATTAAGGGGGGATTATCCCCCCATTTCCCCTCTTTATACTTAACCAATGAGCCTCCAAATCTCATCAGGGAAGCGCCTTATCAGAATAAACCGGTATACCAAATTTGAAGCGAATCGAATAGAAAAACCCATTTATCTAAATTAAGGAGCATTTCCCCGTTCCCCCCTTTATACTTAAACAATGAACCACCAAATCTAATCAAGGAAGCGCCTTATCAGATCAAACCAGTATACCAAATGTAAAGCAAATCGAATAGAAAAACCCATTTATCTAAATGAAGGGGGGGATTACCCCTGTTGCCCCCTTTATACTTAAAAAATGAACTACCAAATCTAATCAAGGAAGCTCCTTATCAAAATTAACCGGTATGCCAAATTTGAAGTAAATCTTATAATTCTGCATGAAAAACCCATTTATCTAAGTTAAGGGAGTGGATTAGCCCCCGTCCCCCCCCCCTTTATACTTAACCAATGAACCCCCAAAACAAATCAGAGAAGCGCCTTATCAGAGTGAGATTAGAAGAAAAAGTTGAAGCAAATCGGAAATTTCTATCAAGAGTTATCGCGTTACGTACATACGTACATACATACATACAGAACCTGCTGGCACATTAGCTCTCAGGCTTTGATAGCCTGAGCTAAAAACTGATATTCGGGTTTGAAAAACTGATTAATACACTACAAAAACAACTCGAAAAAGTTTTCGAAAATCAGTTGCAGCTAAAAAAACTATGTTTTCATAAATGCTTTTTTAAATATCGAAAATATAGTGGTTCCTAAGGTTTCTTTAGAGCGCTTTTCGGAATTGTGGGTAACTTATAAGAGATAAATGTATACAGTAATTACCCAGACTTAGATCCCCTCGACTTACGTCACCCCACATTAACGTTGTCTGGCCAGAGAAAAAAAAATTCCATAATTAACACGCACTTTGAATGTTTCTTTTTTTTTTAATTATGGACATTTTTTCCCCTATTTTGACCAGAAAATCAGAGTTCAAACTTTTTACGACTGCTCTTTCATCTTCACCGAACACGTCATTTATAATGGCTGTGTCATAATAATGAAAGCCATCAGTCTATCATAAGAAAATAACTCGGTTAAAAATAAAAAATCCAAAATGAGATGATGATCAAATCATAATCAAATCCCCCTCCAAAATATTTTCCTGGGTACGGCCTTGATTATGTCATATTTTTCCAGAAGAAATAAAACAAATAATGACCATTCGGACACTAACAATACTTTATGTAGCTTAACTATACGTAAATTCGATCATTCGATGCCACATCTAAAAGGAGATCCGAAAAGATTCGAAGCAAATAGTTGGATATCTTATGTAAATTAGCGTTTATCGATGCCCCTTACAAACTTCCAACAAAAGAAGAATTTATAGTAAAGTATTTATACTTCCTGTGTTTATTTTTCACGTTTTTTCGTGATTTTCACCATTTGTTCTTAGCTTACAAGAAGAGATAAACATGTGTACTCATAGGATAAAATCCAAATAGTTCCCAATCTACATTAACTGTTAACGGTATTTTTTGTTTTTGAGAGAAGACGACGTTAGTTTATTTTCATCTTTCACTCTGTAATGCGACATTTTCTTATTTGCCTTATGACGTTTTCAAATGGAGTTCACTGATATTATTTTTTCAAATTTATTTTAAACACTTTTACATTATTTATTGATATTTCTAACTGCATGTCTAATAAGAAGAAATAAAAATCATGCTTTAAGCATAGGTTATATGCCATAAGCATACAACACTTTCCAACATAAACATAATATTTAATAAAATTTCACCGTTTAATCAGGTAAAATATGATGTCTAAATAAAAATTTGGAAAACGAATGACACATCTGGAAGCCCAAATTCAGCAATATCAATCTATAGTTGAAAACATATCCGAAACTTTTTGTGCAGTCCTGTATATGATCTGTAGAATGCATATACACTACGTAAATGCAAAAAATAACTAAATTTTAAAACGTATACCACAATTGAAAGCGCACTTCCAGCTATTATTTCTCATAGGCAACGGAATTATTTTGTGTGTTTCTGTAAATAAATAATAAGTGCTATACACATATATATAGTACACACACAGTTATATAGTATATACAGTCGATCCTCGTTATCCCGACGCCCGGTTTTCACGTCACTCCGCTTATTACGTCAGTTTTTCAAAGTCCCAATTTTCTGTATATGATTTTAATGTAAATAGACACCGGATTTTACGTCGTTGAATAATTTTCAATTCCGGATATCCGGCGGTTTAGGAAAATTGTACATTTTTCTTCATCCATCTTATTAGAACGGAAATTAAGCGGTAAGAAATATCTTAGGCAAACTTTTTACAAAAGTGCCTAAAATATCCATTGAAGTAAATGATAAATTTTACTTCAATCCTTTATCTCAAAAATAAACACACACGCTATGAATGGCCCATTTAAGTTCCAGATAGATGTATCAGTCTGCTCGTGGTCTTTTTGTTCTGGGCAGGCGGCGCTTTCTTGTGGTTACACGGCGTTTTTCATCCGACTAAAACCGAAGCATTACATTGCAATGAAACGATCGGAAATTATCTAACATCCATTTGTGAAACAAGGAATATTGATTACATTTCATTGGATAATATTGAAAAAAGAATTGTAGGAAGCACATCTGGGGATAAACAAACCTTAATTCATCAATATTTCATGTAACAATAAAAAAAAAACAAGTCATCACATATCTGATTTTTATTCTTTTCAATTCTGTTTTGTGTTTACTTTGTTTAATAATAATATTTTATTGCTTAAAACCGCAAGAACAATTATGAATTTAAAATTGTCTTAAATTAATTAAAAATAGAGTTTTTTATAAACATATTTTTCTCCAACTCGGTTACCGCGACACTCCGCTTATGACGACACTTTTTTCTGGTCATTAGAGTGTCGGGATAAAGAGTTTCAACTGTATCTTGTAGTGCACCCCAGTGATGCATATCAATTTCAATATGTTTGAAATATTACAGAATCATTAAAATACATTGTAACCGGTTTCCCCATATACCATAATATAACAAAAAAATTTGAGTGACCTTGTAAACGAACTATAAATGCCACGCACTTCATTAAGAAGACAGATAGGTGAACAGACAAACCGAATTCATAAACGCCTTTCAACTAGGTTGGAAAGTGTTGTTTATTAAATATAAATGAACTTTATAAAGGGCTGCGGAAAGAATTGGATACATTGCAGTCTACGTAGGATAATTTCTGGAAGTATGTTTTTATTTGTGTAATGCGCTTTTTGCCTTCATAAATTTAAGCTCATTATGTGGCGTGGATAAAAATCTGCATAGATAATATACAGCGGTGTAAAAAAGAATTTAGTGCATTTATATATACTGGCAGAAAATTCTGAAGGTGAGTTTTCAACTGTGTTACGTGTTTTCCAACTAAACTTAATTTTAGCATACTATGTATAATATATGCAAATCTATAAATCATATACAGGGTTGCACAAAACAATCCGAGTACTTTTCTGGATGTGGACGGTAGTTGCTGAAGGATGATGTGTTCAAATGTGCTATGCGTTTTCTAAAAAAAAAACCGTTACGTAGATATTTCTTCCACCACATTGAGCGATGAAGATTCATGATTGTAGTTTGGAAGAGTTGGGAAGTGTTTCATAATCTATGCTTGACCTATCATTTTTCTTTCTTGTTTTGATTTGGCTTATGAATTTACAGATTTCATTTTCTCATAATATTAGCAATATTTAACGTTTTTGTCACACTCTGTTTATTTCTTGTACTTCCAGTTATTTTCATAATTTTGAATTTGTTTTCTTTGTATTTATGACTCACAAATATTTCGGGGGACATTCTATTTATTTTTATGGCTTTTTTTTTTCAAATTCAAGATCTTCCAAATGCCAAATTACATTTTCTTTATTTTTTAGTTGTAATTTAAGGAGAATAAATGACGATAAACTTATTAGAATTTATCTAATTTTAATTAATTTTTCAATTAATTTTTAACCGTGAAATTACGCTCGAAATTATTGAATATTTAATATGTGATTTATCACATTGCTCACTAAGCGTAGAACAAACAGAGTGAAAAATGTCCAAGCCGGGAATCGAACCCGGAACCCTTGGAATAGCGCTCCAAGTGCTCTACCATTTAAGCTACGTGGGCGATACCCAGCTTAGCAACTCTCACTTACATATGTTGATAAGGCTACAACTGCAGCACAAGATGGAATAGTCTTTATGAGCACACAATCCAGTCGCGAAACATGAGACACAAATAAACCCAGTATCGGTAAACACATGTATAATTTTAAATAAGTTTTAGCAGTGAAATTACGCTCGAAATTATTGAATATTTAATACGTGATTTATCACATTGCTCACTAAGCGTAGATCAAACAGAGTGAAAAATGTCCAAGCCGGGAATCGAACCCGGAACCCTTGGAATAGCGCTCCAAGTGCTCTACCATTTAAGCTACGAGGGCGATACCCAGCTTAGCAACTCTCACTTACATATGTTGATAAGGCTACAACTGCAGCACAAGATGGAATAGTCTTTATGAGCACACAATCCAGTCGCGAAACATGAGACACAAATAAACCCAGTATCGGTAAACACATGTATAATTTTAAATAAGTTTTAGCAGTGAAATTACGCTCGAAATTATTGAATATTTAATACGTGATTTATCACATTGCTCACTGAGCGTACATCAAACAGAGTGAAAAATGTCCAAGCCGGGAATCGAACCCGGAACCCTTGGAATAGCGCTCCAAGTGATCTACCATTTAAGCTACGAAAGTGATACCGTGCTTAGCATCTCTCACTCACATGAAATTTGGTGTGTACTTAGTATGTAATAATGCAAAGAAGCCTATTGAATATCAGTAACTTCGATTATTCGGAACTATTTTTTCGGACTCTCGAAATATTCGTTCTGATAAAAGGTATACAAAAATTTTCGAAATTGTTTATTTGAAGGGGTGAATATAAAAGACAATAATAAAAGCATAAATTTTGCATAAAGAATGAAGTCGATAGGATAATTAGTTGCCAAGATATTTGTAATTATATTTTTCACACTCTTCGATTTTTCATGACCTTGTATTTCATTCAAATTTCAATTCAATGATATATTTTAATTGGAAATGAGACGCTTAATCCAACGCAGTAAATTGTTAGTTAATAGGATTATCATTTTTGGAGTTATAAGGATGTTTCTTTTACGCAATTCGGTACTACTCGATTATCCCGTGGAACAAAAACTATCGCCAAACTATAAGATTAAATGCCATTAGTGGCCTATCGTAAATGTCACATTCACTTGACATTAAACACATTATTAATACATACATACATACACAATGGTGCTACAATACATGTATGGATTTTGACCCCCCTAAGATACCTCTCCAGACCTTCCGATCTCTGGCCTTTACTTTATAATTTATAATTTGATTTTGTGCAAGATCTTTCTCTACCTCTTCTATCCATCTCTTCCTGAGTCTACCAATTTTTCTTCTCCCAATTAGATTACCACTATAAATCTTCTTTGTGCGTTATTAATACTTGGAAATTTTTCCAGAGAGAAACATTTGCCTTGCATACAATATTTCAAATGAAAAATAAATTTCAAATTAATTGCTTAAAAGGCGCAAAGGCCAACCTAGTAAAAAAGATTCCATGCCGGTACTCGAACCCGGGCCATCAGTATAGCGCAGTGACATTCCACCGACTGAACCACGTGGAACGATACCCAGCCTGGAACTTCTGTCTATTATTAGAGGTTCGCAAAGCTACAAGCGCAGCACAAGATGGAACATTTTTCTGTGAGCCACCGACATGGGGCAAACACGAAACTTAATTAAATCCAGTTTTGATTAAAACTATATTAATACTTGGAAATTTTTCCAGAGAGAAACATTCGCCTTACATACAATATTTCAAAAGAAACACAAATTTCAAATTAATTTCTAAAAAGGCGCAAAGGCTAGTGAAAAAGCTTCCACGCCGGGACACGAACCCGGGCCATCTGTATAGCGTACTGACATTCTACCGACTAAACCACATGGAACGATACACAGTCTGGTACTTCTCACTATTGCAGGTGGCAAGGCTACAAACGCAGCACAAGATGGAATGTTTTTCTGAGAGCCACCGACATGGGGCAAACACGAAACTTAATTAAATCCAGCTTAATAAAATATTTGTTTTATAAAGGACAAACTTGTCCGTCCGCAACGCTGACGTCATTTTGACGGCGGCAACAGCAGACGATTAAATTAGAAGTCTACTGCAATTTTTAAAATTTCTAAATATCGTACATTTTCTATTTTTACAGCGTCGAATGGGAGGAAAATGTACTTTCAAATGCAATTTGTTTGAAAACTGTAACGCAATTTGTTTGAGAATCGTATCGCAATTTGTTTGCGAACTATATCCCAATTTATTGCAATTTTTATTGTTTGAAAATAATTTTCAAGCATGATTTTTTTTTTCACATTTATCTCTAACGCGTGCAGACAATTACGAAAGATAAACCCGTTTGCACTTGAGTTAATATAAATAAATCAGCCTTTGCTTTCAGATTATATTCCATAACGAAATTAAAACATTCGTCAATTGATAAATAAAACAATAAAATATAAATATAAACTATTTTTAAGACAGGCAATCGATCTATGCGCTTAAACCTCTGAAATTAACGGAAATAAAAAGGTTGGTTGTAAATAGTGATCTTTGGTGAGTTCTTTGGGTGTTAACTCCTGGCACGAGGCCAACACAATATAACCGTTTATAATAAGTTTTAAAACTTTATTTTAAAGCATTGTTGCTGTTTTTCATATATAAATATGATTTTTAGCATTGTTAGTTGGCGCTAGAAAAATACATTGAATGTAAAAAATCTATTAGAGTTATGAAACTTAATAAAAACTAGTAGGCCCGTGAGAGGCTTTCTCGCCGCAATCTTTGATATTATTTGCTTATACGTTTTTTCCATTAATTTTTGATTAAGTGCCATTGTTTTTATGAAACAACGTGTTTTAACAGTATGTACTAAGTTAAAAGCCGTTTCCAGAACCTTTCGAAAAATGTCCCATTCATCACTGTGCCTTTCGTATGTGCATTCAAAAGAAGATATTGACATAAAAAATAATATACACGACGTTTTTCACCCATTTTCTGTAACCCGGGAAGCCCGTGTTTATTTTCTTGTTATTATAAAATTCAAATATAGAAAAAATGTTTTTCACCTATATTCTATGCACCGGGCTGTATGTACCAAGGAAGCTCGCCCGGGTTGGATCCGCTAATATACTTTCTTTTTAGCAATCGATATGCTATTTCTTTCTCCCAGCAAATAAAATGTCGTCTCCAGAAAATAACGTTCCGTTGTATAAGCCAGCCGTAAAACAAAGCAGATGTATCATTGTACGGTTAAATACAATTTTACTACTACAATTTTTTTAACTTCTCAGCACCGCACAGTTTCAATTTTTATACCGTCGTATTGGGGGGGGGGGGGGGGGGGGGGGGAGTACTTTTAAATGCAATTTGTTTGAAAACTGCATCTCAATTTATTTTTGAAATACTCATTTTTTTGTAGTTTTTAACGACATTTGTTTAATGTTGGCAACTCAAATGCTCCATTTCTGTAGAAAGTAAAGAAAAAATAATTGGAAAATAGTAATTATATCTTTTGGTTGTCATTTTCCCATAACAACTGAAAAAAAAATTAATTAAAATACGCGCTATTTTGAAAAAAATATAAGTGAATGATCTCTGATAAAACATGGAGCTATTATAAACTATATTTAATTTTTAAGTATCTATATGAATATTACAAATAAATGAAGGCATATGAATTATTAGATAGCGTATTTTTTTGTCGAGTTTCTTGAATGACATCTCCTTTTTTTTTTTTTTTTTTTTTTTGGATTTGCGTATTATTCAGCGATAATGATGTCATGTACATACTTTACTGTAAATGTTGTTTAAGACTGGATCGTAAATGAGGAATTCTTCAGAGGATGCAGATGACGTCATTTTATATTAAATAAAAGCGTGTATTTTAATTGTATTATCTATATTTATATACATTTTTTTTTTTTTTTTTTTTTTTAATCGGTGGTGACACTAAATTCTGAAAAAGCAGAATTCCTGTTTTCCAGTTTTAAATACTATCGTATAAAAACAACTTCTTGAGCACACCATAAGAAAGAGAATTCGAATGCGTTTTGTAGGATTTTATCTTCTTTGATCAATCGAAGTACGAGATTGCGAGTGACAGGAGCAGGCATAGTAAGAAAAGAACAGAAGGAAGAGGACAACCAGCGGGAAACAAGAGCAGTTCGAAGAGGGCAGAGAAACTATCAGTGTAACGTTCAGACTCTCTATGCAATGTTTCGGAATTAGTCCATTATTTTAGTCTATGCAGAATGTGTGTACATTCATATATTTTGCATCCTTCATACATCTAGAATTGTAGGACAAATAAGAAAGTTTGTTGTGCAATTCAAAAAATCTATTCTTTAGCTTTCTGTAACTCAAAACTGAAATTTTATTTTTTGAAAAATCTGACAAACTACGTTGCTAAAATGTATTTTTAAATATGTGTTCTATAATCTCATTCAGTTTAACGTATTATTTATATAAATGTTGAAAGGCCGCAAAAGTTTTCAATAATAATAACTTTTAAAAATTAGGCTCTAAAATTTTGAAAAATAAAATGTTAAAGTTCCATCAGAGTTGTAGAGTTGTAGAGTATAATGCATTTTATTCAAAACTCTTTTATTATTTAAAAAAAAATGAAGAAAATTAATGCAATGAAACCACTTATTATGACGCTAATGGAAAAGTGAAAATTGTTCGTTATACGCGGACTTCGTTATAACTAATTTCTTCCCAACATAATAATTTTATCAAATGAAGAGCTTAGATGATAAAGGTGGTAAGTGCCACAACCATCATTTTGAGAAAATGAACTGTAATATTGCAAATGCCTCCTTTATCAAGTAAAATCTCTGTGAGCATTAGGTTTTTTCAAGTAGCAATTTAACAGTTGGTAAAGGACCATTGATTCTCTTCAATCATATGATTAACTCATTTTTTTATCTTTCGTCACATACAACCTTTATCATCTAAGCTCTTCAAATATATTTGGGAACATCTTTGTTAACGGAATGGTGGTCGTACATACAATATGTAAGTAGTTCAGGGGTGTATCAATAAGTTTTTGCCCTCACATAGAAGTAATTGAGTGAAATTTATGAAATTGCTACATTGTATGAGTCCTCTTCTATATACACTGGTGTCCAAAATTGAGGACCAGTCACAAAATGCTAATTTTTAAGTAAACGAATACTCAAAAGGAAATAATATAATTCAAATAATTACTATCCCTACAGCACAGCTAGATCATATAGCATTACATCCAGGTCACACATGGCCACAAGTGTCACAATCACTACGGTGAAACAAAAAACAGGAAATTCCACACGTCTAATTATGAATCTCAAATGATTACTATATGTGACTCCACTGAGACGTCAATGGGACTGCCGCTTTGTGACAAGTCACCAGGTGATTTACAATGTAGCTACATTGTAACTCTCGTGTGAGTGTCATTTTTAGACTCAATTTCAAATTCATCATGAACTTTGCATTATGATAAGTCACAAAATAATATCACATTATAGTCACAGGGTGAATTTTTACAAAAGAGCACAATGGTGACTTCACAGTAGTCTCTCTGTCACTTGAAATTCATCATGTGACTTTAATGTGACAAGTGACATTATTTGGTAACTTATCACAATGCAGCGTTCACTATGACTGTGAAAGTGAGTCTGCAGATGACAGTCACATGAGAGTCACAATGTAACTACATTGTAAAGTCACATGGAGACTCTTCACAAAGCAGCAGTCACAGTGACGTCTCAGTGGAGTCACATATAGGGATCATTTGAGACTCATAATGAGATGTATGGAATTCCCTATTTTTTTGCTTCATCGTAGTGACTGTGACACTTGTGACCATGTGTGGCATGAATGAGATGTTATATGGACTAGCTGTACAGTAGAGATAGTAATTATTTGAATTATATTATTTACTTTTGAATATTCGCGCACTTGAAAATTAGCATTTTGTGATTGGTCCTTAATTTTGGACACCAGTGTAGTCACCATGCACAGTAACACATTTCTGCAACCACTATTTCAAAGAGAGGAGGGAAGATGTATTCCAGGAGGCGCGATAGACCCAAAGGAGGTCATTTTTCTAACTTTTACCGACACCCATATGTGACATATTGTTGGAAAGACCTGTGACCACTTATTCATGCTATGCACCTCCCGAGCCCATTTCCCCAAATTTGGCCCCGGGGGACATGAATGATGTCCCCAAAATTTAGAAAAGAACCCCCCGGAGGACAAATTTGGAGGGAGGGGCATGGGAGGTGCATAGTATGAATAAGTGATCATAGGCCTTTCCAATAATATGTCACATATGGAGGTCGGTAAAAGTTAGAAAAATGCCCCCCCCCCCCCCCTTTCGGTCTACTATCGCGCCTCCTGAAATACATCCTCCATCCTCTCTTTGAAATACCGGTTGCACAAATGTATTACTGTGCACACTGATTATATAGAAAATGACTCATAAAATGTAGCAATTTCATAAATTTCACTCAATTATTTCTATGTGAGGGCAAAAACTTATTGATACATCCTCGTAATGTGTTAAATAAAAAAAACTTTTTACTTTCCGTAATGATTTAATATTTTTAATAAAACTTCCTTAATTATGTTTTAAATTAGTCACTAATCATATTAATTAATCGAAAATGAAGCAACTGCGATATGACCAGTTTTCCTTTAAGACTAAATTTTACTATAATGTGAATCTGTAGTTTATGCTCGTCAGATGTTGTAAAGATTATTTAATTAACTTTAAAAATTACATACTTTATATTAAAAAAAAAAAAAAAAATATCGCTTCACAATTTAATCTTAAATACTTTCAAAGTAAGCTTCAGTTGATTTTGTTTTTTACAGTTTTTTATATGGTAGTTTCACCGAAATTTTTCAATATCGATTAAGGCTGTTGTTGGCAGACCTGTACATGTAGATACTCTTTAAATTTGATAAAACTTCCAATCACAATATCATCAAGGGCGGATACAGCTTACCATTTAGAGGGGGGGGGGGGGGTAATGTATTTCCTTTTTTGGGTAGGAAGGTATCAAATCTCTTTATGAGAATTTTTTATATTGAAAGCTATTCCCAAATCTAAACTAACTACTTTTCTGATACTTTCGCAAACTCATTTTCATTCGCAAATGCAAAAAATTTGCATTAATATTTGTACAAATATAAAATTTACCGATTTTGTTCAGATATCAAGAAATTAAAGAGTTTCCCATTTTCTTAAAAAGGTTCATAAAATATTGTCAAAGTTAGCATTTTTAGCCATGTTTTACGAGTTGACAGTCACAGAAATATCATCACAATTAGCTGTCACTTCCGGAAATTCAGTTTAAAAAGGTCTAACAATTGTCAAAGATTAAACATGTCAAAAATTTTTATTCAATTTTAGAGGTAACAAAACCGTACACGTTGGCAGCTATGTGATTCTATTAGTGTCATGAAAATTGCAGGTATAGCATTTTCTTTCAGCTCAAAGTATTAAATAGTTTTTTTTTTCAATCTAACTTATACCTTCGGAATGAATCATTTTTTTCTGATGGACTGATGCTCTATTAGTATGAAACAGCCATTATAAATGAAGTGTTAGGTGAAAATGAAAGAGCAGCCGTAAAAAGTTAGAACTCTGATTTTCTGGTCAGAATAGGAAAAAAATTGGCAAATAAAATTTTTCAAAAAAAAAAAATTATGGCCATTTTTTTCCCATTTTTGACCAAATTTCTCTATAAAAGTCGTATAAAATTTTAAAACTATATTTTTTTTGAAAATTAATGATAGAACTATTTCATTAGTGTAATCTTATCTTCTATATTTTTTGAAAAATTTTGCAATTTACAGTGTTTACCAATCTCAGGTAAGAAATTAGAGCTACTTACAGGTAAGAAATTAGAGCGCGTTTCAACTTTTTGGGGGGCATCCATTATGGTGACTAAGTAAAAGATTAAATCAAAAATGATCAATATTCGTTTACCGATTTTTAACTTTTATTTGATTGACTTAATAATTATCAAATGCTGACGATTTTTTTTTCTCTTGAATATTTACCAAATTTCCCCTGAAAAAATTTTTATTTCGTACACCTAATTATTAAAGTCATTTAAAATTAGTTAAGTATTGCATAGGTTTAATATAGAGTTTTTAAAAACTACTGCCATACATTGAATAGATAATATGAAAATGCACTAAATTAATTATTTTTTATTTTAATATACTCTCTCTCGCTATAACCGACACCTATTAATGGTAACTGCAAAAAGATTTTAGTCCTAAAATAAAAAAAAAAAAAAAAAAAAAAAAAAGAGTAGCGTATATTTAACCAAACTATTATATTTTTAATTATTAGCTCTTGGGTAATGCTAAACTATCTTAAACATGAAATTTAAAGAAATGAAGTAATTGCTATCCAGGGCTCGAAACGGGAAAATCTCCGAACCGGAACACTATTTCAAAATGATTGTTTACTAAATATATGTATTTTTTTATTACAAATTTATTTCTAACTCTGCAAAGTTTTCTTTTAATGTATTCAATATTCTAAATAATAATTTGAAAAAAGTTACAAAGAGAATGATAAGCTATCTATATTATAAAGAACAAACGTCCTGTCCGTGAGGTTGAAGTCATTCTGATGTTGGTAATAGCAGACGATTAAATTTCAATTCGCTTTTATTGATTTTTTTTTTTAATTCTATTATTTCGCATATTATATATCAGAGTTGGTTTAACAACTGTATCGATATTTACACAATTTTTATGGTTTTTAAAATAATTTTTAAGAATGATTTTTTTAAAAATCTATCTGTATTGTGTGCAGACAGACGATTGCGAAAGATAAATCCATTTGCATTAATGTAAATAGTTCAGCATATGTTTCCGGCTTAGTTCTATAACGAAATTAGAGTTTTATCAATAAATTAATAAAATAATAAAACAGAAATAAAATAGAAATTTAAGACATGAAATCGAACTACGCATTTAAACCACTGAAATTATCGGGGAAAAAATGCTAACGATCTTTTGTGATTTCTTCAACTGTTAACTCCTGACACAAAGCTAATACGAAAGCATCGCCTTTTATAAATTTGGAAACTTTGTTTGTATACATAATTTCTAATTTTCATATAAAAATAACTTTAATATTCTTATTCAAAATCTAATATATATATTAAATGTAAAAATCGATTAGAGTTTTCAATAAAAAAAAAAAAAAAGTCTGGTTTTCATATATATTTTGTAACCCGGAAAGCCTGGGTTGGAACGCCCAGTATATATAAAACTGCAACAATAGGTTTTTATAATTTCACGAACCGGAACGATATTTACCATAATTTCACGAACCGGAAAAATATTTACCATAATTTCGCGAACCGGACTATCGTTCTGGATTTCTCCGGTACATTTCGAGTCCTGATCTTCATGGAAATTTATGGGGCAGATGCCAGTTATATCCCTAAAATTAGTACGTCGATTAATTGCTATAAACAATATCCATATTGTTTGATGGTAATGTTGATATATAAACTACAGTTCGATAATCAAATTTGTAGTTGATTATTCTTTAGACGATAATCCATTAGCTGTTATGTAATTACACACAATGCATCTGGTCAGTATATAGCTCTCACAGCGTTTTGATTGTGACATATTAAGGCTGAGCAGAAAATATATAAGTCATATGATTGACAGATGACAAATGAATCCGCAAGCAATTATTAGAAGAGATTAGAAACATTACGCTTATATTACGTAGTATATGCAAAGACCAATCATATGGTCCAGTCATTCAGAAATAACAGCTACGCAATTGTGACGTCATTATCAATCTCAACGAATGCCTGAGCTTCTTTATAAAATCTCCGCGGAAAACGGGAGCTTAGAGAGGAAGTTTTCTGAACAGGCGCTTTTTGAAATTATAATCTGAACTCGGCATATTCAATAGCGGGAAGTCTCTCGACTGTACCAGTAAGTGCTATAATACAGAATCCTGTTGATTAACTCTTTGCTTTTAGGTAAAGTGAGTGCTTTATTATTATCATTTGTTAATTTTTGGTATTTTAAGTTTTTGATAACTTATAAAATTACCAAATTCAGAGTGTAATATTTTCTATCTTATAAACAAGATTTAGAATAGAAAACAACGGCCAAAAATTTAGAAAAGAAACTTAATTTACTTCATTATTAGTTACTTTTTGTGAATTTCATTACTTTAATTACACATAAAATAAACCATAATATATTTTTTTAATTCTATGCGAATTCAATCTATCAGGATAATAAAATTCATAATTGGCACATTTTTTAAAAAATCAATGACTGTTTACTACCCGAGAGGGACTGCTCAGACTAGGTTCATTATCAATGGGTTTATTTTTTTAAATTGTACAAATAAGGGTGAAAAGGAAAATGTTTTTTATACACCTAGTGCTTTTCTAAAACGTTAATAATAAAATGCATTTTCAAAGGCTATAAATAATTGAAACTTTGAAATATATTTTTTAATATTACAATAATAAATATGATGTGAGTGTTTTAATTTCCCGACATATTTGTATTTGAATTATTCAAAGAACACAGCATGTTTATTGTTATTATGTAATAATGTTAATATAAGAATTTTTATTACTTTAATTATACAGAAAAAAACCATAAAAATTATTTTTTACAATTTTATGAAAACTCAATCAAATATGACAGTAAAAGTCATAATTAGCGCAATTTTTTAATTAATGAGTTTATTTTTTCAAGTTGGAAAATGAGACATTTGAAAGTGGAAAATGTCTTTTAAGTGTATTTAACATTAAAAAAAAGTAATAATAAACCGCAATTTCAAAGGCTATAAATAATTAAAACTCTCAAATTAATTTTTAAATATTACAGTAATAATTTAAAGATGATGTGAGGGTTTTATTTGGCTTATTTTATGAATGGAACTTGTTCAGTTTTATTATGCAATACATGCAGTGTCCGTGCTGTTTAAAATTCACCAAAAGAATAATTAAGATTAATATAGTTCAATCATTTAATAAAGTTCATTTATTCATTGTATTCAACATGTTGTAAATGAATAACACAATTTATTGTTTAAGTTTGTTTTGTGTCTAGTTTCAAATTTCTAAAATTACTTAAAAGTGCGTTAAACATTTTTTACGAAAAGATTTTTGCACATGGGAATTAACAGTTTGTTTAATCATGGCTGATTAATTTTCAGTCATAAAAGAATAAGCTCATTTTAAATAGCGATAATATGCTATATCTGTCTTCACATACGTCCTAATATAAAATAATTTTTACCAAAAACACACTTAAATTTTAAACACCATGAAAAATTTTGTAAATATTTCTTTAATAAGATCATTAAAAATATCAGCTAATAATAAAATACTTATTATTATTCAGTATTTTAATAAAATACTGTCTTATTGGTAGGTTTTGTTTACACGTTAGAATATCTAAGATTAATAAGTACTTTTAAATTTTGGATTTAAAAGATATATTCCTCTTTTCACTTCACCAGCTAGCGCGTAACTTAAATATGATACATATGAGATGTGTTTTTAAAAGTTTATGACAAGCAATTTCTGTTCAAACTTTTATTCATCCGCTTTCCATAATTGGGATGCCGGCTCCTTCACCACATGATCTTTTTTTTTTTTTTTTTTTTTTTTTTAATTAAATCTGAGACAAATTTATAAAGTTTATAAATGGAAGTTTCGTTTTTTTAAATATATATATATTCATTTTCTATAATTGGGATGCTTCTTTCTTTTTCTGTGCTCGGTATCTTTTTCGTACTTACAGAGTTGCGTGAAAAATATTTCCTTTAAAATAAAAATAAAAATAAAGCATTATGATATACTTGGAAGAAAAAATTGTTATATCTTAAGTAAAATTGTTCACTTTTTTTAATGAGATTTATAAAAATCTAAAATAAATTGGAAAGAATGTATTACAAATAATCAGTGGTACATTTTCAGTGAAAAATATCTAAAAATTAATGTACTTTTTTCCCCAATTTTACTCTATTTTACGTATTCTTTGAATCCTTTTTCGAATACTAAAATAGAAGCTCGCGGTGTTTATTTGAAGAACTTCCATGTAAAAGCATAAATTAATTTTTGTGTTGTACTATATTTGTAAAATCAAAAACAAATTTACAAGGAAGTTTTTATGTGATAATCAGCACAACATTTGTTGTGAGAATGTATTTAAAATTATATAGGTTTCTTTGTTGGTTTGTGTGTGTGTGTGTGTGTGATTTTACATTATGCACATTGAAATTCTTTCAAATTATTAACAGATGAACTCATACGGTTTATTTAATGATTTTACATAAACAATTAATTCATGAAATTTGCATATTTAGCTTTTAAAATGTTTCTTTTATTATTCGAAACGAACCATTGACATTTTTAGTATTTTAAAAGAAGTTTTTTAATGGCGCGCAAAAATATTGTACAGCAATAATAATAAAAAATAATAATAAAAACCTTGGGACTTTTTGTTATACTAACACAATTGCCACCAAGCGTAATAGTGGGCGCCAAATGAAACATGAAAAAAAATTAACATTACTGTAGGAAAGGAATTAAAAAAAAAAAAAAATGAATGAAATATGACATTCCAAAACTACAGAATTACACAAACTATTTTATTATGTCATATTAGTATCTACTTAAAATAAAAGAATAAATAAATAAATATTATAGAATAAAATGATATAATAAAACTCAATTTAAACGGCAATAATGATGTTGTAAATGTCTGTCAGCATTGCAGTAAACAATTAAATTTTTCAATTGAATAAATATGTCGGTACGTGAACTCTGTGAGATACGTAATGACAAATAATGCCGCGTTGTCTTTTATTACGACACTTCGCAATGCTCCATAATCCTTCGACAGATTATTATATTTGAAATTTATTATGAAATGTTGGTATCTGGTATCTCGCAAAAAAGAAAAAAACTTTCTTTGTGTATAATTCTATAGACCTGAAACAGTTTTATTAAAGATTCTTCATAACATCAGGTAACTGTCAAGTGGTAAAATTCAAGTCAGTGCAGCGAAAAATGTACGTTACAACTAAATAAAAAATATTTTAAATTAAAAAAATAGCAAATTAAGATTTTTGCGTAGTCACTTTTGCATAATAACGATAAACAAATGGGTAAGCGTGATCACAAATCGCACAGAGGGTTTCGTTTAATATTCCTTTCAAAGCACTTTATCCTTTTGCAAAATCAGTTAGCTCTACATTTCGCACCCAGAGAGCGCACTCTATTCTAAACAAACCTCTTTCCGAATGAAACTCCGTTTTACAACCTATCTGTAGATATGTTAGTCGAGAGGATCGGGCCTATAACACCCGAGATAGTTAGGCGCAACCTGGCGGTAAAAAGTGGAACTAAAATATGTAACACTTTGGTGCATAATACGAAAGAGTGATCAAAGAGATGTCGTCAAAAGTTAGAAAAGTGCCCCCCGGGTGAAAAGGGTGGAGGTTAGAAAAATTGCTGAAAATACACAAGTTAGAGCCTGGTGGGGGTAAATAGTATAAGACTTTTAGAAAATTTTATGATTTTTTTGTGTGATCGCAAGTATTCTGCCATAAGTATGCAAAATTTCACGCCTCCAACTTAATTAGGGACTGAGTTAAAAAAATTGCTAAAAATACACAAGTTAGAGACCGGAGGTGTAAATATAAGACTTTTTGAAATTTTTAGGATTTGTCGTGTGATCGCACGTGTTCATCTATAAGTATGCAAAATTTCAAGTCTTCAACTTAATTAAAGGCTCAGTTAGAAAGAAAAAAAAAAAAAAGCTTAAAATACACAAGTTAGAGCCCAGATGGGTAAATATAAGACATTTTCAAAACTTTATGATTGTTCAGCTATAAGTATCCAAAATTTCAAGTTTCCAACATATATAGATTCTGAGAACGGACTCTGTGACAGAGGAGTGCGACAAATAGGATTTCGTCAGATGAACGAAACCCTAAAAAATAATTCATATTCAATAAATAGCGAGTAACAATGTTTAGCACTGTTTGCAATAAAAATCCTTTGCACGACCAGGGTTAAAATAAAATGAGCAAACATTTTGGCATGGTGTTGATGTAACGAAAAAGTACCAAAAAACTCATTTCAAGTGTTAATTTTAACCATCCAAAGGAGCGCTGTTGCAACTTTTACGACACAGTTGATTTTTCCGAAATTTTGTTCTCAAAAATAGTATTTAAATTAAAATTTCTTTTTTACTACTGATATGTATAATTTCTCTTTGAACATGTACTTATTAGTGATGTTAAAAATCTTGTATTTGTACTTAGCGTAACTACTGAAAGCAAAAAATACACCACTTTCCCACTCATGCAAAATAAATAAATAAATAAAAATAAAAATAAAAAACCACGACCTTTGAAAGACTAAACTAAAGGAGTGAAAAATCTTTTAATGGTTTATAAACAATCGAGTCTCTTGAATAATGTCGCAAATTTAATTAAGACAAATTATAATTAATAAGAATATTTACAACTAAATTATTATTCCTTTGTACATTAAAAAAAAATGTACATTTACAGTCTGAACAAGCCGGAAATTGTAAGTGAAACGTGGCAAATGAGGTGCGTTCGTACTATAACTAGTTTTATGAATAGTCTGATCTTGTTGCAATAGTTGTTGCACTCTTATGCAAAATTGCATGAAAACAAAATTTATTACGATTATATATATATATAATAAATTCAGTCATACGGAAATAATAGGGCTCCATCTTAAATAAGATACCATCATCATGGCAACCTAGAATCATTACCTATCATGGGATATCACTGAATTAATTACGTATGATAGGATTTTATAGAATGAAGAAAACTTATTAATATCTTTTTAAGTTTAAATTCGATTTTCATAAAATTTGAAATGACTCAGCAAAATTCGGCAACTTTTATATATATTAAATTTTAGACCATTCGGTTGGGTAGTTTTTGCGCTGTTATATGTGGACAGACGAACAGATAGACATACGGACGGACCAGACAACGACTATAGGTGCTACGTATTAATATAATTACGAAAGCATCTACAAAAAAATCATTTTACTAAAGGGGCAGCCTTTTGTGAAACTGTAACAGAATAACTAAATAAGTAAATTTCCTTCTTTAACTGCCCTTTCTTTATTGTCTCATATTAAAATTTAATTAATTTTTAGCATCTTAAATAAATCAACATTCAAAATTTCGAATTAGAACTAAATAACTTTTCCATACTTCAGACATCGCCATATACAGCATAAGAAATATTTATTTTTAAAGTCCTTTTAATCAAAACAGTTATTTCGCAACTTGTGCAGACAATTGCTTCAAAAAGTCTAGGAAGCTTTTACACTGTTAAAAATTTGCAACATTCTGTCTAGTCATTTGACCGGTTTTTTTTTCTGAAAACGGTTACACAACCGTAATTTAACACTATTCTGACCATATTATTAGCCATTTTATGGTCAGAATACAGTTAAATTACGGTTATGAAACCGTTTTTTCAAAAAATGGTCGAATAACTGGACAGAATGCTGCAAATTTTTAACTGTGTAGTTTAAAAAAATAAACGGTTAAGTGCGAGTATTACTCGGGCACAGATGATTCCGTACAATAATATATGAATTAGTAAGTGTAATATTTAAAAGAAGCTAAAAGAATATTGCTATACAACGTAGTGTTTGGTGTAGCTGTATATACTAGAAAAGTATAAATGGATATAGCACGAAAGTTCAAAGAGATATGGAACCCAAATAATATCAAATATAGCTATTCTGTATAATTATCTTTTTAATCTTATCCTAATCTGTTTAAAATTAACTATGTGACTTAATTCGGTGCTGAAAATAAAAGTAGTGCGTATTTAAACTTCATTTGACATTTCATAAACCTAAATTAAGCGTAGTAATAATCTTTTCTTTTACAGTGTACCTAAAGCAAAACCCTTGTTCAAAATTTAAGCTTAGCATTGTGCTAAGCGCGCTTCGAATGGACATCGCAAAGTTGCAACGCTTATTTGGTCAGTGCCGCGTATTTACATACAGGGTGATTAAAAAAAGATGGGGAAATTTTTAAGAGGTGATAGTACACACCCAAACAAACATTTTGTATCAAATAATGCATGTTCGAAAACTAAACGTAAAAAAGTTAGAAGGCGACAAAAGTTATGTTCTTATACGAGGCAAAAACACACAATGAACGATTAGGTTAAGTTACGAAAACAAATTTAATGGCATTTGATTACAATAAGTGCTCAAAACATTGACCGGCAGCTGTTATGCACGCAGTACAACGGCGAAGAACAGATTGGCGAATTTTTTGAAACACACCAAATATCGCGAACTTCCCCTACAGCAGCCGAAAGCTTGGCGACAAGTTCTTCTGTGGATTCAATGGGAGTCTCATACACAAGAGCCTTTAGCTGTCCCCACAAAAAAAAATCGAGACATGAAAGATCTGGCGAGCGCGGTGGTGCCTGGTGTGTTTCAGAAAATTCGCCAATCTGTTCTTCGCCGTTGTTCTGCGTGCATAACAGCTGCCGGTCAATGTTTTGAGCACTTATTGTAATCAAATATCATTAAATTTGTTTTCGCAACTTAACTTAATCGTTCATTGTGTGTTTTTGCCTCGTATAAGAACATAACTTTTGGCGCCCTCTAACTTTTTTACGTTTAGTTTTCGACCATGCATTCTTTGATACAAAATGTTTGTTTGGGTTTGTACTATCACCTCTTAAAATTTTTCCCATCTTTTTTGAATCACCCTGTATAGGTTTTTAGTTAACCTTTAAAGACATGTAAATGTGTTGAGAGATCCACTCAATGCAAACTAGTCGCGAATCCCAGAATATTTATGTGATTAATTCTGATTAAATTAGTTTGTTTTTAACAATTTGACGTTTATTGCTTTTATACTGCTACTGGGCATTGCATTACACAAATACATCCTTAAAATTTGTTATCTAGGCTTTAAAAGCCAATGGAGCATAGAGTACGCCGCTCCTGTCATTATGTATGTTCATACCGCCCGTGTCTTTAAGGCTTAATATCTCGGCTAATTACCGACGCTTGTTTTCGAAAATTATGATCAACAATGCTTTTATATTTCTGCTACGATAAGTACCTCCAGCGTTGCTCAATGCTTTTGCTGAATGCCAGTAAATCGAAATTTGTGTGTAACGGAAAAATGCGATTTTCTCAAAAACTATGTGACCTAGGGTAATCGCTATAATTTTCCTGCAAGGTTTAAATTAACGTCTACTAACTCTAAGTTTTTCATAATTTTAGTTTGAGTAGATTCGGAATTAGATGGGTGGGTGGGGGGCATATTTTTGCACTACATTTACGACGATAACTTTGAAAGTATAATACCTAAAATTAAATGAAATATATTTTTGAGTTCAGTGTTACGAAAGCTTTCGCACGATACACAAACGATAGATTATTTTTTTTTTCAAGTAACATTATTAACCACTCTACATTTTACCTAAATATATTTTTGAATATTTATTAATCTGTATATGGGTCTATAGTCTTTATTACTTCCCCCAATTTGAACATTCCACGTTCCATAGTTTAGGAGTGAAAGGGCTGTGACAGACGGACAGTCAGACACAGGAGTGATCTTATAATGGTTCCGTTTTTGCTTTTTAAATTCGGAACCTTAAAAAAATTAGCAAATTTTGTTAATTATAAATGGGCTTTAAAAATCCTAAAATTTTTATCCTTCAGTAAATATTTTCAAACATTTTTTTTTTTAAATTTCTCAATTTAGGATTTTTCTAAAATGTTTATTTTTTATTATTCTCAGAATTATATTTCAATATTAGATCATTTTAATTAAAAATTATTTGTATAAGTATTTAAAAAAATAAACGGTTAAGTGCGAGTATTACTCGCGCTCTGAGCGTTCCGTACGATAAATATATGAATTACAAACTAAAAGAAAAATAAGACTTTTATATAAAAAAAAAACTATACAACGTAGGGTTTTTGTATAGCTATATATATACTAGAAAAGTATGAATGGGTATACCGTAAAAGTTCAAAGAGATATGAAGCCTAAATAATATGAAATATTGCTATTCTGTATACTCTTATTTAAATCTTATCCTAAATTGTTTATACTGAACTTAATTCGGCACCTGACAATAAAAGTAGTGCATATTTAAACTTTATTTGGCATTTCATAAAACTAATTTTAGCGTCGTAATAATCTTTTCTTTTTACAGCGTAGCTAAAAAAAAAAAAACCTTGTTCAAAGTTTAAACTTAGCTTTTTGCTTAGTGCATTTCGAACGGAGGTCGCAAAGTAGGAACGTCGCCTGGGTCCGTGCCACGTTTTTACAGATAGGTTTTTAATTAACTTTTAAAGACACGAGAGGAGTATCGATAGATCTACTCAATGCAAACTAGTCGCCAATCCCATAGTATTCATGTGATTAATTCTAATTAAATTAGTCTGTCTTTAACAATTTGACGTTTATTGCTTTTATACTGCTACTGGATATTGTATTACACAAATGTATCATTAAAAGTTGTTATCTAGACTTTAAAGCCGATAGTACATACAGTTAGCCGCCCTGTCATTATGTATGTCCAAACCGTCCGTGTCTTTAAGGGTTAATATCTCGGCTAATTACCGACGATTTTTTTCAAAAACATTATCAGCAATGCATTTATACTTCTGCTACGATAGGTACCTCCAGCGCTCCTCAACACCTTTGCTAAATGCCCGCAAATCGAAATATGTGTGTAACGGAAATATGCGCTTTTCTCAAAAACTATGTGATCTATGGTAAATGCTATAATTTTCCTGAAAGGTTTAAATTAACCTCTACTACCTCTAATTTTTTTCATAATTTTAGTTTCAGTTGATTCGGAAATAGATGAAGCGGAACATATTTTTGCACTACATTTTCGACGATAACTCTGAAAATATAATACATAAAATTAATTGAAATGTATTTTTGAGTTCAGCATTACGAAAGCTTTCACACGATATGCAAGGAGAAGATTTTTTTTCAAGTAATTTAATTAGCCCCTCTGCCTTTCTCCTAAAAACATTTGTAAATGTTTAATAATCTGTAAATATGTGGGTCAGTAGTATTTATTACTTCCCCCAATTTGAACTTTGCACGTTCCATAGTTTACGAGTAAAATGGCTGTGACAGACGGACAGACAGACACAGGAGAGATCTTTTAATGGTTTCGTTTTTAGTTTTTAAATACGGAACCCTAATAACTGAATGCAAATAAGTTTTGTCGCTGTTTCCCTGTGAAATCCATCAGTTTTTGGGAAAATATTCACCTATCCATACTTTAATATATATATATACAAGATATTTAATGACAATTGTATTAATTATTTAATAACACTATTCCCGAGTAACAGAATATAGACGAAAACCATTTTTTTAAACTGAAAATTCCAATAGATTTTTTTTTACATTTATTTTTTAGAGTGCAAACTAACAATTCGTTACTTACAGAGCCTTTTTTTTCTGATGATTTCAGTAATTTAAGCGCATACTTCGATTACATGTCTGTTAAATTTGTGTTTCATTTATAATATTTTATTGATTGATTGATAAAATTTTAATTTCTTTATGTTATATTAGCCGGAAATAAATGATGAGCTATTTATACTGTTTTAAGCGCAAACGGATTAATCTTTAGTAATCGTGCGATAGAGATACATTAATATATATATGCTTGAAAATTATTTTTAAAATCATAAAAAAGCAGTAAGTTGAAATAAAATTTTCAAACAAATTACATTTTAAAGAAAATTTTTCTTCCCTATTTGAGTAAGTAAAAATTGAAATTGTGCGACATTTATAAATTAAAAAAATTGCAGTAAAACCGAAATTTATTGGCAGGTTTTATCACCGTCAATATGATGTCAGATTTACTCACATGCAGGTTTTTTTCTTTATAATGTAGATTCATGATAACAATTTTTAAAATATCCGCAGACATTTGCCATATCAAAAGGTAACCGACCACTCAAGTAACGCTACCGTGTTTTGTCTGCATTTGCACGTTTAGCAAGGTAGAACAACATTTACAGGCAAGTAATAGCTGAAACGTCAGTTGAAGTTGAATCTTGCTGTGGAGATCCAAAAAGTTTTTGGTGTGTGTCTATTTGTTTGTCCGTATGTCTCACGATAACTGCCGAAAAATGCATCCGATTAGTAACTAAGGTAAGCTATGTTGGTACGGTACCCGTAATTAAAATAATAAAATGCAATTAGAGATTAACTCATGATATCTAGGGAAAGAACTTCTCATTCTCACAGGTCCGCTAAACCAGTTACTTCTTCTTTTTTTTATTCTAACACTGAATGCAAATAAATCTCGAAGGTTATTTCTCAAATTCAAACAATTAGTTGCTGAAATTTGGATGAAAATTTTTTCAGCTATAATTAATTACCAAAAATCTGAGTAGTGTAAAATATCTACTTATATAAAATCAGGTAGGAAAGTATACACTGTTAAAAATTTTGCAGTATTCTGGCAGGTCATTCGACCGTTTTTTTGAAAAAACGGTTTCATAACCATAATTTAACTATATTCTGACCATAAAATGGTCAATAATATAGTCAGAATAGTGTTAAATTCACGGTTGTATAACCGTTTTCGGGAAAAAAACGGTCAAATGACCTGCCAGAATGCTGCAAATTTTTAACAGTGTAGGCAACCATTCTGGAGTGAACCGTGCCATCTGTATTATTGAAACACACACTGTTAAAAATTTGCAGCATTCTGTCCAGTCATTTGACCGTTTTTATCGAAAACGGTTACACAACCGTAATTTAACACTATTCTGACCATATTATTGACAATTTTATGGTCTGAATATAGTTAAATTACGGTTATGAAACCGTTTTTTCAAAAAACGATCGAATGACTGGACGGAATGCTGCATATTTTTAACAGTGCAGGGCTGTTGTTTTAGTCATCTGTCCTGAGCTTTCTACTGAACAGATTTTGCTAATTATTTTTTTTTTCACTGAAAACTGTTCATTTGGAGATGTGCCCGCTTTAGCTATTTCTTAAAAATTCCCATTTTTAACACTTTCGAACAAAGTTGAAAAGTGTTTATGCATTCGGTTTGTCTGTCCGTATGGCCGTCTGTCCACGCTCTAATTCTCGTAAATATGCTCGGATTTTCATGCAATTGATAAATGTTATTTAGGATTACCAAGGCATGTTTGGTATTGTATATGAAGTATGTTGGATCATTAGTTCATTTACAGGGGTACTCAAAAGAATTCCATTACATTAGAATATATGGGGGAAAATCGTTTGCGGAGTATTTTAAAGAGATTACGCCAGTGTATTGAAACTGACATAAATCACTGAATTTCACTACAAGACGATTACGATAGAATATATAGTATTTGTCGTTCATTTACAGGGACACACAAAAGAAATTGATTACACTACTGTCTTCGAGTAATAATTGCTAGAAATGCGTTTTAAAATTCGGTATGCGCTTTTAAAGTGAACTAATTTTTTGCATTTTACTCGCTGCATATAAATTCTGCACCTCATATATAGGGTTGTGCAAAAGAATTCACGTAAGGGGAATTTTCGACTGAGGTAGATGTATTTCTTAACTGAATTAAATTTTCGCATGCATGTGGTTAATAGATACAAATCTGTATATCATATACAGGGCTGCTCAAAGAATTCGGATAATTTTCCGATTGCAGATGGGAACAGTTGAAATTGGGTTTTCAAATATGTTATGCGTTTCCATATGGTTGAATTAGACATAATATCTTAACTTATTAAACGGTGCAATTTCGTTATATTATTCTGCTGTTGGAAAGTGTTTCACAATATGTGCCTAACGCATGATTTTTTTCTTTCTCGTTATATTTTAATTTTAATTTTAAAATTTCTATGAAATTTCTTAATATATTTCTTCAAAATATCGGTTTGCTTACATTGTTTCAGATAAAAGAGAAATACTAATGAAAAATATTCAGACACGTGGCTTTTTGGATTTATCTTTTCAAGTTATTTTCGGTAAAAACATTTATGCACATGTACTTTTTTTAATAAACGAATAAAAATTCATATTTATGGTGACATCACGGGAATGTTGTCTATTGTATTTATTTTATCTTTATGTTTTGTGAATTTATTAGATTTTTTCATTACAGTTAAATAGAAAATGTATTTTTATTTGAATATACTGTGGTTAAACATATAAAAGTACGTATATAAAGTATGATTAAAAAGTTTGTGCCTCTGACGTTATGGTTAGCTTGAAATGTATTTTTGCATTAATAAAACTAAGGAGAAAATTTTATATCTGTCAATATGACGTAATTTTCAATGATTTTTCATCTCTAAATTCTAAATATTAGAATCGGGGCCTTTTTGGGTCGTTGATCTATTTCAGAAATTGAATATTGAGTAAAAAAAAAAAAAAATCCTCAGCATTAGTAATTGTAGAAATTATTTGTCATTTTTTAAATTTACTTTTCTACAATACAAATTTTTCAATAATAAAATCTTCGTGCTGTTTGTTTGTATGAAGTCTTATGAAAATGAAAAATCCTCATCATTAGTAATTGTAGAAATTATTTGTCATTTTTAAAATTTACTTTTCTACAATACAAATTTTTCAATAATAAAATCTTCGTGCTGTTTGTTTGTATGAAGTCTTATGAAAATGAAACTCAGATGAACATTCCGTCATTTTTGACGTGGGTTATTATACTAACAAATAAATAAATAGAATGCTAAATTAATCTTTAATAAAATATTAACTTTTAAAAAATCAAAAAACCCGATTGCGTAAAAAGCGAAGTAATTAATTATTTCTGATAAATGTTAAACTATTTTTTATATTACTTACCTATTTTTTTATTTATTTGTATTGATGACTTTTAAGGGTACTTGTTAGTTATCCGGTCGACCAAATTACTGTCGCCGAATTGTAAGATTAAATGCCAATAATGGTTGATCATAAATATCACATTCACTTGACAACACGTGTTTACGTCGTCAAGTGATTTTTATTTCGACGCTTTATTTGTATTTTTATTAATGTTATACTAATTTATTTGTTCTTTCGATATTTAAAATAAAAAGTATGTCAATTTGTATAATTTGGCGAGAGGTTTGGCGATTTATATAATTTGGCGAAATTGGTCGACGGGATAGCTAACAAGTACCCTTTTAAGTTATGTTTAATTGTTAGTTCCTATCTATAAACACTATTTTGATGAGGCCTATAGATGTCTATGATGGTTAGAATTGCAGTAAAGCTAGAGATCCTACCTACACAATTTCAAGGTTGTGTAATATTTAAACGGAGCTTCTGACTGTAAAATAGTCAATGAAACATCGTCTTCATTTTGAAAGACCTATCCAGTGATATGCCACTTAATAGGGTGCTTAAAATTTTTTTCGTGTCCATCACCATTTTGTATTTTACAGCCGCCATTTTGAATTTATAAAAACAAAACCTAGCCTATAACCATTGGACGGTTAAGCCGAATCGATAGAGATCCCATTCATTAAAATTCATCCAGCCGTTGGGATGTTTCGATGGTATAAAGAAATCCACATACCCAGATACGCGTGAAACACATACCCCTTCTTGGCAGTCTGGTAAAAAGTAAACATACAATTATACTATGTCCAAAATACTTAAAAGATGACAAAAATATTTAAAAAAAGATGTTAAATTACTTTAATTCCTCTTAGTACTTTCTGCTATAAACACAGCCTTCGTCAAAGAGAATACAAAAAACACTGTTATTACTTAAACACTTTCACTCCTTTCGACACCAACTACCTGAAATTTGAAAAATTAGATGTTAATAACAGTGTTTTTTTTAATTCTCTGACGAAGGCTGTGTTTATAGCTGAAAGTACTGAGAAGAATTAAAGTAATTTAGCATCTTTTTAAATATTTTTATCATCTTTTAAGTATTTTTCACATAGGGTTATTATACTAGTAGTAAAATAATTTCTTTTAATTTTTAGCTGATGTTGTTTGAGGATTTTTGTTTAAATTTTAACACTTGATTCTTGCGAACAAAGAGCAGAAAACTAGTAAAAAAATAAGGAATTATGATCTAAAGAAATAATTATCAAATTATTTTATAAACAACTTATTTAAAAATTTAACCATTTTATGAAACTAGTAAAGAATAAACATTTTTAGTATATCATACACGTAAACAAGGCTTTCATTTCAATGTGTTTTATGACCTGAAAGACTTGATTTAGATAACGAATGTATCTGAGTTGGTTTAAAATACATTCATTTGTTTTGACGCTTGGATTATTTTATTCCCTAAGATACGGTTAAGATTACTTAGAGTTTCACTTATCGAAATTAATTTACACAATTTAGAATTATGTAGGAATAATCATTATACAGTACAACAATTATAAAATAAACACTTTGTTTAAAGTAAAGGAAATATATATAAATTTGTAAATCAAATACATTATATTTTTCTGGATCTATCATTAGATTTAAAATGAAAATTTTATACTTATAGTTAAAAAAATTATTTGTGAATTTTAAAAAATATGAAACGTTAATAAAAGTGATGTATATTTGCTTATGTACTGTAATTTAATAGAAAGCTATTAAATTATTAATTATTAAATAAATTACTATTATTAAAAAATTATTATTATTATATTAAATAAATTATTATTACTGAATAAATATTATTATTAAAGAAAGCTATTAATTTATGTAAGTTAAAATCAAAGCGGAGAAATGCTTGAAACAAAAAGCTTCGCAAATAAAGTAAAATAATTCAAGTTAAGACTAACTAATTATACGCAAAAATATTATTCAGATTACTTTAAAAACCTGAACAGATAATGAGAAATAACGTATAGTTATAGGTGTTTCATATAAATTATAATCAAAACGAAAAAAATGCTTAAATTAAAAAATGATGCAGATAAAGGTTAATGATATTTTGTTTAACGATGGTTAATTCTGAAAACTGTTTCATTTTTAGTACTTTCCAACATAGTTGAAAAATGTTTATGAATTCGATTTGTCTGTCAGTCTGTCTGTTTGCCTATGCACTAACTCGTGTAAATATATACGTTAGTCATGTAATTGGCATGTGTTATTGAGGGTTACTATGACATGTTCGGTATTGTAAATGAAGTATATAGCATTTATAGTTCGTTTGCACGGGCGCACAAAAGATTTTCATTATATTATGATCTATAGGGGAAAATCGTTTGCAAAGTATTTTAATGATATTATACTATTTCAAACATAAATAAATTGCTATACATCACTGAAGTTAACTAAAAGGAGTTTATTGTAGAATAGGGTCTGCATTTAATTTATAGTTCATTTACAGGGACACACAAAAGAATTCGGTTACAGTATGTCTAAGAGCGATAATTGGTGGAAATGCGTTTTCAGTTGCGGTCTGCTATTTTTAATTTAACTACTCTTTTCGTGTTACTTGGTGTGTATAAATTCTATAGATTTATATACAGGGCTGCTCAAAAGAATTCGAATACATTTCTACTTATTGACGAAAATTGCTGAAGGCGAATTTTTAACTGTGTTGTGTGTTTCCCAACTGAACTAAATTTTTGAATACTATGTTGTATATATCCAAATATATAGATCATATACAGCAAGAATTTGAATACTTCTCCGATATAAACGGTAATTGATGAAATTGAGTTTTCGAATGTGTGACGCGTTTTTTGAATTGTTTAGTTAAATATCATCATCTACCTTATTAAACGCGAAAATTTTGTTATACAGTATTCTGTATCTGGTGGAAAGATTTTAATAATCTGTGCTTGATGCATGATTTTCTTTCTTATTTCGAATCAAATTTACTTGAATAAGAAATAAAAAGTATTTTCAGAAATATACTTTCGTTACATGAACTAATAACTAATAGTTCCATTACACGCGCAAGTTGACACATGTATAACTTTGGATACTTTTTTAGAAATTGCCTCCTTTTTTTGTAAAATATTCATTGACTATTCTAATTTTGCAAAAAAGAGAAAAAAAAGAAAGAGAAAAAAACCTCTCTTTGTATGGTTCTAACAAGGATACCTTGGCTAACGAAGATAATTTTTTTGGAATCATATACGTTAGCCGGAACAAGGGTTACGAGGTTCCCCGTGAAATTATACTGAAAAAAAAATGTTTTCTCAAAATTAAGTAAAAGTACTCAATTTTAAATACGTCACATAGTCAAAATAGGACGATCCAAATGTTTTCAAAATTTAAAAACACGCGTACTCGTTTTTAATTCGACGGATATGTTCAAATATGAACCGTTATGTACCGTCCGCCTAAACTCCCGTTTATTACAGATTAAAATAACAATGTACTGACATTTATTTCCCGCTCAAATTTATTATCAAGAAACATTTATTTGATTATTTATTAAGGAAAAATAGCAAAACTATTATCAAGATACCCAAATCAAATATTTTTATGACAAGAGCATTGTTTTCAAGGATTTTTAAAATATTTTAAAATACTGCGCATAATTTAATATTTACACTGAGGAACATATTTCATGCCGCCATGAATGAAATAAACCATTAAAAAGTACAGAATTATCATTTCGTTTGGGTTTGATAACATGTGATGTTTCAAAATTGAGAAACCATAGGTTCATTTTTGATCCGGGTATACTCATTCCGACATGAGATTTACTCATTTTTGAGTACTTCATTTTTTTCAGTGTAAAATGTAACACGGTTTCGTTATGTTAGCACACACTTACAATAATGCATTCGTTAAGCGAGCCATATACACAACGACAAAAAATCGTCCTTAGCCGAAACATTTGTTAGCAGAGTCAGTCGTTAATCGAGGTATCACTGCATACTCGTGCCATCGCAAGGTTGCGTGGGGACCTGACAAATTCCTTATCAGGACCCAACATCTCTGATTGCATGCTGGACCAATAAAAATTGATTTTAAATTATATATGTCATAGAACCTCTTTATAATACTAGGGGGCTCTGCCCACTACGAGCTACGCTCGTTAACCTCCATTCCGACTCTAAAAATCAGCTAATTTGATCAGCTATAAAAAAAAATATGGAAGATTGAATTATAATTAAAAAAAAAAAAAATGGCGATCGCCCTGTAAACGGATTTTCATTCATTTTCCTTTTACGGAGGAGGGTTTAAGGTCGAATCAGCTGCTGTTAATGGCTGTTTTCGCGTTTGATTAAATAAGATTACTTAATTATTTCAAAATCAGCTAATATAAAATGAACAAAGTCAACAGAGTCTTTGCTTCCCGGTATTTTTTAACAATGCTATGGGGAATTGGTTTTAGATAAGTGATTTTAAATGTAACATTTTAAATTTGACGTAATTTTCACCAAACTTTTTTTTTTTTTTTTTTTTTGTAATATTCAAGGGAAACTATTTTTACCATTAGAAGGAAAGTATTATTATTTGCGCTGTCTTAGAATTGGCAACAGTAGTTAAAAAGATTATCTCGAAATATGAAATAATTCTCTCGTGTACGTGTAAATATATATATTTTTTTTTTTAACTGTTATGATTTGACCATTTTAAATCTAACGTAATTTCCTCTGTTTATGACTTTTAACGTAATTAACGAATTTGTTATTTTAGAATTTTCTTTCTCAATAAAAATTCACCTGTAAATATAGTTTTTATTTCGTAATTTTCAATATTTTCCTGCTTTCAATACATAATTATTTAATTTTAATTTGAAAGTTCTTTTTCTATTTATAATAGCCACGTGTAAATATATTTTTAATTTGAAGGAAATATTATTCCTTGCGCTGTTTTTATAGTTGGCAACAATTTAAAATAATACCATTTTCTAAAATATGTAAAAAATAGCTCTCGAAATGCCAAAAATTTGAATTTAAAGTGGAAATAAACCCTCAAAAATATAGTCAAACTTAAAAAATAAAGGCAGTCTGCACACCGGGAACTTCTAATATATATCTTCAGAAAAAATGATGAAATTCCTATGTATAGTTTTTGCTCCTATAAAACTTCTTTAATGAAACGATTTTCACCAACTTTAACATTAAATATCGCTTAAAATAATTATTCTATTTAAAAACTGTCTACATCAGCGCGTTTTTCAAACATTTCTCTATAATACCACTGATTTTCATATTTTTGTGTGCGGTCGTTTTCTTAATATTAACGAAGAAAAACCCCCGGTCACAAAAAATTCATTGGCAGCGGCGTTGACAGCATTTGTTACATTTTTTTAAAAAAAAATAGAGAAATAGATTATAAAATGAATTAAAAACACCATGCAACTCCTTTAACATATAATGTGCATAATTATTTTTTATTTCTAAAAATCTTGCATCTTTTACAATGTATCAAATATTTATTTTTTGCGTTCTCGGTTACTTTCAAGATCTTCAAATCTATACAATCCTTGACAATTATTACAACTTTGATTCTAATAAATAAAGTTAATACTCACTTTTTAACATGAAAAAACATTTAAAAAAATTAGAGCAAATATATCTTTATTTTACACAGAAGAAACGTTATTGCGAATTTTTTAAAGAGACTCGGGGCCCCTTATACAAGACCACAACTGGCGTGGGGACCCGGGCAACCGCCCTGCTTCCCCCGATGATTTCGCCGGCCCTGTATACTTAGCATTATGTACGGAAAATCAGCAGAAGCAGATTAAATGCCAATAGTTGAGTGCAGGGTGGTTTCAAAAATAAATTATTATTTGAGAAATTCTTCTACTTCCTAAAGTCAGCATTTATTTTTTCACTACATAAATTTGCTTGATTTAAGCTTTCTTATTTATATGGATTTAAGTTAAAGTCGAATTAAATGAAATTTCTGTAAAAAAGCTATAGCATTCGTGGAAATCGTTATAAATGTAGTTAAAAAAAATTCTGTGCATAATTAAACACAAGTGAAAATAATTAACATGTCAGAAAAAAAAAAAAAAAAAAAAAATTCCAGACTTTTGAACTCTTCTAATTACGTTTAAGCTCATTTGAATTTTGTCTACTGTAAAAACACAAAATCGTCGGGTGAATTAAAACTTCTGAACAATTAGACAGTAATGTTTTGAAAATCAAAAAACATTTAGCATGAATTTCGGATGAGTGAAATAATTTTTACGGATATATATATTTAACTAAAATGAAATCACTTCGAGTAAAAATAAAAGGGAAAGAAAATTAAAAACAACGTAGGAGCGTGAAAATTAAAAAATAAGAAACCATGAATGTGTTGTGGATTCTTAAGAGAAACTCACGGTAAAATTTGTAGTAAATAAAGTGTTATTGCATAGAATATTGTCGAGTTTATCCCTTTAAGGGGACGGTGCACATTTTAAAAAATTCTTTTAATTTTCATAATAGAGCTTTGAAATTTTGTGCAAATATACATTTCACCATAAGTATCAGAACACCTTAAAAGAAATTGCCAATCTTATTATAATTTTAAGATCTTTTAAAAAGTTTAAAATTTTAAAACGAAATTTTAAAATGCTCCTTAAATCTTAATTTTTGAGATATTTCCTCGATTTTGGATTTTAATCACGTAAAACTCCATTACAAACAAATATGTATATTGATTTTTTAATCCCTTAAATAGTTAATTTTTTCGAGATATTTTTCTGAATTTCATATCGATTTTCATCAAAATTCTGCCTTATAATAAGATAAAAATCAAATTTAATTGTCTTAATGAAATCGAATTTTAAAATGCGTACACAGTTTCTTTGTAAGCAATATCAGGATTCTTCCTTATCAGTTTCATGAATTTTGATCAAAAATTAAGTAGTAAAGAGCATTTCAAAAAAAAAAAAAAAAAAAAAAGCTGAAACATCAGTATCGAGAAAAACAGATTTAAAGTATATTAAAAGGCCAAAGAAATGGTTTGTGAACAAAATTACAACACTTGTAACTTTGCGTAAAATAATCGCATCTGCATGCGCTTTTCAACAAATGACGTAGTATAAATTGGAGAATAATAAAACACACAAAAAAATGTCGATTTTTGTTTAAAGAAAGGTTCACGGTCCCCTTAAGGCTCCTGTCCCTGCCGGCGAAGACACTCACGAGTTAATGCTAATCCTATGGGGAGGGATTTTTCCAATATCTCGTTGTATTTCGACATCTTTAAATAATTATTTTGCATTGGATAGCTGAGGTCCGTCTCTACATCGCACCTTTTTCACTTTTTTGATTTTGGTGGCAGATATTTTTTTATGAAGTTACTTTCACTTTGAAAACTGGTTCTGAAACTGAAAGTGTCATTCTAAAAAATATCGGCAGCCACAATCGAAAAAGTATAAAAGGTGCGATGTAGAGACGGATCTCGGCTATGCAGTGCAAAAAAAAATATTTAAAAATGTCGAAATACAAACGAGATATTAGAAAAATCCCTCCCCATAGGATTAGCATTAGCTCGTGAGTGCCTTCGCTGGCAGGGACAGGAGCCTTAAGACCTGACCTTCACAATTGTGTAGGGTATCCTAAGGAAAAAGAAAAAACATTTTCCTCTGTTTGTGCGATTTAAAGTCGAACCTGCACCCACAGAGTTGTGTGGATCCTCCCTTGGCCTGACATCGGATATTTTTAAAAATGTTTTTTTTTCAATCAAATATGGTCCTATTATTAGGGGAAACCACCAAAACTTTTCATTTCTACCAAAAATTTCCGTGTCTTAAAGGGATATATGTATTTATATGTGTGTGTGTGTCTAACCATTACTATTGTACGGGGTTTTCGACTTTAAACTTTCACAACTCAGAGGTATTTGGAGGGAACTTTATGGATCATAATGAGATGAAATTTGGTAAGCATATACTTCATATCATATGCTTGTGATTTATTTAAAAAACAGAACAAAATATTGCCGGTAAAAAGCACTATATGCTGAGACCGATTTGAGGGCCCTGGTCACCAGATGCTCACAGGGGCTCACTTGAACCGATGCTTACAGGGGGATTGAGTAAAAAAAATGTATATACTGAAAAAAGTACTTACTAAGATAATCGCTATTGGCTTAATAATTACTTTAAAATATTTATTAGGAAATTAAATTTGACAATATTTTTTTTATTACTTTTAAATAATTATTTCCCAATTAGGATATATAAATGAACAGATGTTTTATAATAAATTGTGTGGTGCTGATTATCTTTTTCTATGCAATTCCATATATGTAGAATGATAAAGCATGCAACGACTAATATTAAATTTTTCGCAATACCAAGGTACAAAAATATTTAAAATATTAGGGGCTCTGACGCCTACGACCTACGCACACCCACCCCCCCAAATAATCTGACGAGAGCAGGAACAGGATTAAATAAGAATTAAAAATACAACATATTTTTAAAGGGATAAAAATAAAAGAAAATATTCACTATAATAAAGTGATTAAATATCGATATTTCAGAAAAAATATATGATGTTATAAAAATACAATACGAATACAATAGAATATAGAATGAAATGTAAAATTCCATTATAACTGCCTCAGATTTTGAACAATAATTGAAAATCTTTCAGCAGCATTTGGGGCCCGTGCCCCGTGTGCCCTGCTGTAAATCAGACACAAACTATATGTCTTGTAAAACGTGATTTTGATAAATGGGGACTCTATGCAACCCATGCAAATGATGAACCCTCTAAAACAAAAAGCCGCTGTACGACAAGAATTTGAATTTCGCTAATTAATAATGGCACCTTGACAGATAAATCCCTTGTTATCATTTTTTACCAGAAGAACGAAAACGTTGCTGCAGTGGTTAGGATATTTTGTCTGCTTAAGAATTTAAGAAAAATAGTTTTTGTACTATTAAAAAAAATAATTTAAAGTGTCTATTGTCTCAATTTCATGTTATACAACGCCCTACAAAGAGTTGCGGAATATCTTATAATATATTTGCGCGATAAACATGAGCACAATGTAAATGTAGTATCAAAATTATGAGCATAACAATAAAGGTTACCACAAAAAATCCTCTGTTGTGTCAAGTCACCCTCACTAAAATATACTAACTGGTGTGCATTAAGTAAATAAAAGGTAGGAAGTAGCAATCTTTTTCTTAATAACTTTTAAAACACAGTTCAATAGTTTTAAACGTTTTACTTCTTGGGGGAAAAAAACTACAACTACTTAAGCATTTCTCAGTACTTTTCGGTTAGCCGGGTGCCAGTGTTATATATACATATATATGTATATATACATGAATGTATATATATATATATATATATATGTGTGTGTGTGTGTGTGTGTGTGTGTGTGTGTGTGTGTGTGTGTGTGTGTGTGTATTTGCAGTGTTATGTATGCATATAAATATGCATGCATAACACTGGCGCCCGGCTAACCGAAAAGTACCCATTTCTCTGTAGAAAATTTTTATGCATGACTTCTAAATTCGGTTTTTTGAATTTATTTTATGCATTGTGCAAACGACATATTTTAGCTAATTAAGCCGAAATAAGAAAATACATTATTATTTATTTATTATATTTATTTTTTATCTCATCAAATAAAACAATAATTCATTGAAATTAGAAAAATTCTAAATTTGAGTATCAGTTTTTCCTATAGCAAGAGGATTCGGTTCCCTACACTATGTTAAAAATAGAAAATTTGGAAAATATCACTTTTCCAATTTTTGGTTTAAAATGTACAGTCGTTCCCGTTTCAACGAATACTCACGGTTCCAGAAATAATATTCGATTAAGCGGAGTATTTGATTAAACGGGGAATCATAACCGTAATATTTAATGCGTAATAAAAGGGCAAAATAACCATCTACGGTATATTTAATTAACAGCATAATAAATCGTTAATAGAATAACGCAAACTAAAATAAATACAAATGCTAATATAAAGTAAATACGTATTAATTTAATGTCAGTACATACATTTCTATGGTTTATATCACACTTAATGCAGCTAGTTTGAATTTGGTCAAAACTTTGCTACTTCTAATTTACGTTACTTATATTGCCTTAAAAAAATCGTTTAAAGTGGTTTGTTTAAATGGAATTTTAAAGGAGTAAATATCGAGTTATTTTTCGAATGAGTGCAAAATATCACAACTACCATCTCGAGTCTCGAAGTCACGGCACATTGCCATTAAAGCCTGGTTAACAGCAAGAAGTGATGGTGGGAAGATCAAGGTGGGGAAATCATTTGACCTGTCCATTATACACCTGCCGGCCGAAATCATTGCAGGAAGAACAGAAAATTTGTTTTCAGCGTAAAGGAACCGAAAATGACAAAAGGTGGAAGGAAATTCCAGCTGAAACGTGCTTTCAACTCCTATTTTCAAACATCGGTCCCAGAGTTGTTATTTGATTAAGCGGGGACGTTTGTAAATGGTATTTGGTTTAAGCGGGGGGGAAATAGCGTAGAACCTATAGGAATAAATTCGGTTCCGGATGACTCTATTTGAATAAGCGGAGTATTCGTTTATCCGTGAACCTATTAAGTGGGGAGGACTGTATTTAGATATCCCTAGTATGTTATGACAAAGTTATGTAAACATTCGATGACTATAAATACAGGGAGTACATAATCAAAGTTCACCTACTCAGAGCTGTCTGAAGTTGAAACTATTCGTCAGAAAAATATGAAATTTACAACGGGTCTAAGTGAAGGGATGCGAAAGATATTTAACAGAAAAAAATAACCTTTAATTTAAAAAATGATTTCCAGATAGCGTTTTCTAGTAAAATTTCGCTATGTATATCCATATTTCATAAACCATGTGATGTATCTGCTAGATGTATCGTACTTATCTATACTTTATCTCGAAGCATAAAAATTAAATTTCTATCCCTTGGTTTTACAGTAACATAGAAATTAATGTAAATAGATTTTTTGTAATGAATGGTTTTATGAAATATTCAACTATTATTCTGTATATACAGATTATAATTATAAATCTTTAACGAAAAAAAATTTATATTTATTTTTCAATAATCCCATCTTAATTTATTCAATAAGAAATCATTTAAGTTAAAAATAAATAAAATATTTAAAATAAATTACTATTTCGTTTAATTATTGCATTTATTAAAAACGCAAATTTAGAAACTTAAACTTATTTTAACTTTCATGTATCGGTAAAACTATTGTAATATTTCCTTTACTATATTTTAACATTGTCTTTTCTGCTGTTTACACTTTAACTTCTTTAGGATCTATTTGCCTATTTATTTGTTCAAATTTTAAATTTTAACCCTCCGAGCGTCTTGCAAAAGGGTAAAATTGTAATGTTGTTTTCTTTGCATTTTATTTTAAATGCTAAAAAAATATGTTTCTTTCAATATTATAAAAAAAACTCAATTACAAATATGAATGTAATCCTTGAGAGTATTAATCATTCTTCAATGTATTTAAAATTCATTAAATCTATAGAATTATATTATCTTAAATATCGCTTGTATTGCTGTGAAACCTGGAGCTTAGTGAACGGAATATTACGCCCCAAACACTTAGAGGGTTAAAACCGAAACATATTTTTTAATTAAAATTTGAAAAATATTTCCACTACCATAAATCAGAAATATTATTAGAAAATTCCTTTAATAAAAAAAATAAAATAATTTATTTTTCCTAAATATGAAAATTCGTTCTACTTGATATAATGTATTTTCAAACATGGATGATTAATTCATTTCTGTTACATGATTCGTTTTATAAACTTTCCTTTAGCAAATGTTATACAACATTGTGATATATTTAAGTAGAAGAATTTTACACTTTTGAAGTTGAACTTGAATAGCCCATTGGCAAACATTCATACAAATGTATTTCATACAAATGTATTTCTAAATATCAAAGAAACGTCATAACACGTTCACCGCCAAAGTGGCTTTTTTAGCAGATATTTATAAAGTTATTTTCAGTGTTTATCAAGTCGGTTCGTAATTCCCGATCGCGGCAATGTTTGTTAATTTTATACATTTTTAATTCAAAAACGAGTCGAAACCCGTCGAATTCGACGAATGAACATGTTTAAAGGAACTTATTTATTGAATTTATAAAAAAGGTCACAAAAATAATAATAATTATAATAAATAATCTTTTATTGGCTGGCCTAACTCTTAAAACAAATATTATTTATAACTAAAGTTTAATTTCAATTTTTCAAATTATTGAAAAATTAAACTTTATACCTACACGTAATCAGTAACATGCAATTAAGATAAGAAATTATGAAGTTATTAATTGAGGCTTTGATCTTTGGTATTACGTAATGTAAAATCAGCGAAAACTGCGTGACTTTGGCACAATTTAAATTTTTGTTTTTAACGAAATCTAAAAACAACGTCTTTTTCACGCAAAATTTATATGCATACATTTCATATCATATTCACCATTTAAAAAAAATTATATGCATACATTTCTTATCATATTCACCATTTTAATAAAATTTTAACATGCTACAGATTATTAATATATATATTCCAATGTTTGATGTCACGTTTGCCACTTAAAATTTCGCAGGTAAACATTCGCACTCTTGACTTCAGGTTCTAATCTGAGTGCCGACGAAATCCAGAAATGTACTTTTAGACACATTAACAGTAAAATATTTAGTTTTATCAAAGAAAATACTCATTTCATTTTAAATATGACGTCATTTTCACTCACTGAAGCCCTCGGAGATTAACATCTCAAATTCAATATCAGCGTAATAAAAAATAAATAAATAAATAAATAAATAAAAACATTTAAATGTAACAGCTTTATGAGTAAAAATGCGTGTTTTTAAATCGTGACATCATTTTCTGTTTATAGCTTTTTAAAAAGTTATTTTTAATTGAAATATGAAAATGGCATCCGTAATGATAGGGTAATTCCCATTTTTGCTTTCCTTGCTTCAACAATGGAAGTAACCCGATTGCCACCAATGTGAAGAATTTTCATAAAGGACATTTTAAATTAAAATTAAAATATAAAAATATGATAATTTTAAAAATTAACAATTGCGGACACATCTACCAATAAAGTACTTTCATGTTTTTCAGTGTAGAAAGCTCAGGCCAAATGACTAAAAAAAACAGCCTGGTCTTTTAAATATACTACGGGCTCGTACCCGGGTTTCCCGGGTTACAGAATATAGGTGAAAGCATTTTTTTAAATTGAAAACTAACATTTTTTTTTTATATTCAATAAATTTTTTAGACTGCCCACTTACATTAAAAAAGCATTTTTCATATGAAAAATACGAATTATACAATCAAATAAATTTTTGAAATTTATCAAAAGCGATATTTTCTTATTAGCCGCATGCTAAGAGACCAAGATTTTGCTACTTACGGCATCCTTTTATATTCTGACAATTTCAGAGCTTACATGTCTGTTAAATTTGTGTTTTATTTAGTTATTTTATTTATTTATTCATAGGGAAGTTTTTTTTAATAGATAAGCCGTAAGAAAATGATGAACTCTTTATTTTGTTATAAGGGCAAACGGATTAATCTTTCGTAATCGAGCTCTGCGTGCTATAGATAAATTAAAAAATATTTCATGCTTTAAAATTGTTTTTAAAACCATAGACAATCAGTAAACTGAGATGAACTTTGCAAACAAATTCCATTTGAAAAAAATCCTATTTGGTGATCTAAAAATTTAAATTTTACGATTACAAATATGTTAGATTTGTGTTTTTTCAACATCATTCTTTTATTTGTTTATAAAAGAAGTATTAATTTCGTTAATTTGTCTTTCCCAAATATGTTAGATTGGTGTTTTTTTAATATTATTCTTTTATTTGTTTATAAAGGAAGTATTAACTTCGTTATGCAAAAATAGTCAGAAACAAATGCTGAACAATGTTTGTTGCTTTATGTGTAAAATGTTTATTATTATTATGTATTGAAACCGGCACGTGATAAGATAAACTTAAAAAAAAATCATACTTAAAAATTATTTTAGAAAACATAACACATAAGTCAATTAAGATACAATTTTTAAACAAATTGCATTTTAAAGTAAATTTTTTCCATATGCGAAGAAAATTGAAAACGTACAATGGTCAGAATATTAAAAAATTGCAGTAGCAAAAATTTCAAAACCGAAATTTGATCGTGAAGTGTTGCCAGTCGCAAAATGACGTCAGCGTTACGCACAGATACGTTTGTTCTTTATAATATAGATACGTTGGTTGGTTGGTTGGTTGGTTGGTTGTATATTGACGGCCGATTATCTACGCTTGGGATATAGGCCCTAGGAGGAGTGCCCTTCGTGGGTGTCTTTCTAAGGGAACCTAACACGTATTTACGCATGGAAATCCAAGGATTCGAAGAAAACCACGAAAACTCCGAAACGGTTAGGCCGACGGGCGCGATTGGGTTCGAGCCCAGCACCTCCCGTCTACCAGCTTCGAGAGCAGAACCTCTCAGCCACTGGTGGGGCAATATAGATACGTAATCACTAAAATATAATAAAGATCAGTTATTAGGATATGGTTATTAATTGAGGCTCTTATGCTTAGTATTCCGGAATGAAAAATAACAATTTTCACCTTCTCAAAGCTTGCATACACACCTCTCATATCCATATTCATCATTTAAAAAAAAAAAAAAAAAAAAAAAAAAAAAACTGTATTTTGTTTGATTATTTTAAAATCATTTTAACTCAAAACTTGAAGTCACGATTGCCAGCAACAACTTTTATGTGAACAGACGCACTCTTTACTTGAGATTTTAATCTCAATTCCGGAGAGTAAAAATTTAAGTAATTTATGTTTTTTAGACGCATTTGTGTTAAAATGTTTAGTTTTATCTAAGAAAATGATAGTTTTCTTTTAAATATAACTTCATTTTCACTTAAATAAGCATTTCGCCTAGTGTCTTAAACTTAGTATCAGTACACACGCAGAAGGAAAAACAATATAGATAATTTATGAGGAAAATTGCGTGTTTTCAAAAGCAGTAAGTCATTTTCCGTTATTATGCCCCTAATATATTATTAAACTCCTACTAGAATTTTGCGTCACTAAACCCTATACAACAATTTTTATCAACAATTTTAAATTTTTATCAGAAAATGGCATGAATAAAGATAAAAATACCTCATTATTTCTCTCTTGTCTGCAATAATGAAAGCTATCTAATTTTCACCATTTTGACGAAATTTCATAAAATGCTTTTAAAATTAAAGTATAAAAGTGGGGATATTTAAAAAAAAAACAGATAGTCCGATCACATCTACAAATGAACAGCTTTCAGTTAAAAAAGAAAAAATAGTAAAATTGGTTCAGCAGAAAGATCAGGGCAGATGACTAAAAAACACACTTGTGTTTTAAATATATAGATTATATAAAATTATGAAAAATTAAATTAAGCAAATTATGTTATTTTGATAAAATTATAGGAGAATGTCCTAAAGAATAGCATTAAAATTTTATTATTCGAGAGAATTTTGGACTAAAACTTCAGGAACATGGATATTATTTTAAACCTCGAATTATTTGTTTGCTTGTCTAACTCGGCGAAGCAAATCCATCCAGGCGAGAATCATCAATTTCTGTAATATAATTATAAATCGCTATTATTTGCATGTCACCTCTCTTTTATAAAGACAGTCTAAATTTTTGTAAAACATCGCATTTTATCAGCGTGTGATTTCGAATACATTATTTTCAAAAGTGAAGCATTTTCACCTGTGAGGAATTTCAAAGTAGCTGGGCTGTGAAAATGACACACTTCTATAAAACATAATTTAAGTTTAAGAATTAAATTACACGCTTTTTTTTTATAAAATGACGTCCTTTACATCCGCTAAAGCAATCCACTTTTACAATCCAGTCGCAAACTTCGCCTATAGAAAAGTATGCATATGACGTCATGATCACGGAATAACAGACAATATTCTTGACATAACCCGTATATTAATTTCAACTTTTTTTTCAGGTTTTATGACAAAACGGCAACAAAAAGATACAGTATCTCCTATTTTCGACTATTTTCCGTTTACTTTCAATAGAAATGGGGTACTTTAGTTGCCACGATTAGAAAAATGGTATTAAAAACTACAAAAACATTAATATATCAAAAATAAATTGAGATACAGTTTTAAAACAAATTGCATTTAAAAGCGCATTTTTTCTTCATACAACGGTGTAAAAATTTAAAATGTGCGGTGTTTTGAAGTTAAAAAAATTTGCAGTAGAGAAAATTGCAAAACCAAAATTTTATTTCAAATTTCAAAGTGTTGCCATTCGCAAAATGACGTATGCGTTACGCGCAGATATGTTTGTCCTTTATAATATAGATAGATTATCAAACTTTACTTATTTTTAAAAGTTGAACGCCAGACTGAAATCAACAAAAATGCCTGGGGGCCACGGGATTCTTTTTTTCTTAATGGGTAGTAATGAATTATCAATAGTGCCGTTCGCTAGCAATAAACTGTCTTCAATAAGAAATATTGATGACACACGTATTCGTGTGGAAAAACGCCCCGGGAAATATTGCTGACACACATATTTGTGTGTCACGGCAGTCAATGTGTTAAAAAGAAAATCCATTTTCGCAACGAAGGTTTTTATTCAAGTTTTGTAAATATATTTCTATATATATATAAATATCAGGCATCTGTCTAGATTTTTCTCGAATGATCCTATTTTTATGAAATTTTGAACTTTTTTTTTTTGTGTGTGTGTGAAAATTTTATACATAATTTGTAAGTTTGAAATTATCGTTATATTCAAGTTTCTGTGCATCTAATCATTTGCGCAGGATCTTTTTCATGTATAAAAGAGCTAAGTAATATGTTATTTGACAAGTTCAATTATTTTGTGACAGGTCAGATTTTATTTTTAAACGATTAAATGTGTGAAAGATTCAGTTTGGAGGTGGAAAAGTTTTATGAAAGGTCTATTTTTAAGACAAGGAATTTTAATAAGGGTCCTGCTTTGCGGTGAAAAAATTTGTGGAGGATCCTGTTTTAAGATGAAAATTTTTGTGAAGGGTCCTTTATAAGGACCCAAAAATTTCCTAAACAGATCCAAGTATGTAATACAGTGGTGGCCAAAACTGTGGACATTTTTTGAAATTTTCATGTTTTATAACTTTGTGTGCTTGAAGAATATAATAAATTTTCCTTAAATATAAATGTTTATATATCAAATTCAAGGACATTTAATGTAGAATTTAAATAAAAAACATAATTAAAATATCTGCATTACAAAAAAAGTTACGCTTACAAAAATTAAGATCTATCTTAGATTTCATTATATTTTAAAGTTACACTTACACATTCAATATTTAGTAGGATCACTCTTGTTTTTTATTACAGCTTCACAGCGTCTTTTTCACTGAGAGAACTAGTGTTTGGAGTTCATCCTTTTTAATCACATGATGTTCAGAATCAATTATAGCTTCAATAAGTTACGTTTTATTAGATGGACGCTTCTTTTGTACAAGGATTTTCAAACGTCGTCACAAATTTTCTATAAGATTCAGATCAGGGCTGCTTCCTGGCCAGGGTAATAATTGTATGCTTTTATTTTTAAACCATTCTTTGCATGTTTTTGGCGTATGGCATAGAGGTGAATCCTGCTGAAAGATAAATGGTGCTTTATTGGGGAAGAGATTCCTGATGGAAGGTATCAATTTTTGGTTCTAGGACAGTTTCAATGTTTTTTTTGTTTTTGTTTTTTTCATTCAGACTGCTATCAATCACTTGAATGCGGCTCACACCATCTGCAGACATACAGGCCCAAATCATGACATTTGTTGGGTTCTTGGTAGTTGCTTCAATGGAATCAGGATGCAGCTCTTCCCCTACTCTACGTCTCACATGCTTTCGTCCATCACTACCAAAGAGCAATATTTTACTCTCATCGCTCCAGATTATTTGCTTCTACAGATTTTCTGACCAATTAATGCATTTTTTTCTCCAACTGAACTCGTTTCTTGCGTTGCTGAAGATTTAAAAATGTTTTTTCCTCAGAATTCTACCTTTCAGTCCAAAACCTGCTAATCTTCTCCTTATCGTTCTTGAACTAACTGAAATACCCATTGCATTCATTTTACATCTAACAGCATCTGATGAAATTCTTCTATCTTTGAGGCGTATCCTTTTTATCTCTCTATCGTCAGAAGCATTTGTGTATTTTTTTTTTTTTTTTTTATGTCTGATCTTGCCTTATTTATCACTGATTTAGTTTCTTCATAACATAAGCACAACTTTCGTACGCCAGGTAAAGTGACTGATCCACCAACCTGTTTTGCAATTTCAGCATAAGAGAGACAATTTTCTCTCAATATGACAATTCTGCTTCTTTTTGTAGGTGTCCAATCAGTTCTTATTGTTGATGAAACTGTTTTAAATTATTTGCATTAAGAAAAAAAAGAAATATTTTTAAAAAGAAAAAAAAAACATTATTTATTTAGTTACAGTAGTATTCACCCATCTGCAAAATTCATTCCAGCAAAATACCGCTTTTACAAATCAAAATATACTACAGTTTAGTTACTGATATTAAATTGGTTCTCAGAACAATCATTTTGATTGGCTAGGAATCTTAATACACTTTAGCATTTATGGCTAATCGTGTTTGTATTTTAGACTAAAGTAAGCGTAACTTTTTCGTAATGCAGATATTTTAATTTTGTTTTTTTATTATTAAATTCTACGTTAAATTTCCTTGAATTTCATACATTAGCATTTGTATGTAAGTGAAAATTAATATATTCTTCAAGCACACAAAGTTATAAAACATGAAAATTTTAAAAAATGTTCACAATTTTGGTCACCACTGTATATTACATTTAAAAAAAATAATGCTTTAAAATACGTGAATTTCTACTATCTACGTGATTTTTATCTAAAACTATCAAATTTGGTGATTTTTTTAATTTATTGTATTAGTTGCAGAAATGACCTACATTAATTTTTAAAAAATACTAATATATTTTCTGAGTTATCAAATAAAACTGTGTTTTATTGAAATGAGGCAAAATTCGAAATGTCATCCTTTGTTAAATTAAACAGGCTCGGTTTCAGTCTGTTACTTTTGAAAAGCTTAAAAAGCAGATCACGAATCTGTAGATGGGGACAAATTGCAAATGCATTTTTCCTCCAGCGAAATGGGTAAAAGCGAAAACGCTTTCGTAAAAGAAGAAAAAGAAAAGAATGTGTTTATATTTTAACATATTTGCATTTTTTTCTTCCGAAGAGTAATGCTTAGAAATTGTATTTCTATTCTATTATTCTTATTTGAATGACGTAATAATAAAATGGAAGTAGTTTTTGTTATGTTGAATGTTTTTTCGCTGTTTAAAGAAATTTTAGCAAAATATTCAGCACTTGTTCTATATGCAAATTAAATATTTCATCTGTCAACTTCTGATAATTTATTCTAATAAAATTGCTTTATAGTTTAATAAAAATTCAAAGCTTCTGCTTTTAATAGTTGCGTCTACTAGAAATGAAGTTTAAGAACGTTAAATGTTTTCAATATTTTTTCATTTTTAAAAGCCTGTTAAACTGTTCGAATTATTCGGTCATTATTAGCTTATGAATGTTTATACTGGTGTACAAACTTTAACATTTTTATGATCTATCTAAAGAACTGAAATTTTGGAAAATATTTTCACTTTTATAAATCAGCCAAACTATTTTAAAATTCATTTTAAATTCTATTTATTCTGTGCATTAAAATTCGCGTTTATCTTTTAAAATAATAATATTATTATTACTCCTATAGTAAACTATATCACAACACTTTAACAAAAACGACTAATACTGTCTGAAATTGTTTGAGATAATGAAAAAATTAAATAATTTGTATTGGTAAACGTGCTTCGAAAGTTAAATAAGCAATACGGTGGAAAGTAAATTATAAATTATAAATTATTTTTTAAAAGACGCATGTGCATAATACTTAACCACCTAATACTTCATAAATCAATTAAAAATTTACCATTTTTAATTGTAAACCTGTATTTTCTATCAAAATTACTTATTCGGTGAATTTTGGACACTCTTTATAAATGAGCTGTATTTTAGTTTTTGATAGTGTAAATAGGATTTGTGTTAAGGGGACACAAAACAAGTTTTTCCTTCACAAATCCCCAACTATCACGTTACTTTGTAGGAGAAATTTAATCACAGGATTATTCATTACCTAATGTAAATATGAATATTTTGTTTTGACGATCGAAAAAATTGTCATCCGATATCGACTTGCTGTGTTTTTAAAAAATATTTTATTAAATTTAAGCATTTTTAGAAATACAACAAAGTTTGAAACTTTTATTTGAGTAAAATTTTCAAATCATATCATCTTTTTAAAAGTACTTAAAATTTAAATAGATTATTTTTATAAATAGAGTACCTCGGTATCGGGTGTCTCTTTTCTGATAGTGAAAACCAAATTTTAATAATTATGTTGGGTAACCAGTTTCCTGTGTTTATGTTTCCCTGACATATTAACATGGCATTTAGTGATCGGCAAGGAACGCTGGAGGCTGGAGATTGTTAGGATTAAGTGTCACCAAACTTCGTCAAGTACATAATAAACTCGTATATAGTCACTAAATGTGTGTTAAATTATATAACTGCTGAGCGAACTAGAGCTTTAAAACCTCAGACACTTTTTACATATGTTATCTTTTTGAGTACAAGTTATCTATGACTACTGCATAATGGATGTAAAATACTTTTTTTGTGAGATTCAAAATGAATATTACCATGTAAAGTAATCTAAAGAATAATATATCACCGGGAAATCAACTGCATTTACATACCAAATATATAACGGTTTGCTAAATAATTTACAATCATATACAGTAGTACCCCGACTTACGTCACCCCGCATTTACGTCGTCTGGCCTGAAAAAATAAATGTCCTTAATTAAGACACACTTTAAACTTTTTTGAAGACTTTTGGTTCTATGAATGGAAACTTTCCCGTAACAGTCAGATGATAGTGACAGACAAACAAAAAAAGTCACTATATAGAGCTTGGAAAACTCACTCTGATGTTACAAAGAGATTCTAAGAGTAAAAAAGAAAAAAAACTGTCGGTTCAAAATTCATTGCGAGATTTTTTTGCATCCTGAAAGACTCGAATGGGGAAGCTGGAAGAACTATAAATTGTAAATTAACAACATATTGATTTATTCAAAATTCTGGTATTGCAAACGCATTTTTTTGCTAATGTTAAATGTATGTAACATAATCTTTAAACACAATAGAATATGTTCATTAGATTTTGGAGAATTTTTATTACTTATTCTTTTTTTGCTTATCTAAATGTACCTCAACTTATGTCATTTTCGACTTACGTCCTTGGTCTTAAAACGAATTGCTGACGTAAGTCGAGGCATTATTGTATCTGACTTTTTATTAAGATTTAAAAAAGAAAATACTAAAAGAAAGAATGTTTAATGATAGGAAATGGATTCTTTTCCAGAAGAAAATGAGTGTCTGATTAAAATAGCTATATAGCTTACTAATTAATGTTTCCTACAGAATATAAGATAATTTTACATGTGATTGACATCACAAGTGGCCACCTATGCACAAAAGATTATTAAAGTTGAATTAAATCTTCGGCGTAATTTCAAGTGGCAATTCACTTTGACTGATGTTAAATGTCCCATTATTGGATAATATTTTTTAGCCAATTTTGGATTATTAATTGATCATAAAAATTACTGTTTTATGGATCCACTAATTGAATAAACCAGTAAACGACAATTTATTAAGAGTACATTTATATCAGTCAAAAGTTTTTGTATGAATTCAAATGTTCATAAAATTTTAAATCAATTTTCTAACCTTACACGTCTCCGCTCTTTTACTAGCAAAAGATCCTTGTGCTATATGTGTTTAACAAACCAAGAAGAGTCTATACTGCATAATTCATAGCAACTAATCGAAAGTTACAATCTGTGTAAGAATAAGAAATCTGTGGACTATCTAATGTATTTGGGCATCCCCTTTGCACCTTGTTCGTAATCGTTTAGGTAACTTCAGGGATCGGAGCATACAGGACACATTTCATTGTTCTCACCAGTATCTTTTATCAATAATCTTCAAGATACATTATAAGATATGTAATGTAATAGTAATATATCATGAAGGTTATCGATAAAAGATACTGGTAAGATCAATAGAATTTATCCTATAAGCTCTTACTCCTGTAACTTCCGTCCCACTGAGGATTACAGAGCACTTAAAAAGATAATACTCCCTGATAATTACCATATCGGACATATACAAGATTTTGCTCATAATTTGCATGGTGCTAAAATTTTATCAAAATACTAGTATTGCTAGAGCTTTACATCATATCCTATAAATCCTATAGTGACATTAACAACTATTACTACCCGATTTGGTTTTCTGCTTTCTTTTTATGCTATTCGGAGTGTACAGTGCTGCCCAAACATTTCATAGGCATGAAGTTCTTTATCATCTTTCTTTCTGTTTTCTATACCTATAGATGACATTTTATTCGTCAGCATATCACAAACTGAGCATGAATTGCACATACAACAATTATTAATTCACCTTCATAATACAATTTAAACATTGACCCGTTTAAATGGGTATTTTTGGTAGATGAAATTCAGTTTCTGGGTCACTTGGTTTGTGAACTTGGATGCAAACCCTATTCCAGACAAAGACAAGTTAACCGTAGACCTTACTCAACCAAAGACAAAGGAAAAACCCCGAAGGTTCTTGGGTGCCTTAAGTTTTACATACGTTTTGTTCTTGAATTTCTACTTAAATGCCATTGAATGAATTGCTGAAAAATTGTCAAAAAAAAAAAAAAAAAGATAACAGTCAGATTTTATGGTCTGAAACTACTAAATTTTTGTGATTGGCCACCAATTGTCGTTGTAAAACCCTATTTTACCTATGGTATATGTATATAACATAATGTACAGGGTGTGGCCAAAATTGTGGATACTTTTAGGTAGCTTTTATTACGAAAAGTAAACAGCTACCTATTGAAGTCGTCCGAAGGAAAACACCGGGAAATTTTGCTATATTTTCGCCCATCATGACCCCAGATACCAAATCTACCCTTCGTTGAAATGCTGACATATATCCATATATATATATATATATATATATATATATATATTTGAATTTTGCTATGCTGTAACTCGAATTTTTTAATCGGTTTGGATGAAATTTTTCATATGCAAAGTACATACTAATGTCTCGATCGAGTTCGTTGGCCAGCTTCATCCGCCATCTTATTTCAAAATGGCGGCCATTTGAATTTTATGGACACTTTGGGAAATTTTTAGACTTCCTAACTTTCTCTTTAAAATGACCCATGGTATTAACTTTCACTGTGTGACTCTTTAAATTATCTTTTAATGTTTCAAACATTTTGTTTAAAATGATACATAAGAGTTTGCATTTTGTGAAACGTAACATTTTCTATAAGTATACAATGTTAGAAAACATAAAAAAAATTTCAAAAATTCAAATGGCCACCATTTTGAAACAAGATGGCGGATGAATCTGGCCAACGAACTCGGTCGAGACATTAGTATGTACTATGCATATGAAAAATTTCATCCAAATCGGTTCAAAAATTCGAGAGTTACAGCATGACAAAATTCAGATATAAATATGTATACATATAGTATATATAAGTCACATTTCAACGGAGGATAGTTTTGGGATCTGGGAGTCATGATCGGCGGAAATATAGCAAAATTTTCCGAAGTGTTTTCCTTCGAACGGCTGCAATAGGTAGCTTTTTACTTTTTGTAATGAAAGCTACCTAAAAGTGTCCACAATTTTGGCCACCCCTGTATATATAAGTTAATTAAATATTAAAAAGAACTTCTAAATTGTGATTTCTAAGAATACAAAAATTTATTATCTTAATAAACTCTTTTAACAAATTTAACCATATACGTGAAATATCATAATTATTTTCATTCATTCCTGACATTTAATGAATTTTTGAAGTATTTTAATAATTCAAACCATTTTGAAAGCAGCTCATTAAGAAGACATTTCATAGACCTCTGCCTCTTTGGAAAAGGGCATCATTAATTAATTTCAAGTGTGTCAAATCAATGGGTAAAGAGAATTGTTTTATAATCAAGCAGCATTATCAACAGGTTAAAAATCAAAAATTTGTCGTTAATGATACAATCTTTTTTTAAGCACTGTGAAACATTTAGCGTTAAATAATTATAATAATTAGTATTTATATTCATGGTATTTGATGTTAAATGCTAACGTGTTAACCCTTTATGTACGGAGTTATGAATTCATGAAAATTTTATCTTCTAAAGCATTTTTCGTGAATTTTAGAAGCTACATTAGAAGATTTACATAATCATTTAATAAATTTTAGAAGGATTGACGGATTTAGAAGGATTAATTAAATTTGAATTTATAGGGATTTTGTGCAGTATTTATAACCCCACTCAAATCTTTTATTTTAAATATTTTTCTTAGTATTTTGTAGAATTAGGAAATGTACAAATATAATGTTCTTACAATAGAAATATAGAAATATTTCTGAATTGAAAATTCCCCCTCCCCTTCCAGCACCAAGAAAGCTGAAAAGATGCAAAGGCAAACGAAATCATCCTTTAAAAAATATTTTTATCTTGTGTAACTAATAATGCTTTTGTAACAAGATAAAGTAATATATCTATAACTCATTCTAAACTATATTTCAACTAATCGATGTATTAAATGAATGTTATAACAAGTATGTTAATGGTACTTATAAATACAGTCAATAGATAAAGGGTTAAACTGGTCTTCGGTATACCGTTGAAGGTTATAAAAGAACGTTTGCATTATTTTACATTTACAATAAATTCAATAACCTTTATCTTTCTATCCTAAAAATACAGTTACTAACACTGTCGCTATTGAAGTTATCGGTGTCCTTTTCATTTTTCGGTTTATCCTTCAAAAACTATTGCATATAAGAGCATGAAAACTGGTAGTTTGTATGAAAAACATGCTGAAGCAGATAGTTTTACATCGAAGATTTATTTTAAGAGCTACTTAACCCCTTGAGGGCGAGCGTCTTTTACAGAATTTTTAATCTTTAATCACAGGTTTTTTAAAACAGAAATTTTTGCCTAATTGAATCGGGAAAATGCTCGGATTAAATGAGGCAAAATTTACAATAAAAATTTACTGGCGAGAATAATCCCCGATTCTGAGCACCTTACATGGCACGAATGCTGGTCGTTCGTCCCCAAAGGGTTAACGCTGAAATCGGGCAGGATACTCCAGTTACATAAATTTTATAGAATAAAAAAAAAAAATATGAATAGCATTTAACCCTCTACTTAACTAAATCGTGGTATGTGCAAATTCCAATCATATACTAAATTTGACTAATTTTTGGAGCTTTATTTCGTATTTTCGTTATTTGAATACAGACTTAATTCATATTTTGAAATAGCCATTTTTTCCCCTTCCCTCTCTCTCTTTTTTTTTCTGTTGGCACTTTTTAAAAAACTTGAATAAAAATATTTTCAAGCAATATATTTTCATATCAGTAAATTTCCAATTGGGCGAAAAATGTCCGAACCAGGGATCTTTTGGCTGAAGCTCTTAATGCTCTACCATCTGAGCATCCCGGACAAATCTGGTGGAGCTTTTCTCCCAGCTAACTTTTTTGACTATAGCATCTGGTCTGAAATCTGGTTCAGCTCAACAGAATAAATCGCAAATAATAAAACTCCAGAAATCGCTGGATGCGTAATTACACTAGATTAATTTTAACACAATTATTATAATTGGTAAATAAATCATATCAGATGCAAATTTCCAACTGGGCTAAAAAATGTCCGGACCAGGATTCAAACCAGGGATCTCTTTGCTTATTTTTACCAATGATTTATTTACCAATTAGAATAATTGCGTTAAAATTAATCTAGTGTAATATATTTTCAATTGAAATATATATTTATGCTTGCATATTTAAAATGAAAGAAGATTTTAACATAATTAAAATAATTTTGATAGTGAAAATTACGTTATATTTAAAACAATATGTGCATTTTCATGTATTGGCGTACTTTTTAATGATACACGGAGCATGGATAACAATACACAGGATAGTTAAGTCGAAACGTACCTCAAGGTTAATAAGAGACGTTTTTTTTTTGTTTTTTTTTTTTTTTCTAATTTTCATTTTAAAGATTATTTGAAATATTTATTTATTTTCATTTTTTTTCATCTTACTGTTGTCGTATTGGTAAAAGAATTTGAGCAAGAGTAAGTTTATTTTAATATCAATGAAAGATTTTTTAACATTAAATATATGGTTTTTAAATGTGAAATTCGCGCCATATCCAGCAAATCACCTGCATTTGTTTTTATAAATCATGAATTTTAAAACAGCATTGGAAAAAAATGTCTGAACCAGGAGGTCTTCCTGCTAAATTAATTAAAATATTGCTAATGAAAGAAAGTCACAATCTAAACAGAAGGAATACATTAAAATAATAATAATATAAAATCTGCAGATGAAGCAGATTTTTAATGTTTTCAATTGATAATTTCTTTGTGGGTTTATTATTATTATTATTATTATTATTATTATTATTATTATTATTATTATTATTATTATTATTATTATTATTCTTTTTCTATAATTGGAATAGCTGTCACTTTTTCTGATCTCTTTTCGTATTATGAAATGCCTTAACAAAAGAAAAACAAAAACAAAATACAATTCCCAGTATATTCTGATGCAACACATCTTTAAAAAAAAGTCAACTTAACTTGATATTAAAACATAAAATGAAAATCTGTCTTTTTGGCTGACAGTTTTTAGTTTAGTGTTAATAATCATATAATTAATAGCTTTTTTTTTATTTACTTTGGGGAACCAGTTATCATTTGTCGTAATGTTGGTAGTAGCTACATTTTTGCATTCTTGTAGCAAACAAATGCTCCTTGTTGAGATAGACTTTTTAAAAAATCGTGCTTGGCAATTATTCAAAATGTCTTAAAATTTCACTGGAAAGTACATTTTTGCCCTATTTAATTATTCAAAAACTGAAGACAGGTGCGTAAATAAAATCTATAAACAAGGCAATTTATATATTTTTCTTCGGTAATTTTCATTCAGCAATTGATGTTTTCTATTTAATGCTGGATTTTCATGATTTATTTTCACTAAAAGTTAAGATTACTGTGCCCTTTTAATTGTTTCTTCCGTTATTGAATATTTTAAGTACATCTTCTTTAATTTTTACAGATGATATTTAGCACATTTTATTCCATACTGCTATTTTTTTAGTAAACATTTACTGCTTAAAACTTAAACTTAACCCTTTATCTACTGACTATACTTATAAGTACCATTAAAATAATTTGTTATAAAATTTATTAAATACAACGATTAGTAGTAATTTAGTTTAGAATGAGCTATAGCTGCATTAATTTATCTTGTTTCAAAAGCATTATTGGTTACGCAAAACAAAAATATTTTTAAAAAGAGGATTTCTTTTGCCTTTGCATCTTTTCAGCTTTCTTGGCGTTGTGGTGGTGGTGGTGTGTGGGGGGGAGGGGGGTCGGAAATGTTTCTATATTTCTATTGTAAGAACATTATATTTGTACATTTCCTAATTCTACAAAATACTAAGAAAAATACTTAAAATAAAAGATTTGAGTGGGGTTATAAATATTGCACAAAATCCCTATAAATTCAAATTTAATTAATCCTTTTAAATCCTTCAATCCTTCTAAATCCTTCAATCCTTCTAAATTCCTTCAAAGATTTATTAAATGATTATTCAAATCTTCTAATGTAGTTTAAAAATTTTACGAAAAATGCTTTAGAAGATAAAATTTTCATGAATTCATATTTCAGTACATAAAGGGTTATACAGTTCACTTTCATTTAGAAAAATGCATAGGTGACGTCCAAGTTCACCCTAGTACAAAAGGCCTCAAAGAATGTTCTTTTAGGCTCTCCGATGGACGTATTCAGCCTGGTCCCCTGTTCCTGTTTGGGCCTAATAAGGATATTTTAATTTGAGCTATGACCGGCTGCATATTGAAAAACTTTTTGACTGCTCCTTCCACTGCCCTCAAAAGATTTTTAAAAAAATCTTTATATAGAGCAAATATTTATACTTTCAAAGCATTAATCGGAGAAGATAACTTCTGAATGAAGATAATTATATAAAAAGTAGTTATGAAAACTGCTATTTTTGCAGATATGGTACACGCGCCCTATTATTAATTAAGATTAATAAATATTAAATCTCAATATATGTATATATATATATATATATATATATATATATATATATATATATATATAATCATTATATAATTACAATTCATCATCAATTTCCAATTACTAAAATTAAATTAATAAATCTAGCTTCAATACATAACGCTGACATTATACAAAATAAAGATGGAACCTTTAACTTGTAATACAAAATCAAGCACAATACCACTAATTCACTAGCTCATTGCGGACAATTAATCCATATAAAACATATGAAAAACCACCAAATTTTGATACAATAACCTATTAAAGACAAAGGGTACAAATAACCAGCGAAATATTGCTGAACCATTAAAAGACGTATAGTAAACAAATAATAGATCAATTGGATGGATGTAGCAGGAAGCTTATTATAGCATTTCACTTCTTCAGGGGTACATGAAATACAAATATAAGCAAACACATAGTCGATTTCTGTAATAGAATCCAGCAATAAGCTAAAAATTGCAGCATCACGAATTCGATACTACCTAAAAATTGTTTTCTTCTTTGAAGTATTTTTTAAATGTATTATTTTGTCAGTTCTGCCACCATTTGTCAGGTCTAGGCTGTCGTTCTTTGGTGGATTCCTTCCTTTGGCCCTCTGCTTTTTGACTACTGCCGTGGGAACTTGGAAGATCCATAATTTAATTTCTCCCCTAATTTAAGAAAATGGAGTTACGTCGTCACAATCTGTCCTAAATCCAACCCGCAGAAACGTAATTATAATTGCAGCTTGACCGGTGTGTCGGGTTAGTTTCGACCAAAATTGAATTACCCGAGCCAATGCAAGGACTCCAATTACAACTAACATCATATATTATGATGAACATGTCACAGCTTATCGTGTATAAATATATACTCAAATAAGTTAATGCTGCTTCGTTATATAAACTATATATATCTCGGTGATCACTTTACAATAAAAATACCATACTTTTTTCTAATAATGCATTCAAATTTAATAGAGATTTGATCTTTTTCATAAAGCTATTACAATGTGCCCCAAAAAACAGATCGACATACTATCGTCTAATAATAACAAAATGTGAAGAAATCATTTGAAATATTTACAAAAAAAAAAAAAATCTGTTTAAAGCATTCTATTTTCTGAAATTTAAGCAAAAAGTAAATGGAAAAATCAATATTCTTCAGAAGAATAATGCGAAAGGTTGAACTGCAAATTTTTACAGTAGATGATACCAAGCAATTGCTAATCATTCGACTTACATAAAACTTACATCCGACTTACATCTTGGATTGGAAGTGTCTGGAAGCAATAGCAAATGAAACGTAGCAGCCCTTATTTTTAAGAAGTAATACAAAAGAGTGACTGACTGTGGCAGTTTAAGTGCGTGATAGCTTACAAAATTTTAATGAATACAAACATTATTTAATGCACTTAGCTCGCATTTTTCTGTAACTTAGGGTTTCGATACCAGTACACTGTAAAAAAATTCTGTAAAGTTACTAAAGTTTTTCTAGGAAACTGGGGATTCCTAGAACTTTTTATGTAACGGCAACAACAAAAATTCATGTAACAGATACACTTTAGCACCGAAAATTAAAAAAAAATCTGTAAGTTTAATAAGAATTTTTCAGGAAACTGGGATGCCTAGAACTTTTCATATAACTGCAACTAGTGTTACAGATAAAATTTTAGTAAGGTTACTGTAATTCTGGCAGATTCATTTGTAAAGTTACAGATTTCTGTAGCTTTACAAAAAGTAGTTTTGTAGATTTGCAGATTTTTTGTACAGTTACAGGCGAAAATTTAGTAAACATGTAGCTTTACGTCTGTAAAACTACAGATTTTTTTTACAGTGTATCTGTGATTGAAAGGTCACTCTAATTGCTTTTTCTAGTCTCTTCGCATCTTACTATAAGTAAGCTTACTAAAGGATTCTGACTAGTGTTGATATTATCTGAGAAAAAGCAGATTAACTCGACTTACGCTTCAAACGAAATATAAAATTTTAATGTTTTAGCATTATTGAAAGCCAATGAAAGAATTTATAGATAATAAATTCAATAAAGTTATTTAAAAAAAAGGTTGAAATAAATGATAATAATAAAAAATATCCAGATATGCTTATTATTATTATTATTATTATTATTATTATTACTATTATTATTATTATTGAAAATTAAATAAACTTTCACTCGTTTTTACGCAATATAACATATTGAAAAAAGCTCAGCAAAATTTCAACGATTCTAAAGAATAAATGTTAATCGACAAAGCAGACAATTATCTTTCTTTTTCTTACTTAATATTATTGAGAAATATAATGTTTCAGGGGATATTTGAAAAAGATTGATTTTTATACCTTAAATATCGTTTTAAATTTTATCAACTTTCTAATAGGTTGATCGCGTGTGTTACTTCTCATTACCCTACTTCATACAGCGTTTAAATAAGAGAAGATTCCTTTAAATAAATAAATATTTGAAACAATGATGCA